>JAHLML010000001.1:2627343-3941015 GCA_019915145.1 Strobilurus orientalis | reverse complement strand
CTCGCCCAGGCAACCTTCGCCGCAACCTCAGCCTCAGTCACCACCAGCCACGCAACTACATGCTCGCTCTCAGCCTTCGGTATCTTCCGTATTGGAGACCCCTCATATCGATACAAAAACTGGTGGCGAGGCGGGTATGGCTGGTGTGGGGCGCCGAGGATTCGCTGCTGCTGCCCACGCTGCGGTTTTTCTTTCACCCATGATACATCCGTCCCGCAATCAGAGTACATTACAATCGCGCAGGGAGAATGCCCCCAGAACTCTTGACATTGACGCTGCATTGAAGGGTGAGCCTCCATCCACTTCTCCTTTCGTCCGCCAATTCAATTGTCACTAGTCTCTCCAACACCCCCCTTATCCGCAGGGTCTGGTTATTCGACACCATCGCCAGGCCTAGTGTCACCACAGTCCCAAATCCCTTCTCCAAATTCACTCAAGCCGACATCTCGAGCCTTAGTCGCTGATCCATCGACTAGCCCAGTTTCCCCGCTTGGCCTCAAAGCTCCTTTCTCCGATAACATTCGTAAACATCACGAAGACAGTTCAACGGCCATAGATTCGTTTTCTGATTCCTACCGCTCGGACAGCAGCACACCACCCGACGAGCCAGTTCCTCCTTCACCAAGTTCCGGCTCTGAATATGGATTGGCTTATGCGGACTCGACCGACTATGAAGATGAGGATGATGATCTTGACCTCAATCGGAAAAGTTCGAAAGGCAGAAATCCACCACCTCCCCCTCTGTCGTTGGCATCAACGCCTCCAAATCATCGTTCGACAAAGTCTCAAGCCTTGACGGAGAACGGAAAGGGCAAAGGAACAGCTTTGGCCCACCACAACAGTTCCGCATCCAGCTCTTTCATCAGTGATCGGAGCGGCCGAGATAGGAGCAATTCAGCCAAGATCGCCCAAGCGCTTGGGTTGTCCCAGACGCCACCGACTTCATATGGAAAGATGGGTAGCCCTCCAACCCGCGGTGGCAGGACGCTCAGTAGCAGCAGCAATGGTAGCAGGAGCGCCTATTCTCGTACATCGTCCGTGTCATCTGGTGCAGGGCTTGGCGTAATCGCATCGAGTTCCTCGATGGGTATGAACGGGCGGCTGGAGCGCGCCATGGAAACTCTGCTGGAAGATGCCGAGTCCTCGAAGGTCCATAACTCGAAGCCTCTGTCAAAGAGCAAATCCACGGGGAAGCAGGCATACTTTGACAGGAACGAACGAAAGGACGATAATGCATATCTCACTGTATCGAGTCCGTCGGGAATAAGCAAGTCACTGCCAACACGGAGCAACACTGTTGGCGTTGTCTATAGTCCAGAAAGCAAAGCGGTCAAGCTACCGACAAGAGCGCGGACCGAACGTGATCGGTCGACTGAAAGTCTTCTTCGCAAGGCGGCGAGACGGGTCAAGGTGTGTGTGCGCTGTGAGAAGCGCATTGAGGATGGCCGCTGGATTCAAGTTGATAGTGGCGGTATCCTTTGCGAGCGATGCTGGAAGAACATGTATCTGCCCAAGGTGCGCTGGTTCGTGTTTTTATCTGAGCTGAAGCTTATTTTTTCTACCAGTGTCGACGATGTGATCTACCTATTGAGAAACAGGCTGTTTCGTCGTCCGATGGCCAGTTGAAAGGAAAGTACCACAGGGACTGCTTCAACTGCCATGAATGTCATGTGGGTCGCTCGTCCATTCGGGGCGTTCAACAAGTCTGATTGCCTTCCAGATACCCTTCCCGGACAAAACTTTCTATGTATTTGATGGCAAACCGTTATGCGGCTATCACTACCACGAAGCGAATAGATCGCTGTGTGCTGCTACCTCATGTGGCCAGCCCATTGAAGGGCCTTGTGCTGTATCTCACACGGGGGCCCGATATCATCCTGAGCATCTATTTTGCGAATTCTCAGGATGCGAGGAGAAACTGGAAGAGTATTGGGACATAGACGGGCTGATGTATTGCCAGCGACATGCCAAGTGGGGAACGCAGGTCAATGAAGCGGATAGCAAGGCCACTAAACGCATTACGAGGTTTATTGATTTATCAGGCGCTGAACCAGGCTTGCGGTGACCAAGAGGTTTTATTTTTGCTTTAGTATCTGGGATTTATAGATGGACTTTTGCTACTTACACACCTACTACTAGTTTCTCGTTACACACTGTAAGAAACGTTCGTTCGTCATACAATGTATTAGTTCTAGCTTCTGGGACTCATTTATCCTTCTACATACCCTTTCATGTACTTATACTAGCTCGTATATCTACGTTCTCTTAGGTATCTCTTTTTGTATAGCAATAAAGCCTGCTCTCATCTCTTTTTGGATCTGTTGGAACAAGTTGGAACGTCGTCGAATCAGATTCAGTGCGTACGCGTATCCAGAATGGTCGACGTCATCGAACTGACAAACCTTTCCTCCTTGTGCCACCATGTCAGAAGAGATCCAAATCAACGTCAAAGGTATTGGTGTCGTCTTATGCTCGCTTTCTAGTGTGTTCTGAGCTGTACTGTCATAAGGCCCGGCGGAAATCAAACTGCAAATCACGATAACAACTGACAAGACCGTACTCGAACTCAAGCAGGCTATCGCAGAGAAATCCGATGTTGAGGCGGACAGGCAGCGACTCATCTACTCAGGTATCGTCGTCAAGTCTCGTGCAGGTCATTGGCATTGACAATTGAACAGGACGAGTGCTCAAGGTTACATTGTTCTCTATTGCAGTCTTCGACAGCCCATTCACCTACGTTCTACTAGGATGAAGAGCCACTCTCCCTGTACAAGATCCAATCATCACACACCATCCACATGGTGAAGGGCGTGGCTCGCTCGGGCGGTGCCTCTTCGTCATCATCAACGGCGACGCCTCAAGCGCTGCCAACGATGCAAACTGGCCAGAACCCCCACGACCCCCTCACACAGCTCAACGGTCACAACGGCTTCGGTCTCATGGCAGGGCTCAACCCGTTCGCGGACATGGACCTCAACCAGAACGATCCAAACATGGTACATATCCGTCGCCTCAATCCACAAGTGTATACCTCGGCGTCTGACCTCTCCCACAGCTCCAAACGATGATGAGCTCTCCGCAGTTCTTGCAGCAGATGGCTAGCATGATGTCGAATCCACAAGTTCTCGACCAGCTCATTGCCTCCAACCCACAGCTGCAGGCGATGGGACCCCAAGTGCGAGAAATGTTCCAAAGCGAGTACTTCCGGCAAATGATGTGCGTGCCTGCTTTCGATTCCATTGCTTACCATTTCTCTTACTGATGCATGCAATCTTCCAGAGCAGATCCACAGCGTCTTCAACAGATGATGCAAATGGCATCCATGCTTCGGGGAGGTGGTGCCGGCGGAGGAGCAGGAGGAATGTTTGGTGGCATGGGCGGTGGGGGATTCCCTGCGCCCGGTCTTCCAGGCGGAGCTGCTGCGACTACTCCCACCTCTCCTACGACTGCTACGGGCAACGGGCCAACCTCTCCTCCTGTCAATCCATTCAACATGTTTGGTGGATCGGGCGCTATCCCCGGTGCAGGTGTGGGTGCCGGTGCGAATGCGGGAGCAGCCAATGCGAATCCATTCGCCATGGACCCCGCATTAATGCAACAGCTCCTAGGCGGCGGAATGGGCGGTGGTTTGGGTGGTGGTTTGGGTGGTGGTTTGGGTGGTGGTTTGGGTGGACTGGGTGGATTCGGCACACCAGCAGCACCCGCTGACTCGCGACCACCGGAAGAAAGATTCCAAGTGCAGCTACAGGTAGCTCTTTCACTTGTCTCCTGGTCGTTCGCAGTTCTGATTCGTTCTTGCAGCAATTACAAGATATGGGCTTCTCGAACGCGTCGCAGAATGTACGGGCCCTGTTGGCGACTGGTGGCAACGTTAATTCTGCCATCGAGTACATCCTTGGCGGTGGTGGACTGTAATGGATATGTATATCGATCGATGAATGTACTGGTGTACCTGTAGGTTATCTTTTTATTATTCAAGGAACGTCTAGAGAAGTGAATGAACTCGATCATGGATTCATTTGGAGTCGGAGTCTTGCCCGGCAAAGGATCGTGGAAGGTTCGCGAACGGGAGATGCCTGCAAGTGAACAGTTGAAGAGATGAAAGGCTGCAACGTCCACTGCCTGTATTCAGTTAAGTGAACACATGGCGAAAGTCATGGCGAGAAGGAATATATTGTCGATTACATCGAAGGATGGAATGAGATGTCGGTGGCAAGTCAAGAAGTACATTATTAGTTTATGGACGAGGTAGATATGCATTGAGGTATGAGGAGGAAGAAACTTCAACGAGGCAAATTCACTATGCAATCTAGACAAGCAATAGTGTCGCTGTAAATGTAATGAGGTTGGATAACGACAAGATTGCTCGACACATACGATTCTGGATTCTCTATGCAGCATTCACGACAGAATATCTGCCCGCATGCTTTCCCGCTCAAGCACTCTTCTTCGTTCTGCCCATCAGCACTGTCTCCTTTTGTGACTTTGTTGCCTGCGCCTTGGTCACTCTCTGACAACTTCTTCCGCTTGTTGGATGTCGGCCCGATTTTATCATCATGTTGGTCCATAGCGAGGTTCGTGTTATTCAGAGAGAGGGCGGCTCGACTAGGCGTGAGTGTCGGCGACGATGATTCCGCGCCAGTACAACGTCGGGAGCACACAAAGCAAATAGAGGATCCGCATCTGGCAAAAACATTCAATCGCTGTTTGAGCCACAGGTATTCAGTGGCGCACCTTGAACACAAGACCAGACACGAAGTACGCGTATTTAAAGCGCGATTGCAGGAGACACAAACACTTGCTCCCGCGGGTGCATACATGGTCTTTGCTGAGAGAGTATTCTTAGTCACCGGCACTGTTTCCCGCTTGGGGAATATTATCCGCCTTCGCTTGTGCATCGTGGTGGTCGACAATGAAAGTGCATGTCGGCAAAGTCGCGACGGCTTCCGGCCTAGCCTCATTGCAGGTCACGTCTTCGATGGGCTGCCGTCGGCACAGAAAGTTTCCTTATTTGGGGTACATTTGTCATTTGGGATACATAAACCTAGTCAGACTCTGCTCACCCGGACCGCCAGGTTTCTAACCCACTCTCGAGTCTCTCAAGGCAAGTGAGGTTATTTGATACCATTGTATTACATTCTGCGAAATAATAACGGAGATTCTTCTTATCCATTCCCATTGCGGGTGAGCCCTCACCGGTGAGGGCGTGACTTGTACTCAATCGATCTAGTCAGATCTACACTGGCTACACTTCTTGTAAGCGTACCATTACGTGTGTTTCTGCCAGTAACTCAAGTATCACAAGAAGGTAAGCAATCTTTCAGGCAAGTTCAGTATTAATCGGGCAGTCCAGCCTGTCAAACGATGTCTAACGACGAGAACATTTTCATCCTCTGGGCTGCTCCGTCCACGGATATCTGGCGCAAGCCCCCATCCACCGACGTCTTTACCGCGCCGTCGAACCTGCATGCACCAGAACCCCTTTCATCTTTCACATCTGCACGAGTTTCGTTCGCTGCGCAGTGGCAATATCGATACGACCAAGGCGGTCTTCTCTTGCATCTCACTAAACCAGGCGAGAAAGACAGATGGCTCAAAACAGGAGTTGAGCTCTACAATGAGAAGCCCTTCATGAGCACCGTGGGATGTGACAACTGGGCAGACTGGTCCATCGCGCCTACAAGCGGAGACGAGAAGAACTTTACAGTGGAGGCGCGTCGAGAGAGCGATGAATTGGGTGTCAGTCTCTGGGTCTACCGGTTGATCTTGGACGATGAGGGTGGGGAGATAGAGAGAAGACCTTTGAGGGAGGTTCCCTGGTTCTTTGCAAATCAAGAGGGTTGGAGCATTGCAGCCGGCGTCTACGCCGCTAGACCTGCTGAAACGGGTGTGACGAACGGAGAGAGGTTGAGGGTCCGTTTTTGGAATCTGCACACCAGTCCATGAGACGACGGCGCGTACTCGATAGCAGTCCGAGTTTTCAACCAACCACGTTGAAATAAAATATCTTCGTGACAGCAGTACAATATTCATAAGTCTTCCAAGCAATCATGCATCATGATTCTTCCTCATCGGAGTCCATGGGCTTCAGCAACTCCACATATGAACCGTCAATGGGACCTATGAAAAGTTCGGGCTTTATCAGAACAGGAATGGTGCATACACTTACGAACATGACTAGCGCCTGCATTCACACGCGCACGATAAGCAGAGACCGCGGGGCTAGGCGTTGGCGGAAGGGAACTCGTGGACGCGAACGTGCTGGTCGAAGCTGATGGAGGAAGTGTATAACGGAGTGGCGAGGCGGCATATGGGTTTGGCCGCAAAGACGAGCTTGGGGAAAATGGGGCTGGGTTATTCCCGCGTTCGGGCGTTCTCTGAGATACACAATTTAGGGAACGAAAGTAATCGAGGCGTGTCTCGTACCGGTGGGCTTGATACCAACTCGGAGAGGCGCTTGCCTTTTGTCGGGGTGGGTGCCACGACAGAGTGCTTCTTTGGGGAAAGTAAAGGTAGAGTTTTGCGGGGGTACTTGATGGCATATGCGGATTGCAGGATGTTGTACGTCAAAAGTGAGCCTAGTGTAAGCTCTGGGACAGGTTTGAGCAACTTGGGTGGGCCCGTAGCCTGATGCAGACGACACGCACCAATTTTCCATATATAGGACGAAAACTCCACGCTATTCCATTTTGTGAAGTTGAGTAGGAAGGGCACCGGAAGAAGATAGGTGACAAGGAGGAGCGCCACGAGCCAAAACGAGTTGGTACGTATCCGAGAGATGGCCTCTGCTCGGTGGGGTTTAAGATAGTGGGAGACTGTTGCTACCATCGAAGAGGCCATCGTGGAACGCGTCGGAGGCAGGTATCGCACAAAAAACGCTGGAAGCGTTGGTGTTGAACGTGACGGATGCGAATAAAGGTGGGATTCTTGGCCGAATTTGGCAACTTCTTCTTTTGGGCATGACCATTGACCATCATCATCTCCGATTTGAATTTGAGGCTTGTGCTGGCCGACGGAGGGCTTTTTCTGGGCCCGCTAAAGGCAAAAACTAACGAATATGTATGATGCTGCTTACAGAAAGCTACCAAATCTTTCAAGCCATCCTAATATCTTTTGACGGCAGTCTAGTAACTGGGCTGGCTTCCCTTAAGCTTGTCATCGTAGCTCTCGGAAGACTCGGCTTGCAACACATTGGTCTCAGACGCACAAAATTTTACAAATCGCAATATTTTACTCGAGTATCACTCTCTATTCAAGTTGAGAAGTTAAGTTCTCCAGAGTGGCCTAATCATTGAATCAAGAACTGACTGACATTGAATTTTACGATCTCCGGACCGGCATTTATCAAAGCCGGCCGGCGTCTCGCCTCCACCCAAAAGGGTTGCTGATCGGTGATCCGTCGGATTGAAGATTCGTCCTTACGGACGACCATGCAGTGTCCTTCTAACCGAGGTTGACTATCCCTCAAGCACTGAGTATCTTTGCAATTGCGCGTAGCCGTCTTCATATCAATGGGGGTCGTCGCCAGCAAGTCCACCAAATCTCGCATCGTTTTCCCAACATCCCCAGCGTCTGTTATCATTCGGAACGTTAATTCGCTGAAAGAAACAGCGTCATCTACGCTGCGCAAAGCGGTAGAGGATCGGTGCCCGACATTGCTGCAGGATTTCGTTCCACCATGGTGGATGAGCGGGTACGTTTGCTATCATCCTGCCGACTTTGTCTCATGTGTACTGCTTGCAGGGGGCACTTACAGACGCTGTACTGTGTCATTGGCAACTTCGACAAGATAGACCATGTCGTGTATAATCGGTAAGCGTTTTGATTGCACGCCATGCCTTGTGCATTGAAACCGTTCCCTCGCGTTGTAGCACTTATATTCGACTGATCGACGGTGGAACTGTCGGCTTGGATATCACACCCGTCGATGATACCACCCTCAAAGACGATACTCCCATAGTCGTTGTTATGCATGGTCTTACCGGCGGGTCTCACGAATCCTATGTCAGAGACGTATTATCCAAAGCTTGCGCACCTGTTGAACGGGGAGGACTTGGTTACAGAGGTGTTGTCGTGAATTTTCGCGGTTGTAAGTCAACGCTACTTTTTACGTCTTTTCCCCAACTTCATGTCCTCGTAGGTGCCGGAACTCCAGTAACCTCTCAGCAGCTCTATTCGGCCGGCTGGACGGAGGACTTGCGTCAATCTTTGATGTACATCGCACATCGCTATCCTGGTGCCCCCATGCACGGCCTGGGATTCAGCTTAGGCTCTAACGTAATCGTTCGCTACCTTGGCGAGGAGAAGGAGCTCAGCCGTCTATCTTCCGCGTGTGTTTTGGGCTGCGTAAGTCTTCCTGAAGCTTTCCTGTCGTACCAGACATTAATCTATCTTTGCACTATCCAGCCTTGGGATCTCGCCGACAACAACTCATCTATGGAGAGCACTCTTCTTGGGAAGCACATTTACTCCAAAGGCATGGCAGACAACCTCATTCGCCTGCTTCAAAGACACAAGGACTCCTTAGCCAAGAAGCCTGACCACGATACTACTTTAGCTATGCACCGCACTCTAGCCTTGAAATCTCCGACACTCGAACAGTTTGACTCTGCGTTCACTTGCAGGGCTGGTGGTGGGCCACCTGCGTTCCCCATGGAAACTTCAGCCGAATACTATGCATGGGGAGGAAGTCATATACTGCTCCCCAATGTACGCGTACCATTACTGACGCTCAACGCCGAGGATGACCCAGTCATACGGAAAATCCCCCTTAATGTGGACAATCCGAATGTAGTCATGGTGGTCACTCCCGGAGGTGGTCATTTGGGCTGGTTTGAGACGACGGAGAAATGGGGCGAAGTCAAGAGATGGGTATCCAAACCTGTCATGGAGTGGTTGAGGTTGGTCGGGACGGACATAGTGACGGAGACGCGTGGAAAGGAGATCTTTGTGGGTGAAGACGATTTTATACGGGAAAGAGGCAGTGACGATTTGGGCTGCAAGGCGATAGCCAACGGTGGTCGTATTGACAGGACTAAGGATGACTACCTGATACAGGGCTTGTGATCTTGTGTTCTTAGAGAGCTTTACTTTTCATACAGCACATATTTTCGAATTTATCAGACGGCACTAGATATAGCGAAGAGGGTATGTACGGCTTGCAAACGACCGCGGCGCCTCGTCTTGTAGTAGTGTACAACATTGGGGTCAGGCTCGGTCCTGGGTCCGACGCCCTTGGGGATGACTGCTGATGGATTTGTTTGGGGAGGATAACGAGGGGGAACGCAACTGGCATGCTGGGCATTTGTCGAATTGAATCATTGGTTTGGGGTACACAAGCATCATGAGGGCAATTCCACAGTAGAGGGCCGGGGAGGACTGTGTGAAGATGAAAAGATGAGACGATTTGGATTACCGAGTCACAGGATAGTGAGAGTTACAGAATATTAGCCCATCGTGAGCTGAATGCGAGAGACAAAGCTAGGAATATGCAAGTATCATGATGAATATGTGGGGAGAGGACTTTGGACGCGGGCCGCCGACTCGCCGATCACACGAAGTTGCCTTTTTCGGCCTTCTCTAATGAGGCTTGAGCGGTAACGATTGAATTTCAGACAACGCCAGGCATTGTATACTCAGACAAGCAAGGGGCAAGTAAAGAGAAAGGCCCAATATATAATAAAATGAGCTGAGCAGTGCCAGCCAGGAAATTTCTGTGAAATTGTGACCTGATCACGTTGTGCGCCTGTACGTAATGTCGGCTGTAGCTCTCGCCCACCATCTACGACCAATCTACGAATTTAACGACCCATGTACCACCAACAGCATCTAGACTCCCCGCCGCCGACGTCGCAATTCCGCAGGCCATGGTCACCGGAACCGTTCAATCCCAATCCACCCACAGAACCTTACCAGCGTCGTGATTCTCGCCCACAGCCATACGACTCAGAGTACGATGATGCGAATTATCCTCAGACAAGGAGAGAGCCTTCAGATGCCTCCATAGAGGCCCTGGATTTGGCAACGTTCAGGAGAGGTCTGCTGGATTACCCGAACTTCCCTCCCAGCTCGCATCCTTCGTCAAACGACTATTCCGCTCCGCGTTCTCAGCGCCGCCAGTCAATGCCACCTGCATCAGACGCTGGTATTGACACTTCTCGATTTCCTGCATGGTCGCGGCATTGGTACGACCATCCCTCACGATTGCCTTCTCCTCAGCACGAATATAACGACATCTACTCACCCCCTCCCCAACGGTCCAATAAAGGACAGTTTGACCCATCACACACTCCATTTGGTGTCTATTCTCCTCCCCCGTTTTCACCGCCGCCGCCCTTCTCATCAACCGGCCACGACTCTCTTGTGCCGTGGTCCTTGGACCCCCCCGATCTCCCGTTAGATCCGGGCGTTAAAGAGGAGCGTATACGTATGCTAGAGCGCGAGTTCGCTGGTGCTCATCCTGCACCTGAAGCAGACAATGACTATGCGTCTGAAGTCGGCAAAGCAGACGCCAAAGGAAATCTTATCACGCAAGGACCTGGGAAACGGCTCGCTGCTCGGGTTCTACAAATTCTTTTGGCGCTCGCTGCAGCCATTCCTGGAATATATGCGGCTGTTGTACGTGTCCATTCGTTTCCATCGCTTGTGTTAAGAGTCAACTCTCATAGGGTATCACGACTACCGGTACTCCCACTCCTTCAGGTACTCCAGCGGCATATGTGCTCTATGTCGCATCCTGCGTAACCTTCGTCATCCTATTCTTTGTTTTTACCATCCGCCCCTGTATGCGGAAACGTGCTAAGCCAGAGCAGGGAGGCATCCCCGGACTTACCGGGATGGTTCTTCCAAACGCAAACCAGAAACGCAAGAAGGGCAAAAAGGGTTATCCACAGCAACAAGATGTTCATGTCAATCTGATAGTGGACCCTTCTATGTTCATGCCACCTCAAGCGGAGGATGCGGATGAGGACTGGGAGTCGAGCACGGCCGTAAGCTCGAGTGTGGGCAAAAAGCATTCACCCAAGAGGAGGAACATCATGACGGCCTTGATGGAGGAACGACTTTGGCTGGCTGCTCGCGCGAGGGTGAAGAAGATCCTATGTCTAGACATCTTCCTAGCCATCGCCTGGCTAGGCATCTTCATCTACATACTGCTTGGTGGGCGATGCGCAGCTTCCTCTACCGACGCAACCTCTACCACCACATCCCCTTCCGCCTCTGCCACTTCCGCTTTGGAGTCAAGAGCTTATGCGATCGCATCGCGAATAGCTTCACGAGCTTATCTCGCGATGCGAGCCGCGACCCCTTCTCCAAATGACGGTGTCTCGTCCTGGTGTATGGCGTGGAATATCAGCAGCGCGGCGGCTTGTCTTTTTGCTGTAACGTCCGGCCTGTGCGCTTTCTTTGGTGTGAAGGATCTTGGCGCTAGCAGAGTCAGTCCTAGAAAGCGGTAGCATCTGTGAAGCAGCGGGATTTGTCTAGATAGGGTTCATGCTGTTATTTTCTTCTCTTAGCTCTCTTTTACTTACGACTTTTCACTGACCTCTCACGCATATCATGGACACTTATGACCCACACGCAGTATACACATTTGTTCAGTAGTTAATCTTATTAGTTATTTCAAACTTGCTATTGCAGTCATATATATGTCTCCTGCCTTGCAGAAGTGGTAAAATGGTTCCCAGCTCGAGCGGCGATACAAAGAAATAATATACTCATCCAATAATCTACCACAATGAGCCAAAAAAAGAACTAGACAACCTCGTCGCCCATGCCTGGATTGATAGTCCTGAGGTCGTCGGTAACCCTTCCTGTCGGGTCCAACCATGAATATCCCCGCGGGCGACATAGTATAGCCACGATGTTGCGCCTCCATGTCCCGTGAGAGAATGGGTTGGGAGGAGCAGGTCCGCTGGTCAAGCTCTTGTGAGCCTGATTGCGAATCTGCTCTATAGTCGTCGTGTTCAGGAGTAGCAGCCGCACATGATACCCCAACAAGGCGCCGACAGCCCAGATCACTCCGACACCAAGAAGAAACACGATAGCGCTCCCTATACCATCCTTAGTCTTAAGCGAATCAACGAATGAAGTGGAATCCAGCGCAAAGACCAGCGCAGCTTGTACGATGATAAGAATAAGAGCGATGAAGGCGGAGAGGAGGAGAATGAAGAAGGGGGTATAGTTTCGACGTCCGATGCAGTTGTTCACCCATTGGCAGTGGTGATCACACGCGTCCACGCAGTTGTCGCATGACTTGCAATGCGTGGAACGAGGCGGGCGGTAGGTCATGCATGTCGGACAGTATTTTACACGCACGCTGGACCACGATTAGCTACGAGTGGCACCACGGGAAGGAAAGAAGCTTACACGTCAGAGCGTACTTTGAGAATGCGTGGCATAGGCGCTGGATCTGATCCCTCGACCTCGTGGTATGGCGGTTCGGGATCCAGATTACGCGGAAGGATCCCTGGGTCGGTGAAGGCAGTAATCATCATGTTGCTAAAGGCCACCAGCGCCAGATAGCCCGTAATGACAACCAAAACCTTGCCCCCAACACCTTCGTGATGCCACCACCATTGAGCTGTCGTGGCAGAGTATACAGCGGCGACGGTCAAGAGGAGCGTCAACGCTGCTAGAAACGCAAATGGTGCATCACCACCACTCAGAAGTCTTCCATTGAAGAAGAAACGATTCCGCGACGGATGAAGCCTCCATCTGTTGATGGGTGGTTGTCGGGGAACGTGAGAGAGATCCTTGGAGGGGGATGCGACGAATGATGAGGCCACAGGCGATGGTGAGCGAGAGGAGAGGTGCGAAGGGGATTTATGTGCTGCATATGTGTCGCGGTCATCATCAGATGAGAGGCGGCTATCCTCCTTGAGGGTTTTCAGGGGGTGCTCTGGTTCTGCGGGCGAAGATGGCGAGCGAGGCTTGGAGGGACGAAAGAAGGACGCGGACGGTGTTATGCCTGGTGCATGACCTTGCGCCCGCCGAGGCGGGGGAACTGCAGCAGTAAGGGTCGATGGCAGAGGGAGTTGAGTGAGTGAGCTCCTGCGCGACGTCGGCGCCGGAGAGCTGAAGGTTAAGGAGTGTGGGGAGGCCGACATGGAGGCCAAAGCCAAAGCCAAAACAGGACCACCGCCAATACTACTATAGGGTTCCCTCTTCGATCCCAAGATTGGTGAATTTGGCACTCGCGAATTTTCCAGATTTGGCGGTTATTGGCACGGAAAATCGGAGTTCGCGGCTGAAGGAGGTTTTTGGCACATCTCGAATCGGACTCCTAGGGCAGTCCTAGGGTGCTCGGTATTTTCAGCAGCAGGCGAGAGGCAGGCTGCGACGGGTACATAGCGCTGTCTGGCATGTTGCTCCCGACGGCTTAGACATTTGGCACTGTGGCACTACACTTGCGCCGAAACAGGCTTCATTTGGCTCCAAACGGCACTACACTGAGGGTGTCAAAAGCAAATTTGGCACTATGGATCGCAGTTCGGCCTCAAAATCAGGATCGAAGATGGAAACTAGATGGAACCAAAACGGGCTACGGTGTGACAGTAACACACAGCTAGTCTGAGGCTAGTACTAGGCTAGTAAGGGCTAGTAGTAGTACAGCGGGTCCACCGCTGTCCAGCTAAATTCATTGAATTTCATTCCGTCAACATTGCGGTGCGCGATGTCTTTATTGTATGACTTCGCCATATTTATCGAGGTGCACTATCTCGAACTTTGCGGCCTGAACTTGTTACTTATCATGATTGATTGGTCGATCTCCCAATGGCGCAGACAACACAACGTCAGCTATGTAGCATGACATGGAACATGCTGGTGGCTGTTGGTGGTTAGTCTCCATCGATGGGAGAATGAAGGGCAGTGCATATCTCGGTCTGATGGACACGGCGTCTGCCGGTTCCTCTTCGACCACAACGATGACGAGCACCAACGAGCGCTCTTCAGCGTCGAATCGCCCCCCATCTCTCAACCAGCTTGCTGCGCGGATCAACGTGAATGTCCCTCCCAGTACTTCCCCAAGCTCTGCGAACCGCCCGCGTCTCGCTGCATTCGCTCTTCGCGCGGGTGGATCGACCACCTCTCTTGCTAGCACTGCTGACTCCATCGCCGTCAATGCGAGCTCAACAAGGAGTGCATCCCCTTCTTCATTCTCCACCGAAGGCGGCGCACCTGCCACTACTAGCGAAGCAGGGGATGTTCCTGGCGGTGATGCCCTAACAAGCGAAACCCTCGAGAAACATAACATCTTGGAGAAGCCTGCTGTCAACAAAGTCCCCCGTGGGTACAAAAACATACCCAGTCTAGATGCAATCACGGCGCGTCTGGCAAAGACCCGCGCCCTCAGCATCGATGGCACGAGCAAACCTCCGGACGCAGAGGTGATCATGGATCCAAAGACGCCTGGTCTCACCATGGAAAAGCCAGAACACCCTCTGCAGTATCACTGGTGTGTAAAGTGCTCGCTTCATGCTGCTCATTATCCTCACATCCTCCAGGACCATATATCACGATACCAAGGTCCCCGTGAAATACGGCGAGCCCGGCACCGCTACAGACGCCACATTCTCTGCCGCCGCCGAAATTGACTACGAAGCCAACCTGACGCTTATTGGCGAATTCTCCACGGTTGAATCCTTCTGTCGCTACTTCAACTGGCTCAAACCCCCTTCCAAACTCGACAAGAACGCGAACTATCACCTGTTCAAGCGCGGCATCAAACCTATGTGGGAGGATCCCGCGAATGCCAACGGGGGGAAATGGGTTTTGACGATGAAGAACTCTCCAGATCTTCTCGATCGCTGTTGGTTTGATCTTTGCATGGCTCTGGTAGGGGAACAAATCGAGAGCGGCAACAGTTCGGGTGAAGAAGGCGAGATTTGTGGCGCCGTGGTCAGCCTCCGTAGCAAGGTGGACCGCATACAAGTTTGGGTTCGGAGCAAAGAAAACGTAGGGCGTCTCAACGACATAGGGAAACGCGTCGTTGAGGTGCTCGGCATCAGTGAGGCCGATGGTGTCGGTGTCGATTTTCAGTACAACTCGGAGGACAGGCCTCCCCCAGGCAAGTTCTTTGGTATTCAGTCACAACAGGGTGGATACCGGTCAGGCGGAACTCCTGGAGGCACGCCCACCAGTGGCGCGTTTGGTAGCTTTGGCATAGGGCTTGGTGGTAGCGGGTGGAGAGGTTCAAAGCGCTCGTAATATCTTCTGCTCTGGGTGGGTAGGTCTTCCGAAATTGATGTTGAAAACATTGTAGAAACAGGTTGTATTAGTACTATCCAGGAGGAATGTTTGGCTCTACTGATTCTGCGGTTCTCGTGGGGTTTGAGCGTATAGTCTGAAATTTGTAACTCGAACATACGACATTTGAAGAGCCTAAAACAATGGTACATCAATGGGGGATGGCCAAGAAGAGTACGCTGATTATTTGCGTTGATCATTGGCACTCTGGGACTCGTCAGAGCATCGACGGACCAGATACTAGACCGCACAAGTTCTCCTACACGATGTTAAATAAATCACCGACATTTGCAAAGGCCGTCGAGGATCTGAATCTTGGGATACTGACGACTGGCTGGAAGGTTACGATCCAACTAATTCTGTGTTGTACTTCTGTTATATCTATCATGAAATGTATGCGTTCTTCTCGAGATACTCAGTGATTATACGGACACTCTCTGTCACGTCGGTGGTTGCTGTGTTGATGTGGATTTCTGGCTTCGCTGGTGCTTCATAGGGTGCCGAGATCCCGGTGAATTCTACGCCCATTGATTCAGCACACAGGCATTCCTCAAGGGACAGATAAAAACCTTTGATTTCGCCAGCCCTTGCTTTCTTGTACAACCCCTTGGGGTCCCGTTCTTCAACTACGGACAAGGGGGCATCAACGAAGACTTCCACGAAAGGTATGCCAGCTTTATCGTGTATCTCTCTGGCGGTATCTCTGTCTTTCTTATAGGGCGATATGAAAGCAGTGATGGTGATACATGAAGAATCCGCGAAGAGCTTGGCGACCTACAGAAATTGTCAGTACCGTTCGACATGTTTTCTATCCAAATACCCCATACCTCGCCTATGCGACGAATATTTTCATTGCGCGACTTTTCGTCAAATCCGAGGTCCTTGTTCAAGCCAAAGCGAACGTTGTCCCCGTCAAGACGGTACGAGAACTTTTGGAGGTGGAGCAGGTGTTGTTCCAACGCACATGCGATGGTGGACTAGACGGCGAGTCAGTCCAATCCTTGAATCTGTAGGCCTATTAACAAATGACCTTGCCACTAGCGCTCAGTCCAGTAAGCCAGATCGTAGTACCCTTTTGTTTTAGAAGAGTCTGGCGTTCTTCAGTCGAAACCGATCCTGAAGCACCAGACATGAGCTAGATTGAGCACGCCCTCCCTGAAAATGCTCACCGGGGTGGAAGGTAATGTTGGTGGCCATCGATGTAGTTGTATAAGAAGCTTCTTCATATGACAGACTTCGATTGACAAAAACTGTTTCGCAATGGTGACACCATCGATAACCGCGTGATACCGATCGCGACGATCATCAACGCGAGCTGAAATGCAGCGCGTCTAAGACTATATTGACTAGCAAGTCTTAGATGGCAAGCTTTAAATTTCATCCATGAATTGTCTTACGATCTCGCGGTCCGTTACGCCGACAACAGGATGACAACACCCTTTAAATGACGTGTTCGAGGCCCGGAATCGTTTGAACAACTCAGTTCTTTCCCTCATATCTGTCGTGCTTATGGGAGGCTTGCTATCCAAAATTCGCATAATCTTGGAGATGTTCCGCGACCTCGCCACACTATACTATGAGCTTGACAGCAAGCTTTCTCTCACCAGGTCTACCACTTCCCAATCCCAGTACACCTTTCTGGACGGTCCCACCATCTCCTCTCGCCAGACATGGCGTCGTAGAGCCTCTACCACAGTCTGTGGATGTTGTCATTATTGGTTCTGGCATCACTGGCACATCCTTTGCGCGCGAATTTCTCGACCAAACCGGTGGCTCGTTTTCCGTGGTCATGCTCGAAGCCCGGGATGTCTGCTCTGGCGCCACTGCGCGAAATGGTGGTCATATAACCCCAGAGCTCTACCATAAATATCAGTCCCTCGAAGAGTCTTTTGGAACAGACGCGGCTCAGTCTATCATTCGATTCCGACAGGCACACTTGCCTGAACTTCTACGCCTCGCAGAGCAGGAGGGTCTTCTCGAGCAAAGTCAGTGCCGGAAGGTCAGAACCTATGATATTTTCCTCGATCCATCTGTTTTCGAGAGCATGAAGGTTAAACTCGATTACTTCCTTCGAGCATTTCCTGAGGAACGTGGTCAATGGGTAGTCCATGAGGGTCCTCAGGTTGCTCGCGACCTGCAGTTCTGCAAAGAGGTTTGCGGCGCTATCGAAACTCAAGGCGGTGCTATTCATCCTTATCGCTTTGTGACTGGCATCCTGACGCGTTTGGTTCATTCATATTCCTCGTAAGGATCTCTCATACCACTGTGGTCAATATTGACCGAGAACAGGTTCACTTTGCATGCGCAAACACCCGTAACATCAATTGAAACATCTGAGAATACTTACTCTGTTGTTACTCCGCGCGGTATTATCAAAGCAAGGCATGTCATTCATACCGCCAACGGGTGGTCTTCCCACCTCCTTCCGCCCATGCGACGAAAAATCGTTCCCATGCGAGGGCATATGACAGCTCAGCGCCCGGGAACCGGTTTTAGGGTGAACGATAGCTCTCCACTCACACCATACCCAGGATGGTTCGGGACGCGTTCATTTGTTCTCTACCCCTCCGCATCTGAGGACAGATTCGACTATCTCACGCAACAGCCTCCAAATCTGAGCTCAGCACGCACTGATTCGCAAGCGGAATTCATATTTGGTGGTGGAATTGAGCCCAGGGGATCGTCTTTCTTCGAGGCGGTTGGATGTTCCGACGATTGCACCCTGCATTTTCCCACAGCCGCCTATCTGAGTGGCGCACTGGGCGCATATTTTGGGTCTTGGTGGGGTGGGGACTCGGCCGATGAGGATTCGAACAAGGAGTCCGACTCACGCAGAATCAAAAATGTCTGGACCGGCGTGCTGGGAATGTCAGTGGACCGGGTACCTTGGGTTGGTAAACTTACGAAGAAGATATCTGGACGATCCGAAGTAAGCGGCGGTGGGGAGTGGATAGCTGCTGGGTTCACAGGCGAAGGAATGACTCACGCTTGGTTGAGTGGCAAGGCCCTCGCATTGATGGTTTTGGGTCGTGAAGCGCAATCGTCGATCCCAGAAGTTTTCTTGGTCACCGAAAAGCGCTGGAAAGCGGCCAAGATGGAGGACAATTTCTGACTATCACGAACAAACGAATTGTTCCTTGTTGGGTTCATGTCGTGTATCTTCCTTTCCATTCCTACCAGTGAAAGGTCTCGTGGGCAAGTCTTCTTATTACAGGACGGAGGTTCAAGTTATTGAGGATATACAACATTCGATTCTCAGCTACTGTAACTAGAAAAAAGGTAAAGAATTGATAGTACGGATAGCAAAAGCGATATTCATACAAGGACAAAGCGAGCTTGATGACTCAGAATAGGATTACTGCCTTGGTGGTTGCTCAGATGGCGCACCCTCAGCTATAGGCACGGCAGGAGCTCCGTTCAGACGTGCAAAAAAACTGTCCCATTGGCCTTGAAAAGATAAAATCAGTATTCTGCCGTGACCAAGGGTGAATGAAGGTCAAACTCACCCCAATCGAACATCCCTCCGGGAAGTCCGTCCAATTGATCACCTAACCCTATATTGTGGAAGTCAATTGTGTTCGTAGCTTGCGCATCTATCATTGCCAGCGTTAGGCAACCCCATATTTGGAAACCTGGAGCTTACCAGGGCTCGTAGTCACGAAAGAGCTCATCTCCAGTGCTGGGGAGCGTCCAACATCCAACTCGGTTCCGTCCCCTGTGACGAAAACGCCTCCTCCTGGCCGAGTAGGATCACGCTTGTATTCGATACCTGTCGGGGCCTTATTGACCGCAGTATCACGCGAAGGATCTTCAATCGTGATAGGTTCGTCACTAGTCGTCGCTTGGTATAATAGACCGATTATTTCTGAGGTCTGGAAACGCTGTCAGCAACAATCCCTCAAAACCATGAGGACAAAACCAACCTTTCTCCTTGCGCTCATGTGGTCAGGACTCAAGCGCGCTTCCCAACGCCGAACACAATCTCTGAGCTTGCCCAACTTGGCACGAGCTTGAGGATCCCTCCTTCTCGCCCACGTGTGGTACTGCACAAGAGCACAGCTGGTCGCCCCGTAGGCTATGACTAGCCACACGTCGTAGACAGCTTCGTTCGCATCCAACCAATCGATCGCATCTCCAGTCAAAGTCACCAGATTCGACCACTGGTCCACCGTGAGCCCGAATTTCAGGTGATCCATGGGTGTGAAAGACATCCTCATGAAGACGCGCCAGAAGATCATGCAGGTGCAAGTGTACAGAAGATGCAAAATCCCCGCGGTTACAGGAGTGTTCACACCCTGATACTTCAGCCCTTCGGGAAGCCTGGCTCGCCACCCCTCAATATCTGAGAGCAGGTTTTGGAGCATGTCATCGGTCGTCCCAGCCAAACCAGCAGGGCTATAGATAGTCTTGAGCACGCGGCCCAAGAGGACGGACAAGCGTACGAGTTCATCCATGTAAAGATCGCCTAGGTCACCACCACTGGGCAGTCTCGTATCGCAATCCTGTACGTCAATCATATAAGGATGTCCGTAGGTTAGACTGATCCATCTGTCACTGACGACGCAGGCGCCCCAAAGTCGTCGTCGAAGTTCGATGTCCTGAGGAACGCTTTCGGTGCGATGCAAACCAAGGTCCTGCGCCATACGGATGGCTGTCCCGAGACGAACCCAAAGAGCCGAGAGTGCGTTTGGGACATATTGGGAGTGGCAGTCGCCTGTCATACAAAGTATGAGCAGGGATTGAACGTTGACGATGCTCGCTGTCGACAAGACATCATCCGCCCGTATGAGGGCGTTGACGGTGTACCGAATATTATCGAAGACGCCCTGAGGCACTTCTCTACGGGCTGCTGCGACAAGACACATCGAGTAAAGCAGAAGAGGCGGGGGACGGGAGGTGGCTAGGAACTCTCCTGGCGTGATGATGGGCAAAAGGGGCGCAACTTCGTGGAAGTATGCATTGAGCAAATTCTGGATGAGGTCTGGCTCGACATGCATATCCTTCGGTAACGGAGGCGCGGTATGCTGATCATCCCGAGGGGGTCGTCGCACTTGGATGTTGTTGTCCCCAGTGGCAGGGTTTATGAACACGTCGAAGGTGTGATGATATCGGAGATCATAAGATTCGTAAGTGCGGGGCTGAACAGGTGCTATGGGATGGGGCAACGCGATTGAACCTGAACAATCAAAAAATATTCAGATTGAGCAAGATATATGCTCACCAAAGATGGGAGGCTCGTGTTCGCTTCGAGGACGGTGTTCGACGGGCTTTTCTTGAGGTTGATCGTCGTCGGTGATTTTTTTCTTCTTGAAGCGCGTTTCGGTTATGGGCAGGAAGAATGTACATTCGAAGCCATACTGTTTGCAGTGTTGGCAGACAACAGGATCCGCCTCTGCAAGGATATCACAGCGTATTTTGCGAGACCGACACGAATCACAAGCACGCGCAGTTTTCGTGCGCTTCTTCACGTCGGCGGCATGTCGAGCATCTTCGTCGGTGTCATCGTCCTTGCGAGAATCCTTTCTCTTCCGCTTGGACGAGGAGGATTCGCCGGCAGGTGTCTGCGGTGGGGGTGGTTGGGAATACATGACCACAGGCTGTCCAACATGTTGCCCGACGACAGGCTGAAACTGGCCCGGGGGTGGGTATTGATAGTAGGGCGGCAAGTGGTAATAAGGCTGTGGCGGCGGCGGACTGCCATGGTACCCCGGCTGCTGGTACGGGTAGCTCATGAACGGCGGGGGATAAGGGAGGGGTCCCGGGGGGACCGGTGGAGCAGCACTCGGTGAGGCGGGGGGTGCGGCCGCCTTTCTCGGCTTCTTCTTCGATGGCTCTTTGCCGGACTCTACCGGCTGAGCATCCGTAGGAGAGCCAGACATTCCAAGCGCCTTTTATACTACGGCTTATTAATAATCTGGAATATGGGTTGGAGCGTGACGATGTGTCTCCTGGAGCTGCTTCCAACAAGTCAGCTCCCGCGCTTGCTCTCATCGGCTGCCGACTCACCGGTGGTGAACGCGCTCTCGCTTGGGCGGCGATGTTGGGGTCCTGGTTCAAGCCGTAGACTCCGAGCCCAGTTCGGACTCCGACTTGTTTGCGGCAGTGTTGCCTAGTGGTCACGGGATACCGGCGGCGCTTCCAGCCAGACGGCCGAAAATCCCTCCTATCCCTCTCATCGAATCCCAGCATTAGGCAGCCTCGCTATACCTCTCGAGACCAGCGGAAGCATATTACGTGTGTGTTTGGAGCTGCATATGTACAGCCAATCTTGCGTAATGGATATAAACATATTAGTATCAGTTGCTTGGGCCGTGTCAAGATCCAAGATGAAAACGGATTCTCATACTCAGACTGTTCATCTGAACCATCATGGTTCGAAGACTGACACGCTTAGCCGCCAAGTCTCTGAGTCTATAGATAGCCTCTGTATAAGAAAGCCCGATGTCATGTACTAGGCTAGTCGTGAACTCGTCAAGTCATGAAATGATGAGTAGTAACTACTCTAGTAAGTAACTGTGCGTTAGCCGCCAAGCCACAATAGCCGTTTAACCCCATATTCCATCTTTGCGTACATGGAGGTCATCCGCTGGGCCTCCGCCAATCTGCCACAATCGGTTAACAGTGGAACCTCAGGCCGAAAAAAGGAATCTCACCCCACAACGTCCTCAGACTGGACAAAGTCAGAAGTCACAGCCCCAGCGTCCTCACATGCGCTCCGAATACATTCCACAATCATGTCCACCGCTTGCCGACAAGTCGCCGCCCCTTCAAGGTTTTCGAAGGCAGCACCGGCTTCATATCCATCTGTAGAGGTGCCCCGTAGTCTAGCCGGGTCAATGGGTAGCATTTTGAAGGCAGCATAACTCTTCTCGGCGCCCTCCGGAAGTCCGTGCCCAAGAATGGCAGACAATGATGTTCTCCCCCCTCTTCCCCTTCCTGCAACGGTAACAGACTTTCGCCGTGACGGTCCTGGCATCGTGGGGGAAGGAGGCCCTTCCAGACTGTTCCGAACGGAATAACTCGTCACTCGGGTGATTTCATTGCTATTCAGCCACTCGATCACAAATCCTGCGTTCTGTTCAGCATCTCGACTGGCTTCCTCAAGCGGTGACAATATATAGGCGCCTGGTGTGAGACCGTCAGTCACCCGAAGAACGAAGAGGACAATGCTTCACAGACCCTTGCGAACGCCGACGACGTCTCCCAAAGGTATACGGGTATACCTCTTCACTTTCTGAAGGGTATAATCGTAGCTCTGATGTGCAAGTCAATGTGACAAGCAGATGCCAACGGGATGGTTTTGCTCACAATGACATAAATAGCCCGGGCAGTCTGGGATAGCGCATCAGACGACAAGACGTTGGTTTGAGAGAAACATACCAAAAGCAACACTTTCTCCTCCCACTTATCACCAACTCGCACGTTGAGGCCCTCAGGCGCGAACATGGTCCATCCGGATAGCAATCGCTCCCCTTCCTCTAAGACTCTGCTTACACTGGTGCTAATCGCCTCCGCACGTATTTTCGACAGTCGTATGAGATCCCGAGGGTCAGTACTCTGGAGTTTCAAGAGAAACTCTGAGAATACAGAGAGAGTGCGATGACCAAGCATGAAATCGATGACCGCTTGGCAAAACCAGTCGCTAAAGGTCGACGTATACATCCTTGCGTTACAATGGGGGTAAGTTAATCGTTTGCGCGGGACAGAACACGACTTACCTAGCCAAGGAGTTCACGCCGTCATTCAGAAGACCGCTGAGATCACGCTTGCCAGTTCTATATAGTCTCGGGTAAGACAAGGAAGAGGAGAAAGGAGCAAGAAGCACTCACCTTGTGAAATCACCTTTCAAGGCAGATGTCCCGGCACTGAAGGCTCTCGTTAGTAATACTGGTAGCAGAGGATTGAATGGGAGACCCACTATGCTCGACTGATAGCATCTCCGTTGTTTGCCCATAGGTCATTAAACACGACATCAACCTCCTCCTGCTTTCCTTCCACAACTAGTGCTACAGCGCCCAATTGTCTTCCGAGAACATACCGAGCGAAAGCGCTCTGTACAACGTTTGTACGATCGAGACAGTCAATGCAATTCACACGGAACACTCCTTTCTGCGTCGATAGAACGACATTATCGCAAAGCCACAAGTATCTGGGTGTTGTATGAGCATTACGTTCTGGCGAGAAAGGTCGACCGACCCTTGGGCTTCGAAAACCCTTTCCATCTTTTCAATCAGCTTAGAGATGTTCTCGTACTTCATACCCTTGGTCTCAACATGGAAGTCGTATTCGTTGTATTGCACGTCGGTGGTTGACAATTCGCCGGCATAGGTTCTGTATCCTTGCGTAAGAGCTCCCTCCTTGCCGTGTTGTTCGGCAAGATTGACGATAACCTGAAACAAGGATCAGGACGGTGAACAGGACCTAAGAAGAGACCCATAATACATGTGGTCCGTATTTCGGCACTGTTTTCGCAAAGTGTCGGCGCATTGCATCGAGATTCTGTTCATGAGTGCGATCGGGAGCCAAAACGGGCGGTGGCTTCAACCCGTAGCCGGTCTGTGTCCAAAAGAGAGGGACTGATGATCTTAGTCTCTGGGTGATGGGAGAAACAGTCACACCCACTCGAACCGCGAACTTGGACATAGCTGAACGTGTTGGTTTTCCCTTCCCTCTGCCACACAAAGATGAGTGATGCCCAGAAGAATCTGGTAACAGCTTACCTTCACCCGGACGATAGTCTCCGTCTCTACAAAATTGGCCACATGCGCATCATCATCGATACCTCTGCGCTGATATCGCAGCCCCGCACGATCTCGAGAACGGCGAGAGATGACTACATAGTCCACAGTTTCGTTCTCGACAACGAAGGACGAGATTTGGCAGTGTCCTTGCATAATTGGGAGAACATATGGATGAAGCTGAAATCATGTCATCATGTGAATACCACGACATGACGAAACATACTTACACCTGCATCGATGAACGGCTTCGCGAGACATTCGTTCCACCAGAACTGGCGATCTACTCTTCGCCAGAGGGGGAGGGTCGGACTGGGCTCGGAGACATTGCCATGGTAGGATTGATGACTATCGGGAAGTGCGTTCAAGTCAGCCAAAAGTGCATTCTCCTGCTGAGCCTTGGCGATCTGATCGCGTTTATGCTGCATTGAACGCGTGATATCTATTTTCATACTCGTGAGAAATGAGATGACTGGCAAAGGAGGAAAGAAGCCTCACCGAAATGATACGCGAAGAACATTCCTCCTTTGGTGAACTCTTTGATACATTCTCTGACGATCTTGTCTTCGAGCTCGGAATGTCTGTCTTCATTGAGGACTGGTTGAGATTCGGGCGTCAGGATGCTTGCCAGAACCTCATCTGGCCGTTTATTGTCCAATAAAATCTCCTCCTCTTCCAAGTGAAGAGCTTCATTCTTCAGGGTATCTTTGCGTTCTGGGGTGAACGGGAATGCGGGCTTCTTCCAAAACGATAATCGGGACGTGATAGCCCTAATCACGGGGGATCCCGTAGTAGAATCGGTGGATATGTCAGACGACGAGTCCGAAGACAAAGGTAGATGATTCGGAGAGGGAAAGGTGGGGTGTTCATCAACGTTCAGGGCAATGCCCGGCAGGACTTCACCTGTAGCCTCTGGGGAGGAGAACTGGACACGTTGAGTAGACTTTGGTATAGCTTCCACAGAGATTGGCGTATCCTCGGGATTTGTGCTGCCGTCAGTTTGCTTCGGAGATGATACGGTATCAAGAGTTGAACTGGGAGCTAATAGCGAAGTCGATCCCGCACGAGATGCAAGCGTGTTGATGCGAATACGAGCGGCTTGTTCTGTCAAGGGGATTGCTGTTACGCCTTTGATGCCGTGAATGGAGTTCATTTCCTCAAAAACTGAATGCAAATCAGTAGGAACCACCCAGAGATGTGCCCACTTACGAGTTCCCACATCATTCTGGGCAGTTATGACGAGGAGATATGAATCTAAATGGAAGTGTAGCATTGATAAGTAATCATGGGGTTGAATAGTCGACGCACTCTGCGATAACTCTAGGATTCCGACAATTCCATGGATAACGACGGCATCCTCCCATTCGCCTTGCGCGTGTACCTCCTCTACCTTGCCTCCCTTACCCCAGGAAATTCGGACGCCGTGTAACGAGCTTGAAGGACCATGTGGACGCAGTAGTAGACCTTCCTTGCTGACGAGCAGAGCAATGCGATCGTAGGGAGACGGGGCTGGCACGGCGGGAATGGTATACTTCGGCCGGAGATGCGGTATCGGCGCCACTGCAACGGGCGAGCCCGCCGGTGTCGGCGGCGTGTTAGATGCCCTGGGTGGCTTTGTGAAAAATTTCCTCATCGCCGTCGCGGGCGAAGGGAGGTCGCCTAAATCCAGTAGGACGTGAGTCGTTACGATGTCGAGGAACAGGATCTGATCGGCGACGTCATCTTCCCTTCATACGCCCTGCCAGAGATGCAAGGCAAGGCAGAGCTGGGCGCTGGGCGGCCTGAGGACTGGCTTTGTGAGATCACAGTCTGAGCTCTGCAATGGCTCAAATTGGGGCCTTGAAGAGCTGCAGTGTATCGGAACTGACGTGGCCGACAGGTGAGTCGTTTGCCGCTGAAGGACCCGTAGACGGAAATGCCTGCCGCGCGCTTCGTTCAGAACATCACCTGGAGTCTGAATCAAATCTCCATGTTCTCCTCATCCCAGCGCTCAAGGTCTACCATTGCAGCGATCTGTGCTCACAAATAACATCGGCCTCAAACTCCCGTCGGTATTCAGTGGCGTCGGCCTCAGCTAGCCTATACCATTCACACCGAACTTCAAGTCACCGATTCTTACCTTGTGCCTCTGAATCCAGTTGATATGCAATCCACAGGTCTCCACAGGTACTTACGCATGGCCGGGTCAACTATCTCAATCTTAGCCTCTCTCCAACCATCTTCTACACGAATTGTTCCACTCTCCAGGACACCCGAGGCAGCCATCCCAAACACAACGAACTCTGTAACGTTAGGTATTTTTATGTCATCTCCCAACACAGTGCGTGCTTCCCGGCGTTTACCTCCATTGCCCTTAAGTGTGTAACGTTTAGATCTGCACTGGTTGCAGTCCCTGAAACCCAAGTCTTTCCCTTCCCTTTGTCGCTTATGCGCTGCATCTTGGGCGCCTGTCTGCCTCTTTCCGATTGATGCCCTCATCCTCCCTTTTTGCGGTCAACGCGCTCGTATTTCTTCTCCTCGTTATCCGAAGCATCGTCGCTACAGGCGTCAACGAGCGGCGTTCGACTCCGTGCTCTAGTCCCGATGACCGATGGGTGCGCAATCTCAACATGAAGATATGTGGGTGATTGACCTCAGAAGGCATTAAACAAACTTGGCCAGAGCCCTTGTGAAGTGGCCGACAAGCTACTGGGAGTCTGTTATTCGTCGGATAATCACGGTGCGTGACTGGATCGTCCTATCAAACTCACAAGTACTGACAGTCCCTACAGCTTCAACGAATCTATTCGATAAAGTGTCGCCTACAGGACCGACACCAGATGAACAAAACAATTGCTCCTGCTCGACCGTTGTATACTCCTTGGTGTCACAATGCTTACTTTGCCAAGACGAAAACAGTACAAAGTATACTGTCCCCTCGAATACAGTGACACTCGATTGATTATACATCCAAGGTGGTCTACTTGGACGTCCAATTGCACGACCGAGCTTCCGTCGGGGTAAGAGCGTCTTCAACTTGCATCTAAATAGACAGTCCTGTTGACGAACGCTGCAGAGTTTTCAATGAGGCTGTCCCCAGTTTGTCAGAAATCTCGAGGCGCTCATCTCGTTCTAATGTTGGTTAGATGACACCTTGGTCCCATCATGGGCATACATGGACGTTGTGGTCAGTCGATACGTGAATGGTGGCCAGCGCTCTCATGCTCTCATAATTCTAGACCAACGATGGATATATCGAGCAGCTTGCACTGCAATACGCCACCGACAATGGTTAGAAACCCCGCCTCTGATTCATATCTAAAGCTTAGACTTTTCAGACACAAACTCTTCCACCGCTTCGGGAGCTTCTATTAGTGGCCACAATCTCTCGAGCGGGGCTGTCGCAGGGATCGCCGTCGGCGCTGCCGTGTTCTGTGCTCTCATCGTCATACTCATACTGTGGTATCTCAAGCGAAGACGGGAATCAAGAACGGCACCTTCCGCTGCCTTTCTGGCAGCGTACGGCCCAACGAGTCCTACACCGCCCGAATTTCGACGCGCCAGCAAACACATGTCCGAGGACCAACTGAATCTGCACGAACCTGGCGTACGTACCCCAGGAGGTGACAATCCGAAACATATGCTAAATGTGTACACAGATGCACTATCGGCCGTTCAGTGGTTCTTCATTTTCTGAGAAAGCTACGGAGAGTGTGAGTCGCTTAAGTGTCGATGCGCTGCTCAAATTTTGACACCAACTCGTTCTTCAGTTGATGTATGACGCGCCCATGAGGGTGGACTCAAGAACGGCACAGTATTCCCCGACGGCGCAGTATTCCCCGATGAAGGTAGAGATGAATTCCCAGCTTCAGGCTGAAGAGCTCACGCGCGTGGACACAAGCGGGCAGGGGTACCAAAGTTTGGAAAACCCGTCGGAGCGCCCATTTTCCGCCCTTCATCAGTCAGGTAGTGTCTTCAGAGAGAACATGTAAATGGCATACATACTGTATACAGTATCATCACGTTGATCGACCCGAACCCTGCACCGAAGATAAGTATAGAATAGAGAACGACCCAAGAACACCCAAAGAACGACATGATTCTCGAGAACTAAGTACTAAGCTCCCAGCTCATGTCTGCATTGTATATTGACAAGCAAGTTCCCAATTCATGTGACTATGCATTGAACATTTGAGTACTCGGTAAGATAGAATTGTTGTTGTAGTTATTGTTCGTACACTAGGTGACCGACATACATCCATGAAAGAGGGATGACCGGCCAAAGAGTGCACCATTTCGTTCTGAGGTTCCTGAAATGAAGGGATGCCGGAAGAGTAGGCAGCCTAACATGTAGTAAGTATAGGACCTGTCGTTGTTAAAAGATGAAGATGCGAAACCGCGGTACAAAGAGTTGACATATCGTACTTTAGGGCAGGGTCCGGCTTGCTCGGCAAGGACCGCGGAAGCTCTCCGTCGGACCCTCCGTTCCGCACACTTAGCTTATGTTTACTCAGACTGTTCTTCCGTATCGATGAGTCATGCATAATTCAACGAATTTAAAAGGATTGATGGTCACAATATCTCCACTGCTTGTTATCTCACTCTGAATCAGCATGCTTTCCCTCACTCTCAACGACGGCAACAGCATCCCCTGGATTGCCTTTGGGACTGGTGCGGCACGAATCTATCTAGCTTCCATCCGGATACTAAGCTTCTTCGAGGTACCGCACTCTACGGACAGGATGCCACACACCAAGTCGCCGCTGCCATTGACAATGGTATCACGCACCTCGACGCCGCCCAAGTTTATGCCAACGAACACACTGTCGGCGATGGCATCAAAGGTAGGATCTATCTGGCGTCATTTGCGTACTTTCTGACGCGTCCAACCCACCTAGAGGCCAAGACTTCCCGACAGGAGCTGTTCATCACCACGAAGCTAAGGGAGGACGAGACGCGCCCTGTCAAGGAGTCGCTGGTCGAGTCTCTGTCGAAGCTTGGGGTAGACCAGGTCGGATCGGTCCACATTATCTTCCCTCTCCATAAATTCTGAATCAAGTTTAGGTTGATCTCTTTCTAATGCACAGTCCCCATCCGTATAACAAGACGGTAGGCCCTGCTCCTCTGGCGGATCCAACTTCTACTGAACGCCATCCCAAAGAGTGGTGCGCTGTCCGCGCGCTGGAAAGAGATGGAAGAGGTGAAGAAGCTCGGCCTCACCAAGAGCATCGGTGTTTCCAACTTTAGGACCGAAGACCTCGAGGTCGTCTTGGCCGGTTGTACCATCGCTCCCGCCGTGAACCAGGTATGTTATTCCTTAGCGCGTCAACACCATTTACTGACCTGTACGCTAGTTTGAATTACACCCCTATGTTTGGGACACTGCTGAGTCCATTTACAAGCTCTGCAAAGAGAAGGGCATCGTTCCGGCCTCGTACGGCGGGCTCACATCCATCGTCCGCGTGAAAGGCGGCCCTGTTGACGCCGTAGTTGCTTCTATTGCTGCAAGACTGGAAAAGGAATTGGCACAGCCCGTCTCGGCTGGTCAGGTCCTCACGAAATGGCTCATTCAGAAAGGCGTGGTTGTGGTAACGTGAGCACTCAAGCTTGAAGCCATATACTCTCATCTAATTACATCGTTCTCTAGCACGACTTCGAAGCCTGAACGCATCGTGGAGACGTTGCGTACTCCGGATATCCCAGACCTCACTACAGAAGAGATCACCGCTATCGAAACGAACGGTGCTAAACAGCACAACCGTGTCTTCATGCAGCACGTCTTCGAAGAGTAGACTTAAGACGCCGCGTAGAATTCGAAATACTGTCATTGAGATGTATCATGTGAGTACTAGGTGCTAGTGAGTATCAGAATTTGGCGTTAATAACCAGCTTAGACCTGTACTTACTCCGCTCGCAACATTAAATGATGCCTTCGCTGCGTGTAAGTGTCCACCTATCATGGCCTACTTTGGCCTGATGCCAATGACCTGCATCCGGGAACGACATCAGAAAGGTATGTGAAGGGGTTCCTTCATTCTGTCTCGGTCACATTTCCGACGTGAAAGGAATAATGATCATTGCAAGGAGTCAACAAATCGTAATTGAGCCCTGCCCAAGCTGCAAGGTTCATGCATATAACAGACTGGATGGTTCCTGGGCACGCCGTTGAACGTGAAGGATCAATTGTTGAGACTGCCAGCATTGTCCTGTGCCTTTGCTGAGGCATATCGTTGTATGTGCCTTTCAATTGACGGACAGGTGCATGCGACCATTCTCTCGGTATCTATTCATGTAGCGAATCACTTCGCGGGCCCAATGGCAGATTTGATGATGAGGGCAAACTGTCAAGGGGCAGGGGGGCGAAGCTCAAAATTTGATTCAATGCCACTCTTCCTCCGATCCGACGAACCTTCGAGCCGCGCGCAAGATATAAGGAGTGGACGGGAGACTCGCATCCACCGAGAAACCACCATGTTCCTCCCCTGGATCTTTGTCGTATTTGAGCTCATGCAGATGCACGAAGTGGCATCTCAACAGGTTGCTGCGTGTGTCTTAGCGACCTTCCATTGGGTAAGTAGGCCACACTACGTAGTACATATATATTACCCTCGGACTCATAGACCACCATAGACCTTCAATTCGGCGAATCAGAGTCCCTGCGAGGTCGCTTCATCTTTGCTGGGAGTGTGCCAGGGACAACGTAAGTCGTCGCGTCGCATTACTCAAGACCAACAGACTCAAGGACCGTTCCTATTAGCGTATGCAGTACAGCCCTTGCCAGAGGGAACACATTACATCGGTCCTATTCTCGATCAAGCGAACGAGTGTCAGTGCAGTACAGTAACGTACTCACTGCTGAGCGCCTGCGGAGAATGTCAGAACCGGACCATTTCTTCGTTAGTGGTTTGCCATCCTGCGATTTGTGGTTCTCGAACTAATCAATTCTCATTCAGCTGGAGTGAATGGTCTGCGAACTGCGTTAACACCACCGATGAGAAGTAAATTCACTCTGAGCGCACCTCATTTTGAATTGACGATCATGAAGGTTCGGGAAACCAATTCCCTCTGGTGTCCTCGTTCCGGGATGGGCATATCTTGACGTCCAAGTATGTTTCTCTGTCGCACATTTGGGTGTTCTTTAACCTATGACCAGGCAAACGATGGCTTTGACGCGGCCGTGGCAGAGGCAAAAGCTAAGAGTGAGTTCTTTGGTTCTGTATTTGAATTGAATTCATCTTGTACTCCAGACCTGACAGAATCATCAGCGCTGCCGACCCCCACAGCGACTGCCACAGCGACCTCATCTCGCATCTCTGTTACGCCCACTTCTGGCTCTGGCGCAATCAACACTGACAACTCAGCAATGCCATCGGTACGGCGATCTATGAATATCGTCGGCACCTCCCTTGTTGGACTTGTCCTTATTACAACGTTGACACTATGATGCTTCCCACTATTTAGATACCCAGATTCTATCAATTCCATACCAGAAGTCGGTGCTCTCACAAGAAGTTACAGCACTGAACTCACAGTGACACATGAACATAATTGATGGCTATAATTCCTGACCCTGAGCGCCCTTGTCCCTCATACAATTACCACCGGATCAGAACAAAATGCCATCCATGGCTTCCCACCTGTTCTCTGGTCCTCATAGCCATCACACACCGTCCGCATCATGAACAGGTCTCGCTGGATCGTTGGTTATGTTACATTGGGACTATGCTTGCAAGCTGAGCATGCGACCGCGGCCGGAGAACCGAGCGACGTTGAGGCCACCTGTCCGCTCAATGCCGATTGGGTTGAGTCCAGAACCATTGGGCGGGTAGCGTTGCTCAAATGTTGCATTGCAGGCGTACAACTCCTTGAACCAGAGCGTGTGTACTGTCGCTTCCAATCTTGCAGCCGTGTGCAACGATAGACGAAGTAAGTCTTCTGCGGCGCTGTATTCATGCCATCTATTCTCTTACCGATCTTATAGTTTACACCATTCCTGCACTAACACAACCGGGCAGCGTCTACGGCGGTCCGGTCAAAGGTGATGACTGTCGTTGTAACACCGTGTTCTACTCTTTGTTATCTGCGTGTGCGGTCTGCCAAGGCTACAGATACATAACGTACGTCTGCTTGACCTTCAACGCGGCGTCCCAACGCACAGTCAGGTACTATCAATAGCTGGTCTGCCTTTGACGGAAATTGTACCAATCCGCTCGTTGGATCGTGAGTTTCTGCTATTGTCTTGTAATTTTGTAATTTTGATTCGAGGCGGATCCAGATATCCTGAAGATATACCAGAGGGCACTGCCGTATTTGATTGGGCTTATGCGGACGTTTCGGTGCGTGTCTTTTTCCCTGGAGCTGTTGGCGTCAGGAACTCAGTACTGATCATCTTGCCTTACATAGGTCACGGATACATTTGATAGCACGTTGGCAGAGTCTGAGCCAGGTTTGATCTCTGCTGCTGAACTCTTTGTTGCATTCTGACCTTGCTCAAGACGCGTCCGAGTCGACATTTAGCCCTTCTGCTGCGACAACTCTTCTCTCTAGTACGACGACTCCCAGCGCGACGCCACAAGGGAAGGGCAAGAGTTCGACTAATGCGGGAGCCATCGCAGGCGGTGTTGTAGGCGGTCTAGCCTTTCTAGCAATATTGACTCTTTTCGCTATCTGGCTTCTCAAGAGACGGAAAAGAGCGGTTTATACTACAACTACAGCTGATGGCCGCCCCATGACACAGAACCCGCCGACGTCACCTTCATTCCCTGATTACACCCCAACACAAAGTCCGGTCGTATACGTGCGTAGATCTCCCCCTCACTTTTATGTCGTTGACTCACCTGTATGTCAGATCCCGTCCAGTCCTGGCACATTTCCGAGGTCGCCTGTCTCCCCCGGAACTATCTACACGACATTTCCTGATGGGGGCTCTGTGGATGGAATAGGGATGCCTGCACATCACCGCACAGTTAGCGACGGGAGATACTCTGGCGCTCCCGAGATTTGAACTCCATTCTCAGAATCAACATGTCGGTAACAGGGGCACAATGTTAAATGCAAGATCCGATTGAACAGACTTCCATCTTAGCGTTTTCTGAGGCGCCTCTCTTGGGGAGGTCAGTGGCACTGACAGAAGAAGCTTCGGACCACGTGTGCTACCAGTTATATATGGTTCTCTCTCTCTCACTGCCCTCGTCGTCCTCCTCCAATCACTTCCCGCGTCGTGATGTTGCTCTCATTGACTTTTAGTTTGTTACCTTGCCTGTCTCTGGCTCAGCTATACTCGACATCGCAAGCTGTCGTTCAGTCTGCCGTGGACTACTACGACCCAAGGCTCGATGGCGGCTCCATGCTCAACAATGGTGCATTCTGTTGCAGTACGCGAATTTCCGGAAGCTTATCATCCGTCCAGCGGGAGGGGGTTATGGCGAACCGCTCAATGTAGGTCGCGTTGCATAGACGCGTACGTCTCGTTGACTATGTGGCGTCTTTCAGGTCATCATATCCGGCCTGAGCTCTGCCCAAGTTTTGACGAACAAAGGGATCGTCGAATACGCGAGAGCCATTGGCTTGTGGGTGTTGCTCGCCATGTTTTGCCGCGTCGACTGACGTTTAGCAGCTCCGAAGAATGTCTCGGCATACACTTGGGCGATCCTCAAGCTGCCAATCTCGGGGATGGACACGGTTGGGTGAACCAGACAGTACGTGTTTCTATTGAAACCAGCCTCTCAGATGCCTTATCTGACACTTCCAAGATGGAACTTCGAGAGGACTACGGAAATGCCGAGCTTGGGACTTGTCTTGAAAGCGTCATTGGTGGAAACCACTTTCGGTATTCGAGCGCTCCTTGATTTCGCAAAGATACAATAGTTGATAATGGCTCAGGGTGTATCGGCAGGACGGTCCTGAAGCGCTCAGTGGTGCACTATTCCTAGCTGTCTCTCAGGAGGAAGACCTGCACGAACACCACACTATTGTGCCAGATGGGTACAACATAGGTACTCTTTCTCTCCATTCTATGAGCGCGACTGACGATAATTAGGACGTGACAAACTCATCAAGCACGCACTTGGGTCTCATCAATTCGACGGTATCGTTTACGAAACAGTTGCTAGAAATATATCGGGGCTTCTACCCGCCGGAGCTGTAGGGTAAGTTCAGAAACTCCGATTGGTCTCATTGTACTGAACAGTGAGCTTTCAGCATCAATCACGGGATCGCTGTGGATGGTATCACTACTTTGCTAGTGGTGACGGCACGGAAAGCTTGACCATGTCTATCTCTTGAACTTTGACGCTCATTAATCCCTGCATTGATCTTCCTTGCCATACCATTATGACGACCGGTTCTTGTCTCGTGTACGATGTCTGTATGACAACTCGAATTCTGTCTTTTCTCGCCTTTTCGCGGCAATCAGGCGTTCGTATGGTCTGTCACTCACTCGTAGAGCATGTGCCAGAATCAACGGCCGAGACTCTGATCTCCGGCATTTCGTGAAAGGAAACTCCTTCTAGGGATATGTTTACCACGAGCTCAACGAAGCCTTCTAAACAGCGCATGTCAGGCCTCGGTTGATGTGACCTGTCATCCACAAAGGGTGCATGGGAGAACTTGCTCGATGCGCATCGGCTGAGTGAGAGTCGAGGATCGCTGCGATGTCAAAATCTCCTCTAGTTCCGCTCCTTTATCTGGCTCTCCTGCATTGGTTCTGGCCGTCTGTCTATGCCGATTCGTACTCTAATGTGGTCTGCTTGCCGTCGTTTCAATGGGTGAGCATCTGCCGGTTTGAGGAGTCTACCATCTCAACAGTGTGTACAGACTCTCAATGCTTGCGGTCAAACCCCTTGTGAAGCTGCAGCATATGCGCTGAGCCCGTGTACAGGCAATAAAGGTATAGCGATCCCTGCTCTCGTGCGCGTGCTAATCTCAATTCCCACCCGCAGTATTGGCTGTTAACGCATTGACCGGGGACAGCACTCAATACATGGGCCCCGCAACTCCGGCAGATGCCAATATTTGTGAATGCAACACGGTCGTCTATTCGCTATTTGCAGCGTGCGCTGCATGTCAAGGCAAAACTTTCGGAAAGTTTGTTGATTTCGCTAGTGTTGATGATATTGGGACTAAGATGCGTTGTCGTAGCTGGGGTTCTTGGAAGAGTCAATGTCCACTGGCTTACATATCTTCGTGCGTCAGCTCGCGATTGCCGTTGTTTGTTGGCTGAATACTATTGCTTCACTTAGCCTGCCGTTGGGCATTCCAGAGGGAACGTCAATACCGCAATGGGCTTACCTGCACTACTATGTAAGGCGCTGAAGTCTGCACCAGTAAATTCATGTTGACTTTCCGCAGGACCAAGATTCCTTCAACTTGACAAAAGCTCAAGAATATGCCGCGAAGGGAGCACCAGATTATTCGGTGACGATTGCTTCTACTACGAATCCGGGGACTAGCACCAGTACCTCTCGGACGACGTCCTCGACTTCAAGTGTGACAACTCCCAGTACCTCGTTGGCGTCTTCTTCGAGTTCTTCTTCTTCTTCCAGGATATTTGCCACCTCTAGTTCCCATGTGTATTCCATGACCAAGTTTCATCCCGAAAGTACTCAAAGTACTGACCCGGAACCATCACAGACCAATGTCGTCAACCTTTCCGCAGGTAGAAACTCTCGGATTACGACCGCTGCGTGGACGGTCATTGGAATTGTTGTCACTCTGGCGGTCATTGTTTCAATAGCACTGGGTATCCGAGTGTGGCGTCATTGGCGTATGAACGCCAGCTACAAGGCGCTTGCTACTCATTCCAGGGATCCCTCCGATGGAATACAACCTCCCCATCGCAGGTCTCGACGGCTGACACGACAAGTGTACGATTAGTCTATGCTTCTATGCACATTTGTTACTGATCGAGGGTACGCTCTAGGTCGGCATCCAACGCTAGTCCTATCACGAGCAGCTTCGGATGTCGCGGCATTGATCATGTATGTCACATTCCTCATATTTCAGATCGGGGTACCTCTAACGCTAGTCGATGTTATCAGACACCCTCAGTACACGACTCGAGGACCGTCAATCCAACTTTGGGATCATCGGATGCACCGACAGCGCATAATCATCAACATCGAGCTGCAGGCGATGGTTCAGGACCAGATGGGCAGTGGCGATATACGCCACAATCATAGATTCTTATGTATGCATATATTCAGTACGCTTGGACTACATAGTTGAGACACTTGTATACGACAACACAGCCTGCAGACCTGCTGTCGCTATTGTGAGTACATGACTTAAATCAAGTTACTTAACTTGAGCGATACCGGTTTGGGTCAATTGCCTACCCGAGGTCACCGCGGGAAGAGCTTCTACATATAGAAACACCTGTACAGTCGCGGTCGCTTTGCCCTGCCGCTTGGTAAGCAAATCTACTCTCCCACGGTACCAGCCAGGCGTGAATTTTGGCGGGCGATTCCAGTTCCAGCGACTGCCACCTCAAGATCTAATGGCCCCCACGACGTGCGTCTTGATGCCCATTTCCCTTCATGCGCTGACCTCTGCCCCATAGTGTCCCGACCGCTTCGGTTCGTTAGCCCTTTATACGTCGTGGATACACACTCAAAAAACACAGGCGATCGAAGTGCCAGAAACCCTCCTCAAAAAGCGCAAGCAGAACGAAAAGGCCCGTGAAGACCGCCTCGCTGCCGCCGCCGCCGCCCGCAAGGTTCGTCGAAAATCCCAATCCCCCCATTATGATGCATACGATACATTCGAAGAATGGCTAGCCTCAGCGCGATGAAGCCTTCAATTAACCATCTTTCGGGACTGATCACATCTGTCTTCACTGGACTTTCCACTGATATCACTCCTCTTTCAGGCGTCCAAGGCCAAGCGGAAGGTCATCTTCAAGCGTGCGGAGTCCTATGTGAAGGAGTACCTCACCCAGGAGAAGGAGGAGATCAGGCTGAAGCGTGCTGCCCGTACTGCCGGCGACTTCTTTGTGCCAGCACAACCCAAAGTCTACTTTGTTGTGCGAATCCGTGGGTGAGTGGACTACGTTCGTCCTCCGTCGTTATCTCTAAACGTATCTTCAGTATCAACGAAATCGCACCCAAACCCCGCAAAATCCTCCAACTCCTCCGTCTCCTCCAAATCAACAACGGTGTCTTCGTCAAGGTGACCAAGGCCACTCAACAAATGCTGCGTCTGGTTGAGCCATACGTTACCTACGGGTACGCTGCACGCCTCCTGTCATTTTTCTTCATCTGAATCTCTCCGCAGTGAACCCAACCTGAAGTCGGTCCGCGAGCTGATCTACAAGCGGGGGTACGGAAAGGTTGACAAGCAGCGCATTCCTCTCTCCAACAACGCCGTCATCGAGGAGGCCCTTGGCAAGGTCAACATCCTCTCCATCGAGGACCTTGTCCACGAAATCTTCACCGCCGGCCCCAACTTCAAGCAGGCCTCCAACTTCCTCTGGCCATTCAAGCTCTCCAACCCCAACGGTGGATGGAGACAGCGCAAGTTCAAGCACTTCGTCCAGGGCGGTGACTTCGGTGACCGGGAGCACAACATCAACAAGCTCGTCAGGCAGATGAACTAGGCGATGTGCTCGTGGGGGCTCTTACTATATGGTACTTACTGCGTTCATGTCCTATGCATCTTCTATGAACCACGTCTCTTGCCAATCGTGGTCGTCGAGCGGGCTCTTCTTCTGCAGGCCGTGGGGCATATCAGTCGATGGCCAGAAATGCAATGTCATGGGTACCTAATTGCAATTGAAACATCATTGAAAAGTTGAGATGCTCGCACATCGTAAAAGCTTGTAATGAAGTTTAAACATTCCTTGTTGGTCAGGTTTGCCCATTGCATTTTGCGGACCTTGCCCTCGTTGTGTTGTTCACGTTTAACATCCCGTGTCCCGGTTCACCTCTAGGCTGATAAGAGTTACACATAAAAAGACTTGACATACACTTAGGCTAGTGTTCTAAACGTTACTTGAACTAGACGAAGCTCTCCACCAATTGACCGCACCAATCCCAAGAAAGAAATTGAAGATCCCGACGACTGCAGACCCTGCGCCAATAAGCGTCAGAATCCACCATACAATCCCCACCACCCTATCTACAGTGCGCCCGCTGTACCGCTTCCAGTCAGCCCACGGATCGGGGACTGGCCTGTAATGGGCGGGAAGTTGGAGGACAGGCACGGCGGATGTTGAAGTGGAAGGTGCTGCAGGATGTGGAAGTGCAAGAACGGAAATGATAGGTTTCTGCATGTAGATGCGGATGGTCAGATTTTCACGATAAAGAGCGAGAATTATAGGATATCACCCACATGGTCAGAGGTCGTGTAGCTAGGTATTCTAGGATTAAGCAGCCCAGCGTTAGACGGAGGATGATACTCTGAGACAGGGACTCACGATGTGTACAGCAAGTTTCTAATAGACGTCTTCTCGGGATTGTCTGGAGAATCGGAGTATGTCGTGTATAAGATCCTATCTGTCCAGGAGGGAACTCGTTTGGGGCTGTTTTGGTGCGATGAGGCGGGTGTATACGACGAGAGTAAGTCGCACAAACCTGTAGGAATCTATCGTACCCAAAACATATTTGTAACTGCACTTGAACTTCCAAAAGTCGCCTTCACGTAGGCCAACGAAGACGTTTCCTTTGCGATGCTCAACGGTGAGTTGGTCGAACTCTTTCAGAGCTTCCCGCGTCGCTTCAGGTTCAAGTGCCTTGGAGATATCTTGGGTTTTTTGAAAGTCGAAGAGAGGGTGATCTTCAGGAAGAGAGATTCGGAAGTTGAGATCGCCAAGGAAGAATAAGTGTGAAGTGTCATAGATTGTGGAAAGGCTGGTTGACTCGGAGACAGGAAGGGGAGGAAAGAGCAAACTGCCTACGATATGTCTGTAGTCCTGCAGGCGATTTGATAAGTGTTCTTCATGTGCCGTTAAATGTGCGCAAACGAAGCTAACAAACATATGAGCGAGTGCACAAATAGGAATCTTAGCGGAGAACTCACGTGAAGACTTCTCCAGGAGTCCCATCCTTTCCTGGTGAGCGAAAGCGAACACCAACTGCACCCTTGTTTCCCATGTACAGCGGGCCGCACCCAGTCCAGCTTGTCTGGACATCACAGACGGTCTTTGCGATTCCGTCGTCTAGCCCATACACCAATAACGCCACCCCGACGTTCACTATCTTGGCAATGAGAGAGTACCTCTCTTTATTTGGTGCATTGGCTTCGATTTGGGATAGGATGTGCGCGTTTCTGTCGTTGATAACAGACTTGGACCTCCCAGAGACTAGGGAACGCGATAATTAGTCTCCTGATACCCACATCCGGTGAGGGACAATAACGTACGTCCGAGATGAAGTGGCAAGAGCTCCTGGAATCCAACGGCAATGATGTCGGGTGCACGAGGGGAACGGGATAGAAATGTGGAGACTTGAAGCGTAGGAGACAGCCAGTCCACCAAGTCCTGTGGTAGTCCAAGAGAGCCCTGCAGATTCGTGTTGTAGGAGGCAATCTGCACCAAAGTATCATTCTCTGACACCGTGGTGGTGGTCATTGGCGGCTATGTAGTGGCAGCCTGCCAGGTGAGCGTATGAAGCAAGTTGCAGATCCGCACGTAAAGCGCGCACGCCGATGTCGTCATCGAAAGCAAAATCAAATATGGAGGGCACCTTTATAGTGTAGGTAGCTCTTTCTCTATGTACATGTAGATTGTGTAGAATTAAGTTACAAGCATGAATTCCAACTTATGCTCTTCTTAAGCAGAATACGTCTGTGGTCCGCGGGTCACCTTCAAGTCGTTCAACTTGCCACTAGCAAGGTCAAAGACCCAACCGTGGACAAAGACGTCTTTCCCCTTGGCACTCTTGTTGGCCCAGGCGTTGGTGATGGTGGACGCCTTGGACAGATTGGCGACCTGCAGCTTGACGTTCTCCTCGACCAGGATGGGCAGCGCCTCTTCCTTGGGTGCGGCTGACAGGTGAAGGGACGCTGCGAGCGCGGTGAGCGGATCCAACCAACGGTTGATGGGATCATCGCATGAGAGGCCAGGTATGGTGACAGTGGGTTTCCCGGGGACATATCCAGGGCAGGCGCCGAAGCCAGCAGCGCATCCTCCGCATTCAGTGTGACCGACGACGACGACTATTCCCGGGGGAGAGGGAAGGGGAGATTCGGTTGGAACAATGACAAGCAAAGAGAGAGAGAGAAAGCACCGTGTTCTACGCCTAGGTGGTCTACCGCGTAAGTGAGAGCGGACAAAGCGCTATCATCATCAAGGTGGAACTGACTGAGGGTGGTCATGAACAAGGAGGACTTGGGAGTTGGAGGCGGACGTACTTGGCAATGTTTCTCAAGACGAAGAGGGTGCCGGGTGCAGAGCCAGTGATGACCGACTCGGGGACTCGAGAGTCGGAGCAGCCAATCCATAGAATCTGACGGTGCACCGTTGGACACAAGCATTGTCAAGCAAACACATTGCAGGAAACCTTACCGGTGGCTGTTGGCCCTTGGCAAGCTGGGGGAAGAAGTTGGGTTCGGCCTGATCAACGTCGGCGGCCCACTGTGCGTTGGAGGCGAGGATCTTAGCAATGACAGAGTTGTCAGACATAGCAGGCAGCAGTCGAGAGAAATGTCGATGATCTGGAAGGGTCTAAGTTACAGTACTCTGGAATCCTTTATAGCGCTGGCAGTAACCCAGGTTGCATGCCCGATCGAATGCTCACCTAGGGGAGATATCTATATTGATCTTGGGGGCAACAGTCGACACGTAAAGGTGCCACAAAAGATATCAAGGATCCAGAATGTAGATTGTCACTACGGTAACATGTGAGTTCGTGCTGCTACAGTGCTAGTTGATATCGGTGAAATACCTGTATCAGTTGATCTCCGAGATCGCAAGGCTCACGCGTATCAGGCTACAAAAGCAAACAAAATGCTACAGACAGGAAAAGAGAAGTCAAATTTCGGGTCAAGCTCCTTGGGGTCCATCTTGAGCCCCTCTTGGGCCGAAATGCCGAACTAAGCACGTGCACTAGGTTACTTCCGATCAGAAGCGTTACGGTAACGTACATCTCAACGTTCGCTAACGTTCGTCGCGCCTGCGACAGCAGATACGCGTGCGATTTGCCTGCGATCCGAGGTGCAGACAAACGACCGAGTCGTTTCAGAAGCTAGCATAAGATCGATCTGAGAAAACTTAATGGACCACGCTACCTAGACACTACTCTATGGTCGGATGCGAGTCTGGATTCTGTATGCGAAAGCTCTCGTCCAATCTCGTCCCCTGCTCATTCCACTTCGTTAGAGAAGTTGTTATTACCATATGAATATAGATTCCGCGGAGAAAACATACTGGAGACCCTGAGTAAGATAAGGTACTCATGCTTAATGTACTATGTAGGTACAACATGCGAAATACAAACAATGCCCTTCTCAGGCCTCGTTCAAACATCACCTTCACCTCTGACGTCCACAAGTGTCGCGTCCCGTGTCATCGTATGATTATCTTCGACATCGTGAAGATCCGGATGGTGTTCAGGGCGCTGCAGCCTAATGAACAACAGTAAAAGGAACGATGTAGCCACTGATAGCGCTCCAACATAGAACATAGCCGACGGGAACGTGGACACGGTCTTGATGAAGGTGAAGCCGTACATCGGCGGTCCGATTATCTGTGCACTGTCAAGCCAGTGTCAAAAAAGCGGAAAGCAACAGAGCAATGGTATGGCTGACGAACCTGATGGCGGAAACCACGCTGAGCGCACCGAACAGCTTTCCGGATTCGTTACCTCCCCTTTGATTGTATAGTTCGAGCGCGACGCTCTGTAAGGCTGGTGCAAAGCCTGCTCCCAGGGATCCGATAATACTCGCCGCAGCAAATGGAATCGAAGAGGTGGAGAGAGCCATCAAGATATACGAGATCATATCAATGACAAGGGAAACGCGAGCCAGTCCCAGGTCGAATGCCGAAGAGTGAGGTTCAAAGCGGAAGCTCTTTGAAGAAGAAGAGCCCAACGAGGCCGTTTCTGCGGGTGCATCGGGTTCGGACAACAGAGGATCCTCCTCTAGAGTCGATGGAGATTTCTTGCTTTTGAAGAACTTGATGATGACTAGAGAAAAATCAGCTTTCCAGGAGGACAGCAGTGAGATGGTAAGGACTCATACGTGGGAGTATTGCCGTCAAAAACAAAGCACGCGTTACACCGACGAGACTGAGCCAGTATCCAATCTTTTCGTAGCAGCAATCTTTAGGATGGGGTAGACAGTCAACGGGTGACTTCTCACCGTCTCAGAGCCCCAATGGAAGGTGGCGGCGGCATATTGAAATTTGTAGGGATAAGAACCCTTCAGAAAGCAATGAGTTGTGTAGAAAATTCAGAGCTGCTAGAAACTCACCATCAAGGACAACGTGAACCCATATGCAAGCGCCACGAGTGTCAGATTCCAGTCGCTCCTGAGAGTCTTGAGAGACTGCCGGCCTGTAGGGGCTTGCGGAAAGAACACACTCAGAGGACTCAGGAACCCGAAAAGTTGTTTCATCCAGACAGTGATTTGGCTCTGCCCGCTATAAATTTTCGATTCCTGGTATTTCGATCTCGACGTGCGCATTTGCGAAGGTGTCAAGGACTCAGGAACAATGAACCAGGCGGCAAGGGCGCACAAGAGATGGACAGTTGTTGCCCAATAGAATACAGAAAGGATGTTTCCAGTTCCCCTGATGAGGAGACCACCAAAGGTCGGGCCAAGTCCCATTCCACTGAAGAGAAGTCCAAGACTCAAGGAAAAGTTGCGTGAACTAATCGGCGAACACAATTGATGGAGTGTCAAAAATCAAAAAGAACAACTTACCGTGTGGCTGGAGTTGATGTATCAGCTAGATACGCATGTACGCTTGCGTTGGCCGTCGAGAGACCTTATCAAGTTGAATAGCTAGATCGGGCACTGCAGGAAATGTCTCACCTCCCAGTATTCCCTCGATGATGGAGCCCACAACGAGGAACCAGTATCCACCGGGAAGTCGCTCAAAACAATTGTACACAAGGAGGAAAATTAGATCAGTGGTAAGGATTCCGACGAGAGCCAATCCCTGGATCTTGGTGCGGCCAACACGATCCGAAAGCTAGGCAAAGGTAAGTAATAAGAACAAAGAAAATGGATTATTATGAGAGGCTTACTGAACCCCAGGCGGCGGTGGTTAAACACCCAAGGACGCCCATGGTAGCCGTCATAGCTGGTGACATCAAATGTTATCCCCCGCTTAAACACCATGGAGAGAAGTACTAACTAGCCGACAATTTCGCGACTGCGGCCAGAACTACTGGATCAGACGCGCAGGCGGATCGACCACCAGTCGGTGCACGAGTCTCGATTGTATCGAACACGAGCTCAGAGTACCCGCCGACGGAGTTCACCTCCGAGTCCGACGCCAGGACGAAGTTGGCGACGTGCGGAGATAGACCAGTTTGGTCGTTGTACACATCGGGACTGTGGACCGCACAAGCAAGTTGGGTGTAGACTTCTATTCTCGGAGCCATAGTCGAGGCAAAGGCCATACTCGAAAAGGGCATCCCGGCCAAAATCCTATAGGACAGCGGAAAAGTCACATCTTGACAGGAGAGAAGGGAGCAAGAAGAACCCACCACATCGGAGAGGGCCGTTTCCACCAAGGAAGACGAGACCTGGCCCGTAGCTCGGCCTCTAGCTCATCATCTTCTGAGACGTTGTGCTCTTCGTCGATAAGGGTTTCTTCCGCTTGGTGCCGGTGGGGATGTACAAATTCGTGCAAGAGCTCAGCCGCTTCCTCACTAACGACACCGTCCGGGAAGGCCATTCCTTGCGGATCAGTCAGCAGAACATGAGAGCTGCTAGACCGGGAAGAGTTTGGGCGACGCGATTGGGACCTAACGGCGCGTAATCGAGAGTGTTCAGTCGACCGAGACATGGCCAGAGTCCTCTTGAGTCTGCTGAGAGCAGACAGAAGGGAGGGTGGGAGAGATAAGTGGGGGGAATGCGCGAGGAGGAGTCGTGTGCCTGGCTTGTGCCGAGTTTGTCACCCAGCGTGCATCATACATGACGGATCGGCAACCACGTTGTTCTTTTATCTTATCTCTGCCCTGCTTTACTCAACAGCCTCTCTCATCATGGTGAATCTCGATCTCGCGCCTCCAGTGGTATCAACCTCATGAGTCTCGCTGCAGTCTGTAACAGTCGATATCCCCGAATCCATCAAGGCCTCCCTCAAGAAATTCCGCTTCTCGCGCCGCAGTGCAGGCCATGCCGCCCTTGTCATCAAGATCAACAAGGCGAAGCTAATCATGGAGGAGGTCGAGCAGTTCGACGATATCAGCATCGAGGAACTCGCAGAAGGTAGTCATCTACGACTCTCACACACTACCGATCTTGACGTGGTGATCAAAGAGCTTCCCGAGAATAGCCCACGATATGTGGTCCTCAGCTATGAGGTGGCGCACTCTGACGGAAGGAAATCCTTCCCCTTAGTGCTTCTCAATTGGGCTCCCACGACGAGTGAAACCGGTCAGCCGCAACAATCTCACTTTGCTCATATCACTGACGCTCTCCAGGTCTCCTCACTCTACATGCCAGTGCTCTACTCAACTTCCAGAACACCGTCCGTGATCGCATTTCTCTCCCTTCTCTCTTTCTATAACACTTCTACAGGCTGGTGTCAACAAAGTCATCGAGATGCGAGATGGTCCAGAAGGACTCACTACGGAGGCGTTGGATAAGCAACTAGGCAGCTCGCATTGATTGTACACTAATGACCGCCATGCAACTGTACTTTTAGACCTTTCTCTTGTACGCGTCCATGACCATGCCAAGCACCCAGCAATTTCCAGCAACATAGACAAGTCCCCGCATCCACAACCCGAAAAACACGTTCTTGCCCATGAACTCCAACTGATATGCCTCGCTGAGCCACAGTCCTTGAGTTGCGACCCAAACGGCAATCGACGCAACTGCCAACGTCCTGGACATTGACAAAGAAGGGAGGAGTAGTGGTAAGAGTAGGAGGTACCATAGGAAGTACTAGTGGCACATCAGTGTTAGTCGCAGTGATTGGGTCGCGCCACGTACCTGGGACGTGCAGACTTTGTTGAAGATCACAAAGACAGACGTTTGTACGAACCAAGCGAACACCAGGTCATCTTGACGCCCAAAGAGGAGGCCTGACCCGAGGGTCAAAGCCATTTGAGGGACAAAACTGACAAGCGGGGAACGTAGGATAGACTGCGTGGTTGTCGGTGTCGCCAGGTTGAGCGCAGGTGGATAGGTGAGGTAAGTCATGTAGAAGTACGGGGAGAAATTGTGCCGGTGGTCAAGCCTTTTAAGATGATATAGATATGACTCTTGGAGGAATGGTTGGCCCCAGCTGTTCAAAAGGCTTAGGACGCGTCGCGCACGGAGAAGTGTATGGTCACTCACATAATGTAGCATCCAAGACCTAGTGTGAGGAACGTCGAGAGACTTGTGACCCCGAAAGTAATTGACTTCCTGTTGAGCAGTGAAGTAGCCCATCTCGTTTTGCCCTGAAAAGAGCCAATAGCACCAAGACAGGCGACCCCGTACACCCCGGGATATATCTTCCAATGTGTGCTCGCGCCGAGCAACACCGCCGCCCTTGTCCACCGTTTAGTCAACGCGGCGTGTAACGTCAAAAGCACCAGCAGGCAAAGGACGGATTCGGATGAGCCTCGAGTCGATATGGAGAACACCATGGGATTGAGCAGATGGATGGCAGCATATTTCGTCGCGAGAGACTTGATTTCGGAGCGCGAGGCCCCGCGCAGCGTGGAGGGAAGGATAACCGCGACAAGAAGACGGTAGATGAGAATGCCGTTGACAATATCGCATGCTGCAAAGAGGTATTTGCCAAAAGAGGGATGAATCCATTCATTTGGCGCGAGGAGGAGGGCGAGGAGAGGTGTGTATCTGTACGTTTCGCGCGTGTAGGGGCTGCGACGGAGTTGGGTGCTTCAGTCTACATCCAGAAAGACCACGTACGCACTCTCCGAACGGTAACTCTATTCCCAGCCATTCTTTGAGCGGTCCCTGTGCGCGGTTGGCAGCACCCGGTCCTGGGTGCAGAAGGTACGCCGCAGCATCACTGAAAACGCGATAGTCGACGTCAGTGTATTTCACGAGCGACCTGGCATCGTGCCATTCGCTGTAGAGTATAAGGGCGACACGTATGGCAATGGAAAATGAGATAATGAGGGGAAAGGACCAGAAATTCGAGATTATGTGAACCGACATGGAAGTAGCAACATAAGCGAAGGTAGCTACTGAGTTACATGACAAACAGTAGTATTGTAAGTAGCCAAAACAAGGTCTAACAACCGTATCCCGACCACAGTTAGATCTGTGAGAGAATCAGTCAATGGTGCTTCAATGAACACGCAATTTACTCACATATTGTGAAATCCAGCGGAAACCTGCCAGAAGAGTCAGACAAACGACTTCTCGGTGGGAATTGGTACTAACCTTCTCCGTAGCCCTGGCGCTGAACAACAGAGCACATAAAGATTTCTACGGGCCTGATGTCGGTGAGAGGAACCTTGCCCTGAGAAGAAGCGACGACGGGTTAGACGACCACTCGGACGACAGGTAATACGCAACGCACCTTGCCAGTCGTCTGATATAGACCTAGGTGGTGCCTGAGTTCCTCCTCGCTCACCGCGCCTGGGGCGTCAATCTTGTTTCCAAGGACCAGGAAGGGCACTTTGGACAGCTCTTCGATAGCAAGGAGGGCGTCGAGCTCGGCCTTGGATTCGGAGAAGCGCTCAAAGTCGGCGCTGTCGACGAGGAAGACGATACCGTCGACCTCGGGGAAGTAGTCGCGCCAGAGGCGACGGGCTGGAGAGAATGAGGCTCACAGCCTGAGGAACAAGGACATTGGCGCTGACCTTGCATGTGGCCCCCGAGATCGTATGTAGTAAACTTGACGTTTCCAATGGCGAGCTCCTCGGATGCTAAGCGTAGACTGGTTGAGGGCAAAGGCGGAAAGCAGAACATGGCGTAACATACTTGGGTGGAGCGTGGGCTGGAGGGTGGCAAGGCGGTCGTTTTTAAGCATGTGCAGCAACGTCTAATACCAAATCTCCAGTAAGAAAAGCATATCTGTGGCGCACAAAACACGCACCGTTTTGCCAGCATTATCTAGTCCTAGAAAGAGAATTTTGGCATTCTTGTGCAACAGACCTGGAATACGTGTTAGATGCGCAGCGACCAACATGACAATGCGCACCGAGCTGAGCAAGAACATCCCAGAACCAATTGACAATGAACATGATAGAAACCCCGAAGGAAGAAATACAGCAGTGATGGTGGTGGTAATTGGCAAACTTGCAGAGAGAACCAGGCGCCAGTAGACTTGGCTCGTGATCGTTTCCTTTTTCGGAGAGATCGTCGATCGACACGTCGGTGCATCGCCAATGTTCGTCAGCGCCGACAAGGCGCGTACATGGCGCATTCTTATTGAGACAGAGAGTACATTAGATATTATCCACTATGATATCACGGAATGAAGAGAGGCCATCTCCCTTCTCGAAATCCCTCGAGCCCTTGACAGAAGCACCTACGAATATGACTTCACCGCCCTCCCACTCTGCGAAAGAAAAGATAGAACCAGTGCATTCCAACCCGCCAATATCCGTCCGCTCATCCTCTGCGCCCAGTCCCTCAACAGCCAAGCTTCCAGACTGAGCGGCGCGACGCTTCTCGAGCTCTCGTTCTAAAACAGTGCGCACCCGGTTGACGGCCAAGGATTCAGAGGTAACTTCAGCGGATAGGGTACTCCTCAAGAGATCACTCTTGTGGCCAACGATTAAGAGAGTGGGCAGAGTATGGGACGGAGGCATATCCGTGAGCGCGTGCATGACGATGTGAAGATGCCTGAAAAAAGTGAGAAACATGAAGACATCGTAGGCTTGGAAAGGATTCTTACTCGGCTACTGCTGCAGCGTTTCGCGAAACTGTGCTTGCATCCACGACGAATGCAACAATCTTGGCGTCGCTGAGGTGGTCCCGAAATTGATCTCTGATCCTCGGATGGCCCGGAACATCAACGATGCTGATGGGCTTAGAAGAGTTGGGCAAGATGTAGGTGGACTGATTTGTTTGGAGTGACGTGTGGGAGGGCAACTGTTGGTTGTATACGAGCTAGGAGGACTCCATCAATGGGAGGCTCCAATAATATGTGCCACACGTACTGCAGAGAATATTGAAGTCTTTCCTGCATCGGAAGCTCCGACCAGGAGGAGCGAATTGCCTCGGTGAGATTGAGCTTTACGAGTTGAACGAATGAAGACTGTTGAAACGTAGTGAGATACTGTGATGACCCGGTGAGGCAGATATTTTACCAAAAAGAAAAATTAGAGCGAGTATAAAAGGCCCAGCAAAGACATAAGGAGAAGAAATTGCCGCCCGCAAGTGGTGGTCCATAGCAGAGTTCCGTATTTGGGCGATCGAAAAGGTCCCGATCGGGGCGTTTGGAATTTTTGACCTTGCACTCTCATCAGCCCCGTCCAGGCAGTCTACTTGGCGAGTCCTTGACCATATCCATACTATCGCTCGGGACTTATACTATGCTTAGGACATGGCCGCAACGTATCCGACTGAAACATCCCAACCCCCTCGCAAGAAAATCAGGAAACATACCACAACTTCCGAGCCGAAACCAAAACCTCCTCAGAGGCTATTTGTCCCATTTCGCGCGTTAGGACTCGTGACAAATCATGTTCCGTTTGTGCTGCAAACGCGGTCATTCAAGGGTGCCAGCGAGGGTCCGCGAATACACATATTAACGTGTCTCGGAAAGTCATGGGCGTTGTGGGAGGGCGGGAAGATGACTCTGCTGTTTGTCGGTGAGTTTGGGAGATTTCTTCTACGGTTCTCGTTCTGATCTAAATCCCAGGTCCTGAGATCGAGCATCCCATATCATGTCTGGTGATGGATGGCGACGCTGTCTGGGCAGCGGCTGGTCCCCATGCTATAAAATACAACCGCGGAAAAGAAGTGTGTTGACTAGAAGCATATCAACTCATCTAACAATTTTCAGATTCTGCGAATAAGCAGTCCTTTCGAAACGTCCTTGTCGTACATGACCATATTTGGACCTCAGCTCTTAGCGCTGGATGAAGACGGTGGACGTCTTTTTGCATGGGACACAACATCTGGTGGTGCGTGCACAACCTCTCGCAGGCAAATATACACTAATATCTCAATCAGAACTGCAATCTACTTTGCAGTTTGAACCCAATTTTACGGCAACTTCTATTCTACATCCTGCTACATACGTGAACAAGGTACTCGTCGCGAGTAGTCAAGGTGACTTGGAGCTATGGAATATACATTCCCAGTCTGTTGTCCTCTCTTTTCTCTTTTCAAATTACTTACGCGATTCATCAATTAGATCGCGTATACACTCCTTCCCCGCAAGCAATCTCTTGTCCTCAAGCCCTAATTCAACCCAGGCAATAACGTGCCTCACACAATCTCCTGCCATCGACGTGGTAGGAATAGGCTTCACCTCAGGAGAAATTTCCGTGTACGACATACGAGCTGATGAACGCCTCATGCGGATGTTCATGGACGGCGGTGTTCGAGCCTTGGGATTCCGTAGTGGTACACTCATTTTCAACCTTCAACAATGTGGTGCTCATGTCGTTACAGATGGAGAAGCCATCCTTGCCTCCGCGTCATCTGCTGGTCACATCGCCCTGTGGGATCTCAATGCAGGCGGCCGCTTGCTGCATATGGTACGCGGTGCTCACGATGGCGCCATTACTGCCTTGGAGTGGATCCCTGGACAGCCTGTTCTCGTCACTTCTGGAGAAGACAACAGCGTGAAGGTTGGATTGGATATGCTATCTTGTCGAGGACGGGTTCTGATGATATTTGATGTAGCAATGGCTTTTCGATTCGCCCACTGCCCCTCCTCGTCTCCTCAAATACAGATCGGGACATCATGCCCCTCCGCATCTTATTCGTTATTACGGGGAGGATGGAAAGCAGCTCTTGACTGCATCAAGAGATCGCAGCCTTCGATGTACATCAGTCGTCCGCGACTCGAGGTCCTTTGAATTATCGCAAGGTCGTTCCTTGCCTCCGTCTCATTCGTTGGGAGAGCTGACCATTCTTTACAGGATCCTTAGCGAAGAAGGCGACTACTCTATCGATCCCTCTAACGTCTCTTAAATTCCCGACTATCACGTCTCTGTCGTATTCGTCTGCTCGCGCGAAGGATTGGGATGACATCCTGACAGCACATACTGATGAGACTGTTGCGCGCTCCTGGACGATGCTCAACAAAAAAGTCGGGAAACATAAGTTTGGCTTCGCCACCGATGGTATCAAGTCGAAGGGGAAGGAAAAAGAACGGCCTTTGGGTGCTGTCAAAGTAAGATCGCTCTCTGCTTCGAGATAACATGTCCTGATGAGCTTCTGTCAGTCTGTTTGCGTCTCGGCGTGTGGCAATTTCGGCATTGCAGCCTCCTCCACTGGCACCATCTATATGTGGAATCTGCAGTCTGGTATCAAGCGCAAGTCATTCGACGTTGGCCCATGTCCGCCTGAAATTGTTGGGCGGTTCGGCTCGACAAGCAAACCGAGTAGTAAAATACGAAGCATCACAGGGCTTGCTTCCGATGCGCTGAACAGGACAGTTATCGCGTCGACACTCGATGGAACGGTCAACGTATGTCTTCATTGAACCGATTGAATTGATACTCAATATTAGGTATCAGTTCTTCGACTTCCACTCGACAGAGCTGGAACGCACAGTTGTTGTCCCTTCACCTGTAACTTCGTTGACTCTACATCGAGACAACGGCTTACTCGCGCTGGTCTGCGATGACATGATTGTTAGAATCATCGACATTGAAACGAAGCGAGTAGTTCGAGAACTTGGGGGTTTCCGAGGGAGGCTTTTGGATATTGTGCGTCTCGTCATAACTTGTGCTCTCTGTGCCGGCCTAAACACAATACCCTCAGACATTCTCCCCGGATTCACGATGGTTGATTGCGAGCTCGTTGGACTCAACTATACGGACATTCGATATCCCCACAGGCCGGCTAATAGACGTTTTTAAGACGCCAAGCGTTGCTACGAGCATTGCGTTCTCGCCGACTGGCGATTTTCTGGCAACCTCTCACGTCGATAGCGTTGGTGTCTTTCTATGGTAAGAATGCACATGTATCGTCGTTGCTGATTCTAATCCTAAATATCTATAGGGCCAATCGGGCTCAATATGACGAGGTCTCGTTTCATAGTGTGACTGACGAGAACATCGAAGAAGCTGCGCTCCCGTCTATGCAGGGAACAACAGAAGATGAAGGTATGGTGTCAGTCCTCCTCAGGAATCTTTGTAGTCATCTTCGTACTAGCTTTGGAGGACCTTGCACCTTTGGCATCTGCTGCAGCTGCAGACGATCTATTCATCACTCCACCGCAACTGGATGGGGAGCTCATCACCTTGACACTTCTTCCACGTTCACGCTGGCAAACCTTACTGAACTTGGAGGTCATCCATGTATGTTGCCCCACTGCCTCACGACCACACACCACTAACGTTCTACTACTCAGCACCGGAATAAACCCAAAGAGCCGCCAAAGGCACCAGAACAGGCACCGTTCTTCCTGCCCACCTTGCCGGGCGTCGAGGAGAGGTTTGTTATCGAAGACCGAAATGAGACAAAATCATCAAAACCAACAAAACGCATGGCAAATGCTGAAGTCCGGAGTCAATTTTACAAGCTCTTGATGGACGAAGTGGCCGAGAGCGACTGTATGTGTACACTTATCTAGCATAACTCTCGTGTGTGGTCTAACCTTGTGTTCCCAGACGAAGCTTTCTTCAATCAAGCCAAAGTCCTATCACCGGCGGCTCTTGATTTAGAAATTCGCTCGCTCATCACCCTGGAGAGTCTTCAGGTGTTCATCAACGCGCTAAACAGGCGTTTGATATCTCACAAGGACTTCGAAGCCGTGCAAGCTTTGCAGAGCGTTTTCTTGCGGGCACACGCTGAGGTTCTGATTGAGAACGAAGAGCTCCAGGCGGATATGGAGAAGCTCTTGGAGATACAACAAAAAGAAAGCGAAAGAGTTCTAGAACTGATAGCTTCTTCGTTGGGAACGTTGAGCTTTGTACAAGATCGTTCGTAGTGTACATACTGTAGTAACTGTACGACTCGCGTACTTACGATCGAATTTTTTTGCATCGGGACTTTGACCTCGATCGCGACTTCCTTTTTTGTCAAGATGAACGTTACCCCTCTCCACCAACTTCATGAGTGGTGTGTCTTATTGGAAAGACGCCAATGACACCGTGGTCAAGGGTACCGTGATAACTGGTTCGTTTCTCTCTTTTCACGCCTGGGTGCATGTACTGACTCTTTCGAAGGCGGCACAAGCGCGTTCGTGACTGGCATATACCAGATTTTCAAGAAGGAGCCTCATTATGGTCGGCTTTCGGCCGTCGCTGCTCTCAATGGTGGCATAACTGCAGTGGTGTTTTTCAGTGCGTTCATATCCAGTACTTTCTCGGAAGACATTCACCACCCGCACCTAGGCTTGCGGGAATACATCATCAGTCCTGCTCTGATCAAGACTGTCCCTACCACTGAATATGCCCGTCGACGTCAGTTATACGACTGGAAATTACCTCAAGAAGACAGTCATCTTCCTGAAAGAAGTTGGTCAGATATCAGGACCAGCGGCCTCGCCGATACTTGGATAAGTGGGATGCTGACGGGTGGAGGACTCCGTGGATTGATAGGTTCGTTGCTCGTTCCTTCGACATGTTACCGTTGTTCATACAAAACAGCTGGAAGGGCCGCCATTCTTCCAGGTGCACTCACCACCGGCCTCATAACTGCTCTACTGCAACTTGGCTACAACGAGATGCAAGTCATGCGCATAACCTATGTCGCGGGGCGGCAAAACGAAGTCTCAAAACCTTCTGAACCGTTGATATCGCCTCGTGTCTTGGGTTGGTTCGGCCTCACCAAGTATACCGATGACGAATACCTCAAAACTCTAAAGAAGCAGAGAGAGGGCTATCTGATCAAAATACGCGAACTGGAAGCTGAAATTGAGGCCGAGCAGAAGAAGTGATCATCGTCGTACTATACTCGCTAATAGACGCTCTCCAATATCACTCTTCACAAAGAGATCTCGCCTCCTTCTTTTTCCTTTCGGAGCTCTGGTCAATGGATCTCTCTTATTTCGGTCATCCCTCTAGTATCGTTCGCGATCCCTGCGATGACAATTTTCCTGCCTGATACCGCCAGTGCATTCACCTTGACTATCTTCTCTGTCTGACCACGCCAGAGCTGAGTGACTGTAGTATCGTCGCCGTTCTCAGGCGTCGAAATGCGAACCTGCTTGACGACCCCGAGAAGGCTCGAGAAAGTCAAGACGTCTGGATCCGAGAATGTTCTGCTCATCAGTCAATTCCCATTCGCATGAGGTGAAAAGAAAGCTCACAACGCGACGATAGGTCCATCCGCTTCTGATTTCATAGTAATACAATGTCCGTCTAATCCGTTCCATTTTCTGACTTTTTTCTTGGACGATCTTTTGACGCCTCCGTATCCTAGACAAATGCGTCCATCCGCGGTTCCAGCCGCAAGCAGGCCATTAGACGAGACAGCCAGACACATTATGAATGGTGGTGATAATGACGTTCCTCCCATGGATGAGAGTGAATCTATACTTCGGTCAAAAAATCTTTCAAGGGACAGTGGAAGGGAAATAGTGCACCAACGAGATACTCCGACATTCTGATTCCCTGAACGTGGTCGAAATGCAACAACGTCTGATCATATCCACCACTGATGAGTTCCCTGGGTCTAGAGGGTATGAATTTGACAGATCCGCATATCTGCACAACCAGTTCAGACAGCGCGTCGAAGATAGCGAGTGGCAACATACGCTGGCATGCTTGGCCTTCATGATTTTGACAGACTTCGACTTGAGGTCGACGACTCCGACAGAGCCTGAATCGGTACTGAAGGCGAGAAAGGTTTCATTGTCGTCGATGCATATCTAGCTCTAACATCTTCAGAGGCCACAGGCGACGCGTTTGAGGGAACTGACCTCGTTCAGAACGTCATCGTCGTCCTCGGTACAAACATCGATGATGTTGGAAGCGTCAGAAGGCCCAAGTATCATTGCCGGTGTATTCAAATTGAAGGAGAGCACCTGCGAGTATGTTGAGTGGATGTGTGAGGGAAGCCTTCAATGAGAATGCCCACCCGCTGACCACAAGCAAGCCAACAATCGGCTATCGATAGACCGGGATTCTCGATGCAGGCTACAGAGGAGACTTCTGAACCCAGTCCTCTGATTGCTTTCAAAACGTTTTGTTGACCGACCAGACTATAGACGCGTAAAGTGCCATCATCTTGGAGACCGAGTTTGAGAAGAATTAACAAGGAGGAGCCGTATAAATCTACCGCAGCCAGCGAAGAGATGATTTCCAGCAATTGCAAGAGAGCAAACGGGTGCAGGCGTTTGCATCATGGGCAAGAGCGAAGGTGTGCGTATCCGCTTTTAGTATCCCGAGTCCCGATCAAGGATGTACCTACTACCCGCTTGTACTTACCCGTTTTGGAACTTACATTATTATACACAAGTTACAAGTTCCTTCTGACCACAACAGTATCCTCCGCACATGCGCCTTGTCTTTCTGTGTCGTCTTGACTCTGTACTGTCATTTTACACTCTGTCTAACCGGAGAAACCCGATCAAAAACAACCAGCTGTGTGCGTACCCCATCAGGATGTCACGCCACAAGTTGCGACAGCTTCACATCTGAGGAACCACCTGAAGCCTCGGCTCTTATGTGCATGTAAGTCGTGGCCATATCACCGGTGCCCTCATAATAAACTTCCATCAGATCCATGCATTCTCGTGACCTGCAGGAGTTGAAAGCTATTCTACTGATAATAATAATCTCCGGGCGCAGCGCGCTCGGAAACTATATGTGCATAGTAGAGGCAGGACTCAGGCAACACTACTCAATCCGACTCGAGCATGGCGCCACTCACCATTTCTCTCTTTCTCGCGGCTTTGTTATCACCTGCGTTGGGGACTGTCTACGAATCATCGGATAGCCTTCCCCGAAAACACTTCGACTTCATCATCATTGGAGGTAGAGTGATACGCTCACCTTGATGCATTTTACCGAAGCGACAAAGGTGGAACAGCTGGAAATGTACTCGCCAATCGTTTGACCGAAAACGATAAGCATGAAGTGCTTGTTCTGGAGGCCGGCGGATCGTGAGTCGGAGTCTCCTGCAACCTCTGTCTCTCATTCCCTCCTTTGTATCTTTGTAGGAACGATGGTGTTCTCCTGTCTGAAGTGCCGTTCTTCTGTCCAGAGATTACCCCAGCAACGCCCTGGGATTGGAACTTCACCACGATCTCACAATCTGGATTGAACGGTCGCTCTCTACCATACCCAAGAGGATTTATGCTCGGAGGCAGTAGCTCAGTCAGTGAGTCAGCAGCTACTGTGCCGACATTCCTATTCGAGGCTCGAACTGTTTAGACTTCATGGTATACACTCGAGGCTCTGTGGATGATTATGACCGCTATGCTCACATCACCGGTGACGGTGGGTGGTCATGGAAGAACATGCTTCCCTATATCCTGAAGGTGCGACCCATTCACCCATGAACTTGAAGTGCGCGCTGACTGATCATGTGCCTCAGAATGAGATATTTAGGCCACCCGCAGACGATCACAATATATCTGGTCAATTCGATCCTGCAGTGCATAGCTACAGAGGTATCAACTCAGTGAGTTTGCCCGGTTATAGTCGCGGATCAGATAGGTGGGTCATGGAGGCTGTCGACCAACTCAGTGAGGAGTTTCCTTTTGTGCGCGACTACAACACGGGCTCTTCGACTGGGATAGGTAGGTCGGCTTTGCGTCTGCGAAACCGTCCCGCTAAGTCGTGTCACAGGCTGGTCTCAATCGACAGTTGGAAACGGGACAAGAAGTAGCTCAGCCACCTCATATCTTGCTCCCAGGTATAGGGATCGATCAAATCTCCATATTGTTCTTCATTCCTATGTCACACGGATCCTCCCGAGTCTTTCGATAGATCGTGTTCCATTGCCAGAGTTCAGCGTAGTTGAATTCGCACAAGGCCCCAATCGAAGTCAGTCTATTGGTTGCTTCCGTTATAGGACCAGTTACATCTCCGTTCTCCAGCTATCCGTACGCTGTCCGCGAAACACGAGATAATCATCTCGGCAGGCGCAATTGGCACACCTCACATCCTTTTGAATTCAGGAATCGGAGATTCTGCCGCATTGCAGTCCTCTGGGATAGGACCGATCATTCACCTGCCCAGCGTTGGTCGCAACCTGACAGATCACCCGCGTTGGGCTATTTCATGGTCAATCAAGAACAACAATACGCTCGAAAGTGTATACTGGAGAAACAGTACGTTCCAGGAAGAGGCCCTGGAAGAATGGAAGAAAACGCGCACTGGATTCCTCGCAACGCCGCCTTCCAACCAAATTGGCTTCCTTCGTTTTCCGCATGGAGAGGCCCAATGGGAGGATCGTTGCGCCGGCTCAGAAACTCCCCAATACGAGCTCATATTCGGTGTAGGTTCACTGTACTCCTTCACGTCGCAAACTGAAGCTATTTCCAGAATGGCATACAACGCCCGCCTGTACCAGAGATAGGCAATTCATTCATCATCACAACCGTCGTACTTTGCCCTTTGTCAAGTAAGCTCCGCATTCAGCTAACGCGGAGATCTCTCAATTGTCGTCTAGGGGGGAATGTCTCCGTTGCTAATGCCAACTTCTTCGCGCCGCCTCTGATCAATCCGAACTTCTTCTCAGACCCACAAGACCTTGCAATCATGAGGGCCGTTATCGAGCGGGCGGAGCGCTTTGCTAGCGCACCAGTCTTCAAGGACTATATTATCGAGCAATTGAGTACAACATCGGACGATGATATTCGCAATGGGGTCTCCGGCATTTATCACCCCGTCAGTACCGCTAGCATGTCTCCAGCTGGCGCGGATTGGGGTGTTGTTGATCCGGACCTGCGCCTCAAAGGGGCCAAAGGCGTCCGAATTGTAGATGCAAGCGTCCTGGTGTGTCTCAACCTCACGTCCGTATAGAGATATCGTTAATGCGGGCTTCCACTGGCAGCCCTTTATCCCTTCAGCCCATACTCAAGCGGCAGTATACGCTTTTGCGGAAAGGGCCTCAGATTTAATCAAAGAACATTGGAAGCTGAATAGCGGGGTGTCATGAAGCTAGGTAAAAGTGTAATTGTACAAGGAACCTCTGTGTAGATATACGTATATATGCAATGAGAGAGTGACCGAGCAATCGATTGAATGAGCTACTACTTATCGGGATACGTTCTGCGCAGAGTGCCACAGGTGCTGGAGCCACCTATAATAAGTTATCTGAATCTCTTGTTCCACATCCGCGAGCAGACACCCGGATGTCAATTGTTCGATAGGCATATCGGTTCTTGGAAGCTCTTGCGCATATCCTAGACCCACACGTCGGATCACAGATAAGAAGAGAAGCGCGATACTCGTAACTCAAGTGAGATAGAAGTGCTGTGCGAGCCTCGAGGCTTTTTCGGGATGCCATATATGGCAGGGCGGACACTTTATATGGTATACCTGGGTACAGTATACCGATCGTAACCGACGAGATCATAGATAAGGGTGACCCACTCTGGCAGCGCCCCTGAGGATGGTACTTCGTTATGACGCGCGTATATATCGTCCTCCACACCGAATCCGATACCACCGCCTCATCTTTCAATACATTCCTCATCGACAATGTCCCCCACAGCAGGTGCCCCCAAGTCCTTGGACGACCTCAACGCTCTCCTTGCGGACGATATCAAGGTCAAAGTCGCAGGTACGTTGTTCATCTACAAAGGTGTATAGCTAGCTGACTATCGTGATGCGTCCAGGAATCGATGGTATTATACTGCAACTTGCTATAGCTCATAGCCTAATTCGTCTTCGCAGTGGATGGCGTCCTTCGCGGCAAATTCATGGCCCGTTATCTGTGTCTTCCGACAACAACAACACGCTGACGATCTCCTTCCAGAGCAAAGAGAAATTCATCAGTGCAGCCAAACCAGACGGATTTGGCTTCTGCAGCGTTGTTTTGTGCGCAATTTCCTTGTGACGCGTGAGAAAACGACTTATCCTCACCATCGCGTAGCGGATGGGATATACACGACACCGTATATTCCAGAGAACTGTTGATTTCGAACAAGGCCAACGGATACCGTGATCTTATTGCGACTATCGATCTGTCTACCTACCGCCGGATTCCCTGGGAAGACAATGTCCCTTTCTTCCTCGTTTCGTTCCAGGATCCCGACTCTCGCGAGCCGCTTGTCGTGGACCCACGCAGCATTCTCAAGATTACCACCGATCGCGCAAGCACCTTTGGGTACCAGTGCTTTGCTGGCGTGGAATACGAGGTTTGTTACTCTCTTCGTTCAACCCGTCAATGATTGGGCTTATTTCTTCTGAAGTTCTTCAACTTCAAAGGTATGTCATCTTTCTATCCAAAGACACTATCCTCCTACTCTTGTACACAGAAACTCCGGAGACCTTGGCGCAGAAAAACTTCCACAATCTGAATCCCCTTACTCCCGGAAGTACGTCCTCTGTTCTTCCAATATCTATTCTTGCTTACACGCGACGGGATAGTGCACGGCTACTCACTTCTACGCACTCAGCTCAACAATGACTATTTTCACGATATCTTCAATCTCGGCGCACAGTTTGGCATAGATATTGAGGGACATCGTTGAGGCGTTTTACTTGGTGTCAGGTCCATTCGTCTGACATCAGGTTATAGATACGGAAACTGGGCCTGGTGTCTTCGAGACCGCACTGGCGTACACAAGCGCTCTGAGGATGGCGGATAACGCGATCCTCTTCAAGTACTTGACCAAGAGCATTGGGATGAAGCGTGGCGTTGTTCCCAGCTTCATGGCTAAGCCTTGGGGTAACGTGGGTCTATCATTGTTTGACAGTCCGATACTCGTTGTCTGACATTCTAGACAGCTTCCTGGATGCAGCGGGCGAGTGTTTTGCAAATTTTGCGCCATCTGAGATTCACCAGTGACAGGCATATCCACGTTTCCTTGCGTAACGAAGCCGGAGATAATATCTTTGCGTTACCGAAGGGAGAAACACGAGAGGGAGCCGCCTTCGAAGATACCAAGTATATCAGCGAAACTGCTGAGCAGTTCTTGGCGGGTATTCTGGACGGCATAGCAGACAGTAAGCTAGTTCCACGAGCTGTCAGTGCTGTCATGCTAACCTGCTTGTAGTTATGCCGATGGTAAGTGCTATAGCCGCCTCATTCATTTGTGTCTTACTTTTGCAGCTGGTGCCAACTATCAATGGCTATAAGCGCCTGGTCGGAGGCGAGGCATTCTGGGCTCCCAATGCTGTTACATACGGCTACGACTCCCGCGCGGCGTCTATTCGAGTGTTATCTCCGCCGTCGGTGCCACCCTCAGCGACACGCTTCGAAGTTCGCGTACCAGGTGCCGATATGAACCCCTACTTTGCTCTTAGCGCCGTGTTCCTGCTCGGGATGCGAGGCATCGAGAAGAAGATGAAACTCACGACTCCCCCCATCTCGCATTTCTCGCCGGAAGATAAGAAGAACGGAAAGGTCGGTGTCCGCTCGTAACGATCCACGTTTCTTGAACGGTGTTGAACGCGATTGGCAGGTTAAGATGCTTCCGGTGTCTCTGGAAACGGCTACGGTACGTATGATGCAGCCCGGCAGCGTCGCACGCGAACCAGGAATGTTTGGCGACGTCTTCGTGGAACATTTCGGCGGCACACGAGAGCACGAAGTCAAATTATGGAATGAGGCTGTTACGAACTGGGAAGGTACACCGTATATAACTTCTTAGGATTGTGTTGAGCTAATGATTGTCTAGTGGAGCGATATATCGAGCTTGCGTGAGCTATAGGGAAAGCGAGTGCATCAAAATAATGTAGATATATGTATTGTTCTGGACGTCTTCAGAATTCGCTATCATGCGCTAACCCCAACTTCTTTGGGGAGACCTTGTAGCCAATTCATGAAGTGCGGAACGTCCTGGATTGAGAATATGAGACGAACTGCGAGCCAAGAAGATGAAAAGCATACCTCTGCGATCTTGCTTGCCATACTCGATTCGACGATGAAGTTGGGTATGCTTCCACCCGGCGTGCTCGACGTCGCCATTCGCCACTCTGATTTCCCATTCTCGAGCTCGGTAAGACGTTCGACACTGACGTAGCGCCCTTTGATGCCCTTTTCTTCGAGCGCTTCCAGTTCGGGGTCCTCGGAAAGGTCGATTGGGATGGAAACTATCGTCCTACGTAGATGTCAGAGGACGTCATGCGGTACGACGGACAGACTACCCACCCACAGCGCGGAGATGTCTCTTTGAGGTCAACGACTTGTAGTACAGTGAAGACACGCGGTTTCACCGGCGGGGTAAACTTGTAATACAGAGTCCAGATGGTCTGGTTAGGCGACAATTCCTTGACTTTGGTTACTTTGTGAATGTCGGGGATGAACCTATGATTGGGGCGTCAAAGGGCGTGAGGACCGGTAATTGCAGAGGCCGTACTCTTTCTCATGGAGTGCCTTGTCCGCGCCTAACTTGCTCCATATCTGATCAAAGGTTGCTTCGCTGGCAGCATGCTCGCTGACGCGACAGTGCCATGGCGCGCCGTCATCGGCGCCCTTGGGGCGGTTGGAGGTCTTGACTATCTTGTGGTATGTCTTCCCTGCTTTCCACGAGGGCGTGGTGTCGATGAGGGCCTTCCCAGCAGCGAGTATGGCAGCTTCATCGGGCAACTCTGGGCAGAACAGTCAATGGGGGATGGGGAATGATTCAGAGGGCCTACGTGACGGCTTGAGCGGGACAATAGAGAGTTTGACGGTGGTCGTAGACGGGGACATGGCTTGATAGATGGTGGGGGTCTGAGAGCAACCTATATATAGGACCTGGGTGCGGCAACGGCTTGATCGTGGTTTGATTGGCGACGGGTATGGGCAAGGATGGTGGTATTATGCAGTGGGTCATACAGTAGTGGCGTCTGTTAAGTGTGTTCGGACGTTCTTGAGTCCAAAATAACGGTCCCGGCCTCTCTCCAGCTCGTTGCGGGGCAATGTCTCGCCCTTGACGCGCACCACTCCGACGTACTTGCGTTCTCCGTTCATGTACTTTTCCTTGTAGAATCGTACATACCCAGGTATAAGCGCGAATATTGTGTGGTCACGTCCTATCCCAACCTAGGGGGCAGTATCAGAACCAGTGGCGACAAAGTGAATGTAAACTTGCATTGTCGGACGGATGGAAGACGGTACCGCGTTGGCGAACGATGATATTTCCCGGAACCACGTATTGGTCTGGAGAACAATAAGTGCTGCCACAAAGACCAGGGAGAAGAGGGCCCACCAGAGAATTTTTTTACACCGAGGCGCTTTCCTGGCGAGCCACCATGATTGGCAATTGTTCCACCGGCGCGTTTTGTTGCAGTTCGGACAGCACCAAGACCTGCGCCAATTGTTCAGTCAAACAAATTGACAATAGACAAACAAAAGAATCTTGCCGAATGGATTGAAGGGCCCTGATACGCGTTCTAAGCAACGAGAAAGAAAGACCATGTTGTCTGCTTTTGGGAGGAGAACAAAGGCCAGCAGCGCCGTCGGTGATCGCCGGTATGTCGCTTATATAACTCACAGCACGCAGGCAGCCGAATCCATCACTGCCCTCTTACACTCACACCACACGCCAACTCAGCCACCTACATTCACCATGGTCTTGCTCGTCACCTCTGACAACGAACAGTTCAACACCGACAAGGATGTCGTCGAGCGCTCTGTGCTCATCAAAAACATGCTGGAAGGTCAGTCTTCAATCGCTTTTTCTCCACTTTTGTGGCTGACACGAGGAACGTGCAGATGTCGGCGAGTCCGATCAGCCCATTCCTCTGCCCAATGTCTCGTCGAGCGTGTTGAAGAAGGTAGCGAGGCCGGCCTGCTTATCATCGATATGCTCACCGTTCGTTAGGTGCTCGAATACTGCGAACACCATCGCGGTGAACCGCTACCCGCGCCGGACGCCGACTCAAGCCAGGACGACACCCGCAAGCGCACAACTGACATTTCCGAGTGGGACCAGAAGTTTATAACTGTCGACCAGGAGATGCTGTTTGAGATCATCCTTGCTGCCAACTATCTCGACATCAAATCCCTCCTGTACGTGCCACCAGAGTTTCTTTCACCTTTTTTCTCACGCCGCAACAGCGACGTTGGCTGCAAGACTGTCGCGAACATGATCAAGGGCAAGACGCCTGAGGAGATTCGCAAACTCTTCAACATCGTCAACGACTTCACGCCAGAAGAGGAGGTAAGCGCTGCCGGCCCTTGATCTTTGTCAACGCGCCTCATTCTGACTCTTTGCCTTTCCTTTCTAGGCTCAAATCAAGAAGGAGAACGTATGTACTCTACTATGTCGTCTTGACTCCTGAGCTTACCTTTGTCAACAGGAATGGGCCGAGGACCGATGAGGGGTTCCGTTGTAGTTGTCTTGCTGTCATTGTGCTTCCTTCTTATGTACTTACTCGAAACCAATCTGCACCTCTTCTCGTATCCTCTTCCCGCTGTAATGTAAAATCTGTGTCAGAATCAGACCGAGACGCGCGATTAGAGCGCGCTCCCGTGAAATGACTGTTTTGTGGCCGACAACACCCCGACGAATGACGTAATCCGGCTCTGATACCATGTGCCGGCGTTCATTCCCTCTTACAGCTTGTCTTCAGCCATCATTAGTGCTGCATGCCCAGCTCAGATCCCGATATTCCTGGCACGCTCGTGCAACCAAACTCCAACAAAGACCTGTGGCTCAAAAGCAATGTTAATCACCTCTGCAATTTGAACAATCAACGGTGCGTGGCACACCGATGTTCACATTTCCTCCGCGTCTTACTGGGCCTGGCAGTTTCCCCGGAAGTCAGCCTGTCAGCTTCCTGGCACGAGACCTTGCCAAACTCGAAAAGGAAGAGTGAGTGCACACCCTCTGCCGCTCTACGCAAACGATCAACGTCGAACAGCTATTGGGTCTGCGAAAAATCTGACGGCCTGCGCGTTTTGCTCTTCGTATGCAATCGCGGGGGCGGCCAGCAAGACACGTATCTCGTACGCGTTCGCATCCTCCCGCAGTATCTACACAGCTGGACCTTCTTCCTTCATTCAGATCAACCGCCACAATGAGTATTTCGAACAAACGGGACTCTTCTTTCCACACCACGCAAACCTCAAAGCTCCCCTTGGAAGCACTATCGTAGACGGCGAGCTCGTCAGAGATAAGGATCCGCAGACTGGCCAGGCAGGTCTCCCCGTCGAGTGATAGTAATGGCGACTGACCGCAGCCACAGACAACACTTCGATACCTCGCCTTTGACTGTCTCGTCGCGGATGGTCAAACTGTCATGTCAAGACCGCTCGATAAGCGATATGGCGTGCGTCCGTCTTTCCGCGATGCTATCATGATTCACGCTCACATATGTCCAGAGGCTCACTGAGTGGTTTTACAAGCCGTATGCTCAAATGCTACGTGATCATACGCACATGATAGAGCAGACTCCTTTCGAGTGAGTTGATTTCTCCAGTGATGCTACAGTAGCTTTATTTGATTAGCATCAAGGTTAAGCAGATCAAATCATCCTATAATGTCGAGCAGGTCTTCAACATCGACATCCCCGCTCTACAACACGGCTCCGATGGACTCATCTATACCTGTGTGAACACACCATACTCGCCTGGAACAGACACGAACATGTACGCGCTTATTTTACATGTAGTTCAAAGTTGGCGGGTGCTTGATCGTCGACCGCTAGCTTTGAATGGCAGCACCTGACATTGTGACTTACCATATTGTCAGAATGAAGTGGAAGCCGGCGTCCGAGAATTCTCTTGACTTCAAGCTCGAACTCCGCTTTCCACCATCACCCTCTGATCCATCCAAACCAGACTTTCGTGCCAAACCAGTCTTTCTATTGTATCAGTGGCTTGGTGGGGACCGTTACGAACAATACGATACCATGTACGTTGACGACGAGGAATGGGAGCAGTAAGGCTTTTCCCTTCGGCTAACTTTGTCTTCTAATGCCCTTGTAGAATGAAGGCATCAGAAGAACAGTACGACGATCGGGTTGTCGAGGTCCATTGGGACTCAACTGTATCTCACTGGCGGATGATGAGGTTTAGGGACGACAAGCCGCACGGAAATCATCGAAGTACCGTCGAAAGCGTTCTCGAAAGTATCATGGATGGAGTCGAGAAAGACGCGGTAAGCTTCTCTTCGCGGTCTCCTACAATACTAATCCGCGCAACAGCTCTTAGCGCGTTCCAACGCGATCCGCAACGCCTGGAAGATGCGGCAAGGCGCTCAGCAGCAGCAGCAACGCCCAGCGGTCGCCGTGCTGAGATACGGACCCATCGCCACATCTCCGTGGAGCAAGGTTTCAGGTCCAGAGACTGTCGCAGGAATGAAGCGATGACGGCACCCTTCGTTCAGTTTCGCGAGATTGGTTTCCGCCAAGATGGCGCGCATATACTTGGACGTCAGGGGGCGAGATTCACCGCTTCCATCAGTCGTTGCACGCGAGGAGCTTGCGGGGCAAGATTCGTATCTCTCGAGTCTTTGATGGAGCTTGGTATTCGGTTTGCAGCCCCTCCGCGTGGTTAGTGGGGTTTCATTCTTATAAGTACCTACCATATGAGGGGTTCCATATCTCATGAGTGTTCAAAACTCCGTGTATACAATTCAAGTACAACAACAGATTCAATTGAACGTTAACAGTTACATAGCGGCAGGTCGTAATGGGTCGTGTCAGGTCAGTCATCAAGATATAAAGAAAACTCAGCAAATAGCCAACAAGAATGCATGCGTGTCTAGTCGTACAGGGAAGGATGGGGAGGTGGATAACTGCAAGTATGTAACTGACAGTTAGTCGTCCCGACCCACGGATGGATTTTGAGAGTGACACCAGCCTTTAAAGCGTCAAGGGAAGACCGTACTCGCACCGTAAATAGGGCTGGCATTGGCTGTCCAGATATGAAGAATAAGGTAGCCACTCGATGGAAGAGGCACAATGTGTTAGCACCTGCCACCGAGAAGATGATCATGAATAGCTTCCATAGTTATGTCATGGAGGTTCGTGTCTTGCAACGATGTAAATGGATAGCAAGGTGGAAAGACGATCGGTGGTGATGATGTGAATGCAAATGCAGAATGACGAGAGGGACGATTGTGAAAGCAGTGAACAGTTTTGCGGGATGGATTTGGAGAAGGTTCAACTTTGGAGAGACGTGGAGGTGTTTTGATTTTTACGGTGTGCCCCACTTGAGATCACGGCAAATGTCCGCGTTAATGTTGGAAAGGGTTCAATTGAAGATGGCAGGTGTGCGCGAGGAGAGTGGGGAGTCTGTGAAGTCGGCGTACGGCGCGTGGTCATCATCTTGCAGGGACAGGAACTCCGCGAATGGGTGGGAGCGAATAGTGAGATAGGAGGGTACGGTGCCGCTCCGTGTTCGCCTTCCTGCGGTGTAAGGTGGAAGATCAGGATCATGGGAACCGGCGCCAAGGTCCAGATACTCCAAGTCCAAGCGCATGCCTTCGACAACAGTGGTCTCGGGGAGCTCGGGCGTTGATTCCAACGATGACGACGACGACTCCCGGCCGTGTCGAGAGCGCGGCGTAGTCGGTGCCACTGAGAGAATGGCCTGGGATTGGGAAGATCAGTTATGTCGTAACCAGTCCAATGTCAAGTTCACACACCTCCGACGATTCGGCGAGCGACGGACTCCAAGTAAGCGGCACAAACGAGGTGTCGACCTCTGAGTACTGGGGAGGCGGGGAGGACTCGCTGATGTGCAGCGGAACTTGCTCCGGATCGCGGTCCGCAGGCCCGACGTCCTCATCGTCGTGTTCAGGGTCGGCCAAGCACTGGCCGTCTACCACTCTCCACCACTCAATGTCCGCCAAGACTCTCCTACCGGCCGAATCTGAGCCCGACGAGCGCCTGTGGCCACCGCTTCCCTGCGCACGATTCATGGCAGCGTGCTCCGAGAGGGACGTAGGATATGGCGAGGACCGAGCAGACGACAGAGCACGACGAAGGGAAGGCATGGAGGGCGAGGGGACCAGAGAGCCGAGCGACCGCCTAACGCAGTGCTATGGGGAGAGGTTCGAGGGTAAGGACCATCAGCAGCCGGAGAATTTATCTAAATACCAAAACGACCATGTCACTGTGAAGTGGTGAAGTCATCCCATGCCGGGTTCTGATCCAATCGCTGTTGGCACCCTAGCGACGCTTGGCAGATTCAATTCGGTTGAAGGTTAGTGTGCTCATTAGTCCTAGTCTGCCCTCTTTTTACTTAGTTATTCGCTCGAGCCTCAGTCTTTCTGTATCATAAAACCTGCTCTGTCCTCTTGGGGGCATCACGTCCCTGTTCGATAATGGCTCATCCATCCCACCTCGCTTGAGATTTGTGCCCGTAATGATCGTTCTTCCGTGATTCGTTAAAACATGGTTTCCTGACCATGAGATGTTCTCAACTGTGCAGACTGTTCTCTCAGAACAACGGCGGTCCTTGCGATCTCATCGATCCACGGACCACCGGACGATAGCGCGCTCGCGCTGCTCTCCTGGACGCCGCGGAATTTCGTCCTGCATCGCACAACTGAGAAGTCATCATTGACAGATGAAAGACGCGTAAAAACGCGTCCGTTTTCGTGTTCATTGACATAATCAGCCTCACCGATATTGCTTCACTGCGTAACCTACTGAACACGACGTGCGTCTAATAGCACATGCCATAGCCTAACAATGGCGCTCCTTCGACCAGGCAATGAGGTGGAAAGTAAATGAATATCGGGGCCGTGCTTGGGACATCCCAGCATCACAGAGGCCGAACCTTCTGTGCCTTTCAATTTGACCTGTTGGCGTTAGTCACTGCACAGCGGAATAAAAGTGGGATAAGTATTGGGATCTGCCATGGTATGCAAAGGGCGAACCTCTGAATGCCCGGCGGAAAACAGCGCGATGCGCACAGAATGGACGAGCTTCGAAGTGTCAATGTCCACCCCGTGGTAGAAGGGTCATGAATCCAAAATTTTCCGAGAACAGAATGGAACTCCGGAAGCTTTGACTGCAGATCGGTTTCAATCCAAGGTGGCTGTAGGAATCCCCAGGAATCCACACAAGTGATGTACAGCGTATGGTCGCGCATCGCACGGGTAAAGATGAGCCTGACCGGCCCACGATAGGAACAAGGACCGACGCATGTCAGGACAACACCGACTATACTTACCAATGATGAGCAGAGCGATAAATCGATGGATTAAAATCCATGGCATCCCATCTCATCCCATCAGGTGCGGAATGAAGTCCTCCAAAAGGAAAGACGAAGGGAACGGCACAAGCGAAGGGCGATTTACAACGAGTTCACGTACAAGTTGCGTACAACGTCAAAGTTTGGAAATCGGCCTTGCGCATCCAGCGGTGTCAGAATGATGTCGCAGCATCGCTTGTAAGTACACCTGGGTCCAATAAAGCTGTTCCTGTTTCCCAGACGAAAAACCACGATGATAGGCGGTTTCAGTACGTGATGGGAGATGTGGCCTGATGTGGCAGGCGTAAGATATGTCTGTGTGGTGATGGGAGTCCTGGTCATAGATGGCTTCTATGGAATAGCTAGGAAGTGATAAATGAGTATATAGGTCCGCATGTTCGCGGGTCAAGGCTCGGGGAATTGAGGGGAATAGCAGTGCTTCTTGTCCCACGATCCGTCAAGAATAACGAAGCATTCGAGCTCGAAACTGGACCGGAGGATTGCAACATCTCGGACGAAGTAGTGCACACAACTTGAATGTGAGTCCTTCTGCAGCCGGTATGGTCACCGGGTTCAGGCTAGTTCGATTCTTTCCCTCGAGGGTCCATAGTTTTGTCACAGCGGTTATAAGGCGCTTCCACTTCACAGGGCAAGTATGTGAGTTGCGATGAAACGTCGAAGCAAAGATGGTGAGGGTAGTCAAGAGCTCATGACGTGAGAATTCTGGGGGATGGTAAGCATTATTCCAAACCGAGTTATATCCTAGCACACAAGCGGCGGTGAGCTGGGTGTCTGTCGGGACATCAGCGGGAAGTCGCTAAGCAAGCGGAGCCGGTGGAGGTCAAGCGAGCATCAGAAGCCCATTGTTGGTTCGTACAGAAGTTGTGCGACTATTGTTGCAAAGGACTCAGGAAGCGAGGGCGCACGGTTTTGTTCTTGTATACAGTCTGATGTTGATCTGAGGAGAAGTCTGCTCAAAGTGTGAACATTTAACAAGGGCTCACTTCAAAGTCCGCTCATCTAATCTACCCCTGTCAGATACGATGCGGCCTTCAACAATAACCACGACCAGTCTATATCGCTCGCCTGACGCCTTTTCTATGCGTTCCGCGACTGTATTCTATGGATCCGTTATTAATCCCCAAGATCTCAAATCATTCAAGGCACTAAGCAGATGCCTCCTTGCTGTTGACCCGGCTGGGAACATTGATTGGCTTGTAGATGATGTGGAAGAAGCACTGGTCCAAGAAGTCATGGGCCAGAAGGGATACATCGACGTTGACGTTATACCTCTCAAAGATTCCCAGTTCATCATTCCTGGCTTCATTGATACTCATACAGTATGTGTTCCAACGTCGATGATCCGAGGCATCAAAAGTTTGGCTGATACGCCGCCACGATAGCACGCACCGCAGTTTCCAAATATTGGCAGGTACTGTTCGGTGTTTCTTCAACAAGAGGAGAACCTATCTAACGTATGTCAGTGGCCAGCAATACGAACTTCTCGACTGGTTATCGAACGTGACATTCCCCATGGAAGCTAAGTTTGCGGACTTGGATTTTGCACGCCAAACCTATACCTCCGTCGTTCAACGTACCATTAACCATGGCGTAAGTTTCGTTCCTCTTAGTTCTTGTAACGATGCCAAACATGGTGTCAGACTACCACATGCTGCTACTACGGAACTCTCCACTTGGAATCCACGATGCTTCTAGCTGACATCGTTCATTCTCATGGTAAGCACGCCATTGGAGACAGTAGTCATTGTCCCGTACCTGATAATTGCCGCAGGTCAGCGCGCCTTCGTAGGAGTACGTATGCCTCAACCCTTATGCTGAGCTCGTTTGATCCTCCATCTTCCGTTAGAAGTGCAACATGGACAGGAATAGCCCTGACTACTATGTGGAACCGTCACCAGAAAGCTCTATCCAAGCCACCGAGTCTCTCATTTCTCACGTCCGCTCTTTGAGTTCCGGCTCGACCTCGAACGCTCTAGTGCACCCTATCCTGACACCCCGATTCGCCATATCCTGCACTTCTCAGCTTCTAAAGGGTTTAGGGACTCTGGCGGCTTCGGATCCGGACTTGAGGATTCAATCCCACATATCCGAAAACGAGTCCGAGATCGCTTTCACGAAGGAACTCTTCCCCGAGTGTTCATCCTACGCGCATGTGTATGACTCATTCGGGCTCCTTCGCCAAAATACGGTTCTAGCTCACGCAGTCCATCTTGAGCCACAAGAAGTCGATCTTATCGCTGAGAGAAAGGCCGGTATTAGCCACTGTCCCACTAGCAACTTCAATCTGAGCAGTGGTGTCGCACCCATCGGAGAGTTCCTTGACAAGGGCATCAAGGTCAGTTTATGCTGCTGAGCTGTGCTTTTTGTTGACGGAGAAGCGCAGGTCGGTTTAGGGACGGACGGTTAGCTCGTTCATAAAATTTCCGCTTGCCACACCGCTTACTCCTCATCTCTCACAGTGAGCGGCGGCTTTTCTCCTTCAATTCTCAACGGAATCCAAACCGCTAGCATCGCGTCGAAAGTGCTTGCCATGCAGCATAAAGGGGAAGATTTAACTGGCATCTTTGCGAATCGCCAGTTGTCGGTTGCGACGCTGCTCTACCTGGCCACACTTGGCGGAGCGGACGTGTGCGATCTGAAATCAAAGGTGGGCTCCTTTGAGTCAGGCAAGAGCTTCGATGCTCTCGTGGTGGACGTTGACGATCATTCTGGGAATCCCAGTCTGTTCGGTTCCGCCACAGAACATGCCGGACATAAGGGAGACGCTGCCCTGCGAGCGAAGTTGGAGAGTTTTTTCTTTTGTGGCGATGATAGAAACATAACTGGAGTCTATGTCCAAGGCCGGCTTGTAGGTGGTAGACACGATTAGATGAGCATATGAACTTAGGGCATTGCTAGATCATGGGCTGCAGTAGAATCAAAACAGTTTCGCGCTAGTCATGTTTCCAATGGCTCTTGATTATATCCGCTGCTCTCTCAGCGAGAGCATAAACAGGTGCCTGTGTATGCGCAGCGGGGATCAATGGCTACAGAGGGTAGTCAACGATATAGCTCTTCTGCAGCTCTGCTCGACGCAAAAGACTTACCAGAACACCCGCATCTACTATGCGGACGCCATTGGCACCTTTGAGAAGCAGATCTGGATCGACAACTCCCCAGCTCGCACCCGCCGGTGACATACTAGTGGTTCCTACGGGATGAAAGATGCTTATTGCAGTGTTGCGAATGACATCCTCAGTGACATTGGTAGTGGGGCCGCCGAGCAGATAGTCCTGGAACACGGGGGCAGAGGTGAAGTGTAAGGCGCGCTCGGCTGCAGCAATCATAATTGCCACATCTCCAGGATTCGATAGGTAGTTTGGATTGATCAACGGTGGCGCAAAAAAGTCAGAGCCACTAATGGAGATATTTCCCCCTAGATATATCGTGTCAACGATGCTTGTTTTCTGTCAAACCAGACCTTACTTGACAGTGGACATAGAACGACGACTCCCATAACGAAGAAATTGCCCGTTTCTGGTATGGGTGGATTCATCAACCCGTTCTGAATGGAAAGGCTTAGAGTTAAGAATCGCGACGCCACAAACCAAAGCCTTACAACGAATACGACCTCATATTGAGGAGTTGTAGGGCCAGCACATTTGTCCTCCCATTGAACCTCGTCTTCAGGAAATCGTAGAAAACCTAACTGTGTCGAAGGCGGGGACGACAGGAAACCAGTTCGCGACTCGAGCCATTCATCCAAAGCCTCTTTCTGAAAAGTAGCGTTCCTCCAATACACAGTTTCCATGGTATCATTGTCGGATATGGGCCAAACCAGAGGGATACGAGGTTGGTCTGTAAGATTCTGTCCTACGCTGGGTAAGTGAACTGTCGGTGTCACACCGACAGCACTCAGGGTGCCTGAATCTCCAATTCCTGAGTTGAGGAGGATGTGAGGTGTACCGACTGCACCAGCTGAGAGAATGAGCTCTTTCTCTGCTTTGACGATTCGAAGGGCTGAGAGGAAATGAGTTACAGCTGACACTGTTGAACTGGTGACTAACTAGTAGCGCTAGAGCCTTGAGCAATTTCAGCTGCAAGGAATGTCGGCTTTACAGGCAACGTCGAAGACGCAACGATACGGGTGACATAAGCATGGAGGAGGACATGCAGATTCGGGCGTTCTTGATAGTTGGGCGCAAGATAAGACGTGGCTGAGCTGCTTCTTGTCCCGTTGCCCACCGTCGATTGAATCCAGCCTGCATAGATATTTTACGATGCGCAGACATTTGTACAAGGCGCAACTCTCACCAATTCCATTCGCCGATCCAGAATTGTAATCCAATTCGAAGGGGAACTCATCACTAAGTTGCTCGACAGCTTTCATCACCAGGGCATCGGTACCTCGGGGATAACCCGCCAAGCTGACTGAAGTGACGCCGTCGAAATCGTGAACGCTTGGATCGAATTGACCAGATGTATTGTGATGATCAGCAGGCGCTACGAATTTCTCATTCTAGTGAGTTCAGTACGTGGATATCTTCGAAAAGCACGGTGCGACATCACCTTGAGGATGTAGGGCAGCATATTCTTCCAGGACCATCCATCGTCTCCGGTGATTGTTGCATACCTATCGTAATCATCCGCAAATCCTCGGGTATAGAACATATAGTCTAGCTGCATCACGAAGGGACAACTAGGTGTGGCGTGATTTAACTTACTGACAGAACTGCTACCTCCAAGCACGAAACCTCGCGGGAAATCTACAGAGCGCCCGTTCAGACCAGGTTGAGGCGTCGTTGTGTAATTCCAGTCCCACCTGCAAGCTTGTTGAGAAGACTGAAAACCAATGCGAAGAACGATACGAACGAGGTGTCTGGAGTCATCTCCGGGCAAAAATAAGGGATTTCTGAAGTGAGGATCCCTTCGTTTCTGGAAGGACGTTGAGACTCGCCGACTCAAAAAAGATTCCTGATACATACGACCCTCCAGCTTCAAGAACTAACACTGTCACCTTTGCGTTTTCTGTCAAGCGGTTGGCAAGAACATTTCCAGCTGTGCCACCTGAATAATTCTGTGTCAAAGAGAGATCACAGAGCAAACGCAGGCTACATACCTCCAACGATGATGAAATCAAACTTCTCGTTGGGGAGTTGGTCGAAAAATTCGTAGACACGCCCGAGAGCTGGTACTATGAGGACTGAGGTGAGAAGACCGATAAACACTGGTAGCATGATGGTCGGGAACTTACATACAGTATGTCAGCCAGCCTTTATGTGTTCTAATTCGTCCCCATCCTCATATGATCAAGTACGTCGTAATTGCCCTGTTTCAGCGACAGGCTAGACTAGAGAAGACAGATGATTCATTCTCAAGGCACGGGCGGGTTGAGGGGTAGGGATATCTGAGAATTTCACAATTAGCTTCCAGCTCGCAGGTCAAGTGGCTTTGGGTATGAATGTTACGAAGCATATGTACGGGTGCATTTTCATCCGCTCTCTGAGAGTAAATGTATCGCAGTGCCTGAGGACATTGCTGAATCAGAGCGCATGATAAGCTGACACTCAAACCAAGGGGGAGTCGAGTGAAAGAAGGAGAGAAAGGCGTGCTGCGAGCACTTCTGGCTTCGAGTTGATGTGATGGATGCCGCGGGATCCCGGATTCACCGGAGAATTTCAGGTGTAAACCGCTACGGCTTGAGCGCTTGACCTCGGATGTCGCTAGCTAAAGATGGGTTCGTGATAAGTATACACAGTACGATAGTGTACATGGAGTAGGTTCGAGAGGCAGTTCGTACTATCGTTCCGCCTCCGCGTCTATAGTCTCTGTCGTGATATCTGCGGATGCTTGCTGCAGCCACATGCTATAATACAAACCTCCGCGCCGCAACAGCTCCTCGTGCGTGCCCTGTTCGGCCACAGAGCCATCCCGCATGACGATGATCAAATCTACAGGAATTTGGATCGGCCAAATGGAAGGAGGGAGACAGGAACGACATACCCGCTTCGACGACTGTACGTAGCCGATGAGCGATAAATATACTCGTTCGTCCCTTATCCAACAAGGACGAGTTGATGTTCCGCATCAGCTCAACTTCAGTGTGAGCATCAAGAGCCGAAGTCTGCAAGGTGATTAGGGCAAGATACGAGGACAAGGAGCAACTCACCGCTTCATCGAAGAATAGAATGGGAGGGTCTTTCAACAGAACCCGCGCAACCGCCAAACGTTGCTTTTCACCACCACTAATCATCAATCCGCGCTCTCCGACCTTTGTCTTGTACCCTTCTGGTAAACGCATTATGGTGTCATGTACATTGGCCTTCTTCGCTGCCTGGATGACCTCCTCATCCGTCGCGTCAAGCCGCCCATACCGCACATTATGGAGAATATCAGCATGGAATAACGGCGTATCCTGCGGAACCACGCCGACGTTGCGCCTCAGACTGTCCATCTGTATGTCCCGTACCTCTTGGTCGTCAATGAAGATCTTCCCCGACGCCGGATCGTAGAATCTGAATAGTAAACGGAACACTGTGGACTTGCCACACCCGGATGGCCCTACAATCGCTACCTTCTTGCCGGCAGGAACTGTGAAAGAGAGATTGCGGAAGATGGGCCGGTCCGGATGGTAACCGAAGTTGACGTTCTCAAACCGAATGGATCCTCCTCTGAAAGACAGCGGACGCGCACTGGGATTGTCCAAAGAAGACGGATTTTGTTCGCGTAGCTTGAAAAGCACCTCCATGTCAAGCAGGTTTTGGCGCATCTCGCGGTATATAGTGCCAAGAAAGTTGAGAGGCATGGACAGCTGGAAGATGAGCTGGTTGACCATAACAAGATCTCCGACTGTCATGGTACCTAATCCAATGGATGTTAGAACGCGAGGAGAAACGAGGTTGGCAAGAGATATTACCATTCATGACCCCTTGTGCCGCCATCAACATTGTGACGGTCAATGCGCTTGAGAAGATGACATTTTGACCAGAGTTGAGGAACGCCAAAGACGTTGTGATCTTCGCAGATGACTTCTCGTAGTCTTTGAGGTGGCTATCGTACTGAGCAATCTCATATCTCTCGTTGTTGAAGTGCTATCCGAGGACATTAGAGAGCTACACGCCAAACTGGAAAGACATGCGTACCTTGACGGCTTCGAAGTTGATCAGGGAATCCACGGCGACAGTTGCAGCTGCATTGTCCGCTTTGTTTGCTTCTCGTCGGAATCGCGTGCTGCAGATGCCTCATAGAGTCAGCGTGGACAGTGTGTGCTGAGCGTACTGACCGCCATGCAGTCGTTCTCACAGTAAACCAGGTATACGCTGCGAGTGTTCCGAAAGTTATGGCAGCAAAGTCCCAGCCAAATTTGTATGTGAGGATTCCGCATACAAGAGAGATTTCCAGCGCCGTAGGCAGGATGCGGAAAAGAACTGCCTGTAAGATAAATGATATGCCTCTAAAGTTTTGGGTTAGCGCATAAGAAACCTCAAAAGTTCGCAATTACTTTGTCCCTCGGTCGATAGCGCGTGTGAGCCCTCCCGTTTGTCGCGACAGGTGGAACTGTAGGTTCATGCCGAGTAATTGATCGAATGTTTCACGAGCAACTTTGCGAATGGCTCGTTGTCCAATGTTGGCGAAGACTGCATTCAGCAATTCGCCAAAGAGATTCGAGCCTATTCTTGCAGCGCCATCTGAACCTAAATTTAGACGCGTCACCAGGAGCAGAGATGTTGCACGCACATCCGAGAACTAGAGTCCCTGCCACAGTCCATACCGTCGAAGCCGCCGTCACGTCTAAGTTGAGCGCATCGACAACACTCTTGAAAATGATAGGAACTTGGACGGTCAACAGCTACATCGAGCTCTCAGCTTGTATCACGAAAGTTCAAGCAGGAGACACTGACCTTGCTTGAGATTAGCAATCCGAATCCAAACACGACCGTTCCACGCGTTTTCCAGTCATTCTTGGGCCAGACATTTTCCATCAGTCGCTTTATAATACTCCAGTCGGTCCGCCGTTGCTCGGCCGAGGACGGTTCAGCTTCCTTGGGCGGAGCAGGCTTTTTGGGAGCATCAGGAGTTTCCATGGACTGATACGACCGTCGCCACTGCGAAACGAAGGCGGACCGCTGGCTCGAAAGGCGCATCCGTGGCTGGCGTGCACACCTGCACGCGAAGGGGAAATTGGCCGTGGAGGCCGCCAAACGGCCTGCTGGCGCCCACATTGCCGGCTTCAGCGTTTGGGAGGAAAGTCGGCTTGTGGTTGTTGAGAGAGAACGTTTCGGGCGGATGACTGGCGCAATTCAAGCGCAATATTGATACTAGATCAGGGGCTCATATCTTATCTGATATCCCTACAATTGCAAGGCTTTACTCGGCAACGGTGCCTTTGCTTGAGCCTGCTCTAGTCGCTTCGTTCGTTGATGTTCTCGTCATGGTCAAGCAGGCGATACTGCTGGCAATTCTCCTTCTCGCTGGGGCGTCCTCCGGTCATTCCATAACCCAAGGACGTGTAGAGGTCATTGAATTCTCTCAGCACCATGAATTTGCACCACCTTTGGCCTCGTTATCTATCAATATTGACACCCCCACAATGGCGCTAAAGGCACAGGAAACGACAGTCTTCAGGCCGAGATCGTTGCATGCCTTCCATTCGGCGAGACTGAGATCGATGCGGGAAGCTCAAAGTCAATCTGTTGAATGGGATCCCGTCGAGGTTCTTGGCCCGGATGTACAGGATATCCACACACTCTCTCAACTTGCCAGAATGAGCGGGGACGCATACGCTCTTCCTGGAAATAAGAACTGGTACGAGATAGACCACTCGTGGAATACGGTTTGTCCAACTAGCTATTCGGGTCTGAAATGACTGATCAAAGCTGTAGAGCTTCCCTTTCGGATGGGAGGACTCCCAGGACGGCTTTAGAGGACATGTGTTCTTATCCTCCGATAACTCAACTATTGTTCTGGCCATCAAGGGCACCACAGTACAAGGTACTACCTCCAAGAAGGACAAATTCAACGACAATTTGTTAGCGACTTCCGTACCTCTCTCTTACGGGCATTCATTGACGATTCGCAGGCTATTCTCTTGCTGCTGCGCACTTGTTGACTTTTCCTGGGTCTTTCGTACCGTCTGTAATTGCTACAAGAATAATTGGCACTGTGGTGAGACCTGTGTTTCGGAGGCATTGGTCGAAGAGAGCATGTTCTATTCCGTTGGCGTGGTATGAATTTCTCACTGCCAGTGTCAACGGCCGTTTCGTCTCATGCCAGATCACCAGAATTTGGTGGAAGAGCTCTTGATCCTCTATCCCTCTTCCAACCTATGGCTTGTAGGACATTCACTCGGAGGAGCTTTGGCTAGCCTCTTGGGTTCGACCTTTGGGCTTCCCGCCGTGGCTTTTGAATCGCCAGGCGAAAAGCTCGCTGCCAGTCGTTTACACCTCCCGATGCCGCCACCGCTTCCCGGAACCACCTTCTTTCCTGTGCCTATCACTCATGTATATCACACCGGGGACCCAATACCTCAAGGAGCCTGTACCGGATTTGCCTCGCCTTGTGCTCAAGGCGGTTACGCTCTCGAGACTAGATGTCATTTGGGCAAGAGTATCGTGTTTGATACTGTGACAAAGTTAGGTTGGAAAGTGGACGTTCGTAGGCATGTTATCAAAGATGTCATACTGAAAGTCCTCGAGGCGGATATCGATTGGGAGGACGATAGGAAGGTGCCTCAAGCTCGGGCGGAAGAAGATTGTGTCGTGAGTCTCTACGTTTGTCGTCTATCACTCGCAGTAACATGCTGTATACCAGGACTGTTTCAAGTGGGAATTCGACTGGGATTAATTTATGACAAGTGTTGATGTGAAGTGTCTTGATTATGTATGTTGTACTGTACTATGAAAATCCGAGCACGGAAATTCGACGACAGTTGTAAACAGGCTGTGAAGGTGTCGTCGATACATCAAGAAGAGCAACGCGAATGAAGGATGTAATTCTAAAGGATGGGTTATGCTACAGAGATGTATATGCGTAGAGAAGTGTAGTCAGTCAAGACTATTAGTTTGCAGCGTCGTGAAGGCGTTCGTCCCACCAGCGGACATCGTCTTTGACGCGTGTAGTAACAGTAGAGGAACCGTCTCCGCGATTCAACCAGGCCCATCTACACATCGACTTGTTTAGCACGGAGTTGGAAGCACATCACCAAACGCACTCACTTGTACCGAAGTGTGGTGGTAATCATAGGCCCAAAGTGTGAACCACCGGTATGATTCTGGTCATAGAGCCAGACATCGTTGCCTGCACCGGGCTGGCAATTGTAATGTAATATGCCGGGGCTGACCATCTTGCCTTGCTGAGAGGTTCCTTCTAAGCGTATTTGAGATCTGATAATCTCTGCCTCTGTCATATCCTCCTCGCTATCCTCGCCCCAGTGGCCGAGGGCCAGGCCCCATTGCTGGCGACAGAAGTTGACGTCCCAACGTTGGCTGAGGTCTCTAAAGTGCTGGGGAAGGAAATGCCATACGACGTGGTATATGCCTTGGTCACCAAACCAGGGCCTTAAAGGGTCGAAAAGCTCTGTTTCGCCCTTGTTGACAGGGCTTGGAAGACCTTCTGATTGTCCACGTCTGAAGGCGCCTGAGGCAAGCGCTTGGCGGTCGGGAAGGAATGAAGAGGGCATAAACTGGATTTCTCGCATCTTGGCGAGATCCATCAGCATAACACAGCTGCATATTTTCCCCGCATGTGATTGGGGACCCATGGTGGGGAAAGACATGAGTTGGTCGTCGCTGAACTCGGCAAAGTTTTTCCACTGCGAGATAAGTCAAACTGAGGAAGGGGTGGTATTATTGGAGACGTACTAGCTCGTAAGGATCCACGACAAAGATCATGTCCGTGTCGATGAAAACGGCGTGATCAACGTCGTATAGGAGCTCGTGGATGAAAACCTTGGAGAGCAGATTCCAGTCACCGCCGATACCGGCGCGTCGAACTCTGGCCTGGACTTGTTCCGAAGTGATAGGATAATAGGTGACCTCTACGGGGTACGCAGGACGATCGAATAGTGCGAATTTCGCCTCCATGTAGTCGATATTTTCCGGCGTGCATATGAGATGGAAATGGAGAGGCCGGCTGGTATGCATAAGGGCGGACTTAATAGCTATGCTTCCCTCGTGTCCGATATCAGGCCCAAGAAGCACCAGCGTCATGACTATCGGCTCTACGACTGCTGGAGTCTGAACATAGACAGTCTCGACAGATTTGATGAATTCCGTTTTAGTGGGCCCGCAATCGACCTGCACCTCCGTGGTGGTGTTCACGGACACCGTAGGCCATAGTCTGTAGAGGGAAACAAGACCGCCGAATAAAAATAGGCATAAAAGACCAGAGCGCAATGAAGCGTTCATGACATGAACGGGCGTTGGTCGTTGACTTGGAAGATAAAAATAAAGAATGTTACTCGACGTCACCCATGTCGGATGTCGTCCGGACGACATCGACCCTGATTTCAGATCTCAGTCGAATCAATCAATGCAACTGCAAAAAGTTGAAAAACATCGATTGACTGCCTTTAAGCCTTGTACAAGTATTTGTTCATATCGTAATCATCCCTCGCCAAATACTCATCCTCAACACACCAATCAATCTGCCGTTTAATCAAGTCGACCGAAGGGACAAAATGCATCTTGACAGCGTCAATGACTTCGATCTGCAACTTGCGATACACCATCTCCTTCTTGGCCTTCATGATACGCACGATAGCAGCCTGCACGATGTGCTTTCGGTCGCTATCAATCTCGCCTTGGGTTTTCAGAGATTCTTCCTCCTGCAGACAAAACGATGAGAATGGAGTGTGGACTGCATTTGCATGACACGTACTGTAACCTTGGTTTGAATCGAGTTGATGTGGACCTTATACTTATCGTCCTTGAACTCGACGTTAACTTCGAACTGATCGCCGCTTTTGACCTCTTTTCCAGATGAGCCCTTTCTCAACATTCTCTTCTTGCCGCACGCCAGACTCTGGAGAACGGGAACGAGATCTTTGTCGCCTACACGAAAAGTCAGTACTGGGTACGTTAGGCAAGCTCAGAAGACATACTTAAACCCAAATGTCCCTTGATGGTTTCATACGACTGTTGCTCTTCATCGTTGAATAGTAGAAGGACAGCGGATTGATACAAGCTCATTGACAGTTCCTTGTCTCCATTCTCGAACCGCGCTCGAAGTTCGACCGTTCCCATAGAATGATGCCACGACAATGTCCGACCGCTATGTTTGACCTTGTAGAACGCCTTAAAAGCGCTCAATTGCTCTTGCATCTGGAAAGAACGGTGAATCAGAACGACCGACAACTTCAACAATACACCTCACCTTGACGGGCAACAAGAGAGTAGAGACCTCCGTCGAGAACGGCCAAACGGAATGCGTTAAAACATAAACGTTAAGCTTCTTGTTTGGATCGTTTTCGGCCAGTCGTGAATGCCATTCGTCGACCAAGTCGCGTGACAACTGAAGGTCATTGAACATCGTCTCTCCGACATCAAACGACGCGTCGTAGTTTGTGGTGAGCTTTTTCAACATGGTCCTCTCAATATCACTTGACGCCATGCGTCCAGTAAGTAGCCGTTTGGCGAGATGACGGTTGTAGAAAGTGCGGAACACGTCTTTGTCGTCGGTGTACCTGTATAAAGCTAAGGCGTCGTCCAGCAGCTTGTGGAAGGCCTGATCGGAGGTTCCTTGCTGTCCTTTGCGCATGACTTTGTCCAGATACCTGGCGATCATCTCCGCCGGTTTGTTTCTTCGTTTCTGGAAACCAGTGCGGAAGCCTTCGTGGATAGCTTGCCTATACTTTGCATTCGGGGTCCAGCCAGTGGAGAAGGGATCCGCGTCGACGAAAGCTTGCGCAGACGCAGTCTCGCAAAGAGCGTTGAACTCGAGTAAGCGTGGTACCATCTCTTCCTGGCGAGCCTTGTCGGTGTCCAACACAATCGCAGAAACCGATTTGAAAACAAAGTCGCGAAGGACTGCGCGAAGCACCTCAGAGGAATCAGCGCGCAAGAACATGTTGTATAGAGTAGAAGTCAGGTCCCAGTTTTTGGTTTCCACAAATTCGCTGATTGCTATGAGAGACGGTGTGAAAATCTGCGACACCATCGTAGTAGACCAGCCAGGACTTACTTCCACTCGCTACACGGTCCATTTGACCACGCAGGTACGCTTGTTCAGCGGCCTTGCGCACCGCACTCCAGCTAGACACTTGGAAGACGGCTTTGGTCCTCTCGAGTTCCAGGCTCGTTTGCTGATGCAAGTAATCAAAGAATTCTCGGGCCGGAAGCTCAGAACGCTCCTTCGCAAACTGGGCGTACTGCTCTCCTGTTACTGTGACATGGTACTCCTCCAAGATAGAGTACTGTCCGAGCATCTGGAGGTGACACATGATTGTTGCAACGTCACCTCGCCGTGCATGAGCAGACCTATGCAATATTGAGATGGACCAAAACAAAGTAACAAGGTTACTCACTTGCTAGTTCGCTCCCAAAGTGCCCAGTCTCGGAGTCCGTCCCTCAGATTGGCAGCCACTTGAACGTTGGAAAGCACAGTTTCGATAAAGACATTGACGGCAATGGTCCTATGCAGCAATGAGACTCTGCTCAGGAAGACGTACTGCCGCTCTCACTCTATGTTATCGACGTCCTTTTGCTTCAGCACATAGAGCTGGTCCAAACAAACGTAGATCGATTGGATAGTATGCTGGATAAGATATATGAATCGAGGCGTGTTACACGCATGCTGACCGCTATCTGAGCTCACCATCCTGTCATGATATAGTAGACATTTCTCTTGAAAGTCGCCAAGCCAGTCCACAGAGTTCTTCATTGGATTGGCAGAGGCCTCACTGAGGTGTCCGACTATTTCGAGAGCAAACGCAACGAAGGCTGTTCGCAGCGAGTCGTGCAGCACTGCGCCTTCGCCTTTGTACACTGCGGCGCGACAGGCGTTGAAAACTGTCTCGTAATTGAAGGCTTCTGAGTCTCGCGTCAGAACTCTTCGCATATGCGCCTGAGCAATCTCCTTGAACTTGGTCGGCGGTCGTTGACGAGCTGCACATAATCTAAGTTTATGTGTAGTGTAGTATAGGCCGACAGCGTACCCTCATCTCCATCGATTTTGATGACGACCACGCCAGCATTGGGGTTGGAGGATTGGGCGAGCCGAGAGGTAGATCTGCTCCGCGAGATATCAACGTCGGTGTCGAGCCGGGCAATCTTATGGACCGGAGACGAGGACTGGTCACTGGTGGCCTTCCCAAAGGCGCCGGGCACCTCGGGAAGCCTCAGAAAGGCTGAAAGACTGGGCATATGGTAATGGTAAGTGTCTGACTGCGTCGGACCGCAAACTCCGTGCCTGGCTTACCTTCACTCCGTCATGCAGCCACAGGGCGCGGGCCTCCTCAGTCTCCCGAGCTATGCCTCCGCCTCCAAATCTCGGCTTCAAGCTCTCTACTCGGACATCCTACCCCAGAAGACCGCCAACCCGGCTGCCTTTCATGTCAACGTTGAGTGGTGGCGAGGAACCCTCGAAGCCTTCGTGGAGAAGGGCCTACAAGGCAACAGCTCGGACCGACTCACCCTTCACGCTTCGCGATCCCTCATGGACGCGCTCCGGGTTGATGGTGTAGGCAAACCAATAGGTCTAGGGACAGCAGTCGTAAGCGCCCTCGTTCTCCTTTCGCTCGATATCCCCCAACGTTGATTCGCCCTAGCGAAGACCGAACTCTTGCAGGCTTCACCAAACGTGTCTCCCCCGCTCCCTGCACTGATTCCCAAGTCGGCCTTCTTCTCGTTACGACAGTCCATATACACGCCGACGTCAATAATGAGCACGCTACCGTCGCTCATCGCGTCATACCTCATCGCAAAGCCTCTATGGTGGGCTTTGGAGCAGATGGGCATTGTTGGACAAGACGGAATTTTCTCCAGTAGCGACAACCGGAAATGGGAAGGCGAATATGTCGTCCTTGCATCACTGGAACGGGCCGCCGAAAGCGTGTTACTTATTCAGAAAACTAAAGCTTCTGGGCCGGGAGACGCTCTATATACCATCGATACATTCCGACAAGAGTTCGCAACATGTGTCGGCCTCGCCTCGGGCGACATATTGAGTCGGTCAGATTCGGAGGTGCTTCTGAGATATTTGGAGAGAGACAAACAGAGTCTTGTGTCAGAGAAGGAGGTGTGTTCTCTTCGCTATCTGCTCATATACTTCCAGATCGTTGAACTTTCTCTAGGTGATCAAATTCACCGCAGCAAAGGAAGCTGGGTCGATAACAGCTGTGGACCAAGGCATACTGGAGCTGAAAGTTGCCGTTTCGAACATGCAGTCCCAAGTGGATCAGCTTCAGGCGAAAGTGGGCAGGTACGTGTGGCGCGTCTGTATACCTGCCAGTACTTACATTGCACCAGCTTGACCGAACGCGCTTCTGAAGCTCTCAAACAGCAACGGAAGCCTATTGCTCTTAGCTGTATCCGCTCGCGAAAACACGTCCAGGAACTCCTCAACAAGAGACTGACTGCTCTCGACAATCTGGAGACCACACTGCTCAGTGTCGAAACAGCAGCCGGCGACGTAGAGGTAAATCTCTCCGTGGTAGACAACGGCGCAGATACTGATGATAACCCAGCTCATGGAAACTTATGCCCATTCCACGGCCACATTGAAGACTATCCTCTCCCATCCGACGTTGCAGCGTGACTCGATTGATGAAACGATGGATGCTCTGGCAGAAGCCAACGCAGACGCGAAGGATATCGACGAAGCTATACGCGACGGAGCCAACGTAGCTGGCGATATCACCTTCGATGAGGCAGAGCTGCAGGAAGAACTAGACGGCTTGTTGCATGAGAAGATGGCCGAAGATGAAGCTGCTGAGATAGCGAGGAAACATGCACAGCAGGAGGTGCCACAGGCTCAACAGCAGGTGGCGACCGCGGAAGGGCCAAACCCACAACAGCAGCGGGTTGCTGTCCTGGAGACGTAGTATTCATGCCCGATATTTTGATTGTTTCAGGTACACGCAATAATCGGCAATTGCTTCATCTCGGGATTGTGAATAGAGCCAAAGGAATATCTTCCAGTCTCAAGACAAGCGGCGGCTCTGGGGACGCAATCATTCTATCATCCAACTAACCACCTACATATATCATCAAGCAAGCCGAGCTCGCGGTCGACTGTCAAGCTGTTACACTCTCAGCCGGCGCTATAGAACTTGAGCGAATTCATAAGCGGAGAAACGTCATTAAGGCATTAAGTACCCACCATCGGCAAAGGCATCCATTGAATACGAGGTGAGCGAAGTCTCGGACCCACAATCTGAAAATCGCAGACTTGCGCCACAGACAAAGCTCAAGCACTTGTTGTTCAGAGATCAGGTGTTAATCGTTAAACGGTCAAATTGACACTGTCTTGTAATTAAGTGTACAGATTGATTGTGTTTATGCTATTCCTCCGCGTCGTGATACAAATGATATACAAAGATTACTTGGAGCCAAGGCCAACAGCATCCTTAGCGCTGTCGATGATGGATTTCTGACGGACAATAAGAAAATCGATCGCGACGAGGATTAAAGGAAAGCGTACCGAGTTCTCGTTGGAGTTGCTGCTGGCAGAGTCGCCGAGTTTCTGGCCAGTGGACTTCTCGCTCTGAAGAGGGTGTTAGACAGTGTCAATAAAGCTACTCCCGAATGCGAACCTGGGGTTGGAGAGTGGAAGACGCGCTGTCGGCAGTGCCTTTGACGTAGTCACCAGCCTGCTCGGTGGTGGACTTCTGAGAGTCGGGCTAGATTGATTGGGGTGAGCGACGTAAGACCATTAAGATGCGATAGGACCAACCTTGACGGCAGAAGAAGCCTTGTCGGTGAAGGATTGGCGGCCGGTGTCAGACATGATGAAGATTGGTTGTTAAGGTTGGTGAGGTTGTTAAGAGAGTTGTGGATGTATTGGAATGCTGAAAGCAGCAAGGCAAGTTTCGCCTTTATACACTTTGCGCGCTGTGCCCAAATCGGGATAGCAGAGCTACTGACGCGTTGTCTGACGACACTCTGACGCACACTTGGGACGTTCGACGTCGGTGACGGTGCCCAGCGGCGCGAACATGATGGCATGACGCATGCGATCGGGACGATGACGGGGTGTATCTGATAACAGATACGCGATCGATTGCAAGCTAGAAGCGCATACTGATGTGATTCGAGTTATTCCTTTGTACAATTACATTGTTGCTCATACAAATTACGCCTTACAGCTTCAATCCTATGTTGATGTGGACGGCTTTGACTTGAGTGTACCTGTGGAGGAGTCAGCGGCTGACCCAAATCCATGGAGCGACTCACATGTCCAATGCGTACTCCCCAAGCTCGCGACCGATGCCCGACTGCTTGTAGCCACCAAAAGGCATGCTCACCTCGACACTGTTGAAACAATTCACCTGGGGAAAAGCGGGTCTCAGAATCAGATGATAGACGCCAATGCCTCGGAGACACGTACAAAAGTTTGACCTGACTCCAGAGCGTGCGCAACACGAATAGCACGACTGGAGTCTGCAGTGAAGACAGCGGCAGAGAGCCCGTAAGCAGTGTCGTTGGCCATCTCGACAACCTCTGTGCCACATGTATGTTAGCGCCGCTTCACAGACTGGGGGAGTATAGACACCTTCTTCTGTCTTGAACTTGATGATTGCAGCAACAGGGCCGAACACTTCTTCTTGAACTATCTTCATCTTGGGCGTACAGTCCGTGACCAAGGTGGGCTGAATGAAGTATCCCTCCGTCCCAAGGCGTGAGCCGCCAACATGAACGGTCGCACCTTCGGTCTTAGCAGAATCAATGTAGCCAAGGATTTTCTGGACGCTATGTTAGAGCCTTCCCGAGAAAGAGAACTGAAACTGCGCGTACGTCAAACTGCAGTTGAGACACTTGGGGTCCGTGCTTTGTGGCGGGGTCGAAGGGATCACCTGTCGCAGCTGCGAGATCCTTGGCAATCAAAGCAAATTTGGCAAGAAAGTCGTCGTAGATCCCCTCATGGACGAAGATGCGGGATCCAGCATTGCAGCTCTGACCTGTTTCGACGCTCGTCAATATGATGCAAGTAGTCTCAGAATTGTTGAGGTACCCATGTTGAAACTGAATGATAGATGAGCGACATCTCATAGTGAGAGACAGGAAAGGGTACTCACAAGATGCCCCGGGCCGCCCACTTGATGGCTTGTTCCAAGTCAGCATCGTCGAAGATGATGTTTGGGCTCTTGCCGCCCAACTCGAGCGTCACTACCTTCAGGTTCGACCTGGCCGACGCCTCTTGAATCTTCCGCCCAGTCAGCGTGCTACCTGTGAAAGCAATCTTCTCAATGATGGGATGTTCACTGATCGCCTGCCCGACGGTGGGACCTGTCCCAGAATTAGCCTTGATTATATAGACTCGGACCGAATCATAGCGTACCGTATCCGTTGACGATGTTGACAACACCTACAGACAAAGGTATTCAATCAAACGTATTCAAGTCGGAGGGAATGGGTTACCGGGCGGGAAGCCAGCTTCATTTATGAGCTCGCAAAGTTTGAGTACACTGAGCGGAGTCAACTCAGAGGGCTGCAAGAATGTGCAGATTTATTAGTGACGTCTGTCGGCGATGAACCAACCATCCCACTAGTACCTTAAGAACCACGGTATTGCCTGTAGCCAAGGCGGGACCAAGTTTCCAAGATACCATACTCTGGGAGAAACATGGAATGAGATGACTGTCACGGTATTCGCCCGCCACATGCCTGTACTTACCAGCGGGAAGTTCCACGGGACGATTTGACCCTGTTATATACCTCAGTTCAGTGTATTCGTTTGCTCAAGGTGAGCACACGCACAACCACACCGTACGGCTCGTGCCTTATTGCCAAAGGTGAGCACACATACATTTACACGGAAATACCAAGGTTCGTACCGTGTATATGCCAGTTTTTGATCAGTCGTCTGCCGAAGAATTAGCCAAAACCAAAAGGGCTCCAGTCAATGCAGCTACTACCTCGATGGTCTTGCCCTGTATTTTATCGGCCCAGCCTGCGTAGTACCGAAGAGTCTTGACAACCGTTCCAAGATCGCCGCCTTTGGTAATCAGATATGGCTTGCCTGGATGTAACAGGTGAGGACAATTGCAAACGTTTGCTAATAGACTTGGACTAGGATCTTACCGACGTTGAGGGCTTCGATGGCAGCAAGCTCGCCCGCGTTCTTTTCGACAAGGTCGGCTAATTTGGACAACATCTGACCTCGGACAGTGCCAGGCACTTTCAAGCCCCAGGAGGACTTGTAAGCCTAACAAGCGCGGTTTCTTTAGGTCCTAGCTGTGGCATAGAACGCACTTTGGCCGCACCTGTTTGGCCACTTTGACTGCGATGTCAACGTCTTGGGCTGACCCCGCAGCAACGGCGGTAATGACCTTGCCAGTAGCTACAGTATGGGCGCATCAGGAGGATCTTTCCGTCGTGTTATTCGATGCAAACCTGGATTGATAACACTAGATCGTTCGATCAGTCAGAAGTTCACGCTCATGGCTGAAAATTCGGTATCTCTTACTCGATTGTGGCTGCTGCATCGACTGGGTCAACAAATTGACCACCGATGAAGAGTCCAGTGTTGATGGTGGTAGTGCCCTTGTAAAGGGGGGTGTCAAAAGTGTGAGTGAAGGTTGACGGCATGGTGGGAGATAGAAGGAAAGAGGCTTGATGAGCATCATGGCAATCCTGTGGACCCCATATAAGTACCCCCCAGGCAAATGCAGGGTAGCCCGCGGCGGAGACACTCATTCAAATGCGAACACCAGCGTGAGGTTGGACGGCCTGCACGCCACAGATAGATATAGATAGATATATCATATATGATTTACTTTGAAATTGATTAGTGAATCCTATCCAACGTGGCGTGCAGGAGTCGTGCAGGCCGTTTGACCTCACGCCGGTGTGGGTAAGTGTGGGTACCGGGCCACGTCGACGTTCCTGGCAACGAAGCAGCGGACTCTCACGCAAAGAGTGCTGCTCACGGGGATTCGACGTTCACTCCTAACCGTCTCCGCGACCTTCACAATCTACCCACCAGTTGTGCAGCGCTCAAAGCACAGTACAAGAAACGCCTCGAGCTCGCGAAGTCACAGTGTTTGCCGCAAGTTTGCCGCCATCGATGATCGGTGATCGACTGACCGTCACTGTCCTGACCGATGTGAGGCTAGATCGGACCGGACCGATCATCCACACATGTGACATGACAGAAACACGATCGTGGTCCGTGCGCCATTCCGAACTTGTTTTCCATTTCCTCCTGCGTCCTTTTGGTTTTCATTTTGCGATACATTCCGCTTTCATTGCACACGACCCTCTGTATGATACCGAAGTAATGCTCACACTTCGTGGTTTCTCGGCTTGGATTGTAGCCAATGGCAAACCTCTACCCGAGTATCTAGTGGCTGTTGACGCTGCTGCACAACAGATATCTTGTTGGATCCCCTGTGAATCTAATCAAGTATGGACTCCCACTTTACGTTGCTTCAACTAAAACTCTTGCTAGGCATTTGCAGTGTATTGGCAGGACCATGATGGGAGAGTCGACACCTGCTCCTTCATTACTCTGGATGGCTTTGTTGTTCCCGGCCGCTTTCTCTTTGGTACCGGAACTACGTATCGCTCCGGGGTCAGGACGTCCAAGAATACAGAGAAATCTTTCATTTTCCAGACTGTCACGGAACAAAATGACGGTATGTATGAATTGAACCTTCGTCTGCGTTGTTTCAGCATGCGCCTAACCGGTCTCCTCGATGAAGTCGGAAGCTCTTCCTCATTCGACTCAAATGATATTGGCATGATCACCTTGCGCATCAAACGAGTGAAGCGAATATCCGCTCGGCCAGCGAATCTCATGCAGGATGTCCCGCCTTCAATTCCCACAAAACAGCCGGGGGATATGCGCGTCGGGTATGTGTCTATGCAAAGAAAAACCTCGTACTTCTCTCATTTCTGCTGCTCAGGTACGGCCAAGACGTCGGTACTTACGAACAATTCCCATCAACTTGGCTAGTCAAGCCTCACGATCCGACGCCGAACAATTCCAGATCGCCTCCTACTTATGTCTCCTTTGTCTTTCGCTATAGGTCTCGTGGTATGTTCCCCGTCATATTTTCCAGTGTACAGCAGCTAGATCTTAGGTCGGCAGATTTCTTGATGTCTCAGGGCATTATGCCGCGACAAGCCTCGATCGCAGGCACTTTTTCTCAAGTCAAGCGCATAGCAAGCGCCCCCGTCACTCCCAATAACCCCCCTCCGTCAACAGCTCCTACCACTCCAGAATACTCCCCTCTGAGCGCGAGCGCCACCAGTTATTTGCCTTCCACGGTGCATCGTCCCCAACCTCGTCGGCTTAAGTCGATGCCTTATCAGATTCTTGAGCAGACTGCTAGATCCTCCTCTCTGTACAAAGTAATGCTTCCCGCTCTTTTGAGTTCGAGCCAGCATATTCTGACTGTGCAATGTAATAGGATTCGCGTCAAACATCACTGGCTCCGACGCGACATGCGGCCGGTCTAAGGGCAACACCATATCATACCGTCACTAGCATGCCAGGCGATACGATCTTTCAACCCGATAAACACAATTCCCAGAGTGTCTTTGACCTCAGCCAACACAGTCGTGAGGTCAAGATGGAGGATGACCACGATTGTTACGACGGAGATTCAACCGCGTTGCATACTTTCAACGTCCACCAGTATTAGCTTTCTATGTCCTTGCTCTTTTGCTCTCTTACTTGTCGTTTGCTTTTTGCTGTCGTAGTGCTTTCCATGCAATCTTTTAAGTACATACTATACTTATATATAAACAATGCTATGTTTAAGATGTTGAACATTATTTACACAACGAGTTGATGAAGTCTTCGATATCTGTCGAGCGAAGTCAAGGCGACTTACAAGCGTAGCCGGCGCAGAGGACTTGCACTATCTGCAGCCTAGGGATCGTGCCATGTTGGGGCCCGTATCCATTCGTCGTCAGCAATGGGGGTTGGAAAAGTATACCAGAAGCTGCTCACCTGACCGGTAGACGTTGCGCCACATACTGTTCCACTAGAGATAGGCACTTGGCCGTCGATTGGGAACAAGTTCGGATCCGCGATCAGAGCGCCAGTCTTTCCCAGGTCACCGAGCGCTAGCTGGATGAGACGGTTGTCGACGTGCTACTATGTGCTGTGATATATTGACTACAAGCCTCCAGGAGCGGAATCGCCGGCAAAATGTGCCACAGTTCATGCGAACAAGTCGCCGTCGTTGGAGGGAGCTTCTCGAATCTGTTAGGGTTGACAGTGGGAGTTATTGCAATCAATCACCACGACCACACCGCCTCTAGGACCTGTGCTCCAAGAGTTCTGTGGCGCAAGATGAACGTGTGAGTTTTGATTTCATATCAATCTGCCTTCCTGTCCTTCACCTCGGGAAGAATCCAGGAAGAAAAAGAAGAAGTATGCAGTATACAGAAGTGTCAGGAAGTGTATAAGACGGAAGAGCATCTGAGATAAGAAATTCGGCCCACGGTGGCGGCGAATTGAAATGTCGTTTACATATTTAGCGTCGTTTCGATTCGGTTGATTCATAACCTGAAGCTTGAAGACCTACTGGGCCAGTCTGGGGCAAGTATAAGCAAGTAAACACAATTGTTTCGGCAGCTTCAGTTGAATCAACGGTTGTAATAAGAAAAAAGCACAGGGCATGGGAAAGTAGGTGCCGGTCCGGCGAGTGTCGGCAAAAACATGGATGACCGTGACCTGACTTGGACCAGGACTCTCTCGAAACATTTGCGTACCATGCCAGCCTCATCTGTCGTCCTTCACGTGTGGCCAGGGCAATGGGACCTTCCTTCGTTTGATCCACTATGCCTGGCGGCCGTTCTTTACGCGCAGCTAAGCTTGCCAGGTACATTCTCAATCACGGAACGCACCTCTGCGGCTGGGTCTCCTACTGGTGGGTCAGTGTTTCTCTTCTCAAGGCGGAGAAGTAGCTCAAATAAATACCATAGGCTCGCTTCCCTTCATCACACACAACCAGGATACCGTGGCATCTCTACCGTCAGTCTTCAAGCTGATTGCATCCATCGGCGGATCGAATCTCAATGCACCCTTGTCGGCTGTTGAGCGGGCACAAAGCACAGCCTGGTGCGCACACGCTGAGGCAGGGCTAGGCGACCTTCTTGCAAGTCACGGCACCTTTCTTTCCTCGTGCCAACCCCATAACTCGCGCGTTCACAGGCACACGTCATGTTTGCCCAGGAAGCCAACTGGCGCGAAACAACCTACCCGGCTTTGGCGCGCATGTATTCCGTTCCTCAGCGTTACTATGTTCCTGTGCGATATCGTCAGTCTTTCCGACCGCGTCTGGAGGCTGCAGAGCTGTGGGTATCACAGGGGGAGGAGATAAAGCAGAAGCCAGCGTCGTTTAGAGACACCGAGAAGAAGCCTAAAGAAGATCACAAGGACCGTTTCTTACGCGTCTTTGAACGTGAAAAGGTGCGCAACGATTCCTGTAGATATCGAACCTGGCTGAAATCCCCCCTAAGGTTGCAGAGAAGGCTCGGGCTACCTTGGACGTGTACTCACGCCTGTTACAAGCCGGATCTACATTCTTCTTTGGCTCTAAGTAAGTCAGGCCTGTTCGTTGTTGTTGCTGGACACCAATACCTTCCAGGATAACGACCCTAGACGTCACTGTTGCTGCCCATATCCTTCTCATGATTCGACCAAACTTTCCTGATCGTCTATTGAAAGAGCTCCTGGAGGAGTCTTACCCTCTGCTCTTGTCACATGCCAATCGTGTCTACGACACTGCATTCCCGGGCACACATTCCGCAGTACTAACTTCTAAGGAAGGCCTATCATTGTTCTCATTGTTTCCTCGTTTGCTATAACTTTTCGTATCACGGTAATAGACACGCTATGCCAGCTTGCATTACAAGCGGGGTGTATATAATGCATATGAATGGGCAGAACCATACACCCAACATTTGCCAGTCCCAAACCATCTTGGTTACGCCGGCGTGATACCACATCCACGACGTGCCTAGCAGAGCATAGAGCAAGTAATGTGCAACACGCTTGGGCGTTGACTTGTGCGATGACGAGAGCGACAGCGGAACGCCGAGCACTACGCCCATAGAAGCTGCTAATGAGAAGTTCAGCACAGCGACAGCTGATATGACCGTGGAGGCAAAGCAGAGATTGAGCGCCTTGAGAACGCTCGACAATGAGGCTATATCGGGCGAGGACTCGGGAACCATTAAGGCCATAAGTGGCATCGAGCACAAGATCAGGGCGATGAGGATGCAACTGGCCTACACGAATCTAGTCAGTTGACAGTGTTCGAGTTGACTCCAAGGATACCTTACCACGTTCGTCGCCAAGAAAGTATTGACCGTGAAGAATACAACGGCGCCGACGAAGTGTGACATCGCCATGATACTCAGGACTTCGAGCACCGGTCTCCTCCTCCGAACCCATTTCACGGTGGTTTTCTCTACCTCCGAAGGCCGCATCCATCCGGCACCGGTCCAAATACGGAGTCCACTAAACATCATAGCGACGCTAATAAGAATCGCACTAGGCAGATAGCTCCCAATCTTCAGCGAGTAATCAGCGTTGGTCAAGGTGTAGAAGAATATGGACGCATGCAAGCGCTCCAATAAATTGTTTGTTGTTCGTAGGGTAGATTCCAGAATTCTGAACAACAAGTCAGTGTTGGTCGGCGTTATATCGAGAACAGCTCACCGTCCTAACGAATGGAAGCCATGAGGCCCAGTTGCGGGCAAAGCAAACATAGTGAAGGCATCAATTCGATACCTGTAGGGTGGCCAAGAGATGAAAAGCGCGAAAGGCTTGTCGAATGAACAAGACCCACTGATGGAACAATGCATGAGTACCGCTTCCAATGCCTCGTGCCTGATAGTTGGCTTGCTGGAGCACATTGGCGCTGAGATATAGGTATTTATCTAGGGACTGGATAACAGAGGTACGACCTGGAATCCAAGTCGGTAGAAGGTTGACTACAGGTTTGAGGATACTGTCTGCCTCATTGGGATCCAAACGATCGTAGAGGATGACCGGTACACCCCCAGTACCTCTGGAGATGCGTCGAAACGATCGCAGTAGATCTTGGTTCGGCAGACGACCGTTCAGTCCCTCTGACGAAATTGAGTGCTTGGGTCAGTTGAGGAGACATTGCGCACCATGATAAATTCCGAGGTGGGAAAATGAATGCCCGGGATAGTCGATATTCAGAGCCGTCCACACGACACCAGAGGTCAGTTCGAGGTCAGCAGCATCGAGATCTAGTAGTTGAGTAAGTACTTGGAGAACATCGCCGACAGGAGGGCGCACTTGGTTGCGAGACACCGTGATATGCGCTCAGCCACGCCTGCATTCCTTCCAAGTAGCCATCGCTTATGACGAAGACCAAATCTTTCGCCCATAGAGAGTATTTCCGAGTGAATGCCGCGAATGCAAGAATTGTCGCTACTCCACGCAAGTTCAAAGTACCGTCGCCTTCACCAGTGCGACTCAGCCAGGACGCACTGATGATGATGGCTTCAGAGCCAGGAGACCTGGGTGCAGAAAGAATCGCATAGGCATTGATTCCGCGGGATTCCTGTCCTGTGGGTGAATAGCTCGTTTGTGTATAGAAACGGATATATTTACACCGAATATTGTAGATGATTTGTAGGGTTGTGAAGAGCTAGCCAGACCGAGCTTGGCAAATTCTTTGACGACATATTCAGAGCGTCTGGATGTTGTTGAGCAAAGAGTGGGCGAGACTGAATGTCAACTGGTCTCACTGCTCACTCGTTGCATTGGTATCCCGTAGTATTTCGAGTTGGTCAAGGTAGCGGTCGGCAGCGTGAACCTCTGCCCAGTTCCAGTTGGTGTGCACCTGATGGGAGCGCGTAAGCCAGATATCCGTGCATGGGATACACGGGATAGACCTGGCCAGGTAAAAGCGCGTTCTCGTCGATTTTCTCGGTTGTTCCGGTGGGTAGAACTGGTAAGGCAAGCATCCAGAGATACCCTATAGTAAACAAGAGAGATCTGCAAGTGCATTAGTGACAGCAAAAGAAGATATTCTTGACGCGGCAACGTACATAAGTATCGGTAACCGCCGCTGCACTGCAGCCGTCATGGTCGCTCTCCTCTGCAGTCGAATGACATTGACATCTGCCTCAGACCGCAGACGCTGCTTGAGAGCCTTTAGTTTCCCGCGTAGGTGATCCATCACGGTGGTAGAACGAAAGGGCCACGTTTGATGTCGCGCGTCGCGCACGCCTGTCACCTGGTGTGACCCGGGCCCCTCTGAAACCCTCTCATCAATGCACTCGACCTGCAGCTCATAATCGCCTCGGAATACTCGTAATTCGCTGCTCATGGCCCCCAAACGGCGAACCCGCGCGTCATCCACCGACAATGGACTGGCGCCAGGACAAGTTCTCAAACGGGCGACTCTTTCGGATAATTTGGCGTCGCCTTGGGCATGGGTCGACACAGAAGCCAAGGACCCTTCTCAGATAACGCTGGAGCACCGTCTCATGTCCTGCGGCCTCTCCCACAGAAACCGCCATCCCTTCTGTCGTAACCAGCTGAAGCCGAAGCCAGAGGTGAAAGAAACTGTGGCGTCCACGGGAGCCACAGACGACGTGATTGTGATTTCGGATGACGAAGAACCGACATGCGCGAAAAAGGCGTGCAAATCCAACCCGAATTGCCTGAACTACGTCAAAGTCGACTCTTGGGTCGATGGAGGTGAGCAATCCATTTTCTTCTGTACAATGACCATAAACATGTCTTGTAGAAAAGGCAACCGAACAATTTCTCGAGGCTGTCGGATTGGCTGATGATCCTCTACTTTCCTTCCGCGAACCTGACCTTCCCGTTGGGCTGAAGGTTGCAACTACCCATTCTCTCCAAAAGCGTTCACTAAGTCTCGGGTACAGAATCTTGGTGCTACTTGCTATGCAAACGCCTCCTTACAGGCGCGTTTTCACGTTGGCACAGCAGGTTACTCTGAGTAACCATCTTCCCTAGGTTTGGTATCGAGACGAAACCTTTCGTCGTGGTGTGTACGAATGTCGACCACAGGAAGGTTCAGAGGAAGCGTTCAAGGTTGGTCAAACTCTACCTGTAAATAGTCAATGTCGAGTTTATTCTCCAATAGAACTCGCCTCTACATCAGCTCCAGATCACGTTTGCCGCGCTCCAAGAATGCACGCAAAACGTCTTCAATCCCGTCAAACTTATCGACAGCCTCAAGCTCAATACCACAGAACAACAGGACGCGCAAGAGTACGATTGACAAACTTCACTCCGTGGTCGCGCCCTCACTCAGACTAAGATTCTCCAAACTGTTTCTGCATCACCTCGATCTCGAGTTTAAGAAGCAGAGCTCACCATCACTGTCTGCGCTGGTCGATAATCAGGTCAATCTGCAAAGGACGCCCTTCGACGCTTTATCTGACATTGGTCGTGTAGTTCCAGGGCAAGAAAGTATATGGGACGATGTGCGATACTTGTGGTTATCAATCTGAGCATCCCGACGATTTTCGCGAGGTCGAGATCAACTTCAAGGTGTGTTTTCTGCTTGTTCCCGATTGCTTTTCTCACGGTCTATTTCAGAATAACGCTAAGCTGGAAGACTGTATAACAGCCTACCTCAAGTCGGAGAAACTAGATGGTGATAACAAGTAGGGTCCAGAAGACGCCTATTGACTGTTAAGACTCAACTTGTGCAGGTACTATTGCTCTCGATGCGATTCCCATCAGGACGCCACACGCTACACGAAGTTCCAGCATTTTCCTCCAGTTCTGAATTTCTCCCTTCTCAGATTTGTCTACGACTTTGATAAAATGGAACGAAAGAAATCAAAGAACAACATCTCGTTCCCCGTTCAAATTGACATGGGCCGGTTCATAGGAGACGCTGCATCGCGAAGATCTGCGCCGCCACAGTCTGACGGGCAGAACATATACGATCTACAAGGCGTTCTGCTGCACAAGGGCGACAGCGCGCATCATGGCCACTACGAAGCTCAGGCGTACGATCACAGGTACCTTTCTGAGACTCCGTGATTTCGTTTCGTTATTCATTATGTTGGCAGTAGTAAGGCGTGGTTCCAATTCAACGATGAGGCCGTCACGAAGATCAAGAAGCTCGGTAAACCACCTCCCGAGAAGGAGGTCATAGATCTTGAGAATGATGAGAAGTACGGATATCCAACCTGTTATCATTTAATCTAATCATTGAGTTCAGGCCCCGTGTTAAGAAGCCTGCAAAACGCAGACGCGTCGAAGACAGCGATGATGAGCGCGAGAAGCCCCCGGAGGGCCCCGGTCCAACAAAGTCACCAGTGATCAAGTTCGTGATATTTACCGGAATCTTTCTGAACATAAATCCTGACTCGGGACTATCTACTTCTAGTGAGGTTTCCTCCAGGGATGCCTACATGCTCATCTATGCCAAGAGGAGTTCGCGTCAAGGCAATGCACCTGTAGATACCTCACCGTCAGTGGATGTCATGCAGGTTGTACAAGAGCTGAATGCTCGCTTCGAGGAAGAGTGTGAAGAGTATACCAAAAAGTGAGCCGGCTTCTTCAATTTTTGGGTAGTTCTCATTACCTTGCTCCAGGCGAGAGATAGCCCAGAATCACCTTGCGCAGAAACGTCGGACGGTGATAGACATTTATCGGTCATGGTCGGCGCAATCCATCAATGAGGCAGGCCTCGTCTGAATGCACGCGAAGTGAAGCTGATTGAAGCCCTTCAGGACTGTGCCATCGTGTCTAAGAATACCCTCGATGATTGGTTGACGAAACAGGCCATGCAGAATGCCGCCACGTCCTTTGAGGGAAACCAGAAACTTAGCAAGGGTAACGGAAAAGGGAAAGCTCCCGAGTCTACCCTGCTATCTGTCTCGGACATCGCCTGCCCACACGGCTTACTCAACCCTGAAAAGGCCTCAGAAATGAAACGCATAACTTCGGTAAGTCTCGAAGCAACTTCGTCGGTACCAAAGTTACCTAACCTCCGCCTAGGGCGCATTCGACCGGATCACAGAAGAAACCAAGTGCCCCTTCGAGAAGAAGTATTCACCTCAGGATGTTTGTTCGGAGTGCGTGCAAGCTACTTTCAAAGGTAAGTGTTGGTTGCCTTCAGGACATACATTTGCGAAACAATATTGATAGAGCGGCTGTACGATATACGGCACCCGCAGGACGTGAACCGCTTCGATGCCGTCGCGGATGACAAGGCTCCCAGCACCGGATACTGGATATCGAAATCCTGGTTGAGGGGTCGGTGACTGTCATCTTTATGTATCAATGCTCAAATCCTTCCAGACTGGAGGTTGCCGAAGCCCAAAATGCACGTCTCGTTTGAAGGTGACCCATCACCAGGCGCTTTCGAGTATGATAGCCACGTCCGTTGTGAACATGAGGATCTGTGTCTCAATCACCAATTGCGTCGGCTCATACCGGTGGAAGTATGTCCCTCCAACTATCCCCACAAAATACGTCTAACGCTCTGAATTCCAGGCATGCGAAGTTCTCACTGAACTGTTCCCACACTGGCAGCCTGTTTCCTCGGAGGCTCGCCCATGCGATCTCTGCACTGTGTTACTCAAGTCATCCAAAGACGGCAAACTGGAGCTCCGCAAGAAAGCTGAAAACGAAAAGGTCCCTGCGATCCTACATTGCCGATGTCCTTTCGTGTCTCAATTCCTCATCAGGCCAAATTGAAACATCTCGCTAGTGGCTCTGTAGCCGAAGAGAATGCTTCTGAGTTCGCGCTCGTCCCAAACAGCTTCTTGAAAGCTTGGCGCCACTGGCTAAGTCGTCCGACGGAGGGCGAAAGACCGCTCAGACTCGACAATTCGGAATTCTTCTGTGAACACAATCACCTTACTTTTGACCCTACCCGGCGAATCGATTGGGAACTGTCTCATTACTTGATCTCCTTGGACGAGTGGAAGGAGTTCGAAAACTGGTAAATCATTACGCGTCGTCAATGGTTCTCGTCATGCTCAGCTTCTTAGTTATACCGCAGGTCCCTTGATAGCTGTCCAGAAACGTCTAGACGGGCGCTTAGACCACGATATCTCGGTCTGCGAGCCTTGTCGTGGTACGCGGTGAGTCTCCAGTTCCACGAGATGGTATCGCTTCTGAACCCCCCAAGAAAGCGAGATTGGGAAGAAGCCACAATCTTTGTTCGTATAGCCGGCAAGTCGACGAAAGGCAGCAACGGTGCTCCCGCCGAAGCTAGCACCCGCAAGAACGGTGCTCGACAATCCAAACGGTTGCGCCAAAAAGAACAAGGAGAGCCTCGGCAACTCATTGTACAGAAAACTACCACTGTCAAAGAGATCAAGGTGATGGTAAGTCATACTCATGAATTGTTTCTAAGACTACCCATCCTTTCTCATCATCGAATAGATCGACCAGGTATTCAATATCTCGGCGATTTTGCAACGGCTCTATCATGGCGGCAAAGAACTCACGGACAACACGGCAACCGTCTTAAAGCTTGACGTCCTGAGAGACGACATTCTGGAGCTTCACGAGGACAAGGAGGTACTTGAAATATCTGATGGCGAGGACTTGCCCGACCAGAAGAAACGTAAGATGGACGAGGAAAAAGGATTTGGTGGCACACTGCTTGGTGGTGCAATTGAACAACGGTCCAGTTCTCGAGAGATTATCGAGAACAACGGGACCCAGTATAGTGCCCAAGCATCTTCTTCTAGTGAAAAGGCATGTACTGCGTGTACTTTTGCGAATGTAGCGGACGCCACGACTTGTGCTATGTGCGACAGTCAACTTTGATTCTTAATAACGCCTAATTTACATTGAAATTGAACTACAAATGCTACACTGTATAGATATGTTCTCGCATATCTGATCTAGATTTTGGTTGCACGCATGCCAATAGTCCCACCGTAACTCCCAATCAAAAAAAAATCGACGCACGATGACAGAAAATAATAATCACAAACCCGAATGAGAAAATGCAGCGCTCATACATAGCGTTTTGATGTGTCATATGATGGCGGGATACAGACCAGGAGGACCCGTTTGCATGCTTTCCCTAGATTGTGCAAGGATTGTCCTGGTCGCTACCATGACCTCCATCTCACTCGAGGAGTGAGCCGTGTTTTTAACGACATGCGCAAGGGCACCTTGCACTCCTGCCGACATGTCGCTTACTGATGCGCGTCGTATGGCTTCTCCGTCTGAAACCCGGCCAAATACGTTGGATAAGGGAGCGACGACGGTCTGGGCTGCCTCCACGACGACCTGCTGGACAGTCCGAGCGAGAAGTTGGGTGTTGGCGGGTGCCGAATAGTCGCTTAACGCTTGATCGTAGGCATCGATGGTCTGTTCAAGAACCTGTCGTTGCTTGACAAGATCTCCCAACCCGTGTTGTTGTGAAGGAGGTGATGTGCGTTGGACATGCGTGGTCTCTTCAGCGACCCGGGCAGCAACGGTGTGCAGGACAGTGGCGACACGAGCTGGCGTCGTGTCGTCAGTTGGAACAAGTGTAGGAGCAGGGGCTCGATGCAAGACTCTAAATCGGGGGATGAGAAAGGACAGAAGTGCAATAGGATACTGCCTACCGTTGAGGCGCCGCCATAACGAGATCAGTCAAGTCATGATTACTGGAAGATCGACTGAAGCTCGTGGCCTCAAGTGCCGAACCCGGCGCGATGTTGATCGTGAATGTATGGGATAGGTGGCCTTCTTGCCCGTCCAATGTAAACTGGGAAAGGTCGTGAGCCGGGCGGAATGAAAGACAATTCGAAACTTACGGAAGCATTGGCGGTAATTTCACAGCTCTGCGCATCAGGAGGCGGTACACCGGAGAGAACGTTCTTATCCCAACTCAGCCAGGAGGGAAGCCATGGTGAGCTATAGGTGACGGGAACGTGCTGCCACGAAGCCTGGGGATCCCACACTCTGGGAGTCCACGACCAAAGAAGATTGGGATATGCCAAACTGGGAGGAGTGCCCGCAAGTTTTCGATAGAATGGGCGAAATTCCCACTTGCTATCGCCAGCCTTCTTCGCTTCGATATTCCAGATGTGATTGCCCTTTGACTTGGCCTTCTTCCCATCCTCATTGTAGCGCAGGATGTGCGGCTGCCTCCATAGATAGTTTCGTACCTATCATCACGAACCATTCAGATGGCTGGCTACACAATTCAACATAAAGACTAACCTTTTTCATCGGTATCTTCTCTTCCGGATATCCCTGACGGGCCAGCTAGAACGGCAGACCATTAGTATGTTGTTGGTCACCAGATTTCGAGGGCTGACCTCATCAAGAAAGGCGTTGGTGAACGCAGCAATGCGAAACTTGAACGGACGGAAATCAGGTGATTCATCTAATCGTTGCATCTTCTTTGCCATGAGCGTTTGATGTATAGATTCGCCTTTGTGATCGGTAGCCTCAACTGAAGTGAAAAATATTCAAACGACGTCAAACCCTATTTCAGTAAAACTTACGATTTGAGCATATCCTATTGAGAAATTCGAAGAAGATGCGATCAACGGCAGATCGATACTCTTGAGGCACATCGGATGAGGAAGACGAGGTGGGATGATCCATGGGAAACTGTAAAGAAATGAAATTAGCAAGGCAATCATATCAAGTTGGGAAGATACGGACAGACTGCTGGCCTGAGTTAGGAGGAGATGCTCCTTCTTCCTCTTCGGCTGCTTCATCGTCGTCGCTATCGTCGCAATGAACAGCTTGAGCGACGGCAGAGCTATGAGAACGCGGGCGTTTGGACTTCGTAGACATGTCCTTCGGCGGCGTCGCGACCTGAGTCCGAGTGTCCGGTACAGCGGACATTGGTGGCGGGGGGATGCCTGAGGGAGCCGGATACGCCTTATAGTCAGAAGCTGCAAATGGGTTTCCAAAAGCGCCGTTGACAGAACCGGAGCGCGTCATTCGACCAATGGGCGCCCCAGTGGTCGCAAATGTGACGGAAGGAACGCGAGGGAAGTGAGACTCCATAACAGGAATAGAGCTAGTGGATAAGGAATGGACATGATGCCGCGAGGTAGGAATGATACTTTCTGACCAAGCTGCACGATTCGGCGGTAAAGTTGGAGGGGGCGCAGAGTTCAACATCACTTCAGCGGGTCCGGTATAGCCATTGCTGTATGTAGCAGTTATGTGTGTGGTCGCATTGTTATAAGAAAACGTTGGGGTGTGCGGACGAGATGGTGGCGGAGACTGCGGCAAACAAGGCTGAGAGGGCGAGATCGGGAACAGAGAAACATTGTCCTGCGGTTCAGCTTTGAGACTTTTGACTGGCCTATCCTCATCCGTGGCGGAGTGACATCTCTTTCTATCTGCCGTAGAAAGAAATGTGATTCCTGTGTCGCTGCCGAAGTTCACTTGGTTGGTAAAATAGTCCTGCCTGCCAAAGCTTTCGTCGAAAGGCGAACCACGTGGCGATGCATCGGTCAGGGAGACGTCCGTAAAGTTTGATATCAGGTCGGAGACATATGATATCTTACTTCTCAGGTCCACCAACAGCGTATTGGCACGGCGTACTTGTGACATACGGCATGCTTGATTAGCGGATTCTGCGGTCTCTGCAATCCTAAATGGGATAGTTCAGAGGCACGCCGCGAGGGATCATAGAAGACTTACTCTCTGAGTATAGCGCTTCCAGCCACTAGCGGATTCTCGCCGGTAGGCAGAATTCCAGGCTCCGTCAATGAGGGGAACGAGTCTACCGAAGGCGGCGGATGCGTGGGACCTCGGGGTGAATCGCCGACATAGCTGCCGACAGTATTTGCGCGACTCCGGGCGGGCGTAGTTACCGGTTTGAGAGCAGACTGTAGTGAGGAGGTGGATCCCACTGTGTACGACAGACCAACCGGAAGGTGGTGAGCAGGCATCTGCGATTCTGGCGAGGGGTGGGCGGAGACATGGGACGCGATGGGTTCGACAGGAATGTCATTGTCAAAGGGCGGAGTAGGATCAAAGGGCGAAAAATCCGAGATGGTGCTAGTCGAATGAATGACAGCTGAGGGATCGATAACCTCCGGTGGGTCCAGATAGCTGGGAGGCGTCAGATTGGGCTGATTGGACGACAACACGTGCATAGAGGTGATTGTGCCATGTAGATGGTCGGCCTTGGGTGGGAAGAGGGGTGGACCGTCGGAGACTAAATGCGAGGGGGGACTGTGGCCGTTGGTGGAGACCAATCCTGGATGCGAGGGCACGAATTCGGGAGGGACGTCCGAGCGTAATGGGATAGAGGAAGATGTGTCCATCTCAAAGTCCGGGCTCATGGGAAGCCTGAACGTCCCAAAGGCAAACTGTGGGTCGGCCAGCTAGAATGCGACGCCGTGCGTGTGCCAGTGGTGGGTGAAGAGGGTGTCGTCGACGTAGCTACGCACGACCGGAAAGAGAAATAATTTGTAGGTAACCGCGCGAGAGTCGATCAATGTGATCAATGGACCGTGTTCTCGGACGTGCAACGACCACAAACATGCACAGGACGACAATGGGAATTCCGAGGGCGGCCAGGCGATTCAGCCGGGCGGGCAGACGATCCCAAGGCCGAGGTATACGGGTACTGCGGCTGACGAGGGCGTCGGACAGATGCTGTGCTCACGACGGCAAAAAAAGGTGCAGACGCTGACTCCTCGTTCGGCCTCGACACAGGCAGCGGGCGTAATGAGCGGACTGGGCGCGGTTTTCGCAGGATGTAACCCAAGTGGCGGAAGTCAAGTTTAATGCAGGCGAGTCACACTGATGCTGTGGTGACACTGTCACGATACGGTCGCACTAGTCGTCTTATATGTCTGGGCCCAATAACTCACCCTTCACCTCGTTGCTTATTAGCTCAGGCCAAAACCTCTGATGCGCGACATTTTACAAACCAGCCACCCCATCACACCCAGCTCATATCTAGAAAGAACCTTCGGTACTACACATGTGTGAAATGGAAGGACAGCTGGCTGGGGTCCACGGCACTTCACACCTCCCACATTCCATCGCTGACTTTGGGTTGACGTGCCTTCTTCATGATATCAATGGACACAATACATACGCACACAACAATAGGGACACAGAAACGAACAGCTACAGTAGAGGTAATTTCACTAATCGTACCGCCGCCTCGGGCTCCGAGATCGACGCCTGCGTTCGCTGTGTGTTGTTAGACGCTCTGCAAATTGGTAGATCGGACATTCAACTTACTCATAACGAGATGACGAGTGTCGGTCGCTGTATCCTCGGTCGCGATCCCGGTCACGATACTCATCTCCCCGTGAAGAGCGATATTCACTGCCTGAACGTCCAGGAGCAGCTGATGCCGCAGCATTTGCGGGACCGGACGTCGAAGTCGGAGGAGCAGCAGCTTTCCGTTTCTCTCTCTCTTCCCGGAATTTGGCAAGCATGTTACGAAGCTCGTGATAGCCAAGATGCATCTAGAGAGTCAATGTCCTCGTTGAGCATAACCAAATCTCAGCAGAAGAGGAAGTGCGACGTACTTTACCACCAAAGTGATCGGCCAGACGTCGATCAGAATCTAAAACAGAGAGGTATGCACCGCAGACATCACACACGCGCAGCTTCTGGTGTCCAGAGGCACCGGACGTGTCGGTTAATTGCTGTAGTTCGCGCTTTGAAACGTTCAGTCAGTATAGACAGAAACGAGACGCGAGATTGACTGCACCTCTTTCTCGCCCTTTTCGCTCTTTAAGGCTTCAATTGCCTGCATCTCTTTCATGGATTCCTCGACCTTACCCTCGTCGCCTGTATGTATGTTATTAGATGGTGATTGTTGCGCATAGCAACATGAAGGCTTACCAAGAGACTCGATTTTTTCGGTTCCTCCTTGGATGGCGAGTTCGATCTCGGCAATCTCTTTCATCTGCGAGGGTGATGAATACTAATTTGACGGAGGATATAGGGAGCCACGCACAAGGTTCGTGGTCTTCGCGTTCTCTTCCGGCGTCTTTTCTAATCGCCTGTGGGCCGCCCTAATCCGACGGTCGCACTCGTCCACAAAGGTGAAGATGTTGGTCTCATATTCCATTTGGAAACGGTTGAATATGGGGTCACTTGGGTTCGCCTCTTTGGCGGCGTTGTATTCGGTCTTGAGGCGCTCTGTGTGAGATTTCGGACATGCGCCAAGGTCCATTTTCTATCAGGGAGACTATCAGGAAACACTGACGTAGAGTCGGTTATTGAGAGAATCCTTACGGTGTTTGTGAAGAGGGCATGAGGACAGGTCCCACACAGGAAATTCCTGCACACTTTGTCATCCGACCAGACCAGGTTGGCGTTTGCAACACCCATAGCTTCTGGACCCATCATTTGCTGTACACCGCATGTTAGAGACACGAATAGGAAGAACAACAAGCACGCACCTCTAAGAGCTTGCGCTGCATCTCGGCTAGGCGCCCCATAATGGACTATGGCTTGAGTGCGAATTAGATAGTGAAAGTCAGGTGCAACTTTGAAAGTGGAGAGGGTTTGTGTTGGTCGGCACCACTCGAACCAAATAATCCCAATATGGTGCACTCCTCTTCCCGCGCTATACGTCTCATCGTCAATGGATGGATTGGAGCAGCTAGCAACTATAATATCCACTCGGTATTGGTATGGTAAATTAAGAGACAAACGAAAATAATATGCACGCGTGTGATGGAGTCTGAACTCTGCTATGGGACATGAAGAATGGAGATGGATGAGTGTGCAATATGATGTGGACAAAAGTTTGACGTCGGATGTGTATGAGGGCGTGTGGCATCAGGCCGGCGATACAGGAGTATGCCCTCGACCGCGACCGCGACTGAATCCCCGACCACGCCCACGCCCACGACCCCTACCGCTACTTCGCTGTGACGGCTCTGAAGGCGTTGACGGCGTTTCTGATGAGTTCAATTCATTCGGCGTATGAGACTCTGCACGGTGAGGTTTCGAACCAGTCGGTTTGGCGCGCTGGCGAGCGTTCTGGGGTGAGACCTCAGGCTGATCCTCCGGCTCACTCACGCTAGGTGAAGGGGGAGGCGTAAAGTCCCCATATCGTTGAATGAGCATCACGATGTCATCAAAGCGCTCCAGCTGAACCTTGTTCTTGTGATTCGCACGTTTCGCCATGACACTACGGCCCTTCGCAGATGTGATCCACGACCACGACGCGTTGATATCCTCCGTCGACGCGAGGGACCTGTCGAGAACCATCCAAACGACTTCGGGTTCATGAGAAAGGACAGCCAGGGAAAGCAGTGTGGTAGAGTTGGGAGTAGAATAGACGTCCACAAAGTCCTCATCCTTCGGATCATGCGCTTCGAAGAAATACTTGACGATGTCGATGTGACCAAGCTGAAGAGCAACGTGTAATGGTGTCAAGCCGTCTGAGTTCCGGGCTTCTTCTGAGTTCGCATCTATGAGAGAATGAGGTGTTTGTTCACGGGATTGCCGGTTTGATTCCGCTTACTGTGAGATTGGAGCCAGTCGACCATATCTAGATTTCCCTGCTTCGCGGCGATGTGTAGCAAAGTCTCTTTCGGGTCGTCGGGCATCTTTGGGACGAAAGCCTCGCAGCCAGAATTGACTTCACCGCCCGTAGCATCAACACCTTCTTCCCAGACACCCTTCTTGACTGTATCGTTGTTTCCAGCACGGGCAGCAGCGAAGATGGCAGATCGCTTCTCCTGGGCTATGCGTCGCGCCTTGAGGACCGTAGCCTCGGCCCCTCTTCTCTCATTTTCGGCCTGTTCCTTCTTAGCTTTGATGCTGTCTAGCCTCCGTTGTTCTGCCATTTGCCGATCTGATGAGTGCACCATAAGCTTCTGATGAGAAGTTGGTATCTCGTATACATACCTCGTTCGCGTTCTTGCTCGTTGCGTAGCTTCCTGGCCGCTGTTTCTTCTTTTCTTCGTTTTTCTGCTGCCAACTGTTCTTCCCGGGAACGGCGGAGACGAGCTTGATATTCCTCGGGAGTTTCCCCTGGATCCTCTCGAGTTCGGTGATAACCTCTTCTACCTAGACGGAAGCGCACGCCCAAGTCAATCTCCGCAATCAGCCATGATAGATTTCGCCCTTACTAGGGTACGTCCTGCTCTGACTTCGACGGAATAGCTCCTCAAAGAGGAACCTGTACGAGAAAGATAATTAAGACACAGCAGAAACAAAAGTGGTGCTGGCGTACATGTAGAATTCCATTCGCTCATAGGCGTAATACTCGTCGTCGGAATCGTCTTCGTAGTCTTCCCAGTAGGGCTCTGCCGATACCTCCGGATCGAGATGGGTGACAAGGGTGTTGTAGGCATCACCGACGCGTTGAAACTCAGCAGTAGCGTCTGGATTGTCGGGGTTCTTGTCTGGGTGGGTTCGAAGGGCAATCTGACCGAGGCATTAGCTACGGCGGGCGGAGTAAGCCGAGGGGCTTGCCCGCTTGTAAGTGCTCTTCACGAGGTCCAATGATGCATCCTAGTTATGAGCCACTTGAGTCAGTTCACGCGGATTTGCAGGCGTCGTTAGTTCACGCACCTGGCCCAAGCCAAGGATTCGGTAAGCTTCCGCGACAGAGGTATGGGCTGGCACCATCGCGTCAATGCGCGAGACAGTGCGCGATGGAAGAGAAAAAAGGGGAAATAAGCAGGTTATGTCATTTGTGGCGGAGCCGAACTTTTTCTCTCTGCGGCTTCTGCGTTTGGACGGGTTTGACGGACAATGTTTCCTACGTAGTCAGAAGAACGCTTATGCATACAGTACCAAGACCCGCGTTTAATTTGGGATTAATATACCCATCTCTCGTAAGTAGAGCCAGATGCGAGCTTCAATCACCCCATAACAAATCGCAAGGAGCTGTGAAGTTTTTCGAGTTACAAAGCTAAAATCGTTCCCGAAAAGGCAAGCCGGAAAACACTGTCACGGTCAGTACTGCTTCCGTTCTTTGTTCTGCGACACGACCTGTTGCGAAAACGCGAATCACTCCGAGAATCATCCACACGAGCTCCCTCGACTGTCAAGACTCCTTGTCATCGACGATGCCTCCTGCTGTGATGCCGTCCGGGGTCCCAAAAGAAATCGTCACCGACTCGGCAAATCCTACATCATTAACGTCCACACCCCAGGATTCAGGAAATAACGGCCTATTATCCCACCTTTTTAATGCATTAGGAATAGGAAACGACAAGTGCGTCTTATAGCCCTGCTCTGTGCCGCGTCTGATCAAGTTCAGTCAGTACTTTGCAGCGGGCTTTGGCTTAATGGTATATACTTGGAAGTGTCTACAGACACATGTTTAATATGTTTGACAGGGCATGGGCTTCGCAGCTACCTACCTGGCTAAAGCCGCCAGACTTGGTGCGACTGCTCTGCAGCGACGCCTCCTTGTGTCTGTGGAGTTGAAAAACATTGATCCTTCATACAACTGGTTCCTCACCTGGATGGCCGCCCAACAATCTCACGCGGCGTCAACAACCCAGACAATAAAGTGGGCGCGCAGCCATCAATTGAGCGTCCAGACTGTCGGCGCAGATGCGAAGAGTGGCCCAGTCTACTTCAATTTAGTCGCTGGGCAAGGAAATCACTACTTCAAGTACCGCGGCGCTTGGATCCAAGTAAACCAGCTCCCTCTATTTCTATCTCCGCCTGTCTAACACGTCGTGAAGATGAAGAAGGAGCGTGAAACGCGTTCAGTCAATCTGAGCACCGGGGAACCATGGGAAACGATCTCGTTGACCACCCTTTCACAAGATCGAGATGTCTTCCCTACGATGCTGGAAGAGGCTAGGAACCTTGCGTTACGACAGAAGCACGGTAAACTCATCATAAACACGACGTGGGGAACGGAATGGCGCCCCTTTGGTAACCCTCGCCCCCGCCGGCCCCTCAGCAGTGTGGTGCTAGCACCAGGGCAGGCGCAGCGCATTTATGCCGATGTCGAGTCCTTCATGGATAGAAGACAGTGGTATGCTGAGCGTGGCATCCCGTATCGACGTGGGTATCTCCTGCACGGTCCACCTGGAACAGGAAAGACTTCCTTCGTACAGGCTCTTGCCGGGGCGTTTAACTATGACATTAGCGTCGTTAGTCTGTCCGCACGGGGCATGGGCGATGACCTGTTTACCCTTCTTCTTTCCACGGCACCTCCCAAAACGTTCATCCTCATTGAGGATGTGGATGCGGCATTCAACAAGCGAGTGCAAACATCTGAAGATGGGTACGTTGTCCCCATCGCTGTAGGGATCTCTGATCTCATCATATAGGTACCAATCGTCTGTGACTTTCTCTGGCGTGCTCAACGCTCTGGATGGGGTTGCGGCTGGAGAGGAGCGCATCTTGTTTATGACCACCAATCACATCGAGCGTCTGGATCCAGCATTGATTCGTCCGGGGCGCGTCGACTTGACAGAGCTGTTTGACCATGCCGTACCCGAACAGGTATACGACCTGTGTACGATGTTTTACGGAAAGGACAGCGAGGAGATCGGGCGGAACTTGGCAAGCTTAGTCTCTGACGAGATGAACGCTGGTCGGCGGATTAGCATGGCAGAGCTGCAAGGCATGTTCATTCAGACCCATGCCAAGGACGTGCTATCGGCCTGCCGGGAGTTGTACAAACACAAGTTCTCTATATAACAGTATGATTCGCAAATCACGATATGGAAACTACTCTTCATATCTTGATTGTGGCAGCGTGACTCGGTAAATCTGTAATGAATCGACGGCTAGAAGACCACCAAATATCAATGGGCCCTAGACTCTACATAGCGCTTATCAATCGCCATATAGGAAAGAAAATGCCACAGAGAGAGACTCCAAGAATATCTGCCCGCTGTAAAACACGCTGCGTTGCGAAACCGAGAGTACATGAACGTGGTGAATTAGAAGACAGGTCGTCGCTTGCGACCCGTGAATTTGGAATCTCGAGGAACGCTTTCCTTGCCCCTTTTGCGGTACAGCTACGGGAGAAGAGGTCAGAAAAATGAGGACAGACATGAGATCAAATCACTTGCCTCCTTCTTCTTCAGGATCCAGTCCTTATCTTTCACCGACTTCCGCTTACCGCCCTTTGACGACCGTAGCTTTTCCCGCTCTCGTCTGCGCTCAAACCTCGCCTTGCTGTCCTCTTCCACCTCACCGTCCAAGCCTTCTGGAATCTGCTGCGCACCGCCACCTCCGCCACCAACGAACAGACACAGAAAGACCTTCCGTGCCTTTTTAGAATTGGGATAATCGACAACGACACCTCCGCCGAAACCAGCTTTCTGGGCTATTGAGGATATAAGGGTTATCTGATCGTCAGAAGAAGGGTAGAACTGAAAGATAGCGCGCGAGGGGTTTTTAAGAGCGGAGTGGAGAGTGGTGAAGAAACGATTGAGCCGATGAGGTGGGGAGGATGTGGGATGGGATGTTTCGGCATTCAATAACCACTGGAGGACGGAGATACTTTGTCGGAGTCAGGTCACTGGATGACAGGCGTGCGGAACTTGAACCGCACCTTATAGCACCGTCAAAACTTCCAGGTCTGAATCCGAAGCCTTGGCCGATATCTTGAAGGAACAGATCGCCCTCGACTTCCCGTTCCAGTGCGACCTCTAGATAGTTTTAAGGACAGGGTGATTTTCCGAGGAAGTCTCAAGTACCTAGCATACTGGGAGCGATATCGACGCCCGTCCAGATGTATCCTTCTTCATCAAGTATCTCGCCAGATAATCCAGAGCCACAGCCAATGTCTAGTAAGAGTGCAGGTTCATCCGGAGGCAGAGCTAGAAGTTCGAGGGCGCGATAGGTCATGTCCGCCTGAATTTGCTGATTGCGGGTACTATATTTCGGTTATCGACTCATGCATCATGCGGGGAAGAAGGCGCACTTTTTGGTGTATTTTGTAGCTTCGATGTCGCCATAGTACTGCACAATGTTTGTAAACAGATATATTGAATTCCTGGATAGATTTCACTCGCGATTTCGGGAGGAGCGACAAGCTCTGGTCTTGACATGATGGGAGGTGATGCAAATTTTGAAAACGTTTGTGATGTTACAGTTCGTGTCTGCGGCACTTTTATTCCCTATCCGGTAATTTATGATGGAAATTTGGATAAAACTGTCCAAACTAGGCCTTGGGAATTAGCCGCGTGACAGGGTCTTCATTCACTTCATGGCGACGACGAGCAAACAGTACAAGGGCATTGGCGAGGATCTGTGGAAGGGACGCGCCGAGAAAGTGGTGAGGCAGGCATCTTGTCGTCATTTATGGGCGTTAATTTATGCAGAATGCAGAACTGTTCGCGCTTACTTACGGCGCCCTCGTCGTACAGCTGATCCAGGACTATGAGGACTATGCCGAGGTCAACAAACAGCTTGAGAAGATGGGATACAATATTGGCACGCGGCTTATTGAGGACTTTTTGGCCAAGAGCAACCTCGGCCGCTGCGCTGACTTTCGAGAGGTCGGTGAAGTTGTGTCCAAGGTGAGAGACCTACACACTAGACGCTTGACGGTCAACAAACGTCAGCTGGACAGGTTGGATTCAAATCATTTCTCAACATCTCTCCGACCGTGACGCATGGCGCGCCGCCCTCTTCGGCAACAGCATCACCACGACCGATGAGCACTGGCTCAGCACCAACCCCGTCGTCGGGAGCCTACTTTACGCTTACGCTCGACGAGAATCCGCTTGCCGAGTTTGTGGAATTGCCGGAAGACGCGCTTGAAGGGGGTCTGTGGTTCAGCAACATTCTGTGTGGCGTGCTGCGCGGTGCGCTGGAGATGGTGCAGATGCAGGTGCAGGCCGAGTTCGTATCGGATGTCCTGCGCGGCGACGAGGCGACAGAGATACGAGTGCGGCTGATCAAGACGCTGGAAGAGGAGGTCCCGGTGGGAGATGATTAAATGTAGTGATATTTGTGTACAGTAGCTGTCTAGAACGAGAAACGGCCGAGGTTGTTGAGCTTCTTGGCTGTCCTGGCGTTGGTCTTTGTGCGCTGGCCGCGCACCGGCAGACCCATTCCATGTCTCTTCCCGCGCCATGTCCCGATACTGCGGTGGTGCTGGATGTTCTCCCGAATCTCCCTTCTCAGCTCCGACTCTATCTTGAGGTCATTCAACGGATCCCGCGATGGTGTTTTCGTCTGGCCGGCCTTGACTATCCGTCCCGCTTTCAGAGCATCCTTCTCTGCTTTTTTCTCGCGAAACTCCGTCTGCAACTGTTGCAGAGGCGTCGAAGGAGGATGGGGGACAAAATTCTTCGAGGCGAGTGGGTATGAGGGTATTGGGGCCGCAGTATGCGGAGAGGACAGGAATGAGGCCAGCGACGTGATTTGGAAGGGTGTCAGCTGCCCGACCTTGGCTGTGTTGTGTATCTGGAAGCGCGCGCAAAGCCGGTGCGCAACATGGTGTCCAACGCCATATATTTCCGTGAGTGCAAACTAGGATAATATTAGAAATGAAGGAGTAAATTTAGTGTGTAACATACTCTTGCACGGTGGGCATCGTTGAGCTTGATACCCAATATATGCACCATGGTGGCGGTCGGGAGTAACAAATTCAGAGCAAAGGTCGCGAAATATGATCACGGGGGCAGTTGCACCTCGGCCTCTTACAGCCACCACCATGTCTTCCAGCAAAGGCGAAGGCCGCCGCGAGGAGGCGCTGGCCAAACAACGCGAACAGATGCGCGAGGAGTTCCAGCGCCAGAAGAAGGCGCTTGTCAACGAAACCGAGAAGGCTCGGCCCTCCGTCAATCGCTTCGTTGGACAAAACGACTCGGTCGAAGAGACGCTCAAACACAACACCGTCGGCCTTGTCCATCTCGAAGAGTTCCAGCAGAAACGAAAAGAGCTGGAAGAAGCCAAAGCCAGGGAGGCAATCAAGAGCAGTGAACTCAAGTATGTCTTTCGTCTATTCCTTGCATTCCTTCCCCCTTCCCCACTTGTTATGTATCTTCAAGTAAAGATGGCTTATAGGATGTGGAGAATCTGTTTAGAGATGACACAAAGAAATTGAAGAAAAGGAAAAAGGTGGCAAAGGCCACACTCTCCTTCGCCATGGACGACGAAGGCGACCCCGACTCGTCGGCCGCCACCACACCGGCAAACAACGATGAGGATGACGAGACGCCTGCCGCCAAGCGTGGCAAGTTCCGCAAGAACCCCAACGTCGACACGTCCTTCTTGCCTGACAGAGAACGCGAAGAGGCCGAGCGCAAAGAGCGCGAACGTCTGCGACAGGAATGGATGCGGCGTCAAGAGGAAATCAAGCTGGAAGAGATAGAGATCACATACTCGTACTGGGACGGCAGCGGCCACCGAAAGAGTGTTATGGTAAGTTCTTCCGAGCGCTCATCGTGCCTTTGACTGACGTTCAGATGTATTGCCTTCATTTCCTTTCGCGCGCAGTGCAAGAAGGGCGACGACATTGGCAGCATGCTGGACAAGTGTAGAACTCAGCACCCGGAACTCAGAGGCGTCAGTGCAGATAACCTGATGTATGTCAAGGTGAGCCGCTTCGCTTCTCTCTCAATGAGTGCTATATCTTACATATCGCAACAGGAGGACGTAATCATACCGCATGTGCGTTTCAGGTCGATGTCTCTGCCCGGCTACGAGCTGACTTTCATACTAGCATTACACGTTCTATGATTTTATCATCAACAAAGCTCGCGGAAAGTCGGGCCCGCTCTTCAATTTTGATGTCCACGATGATGTGCGTCTTTTGGCCGACGCCACCAAGGAGAAAGACGAATCCCACGCGGGCAAAGTCGTTGAGCGTAGTTACTACCAGAGGAATAAGCACATTTTCCCGGCTTCGAGATGGGAGGTCAGTTCGTTTTCGATGAATCTTTGTCGGACGTGCCTTTTGACCCGGACTATTCAGGTGTTTGACCCGGAGAAGAACTACGGCAAATATACCATCGCATAGCGATGATATACTGTGTATCCCTTGGGTCTTACCAATGTTATGATATTCTGTCACTGCTCGAGTATCCTCTCCCTTGTTTTCAGTATCGCATGAATCTCTTGCGGCCCGCGTCAACTTTCTACTCATGTTGAAGGTTTTGTGTTATCTGCCATGCAATGTGTCTTCTCCAATCATGTGCCAAGCACTAGGTAGCAGGTCGTCCTCGCCTGTCATCTGACGCCATTAACTCAAGTCGTGACTATCCAGACCGAGGAGCTCAGTCTTACTAGCTTTCTACCATCGCCGACTTGCGTACCGGTGACGCGTTGCTTTTGACGTCGTTCTGGAGAGCACAAGGGTGCTGATCCACAGCGTGTTCAATAGACAATCGCTCATGACCCCGATTGATAAACGGTCCCTTACCCCTTCATTATCATCGATAGCCTAAAACTCACTGTTTTCCATCTTTAGGTGCAAGCTCTGATCTTCTGAAGTTCCGAGACTATTTGGCTTTAGACGCGCCTCTTCTTGGCGTTGCAGTACGTTATCTGATCCACGGTTTAGGACGTTCCTCACGAAACAAACTTGTGCAAGGTGATGTGGCGTTGTGCATGTTTTCGCCGCACCACGAGCACCTCACGACTCCCTCCGACCCGCTGTGCATGTTTTTCCCGGAACTCGAAAGCGGAGAGACAATGTCTACGGAACTGTATGTCAGTGGAAACTGACTGCCCGAATATCATCCTAGCAATTCAGTGTTTGTGCTCTCTCGGCCGTACAGAGGTCACGTCCATGCGATTCCAAGGTCATTCGTTCGCAGCGGTCCCGGCAGCCAAGCTAACCATTAATGTCTCCACGCCAAAATTTCAACCCGAGCCTCGGCCTACTTTTCACATTGCTCGAGCAACATGCTGTTCGCAGCTATGCCGAGTCCTTTTGTTTCGGAATAGGAGCAAAACCGCTGGCATGGGCACGCGTCTCACTAGTCGTGCTGAACGAAAGACTAAACGAGTTGAAGGTATCATTCAGAGTCACGCTCTTGTGGCGCCAAGCCCAGTTGCTTGCCTGTTCCGTTCAGACATTCTTTTTGACTAGAGACGACTCGGGACACCGCGATGATCAGACAACGTCAGTCTTGTGCCCTTTGTGCGACACAGAGTGATCGCAAGGCTCGAACTCTGTCCGCGTTGTCTCATTCGCACTTGCGATGCCAGAAAGTCGACTTTCTGGAGGGAAGAAAGAAGAGAAGACGTGAAGTAAGTAGGTCAGCTTTAAAATTTGAATCATTCCAATTGTTGCTCAATCTCCAGGATAGTTCGGGTTGTGTTTTTCAATGTTACTGTCGGGTAAACAGAAAGAGCAGCCTGATTAGCGATTACTTGTTCCTGGGCCCATCGCATGGTCAAACACATCGGACAGAAGGCTGTCTCGTCTGTGGCCAAATCCAATCGTGGTCAGTCATTAGACAGGCCCTTTCCACTTTTGTTCTTCAAGTTCCGGCTACACCGATTTCCTTTTGCAAACCAAGCACCTGCAAGCTTGTATAAAGGACGAGGCAAGTTTTGTGGTTTAACATCAGCAACTCGAAGTCCTAAGATGCTCTCTTCTCTGACTAGCTCTGTTCTCGCCACTCTCCTCGCTGCGGGCACTGCGAATGCATGGTTCCGTCTTCCATGCACGCTGCCTCTTGTCTCGGGTGAGGAAGGGCCATTCCAGAGATCTCTATATTCACTGACCACAACGATGTACTCGTAGAGCGCATCGACCCGATTATCTCGCCCACCACAGTTCCCTCGCAGCACGTTCACGTAAGAATCTCATTGCTCACTCGAATGTTGTCGCTTATACGCTTCCTCGTAGACCGTTCATGGCGCCTATAGTAGGCATCTTTCATTGATCCCTCACTCCCGCACCAACAATTCACAGATTTCATGGCCAACAGCACTTACAACAGTCTTCGCACATCGAAGTGTACTTCGTGCCAGGTCGCCCAGGATCTGTCCAACTACTGTTCGTATCGTCATCCCTACTTTTCCATGGGCCCTGGACTCATCCATCGAAAAGGGTTCCCCAAGCTCTATTTTCACGACCCTGCCACTGGCCTTTTTGAGTCTGTCGCTAACGGCGGTAAGTGTGCGCCACGAGTCGCTTGTCACGAGATCTGATTTGACCAGGCCTCCTTGTCTACTATCAAAACCGAGGCTCACTGGATGTGGCGAACGGTGGACCCGGTTTGAAGGCCTTCCCTGCCGGCTTCCGTATGATTAGCGGCAACCCAGTTAAACGTTCCGCCCAGTACCCGACTGGACTTGGAACCCAGGCAGAGTTGGCTGAACGCGCCATCGCCTGGGCGTGCTTGAGGTACACGACGAGCAACGCAGACTATTATGGTAAGTAGGCCGGTAGTGCGGGCAATTGTGATTCTAACGACTACGACATTAGGCACGGGTGGTTTTCCCACCACGGACTGTGAGGCAGGCTTTCAGTCTCGCCTCCATTTCCCTGCTTGCTGGGACGGTGTTGTGAGTAGATGATTTGTGATAAGGATATAGGCTCACTCGAATTTCCATGAAAGAATCTCGACAGCTCTGATCATAAGTCCCATGTTGCCTTCTTGTCGGTTTTGGACAATGGCGACTGCCCCTCGACCCACCCGGTCGGTTTGATGAAACTCTTCTACGAGGTTTGTACCACTATTGTTTTGAACTATCTATGTTCATCCTGTGTGCCAAAGATCACCTGGAACATTCACGACTTCGCTGGACGTTGGAATCAATCTCAAGGTTGGCCCTTCGTCCTTGTAAGCTTCCTTGCTCGTCATGACCTCGGTCACTCATTATTTTACAGGCCACTGGGTAGATTTTTTTCCCCAGAATAGCCGATGAATTATAACAATTTGTTCTAGTGATGCTACGGGATATTCGTGGCACGGTGATTTCCAAAATGGCTGGGATGTCAAGTACGCGGAATTTCAAAGTCTTACTCCAGCTATACTCAGTATATATCTATCAGCGCTCTTCAACAGGCCATCGACACTTGCAACAATCCGAACGACGACACTATCAACGGCGTCGTGACTGCATGCAAGGTCTTCAACGTCGTCGATGCTGTCACTGCCAACACCTGCAAGCTTCCCGCGGTCGTCAACGAGACCGTGGATGGAGTTCTCGCCCGCTTGCCTGGGTAAGTGACCCGCGTCGGTGGCTGGTCTGGCTTCGCTGAAGTGATTCTATGCTAGATGCAACCCCATCCAAGCAGGTCCTGGTGACGCCACCATGTACACCACTGCCAACTGCCCGAAGTGAAGATGATACATCAATGGCATCAAGAGATGCCAAATTCCAGGACGCAATTGGTACTTTTATGATAGTAGTTTCGAGTATGTTACGATGATTTGCTGTGTGTACAAATTCAGTTCTATGATCCATGATATCAAGTGGTTGGAGAAGGACCCGTCGACGGGCCCACGCGCCTTCTCGCCAAGAAGATTGAGCCTAGACCAGCATAGACCTAGTCAAGACGACTATATGATATATCGAGCTCATCCTTTGCAGCTCAATCGGATAGGGGCACTCTTTATGACGTATTCCTCTCACGCAGTTCATTCAAGTCGACGGCCATGTCTGGCACCGGTGCTCGCGAGAATGTCTTTGCCACGCGAATGGCGCTCACCAACATGAAGCTGCGTCTCAAGGGAGCGCAGACTGGCCACTCCCTGCTCGCCAAGAAACGAGATGCTCTGACGACGAGATTCCGATCCATATTGAAGAAGGTCGACGAGGTGTGTCCCTCCCCCTCCTGCTTGTTGGGTCGTTTCAAGAGCAGTTCTCGTGTAGGCAAAGCGCAAGATGGGCCGAGTAATGCAGCTGGCATCATTCTCGATGGCAGAGGTCACATATGCAACAGGAGATATATCGTATCTTGTCCAAGAACAGGCCAAGTCCGCGACGTTCCGAGTCAAGGCGAAGCAGGAGAACGTATCTGGAGTAGTCCTGCCCGCATTTGAGGTTGAGCGCGTTCCCGGTTCAGGTGCGCTGGTTAGCGATTCTTCCATCGCAGTCGACTGACACCCGATCTAACGCTAGATTTCAATCTGACCGGTCTGGGTCGTGGCGGTCAACAGGTGCTCAAGGCTAAGGAGGTCTATGCGAAAGCAGTCGAGACCCTGGTTGAGCTGGCTTCCCTACAAACTGCCTTCACTATTCTCGATGAGGTTATTCGAGCAACCAACCGACGTGTCAATGCCATCGAGCACGTCGTCATACCTCGCCTGGAAAACACCATCAAATATATTCTCAGTGAACTCGATGAGATGGATCGTGAAGAGTTCTTTAGGTGAGCTATATCTGGCATACATTCCGTGTAACACCCTGACATATGCTCAGGTTGAAGAAGGTTCAGGGCAAGAAGAAGAAGAACGCCGCCATTCGAGATGAAGAGCAAGCGGCGGCAGCAGCAGCAGCAGCAGAAGCTGAGGAGGAATCTACTGCATACGAGGCGGAAGAGGTTACGGGCTCGGCTGACTTACTGAGCAGTAAAGACGACGATGTCATCTTCTAGGCATAACATCTGGACACGGTACGCATTGCAGTTTTATTTCCTTGCATAATTATCCGCCAATACCCATCACGGTTTCTTATTTTTGGGTTCGTCTTTCATGATTCCCAAATCAACATCACGATTTCATGTGGATAGGAATATGACAGCAAACAGCTTTGCCTTTGCACCTTGGCCTTTTCATGTATCTGCGGAGAGCCGTGTCATGGTCTTCGCTGACTTTCAAGATCGGCAGAGGCAATCACACAGACAGAGTATGATGCTCGAATCCCACCCATGATCATGACCACCTCAGCAGCTGTGCTTCCGAATCGTAACTCTGCCCATCGCTCTCTGACGGCGTTATTCTCGGTTGCGAGACGTACTAGGACGTGCCGCTTCCAGGATCGTTCTGCCTCCAAACGATCATGGTGCGACTACGCGCCATCTTCCAAGTCATGATCACTCTTTGTCTGTCGATTCCTTTCCCCGGTGCGCCACATTTGATCGTTGCAGAAGTACACACAAGCAATTAAGCGCGAACCTGGGAAAAATATGCAGGTTGAAGGATTTGAGGAAACAGACTGTCGTAAGCAAGCTGCAAGAGGCTGCAAGCAGCTGAGACAAAAGCCGCCCCGAGCCCTCTGTCATCATACTTATGCTCCACTATGAGGTTCTATCGATTTTCCACCCACCATAGTCTTCCGATCCGAAGAGTACAGTAAGTACAAAGCGTAAGTCGGGTGGTACTATAGTGCAGTACAAATCTCGAATGACTAATCTTGACAAGCGGTCCCTCGCGGCATCAGCAACAGCCGTTGAGCAGCCAATCACACTCTGGATATCGCTTTGGAGGCGCGTAACTGATAAGGACATCCTGTTGATTTCTTTGGTATATAAAGGAGCGGCTCGCAATCTCAATTCTCATCTCAAAGTTACAAACATCATGGATCTCCCCCCACCAAGGCTCCCAGCACCAGCAGTCGTCACGTCTGATCTTACGGGAAAGACAGTGCTTGTAACTGGCGGTAAGATCATATCTCAACTTTCTCCCTACCACGAACTCTGAACATCCGCCCTTCAGGTAATGGAGGTATTGGGTTCGAAGCTTGCAAGCATTTTGCTAGCATGAACCCCGAACGGTTGATTATAGCATGTCGCGATGCTGCCAAGGGCAAGGACGCGTTGGAGAGTATGTTTTCTTCTTCTGCCGAAGTTACGATAGCTAACTTCATATACAACAGGACTTCAAAGCGACACAGGCTATAACAAGGCTGACGTGTGGATTCTCGATCTTGGAAGCTTCGCAAGCGTGTCGGCCTTCGCCGAAAAGGCTGAACGCGAGCTCAAGAGCCTGCATATCCTGGTCGAGAACGCGGCTACGGCGAAATTCGGTCCAGCCGAATGGACTAGCGACGACTGGGAGACTATGTAACGCTATCCTTTCGCGGTAAATCTTGACACGATGCACTGACATGCTACTACTATGTGCCAGGCTTCAAGTCAACTACATGAGTACGGCACTCCTAGCTCTTCGTCTTCTCCCGATCCTGGTCAAAACAGCTCAGGCTGATGCTAGTGTTCCGCGCCTTGTCATTGTCGGCAGTTCAGTGTTCCTGAACGCGGCTGTGGAACAAGAATTGCTTGATTCGCCCCACGGCATCCTCCGAGCGATGAACAACTACGGGAAGCCTTCGTACGTGTTCAACTTGGAGTAGCTTTTGACCTCGCTGTTGACTACTATGGTAATAGAGGTGCGGATGATCAGGGTTCCGCGGGGAGGCAACTTGCCAAGCGGTACCAACTTTCGAAACGCGAGTAACAACACGGGTCCTTCTGTTGAGCATTGAAATAATGTCCTCACAGTGCTCACTCTTCTCTTTGCTCGCGCATTGCAAAAGAAAATCGGCTCCACGATTATCTCCAACTGCGTCGACCCTGGTTTCTGTCTCTCTGATTTGAGAAGAGAGGTTCCCGAGCAGGGGAAGAAACAGGTGGCCAAGATAGAAGCTGAATTTGCGTATACTGCCGAGGAGGGAAGTAGAAACTTGATCTTCGCAGCTGTCGGTGCTGCCGACAACGAGGATATCATGCGAGGCGCGTATATATCCTTCCTCAAGGTGGAGGATGATGTTGGCAATTTTGTGCCATCGGAAGTAGGCAAGCAGACAGAGAAGAGAATTTGGGTATGTGGCTCCATGCTCATGCTTTCTTAAGTTTCATTTCGTTCCCTTTTCAGGACGAAACTCTGGATATACTCGGTAGCATTGATCCCAAGGTGGCGGAAGTTCGGGCTGCGCATTTGAAGTAAATAGTTGGTTTGCGTGAGGCTTCTAGACGGCCTGTATAGATAACTATCCTCAGTCTTCGCTATTAATGACATGATGATTCGCGCCTGGATTTGCATCCGCTGATTGAATGCGAATTTGTGACCTATAAGGATCAACAGGAAGTATGTCACATGCTCGATCGATAATCGTTTCTTTGACCATCCTCCTTGTCTCTTTTACTCCCATGGCCCATTGTGGAAACGATCGCATTCCGACTGAAATCCGAGACAATCGCTGCGATTTACTGGCAATCATGCGACTCGCTGCATACCCGACATCATCATCATGTCCAACATGAGGCAGATACAGCACTCAGGTCTCCACTCTACTGGCTTCCGATGGACGTAGAATCGATAAAACTTTCCTACTAGCGGCGCCTTCTGGGCCCCAAGTTGATGGATGAGCGCCTACGATTCCAGTCTTTCCTATCGCAAAGTTCTTCTAGTATCTTACGGCACTTGACAGCACTTGACAACGGCAAGCGAGGAGACAATAGCTCTACAATTAGGCGCCGCCTCGACTTGGACCTTCGACGATCAGCATCATACTTATCTAATCGTTTGATAAGATTCAGCTGCCCTTTTAAAGACCCTCAGTACTTAGGAGGCTTCTTCAACGCCACCGAGTTGTTGTCCTTCTCCCACAGCCGCCATGTCCAGCCACCACAGCAGCAGGTCTCGCTCCTCTTCCAAGTCTCATTCTCATGCTGCTTCCAAATCGCCCACACACGTCTCCAAATCGCCCACGCACGCTTCCAGGGCTTCCTCTCATGCGTCTGCGAGAAGCGGGAAGCAATCCTCTCACCACAGCTACCACCCCTCCGTCCTCGGCCAGTCCGTGGTTCCTAGCCAGAAGGCCGCGAGCGTCTACTCGCTGACGCCTTCCGACTCTATCTCTCAGTCCGGGCGTTCTTCCGCCCACACAGCCGTTGCACCTCCCTCGCGACATTCGACTGCTCCTTCACGACACAGTGTCGCCTCGCGTGCGCTTTCTCATCATTCCGGCCATTCTATCCAGCGCTCCCAGTCCGCCCCGCCCGCGCCAGCTCCCACTGCCATCCCCATGTCACACCACTCGTCGCACCAGTCTCACTATTCGCGTTACTCTAACCAGCCGCCGACTCAGTCTTCGTTAAGCCGTCCCAGTCAGGTTGTCAGTCGAGGCGCCAATGAGACCGTCGTTGTCAAGTGCGCGTCGGGACATCGTGTTATTGTGGGCCCTCCGGGCACCGTTGTTATTCCTGCCTCGGGATACGTTGTAATGGGGCCCAGAAAATAGACAGCAGGTACGTTGTGCCTCGAGCCTGCTTTGTATTATTACGTCCTGATTGCTCTGTCGTCAAGGGCTCGCGCATTGCGGCCGCTGCGTGTTTTTCCTCCGTCCCCGTCGTCTGAGGGCGGGCAGTTACTACGCCCTATACACCAGCGTAACAGTATGCGTACATTTTTAGAATCATCTACAGTATAATACATTCCCGCTGTCTTTGGTCCCGGCTTCACTTCAATTCAAAGTGTCTTGGGAGGACTCTTTCGACGCGTTGTCGCGAACAGCCCAAGTGGTTTCAGTACTTCCTCCAGCTAGGTACCAAGAGCGATTGAGTTTGGGAACTGTGAGGTTTGCACTCAATTCGGGGCAAATACGGCTAGCGGTACCTAGAATGACTTGGCTTTCCATCGTGATTCGTGACATAGAGATTTCAGGTCTTTCAAGAGCTTTTCTTAGGCGCTATAGCATGGTTCCGAGAGGAGTGTTCTATGTCACGGTGAGTCGTTGTGGATGAAGCCACTAAAACTTCCGCGACGCGTCGTGGACGCCACTGGACTTGAGGAAGCCCGACTCTCGCTCCGGATCCCGGACGACTTGCTGCCTGGTCATGTGGCACATCAATGACGAAACGGATCAACGTCGGTACACTCTTTGAATCTTGACCCTCATCCGGACCGTCTGTACCAATCCATATTCAATAGCGGCTCAGTCTCCAGAGTCGTCTCATCCGCCCATAGCCTCATTAAGGAGCAACTGAACGCTCTCTAAGATAGCACACCTCCTTACATTCGAACCCCCCACCAACGACAGGCCAGGGACACGTCTCCGCACCGTGCCTCCCGAGACTTCCTACCATCTGCTGCACGCTTGTCGATTGGAGAACTCGCGAACCCCAATCTTACTTAAGTAATGATCTCCTGGCACGGGATGTTCTATAGACTCCTCGATGCATATATAACGCTCGCCCAGTATGACCCATGGTCAACGATGCAGCGTTTGTACGCCCGTTTTCTCGCTCTCCTCGTTCCTCTCGCGGTGATAAATGCTGCCCCGCCCGGCTTTCCCAAGTCGGGCAATGGGCTTTGGTACACTTCTCCGGGGCAAATCTGGTCGCGAGACTTTTTGCCTGTTGGAAATGGCCATCTCGCAGGTAAACTCATCTCATTCCACTTAGTAGCACTGAACTAACGTGACATCAAAAGCCATGACTGGCGGTGGCACCGATCTTGAGATCCTACAGCTCAATATCGAGAGCTTGTGGTCGGGCGGACCATTTTTAGACCCAGTTCGTTGCCGCTTGAGTGAGTTTGATCGGGCATTAACTTCTTGACAGTCCTACAATGGCGGAAATAAAAACCTTTCGCAAGAGGGTACAGTGACGCAGGCAATGGCGGGGTATCATGCGGCTATAATGCAAGACGGTGTCATTTCAGGTAAGTCCTGGCAATCTTCAGTGTCACACTTCCTTGGGGACTTGACGCGTAATGCCTAGATATAAGCGGCCTCGGAGTTCCTGCTGGCGCCTATGGTAAGTCCACAATCTGCACCCACGAAGGTGTTGAACAACGTACCTCCCTTTAGGGTCTTATGCTGGGGCGGGATATCTTGTAACGACGCTGAACGTATCGGGAGCAGTGGTAGATTACTCTCGCTTTCTGGATTTGGATCAAGGCATAGCCAGGACATCGTGGACCCAAAGCGGCGTCCCTTTTGTTCGGTCTGCACATATCTCGATCTCGAATACGGACCGAGACTTACTCACAAACCTTCAGGACAACGTTTTGCTCTCATCCTGCCTCGTCATGCTTCCAGCATCTTATTTCGGCTAACTCTACCCCCCTTCCCACTACGTCCTTCGCTTTTAACTCTGACCTCGAGGTCGGGCTACCCACTCCAAACGTCACATGCCTCGACTCTAACTCCCTATCTGTCCGAGGCCTTGCGGATTCACCTGGGATGCTCTACGAACTCATCTTCAAGGCCTTCTCGAACGGAGGCAAAATTTCATGCTCCGATGTCACAGGGAACAACGCTACCTTGACTGCAAGTGGGACTGGCGAACTGTGGGTTTCTTGGGTTGGTGACACGGAATATGACATGGACGCAGGAGACGAGGCGCACGGCTTTTCTTTCCAAGGGGCCGATCCTCATCAAAAGCTGTCCCAGCTTGTTTCGACTATGTCGACTTCGTACGCCAAGATTCTTTCGGACCACACCGCCGATGTAGGAGCCGTCCTTGGGAAATTCTCTTTAGATATTGGCCAGACACCTGACTTCACCACGCCAACGAATGAGCTTGTGGACGCGTACACATGGGAAGAAGGAAACCCTTACATTGAATGGCTCTTATTCCATTACGGTCGATACTTGCTCGCTGGTAGTGCGCGAGGTGCTCTTCCCGCTAACTTACAGGGAAAATGGGCTGATGGATACGGTAACCCTTGGAGCGCTGGTAAGGACTACAATGACAGGCCATTGTGGCAAAATTCTTATGTGTATACCCCAGATTATCACTCAAACATCAACATTCAGATGAACTATTGGATCGCCGAGATCACAGGAATGGACGTTATGGAGCCTCTGTTTGATTACTTTGAGGTACAGTTCCAGCTTCTTGTAGAGTTTGACTGACACCGTTTCTTGGCTAGAAAACCTGGGTTCCTCGGGGAGAGTACACAGCCCAAGTCTTATACAACAACTCGAGAGGCTGGGTCACCCACAACGAGGTGCATATCGAGATCGCCTTCTGATTTGTTAGTTTCTCACTCATCTTGTCCAGATGAACGTTAGTACGCACGGCCAACTTGCAATTCCGGCCCCTCAAAATTCTCTAGATATTTGGACACACAGGAATGAAAGAAGGCGCCTCACAGTGGGCCAATTATCCTGGTAGGACCTCGTCGCTGTGATGAAGCTCATGCTGATCAACTTCTCCCAGAGGCTGGAGCGTGGATGGTTCGTAAGACTAGTAAATGTTTGAGTGCGTGCGACTGAAGTGATTGTTGTAGATGCTTCATGTGTGGGATCACTTCGACTACACCGGCGACGTCGCGTGGTGGAAACAACAAGGGTGGCCACTTCTCAAGGTACTGTCACTCCTTCAGTCAACTCTGAAGGCTCTCACCCCCAGGTTGACAGAGCGCTGCATTGTTCCAACTGGATAAACTCCTCCCCGATCAATTCTTCAAGGACGGTACACTCGTCGTACGACCCTCCGACCAAATGCTCTGACATACACTAACTATGGCCAGACCGCACCATGTTGCTCGCCAGAGCAAGAGTATATTACCCTCGGTATGCAATCGTTGTGTCTATCTTCCACTCAACTCTCAGCTCACGCTGGGTACTATTGAGGTTGCGCTCATGCACAACAGCTGATTTGGCAGCTCTTCAATGCTGTCATAAAGGGCTATAGTGCTGCAGGCGACAATGACGCCGAATTCCTCGCAGGTAAGTGTGATGGCAATGTTTTTGCTGGGTTCTTATAGGCATCCACGGACAGAGGTTACCGAGAAGCTTGAGAAATTGGACAAGGGCATTCACATCGGAAGTTGGGGCCAGCTTCAAGGTGAGGCTTCGTCCCGTTCGTCGCAGAGAAGAATGATCCGAAGTTGAGAGTAGAGTGGAAGGTCGATCATGATGCTACCAACGATACTCATCGCCATTTGTCGCATCTCATCGGACTGTACCCCGGCTATGCTTTGGCATCATACAATGGAACAACGAACTACACGAAGGTGGGTTTATGCAGCAAATGCCGCATTACAGATTCTGATCTTCGCGTAGGAGGAGGTGTTGGCGGCTACTCGGATTAGTCTGATACACCGTGGCAATGGCACAGGTCCGGACGCTGACTCAGGATGGGAGAAAGCGTGGCGGGCAGCATGTTGGGCTCAGCTTCAGGATACAGACACTTACTACAACGAGCTGAAGGTAAGACCTCTGCTTGTTGCACCCACATAGCCAGCTGACAACATGCTAGTACACCATCTCCGAGAACTTCGGTGAAAACCTGTTCAGCTTGTACAATCCTGATACCGAGGATGCCATCTTCCAAATTGACGCCAACTTCGGTTATCCTGCTGCACTCATTGTGCGTGTTTCTCGACTTGTCTTCTCAGAGTGGCTGACAATATCGATTCCCATGTAGAATGGACTGATTCAGACGCCTGACGTGGCCGACAACTCTACTCCGTTCGTCATCACACTCCTGCCTACGCTACCGGATGCATGGCCATCTGGCTCCATACGTGGCGCACGCGCGAGAAAGGGCGTTTCCATCGATATCAGCTGGAAAGACGGAGCATTGAAGCAAGTATCAGTGTCCGTTGACGGAAACGGTGCCAAAGGTCGCCAAGTAAACCTTGTGTACGGCGGAACCGTCATTGGCTTCTTCCAAGCAAACAAAGGAACCCAGAAAACTTGGAACTTGTGAACTTTAAGCTGTACGTGCCACTGTAACTGTAACTTGTACTTACTCGCATGCAAATTTGAATGTTTGCTCGACATCATCTACTGAGGTCGTTTCAAACAAGGGACGAACTCGTTCGGCCGCGGAACCGTGCGCGGCCGTACTTCGATCACAAGTTGACGCGCGAGTCCAAAAGTATCGTGTCTCAACAGAAAGTCATGAGAATGCTCACATACAACGGAGATTGGTGTTGGTCCTCGCCATGGTCTCAGTCTCTAACACGCTCGGGTCATTCATTCAGAAGGTCTCATCTGCCTACACGCCAGCTCAAATCGTACAATGGCTTAAGGTCATCGACTTCCGGTCCCGCGACAGCGCTATTTGTGTTACCGAAGAATTCATCTCTTCGGGAGTCTTTGATACGTCCTTCGCAAACCTAGAGAGTTTGACGCGACTGCATCTGCTGGCGTTTCCGTTCGAGAACTGTGATATGCACTAGTACGTCTTCTATACGCAATCACTTGTTGTCGAAGTATATTTGCTCAAAGATAGACTAGCACCGCCGAGCACACCATGCAGATATCACCTCAAGCTATATTCCACAATTTAGTCGTAAGGAGACGAGGTTCATACTGCTTTGGCCTGAACACGCTGCTCCTGGAGATGTTGAGAGGCTTGGGCTACCGGTGAGCTTGACACGGCTATGGGATGCATCAGTAGCTCATGCCCATGTAGTGCGTACGCCACTGCAGCCAGAATAAACATCAAACAGACAATACCGCCACGCCTAGGGCCACTGTCGCACATGGTACTGATCGTCCAGCCAGATTGTGAAGCACATCATAAGACGACTTTCCTGGTGGACGTTGGATTTGGAGGCTCTGGGCTGGTACACTGCATGCCTCTATTCGATGGAGCCGGGGTCATGGGGACGACGCCGTCAGAAAGGCACAGATTGAGCAGGAAACGCCACGACAGTTCATGTTTGCGTAAGAGTTTGACTTGTTCCCTGTTGGATGTTAATCTTACGCGCCTCCCCCCTCGTAGAAGAAGCCGAATCGTTATGGCACCTCGAGCTGTCCAGGTCGCATAAGACCGACACGATTGCGATTTGGCAGACTGTATATGCGTTCACAGAGGCCGAGTTCTTCCCAGAGGATTTCGCCCGGTTCTCGTTCGCAATCTCACAGATGCCTGACGAGGGAGGCCTGTTCTGGGCGAACATCATTTGCGTGAAGTATTTCGAGGTGGAGGGTGGTTCAGAATCTGAGCCTCTTGTAGGGAAGTACTTCCTACTAGGACCCCAACTGAAGAAATCGGTCGGAAACGTTAGCGAAGTCCTGACGACGTTCAAAACGGAGGAAGACAGGATTGCTAGCTTGCGGGGGGTATTTGCGTTCGATATCCCTGATAGCGCGGCAGAAAACATCAGAGGCAGAGCGGCTGCTCTTGTATAGGGCATAATGATCAATAGCATTATGGTTATCGTTCGCCTTTGGAGGAGATACACTCCAAAATCACAGCTTGATTTTTTCCTTCGACCTCGTTACTCTTGTAGTGCTTCAGAAGGGCTATCCGTGTTGTTACTATTTGAACAAGATACAGTCAATATAAGGTTCTCTATTGTAGTTTTCATGAGATGTACTTTTGCGCTATGGGAACGTCATCCAATAGATTACGACGGGATGGGGATCTAGTCAGTCACTCCGGTAAACGATCGATGTAGTTGGAGACAATGTCGAAGAACGTCCAGAGTAGACCATGTGTCGTGATACTACGCACTGCGCTGACGCCGAGACCGCGATATATCCGCCCCATTCCAGCGAAGAACGGTTTGGGATTCGCTGGGTCTGGACCTAGAGCCATGGTGAGTACGACATACTTTATAGGACTGAGGAGACAAAATACCTCGCACGAGGCGGTAGAAAGTTTCCCAAGGTCCACGATATCTTTCTCCTGCTAGTGCCCGCTGCTGGACCTTTGTCTTCACCCTGCGGATCATTTGTACAAGTCGAGGAATCTGATGCATAGACTTACACATCAAGAGGATATATCAGAGCCCACGACGTGACCTGGCGAAAGAGTTGAGCAGAAGAACAGGATCAGGATGCACGCGTCGTACCCCAGACAGTGAACCACAGAAGAAGGGTACGAGGGAAGAATAGATAGGTAGCCATGGCGGAGTGTCACCTTGCTCCCCAGATCTATCTCTACCCAACAGATGCCGCATGCCGTCATATTCGAGGAAATAGAGTGCAGTCCCCATTGTGTCGCGAACTGCCGGCGGTAAGTCTATACGCACGGGGTGCCGCGGTCTCCCACTCTGAAGCGAGGCTCACCAAAGTGCAGACGAAAACCCGTATAGAGCCCGGAGACACCGTTAGCTTTGAAAATCTCCTTGACAGCCTCCATTGTCCCTGGCGGCTTGACTAGATGCTGGCCTTTGCTCTGCGCAATGGCGTATTCTAGCTGTCGCCTGACCTAGAATGACACTTGAATGAATGTGTGGGAAACGGCGGTGATGGTACCGACTTTGACGAGCTCGAACGCTGTAGATGTAGATTGATTAGGCCACGGAAAATTATAGGCGTCAAGTCGCGACTCACGAGCACTTCCGAAGGATATCAAAGCACCGGACATTGCACCGCTGATCCCGCCGACAAGAGCTGCATCGACGATAGAGTCACGCTGGAGACGATTGATGTCGCGAAAGTATTCCTTGGTGCTCGTGTAGATGGTGAAGCTTGCAGCGCCTGGTGGATGAAATATTGGACATTGAATGAGCTCAGAAGAGAGGTACGACGCACGGACGAATGAAATGGTCATCAAGGGTATCCATAACCCCCGATAGAAGCCGACCACACCCTCCTCTCGATATACGATTGCGGCGAGTCGTGGGACTGTTATTCGCGTCTTAGTAGTTTGTAGCCTCGATTTGAGAGAGTCGAGCTGGAAAAGGCGTGTCAAGAACAAGGGAGGCGGATGAGCGCAAGGGCACTAACAGCTGGAAAAGGCGTGTCAAGAGCAAGGGAGGCGGATGAGCGCAACTTACGATATCCAGCAAAAGTCGAGATATAACTTGCCGTCAGTGCACACACGACTGCCTTATTGCGTCGGAGAAAATCATTGTACGCTGGAGAAGCTGGTGGTCTACACGAGCGGAGCACGTTGATTTGAGCGCTGGGCGTAGCGAGCAATGGTGGCGGCGCACCTTGTTCCATCCATAGGGTGGGCTGGCCGTGAAAGAGGTCAGTGCAGACGCAGTTGCATGCCCTGTACGCGATGGAAATCGGACGTGATTCGGAAAGTGGAAAATAGTGCAGTGGACGCTAACGGCAAGCCCTGTTCACCGCGCGGGATCACTTGACGCTAACGGCAATGGCCCATTTACTACTAATCATTTAGGAAACACGACCACCGCACAGCGACCATCTTATTCTTTACCGCCTTGTTACAGGTCAATACGACTTGGGCTCCTTCAACGACATGAACTCGGTCAGAGATCGTTCAGAGACAAATCAGCGTTCGGGGAATAAGTCTAGCTTGGGGGCAGAGTCAGCGAATCTACCTCAACCTCACGTAGACTCTCTCTACGCCTTTTCGTGTCTTCGCATAGCCTTCCTCGACTGCTTTCAGCTCTTTGTTAGTGGGCGCCCGGTCGGCGGCGGCGGCGGGAGGCGCGCCGATCTGCATAAAAGCTACACCGGCCCCTCTGGCTCCCACGTGAAAAAGAATTTCCACTCTGCCATATGCGTAAAAACTGGAAAGAGCGGAGAAGCTCTTCCCCAGCGCCCTCATGACTGATTGTGTTTCCGCCATATAGACTTCGTTTCCCATCTAGACGCTGCCTGCTATCCAGGCTCTGTACGACACCACCATGTCGACCATACCCCAGACCTCCGAGAAGCTCAAGGCTCTCCAGGATAGCTCCGACTTGCTTGATATTATCAAAGACATAGACTCTGGAGAAATCAACGAACTCGCAGTCGTTGCGGAGGGGGAGGAAAAGACCTCCTGGTTTGTTTGGACGCTTGTTACCTGCGCTGCTGTTTCCGGTCTACTTTTCGGTACGTCGTCTTTGCGCGTCTTCTTCAAGCATACCTTTCACGCACGCGTAAGGATACGACACGGGCGTCATTTCGGGTGCCCTCGTCACTATCGGTACAGATCTAGGCGGATCCGAGCTCACTAACGGCCAGAAGGTGGGCTTTCTCTCGTTCCCGAGGTGTACAAAATAACCAAATTCGTACTATGCTAGGAATTTGTGACATCCGCCACGACTCTCGGTGCGCTCTTGGGCGGGTTAGCTGCTGGTGCTCTCTCGGATTGGACTGGTCGGAGACCCGTGCTCTTCATCTCCGATGTCATCTTCATCGGCGGTGCAATAGCACAAGCAGTCTGTCACGATGTCTGGAGCATGGTATGTCTTCGCTTTGATCATCAGCACGACTTCGGTCTCATGATTCTCTCTAGATTGGTGGGCGTTTCCTTCTCGGCATTGGAGTTGGCCTAGCTTCTTGTATCGCGCCACTTTACATTCAAGAGCTTGCCCCCACGCGTCTAAGAGGTCGTTTGGTCGTCTATAACGTCGTCACAATCACCCTCGGTCAGGTCATCGCGTACGGCATTGGTGCCGCCTTTTCCAACCTTCATGGTGGCTGGAGATGGATGGTCGGACTCGGAGCTTTGCCGGCCGGTCTCCAGATGGCTTCCTTGGTCTTTCTTCCTGAAAGTCGTAAGTTCATTTACCATCTAAAGTAACCATGAATCTCAAAGCATACAGCTCGCATCATGTTGATGAGAGGGGACGTCGATTCTGCCCGTGCAATCATGTCCAAGATTTACATCTACGCTACGCCAGAAGACCTCGAGCTCAAACTGAAAGTCTTGCAAGCTTCTGTCAAGCGCAGCATAGAAATCAACAACACCACAACGTTCATGCAACGCTTCAACTCTATGGTTCTTGACTCGTCTAACCGCCGAGCTCTGAGTGAGTCTACATTCTTCATTTCCGTGATGAGTTTCTCATCGGAGTTCCAATAGTCATTGCCTGTGGACTACAAGCGTTTCAGCAGCTTTCCGGGTTCAACACGCTCATGTACTACTCTGCGACTCTATTTGCGTCCATTGGGTTTGATCAACCAACCGCCGTCGGTCTCATCGTCTCGGGGACTAACTTCATCTTCACCCTGGTCGCTTTGAAATGGATCGACAAGATTGGCAGACGTAAGATTATGGTGTGGACCTCTCCGGGAATGATATTCGGCTTGACTCTGGCCAGTATCGCCTTCCACTGTCCGTCAACTCTTCTTGCCACATTCACCTTGAGCTCAGTATTGCTTTCCAGATTTGACGATCCATACTGGTGGCGATCTTGTACTTGGCGAGAGCTACCCGAGATCCTGGTCTGCCATCGTCCTACTCTCGATGATCATATATGTAGCTTCATATGCCACTGGTTTGGGAAATGTCCCGTGGCAACAGGGTGAACTCTTCAGTTTGGAAGGTATGTCTCTGTCCTTCTGGGTGTGATTTTGTTTCTTACTTTTCATAGTCCGCGGCGTGGGCACTTCGTTAGCCACTGCGGTGAACTGGGCGGCTAATCTCCTCATCGGGTCCACTTACCTCTCACTCATGGACAAGATCACACCAGCAGGCGCTTTCGGGTTCTACGCTGGTCTCTGTTTGCTCGGCTGGATCTTTGTCTTGCTCTGTTTCCCAGAAACCGCAGGGCTGAGCCTAGAGGAAGTCAAAATGGTCTTCAAACATGGGTTTGGTATCAAAGAGAGCAAGAGACTTATTGCCGCGAAGAACGCCATCAAGAAGGGACAAAACAACGATACTAATATTAATGCGACGACGGAGAGCGATCCCGAAAAGATTGACTCTCCAGCGTAATGACTATGTATATACCAATGAATACCAAAGAATGAGACGGGCGGCCGCTAAAATGCCAAGATTACGGAATGTAGACGACCATCAGAGTATTAACACAAAGCTTTTCAATTTGGGAGCCAGATACGAAAGGAACACGCTCCTTGCCCAGGTTGCCTCCGTCGGTGAGGACAGTAATATCCACTTCCTGTAAAGGAATGGCACCGCTGGCTTCGATCCTTTGACGAAGGTTGACAATCTGGTCGGCCTCTGGAAGACTGAAAGCGCCACGCATGGCGGGTGTGCCCATGGTAATTGGATATCCAGCCATGGGACTGTATATCGACGGACCCGGCTGAGAGACGTCCTCACTCAAAGCCTCGACAGTCTGGTCGACGGCCCAGATGTATCCACCGGCAGTCCATCGGAGCTCAGGAGTGAGCTTGTACAATTTGAGCGCATGGTAGAGAACCGAATCACCGCCTTTGAGCTAGAATGACGCGTATTGTGTGAGACACATAACTACGATGGACGATGATGAAGATTGCTCACAATAGGTACGAGAGATTCAGCCAGAACTTCGGCAGGGTTCACGCCATAGTCGTAGGAGAGGTAGAACGCGATCTTGCGCCCACGCGACATGTTCAAAACGGGAGCCAATAGGTCAAAGAGGCCATCGCTGGGGTTGATGAGCGGCTCCGCAGCATTGCCGACGCCCGTCCCAAAGCTCTTGAGGTATACGCCGTAAAGGATAGACACCCGGCACCCCTTCTCGACCGTCTCGATCTCATAATCACACTCGGTAAGGAAGGCAATCCACTCCATATCACCGGCCGTCCCACCCCGTCCGTAGTACTTCTCCTCCGACTGGAAGCTATCGGATCGTACTGCCATCCCGCCACCACGGAAACGGACAGGTAGAGTGACACTGAGGGTGGCCACGCGTCCGTCATTACGGAGGGTGCGGGACTGAGGGCCCATTCGACCACCAGATGATATGACCTCCAGACGGTCTCGCACGGCTGTCAGGTAGTGGCCTTCGGGCAGAGTGGGGAACAGGGTAGTGCGAATAGCCGCAAGGATAGGATGATTGGCAATTTCGAGAGACGTAGTGAGAGGAAGATTAGGCGGATAGAAGAGGGATTCCTGTTCGGCGTACGAATCAAGATCGGATGTCTGGTGGGGACGGCATGCTGCGATTAAGACGTCGAGCGCAGGTGGGTTGTTGTAATCGATGTCAATCGGAAAGTCTAGAGAATGGGTGATGCCACTCTGCATATATAGATACATGAGATCGTTCATGAAAGGATCATTAGAAGTACCTTGGTGCGAAAGAATAACACCAATTGAGAAGGATCCAGTGGGATGCGACCGGAGACTGAGAAGACTGTGTTTTTGGCGGCCAATAAAGACGAAACATGTTCTCGATACACCTGCTCTTCATCGTAGGCGGTTGGGATAATTGGTATAGAAAGTGAATGCTGGCGGCGAGGATTCCTCGTTGTGTGCTCGATTTGGAAATCACCGCCGCCTGAACTTGCATGAACGTAGGGTAGAGGGGGATCGGGTATGCGGTTGTAGCTCATAGGACTGGCAGCCCTGCTGGGGGCTCTGCTATGGCTGCTGGGTGCGATGATCATGTTTGTGGATAAGAGAAGAGTTAACCCCGGCCGTTGTGTGCGCTTATGAAAGGCTTTAAGGGAGGGAGTTTAGACACGCCGAAACAACGTGTATGATCGCAGGCCTTCGGACACAATTGATAACGTGGGAGATGCATACGTTCCTTGACCGACAGTGAAGGTTCGAATGAAAACTCTGCAGTATAGCATCGAGAGCGAGTAAGCGTCATCTGACGAGACCTTCGAATATTGTGCGGCTGGATTCTGTATGTAGTTCATCGTAAGTAATTGCGATATGAGACGAAGCTTCCCTAACCGACCTCAACATGTTCGGCATGCCAGTCACAAGGACTCCTCGTGAAAGTAACAGGTTCAGAAGCCGCCTAGTCTTTTCTTGGCAGGCTTCTTCTTAGCAGGTGGCAGCCGCCCGCCGTGAGGACCAGGAAGGACTTGGGTACTAGCCATCGGCAACTGCGATGCTTGCGAATACTCCCCGAAACCCGGAGCTTGTTGTGATTGAGAGAATGATCGCAGTGTAGGTGGCTGCGAGCCAAAAAGAGGGCGCGACGAAGCGAATTGCGCAGGATTGATTGCCCCCGAGGCAGCGATAATGGTAGGTGGAGCCTGTGGTCTCAGCGAAGTGGTCGGCATGAAGTCTTGTGTCTTTGTTTTTGGCGGTTTGACAATCGCAACTGGTCGCTCCGACGGATCGTTGTACGGATCTGTGTAGACGTAGTCCTCCGGGTTTTCCCCAACGGCCCACTCATTGAGCAGAAGGCGAACACCAAGTGGACACGACATTTCCTCTGGCTCGATGTCATCATCCAGGTTCTCAGCAGTATCGTCCTCTTCCCTTCCATCAGACTTGCTACGTGAAGCAGACCTCGGTATAGGTTGGAGATAGTGAAAAGCGACAGGTGGGGGCTCTCCGTCAATGCTCAGCGCTTCCGTCATCACCTCAAGGTCATCCTCTGCAGATGGAGGTCGGGAATGTTTGAAGGGGAAGGGCGAGAAAATGTGTCCGGACATGGTCAAGTCGAGTGCTAGCTGTTCGCGTGCTTTCTTCTCTCGTATGCCGACCTCAGGTGTATCATCAGCACCTAGGATGTTGTACACCTGAAGCCGTCGAGATGTCTCTTCAATATCGTCAGAGATAGTGGGATCGAAGTGTCGCAACGTGTTGTTGATATCGCGATGCCAGGGTACGCCTTTGCTCAGACCTTCTGCAGACAGCCGCCCTTGCTGAAACGCGCGATAACCTCTCGTCGAGTTGATGAGGCTTCCGGTGAGAAAATCTGAGCGTTGAACTTTGTCTGGGTCATCTCCCGCACGGAAGAGAATGTCGTACCTGGAGCAAAGTCAGAGATGCGGCAGCAGTATAGAGGTGAAAACCTACGTATTTAGCATGTGCTCCAGAGGCATGTCCGTGTTCTGCCAAAACGTTTGTGCATGATCGACTAGATCGTAAACCGCATTGCTCTTTTTGTCTTCATGCCCTTCCGCCTTGATGATGTCTTGGTACATCCCTGCAGTGCGTTGAGCAATAACCAAAAAAATGTCAGAGCCAACCTACGAATGTATAGACCCGACAGGTCCTCTTCTATATAGTCTCTCTGACCGAGAGGACCAACCTGGGCTTCCAAAGTAGCAGCCTTATCATTGAGCGTGATGACACTCGGAGACCATTCGTGCGTGCCAAGGGTCCTCTCGTGAGTACCTGGAGTATTACAGCTGACTCGATGTATGCTGCCTCCTTCGGATATTCTAAACAGGCTGATCGCAGATTCCATGAAAGGGGATTGAACGAAGGTTTGACCACGCATGACACCGTCGTCGGGAGAGGTGGAAGTCAGATTGTACGGAAGATAGTTGACTCGGAGTGGGTGGTCGTCTTGTGTACGAGATACGTCGTAGATGTTGACCACACCACTCTTGAGAGATGTCAAAAACGTGAGAGAATCTATTAAGCGGCATGAGCCTTTTGTATCCCAGAGCTATGGGGGATCATACCTGTGCCAATACGAAGCGTTCGACTCTCCAAAGTTCGATCATACTGGCGATAATGTTGGTATCCTAGAAGAGGTTTTGCTGGTGACCGATCGTCAATCCAAAGTAGCTGAGATGTCGAACACAGCCGTATCAGGTGTCCATCCATTGGTTCGATGCCCGTAAGGGTCTCACTAGGACCAACAACCGAGAAGAGGTCTGAGTACGTCTCATCTGCCTGGACCAAATGTTGAAGAGGTGTACAAGCTCTTCGGAAGGCAGCACTTACTCTAGCGTCTAGACGGCGGAGAACCTTGCCGGAAATCAACAAACAATCGGAAACTTTTCCAGTCACAGCGATGCGCCAGAAGTCATCGGAAGAGACCTCTGATATTGAACCAAGATCTGAATAATCAAAAATGCTGGAAGGATGTGAGCCCTTATGAGAACACCGGTAGAAATCATTTACCTTGACGCTATAGACGTGCCAATATCATACGTATAGACCACTCCCTGATCATTTACGGCAAAGGCGTCGGTGAAAGAACCCAGTTTCACGTCAAGAATTTGACGACCACCAAGATCGGACGGCGAGATGACTGCCAAATCCCTTACCGTTGGCACAAATGGCGTGTCTGTTTTCATTTCCAAGAGGGACACTGAGTTGTATGTGCGTACGGCGAAGAGGGGATCTGTGCGAATATCAACATAGTCTCGGGCGACTGGATTAAAGCGTTATTACCTCGATTACACGCAGAGTGGTCCATATTTGGCGAGACAATCTGCGTGATGGGAGTTGCAAAAGTCTTAACTGGTGTAGCGCTGGGTTTGAAGATATTGCCAGGGAAAATCGGAGAGATATCTGGATGATTTCGTCAGCGATAGGTCGGATTGACTGAGGTACGACTCACTGAGTTTGGAGAAAGTTTCTCCCATTGGGAAGGCCAAGTATACGTCCCTTGGGGAGAGAGACTGGTATTGAACGATGCTTTCAATCAGATTTCCGTCCATCGGATTGAATTCTGACAAGTCAGCGGACGTTTTGGCGTCGTTCTCGATTTCTTCGCGCATCAACTCGGCGGTCACATCTACGTCTGGAAAATGGGTTCTTATGAAGTTGGCCTGCAAATCGGGATCAATAGACCGGCGGTGCCTCAAAAGATGTGCATACGCTTTGTTCTGCCTGATGCGATATGTTCATCTGCGCCACAGAAGGGGCCGGCGAGCGAGTTGCTGGAAAGACTTTGACAGGAAGACCTGCAGATAGAGGCGACGGATTTGCACCTGAAAGTCGCGGTGAGAAAAAACCCTTTAGAATTGAAAGTACTCATTACTTGAGTTTTTCACGAGAGGCACCCATTCAAAACGACCAGCCTTCTCCTCGAGCGTCAAGGATTCCACCAAGCCATGGCCCAAGTTGGGATAATGGTAGTGAACGTTCTCCTTTTTCTTGCCTTTTCCTTCTTTTCTGGATATCTCCTCGATATTTCGGTCATCTGATGGCCAAAATTCCATTCCATTTAGATTGTGTGTGGGTTTGTAGTGTCGAGTAACAGAGCAAGAAGGTCAATCCCGATTTGGAATTTTTGTCCCAATTTTCTATCAATATTTTCTGATCGGCACTTGTATGCTTCTCTCAATCCGACATGTTCAGAGTCGGTAAAAATTTGGCTTCCTTCTCTTCTTTCCGACTATTACACACGAGCGCAACGCTATGCGCGAGGGCGGAGCCACTGGTCTCGAAAACGGCGACAAAATGGACGCCTCTATCCATCCGGACAGGTGTCATTGCGCGTAAACGAGGGATGGCTGCTCTATGGAATGACCAAGGCACCCGAATGCCTGTAACGGTTTTGCAGGTGCGGTCTGCTTTCTGCAATATAACATATGCTTACCGGCCTGCAGCTGGATAACTGCCAGGTTACTGCGAATATCCGTACACCGCGCGGTGACGGAACAGAATACCACGCCGTCCAGGTCGCGGCTTCGGACAAGCCCTGGAAGACTACAACCTCCCAGATGGCAGGACACTTTGCAAAGGCCAAGGTTCTCCCAAAACGAGTTGTGAAGGAGTTTTCCGTGACGCCAGATGCACACGTCCCAATTGGTGCGTGCTTTCCTCACAGCTCTCCGTCCCCGGTTCTCATCTTTGTCAGGCACTACTTTCTCTGCTGTACATTTCGTTCCCGGTCAATTTGTTGATGTGACCGCGACGTCGTATGTCCCTCACTCAATTGACATCTCTCTCGATTCTCAAGTCTGTTCAGCATCGGTAAAGGCTTCCAGGGTGGAATGAAGCGATGGGGCTTCAAGGGTTTACGCGCTAGTCATGGTGTTTCTAAAGCACATCGTTCGTCTGGTTCGACTGGTCAGCATCAGGTAAACGCGCTCTCCAATCCCACACCTCCTCGCTAAACTGCCAATTTTCATACAGGATCCAGGTCGTATCTTTCCAGGAAAGAAAATGGCCGGCAGAATGGGAGGCACGCGGATAACTGTCCAAAATCTCCCCGTCTTGCGTATCGACACAGCTTTAAACCTGGTGTATCTCGGTGGCTCATTACCAGGGGTTGACGATGCTCATGTCATGGTCCGCGACGCCAAAAAGAAAATGATCTTCCGGAGTCAGCACAACCAGTACAAAGGCCTTTATGAGAAGGTTCTCCCCAATGGCGTCGATGACCTTCCTTTCCCCGCTGGCACTATCGAGATGGCGAAAAATATGCCATCTGTTGTTGAGGCGCCCTCAAACCGTAGAAGTCCATTCGTTCCTCGTGAATAGAATATTAATTACACACATACTGTACATCCCTTTCATGGCAACGGTGCGACTGGACACTCTTGATCTTACCACATGAAGAACGTGAGTCTGCGAATCCAATACTTGGAAGTGTACATGCTTTAGACTGCTACAACTTTATGCATTAGGCCTGGAGATTGCCTTGTGCAACACAAGGATAGGCGCGATAGAGTTCCCAGGTTCTGACTTCCTCCACATCAGGAGCAGCAAGAACTCGCTTAACCACTTCGTTGTTGAGCAAAGATGAGGATGTGAACTCTACAGAAGAAGGCTGAGAAACATTGTTCCAAGGTATCGTGACCCCAATCTTACCGTGTACGACGAGATATTTGGGAACCTTTTGCGCTTCAGGTCCCTCGGGAATACCAACGCCAGTCTTGAGGCTATCGAAGCACAAGAAGACTCTCGTTCTGACCCATCCGTCAACACCATTCAAGGTCTCCTTCACATCAGATGCCCACGACTGGATCTTTCCGTCTTCCAAAGTGACACCGTAGGTCAAGAGAACCTTGGTGGGGTTCTCGTATTTGAAAGACGATGTCAACGACGACTCTCCGGAATCATATACATATTCGGTGGTCCGTCTGTCGAGTATCTCGAGCCGCTTGACGAGAGCACCTTCTCTTGGGCTTCGATTGGCCCGAAGGCGTGTGTAGCTCTCGTGTTGAAAGGTAGCAGTGTCATCGATATCGTACACCGCAATCCAAGATGGGGATTTGCTGTCCGACGCTGAATAGCGCGCACCAGTCAAGAAGGAGGACAGGTGGTTTAGACGAAGTGGGACATGTTCGTTGTTGTACCAGTCTTGTTACTGTCAGATGAAAACTCATTGAGTGGGGAAAGTGACACACCTTGAAATTCATCCAGAGTCACCAGTTGGCCCGGTTCAGCGAAAACGCACAAGAATCCTGGTGCCATGGGTGATTGAGGTCAAGTTGCGATATAGCGGGGAAACCACTTTCCGCGATGGGAATCTGGGTCGGGTAGATCGGACCGAGCACTGTTGCCCCAGTGCAGAGCTCGCTAAGGACACCTTGCTCAAGACAAAAAGGCATACCAAAGGTACGTATATATCTTGTAGCCATGCAACCGTAGAATCGAAAGAAAACACGAGCGAAAGATGTGGGCGACAACTGTGAAAAACTAAAGCTGGAATAAAGTGAACACATTACACGTAAAGGCATTAGGGAACAAAGTGAGTACAGTAGAATCAGAGGAGTGGCCAAATCAGTAGCGCGGCACTGCACGCACACCACCAAGCGCGTCTTGCACAATATCGCTGTCAACGTGACAGTAATATTTCTCCTCGCGGCGTCTAGGCAAACCACCCTCCCCGTCCCACCTATCTTCCATATCCCTCCTATGCTTGCTCTTCGGCTTGCCCTCTGCAATCCTCTTTTTCTCAAAATACACATACGACGCGTAGCAGACGCGACTGGTGCTCCCACTCGTCGGGCCCTTCTTGGTCAAGAAGTCGGTGAGCTGCTTGGACTGGATGTTCGGCGCGTCGGTGTAGGCGGCACGCGACATATCGCGGAGGAGCGCGGCCTTGGTGATGGTGCCCGTGCGCAAGTGCGCGTTTATCTTGCGCCGCAGCTCGTCGCAACTGTCGTATATCTCGACAGTGCCGTCCTCGTCCCCCGCAAGGGAGACGCTGAAGAGGTCTGGGGCCGCCTCGGGGGCATCGGTGGGTTTCTTCGTCTTTTTGTTCGACGTGGAGGCTTCATCTGCGTCTGATTTGCGTTTCTTCTGTGACAAGGGTAAGGATTGGACACTGTAGGCGCAGGATTGTCGTACGCACATTGGTCTTGGTGGTAGGTGCCAACACTTTCTCCTCCTCCTCCTTTCGCTTCTGCTCCAAGAAGGCAATGTTTCGTGGGTCTGTGAGCAGCACAGGGTTTGGAAGATCTGAGACCTTGAAAGACATGGTGGTAAACGAAGAATCAGGGAGATTTGTTTGCCGCTATTATTGAGTATTTAAATCATCATCACGTGAGCGCTCCTTCATCGCGACTGAGCAAATGACTCTGAGTCTGACTCCGAGTATCGTGTTCTTGGTGACCTTTGGTGGCATGGTGGCAGGCAGGTTCTGTCATTTGTATGGGTTGAAAGGATGGAGTCGGATGCCTCTTGCCGAGGAAGACCTCCGCGTCCTACATCCGGCGCGCCACACTGTCAGATTTGGACCTCAGCATTGCTGGGTGATCAATATCTATGAAACAAAAGTAACAGTGATGCCTTGCCCACAATGAGCTAGAGATCATCAACAAGGCGGTGTTCTGATGATCACTTCAATGCATAGGACACTAGTCCAGCAATGTTCGCATGTAGCGAGCGGGATGGGTGACATTAACAACAGCGAACGAGTCAGCGTGTGTACTATGTACTAAGTTAAGAAAAAGTCTATGTAAATGACGATAGCGAGCGACAAAAAAACGAGGGGCATAGCAGTCCGAACTTCGAATACAATCCGATCCATAGGAATAATACTAACCAAGAAAGAGGTGTGCATAGATAAGAAAACACTAAAAAGGAGAAGGATTAGAGAAAAAGTAGAGGATAATGTACTTCCGAATAGATATTTTGATAGATATGTAGATGCTGACATTTCAGAGGCGCAAGTGCTTCCTCATCCTTGCGGGGTTCAGGTCCTCCATCTTGCGCTTGCGCGCAAGGGCCCATATGCGGTTAGGATGATATGGGCCAGGGAAGGATGCCTCGCCTTCCGACTCAGAGGCGGAGAGCGGCGGCGGCGGGAGATTCGATGGGTGACTAAAGTCCCTCAAGAGACTCTCCTCCGACGAGTGCGCCTCGAGGAGGGGGCGGGCCGGACGAACTTTGGCAGAGGCTGAGGCAGGGACGTTCGAGGGCCTAGAGCGCTTCTTGATCACGTCGCTTTTGAGCTCGATGGGTCGCGGAGTTCCGTGCAGTTTGAAGTAGAGTCCACAGGCGTTGCAGAGCGACCGCCCTGCTTCGTCGCGACGCCACAGCGGCGTAGTTGTCGTGTGGCAGTTTATGCACTCGGCAGGGGGCGCTGCACCAGCTGAAGGAGACTCTGAACTGTGAACCTCAGCGGGAGGAGCCGCAACGACGCGGTTCTTGAGCGGGCGAGGACGTTTGTGCTGGAAGAGCCAAGGTGAGATGAAGTTATTTCTATCAGATGAGAAGTGCTCACCATTTTGCAATAGAGACCACAGGCGTTGCAATTAAGCTCGTCATTGAGTCCACGACGCCAGAGAGGTGTCTGGGTCGCACCACAATTAGCACAAGCGGGGGCGCCAGAGACGGAAGACGGGGTTCCAGTGCGTAGGGCAGCGTTGAGAGCGCGCGGCGTGGGCGCAGACGGTGTCGGGCGGGAGCGTCGGGGCGGGGATGGCGATCTCGAAGGCGGCGGCGAAGGTGATCGCGACTCGGGCGGGGAAGGCGGCGACATGCGCATGAACGCCTCCCGCTCTCGCAGGACCTCCCTGACCAATGCCGTCTGTGGGGATTCCATTTCCTCCTCCTCGTACTCGGGCGACGGTGAGCGCATGCGCACGGGACTCGGGCTGCGGGGCCGGGGACTGGGAGTGAACTCGTATTCCATCTCGCTGGCGACATCCCTGTGGATGTCGAGGTCGAGCACGGGGCGAATAGTCGAGCGCTCAGCCGAGACATCAAAGCCACGACGAGCGAACGGGAACGGTGTGAACCGGATCGTCTTTTTGGCGGGTCTGCATCACAATCAGGTCAGCGTCCGCGGAAACAAAAGTGAATGCGGGGTAAATGGAGCGAGCTGTGGCACGGAACTAGGATGAACGGAGGAGGATTGAAAGACGGGATGGTGTACGTAGTACGTGTCCGATCCGCAGATAAAGGCAGGGGAGTCGCAGAAAGGGCCACGGTGCTCACCTCTTGACGCCTCCTTGCTGGGACTGTTTGTGCATGTGGCCAAGCCGCCAGCCGAGGTTGTTCAGCCGTTGGCCTTGCTCAAGATGCTTGGCAACCGTGCTGCATGCCTGCGCCGCGCAACCTGGTTAGCGCATCCCGACACATCACGGAAGAGGGCGCACCTGGAGCGTCTGCGTGAGATCCATGAACGACTGGCCCGGGAGCCTGAGCGCATCGCGCGGGGACGATGTCGTCGTCAACGGGGACGGCCTCTTGCCGAGAAAGGGAAGCGGAGCGTCGAGTAGGCCATCGACGCCACTGCCCTGTATGAGATAGATTCGGCTCGGTCAGTGACATCGCATGAAGCATCGCAATCAGAGACGAACAGTGGTGAAATTAAGATTGAACGGCGGCATCTTCGCAAGTATCCACGGAAGATATCCAGATGTTCTCCAAAACCAAAATCCTAGGTGAGTGTGTATCCAATCCGGGGTGTTATTACGATTGCTGGTACTGCTGCATAGAAAGAAACGAAGGGAGGATTTGTGTCCAGGCGATTAAAGGGGGGGCGGTATGAAAAAAAAAGTTAAGGGTAGGTGGTGGGAGAGAGATGGGGATGATAGGTCGACGCAGGCAAGTGATGCGGGGACAAGTAAACAAGGGCCGTCGCCCGTCTTATCGTGGGGGACCCGGACGGCGTGTCCATGTACATAACGCCTGCCCGTGCTGTCCCTGTGTTCTCAGAGCCAGATCCCGCGTTCTGCACAACGTCGATGCTATTCTTTCAACCGAGTAGCCGCCTGCTGCAAGGTACTGGCCGTATAGAGCCCAAACACTGCCAGTTTCAAGTATGAACGTGCCGGCGACGTGTTCGTGATCCGACTCCTGCCGCTCGGCTTGCAGGCTCGCGTATTGTTCAGGCCTCGAGAACCCCGCGTGTTGTTCTGATGGATTTAGCTTTACCCTCCTCGCGACGGGTAAGTAAGAAGACATGACACCACAGCTTCGCTCATCGTTCGCTCATCTGACGATATTGACCTAGTGAGCCCTCCATACACCGCGTCTCGTAGGCCCTAAGTATCAAGTGACTCTCATTTCAACCGTGTACTTGAAGTCATGAACATATCCAAGCTGTATCCAAGACTGCCAGCCACTAGTACTGCCGCCTAGGTATGCAATCTAGATTCCGGATGTTTTTGGTCCTGAATCCTCGTTGCCTTCCTCATCCCTATGTGTACACACTCTGAACGCCAAGTCCTATCTTCTCCGATTTCGCCACCATGGTTCAAGCCGTCGATCTTTGCTCTGCCATGCTCCCCACCATTCCGTTTCATCCTCAAAAGGTGTCAGTTCCAGATGAGATCAATCAGTATTCAGTACTCAGTCCCCGTGCTATCTATAGTGTATCCCCATGTTCGACAATTCGTGCCGTTCATACGAGTTGCTCTGGAGACTGTTCTCTGAACGAGGTCAGAACCTTCGAGCAGTCCAGTAGCAGTCAGGTAGCAGTCCAGTGGCGTCACAGAGCCAGGGATGGACCATGACAAAGTCGATATCGACAGAAGACGGCGATGTTGAAGATGAGGGACGAAACTGAATAGAGGCTGACTAAAAAGGCACTTCCTCCGAGTTGCTACAACGTTGATACCGAGCAGCGCAGAATTGGAACTTCATCTGTATTTTGGATCTGTGCGCTGGGCGGCTGGATGCTTCGATCTGAGGCTTTCATGTTCTAGTCTAGGCTTAATGTAGGCGGCGAGACTGAGCCAGAGCACGAAAGAACGGCGGGATGAGCGAGACGCTAGTATAAGCTTTAGCTGTAGCTGAGGAAAGACGAGACTGTTGGCTCTTCGGGTCGAGGCAATATTGAGATTCCAGCACATGACGCGTGACGTGGCGCGCGCAGTTCCTGCACCGAGGGGAGGTGGAAACGCGAGCGCCAATGCGCAGTAGAGGCGTACGAAGTCAGCAGCCTCACGGACAAGAGACAAATCCAGTGATGTATAGCTTTTAGCAAGACTGAGACCGTCGAGAGGAAGGTGCAGGAACATTACTGGAACATAGCACCGTGGGCAGTTGAAACTGTGGAAGTATGACCGCGCTGGGGTACTGCCGAGCGTAACAGTATTGCGCACAGTTTTCGTCTTACCAGGAAGGCCGAGAGCTGGCTTCATGAGCACGGGCTTCAGATCTTGCCCGGTTGAGAAGGAAAAAGAGAAGGGGTGATTTCGGACCGGGGTAGTGTACGCGAGTGAAAGGAAAAACACGTGCTCGCGCGACACACTCGATCATGATGCGACTACGCGTCTCAGAGTCAACGACTTGCAACAGCCCTATTCGTTCTGTTCAAATCTCTTTCTCCTATCGAACAACCGCTATCTCTCGAAACAACTTGCCATCGCTACCGTGGCGTGGCGTCAAGCTGCAAATTCAATATGTGCTGTTGCGTTTTTCTCAAAGAGGTTACGATCCGCAGACCGCGCACTGGCAACCTCGCCAGTGACCACGCCGTGGTGCTGCCGATGAATTCGAAGGTTACTGAGGTCTCAACCTCAGTACCCCACTACCTTAGCACGACACTTCGTTGCCAAATGATGCGAAGAATTTCAAACAGAGGTCATCTCCAAGGCATCTTCTGATCTCCTAGTGGCGCTGGATATCGATTGGAAGCTGACGCCTTCGTTTCGATCTTGGAGAGATTGGGCAGCAGCAAGCGCAGCTGTATCTACGATTGTCTCATCAACTCAACTTCAAACGTTCTCCCGTGGAACTCCTCCTTGGAAGTCTTCTGGTGCTGTACCACATCATTGACGAGCTGTTGAGCGGTCCTTGGTCGATTAACTCTGGATTGGCCAAGTCTGCCGCTTGGCGCCAGACTGTTTTGAACCTCTTCATCTGTTTGAACCGTGACCAGTGAGCTCGTCAGTAACCCTCTGTTGATAGAGCAGGCATCTCCTTGGAGTCTGAAACATCCTCTGGCTATCGGCAACGACTCGATGAAATACTTCAGAACTCTTCTCAATAGCTCCATGCCCTACGGACACCGTCTCCGAGCGATACAGTAGGCACACCTTTCGATTGCCCATTGGGATTGCTAGCCTACTTGGCTCTCATCAAGAGACGTTTGAGCACGCCACAAACACGAAAAATTGCTCCATGCCATTGTTACGTTGGGTTGGAGTATGACGACGAGCCGGGGGCGTTCCGCACAGTCAAGGTCTCCCTCCAAGGCAGCGAGCCGTCTCCCAAATTATCCTCCCCTTGCATCAGCCGACGGAATTCCGCCAATATTGAGTGAACACATCTGAAATAGATTACATGACAACTTCTGTGAGCGCGTTCCGAGTCTTGCAGATGTCACGGGCTTGCTCGCTTAGACTGGGCTAGCGTGGTGTCCAATCCCCCGTCTGGAGAGGACGATCCATCCTTGCGTTCCTTTACCACCGTCCGGCGTCCGCCTTGAATCCCCCCTTACTTTTCCAATCTTCATGGTCTTGACTGTCTCCCAGCCCCCAGCCTGCAGCTCCTCGTTGTCTAGGTACTGTAATTGCGGCATAATCCACTTTTTCACTGACCTTTTTTTAATAGCGAGGAACCCGTTTTTGCACCTTCGCTGAGTATCGCGGCGTTTCTCTCATGGGATGTCGGCATTGTGGATGACCTAATGAAGATACTTTAGCTCACTCCACCCTCGGGACTTTGAGAATCGAATACGAACATTGGTACGGCATATGGCGGGAAGAAATTAGTGTGCATACCAATCCGCGTAGACGAGTCCGTCTGTAACACCAGTGACCACTTGATCGCCAGTCAAGGTAGTGCATGTTCAGAACTCACAAGACCAACTGGCTGGATTGATATGTGAAGTCGGCTGTGGACGACGGAGAAAGTCACGCCAGCTCACATGCAGGTCAAGGATGTTATATGGCTTGCCGTCCGAAGAGATCAGGCAGGGGTTAACTCATCAGTCAATGCCCATCCGACATCTCACCACCGGTTTTTTCCCGAGCATTCACAACTACAGTCCGCATCGGTCAATACACCCATCGACGTGTACCCAGAATGCCCGACTTAGCTAATTGTGCGAAGTGATTCATTTCATCTTCGCCGGCTCAACCCCAACAAAGGTGTACACCACGCGATGGAAGGTGGCGGTGATAGCTTAGCCTAAAGATGTAGGCCATCTGACCTGCACATCAGAGTTCAGGACCTTCAGAGATGGCCTGTGCCTATATCAATCACATCCATGACTGCCAACAGTCTGAATGTAGCCGTAAGTATACATAGCCTCCTGCTTGACATTCCATTCATCTCCGATCCGGCTTGACCTGGAAGTTGCACCGGATATCGAGATCAAATCTCGCAGTATCATTTGTGAGTGGGCAGGCAGACATGTCCTGGAAAAGATAAGTCGACGATACTAATGATATTACACAGAGCGTAAATAGAGCACAGATGGGAGTCCGGGCGAGGTGGGTATTAGCGGAATTCAAAAGTAGAGGTGCAGCGTTCGGGGACGTGAGATAAGGTAAGTTGTTGGTAACTAGAAATTGAATGACATTGGAGGTCAGTCACGCGCGAATGGATTGAATGTGGAGCCTTACGGTTCAGAGTTTTGATGGTAATAGAAACCACTCATGGTGGGGGCGGAGGAAGCCTGACTGCGTCGGACACTGGAGTCGCGTCGTGTGCGGGAGTTTGTGGGAGAGGGAGGTGATACGGACGGTGACGGAGGTTGTGGATTGAAGTCGACGCAGACGTAGTAGAAGCCTGTGCGGGATAATGAAGGAGATAGTAACGCCTGGTGGGCTTACTTACCAGCAAAGCTGGCCCCATTGATATCCTGTACTCGGTGGTCAGGAACGAGGAAGCGTTCCTTCCAACGCATGAAAACAGCGCCGCGGTCGCGGTCGACGATGGTGCAGTGAGGACGCTTCATCTCATGGCGGACGTGGCGGAAGGCGGGGAACCGATTCCAGTGGGTCATATCGTCTTCCTCGTTGGCCCCCCAGTTTTGGGTCAGAAAACCATAACGCGAGCCGATGATTTCTGCATCGAAGTAGGTGGTGAGCTCGGGATAGTCATCGGTGAGCCCTCTGATGCAGAGGTAGCCACACAGAAAGGATGAAGCAAAGTCTATGTCGACGATGGTGACGCTGACATCGTAGCTCTTTCTACCGCTCTTCTGCGTCCCATGGAACTCTGCGCCAGGATATAGGCAATAGTGCGGTTGCGGTCGAACTCGTAGTCTAGTTATGTCTGTAAGCGGACTAGGCGACAGCAATGGCGCTGCTGTTGCATGACTGTGAGGCCGGGAGAGCGAGAGGGTACTGCTATGGTCACGCAGCTGAACCTGTGCGGGCGGCACTGTCGGGGTAGTGGCGATGAGGGGGAAGACGGACAGCGTCGACAGCTTGTCTTTGCTTCTGCATGTGCAATGCAGCAGCGCGCACGACGAGCAAGCCACGTCGCTGTTCACAGACTCGAACGAAGGCATCACTTATGGTGGGAGAGTGAAGAGTCGAGTTCACGTGCCAAGGTAACTGCGAGCACCTGCTGATCCTGAACCTTCCCTGAAAACGGTCTAGCCTCCTTCTGGTCGCAAAGGCTTCTTCGTTCCCAGCTTTCTGGCCCGGTCTGGCTGTCTTGGAACCGCGTCGTCGTATTCGCGAACAGTCTCACTCAGTCTGATGTCCGAGCCCCCACGTCATAATCCGAAAGGCAGTCAATGTTCTCTGATCCGAGCCTTTTGAACAGCCTCCTAGACCAAGTCACAGAAGAAACTGCCAGTGTGTATCGACTGTGTCCTCGAATCTTGTCTTCTTCGTTGCTTCTATAGCTCGTGGTCTGTAATCGCCTCTTCTTGGGGCAAGTCTTAGTGCTCCCGAGACAGGTATCTCTACGCTAGACCCGCGCGTCCCGGCGTGTCTAAACTAGGTCTAAACGGAAGCCGAACATTTCACTCTCAATCACTGTGATGTCTACGAACCAATATGTATTATAGGAACTCGTATCCGAGGTGAGACTGCTCCTTTCACAACGCACTCGAGGCCCGTCGAGGGCTTGCGCTCGTACTTGTCTCTCCAACAACGACTCGGAGCTCTATTATTGCATCAAGGTTCTAGCTTGATAGATGGAAAATTGCAGGTTACTTCCCCGTCGTCTCCTCTCTCTCCTGCCAGCGAATGAACTGGTTTATTGAGAGGCACAACCTCTAAGCAGTCCCTGGATTTTTGATATAAGAATATTGATGGAGTTCATTGCTCATGCCATCATGCAAGCGACACTCCTGGTTCTCTAATTGCAGTGATCACACACGACCCAAAATTCAAGCCTAGCTCAACTCAAGCGCGGGCTTCCAGACCTCGTAGTACTCAGTAGCCTTCAGGCGGGCATATGAGGGGTAAGCCGCCTCCTCCTCTAGGGCCTTGCGTTATAGCCTTGGTTGGAGGATTCAGAGCAACAATGATCATCCATGGCCAGAATGATGTTCACTCAAATTTGAACGCTAGTGTTTTCCTTACGCTAGTTATTTCGGTCCTCGGAGGACAACACCATGAAGACTTGAGGATGTACTTACGTATTTACTTTTGCTTCGTCCAAGATTATCCCTCAAGCAAAAGGGACGAGCCCACTTCAAGTTGTCGTGGAATGGGGCTGAATGTCAACGCGGGCCCGCCTACCGCTGACGAGAAGTTCATGGTCTGTTTCTGCCGGAGCTGCCGTTCGAACCCCGGTTTGGACTATTTGCCACGCACCACTCACTCTCATTTCTGCACGGTCACCACTAGATCTGAGTCGGATGCCAGTACGCTATCCCGCCACCGTCGACTACAGCATGTCTCCCCGCTCGCCGGGACAGCCCGCTGCCCGCCATCCCGCTTGTCGCGCCGGTTAGTGCCGTATACTAGCTCTCTTTGCTACACGCTGTTGGCATGCATATATACTGTCAACACTCTGACTGACCGGGGTCTTCTTTCCATATCGTTACCGATGCTCTCAGTTTAGATGTACAGTGACTGTAAAATACAAGTTCAAGCCATTTCGGAGCTGCCGAAGATGCTCCTTGCAAGATATCAGACGAGGTAATGATGAGTACACGAGACAAGCGACTGCACGTAGCCTGGAAAGATACACAGCTACCGTGACAAGTGGACGCCCATGAGAGGCATTGAAAGCACGATAGACGCCCGAGAACGCGTTGTGACGCTTCGAGGTTCACGACTCATGACTCGTAAGTTAGTGCATTGAGTGTGCGGTCCGTGAAAGAATTTGACTCATCATCCAAGACTCCTCGACAGTCAGATTGAGCGAGTGTGGTAGCTATCGTAACTGTCGTGCAATAGTCGACTTCGGATCCGGACGTCATTCGTCAGTGTCCACGAAAGTCTGGACCATATCAAGCCTTGGACTTGGAAGTACATTCTGAGCAGGACCTTCTTGCCGCTGGTGTGGGTGCAGGAACAAGAATTTTTATGGGTCACTAGTACAAGTAGTAGTATACAAGTACAGCCACTACAATGCCGCCGCGAGCGGCGGCGCCGGAGACGCCAATTGGAATCCGCATCTTATGACGATTGACTGGGATGGGCGAACGAAGAAGGTGGGCCTCGAGCTCGAGGGAATGTACTACATCTCAGCTTCTCGTAGCGCTGCGCATCTGTGGCGCCTACATCACAGGCACAGGATTGATGCAAATAGCGAACATGATATTAATACCGACGCGGCAGGCGGGGCGGCGGGCTGTCACAGCGCGCGGGGAGACATGCTGTAGTCGACGGTGGCGGGATAGCGTACTGGCATCCGACTCAGATCTAGTGGTGACCGTGCAGAAATGAGAGTGAGTGGTGCGTGGCAAATAGTCCAAACCGGGGTTCGAACGGCAGCTCCGGCAGAAACAGACCATGAACTTCTCGTCAGCGGTACCCGCCTGTCAAAATTCATGCGGCAGACTTGGACTGCAAAAATACTCTAAAACTTAAGTAAAAATGGTGTTACCCTTCTCTACTCTTACCTTGACCTTCACCTGCAGGTCCCCACGGAAATCCTCGCGCAGTACTTCCATCTACTGCTCACTTCGAACGCACCGAACAGTTCTGCAGAGATGTCTTCTATATTCCTTCCGCATGAACTTATCCAAACCATAATCCAGGAGTTACACCTCAATAAGCCAGCATTACGGTCATGCTCCCTAGTCTGTCGTTCATGGGCGCCCATCGCGCAGCGCTGTCTCTTCTTCCTCGTATTTCTTGCCCCTTCAATGTTTGGTCTTACCCAAAGCCATACAACTCCCCGCATTGTGCGTTTTCATGCAATCACTTCCGCCGCCCCGCACCTTCTCCGTTACGTTCGCGTCCTCGAATTCGATCCCACCAATGACGCGGTGCAGTATCTCTTTGCTGACAGCACAACGCTGGAGGAGGTCCGCCTGGTGAACTTCCATGGGGACATGTCGAAGGCGGAAGACGTCGTCGCGGCAATACTTTCGCTTCCGTCTGTGACGCGTTTGACTGTCCGTGAGGGTCCATCAAACCCCGCACAGATCATACCCATCCTCCGCCATTGCCCCCAGCTCCGCTCCCTCACCATGAGCCGTGTCATGCTCGACCACCTTCCTGAGTATGACCCCATGACGCGCAAGGTCATTCAGCTCGACTCTATGGCGGTCAGCCGCCTCACGCCCGAAATCCTCTTGAACCTCGCAGAGAACGTCGTTGACCTGACACGGCTCCGCTCGTTTTCCGCACAGTTCTATCCCTTCTTCTACGATCACAACAAGATTGAACGATCGGTCCCCATTCTCCAAAAGGTTCTCCAATCCATCGATGGGACGTTAGAACACCTTCGACTCGATGTTTCCCTCCATGGTTTGTGCTCTGTCTCTTCTCGTTCTTGTCCTGCTCTCTGACAATTGCCTAGAGCCTCTCCAGAAGTTTATAAACCTATCCCGCCTCCGAACTCTTGAACTGTGTCTGCCCACCCCCAGCCTCAAGTCTGAAACTCCCTTCCTGACATCCGAAGCAATCCTCAGCTGGCTGCTCGCCTCGCTCGAAAGCCTGGAAGCCACCTCGCTCCAGTCCATTACCCTCCTGCAGGTCCCCATCACAGACATTTCCATTCGACTCGTCAACCGAATTGATCTTTGTCTCAGCAAACTGCCCTGCCTACAGCTTGCATATGTCATGCTATGTTATATCCCCGTCCCATGGCCCGCGGGGGACTATTTCCCACTCCTTCATAGACGTGGTGCGGTCAGGCCAGTATCATAAGGCATTCTCGCAGTCAAATCGCGCCGCAGATTCTTCAGATCAGTAAGGAGCTAGGTAGCTAGGTTTTCACTTGATATGTACCTACTTGCATGCTCATGCTTAAGAAGAGTATTCGCGAGGCAGAGAAATTGCACGCTGTTTCCAAAATATCCATAGAGATGAATAGTACCATACTGTAATCCCAAATTAAGACCCTCAACTCCCGTACTGTACAGTATGTCGTTTATGATCTACGTTGATCATGCTCGTCCGCATTGACGCCGTGTCTCTCTTTATCATCTGACTCGTCGAGGTGTTTCTCTTGATCGTCTGAATCGCCGTGATGTTTCTCATTCGATGCCGACGCATCAATATCCTCTGGCGGTGTAGGCCCTTGCTCCAAGTCCTTCGGAGCATCACCCTGCTTGCCTGTCACGGTCGTTCGTTTGAGAGTGTAATGTCGGATGAAGAGAGCTGACGAGAGAAAATCAGTATCATACAGCTTCCATCGTCCCAAGACTTACTCATCGCAAAACCAACGAATATTATCGGGACGAGTACGAGCCATATGTCGCTGATGCTCTTGGTGTAAGCTTGAATTATAAGACCTCGCTGTCTTGCATCCTGTATGTGGTCAGATTCAGGGACACGCGCCGAGTATAGGGCCTTACAGAGATGGACTTGAGTTTCCTCACACTCTGAGTCAAAGAACTGGCGTCTAATGAGTCTGATAACGCCTGGGCTGCACCAGGTATATCGTCAATGCGGTTCCGCAGTGTCTAAAAGTGCCATGAGACGATAGTAATTCACCGGACAGAGTCAATCTCACACTCGAGAATATAACTTGGCCAATCGAGATACCGATGGTGCCACCCAATGTACGGATGAAACCAAAGGTACCAGTCGAGGTAGCCATGTCTTTCAGAGGCATTGCAGCCTGGAGGGCGATAAGCGGCACCTAGGGAACATATTAGAATTCTTTGGCAAGAGGAGGACGACAATTTCTATCGAGACATACCTGGAAAAGACTTCCTAGTCCTAGACTTGCAATCAGGAGGTAGACAACCTTCTCCCACGTCGCGCTATAGCTATCGAGCATGATCATCAAACCATAGCCCACGCAGAATACTACCCATGATATCCAGATGACTACCCGATAATGACCGGTCCGTGCAACGAGCATGCCACCAAGGGCGCTCGTAATCGAAGAGCCCAGGGAGTACGGAAGCATCCGTACTCCAGCCCCAGTTGCGCTGCTGCCAAGAATTTGGAAGTAGACAGGCAGATAGAAGGCACCACAGAAGAATGCTACAGCATGCAGGAATGACGACGACAGGATGACTGCTGTGGTTCGTGTCTGCGAGATTTCTCAGTATTCACTTACAGAGCGTCGAAGATAGGATCTGACCTTGAAGAGGCGAGGAGGGATGATGGGGCTGCGTTGTGTGAAACACTCGAAGACCGCTGCACCAATCAAGAGGGTTCCTCCGACCGCTATAAGTGCTATCGTTTTTGCGTCTTGCCCTATAATGATAGACATTCAATTAGACCTCCGCACCCAAGAAAAACTACGTGAACACTTACAACTGGTCTCACTGAAGTTAAACCCGATCAGAAGGCATACAACGCCACTGATTATGAGCCCAAGGCCGACAAAATCGAAGGTTTGGACATGCTCCCGGAGCGTGCGGCCAACGTGTGGGTTCAAATTGAGGAAAAAGAACAGCAAAGTCGCAGCGATACCGCCGGTTGGCCTGGTACGACGTGTCAGAGTATGACCTTGTTCAGAAACAAGGCAGTCCTCACAGATTGATCCAAAAGCACCACCTCCATGTTACGTGATCCGTGAACACCTACAATGCAGCGTTAGCCGGTGTATATAATGCAGACACCGTCCTCGACTCACACCACCCAGTAAAGGTCCAATAACGCTATGAACGGTATGAACGAACGAACTGACCCGAAACGGTCGACTCACCTGGCAATTCCCCAGGTGGCTCCAATCAAGCCACCATATTTACCACGTCTTTTGGATGAGTCAAAAAACCGAAGCAGACCTTGAGCGAACAACCGATGCTTACTCATTGAGGGGCACGATGTCACTGATGGTGATGTTTACCTGTTCATGAATCAGTGACTTGGGTACTAGATACGCGCGCGCAGAAGCCGAACCATCTGCAAGATCCCACCACCGCCGATGCCTTGAACGGCTCTGCAGACAATGAGCCATGTCATATTTTGCGCAGCACCGCAAAGCGCGGAGCCAATCTGAGAATGCGGTCAGTATCTGTCTCTTGAGCGAGCAAAGATATTGTACCAGAAACACAAGGATGCATGAGTATAATATAGGTTTCCGGCCTGGTGAGATTCCGTCAGAATCACATCCTGGATTGGAGAACGACGCGTACCTATCAGGTCAGACAGTTTGCCGTATAACGGGGAGAGTGAAGCGGCAGCGAGCAAGTATGCACTGTTTTAAAAGTCTTGAGTTTCAACCAAATGATCGTCGCCGGCCAAGGATAGACGCGTACCTTCCAACCCAGCTGTAATTTTGGCCATCCCCGAGATCGTTCACAATTGTGGGAAGGGCGGTCGCCACGATGGTCTAATAATGAGCGTGTCTGACGTGAGAGTTGTAATATTAGAGGGGCTGCGCGACATGCCTGGTCCACGGCGGCTAAGAAAGTACAGCACATGAGGCCAATGAAGACCTACGGGGGTTCATTCACAACGGATACGTATCGGCATGGAAGGTGGCGCATACCACTGGTATGTTATTTTTTGGGAGTACATGAGTCTCAAGATCCTTCCATGATTGCCCCGGCTTATCCTTCTTCTTGCTAGGATCTGGAGTTTCTGGCGCGGAATCCTCCAATGTCGGGGTCTGAGTAGAGGGAGCGGTAGTGGCCATTGCGGGGGAAGGGACCGTGCGGATGCACAGTGAACCTGACCTCTGTGTCTTATAAACCTGACAGAACTATTTTTGTGCCGCCTGGCTCATTTTGCCGGCGGCCCGCCGGCATGAGGAAATGGACCATTCCGCGAGGCCTGCGCATAAGCAGCAGCTTTTAAGAACGAACGCGAGTGATACAATGCCAAATGAATGAGCGCAGCACATCCGAGCCCTCTGAGGTGCGCTGCGTTTGAAGCCAGCCAGACGATCGTGGATGGCCATCTCGGCCGATCCGGACAAAGTGTGGCGCAGGTCCTGCTTAGACGTGCGTATTACTCTCGAGATTCCATCACCTCGGTAGAATCGGCTGGCCCTCGGTTACGGCTCCGTCTACTCTTAGGTCCTTTGAGTTTACGGCACACATCCATTGATCCAAGTTCGGAGTCGCACGACGACGCACACAGAGTCAAGGCACGTGACGCGGGCTGTGGCAGTGCTTTTTGCTTTGGCCCAGCTCTGAGCTCATCTTTCACTCACACCTTCGCATAACCTTCTCTTCACCGCCCATCATGACCACCGAACAAATCCCTACATTCAAGCTCGTCCTTGGTGCGTGCCTCTGAGCCCCCTGCCTGCTTTCCTTTTTTCTGACGCGTTTCGTTGCTTTTTCTTTGATCGATGTCGATTTCTTGCAATCTGCCTATATCCAACCAATCTGGCTCGCTCTTTGGTTACTTTGCACTCTAATCACTGCCAACAGTCGGTGACGGTGGTACTGGAAAGACCACTTTCGTCAAGGTTCGCCCTGCTGTCATGCCTCGCAGAGATCGCGTGCTGATCATAGTCCTTCAACAGCGCCACTTGACTGGAGAGTTCGAGAAAAAATACATTGGTGCGCATCGTTCTTTGTCCCTTCGTGGCCCTCCGTTTTCACAAAGTTCTGACGTTTCTGCTGTCTCTCAACAGCCACTCTCGGTGTCGAAGTCCACCCTCTCTCCTTCACCACCAACTTCGGTACCATCTGCTTCAACGTCTGGGATACTGCTGGACAGGAGAAGTTTGGTGGCCTCCGCGATGGATACTACATCCAGGGTCAGTGCGGTATCATCATGTTTGACGTGACATCCCGCATCACCTACAAGAACGTCCCCAACTGGCATCGCGATCTCGAGCGTGTCTGCGAAAACATCCCCATCGTCCTTTGCGGAAACAAAGTCGATGTCAAGGTCCGTCCATCTCCTGCCCATCGATCCGCGCCACAATCTCATCGATGCGCGTGTAGGAGCGGAAAGTGAAGACTGGTGCTGTTACCTTCCACCGGAAGAAGAACCTCCAGTACTTTGAGATCTCTGCCAAATCCAACTACAACTTCGAGAAGCCTTTCCTCTGGCTTGCGAGGAAGTTGGTTGGGTGCGTCGAATTGATCCGGATCGATTTCGTGATGATGCTAACATTCCTTCAGAAACAACGGTCTCGAATTCGTTGCCGCTCCCGCTCTTGCCCCCGCTACGGTTACCGTCGACCCCGTTCTCATGGAGCAGTACGAAAGGGAGTTGAACGAGGTAAAGCGTCACTCCTTCTGCCTTCTTACAGCTGCTAACTTATTCACTAGGCCAACGCCGTTCCTCTGCCCGAAGAAGATGATGACCTGTAATTTACATTGACTGCTCCATTCCACTTTTTTCCTCGCTTTATCCCACATAAATCACGCTCTCCCGAATTTACCAAACGCATACTACTTAGTGACATAGACCGTTCTGTTGTATAGTGTCGTGTGCTATTACACTGTCAGGTTTGTTATATACAAAGGAATACTGTGTTAAACAGGCGGACTGTTCGAAACTCAAAAGGCTCGGAGAGTAAGCTCAACGAGTGCCAGTCGCTCTCACAATACTTAAAGTACGCCGAGGAGATGTCGTCGAGGCCTTGCTTAGTTGCTGCTCCAAACAGGCCACTTTCCACGGTTAGTCAGTCATAAACGAGAAGTCTTCAGTATCGAATCTCTCGATTCTGTACTCAGATCTTATGACTTGCATCTCCGATACGATTCACAACCAATCTGACTCTGCGACGCCCGTCGATGATTTTGTAGGTGTGTGAATAATACAAGCGGAGCCTGCAGCATGTGTGATGGTAGCGACATACGAAGAACATAGGCAACATACAACCTAGACGACGATTTACTGCTCCAGTGGTTAGATGAGCAGTAGAAGACACGAATCATTGGACGTACCTCAGCCATCTCAACATCCGTCGAGGTGGACTTCTTCGTGTCCTTACGGTCGAGGATGGCCCGCCTGAGAACCACTGAGCGTGTGCTGACCAGAGCGGAAAAGCAAGCGCACCTGTCCTTGTCCATCTTGACGGTAGTGATCACAACGTTGCTGGGGTGGATGCCAATGGGAGCCGATGCACCATTGGACTTGTCTCGCGCCACCCGGTCGACGTGGATGACCCATTTCTTGCGGTAGACCTGGGTCACCTTGCCCTCACGCCCCTTGTACTTTCCCCGGACAATGCGGACCTCGTCGTCCTTGCGAACCGGCAGTGAGCGAGCCTAGGGGGACCGTCAGACCCAAGTAATCGTAGATTTGCGAATTTATGCACGTTGTGCTTGCCGCGGAGCTCTTTTGACAGCGCAGAGGACATGATCTTGCGGCGGATCGAGGAGGGGGCATCGAAGTGAGCCTTTCTGGCCTTGCGCCGTGAGGAGGAGACGTCTGAAAAAAAATTGCGCATTAGCATTCGTCCAGCCTCATCCACCGCCAAGTTGTCCCATCCAGCCCGTTTTCCAGCCTATTTCCTTCGCAAAAGAGCCGCCAGAACGCAGCGAGAGCCCTCTCCAGACGAACGCGACGCACCGGCTGAGTATTTCATCGTGGAGTCTTGAGGAGGGAGTCGGTCGCTGGCCTGTGCGTCTGGATCAGGTTTCGACTGATTTCGGCTGTGCCCACGGCTCTGATTCGGATTGGTCCGGTGCCGGACTTCCTTATATAGGGAAACAGTTTCGTCAGATACTGATTGGACGCGCGATGCCCTCTCAGATACCGACTTTTAGATGTTGCAGAAATGCAGTGAGCAGTGGATAAGCTACTTGTATTGAACTTCTCAAGCCTGAATGCAAAGCTATCATGTTGTGGAAAGTCAACTTTCAGTGCAGTTTAGTCCGATCGTTGTCTCTAAAGGGAAAGGCATGAGCGTCGGCCTGACTTTGCACCAAATTTGGCCCAAATAGAGCCCGGTTAAAAGACCAAGTCGATTGAATATGATTATCGCAATCAGAATGTTTTCCTATACCCAACTCGAGTTTCCAATGCCCTAGCGGCGAGAAAAGATTCACAGCACTCGTCGGTGGGGGTCATTTGTAACTGTAGGTATGAAACTTTCATTATGCCAGGCTCCTCTGCTCCTTAGCCCTAACCCCAGTCCAACCCCGTCTGCCTCATACATCCATGTCATCGACCGACAAAGTTCGCTCAACCAAGCTCAAATTCAAGGGAGAGAAAGTGAAGAAGAAGAGAAAGAGAGATGCGGACGACGAGGGCCGGCCCAGCGGCAGCAAACGCAAGGATGACGACAAGGATTCCGACTCTTGGGTCTTTCCGGACAACGCCAACGAAATCCGCGGGCCAACCTTCATAATACACCCTTCCGACCCCTCTCCCATCACCCTCAACTTCAACTCTACCACCAACCGCGTCGTTCTGCATGTCCTCGACAAGGACCGGGCCGAAGACGACGCGGAAATATCCATCCTCGACCGCACCCCCACGGACGTGTCCCAGGTATGGGTCACCACTCGTGTCGCGGGCTCTCCAACGGTCAATCTACGTTCAGGTACCGGCGAGGGAAAGTTCATGTCCTGCGACGCCCACGGCCTCGTTTCCTCTGACCGGGATGCCCGCGGTCCTCAAGAGGAGTGGACTCCCGTGGTCATGCCGGATGGCATGGTCGCGTTCATGAACGTCTATGAGAAGTATCTCGGTGTTGACGAAGTCGCCGGCGGGACCCTCCAGCTTCGCGGTGATAGCGACGAGGTCGGCTTCCGCGAACGCTTCTGGGTAAAGATACAGAACAAGTACAAGAAGGAGGCTCACGACGAGGAGAAGAAGAAGGAGGGCATGTCTGCACCAACGAAGATTGATGAATCAAGCACCAAGTGGGTCGTTCTGCTAAAGCTCTTGGTCCTGTATCTGATAGGCTTACAGCCGAATATACCAAGCTTGGGGAGCGGGTCGCAGTGTCGTTTCGGACGCGGACAAGAAGGAGGTAAGTAGTCCTCTCTGGTGTCGGAATATACATCTTAGTGGTCGGCAGTTGAAACGGGCTCGAAAGGAAGGCCGTCTAGCAGAGGCCATGCTTGATCGCCGTGCAAAGTTGAAGAGGTATGTGTGATTCCGCTCATCCAACCTCGTGGTTCTAAGCCTATTTCTATCAGCGATCGCTTCTGTTGATGGATGTATATTATTTGTACTGAATACGAACCCACCTTTTGCTCTTCCTTCCTCCATGGCCACCAACCTCGGTGCGCCACTGATTCCGAAACCGTTCAACTTCAAACCAGATCGCCCTGTCACGTCGAATGCGCTCGAAAGAGAGCTGCATATACAAGATGACTCTTTCGACTATAACACCTTCAAGGTAGCGCCGCGACCGAGTCCCCTCCTTATATGATCGTCACTACCAACAGATTTACTTGCATGAGACCTTCCTACTTTTTGGCCTCGATCCTTTGGTCACGACCAGGCAAGAGGCCCCAGAGCAATGGGAAAAAGTAATTGAACAAGTATGTACCATGGCTCGACATATACAACTCCAGCCTCACGAGAACTCTTCCAGGTGGTGCGAAAGTTCCCAGAAATGGAATGTTACTAGTTGTGTTGGCCCGTAACGATCTATTACGACTCTTGGGCATACTGGAGTACTCATCCACCGGACGAGGTACCGCAACTCTTGTAAGTGTTGAGACTAACATTGACATTATTGCGTAGATCAAGTTTTCACAATTGTCGGCCGGACTGGAGCCATTCACCGACAAATCTCTCAGCAGCGCAACCACGGCGCAGACAGAAGAGGTGAGCTTATTCTTTACCGCTGTTCGATAATGGATATCGAAGTTTGAACTCTTCTCGATCGTCTTCTCAGAACAGTTCAGCGGACAACTTCAATACATTTCCCATGGCTGCCAATAAGCCCTCGAATAGCCCAGCTCCGACTTTGCTACATGATGCTGAGAAGCTGGCCTCAAGCATACCACCACCAATGCGAAACAAATCTCCAGTCATCCCAAGGACCCGATCCCCCATCACACTGCCTCTTCTGAGGTCGGTTTGGAAGGCATCGTGGACTATAGCACGTCCGCCGCCGGAGATTGATGCTCTCTGTGTGCAGTCTACACACGACATTCACGCGGAGGCTGCCGCTCTAATGAAGAAATCAGAAGAGGCTTACTTGGAGCTCAAGGTTCTCTACTACGCATTCGCGGATCATTTGAATCGACTCACTAACTCCATAACTTTACAGACAATGCTCAAGTCATTGTTCCAGGAGGTCTTCCACGTTGCCATTGATACGGTCCATTGGTGCGAGATAGATGACGTGAAGTGGCGCACCTTTGTAAACGAGGTAAGAGTTGTCGCCCAGCCGTTCGTTCGTTCGTCCCTCAACGCCGCTTATGATCCAGGCTTGTAACAAGGATGAAACCTTGGCCTACTACGAGGAGTTTTGGGCCATTGAATACTGTCTTCGTCCTTACATGAGGCAGCAGTGAGGTTTTCGAGTCAACCAAGGGGGGCTTCTGACGATGACCTTTTACATATCTCCTACCTCACATCCATGACGGTTCATGCAATCTGTGTTCTCAAAACATTTGTCCTACACTTGGATGTCGACGGAAAGCAGCGTATTGTTGAGTAACTCGGCCTTGAGGAATAGGCAAAATGCTCGCGGCCATTATCAATAGCACGAAGACCAAGAAAGTTAGTTTGCAGCAAGTACCAAGTTCCAGGATGCTACTATAGCTATAGATAACGTTTTCTATGCGAGCCCTAATCCCGCTTCATGTAAGGACGGATGCAATATTCAATCGCCCAGAACTCTTCATAATCACAGAGGCTGCCATCCTTGTTACAAGCCTGTCTTGGGTGTCAACTTCCCGATCATCGAACCATCGCGAATGGAAAACACTCACGGCATTCACAAAAGCACGCCACTTGAGATCGTCAATTTCACACCAATGAATCGTATCGACCGCAACCCCGATGTAATCCTTGAACATGAATTTCAGTGTCATCTACAGAATGATCAGTATTGCGGGTATGATGGCCCCGGTGCGTATGGGAGACGGTGACCTTCAGGTTCCAGTATTCCCTTTCTGGTTTTTGCATCAGAGTGGCAACCTTCTTGTGATCGCATTCAGAGGGCTCGCAAAGCATCTCGTTCTCGATAGATGGTCGTGCAATCTTCCACACCGCGCGTGAGGCCGATGATTGTAGTAGTGGAAGCGTGAATGACTACGAAATCGAATGATATTCGTGCGATTTCCTCGACAGTTGGCGTACCTTCGCTTTGCGAGTGGCGCTTTTCGACGATTTCAGCGCAGGCGATGGTATTTGCTGCTGTCCTGTAGTTCGTCGGCGTGTCGAGGACTGGAAAACCGAAGTAGACTATATCGCCATATTAACGACAGCCAGTAGGACAAATCTGATCGGCATACCTTAGGAGCGATACCTGACACTTTCTGTTTGGGACCTTTTGTCTTGATATCACGGTGTAAAGACTGCGAAGAAGAATTATCCGAGCCCTTGGTACAAAGTTATTGAAAAAGAGAAGCTCAGAATGAGAGGCTTTACATGTTCGAGCGCGGGGGGTTTGGGCAGCCACTGGGCCCAGCAGTCATAGTAGCACCTAAGCGGCCAGCAGTCCTCGTATTTCTTGAGCTCTGGGTATTCTTTCAAGGCCTGGATGATCTCTTGATCAGTCTTCATATGACACGCAGTATGCGTACGCGTCACCTTGGCAGTAACCTTTGACCATTGCTCAGGTGAGGCATGCGGTCTCATCACCTTGGGGTCTAGTCCAAACTCATGGGAAATGTGGCGTACGAAGGTCTGCAATGAGAGAGGTGAATGAGATTGCAGCTGTCTCATATGAGCACATATACCTACCTTGAAAGCTACGAAATCCTCAGTGATTCTGTTTTGACCGATGGACTGTGCGAGTGATGTAAGATTCCAGGCCCCATGAAAGTCTGGTGGCCTTGGTATCAGAGAACGGGTATCCATGCGGGTCAGAAATCCAGTGAGTCCGAGGACGCTGGGTGTCTTATACAGATGATCAGCGTTGTCTGAGAAGACATAGTGATCAGACAATGCAGCGCGCATCATAACTTGAGCTTAAATGAAAGAAGATGTGCGCATGAACCTTTCGACACGGTACAAGCTTCAGGTCTTCAAGAGACAAGACCAAAAATTCAGATGTATGCCATGCAATAGCATGGGCACAGTTCACACGCTTGTGCTTGTGCCAGAGCGACATGGAAGTGAGGAAAGAACGATTGGAGGATCTGGGCAAATCGGGCAGCTTGTTTCCTGTTCGAGGACGACTTGCCGACGGTGCCGTGCAGGTCCGCCGCTCTGTCGGAGTCTGAGTCTCAGTTTCGCTACCACCCACACATCATTCTTGTCCTCTACACATTAACTGCGGTGGATATTTTATATGGTAGTGGCATATGAGATATTGACGCGGACGCGTAAAGGTAGCTCTGTTTGACATGCTTAACCGACAACAAGATCTAAATTTTTATTCGGCGTCATGATTGATAGACATCATCATGATGATCCTATTGCGGCATCCTCGGCAAGTCGTCCTCAGAAAGGAAACTCAAATATAGGGCCAATCCTTTTGAGATTGCGTACTGAGCACAAGGCTACAGCTGCCAGATAGCACTAGCTCACAAGACCCCTTAGCTCAGTGGTAGAGTGTGTGATTCCAGCTTGAGTTTCTCGAGACTGTTCCACAAGGCCATCCGTTCAAGTCGGGTAGGGGTCAACTTTTGGTTTTGCACCGAAGGACACTGGGTTTTGACATTTGCACTAGGGTGGGCCTTTTGTAGGGCTGTGGAAAAAAGTCCTGGGGGGTGTAACTTACCGATTTTTACCTACCACGCTGGGGAGGCCCGGTAAGTTACCGTTCTTTACCGTATTTTACCGACACGTGATATATTCACGTGATCCCGCCGCCCGCCTTCCCGCCCAGCGCTGCTGCCCTTACAAAAGCCCAAATGAGGGCAGAATATCTCATTCTCGCTACTAGCATAATGTGGCCGTGTCTAACAAAGCTCACTCAGCTGGTATGATGAAAGATTGCCAATCAGGATGACCATTGTGCGCCACATGAAGGTTGCAGAAGAGGCACGCGCTAATCACGTGGATATATCACGTGTAGGTAATTTACATACCCCCTCTCACCCTCCTGGTAAAGAACGGTAATTTACCGGTAAATTACTGGTAAAAAACGGTTGCGGTAAAAAATGGGAGTTTTTTCCACAGCCCTAGCCTTTTGCACCGAAGGACACTGACTGACCAGTAAGCGGTGAGCACTGAGCAGGACCACAGGTGCCAATGGTGCCAGTGCTCACTGCCACGGTTGTGACTCGCCGGTGCCTATGGCCTAGACTGCAGCGGCCAGCCTGGTCAGTGGTGACTGGATTCACTACTCAAGCCTTAGGGCTCAGGTTTGCATGCCTTCAAGCTCCAAGGCTTGCTCACAATACACGGGGAAAAAGTGGTTTGAGGTCTTACATAGTGCTAGGTGCTGCTGAAGCCCGAAACCAATGAGTCAAGTTCAAAATCAAGATCCCCCGATTTGAGGACTGAGCTAAGAAGTGAGACTGGCGATTCGCATCCGAGAAAGGGTTAGTCAAACTAAGAAACTTGCATAGATTCCTTGTGTATATTCGCGTAGATCTATCTACAACATGACGACACCGACTCCCCGCCCAGCTTCTCTGTCCGCCGTCGCACTCATGCCTGCTAGTTGAGGGGTTCTCCAGTTGTATAGATAGAAGTTGAGGAAACCGTCGCCAGGAGCAAACTGCATAGAGTCAGAAGGCAGTATCTCGAACAGCAAACAAGACTTGCCTTGAGATCTTTCATGAAGTAAGCATTGTCCATCAACGTCAGCGCGTTGAACACGTCGAACTTTGCCTTGTTAGCCACGATGAGAGCGTCACCGAGCAAGTCGTTCAAGCGTTGCTTATACGCGCCGCTCGACTGGGCTCCAGGCTCTAAGGCCGTCGCACTGGCGTAATAATACAAGTATGCTGCCTCGAGGACCGGATACTGGACGCTGCCGATGATAGTCGACGGCAAAGAATAGAATGAGAAGAAGTCGGTTATTTTGTGTGTGTGTGGGTCCTTGTGACTTCTGTCAGATCTCGCCAAATAGATAGGGCGTCCACTAACCTCGACAACATAGCACCATGTTACCTGTCCTCGTCTGCGGCCGGGACCACCATCGCCCACGGCGTCCTTGCCTTTACCACTCAGGAACTGATGTGATATTTCGTCGGCATCGAAGACGGGCACCATGTCAAAGCGCTGCATGAACTTGCTGAAAAGCTCAGATACGCCTTTGGCGTCCTTCTCTTCCATCTCCCGTATCGGAAGCTTCGTGTGGTTCTCCAGCCTATTGAGGCGCACCATACGCGCCAAAGTCGTGTTTCGGGGAACGTACGAGAATCTGACGTCAACGAGCTTCGAAATATTGAGTGGCCGGTGATTGTATCTGACGAAGAGTCGGGACGAGAGGGAAAGGATCAAGGTGGAACGCACTGGCATGTCGTCACAGGTGTGGGTATAACTACACCAGCGGTGTATATGGCCTGGAAGATGCCCTCGAGATGCACACGACGCGTCACTTCCTTGATGAGAACGGGCGCCAGACGCTTGGATCGGAGTTTCTTGTGCACGCAAAGATAATTGATTTCGCACATCGTAACAGTGCTGATACTAGAGTCAGCCGGCGAATGGGGGATTGAGGGTGAGTCACGGACTTTTGCCGCACTCGAGTGTTCAGAGGAACGCCAGCAATGAATCCGACGAGTTTCTTGTTGGACGAGACGCGTACACCGACGTGCCATTCTTTGAAATACCCCGGCGGCTGTAGAGCCCTGCCAATTGATTCATATAAGTGCAACGGTCGGGTACACGAGCGCTTACCATTGCAGGAATTCGGCAGTGTATTGGAATCGGAAGGAAGCATCATCGTCTTCGACATAATTCAACGATAGGAGATCGTAGACCTCTTTCGCCTGAACTCTGTGTGGTAAATGTTGTGAGTCCAGAGATTTAATCACATGGACTCGCCTGATTGGGATCGTTGATGTCGATGGTGGACCATTCGAAGTTATTGGGAAGCGCATAGCCCTCCTGCTGCACTTGATCCCGGGGAACGGATGGCTCGATGAATCCATCGGGTTCAGTGGACAAGTCCTCGCCTGGGGTGGATGCCATGAGAAGCAGTTTACACGAGGATTAGAATGGCCTGCCTGGCTGCGGTACTGGCTGTGTGTTCCAGAACTGTGCCCACAATGTCAGATCAAGTTGGAGAGACGGTGGGTGGGTCACCTTGTGGCTGCCCATGTCCTTCCTATTGATGCCTCCGATACCGGCTTTGCCCTTGGCGACATCCATGATCTTCATCTGCTCGAGCAGTTGCCTGACATTCTCGGGCGTCGCCTCCTGGGCGGCAGCGCCCCCCTCCGCCTTGACGACATCGAGTACGCGGCCCACAACGCTGTCCGGTATTTCGGATTTGCCAGCCAGAGCATTGAGCACACGCGTAGCCTTGGATTTCTTTTTCTTCTTCTTCTTCTTGGATGGCGGGGCGGTCGAGGTGGACTCCTGGGGGAGGTCGTCCTCGTCCTCGCTGCCCGAGTCGCTGGCGAGGTTCTGGAGCTCGTCGACTATCTCCTCGATCTTGGAGGACTGGGAAGCCATCGTCAGTGATGGAGGTCAGTCTGTAAGTGGCACGCGTGTCGCACGTCATTGATCCAATCTAGGACTTGACCGCCGCCGTCATGATCACCTACGTCTTGCTCGTTTCCCGACAAGGTCGGTCTGCGCGCCGCCGTATGTTCGCGTTGCGGGAATAACAGCCTCCTCTGCCAGGCAAAGTCCGCCTTGCAAAGTGGTTCACGACACTGCCTCCGAAGGACAAGGCCAAGATAGTCAAGGATGTAACGCAACTCGTCTTAGCCCGCAGGGCCAAGATGTGTAATTTCCTGGAATACAAGGGTGGGTCGACTACTGCCAAGAACTGATTCGCTCAAGGAGCAAGTCATAACAGACAAGAAGGTCGTGTATCGCCGATATGCCTCCCTGTTCTTCGTCTGCGGCATTGGCGCAAGCGACAACGAACTGGTGACGCTTGAGATCATTCACCGCTACGTTGAGGTGTTGGATCGCTACTTTGGCAACGTATGTATGTTCCAGGCGGGGCTATCTCAGGACGAGCTGACACCAAATTAGGTTTGCGAGTTAGACCTGTACGATGAAACCTCTTCTGCCCGCCTAACACCGTGCTGAAACACGACTCCAGTATCTTCAATTTCCAGAAAGCCTATGCTGTGAGTGGTGGGCGCTCGGCTTGACTCACTCAGGCACTAACCCTGCATTTTCATAAGATATTGGATGAGCTCATCATTGCAGGGGAAATGCAGGAATCGTCCAAGAAATCTGTGCTTCGAGTTGTGAGTGGCTTGGCCGCGGCGATTTCCAGGAGCTGAGTATCATATGTAGGTCAGCCAATCGGACGCGTATGAAGACCAGGAAAGCTCTGAGGACATAGCGCGACTGGGCTCGCGTAGCGGATAACGACCGGCTTTAACTGACAGCGATTGAAAGATCCCAAGATCAGGACTGGATGTGGCGTCCAACTAACAGGCTTTATCTGGCCTTGTGATATTGTAGAGGCAGCATTGTGTATGTAAACTGTATCAGACGGCAACAGATGTGTTCTTGTGCTGAATCGGAAATATCTCCGTCCCGCGCACGATTCCTATCTGCCTCGGCCGAAATGGACAGGTGGGGCGAAATTAGCGTGACACCCCAACCAATCGGGCTTGCGCGATTGAGCAGTGCGGAGCGAGGACGCTATGGTTAAGCGCAGGATGTCGATGAGATGCTATAGCTGTGCTCGAGGCGAGCGGGTGCGTTGACGGGATTCAGTCTAGACTGGACTCTATTGGGTCAGGGCCCAGCCCGGTGACTGGCGGCAGCGGAGATCTCCGATGTGCCTTTGCGCTATAAACAGCCGTCAACAGCTGTGACACTATCTCTTAAACGCGGAAAATCAGCCTGCTATCCACCACCACCTCCCCCGTCGTCCAATGTCCGCCCAGGCCTTCCCGTATCGTAATGACCTTCTTGCGCCCTACCTTGCGCTGCCCCAGGGCGAAAAGGTCCAAGCTGAATGTATGCGGCCTGCTTTGCACCGTGCGCGAGCCTAATCGAGTCATCAGATGTCTGGATCGACGGCGATGGTGGCATGCGCTCCAAGACTACGGTTTGTCTGCTCGGCGTGACGCGCCCTGCCGCACTGCTGATGGCCTCGGTGAACAGACAGTGAGCAAGAAGGTCACCGATATCGGTTCGCTCCGTATCTGGGACTTTGACGGCTCGTCGACCAACCAAGCCCCGGGCACTGACTCGGACGTCTACCTCCGCCCGGCCGCCATCTTCAAGGATCCCTTCCGCGGCGGCGACAACATTCTTGTGCTCGCCGAGACCTACAACAACGACGGCACGCCCAACAAGACCAACTTCCGCCACCACGCGAAGAAGGTCATGGATGAGGCCAAGGACACTGAGCCCTGGTTCGGTCTCGAGCAGGAGTACACCCTCTTTGACGTCGATGGCAAGCCTTACGGATGGCCCAAAGGCGGTTTCCCGGGACCTCAAGGCCCCTATTATTGCGGTGCTGGTGCGGCTTCTCTCCGTTGTTGTGTCGAACCACTTCATCTGATATCACCTATTAGGAACTGGCAAGGTCTTCGCCCGTGATGTGATTGAAGCCCACTACCGCGCATGCTTGTACGCCGGTGTCAACATCAGCGGTATCAACGCCGAGGTCATGCCGTCGCAGTGGGAGTTCCAGGTTGGCCCGTGTGAGGGTATCTCCATGGGTGACCATCTCTGGATGGCTCGCTACCTCCTTGAGCGCATCACCGAACAGTGGGGCATCAAGGTTTCCTTCCACCCCAAGCCTCTTGCCGGTGACTGGAACGGCGCTGGTTGCCACACCAACTACTCCACCAAGGCTATGCGTGAGCCCGGAGGAATGCAGGCTATCGAGGCTGCCATTGCCAAGCTCAGCCAGAGGCACAACGAGCACATTGCCGTCTACGGAGAGGACAATGAGCTTCGTCTGACTGGCCGTCACGAGACTGGCCACATCGGTGCTTTCTCTTCTGGTGTCGCCAACCGTGGTGCTTCCATCCGTGTTCCCAGGCATGTTGCTGCACAGGGTTACGGCTATCTCGAGGACAGGCGTCCGGCTTCCAACATCGGTAAGTGTTACGTTGAAGTGATCCCAATCATTATCTATCGCCTATCTACAACGCGACGCTCATTCAATCTCCAGACCCATACCGTGTCACCAGTATTATCGTCGAGACCACTATTCTTGACAAGTAGATGGTTGGATATCAGAGTTAACTGCGGGTGCGGGCTGTTGTACGAAGAAAATTGTATAATTGTTACAAATATCTTGTTTATCTCCAGAGCCTTCGAGGAGGCGCTCATATCTCATTCCACCTCAACCAGTGCGCGCGATATCCGAAAAACTCATTGTGGTTTCCTGAGAGCTTCATACCGCACTCATCGCGCCCTATTGGTATGCAGACTATCAGACGCCGACGCCACTCACAGAGTTCAGTGCGTGTAAGTACATATGAAAGATCCGACCACAAGGAATCCACCTAGTGGTGATTGTCTCGACCCAAAGATCATCGATCATCATCAAGATAGATTGTAGCCTTGTTAGAAAGTTGACAGGCACGTAGGCTAAATCTCGGACAGCTGTCACTACAGCATGCGGAATCCAGTTCCACAAGCTAGCTACCTTATCGCGCCCTGGGAAAGATGTGCGTTCAGATTCCAGCATCCGTATTTTGCGAAAATATTGCCACAACGGCAAGCCGTGATTTCACCTGAAGATCATGGATATCCGACCGAATGTGTTGTCCTCGGTCCCTCCTCCGGCAGCAATTAGCCACTGCTCGAGACGAGGCCAGCCCGCGTTGAACATGACAGCGAGTTCGTCAGTATGGTGTTCCCCGTCGAGCAGTGGAAGCAGCTGCGGAGGGTAGTTCAACGGAAGAGGCGCTCCTTCGCTCTCCGTGTATGGATGCACTACCGGAGCCGATGGTGACCTAGACAGTCGAGGTCTCATCGGCGCAAGCATTGCCTGGCCCATCTTCGGTGACGACGAGACACTGGGAAGCTGGGGGGCGAAGATCGCAGAGAGACGACGCGACTCGACGCTTCCGAACTTGCTGGAGGAAGGGCTGCTGTCTTGAGGTGTGCTCGAAGTCGCAAAAATCCCTGGAACGGTGTTGGTAGGAGATTCGTTCGGCTGGTGAAGCCAGGACGTGCGCGGACTGTTGCCGGACGTGTGGTGCTGGTCGCGGTTGCGTACTTGTTCCAGCACTTTCTCTGCGGCGCTGGCGCGGCGGGGACGGGGGCCCGTTTGACCACGCGGAGTAGGCGGGGCGCTCGTTGCGTTATCGGGGCTGACGGAGGTGTTGAGGGGAGCAGTGTATGAGGCACGCCCGCGAAGGAGGTTCTGGCCTGACGAAGTAGGGAGATCTGCGACACCGGGAATAGTGGGCGGGAATCGACTAGAAAGGCTCTTGACGCGGTTCCTGCCAGTGGGAGGCGTAGAATCCGCAGTTTCTGGAGAAATGAGCAACGGCCAGCGATGTATCCGGCGCAAGAAACCCTTTGCAACTAAAATCAGCCGCTAAATTCGCCTGGATGATATGGCGATTACCTTGATGACACCAAAACTAGTGAAGCGACGGACATCAACCCCTAAATTGTCAACATTGTAGGATTCCATCCACTCGTAGACATTCCTTCCTGGTTTCATCCGAGAATACAGATGCAGAAGTTTCGGCCAATCTGGGATTGGCCTGCCTGGTCGCGTTACGTATGAACCACACTCCTCCTTGACATGCGGCTGGTCTGCTAGCCATTGGATACTTTTACTGAGCGTGTAGATGTTTGAATACTGGAAGATGTCGATCGTCATGATGACCTGATAGTATCTGAGCACGAATCAGGGCTCGATGACGGTAAAGACGATAAGCTGATCTCACAAAAGGTGTGCAATAGCTTTCCTGGTATAGATGATATCGCAATCTGCAAGTTTCGCGATACGACCGACGTGATTGACGCCGTCAATAAACTTGCACACTTTCACCATCGTGAGATCCCAGTTCTCTTCAATCTGCTTAGTTATGTTGATGAGAGCTACCGGGACCATCCAATCCTTGACGACGGGAGGATTGGGATAGAATGGGAAGATCTTGAGTTCAATGGAGTTGAAGTCATCGATACGAATAGATGTTTCCGAGTATGAATTCAAGTCTTCGTATAACTGCTCCAAGATGGCATGCAACTCGGGCGAAGTTTTGGGAGACGACAGGAAACCCGATTCTTCCTGCAAGTTATGTACGTCAATAAGAACGCCGACGCGCGAGATGCAAACTTACCTCGCAGGTTGTAAGTACGCGGCTGACCTTCCTCACGATAGGCTCGTAGCAGCTGAGATCTGCGCCTCGGTCAAACACGAAGCAGAGGTTGTATCGGAAATAATTCCGCTCGTATTTTCCAACAAGTTCCGCCGGAAAGCCGATAACGCGATGTTTTCCTGTAGAGCAGACAACTAGGCGTCCGCACAGAGCGCTGGGAGGTATCACGTAGCCCGAGACATCGCTAAAGTTGAACAGAGCGCGACTGTTGGAGGTGGGTCGTTTATTGGGGGAATGGAAGCTGCGTGAGTTTGGGCGCAGGTCTGTCGGGGACACAAGTGAAGTGCTCGAGTTCCGCGAGTTGAGGCGAGGCGAAGGGGTGACATCTACGGTGGGCGTCGGCGGTACAGAGGTGAGAGCTGTGTTGGCCGGTGTGGGCACTGCTATGAGACCCTCGGGGACTTGGTATACAATTTGTGGGCCATGCCGGTTGTCAAAGACGGCGTAGAAGACAGACAGAATACGAGGCAAGAACGAGTCACCGTCCGTGGGCATTATGTCTTGCTGTGAGCGGTGGTCATGACCGTTCCGGGCAAGTGCCGTCTTGCCTCTTGACCACCACTACGAGAATGGCCGCTTGCCCTGCCGGCTTCCGCGCTCTGCCCCTGCCGCTCGTTCAATTATCTCTGGCAGCCGTGCTCAAATGCGGCCAATCTTTTCGGTGGCATGCCTTTCCTTTGGGCGGCAAAGAGTTGGTTGACACCGAATACCGACGCTGTCTTCGCGACCGCGTCGTCTGCCTCAGACAGTCGTCCACTGAGCTCTACTACCGCGCTCTCTTCTCCGACCCTCAGCCGCCACCATCCCAATTACCTTTACGCGACGCAGAGACTCTCGTATGGATCAATGACTACTTTCAGCTTGATGTCGATCTAGCATTATTGTACGAGGACTGGGCACGCCGGGACAGCGTCTTTGCCTCTTTCAAAGATCGCTTTGGAGGTATCAGAATGCTTCGACAAGATCCTTGGGAAAACCTCATATCGTGCGTTCTGAGAAGAGCGCATCGACATTGCACTTACCATAGTTCAGATTTATCTGTTCCTCAAATAATAATATCTCTCGCATCACCAAGATGGTTCAAAATCTCTGCAAACATTACTCCAAGCCTTTGGTTTATGCCGCCGGTCCTGGTCCTGAGAACACCGATTGTCTGGAGTACCATCCCTTTCCGCCTCCCTCTGCACTCGCCGCCCCGGAGGTAACTTCAGCTCTGCGGGCGCTCGGATTTGGATATCGGGCGGATTTCATTCAAAAGACTGCAAAGATGCTTGTGGACGCGCATGGCACGGCACTCGACTGCGACTCGCGGGAGGTGTCCGAAGTCTGGCTCGAGGGTTTAAGGAAACTACCTACGAACGATGCCCGAACGTCGCTGCTCAAATTCATGGGTGTCGGTCGCAAGGTCGCCGATTGCGTACTCTTGATGAGCTTGGACAAGGTAAGGAGTTCCGATGATGGAAACCCAGTGCAGTACCGACTAAATTCCGGATAGAGGGAGGTGATACCGGTTGATACCCACGTACATCAGATTGCTATGAAGCACTATGGGATGAAGGGGTCTATCAAGGGTAAAGCTGCTATGACACCCAAAATATATGAAGAAGTTTCCAACAAATTGATCTCTGTTTGGGGCAATTACTCGGGCTGGGCTCATTCTGTATGTCTTCTCATTGCCCAGCGAAAGTTCATCATTGCTCTTGCTAATGCTCTCCCCTGATAGGTCTTGTTCACGGCTGATCTCAAGTCCTTTGCCTCCTATGGGATCGTCGTATCAGACTCTACGCCACTTTCATCCACTCCACTTCGCAAAAAGACTACCCAATCGATCGGGCTACCTACTCCACCTTCTACGCCGTTCCCATTGCCCTCCAAATTGAAGCGCAATGCCTTCGTTTCTGGTCTGGAAGACGATGACACCTTGGAAAGTACCGGCACGCTAGCAGAGCGGGTCAAAAGGCGGCGGAGATGACATTAACCACCCTTACGATTTATGCTTCAGCACGTTATTGTCTGGAAATCCACACTTGATTTACGAACAAAGCACCTACTCATTTCCCCAAAGCTAGCCCGTGGACGTGTCACTATATGCCCCTCAATCGTGAACTTAGAGCTCCTGTAGAGCTCCACCCAAGAGCTCGCCACCACTGCATTAGAAGATCTTCAACATCTATGCTCAAACTTAAAGCTGGTCTCGAGCTAATCATCCAGAATGTGTATGATTGTCAGCACGAGTCAGCAGAGTCTGAAAGAAAGTCATCGCGTCTCGAACGCCCCTTGGGAATGTAGTGTAAGTCATCAACCTGTACTGAACGCAGCGTTGGAATGTTCCGTCGGGAGTCTTTACGACGCCACACCGATAGTTGATGAGTACATTGGATCTACAAGCACGCAGTCTATGAACGTGCTACGTATCAATCACTGTCAATCATAATAACATCGTCATCATCGACCCCCCAGTCAGGTGTAGGACTGCGTTCCTTCTTCTGTTCAGGCGGAGGACCGGTAGTACGGCGGGGAAGGCGCGGAACGCGGGCACCACCGGCGCCTACAGCCCCCAATTCGCGTGGAGCAGAGTTGCCTAATGTCTGTCCTGATCCTAATGAGCCCCACGAGGCAGAAGGCTCCTCCTCTTTAGCCTTCTCCTTGCCCTTCGAGGAGCTCGCTGCAGGTGGGGGTCGAGATCGTGCGTTCAGAGTATTACCGGATCCGCCGAATGCTGCAGGTCCCTATAAGAGTACTTAGTGGTGAGACTCAAAGCTCCAGCAAAAACCTACAGCACTGGGTGAGCCGGGCGCTTCCGCGGGAGGTGGAGGGGTGTATGACGCGACATTGAACCCGAAAAACAACTTTCCGAAAGGAAGGTTAAGAGCCGCTGGTACCTTCACGTCGTCGACCAGAGATTCGTTGTTCACGATCAAATGTTTGCTAAAGAGAGGATTTCGTCAAATCAGTGCCAAAATGCAGAAAAGGGCATCCATACTCTGTTCGAATGATCTTGCTTTCCGGTGCCACCTGCTCTGGCTTGCGGTGACTGATGCCTTTACCCTTGGTCTTGCGACCACCTAAGGTCTCACCCTTCCCCTTGAAACTCTCCCAAGAGTCGCCGTCCTTACTTACACTCACAGCACCAGCACCAGCGCTTGCGAACCCTCCACTGAGAGATGAACCTGGTCTTGACGATCCTGGCGAGGCAGAGTTCAGGTCGATCTTAAGCTTGGAGGCCATGGTGGAGGGCGGTGGGGCTTTGGGGCGCTCCGGTTCGACATATCCGAGAGGAGCAGCAAAGTCGACTTCAAGATCGGTGTCCAATACACAGATTCCCTCCCCGCCTGGGCTCGTTTCCATGACTAGTAGTCCAAACACGATCGAATTGTAAGATATCTCAATGATATCGCCCTGCGTGAGGGCAGTAAAGTTGCGGAGAGCTTGCTCCAGTCTATAAATTCCAGTCAGACATGCATACTCGACGTGGACAGGATCTACTCACACTGCTTTGGGGTCTGAAATCTCCAAGAAGTGTACGTGTTGTGCTTGCAGCTTGACGAGCTTGCCTTTGGGGAGTTCCGCGCCGGTAATACGAATGGCATCGCCCTCACTGAGGCGAAGGGTTTTCATCATCCAATAGGGCAAATGCACCACGCCCTCTTGCGCGATGAACTCAAGCACACCGGCGTGGGTCGAAGCGGCTGAGTTGGCTGGGTTGCGGAGCTGGAACATCCAGGGCGATTCGAGATCCAAGGATGTGAGGCGTGCAAGCGCAGAAGGAGGCATGATGACTAGGGTAATTTCGTTGTGAGCGATGGCGCTCCGGGGATCGCTGTCAGTACGTACTCTTGCCACCGTAAGACAAGTTCTCTCTTTCACGTCCAGGAAGCATTGCCACGCTGTACGCCCGCATGTACTCGTCATAGGCGCTGGGCGGTGGGGGCTGGCCTGCGTGATGGCCATAGGGGATGCTGTAAGAAGGTCAGTAACGGGTCGAGCAGTCGGGCGCCGCAATCGTACCCGCCGGCCATTTGTGCCAGTAGATGGTTCTGCCAAGAAAGACTTAGGCAATGCAAGGAGTACAACAAGTAAGCAAGCTTGCCATATTCATGGTTGCGAGATGCAAGATGAGAGTCAAAGTCAAGAACGACGCGCGTCACTGAATGACACAACTGATTTGGGAAATCGCAAGTCACGTTTACGATTTCTTTCCTTTCGACGACCATGGCCTCCACCAATCCGTCGACATCAGCCCAGGGCATCACCAAAAAATTGACCGGCTCTAATGCTGCATTCAACGACAAGGTGCGCTGCTCGTCGATTCCCGCGACGCCCTCTGACGCGCTTCCTTCAGGGCAAACCGATGGAGTTGCGGTTATCTAACATGGTTGCTGCCAAAGGTGCGTTGCCTGGCTCTGCAAGGCGGGATTTGTCTGAATATCATCTGCAGCCATCAGTGATGCCGTGCGGACGTCGCTGGGACCGAGGGGAATGGACAAAATGGTGTGCACATAGCGACGACCTCGCAGTTGGCAGGAAAAACTCACGGATTCCAGATCCAAACCTCGAAAGGAGAGACAATCGTGACCAACGACGGCGCAACCATCCTGAAGAGTATACAAGCCCTTCACCCCGCTGCGAAAATGGTGCGCTCCCAGTCGATTGTACTCTTCTTCGCCTTATGCCACTTTTCCCTTAGCTGGTCGACCTATCTGCCGCGCAAGATATCGAGGCCGGCGATGGCACAACCTCCGTTGTCGTTCTTGCTGGTAGCTTTTTGGGTGCTGCCGAAAAGATGCTTCAAAAGGGCATTCATCCCACAATCGTCGCCGAGGCGTTTTTGAAGGCATCCACCAAGGCCGTCGAATATTTGACTGAAATGTCCACTCCAGTCGATCTCAAAGACAAAGCCAGTCTTCTCCGCGCTGCAAGCACGTCCTTGAACTCCAAGGTAGCTATCCTTACTCGACATCTACTCGCGTCTCACAGCTAAGTAGATCGTCTCGCAATACTCTTCCACCCTTGCCCCCATCGCAGTCGCCGCTGTCACTCGCCTCGTTACCCCAACTTCATCCAACGTGGATTTACGTGATATCCGTGTTGTGAAGAAGGTTGGAGGCACTATCGAAGACACCGAGCTGGTCGATGGCGTTGTTCTGAACCAGACAGTCATTACCGCTGCTAGTGGTCCTACGCGGATAGAAAAGGCCAAGATTGCCATAATACAATTCCAGCTCAGCGCCCCCAAGCCGGATGTACGTCCATCTATACTCTCTGAGCTGATCATTCTAAACCCATCCTCAGATGGACAACACAGTAATCATCAACGATTACCGCCAGATGGACAAAGTCTTGAAAGAGGGCCGTCAATACCTGCTCAATATCTGCAAGAAGATCAAGAAGGCAGGCTGCAACGTCCTGTTGATTCAAAAGTCCATCCTCCGCGACGCCGTCGACGACATCTCACTGAACTTCCTCAAGAAGCTCGGTATTCTTGCCGTCAAAGATGTTGAGCGTGACGAGATCGAATTCCTCTCCAAGAGTCTGGCCTGCAAGCCGATCGCGGATATCGATGCCTTCACCGAGGACAAGTTGGGCTATGCCGACCTCGTCGAAGAGACTTCGAACTCTGGTGCCAAGGTTGTGAAGATCACCGGCATCAGGAACCGCGGTCCCACCGTCAGCATCCTGGCCATGGGAGCCAACTCCCTCGTTGTCGAAGAGTGCGAGCGGAGTATACACGACGCCCTTTGTGTTGTGAGGTGTCTCGTGAAGAAACGGGCTCTCATCGGTGGCGGTGGTGCTCCAGAGATTCACGTCTCGAGATTACTAGCGCAATACTCCCAATCGCTCAAGGGGATGGAGGCGTTCTGCTTCCAGGCGTATGCCGATGCGCTGGAAGTTATCCCCACGACACTGGCAGAAAACGCCGGTCTCAACCCTATTGCGATCGTCACCGAGTTGCGCAACCGACACGCCCTAGGCGAGAGGACCGCTGGTATCAACGTTCGCAAGGTAAGCTGAGTATTCTTGGCTGTCTGCTCATACTCACGACCTAATCAAGGGCCTCATATCGAATATCCTCGAGGAGGATGTGGTACAGCCCTTGTTGGTGTCAACTAGCGCCGTGGAATTGGCGACGGAGACTGTTTGCTTATTACTGAAGATCGATGATTACGTCCAGGCCCGATGAGACAACTCGTGTGTTGATTAGAATCATGAATTGGAGTTGTGCTTTGCGAAAGCTAGAAGTTCTGAATCGATCCCTGGGTTCCTAGAATGCGGAGGGACATGGTCAATGAACAATAAACAGGCTTAGAAGTTTGAACAGTGATGGTGCGCTGGTGGCCGCATCTGGTTGGCTCTTTGCTACAGGTGATACCAATAACATCGCAACTGTCAACATTGACTTATCTGATCCCTAGTCTAGCGCCTGAGACCGCTCGGCCACCTCACCGTGCACTGGTGAGACAGAGTCCATTCATGGAGGGTAAAACTCTCCATGATAGGTCCGTTCAAGTTGACGGCACGGCATGCAATAGAATCTTCTTCGATGTTGGTAAGTATCAACCCACTTCAAGCTTGACTGTTGTGTATTCAATGTGGCAATCTTTATTTCTTCAGCCGAAGCTTACGCACCTTCTCCTGATTCAGTCATCACCTCGGCAGACTGACTCTCACTGAGTCACTAGTGAGTCACTACGGTTCAAATGACGATGATTCGTTTAACCGTCGCCCCTTCAGGCCCACCTTATCCATCAATGACCTGTATTATTATACTTAAGTTCAGAAGACGATGATTTCTCCACATTCAATCGTCTCCGCGTCTCCGCTTCACATCCACCTCACCACGATGTCTATCCTTCTCACTGGTGGAACTGGGAAAACTGCCCTCCGCTTGGCGCGTCTTTTGCAGGCCGCCAATAAACGCGTCCTTCTCACATACCGCAAGAGCGCTGTTCCGGAGCCGTTTACTGGCGTCCGTTTTGATTGGCATGACCCCACCACATTCGAGACTCCTTTCACCGCCGATCCCTACATCGAGAGCATCTACCTCATTGCTCCCAGCGGCTTGGCCGATGCTCTGGGACCCATGAAGCCCTTCATTGACCTCGCAGTGAAGAAGGGCGTCAAGCGCTTCGTTCTTCTCAGCGTGTCGACAATCAACGCTGGGGAATCTTACATAGGCCTAGTTCATGAGTATCTGATCAGCCTCGGCGTCGACTATTTTGTGATCCGCCCAACCTGGTTCTTTGGTACGCGATCTTCCTGGACACAGCAGCACAACCATCGTTGACATACTTCCAGAGAATTTCCTCAATATCACGGAGGGAACTATCGTCAGCGCATCTGGGGGTGGCAAAATCGGCTTCGTTTCAACCGACGACATTGCGGCCCTCGCGTTCGATGCTTTGACTGTCGAGAAGAGTTACAACACGGATAAGCTTCTCCTAGGACCGGAATTGTTGTCTTACGACGATGTCAGTTACTTTCTACCGCGACTGTGAACAAGATTTTGACCCAGATCTACAGGTGGCCAAGATCTTCAGTAACTTCCTGGGTCGTACGATCACTCATACTCGAATCTCAGAAGAGGATATGCGTGAAGTGTTCATCTCTATGGGCGCGGATGAGGAATACGCGGTACTACTGGCTTCATTGCAGGGTTTGAATGCGTCGGGGGTGGAAGAGAAATTATTCGCCGACCCAAATAAGGTCACGGGCAAGAAGACACTGAGGTCTTTTATCGAGGAGAACAAGGAGGTGTGGGTAAAGTAAAGGGTTTCTTGTATACTTAGCATTCCAGCACATTCAGTGTCATAGTATGAATGTGAATGTATGTGTTCCAAGCTTACTCACATTTAGCCCGTTGGTTTGTCACTCTTGCCCTCTTATCAATGCATTGTCTTTGGTCCAGGTCTTCGCACATTGAACGCTATCCGACCAGTCCTTCAATTCACAAAAAGACAATGAACATCTCTTCACACTCAGTTGTCCCCTCTTCGCCATAATGTCTATCCTTCTCGCTGGTGGAGCAGGCAAGACTGCCCTCCGTCTGGCGTGTCTTCTGCAGGCCGCCAAGAAACGTGTTCTTCTAACACACAGCAAGAGCGCCCTTCCCGAGTCTTTCTACAGGCGTCCGAGTCTATTTCGATTGGTCTTATCCCGCCACATTCGAAAATCTCTTCGCCGCAAATTCCAATATCGAGAGCGTCTTGACCAGTACTCTAAGCTCTTTCTTGTTACTTCCGTTGGATCGGCCGATGTAGCTGGGCCCATGAACATTGAAGCCCTTGAATATTCATCGATCTTGCAGTTGCTCTGAAGAATCAAAGGACTCAGGAGCCTAAAGGACTCGGGAGTTTCAAATTTGAAGAGTCAAGAGTCAAGACTCAAGACTTGAACTTCTGAACAGTGAAGTAACAAGTTTGAACTCAGAACTTTGAAATTGAAGTTTGAATCTTAGGGTGGCGCAGTAAACCCTAGGTTTTGATTACTGCGGTTATTAACGGTATCGATACGGTTTTGAAAGTTCGAGGAGTAGGTTGGTGGTTTCGAACCCGGCACGTGATTATTTCACGTGATGGCCGCAGCGCTGCTAAGCAAGCCAGAGGGCAGCGGGAGATGGGCGGGATTTGAGGCGGGAGAGCGGCGCACTCATCACGTGTCGGTACCGAAACCGTTAGTAACGGTTTCGAAACCTGGGCAAAAATCGGTAGGGCTGTGGAAAAAACTCTTGTTTTTTACCGGAAGCCTTTTTTACCAGTACTTTACCGGTAATTTACCGTTCTTTACCGAGAGGGCTGGAGGGGGTATGTAAATTACCTACACGTGATATATCCACGTGATTAGCGCGCCTTTGTAGCAACCTTTATGTGGCGCACAATGGTCATCCTGATTGGCAGTTTCTCACCATGCTAGCCGAGTGAGCTTTGTTAAACATGGCCACAGTATGCTAGTGGTGAGGATGAAGTATCTTGACCTCATTTGAGCTTTTGTAAGGGCAGCAGCGCTGGGCGGGAAGGCGGGCGGCGGGATCACGTGAAACAGTCACGTGCCGGTAAAATACGGTAAAGAACGGTAACTTACCGGGCCTCCCCAGCGGGGTAGGTAAAAATCGGTAAGTTACACCCCCCAGGACTTTTTTCCACAGCCCTAAAAATCGGGGCCGGTATCGATACCGTTACTAACATCCCCCGTAGGTTTACTGCGCCACCCTAGCGCCACCCTATCAATGAATCTTGATGAACCTTGGACGCGACGCGTCAACCCAGCCAAAAAGTGACCCCTACCCGACTTGAACGGATGGCCTTGTGGAACAGTCTTGAAGACCTCAAGCTGGAATCACACACTCTACCACTGAGCTAAGGGGTCTTGAGCGTCAGGGTCTAGTGCCCTTCATATTGGGAAAGGCATCACACCCGAGTTCTGAGTTTCTTGGGTCTCCATGTTCACCATGAGTCTCAGTGTGAGCAAAATGTGCGCCACTGCATGAGGTCTTCCACCGCGTTTGTGGCAAATATTGTTCGGGATGCACGTTCAAGGGCGGCGGTGGAACCATTCGGTGTTTCGTTTATAATCCTTATATACTACACTCAATTATATACATGCAATAACTTATGCAGAAAACAGGTGCGACAAACTAGATGCGGTGGGAGGTGTAAGTAGAAATTGTAGATGATGTCTATCTTCGATGTCTTCACTGACATCTAGAAATCTCGTCAGTCACAATGATTCTGGAGATAAGCTACAAAAACGTACCTGAACTTGGCCAACTTGGCCTGGATATTGGTGTTCTGCTCCTCCTCGTTTGGCCTACTCCCTTCCAAGTCACCTCCCCCGCTGCCACCCCGAAAGGGCGAGCTGTGAGGGTGAGTCACCCCCCACGCTTTCCGAGTCTTCTTGAGTGTGTCCACGAAAAGCAGACTGCGCCGACTTCCAGTCGGCGCCGAATGCGAAGGAGTCGAGATGTAAGGATGAGGACCACGATGTCTCCCAGCAGGCGTCACATTCGTGGTACTGCGATGCAGAGCTGGGCGTGTATTCGTGAAGGCATATCGGTTCTTCCACCCCTGCGCCACGATGGCTTGCCTCTCTGCCCGTTGTCGGTCCAGCACATCCTCTACATCCCCATCTACTTGCTCGTCTTCCGTCCGGTCGGGTGGTGTGGGATTCGGAGGCGTGGCACTCTTGCTACGAGCTCGCAAAGGCGAATCTTCCGAGTCTATATCTTCCACGCCCAAGGTTTTTCGTAGATCACAAACAGCTGTTGGTGTATCCTCGCACAAAACGCGATTGATTGCAAACGACCGTACGCGTCGCGGAGTCGCGGCAGGAGGACTCGAGACGACGTCCGCGCCAAAATCGAAATCGTCGAGAGATCGAGAGTTGGGATTGGTAGGCCGAACTGGAGAAGAAAGGTTATCCACGTCCTGACAGCGTGAAAGTGTCGGTGAGATATAGCCGTCCTCCTGGTCGACCGTGATTTCCTGCGCAAGAAGGACCTCTTCTACATCCAATTCGTCGACGTGACCGTTTACCGCTAACGAATCATCGTCGCTTTCCTCGTCAGAGATGACTGGGATATTCTCCTTCTCATCCCGTACACGCGACGGACCTGGTTCAGGCTGCGAATTGGAGAAGAACTTGGAGGTGGCTTGCTCCGCCCGGTGTCTCTTGACGAGGACATCTTGGTCCATAGCATCGGCCAAGGTGCGCTTGCCGCTTGCTTTTCCCACTACCATACGTTTCTCCACAGCGACTGGCTTCCTTGGTGGCGACTTCGGCAGTTGAGGTATCTTGGCGTTAGGACCTGTTGCGTACATACGTGTGAGCATTTGAAGATACACATACGATGAAACGATGTACCGAAGAAGCTCAGAATACCGTCTGAAGCCTTTTCTACAGCCTTTCCTTTCCCTTTATCCTTCCTTTCGTGCTTGACAAAATGTAGTGCCTTGGAGTGAGTCTGTGGTGTGAATGATGGATTGATGTCTTCCATTGGTAAGAGTGAGATGGGATCGACCTCCCCAAGGGCTAGTTTCTTTGCCAAAGAGGCTTCAATGTCCCTAAAAGTCGCGTCAGAACGCCCGATTATCCCGGTATAGTTGAACGCACCCGCCAACATGCGCATCCAAGGCGGCATTCCATTCATCTGGATCCACATCATTCAAATGTACCAGCTTTTCCAGTCGAGGATCGTAGACGCGCTGATGAAGAAAGGACTTCTCAGCCAGTCTGAAATTCTCCAGATAGCCCTTGGGTACAGTCTTCTTGCCTTCGAGCGCTACTGCTCTCACCACCTGCTCAGCTGTCTTCCAGCGCCTCAGCAATGAGCATGCTGTCTTCAGCCCTATGCCTGGGATGCTCGCTAAGTAGTCGCAACCGCTCAGGATCGCCATGGTGCGGAACTGTTTATCGGACCAATTGGCGAGAATGATGCCGTCGGAGCGGACTGAGGCAAAGTCGGCACGGGAGATGCAAATGACAGTACGCTGGACGGCGTCGAGCTTGTAGAGGACGGTGCGACAGCCAAAGACGAGGAGGTCGGAGTCCTCGGTGACAATGGCGTCGACGAGGCCTACGCGCTCAAGGAATGCCATTTGAGCGTCCGCCTCGTACGGCGCGACAACGTACTTGACGTTCTCTGCTCGAAGAGCCTACCGCTTCAGGTGAGCAAGTAGAACAAGGCGAGCGCTCAGAACGCACCTTGATGCACTGGTAGGCCATCTGCGGGGTCACGTCGACACATTTGACGAACGCCTCCCGAGCCTGTGCCGTCTTCCCTTGCGCGTGCAATGCGCGCCCCTTTGCTAAGTTCTCCTCTCGCTTGGCCTTGCGGCCCACCTCCGTCTCTTTCTTCGCAGGGAGCGGGCCACCGTCGAATACGATGTATGGTTCGACTCCTTCGTGTCGCAGGATCCTGACTCTCTCCATGATATAGCGCACATACCTGGAAGATGTCAGTGGCAGGCGGGCACTGAGCGGAGAGGGCCGCACTTTGTAGTGGGCTTGTTCGTTGCCAGCTCTGTGGCACATGCATGGACTCCTCTGTGCAGCCACGCATACCCGTCGACCGCTACCGTCTTGCCCGTAAAGTCTGAGAGAGGCCTTGTTTGCTGGATTGATTTGAGTGCCGGCAGAAGTCCAGAGATGCCCATGTCCCACTGGGCAGCATGGGGTAACAAGTCAAGCAAGAGCGCTTGTTTGGATTTGAAGGCTCAGGTTCAGGCATCGGCAAAACGCGTGATCGCGTAAATGACAACCATCATGACATGGACGCGCTAATTAGTCGCGTCTCACTGGGGCGGAAGCTCTATACAACATGATATTTCGTGTAAACATCGCTTACGGCTCGTAAATAGCATAGTAATACACTTGTACATATCAATCAAATTCACCCACTCCTGGACCGAAGTGGGTCTCGTCAGGACCCAGTGTGAAAGCTCTACATCCAGTTGCGTCACAGCCCTCATAGGGCTTGTTGTTCCCTGGCCAGTCAATGTCAACAGCCTTATACTGAACGGCAAAGAACTGGATGATGGCAGAGATGGCGATGGCGCTGAGAATCGGGTCAACATCGTACCAAGGATGCTTGATGAGCAGCGCATCACTCACCAGGAAAATGCCGATGCCAAGATGTAGTTGTACTTCGACCACCAGCCCAAAAATCTCTTCTTGATGAACACATTGAACACGAACGAAATTGGAACCGCGGGCCAGGTGTTGGACAGATTGTAAGGAGCCCTGTGCAAAGGGAAGACATCAGATATAGCTGCGAGGAATAGACAATGCTACTGACCAGATGAGAGATCCCAGGAAAAACACAGGCAAGTGGAAGTACTTGAAGACCACAGACTTGTTTCTGAGGTAGTAGAAGATGATAGGCAAAACGAAGCCGATGAGGAAACACCAGATCAAGGGGTTGTAGATCGCGCCACTTCCGAACATTCTGGTAGGGCCAAGGGTTCCCCAGAGGACGCTCGCGGTGAAGAAGGTGTTGGGTCCTGGGCACGTGAACTTGTCCTTCTGTGTCGGACTGCACACATCCTCGATGCCCGTCATCTGGAAGTTCAGCACAGCGATGGCGACGAATGTGCTAACGAACGTCGCGATCATCTGCACCCAGAAGGTGATTTTGGGTGCGATATGCGTGTAATGGGCGAGCTTGAGATCCTGCGCAAACGCGAGCGTGTGGGCAGTCGTCACGTAGCCGTAGGACTTGAAGAAGTTCATGGCAGTGGCGTTGCCAGGGAACCACAGACCACCGAAGAACTCGGCAAGGACGTTGAGGGTAACCTCGGCATTGGTGACCGCACGAATGATACCAACGGGCACACAGAAGATGACTGCCAAGAAAATCCCATACAGTACGACTGCCGGGGTCGTATGAGTCGGATACGCGCCAACACCCGCGGCACCAAGGCCAATGGAGATAACAAGCACACTGGAGAGTCGTAAATGATGTGTGAATAACTAGCATTGGTGCAAAAGGCTTACACCAGATAATGCCACTCCGGCACCTCCTTGTAGGCACTCATGAGCCGGCTATGAACATCGTACTTGCTGTCCTCGGAGAACTTCTTGCGCTTGACAAGATTCTTGAAGCTCAGGATGATCTCTCGCCGATGGTAGATGAACGTGTGCGAGATGGTAGCGGCATATGTGGCAACTGTTGAACAAACGAAATGAGATTTGAGCTTCGTGATGGTGTGTGACACCTACAGAAGAAACCATATAGGAGGATGTTTCCAGCGGCGAGATAGGCAGGAGAGTAGGCTTTATACGATTCCAAATCAAACAAAGTCTCATCGTTGACCGCGAGGGACACGTTATAGCGGGCGCCAGTGTTGTCGAATACACCGTTGGAATTGATGGGCAAGTATCCAGTGTACCATGTATTGGAGTACCACAATGCCAAAATCTGAGGAAATCATCAGATTGAAGTACTGCAACAAATCAAAGGCGCGTACCGCTGGTAGGGTGAAAATAGCGCCAGCGAAATAGTTGGCAATCGTGAAAAATGGATTGATAAGCGGGTCGCCGCCCACGGTCAACACGTTCCAATCGAAGGTAGGTATGGGGTTCAGACCGAGACCAGAGATGCTTCCAGTAACCGCGGCAAGCGTGACGTTGTCGGGCGCAATCCAAGTCATCCAGTTGAAATATGACAATGCCTGGAAAATGTAGCTGTGGCAATCGTTAGTGTCAAGGATTATTTGCGCGAGAACAAGAGAACGTACTTCGGGAACCAGAAATACACGAACATGCCGCCAAAGCAGTACAAGAAGAAGCGCATTCGAGAGATTGCCCATCCATTCACATAAGTGTTTGTTTCGGAGTGGAAGGCTTTCTGCAGACACATGTCATTTTCCAGATAAATAGGCAGCGAATTATAGTGAGAACTCACGTTCAGCGCTATCGTTGCTAAATTGGCAGGCCAGATTGCGTATTGCGGATACACAAGGAAGCGTCGAGTCACTCCCGCTAGCCCATATCCAATGAAATTCGTTGAAAGTGCGACTGAAGCGAGGATATCAGTACGGCATTCAACTCATGGGCACAACGAGGCACGTACTTAGAACCTGATATCCAAAGTTCTTGGCCCACGATTGATTGAAGAAGCGTTCGGCGTATTGGACCCATACAATATAGTTTGTATATGGCGTGTTGAATCCGACGTTAGCCATAATGGTGATGACCATGTGCTCTTTCATGTTAAAAGGACCTCTTTAACCGAACCATTAGGCAAAACCGCATATACAACAGATGGAGTTAGGACTGACGGATTCAAGCCAATGCGGGTGCCTAAGAAAGGCAGCGTGAAGCCCCAATCCGGAAGAGTCTCGCATGCTTTCCCAACAGGATACGCGAGCAGTTGCGCCACGTTGCTGCTAACAGAGATACCGGGCTGACGAATGCTGAAGAACTGATTGATGAAAGCGCCAGCCGCGACGTAGACGATGCCGATGATGAATGCGCGGACGGTCAAAGCATGCAAATTGGGATCGTCATGTGCAGAGACTACTGAGCGAACTTCAGCATACGGAGAGTTCTAAAGAAGGTTAGTCTACCACGCCGCAGTGCAGATGCTACAGAAGCTCACGGTAGTGACGAGGGCAGCCTCGATCTTGACCTCTTCGTAAAGCTTCGCATAGGCGGCGGCGTCGGCCTTCACTGCATCGTCGTACAGATACTGACGGATGAGAGTCATCGCGCGAGTGGGGAAGTTCTGTCGAGACATCTGTCAGGCGCGGTTGGTTTGGAATGGTGCATGCTTACTGGGTCGCGGTCGTGCACCTCGATGATATAGTTGAGGCAATCATCGACTTCCTCTTGAGACATGGTCTCAGCATGTGCCATAGCATGTTCAATGTCCTCGCCGAGAGCCTCCATGTCCTGGCCGACAACATCCTATGTGCAGTAGTCAACAACATGCTCTAAAACTCGATGTTAAGTACTAACCACTTCGGCAGCCGAGAAATGCTTCTCATCCAGAGAACTGCCATGGTCGTCCCCAAAGGCGGTCGAGTCTTTCTTCTCGTCTGCAGACATAGTGGCAAGCTAAGGCAGGGAGCGCCGAGGGAGGTGACTAGAGAACACATGCGGAGGATTAGCACCTTTATAATCTCGGGAAGATCGAGAGCAGGCGATGGATCTGGGAGTTTGCATTACTTCCTAGCACTTCGCCACATGGTCCTCGGGAACACGGTTTACTTGACGGTGAGTAGCGTGTGGACTCACGGGGATAAGCATTCTATTCAAGGCGATTCGCCACAATGGCCAGATCTTGGCAAGGATAAGCCAAACGAGGAACCACAGACTTCGCCCCGTGTTCTGTTGAAATACAGAGAAGAGGCCGGAGCCAAAGTTCCTAGACGCAAGAAGCACCATTCTGAGGCTCTGTATTAGCGGAAGAGAGCGGAAGGCACAAGTTGGCAAAGATAAGCTGCGAGGTACATACAGGTCGCGAAAATCAACGGACGTTTTCCATGACCAGAATGAGATCGCCAGATGATCACAAGACGACGTTATTTGCAGCTCTCTCATACGGAAGAAGTTCTCATTCGCATGTAACATTGCGAAAGTCTGAGAGTGGGAACTTGAAGTCAAGATTGGTACATGTCCTAACGACAGGCGTCATGACATCAATGCGTGATGGGCACTATGAGTAGGTTTGTTATCGAGTGTCGACACTGGACAGGAAAAACCTGGGGATTTCTTACCCGACTCAATAGGACAATACCCTGAAAATGAAGGAGGTGTTACGGTGGTCCACACCATCTTCCATGCACCAACCATAACATTCCGCCCTGGTACCTTGTGAGCGCTCCGAAGGCTCTCGTGGATCCGGACGCCAAGAAGGTGACCACACACGTATTTCAGAATGTCAAATGGGTGTTGTTACTTATCTTCCGCAAGGCTGAGAGACCAGTCGATATCATATCCACGCACGTCACGCCCACGATACCGGTACAAAAAGAGGTCCTGGACAGAAACAAAGGAGATTAGGACGCCGTTCTGAGTCGCAACGGCGACTCTCTCCAGGCTGTGCATTATCATCATGAACCGATGGGACGGCGATGTTGTTTGTGAACCTGCAAGTAAGGAGAATGCCGTTCGGCATCAAGGCTCCGGATCACAACGAGATATGCAATGATTGCAACCCTGTACTTATCAGATTTTCCGAGTCTTCGCTCCAGGAGTCTGGAATTCTCTTGGTCCCAAGCTGGTCCCAAGGGATCGTGGAATGATATCCACATTGGTTGCTGTCACTGATGACAAGTGCCCATCTGGTGCACGATAAGTACTTGATACTCGTATCGACAGCCGCAGAACTGCCGCGGACCCTCCGGATAGCCCAAGTCTCAAGGCTCCAAACAGAGCCCAAAGATCAATGCATTCATACCAGTTACACTGTCGCGTCGTGGCATGTCCTATGTCGTTGTACCAACTGTACGATACAGGCCTTGATGCTAACTTGGCCGGCATCGTTCTTCTGATTCTCCGACTCGCATGGCCCGTACCGCCTGTCCGCATTCGACCTGCGCCACCAACATCTCTCGCAAGATCTTGCGATCAAATATTCTCCATCCAGACAAGATACACGCCGGATCATATGTCCATGTCAATTGTGGGCAGTGCGTCCCGCAAGCGTCCCGGCCCGCGCCTGTTACTCATTGGAAGAGCAGGAGAGAGCAGGACCCAGGTTGTACTGACCCATGCGTACCATCAACGATCCACACACGCCCAAGAAATGTCGCAATTTCCGCGGTCCAGACGATACATGTTCAGAGGCAACATCACCTGCTGTCACTTGGAGTCTGTACACCTTCCATTCCTCCGCGGTGTATCCGAGAGTGAGAACGCCGATCAAGTGAAGCGTGCTTCTTGACGACGATGTCCAAAAGGACGTAAAGCTGTGGTAAAGCTCATCCACCATGTCCATAGGAGGTATTGCCACTGTTCTTTCCTATAGCTCATGAGCGATGCACAGTCCTAATACGCCCTTGGCTTCGTCACTGCCATTCTTTGTTTCTGCGCATATACAGGATCTTCCCCGAAGTCATCAATGGAGAAGATCGACGCCGTCGAAGGAGGAGAGTCGGTATATTCCACGCGAAATTGCATCGACGCCACCGAACTTTGCCCTTGCCTTCGGCGATGTCGGTCCTCCCAGTCCCGCAAATGCAGCAAGAACCGGGCCGTAAGAATTCCATAGATGCTGTGAAAGTCGTCTTGTTGAGATCCGGGATCTAGCTGACACAAGGAAGGCCTACGGTAGGACAAACGCACTGAGGATGCGTTGAAGAAGGCCTTCTTTGACCTGTAACATTTGTCAGAGACTAGGCGTGCAGGAGCATGACTACTTACATAGTCAAGTCCGGCAGCCGTTCCCATAAGCGCGACCATTACTCTAAGCGTTCTTCAGTTTGGATAATGTGACTGATTGTCAGTCATACTGACATGAAGTAAAGAACCCCTGGTGTAACGAGTCGATGAGTGAAATATCTAGTCGAGCGACTAGTCCATACCGTATTCCAGGAGTAAAAACGTGAAGCCATCCCGCTGGGACCGCCAGTTTCCTCCAATACGAACCGCTTGGTATGTTCGGAACACAGTCAAAGCCGCTGAAACGACCTCGAACGTCAACATCAGATAACACAGAAGCCTCGTCACTACACAGAGATGTCAAGAGCCACTGGCAGACAACAAAGACGGACATACTCCTGCTCCTTAGTTAGTGATTCGAAGCTTGACGAATAAAAGACACCGCAAAAGATACCGCACTCGCCTTAACGACATGGAAGAATCTGAGTATTTGATCCCCGCTGACTCCATCTGTGAATACATACCTGTCGTAAGTCGGCGTGAAAAATTGCTGAGTGCTCGCGACGTACAATATCAACCACGACACACGCCAATCCAAGTGCGCACAGTCCGACTAGGATGACCTTGTTTTTGTTCCATACAGCGTATGTTCGCATGATGAATGTGGCTGCGCATAGAATTCTTAACTTCATATGGGGCGGAAGTTGAGAGTATACGAAGACCTACCGATGATAGCAGCCCGAGCCACAACACTTGAGATATCAGCGATGAGGAGTATTTGGCCAACCCTAAATGGACACATAAGAGACAGTGAGTTGGCGGCTGTGAGGGAGCTTACTTGAATCAGAGCTATATGTCAAGAGGTTGAAACGAGTGGTGGTTCAGTTTACATTATCTCCAAGCATTCCCAGGAGCTTGAAAAGGTAAAGAACATTGACCGGCAGCGAATAGCGACAGATAAAGTAGAAGAGAGTCGATATCCGTATGTTTTGACACCAGATATGCCGAACCTCCTCTTTAAACGTGAGGCAGTAGTCGTACCAGATGAAAGCTTCCAGATCAGTGGGTGAGACACAAGTAGCACGGGTGTTGAGAGATCAACACACCTATGCTAGAACACTGAATGCATATCCGAGCGAAGCTACGAGTTCATCGTCAGCGCCGTGCATTGATACGAGCTATTGGAAAAGCTCACTGAACGTATGCCTCTTCCTCTGATACAAAAGCGCCAGCTGTCATGGACGATATGAGAGTCTGAGCGCAGGCCTAGTCCGGGTCCAGCGGAAAGTCTTATACATTTCCGCACGGTTACGGTAACTGCTACCACATGAGAATGATTAATATATGGATGCAACCCTTTACTTGTAGGACTATTGCGCTATTCAATGCTTAGCCAATGACCTGAGAAACCGGTGAAAACCACGAATAGTCAGTTGTTTAACGGTCGGGCCTCTACTAAGAGGGAGAGAGCTAACTTACCACGTTTCAATGCTATGGGTATGCTTGTAAGTACTGTATTGACCGTCGTGCATGTGCACATGATGTGGACCCACTGAATATGTTGTCATCATAGAAGAAGCGAGGAGACCATGAAGATCGTGTGGCATACAAAGCCACTGTCAATGGCAGCTGTAGGGTGCTTCGGAGAATCACAAAAGTCGAAGACCTTGGGATTCAGAGCAGGGGTATCGCTGGTCCCGAGCTTGTGATAATGTGGCGCAGTTATTGGGGTGCCGGAGGCCTCGGCATTGACGTCTGGTTGGATGATATATTTGGGGTGATATCACCACAGAATTTTCGATGTAAATGGGCGAGGATCGCCGCGAAGCAGTTTTTTCGAGAAGAACACGTCGCACGACGATGAAAGTCGAGAGGAAAAAGGGCGGAGTTTGAATGGAGCTGTCGACCGCGACGTTCAAGGCGCGGTGGAAGTCTTTTCGATCTCATCGGTTTCTCAATAGGACTAGAGCGTATGGATCAGCGACAGGATACATCGAGGTAATCGAGAGATTACGGAGAAAAAGCGAAGTTATTCATAATTCGAGGCTGAACAAGTACAGAACAAAGTCCGTAGATAAGATAAGATTTGCCTACTATCAATTCATTGATCAAAGTTGTCTTTTAACCTCCTCCCACGATGGCAACACCGAGTAGCGTTGGGATGAGAAGACGAGCGCGCACGTATACAGATATGACCGCGCCGACGTCTCCGCCCGCCTATGAGAGCGGAGAAGAGGTGAGCTCCTTGCTTTGTTGGGCAGAAAAGGCGCTGACAGCACAAGCAAAGACTGCACGACCAGACAGTCCGATCATGACGCGAAGACGAACACCGTCCTCGCCTACAGCGCCTCGGCTTTCAAGGCAGAGCTCGAGTAATCAGCTCAGAACGTCTCCGACACGTACTCGTGGCTCGCGGCCCTCGACGCCGCCGCCCACATCCCCGCTACCGACGCGCAGCTGGCCGTCGTTTCCGCCTCCGCTCGTCCCCATGACTTGCACCGCACTCAGCAGCGACGATGACGAGGAGGCTCTATACATGGTCTCTTCCCCTCCACTCCCTTCAACACGCCCTCTGATATCGAATGCACCGCCTCCCCTCTCATCTCCCTCCGACTCTGAGCTCGAAGTGCGCGCTTTCCACCCGCATCGACCTATAAGTACCACCATGCCAATGACAGAGACTGAGGACGACTTCCGCCCAGTGCGCCTGCCCACCGCGCGTCGACCGCCTCGAAATCCTTTCCCGTATACCTTCGACATAGAGCGCTTTCACCTTGAAAACCCCCTCGCATCGATCTGGGGCGACACGCCCACAACGCTTGACATCCTGTTTGGTGCAGGTCGTTTTCTGAGTGTTATACCAGCATCCATCGGCGCTGTCTTTCTCGTGATTGACAGAGACTCGTGGCACATCCTCGACACGCTTACCGCGCTGTTGTTCACCACCTTAACGGCGTACCAGTGCCTAGCCATGACTTCAGGACTGCTTTTCAGATGGAGGACGTATTACCCGCCTCTACCGACGCTAGTGCGTCTTCTCGCACTCCAAGTGATATGTTGGACCGCCACACAAGTTACCATTAGCTCTTTTCCTATGGGGAATACACCTCAGCCGGTATGGGCCTTCATAGCTACTTGTACGTCTGTCTCGCGTGCAGCGCAAATGTGGGTCACAAGTAATCTGTGGCGGCACGATGTTCCTCCACCGCCAAAATCCAAATCGCGTGCCCGTTGGCGTGGAGGGACCTGGCGTGGACGGAGGTGGGATTGGGGTGCTGTCACAAGGAGGTGTGTCGTCCCTCTGGGCTTCGCCTACTTCTTCATGGCATGGGCGGGCGTCATTGTAAGGTGGGAGAGAGAGGTGTAGTGTATATGATAGATTTCAAATGCTTGTATCTATGTTACTGTAAGTACTGATTTAGCCACGATGGGACTTTACTCGATAGCTACTACGCGACGCCGATCTACATACTTAGGAGAGATCATCCACATGCCACATACTGTTATCGTCCTGCTATCCTGGTCTTTCTCCCCCTTGTTTGAGATATATCAAGGCCTTTAAGGGCTACCTTTCACTGTGACGAGGAAAGGCCGAGTGGTACCCTTTTACACAGCAGAATGGGCGCTCTCTAAGGAGCTTTATGATGCATGCATGCTAGGTACATTCGCGCGCAGTCGAATTTCGCGACCATGCGCCTTTGAACTTCTGGTTGTCGTGACAACGGCTATGGTCTAAGAAGTTGCAGCTGCGGTAAGCAGTAAGGTAAGACCGGTCCAAGCTTGTTATTGTACCAAGTCATTACATGTTCGCGCGCCCGATTCCTCAGGCCCATGGCCCAACATCGCCGGCGTTTGGACCGCGGAGTTCAATGACCGTTATCGAAGCTGGCGGAGGCTGGCGGAAGGAGAAGATGACACAGTGACAAAGTGACATTGCAGAAGAATGGACTAGTGGAGAATGCGCATGCGTAGATGGAGGGGTAGAGATTGACCTTGAAACAGATTTTAATAAGTCAGGAGGGTTGTGAGGTGAGTGGTCGGTCCGATTGGATTAGTTTGGACGAGCACAAGATGCAAGGACACCGATGATGCCGATGCATGGAAGAATGGAGCAGTGAATCCACTTGGGAGCAGTTGAATCTGGGAGCAGCTGGGAGCTCGAGGCTGCTCCTGGCTGCTCGATGTCGGCGAGTGCGGCATGGAGTAAATTGAACCCTGAGGTTGCGGTGCCACAGCCTCCATTTGTGCGCGATCGACCATGAAGAGAAACGGAAGACGGAATAAGATGAAAGGCGAAATCCATTGTACTCTGGCGTTCGTGGCCTAGGCCGAGTATGAGAATAGAACAGCAAAACGCGCGAAGGGAGGTAAACATGAGGACACGAGGTGGCGGGCAGGACGCGACACGGGATGGGGGAAGTGATTGACTTTCTCCGTTGATCGTGAATTGATCGCAACGGAAACGGTCCCGTTGAGTGGCGAAGAGCGATCGTACATACTTTGTACACGCACTTGAAAGGCAGGGCATGGGCCACCACAAGGGCTCTTCTGCTGTGCAAAATGTGGCTGACTGCAAATCGTAGGGCCGGGCGGGGACAATGGTGGAGCAAATGAGGGTCCGGGCGTACAAACAGATTAGATATACAGATCGAGCCTGATTAGAAAACGTATAAAGTGCGGATTATTTTCAGACCCCGGCCACGCCCTCTCCTTCCCTTCCCCTCGAGGCTCCTTCATCCGCTTCTCCTCACTCCCGCCTCCCTTTTACGACCTGGGATCCTTGCTGTGCATCGACTCTCTACACAACACATCAACCCATCAACATCAACAATTATCCTCTACCCCGCTCCCACACGATGAAGCCCTCTCTCTCCATCATCATTCCCCTTGTTCTTCCCCTCATCAGCACTGTCTACGCCCACGGCTATGTTGACAAAGTCAGCATTGCTGGAACCGACTTCACCGGGTCTCCGCCCGGTTCATCCAGCACCAAAGGCGTTGTTCGAGTGATCTCGACCACCTCGCCTGTAAAGGGCGCTTCCAACTCCAACTTGAACTGCGGTCAAGATGCCACAGCGGTCAAGGGTATCGCTACGGGCAACCCAGGAGACGTCATGGCCTTTTCCTGGAACGATGGCGATGGAAACGTGAGTTGTCCTCACTTCTATCCTTACAAACATGTACTGATGTGAAAAATTCTAGTGGCCTCACAATACGTATGTGTTAATCTTCGACAGCGCGAACAGCACTTACTGATATGATCTAGTGGGCCGCTCATGACCTATATGGCCGAGTGCACCAACGGCGATTGCACATCATTTGATACCACCGATGCGAAGTGGTTCAAGATAGACGAGCAGGGCTACGATGCAAGCGCGAACGCGTGGGTGCAGGCAACCATCATGAATGGGGAACCTGCGTATGTGACCATTCCCTCCACCCTGGCTGCTGGCAACTACATCGTCCGCCACGAGATTATCGCGTTGCATCTCGCCATGACCGAGGGTGGCGCGGAGTTCTACCCATCATGCACCCAGTTGACTGTGGGTGGTAGCGAGAGTGGTGGCCCAAAGACTAAGGAGGAAGTGTCGTTCCCTGGCGCGTACTCCGACACAGACCCCGGCATCTTCCTCGACGCGTACTCGAAGGCGGCAACCTCGGATTATGATTTCCCTGGGCCCGCCATCGCGTCGTTCGTCAGCGGCTCTTCGTCATCCTCTGGTGGATCGTCAGCTTCCACCACTGGCAAAGCTACATCGACAAAGACCAAGACCTCCACTGGCGCCACCAAGACCTCCACCGGTGTCGCGACCACCTCCACCGCGTCGGTCGGTTCCTCTTCGGGCTCGTGCAAGCTCAAGAAGAACAAGAGGGCTGTCGCCACGAAGCGTTCCCTGCACCGTCCCAAGCATTACAGTCGCGTCTTCAAGGGACTCGACTTGTCGATATGATTTACATTCCCTTCACGTTTGACGTGTCGGGCACACTTCGTTCCTGGTGGACCCAGACTACTCATGATTCTCAGCGCCTAGTGCGCTGCATATGTACGCAGTGCTGTTCATTTCCTCTTACGTGCTCATATACATCTCACGCTCACTCACTTGTATCGTTATCACTCTTTATGTAACTCACGCCAGTCGTTGTATTTTTAATGCCATCTTGATGATTGCAGACTATCGTGCGATCCGGTCCAACCAAGTACAGTTCATGTCAATCATCATACTTAGCAGATGCTCGTGCGCCACAGCGGTCTGATAAACTAGTGTATTCAACCGAAGCTTGAGCAGCGCAGATCATACCATCCTCAACAGCTGGTCTTCCACAAACCTTCCATTGATGTAGCCCACCGACGAGGTCGACAGTGTCTATCCAAATTTTAATATGGCAACTCTCAAAATCCTAGTCAGTCCCCGTCCATTCCCTTTGCTCTCTTCGCCGATCACAATGGAGCACAATGGATGTTATGACTGCCTCACGATGCTACTGGTCTAAACAAGACAATAGACAAGGGCTCGGGCCTTCCTACCGCTGCTCTGTTATGTACAACAATGGACCCTTTCGAACAATAGACAAGGCACCCCGGCTTATATAAAATGGCTCGACTCGCGTCGTCTCTCCTCACCTACTGGCGGGTTTCGGTGGTCTCCATTCTTCCTCTCAATCCTCTCTTTCTTTACCCTCTCTCACGAACGCGACTCGAGTGCTAGCCACCGACACGACTACGATGAAGCTCTTTACACCCTGCCTTTTCTCTCTCTCATTCACGCTGGGCGTCCTTGGTCATGGTTATGTCGATCTCGTCACCGTTGGCAGTACACCTTTCCCTGGCTCGAAGCCAATTGACCAACTCAACGGCCAGGCGCCCGCGAAAGACGGTGTCGTTCGCGTCATTCAGACGAAGTCACCCGTGAAGGACGTCACTAAGCCGGAAATTACCTGTGGATGGGATCCTGTCGCGGTGGATGGCATAGCGGTGGGCAATGCTGGCGATGTGATGCAGTTCGAGTGGGCCAATGATGCATCGGACAACGGATTCGTACGTCTTCCCTGATCGTGATCCTTCGTGCAACATCTCATATAGTATTCTTTTGTGCAGTGGATACATAACGTGTATGTTTATTCTTACTCTCAAACAACATACACTGATGGGATCTAGTGGACCGATGGTGACCTACATGGCGCATTGCGGCTCAGACTGTGCCAGCTTCGAAGCGAACGCTTCGACGGAGTGGTTCAAGGTCGACCAGCAGGGCTTCGATGCCTCCACAAATGCTTGGGTTCAGCAGAAAGTCATGAACGGCGCGCCAGCGAATGTGACTATTCCGAAGACGCTGAAATCGGGACAGTATCTTGTGCGACACGAGATCATCGCGCTGCACATCGCCGCCGATCTAGGCGGAGCGGAGTTCTACCCATCTTGCACCCAATTGAAGGTCGAAAATGGCGGGAGTGGGGGCCCGGCTGACAGTGAGCTGGTGCAATTCCCGGGGGCATACAAGGCTACAGATCCGGGCATCCTTGTCAACGTGTTCACGCCAAATATCCAGGCCAACTATTCCTTCCCTGGTCCTGATGTGGCGGCATTCGTTACCTCGTCTTCATCTGGCACCGTCGTCTCTTCATCATCCTCGACTCCCTCTGCCACACCCTCCGCGCACAATCACGCCGCGGACTCCACGCCGAGCGCCGTATCCGGTGTGTGTAAGAAGAAGAAACGCTCTGTAGAACAGGACGTCGTAAGACCGCGCCACTATAGTCGCATCATGCGCAACCTAGGTTTCAAAGGACTTTAAAGTGTACCGGGTTGGACTTTATATCTATCATGATATTTACGAGTATATCTTACGCCATTGACACTACTAGTACTACTTGTATATACGCAGTAACAAACCATCAATTGCTTTGGTATTACCGGGACTCGGCCCGGTAATCCCCAAGACAGGTTTTTCTCTGAACCACCAACTTGCCTTCGTTCCAATGTCTTTCGACACTCCGGCAGCATTTCTCGATATTCAAAAAGGCTCGATTTCAAGAACTCCAGCACCAGGCAGGCTTCAGATGGCTACCGACAAGCCCTCCATTCCTGGGCCATCCCATCTGAATATGCGAGCTCCGAGCTCTCTGCCTCCTCTGAAATGGACAAGCGTGGCATGGATTCCGAGCACAGCGTTTTGATCTCCATTAAATAGGCGGCCTTGGACTCCTCATATCCGGAACAACATTTTGCACCATGCGGCCGTTCAGCGCTCAGCGCTCAGCTGTCTCCTCGTCCCTCTTTTCTGTGCTGTGACTGCTTGGGCAAGGCTATGATATGGTGTCACCTGTGATAATACGCACTAAAGCGGATCATTGCTGCCGGATGAAATCGACGGTCTGGACATCGCGCCACTCTTGAGCAACAGCGTTGTTCGTTTCTATGTTGGGATAGGTGGTCCCGTAACAGATTTTACGATAATGTACGGCAGGAATTCGACTCTATCTGGTCGAGCGGCTCAGCGTTGATGAACAGAGTATCGTTGAATCGCTCGGCAACGACCTGATACGATCCCAGAGGTTGGTCTATAAAGGCACTCCGGCTAACACGACTACCTTCAAGACGCTCAAATTTGGTGGACCTGCACAACGCGAACAAGACTGGTGCAGAGTTTCCTCCGTGCTCAGCGACGTGCTGCAACCGTGATGTACGCAAAAGGGGATTGAAGACGAGCTCTAGGAGGTTCATTTCTCTGGACAATGCAGATGAACCTGGTATTGCCATCGATGTCTTCAATGCCCCAAGAATTGAAGCAGACCAATGTACTTCCTGGGCTGGAGGTGGCTGCATTCGTCGGGTTTTCACTCCCAGCGCCACCTATAACTCGTCTCTTACCACTTTTGCGTCTTCTCCCACCTGGAACGTCTCCGCGGTCGCCAGTTCTGCGACAAGTGCACGACTCACGGTGTCTGCATTCGGTTATGAAGCGCATCGACTTACACAGTAATCGCTCCTTGCACAATGGGCGTGGACTCAAAACTCCAAGACTGGTAATGACTAGGCTGACTTTCTGCATATCGGACTCGGTATTCTGGATTGTATGTAACCCTACAATCTTTGACGAAACACCACTGAAGATCACGAAGATATCCATGCTCTTACATGTGTAGAAAGCTACTCATCTCGATCTATATACTATTTGCTGTTTCCGTCTACTTGGACCGATCAGCAAGAATCTCAATTGTCACTCGGAGTCGGTTTTCGTCATGCTTCATATTGCTTGATCATATCGATTGATGTTGCCTCTGGTATTGCACTCGCGCTCGGAAATGATGGAAGCATCATGGCTGTAGATGTCGGCCATAGCAAGATCAACAGTTGATTCCCGCCACCGTTTCGGATTTTGCTTCTTGGATGTCATCAGGCAGAACTACCGATCTCACGCCGGCTGCATAAACTTCCAATTCGCGAGGCTTAATATTCACTGAGATATCGAAGCTGTCGTCAATTGACATGAACATGGGAAAAGGACTACAGTATATGTCGAACACGCGTGCGTTCCCGTTCTTTGACTACTGTCGTAATAATGCATTCGTCGCTCGGGATGGATCGCAGCCTGATATTGGGCAGCTCCATCAAGGAATCAATCTTTGACGCGGCTCACGCGGCTATACTGGCTTTCTTAGACAGATTGGGAACGCTCTCTTGACTCCGCCTTTGATATACGAACTTCTGCAGGCCGTCCTTTCTCATCTTGCCATGGACTCGGTGCACCCTAACTACCCCCCATATCTTTCGAAACTGTATGTCGTCCGTTGGAGTTAGATTTCAGTCGACTCTGACCTGTGGTCCTCACAGAACCGTTCCAATTGTACGCAACATAATCCTCTCTCTCACTAAGGGCGGCGAAAAAACCGATCGTATTGGCCTAGCTCGTTGGCCACTTCATCAATTGGTGTCTTTTCGGGATTCTCTGTGTGCAGACTTGTGAATATGTACTACCCACCTACACGTCATCACTGATAATTTCGGACAGTTATATATTGCATCGTGCACACTCGCCGCATACGCGAACGAAATTGGCCGACATATCTCGTTGCATGGATCTTTGTCACAGAGGTAGTGCAAACGGTCGTGGCCACAACGGATGCCTTTAGAGATTATGGTCTCCAATGGGGTAACTACGAGGAGTTCGACCGCATAGGATTGTTGTGGTTCAGTATCCCAGTGATGACAGCGATCAGTGAGTGCGAAGTGCACAACGGTCATCATGGTCGGGCAATCTGAAGCGATCTACAGTCAGTTTGACAGCCCACCTATTCTTTGCATGGAGGCTCTATGTCCTCAGCGCAAACAGATATATTGCTGGGCTCATAGTGGCGGTAATATTCATAATGTGACTTCATTCAGCCCATTCCAATGTCCTCGTAGGTTGCGTGCATTCAATGCGGTGCAGGACTCTGGGTGGGAGCCACAGTCAAAGCGACGGGGACCTTCTCTGGGCTTGCTATGGATCACGAATTTCCATTCAGGACAATTGTGAGTATCCCGAGGTAGAACGTGTCTATACTGACCACTAAGGTAAAATGCAGGCATGGCTAGGAGGGTCCGCCATGTGTGACATCCTCATCTCTGGCAACATGATGTTCTTCTTGATTCAAAAAAAGACTTCGTCCGACCAAAGCGCTTGGGCGAACCCTTTTTTGATGAAAGTTCTCCGAATTCTGATTGAAACGGCGATAGTTTGCTCCATGCTTGTAGTTCTCCAGCTCATCTTGTTCGTGTCCTATCGTCAATATACCTACCATCTTGCCCCAGCGATCGCAGTCTGCAAACTGTACTCCAACAGTTTGATGGTGGTAGGTCACATTTCTCGTATCAGAAACTTTGTACTCACCACCACGTCGCCCAGATTCTCAACTCACATATCCTTATTGTCGGACAGCATGCTCCGTTTGCAGACGGTAGCACGTTCTCCATATTCGATACGCCATCAATGGCCATGCGATTGCAGAACATGAATGTCGAAAGGCAATCTGGTGAGGATGGGCAAGGGAATGTAAGTAATTTGCTTCTATGAACATCACATCTACTAATACACCGTGGAAGAGATCAAGACAACATCCGAAAAAATGTATATGTGCTCACCTAGCTCGTCACTAGAACTGTGTAGTTCAGAGCTTGGAAGTAACGGACGGTCCTCTGGGCTCTATTTGTCTGTAATTTTTACGTCGTAGTATATGTAGAGCGTAAGCTAGTCTCGTAAACTGACTTTGCAGTAGGAATATAACCGTTTCTACTGAGCGTAAGCAAGTCAGGTCACAAGTGACATAGCCTGAGAGTGGGGCGTTATGAGTGATGACAGTCGATCACTCTGTATAACGCCTGATACCCACGACAGGGGGTAAACCGTGAGGTGTCGAATCAGCAGAAATTCGAGCTCCGCCTGATGGCCGCATCGTGGCCGAGGTGGGCTGAAATATGTGAGCTGACTATGTAGAACGTTTTGAGGCCCCCAAATTACTCTACAAATGCTTAGGAATACCACTTTAGCCTTACCAATGTATCACAAAACATCCTGTCGCCGGACTAGGCCGGACTAAGTGATAATTGGTCACAAGCAACTGATGTGCTTGTTTACCTTATGGTGAGTGAATTTCAACCGGAAGAGATCTCAGATGACCCGAGATAAGCATTTACTACGACTATTTGTGCTCCAGGAAGCGTTCAAGTAGCTGTTGAAGCACGAATTGTCGCTGCCAGGCTGACACGTGCAGGTGCCGAGCGGAGAATGAAATCGGCATTGAGAATCCACACCTCACGGTTTACCCCCCTGAGTGGGTCTCAGGCTACAAGTGACAGTATGCATTATGATTCAGGAACCCTGAAATGACGGCATTGACCGGCCCGACAGGTTTCTTTGCTTCCTACTTTCATGTTGAGGACGAGGCGCAAATGCCACGTCCTTTCTAGACTTCCCAAAGCCCCCAAAGACGGGCTACGCTTGGCCGTAGGTGCTATTGTGACTCACAAATCACCACGTTTACAGAATTCCAGTTCCGCAATAGCAAGCCTGGTAGCCAACACTTCGAAGGTAGTCGGCCGGCGCCTGCAAAATCTAACGCACTTGACCCACACCATCCGGCCGCGAAACTCAAATCCAAAGATCTGCCCTTTCACCGAACCAAACACTTTGACTGGTCTGCATTACCTGTGCAAGTTTTAGAGGCGCCCTGGAGCACCAGGGGAACATCATTCGGGCGTCCTTTCGAACGATGGGCGGACAGACTTCAGCGCGGCGAAATAGACGATACACTGCCTCCTTCGATACTTCCCGGAACTACCGCAAGGAGAATCCCCCTTCCGCTCGCTTTCATGGTCGGCAAGAAAGGATTCCATAAGGAAAAGTACATCAGAAAGATCATGACTCGCAAAGTCAATAACGCGTTTGCATTAATCGCGCAGCGAGGGGCCGATGTTGCAGAAGATGGAGAGCTCATTCTGTCCGACCAGGTTGACGCGACGCTGATCAGGACACTACTGTATCCCGGTGCCTGTCTTCTTCGACTGCTCATGTACATATCACTCATATTTCGTTCAGGCTGGCTGTACGTCTGCATGCCGCAAATTTCAGCTCTCGGTCTATCCATACCCGAAACAGTGCAGGATCTTCGACAGGCCTTCGCCTCTTTAGCGCAGCGTATCATAAAACTAGAAAAGTTCTGGGCACTCAAATTGGATCGGACGCTTGTCCCGCCGTCGGCAGAAGCTGTGGATCCAGCCATTTGTGAATTCCATACGCCCAAAAAATCACCGCCCAGTCTTGCTGAACAGCGGCGCATCGAGAAGCAACAAAGGAAGGCCGGTAACTTGGACTTCAACCAAAAAGGGGCATCCATTCGCGTCTTTGTTGACGAAATTAGAAAAGAAGATGCCTTTTTCTTTCCGCATGGCACTTCGAACATATCGTCCTGGGTATGTCTTCTAAGCCTATATTACAGGCCATTTTTGACGCGATGTTTAACAGGAACACGATACACCTGATATCAATAACTCCGACGCGGCAAGCCCAATCTCTCTCGAAACACTCATGGGACCGGCCGACGCTCCGTTCTCAACAGATAAGCCGTCCTCAATTTCCTCAGACGCACTTCCCTCCGTATGTCTTCTTCTTTAGAATCAGTGGCTTGGGAACAGCTCCAACTGATCATGTGTCAGGCCCTACCAACAAACGGACTAGACTCTGAACCACCACGGATGCCGAGGGTTCTGGCTATGAGAGACATACCTTCCGATAGTGCTGTTTTGAAGGAGCTTCCGGCGATTCCTGAGGTGGATACCTCTGATTTATTAGACACCATCCTTCAGAGCCTAAATCAAGAGGTAAGTTCTCACGTCGTTCGATGTTGATGCGACCCACGATGTCTTTTCAGAGGGAGAATACCTCGATGGTTGAGGACGACTTGGTATGTACGTCGGATGAACATCGTGAACCATTCATTCATAATCCTCAAAGGTCCCCGAACCGTCTTCTAATGACAACACTCAACAGTTACATGAGGATGACGGGCTGGTCTGTATCCTGATTTCTATCGTGCGCAAGACTCTGAACACTCCCGCATGCAGTTTAGTACCGGAGAGGAGTTCAGCGTCGATTTCCTCCTAGGCGACAAGGACTCCCCCAAAGGCATGTCGTCTTTGGAACGCTCTTACAACCGCCTGAACCGCATCAAACCCAACACCGATATCATTCTGTCGCGGGAACGTCGTCCGCCCCGCTGGAGGAAAGGCGATCCCGACACCGTTTTTTTGGTTAAGAAAACCGAGCCAGAGATAGAAGGCTCCGATTCGCCGCGCATCATCCTTCTCCGTGACCCAACAGAGACAGTGCATTCGGTGGCGCATCTGAAGGAGCAGGCAGCAGTTGCAACTCGTCCCCAACAGCCGCCAAGATCGTCATTGCAACGGACCCGGTCACGCCTTGCGCGCTTTGGCTTCGTACATGGGAAACGTGCCACGCCTTCGTCGGATAAAGATCAGCGCTAGGACCTTGCACAGAATTGATCCTCATCCTCTCGACATCGGCGCGGAGGTTGAAGCGGAATCGGGGGCGCGCACGAACAGCGTCGGGATGGCTATGAAGACCACAATTGATCAGCCAAATGGGTGCCAGTGCACAGTTCATTTGAAAGCCCATCGCGGGCTCAGTGATGGGGCAAGCCGTGGGCTCTGGTTAGAGTAGAACAGCTGGCATTACAATACAGTATAGAATGTGGTGGACCTGGCCAGAGACCTGCCTCACTTCCAGGATACAGATTGGCCCTGTGAGTAAGATGTGTAGATACCAATAACGATAACAACCAAGAAACGATAGCAGTAGTAGCACAGCGAAGCGTTATTCAGATTCTGTCCATGGAATAGTGACCAGTCGGGCGGGCAACCAAGATGTGTCTCGTAGAACTATCTGATGCGAAAGGGCGAGCAAAGGCCACGCGCTCTCAGATTCACTGAAAAGGCATTAGACTGACAGTCCAGGGATAAATGTTGTGTGCTTACGGATCCGTCTGAGTCGATAGAAGAAACGTCTGATCCACGGCCACACGTCTGCCCACGGAGCTGGTGACTTGACTATGCATTATGAGCAAGACCTGGGCGGGTCCTACTGGTAAGACGTCGTAATCAACTTGGAAGGAGCCGTTGTTGTGCGGGAAGAAGCGATGCTCTCCAAATAACTGAAGAGCCTGGGATATGTTGTTGGCGCCAAAAGTGAGTAGCGAGTCTGTACAGTAGGATGAGGTCGCGATATCCAAAGAAAAGGACAGCGGCACGTACCAGATGCACAGCCAGAAAAGGAGCGAGCTTCTGATACTATCAACGACTTGTCGCGGATGACGGAGCATGAAAGTATAGCTTTGTCTGTATACGCGTCTACCAGCCGAGCACGATCCTTGTCGAAATGTGTTACAAACCTGAAAACGGTTATTTCAATGATGGAATGACGGCGCTGGTAGAATGCACAAACCAGCGCAGATAGTCCAGTGCCATCTCCTTCAATCTCTTGCCCTCGTCGGGATCCAGCTGAGCAGAGAGTTCGACATATGTAGTCTCCATCTGGTGATCCTGTTGTCTGTAGTCGTCTTCAATGTCTATAACTTCCATAGATTCGTCACGAGAGGGTGTTTCGATAGGTATTAGGGAGGATAAAGGAGGGGTTGAGGAATGTGGACAATCGACTTGTTCAAGATAGTAGCCGCTCTTATCCAAAGGGGCAGGTTCAGGACTTGACTCTAGTGATGGGTTGGGCATGACAATGACCTCCTCGAAGTAGAAGTTGTGCTGATTTGGATTGGAATGCTTTTTCTTGGAAGTTCGTTTCTTCTTGAGAGTGGATGTGAGAGGTGCGGGCGGTTCGGGAGTGATGGCAGGAACGGAAGATATTGAAGAATTGGCCGAGTCGAATTTCATGGAAGTAACAGATGTGTTGGAAGATTCGGAGGTGAAGGTGGATGGCTGGTCCGGTTCCAGCGTGTCCGACCATACAGGCTTTGGAGATGTCCAGTCGATGACCATCCCATCATCCCTGATACGCGTGAGCATGTGCACGAGACAGTGACAGTAAGCTACACCAACCGAAAGAAACACCGAGCGATACAAAAGCCGCGCGCTTTCAAAATCTTGGACTCTCGCTTGAACCATTTCTGTCTATTGACGCCCCAGTTTTGTGCGGGCAGCTTTTGGCAATCTCGCGGCAAGGGGTGGAACCATTTCGACCCAGAAGTCACCAGTGAGCGCGAGGGGGCATCGTCAAAGAGAGAGACATCGTTGTGCTCGGACTTGGGGATGATAGGAGCGGGCTCGTGGCTGAGTTTGCGACGCTTGGGATTCGGCGGCGGGCTGAAGTGAGAGGGGGTGGTGGGTCGTGATGATGAGGCGAGACTGGACGCAAAAATATTGGGCTCGCGCGCGTCAGATGCATTGGGAAGGGGTATATGCGGTGCGTGGAACGGTGGCGGGGGTGCGAGTGCAATGGGAGCGCGACTGGGTACAGCAAATCTGAGGGGCTTCGGAGGCAGCGGATGCAAGGATGGCGGGCGATGGGGAGAGATAGGATTGGGTGCTGGATGTCCAGTGAATGGTGGTCGAGGTCGATCTTGTAGGGGAGCGTTTCCTCTTCCTCTTCCTCTGCCTCTACCTCTACCGCGACCGCGACCGCGCCCTGGCGGCACATTGTGAACCTTTGTCGACGCTATCACCGGCGGCGCCGCCTGCTTCCGCTTGTCGATGGTCTCGTTCGGTTGCAAGTCTTCAGCATGCCCAGTCGTCGTCGCGCCAGGATGTTTCCTGCCGGGATAGGGTGCTGGCCGGTTCTGATATCGACCTCTCTGTGTTCCGAATCCGCGAGTGTTGTTGAAGTGTCCATGTGCAGCGTAAGAGTCCTGTCGTCGATGTTCATAGCCTTGCATGGTTCATTATCCAAAGAATGAATGTTGACGGTAAAGTAGGGTAACAAGTTGTTTTTCCTTTCCTGGCGTACTCCTCCCGCCTTGCAGAATTCCCACGCGCGAACCAGCGCTTCGAAAACGGAAAACTCATGTAAATAATGCTAGTGTTTGTAAGAGAAGGAGCCAATACATGCAAGGTATTCAAATAGAGAGATGCTTAAAATACAGCCAGTCATATGCAAAAAAATAACGCCACATTTATTGCCGGAAACCCATTCTCCTCGCATAATTCGCCTGCTCCTCCTGCGTCAATCGATCGGCCCCGGCCCAATTTGCTGAACTGGTCCGAGCGCGGAAGCGACTTGATCTCGTCCGGAACACCTCCTCCATCCTCAATGGCTGTATAGGACCAAACACCTCGTCAGGATCAATGCCAGCCTGCGTCGCAAGTGCCTGGTGCAAATACGGCGATTGAGCCCAATCTGGAGCTTGGTACTTCGGCCGATCCTCGTCGTCCGAGTCAGAGTACTCGCTGTTGATGTCAGGCAGCTCTATGCTTTCGCTCGGAACGACGTTCGCCGCTGCATCGATCTGAGCTTGGACGCGGACCGACATCTGACTGTACAACATCTGGGAAGGCTGTGAAACATCGTCGTCCTGTGGTGGGGGTGGGGGACGGGTCTTTGCTGGGGGCTGGATCTTTGACTTCGAGGCAGGTGTCGCCTTGGCTTTCGGCTCAGACTCCTGTGTGGATGACCCAGCCACGGGTTTCGAGGACGGTTTGAATGTCGATTTGCTCGAGCTAGCGATGTTGCTCTTAGAGGAAGCCTTCTTCAGTTCAGATTTCGAATCTGAATGTTTCAGTATCTTGCGCTTCTTTGTGTTGTCTTCCTCCTGTGATGGCTGCTGCGAGTGGAAATGAGCCCCTCAGGCAAGCCGACATGCGGTGAAGTAACGACGAACCTTCTTCAACGGTGTAGGTTTCGCAAGCGGCCTCTTGTCGGTGTGCTCTTCTCGCTCCCGCTTCCTTTTCTCATTCTCCTCCCTAATCTTCTTTTCCTCCATAAGCGCTCGAGCCTTGTCTTCTTCCGCCTTCTTCTGAACGGCCTGTTGCCTCCTCGCCTCCATGTTCTTCAAAACCGAGACCTTCTTGTCTTTCTCGTCTTGTTCCTGAAGAATCGTGTTAGACCACATCTGCAAGGCCAAGAGATGTACATGCCTTCTTCGCCGCTGCTGCAGCGAGTTGAAGACTCTTGACCTCGGGCTTCGATTTCTTGCCGAGGAAGGAGTTGTAAACCCCGCGAATGAGGCCCATTGGAGAGTTGACCGATTCAGACAGCGACGTCTGACTTTGGTTGTGCGAAGGCTATGAAAACATGTTAGTATAGGCTTCAACAATATTTGAGTGATATCAACTCACCTGAACCAGATTGACGGTCATCCTACTGGGATCTATGCTGATGTCGTTGTCGGCCAGATATTCGTCGTCCTCTTCGACAGTATCCACAATCATGACCTGCGTGTCCGGCGTCTCTTCCATCTCTGGCGGTGCCGTAGTGCTGCTTGAGGCGATTGGCTGATGATCAGTGACGCCCTCGCCGACCTTTTCCAGCTTCTGGCTCGAGGTTGGCATACTGCTCCAAGTCATGCTATCATCCGCGGCAGTGCCAAACGTCCATGCCACACCCTCCTCCGCCAGTTTCTCATCCATGGGCCAACTGTCATCTTCGTCCAAGATCTGCATGGGCTTCTTCCCTTCATAAACAGACTGCTGTGACTGAGCCTCCCTGTCACTGTCGTAGTTGGTATCTTGGGTGGATGGTAGCCAGGCCGGGCCTTGGCTATCAAAGACAGACTCGGAGGCCACACTCTCAGCGGTAGAAGTTTTCGACAAAGGTGGAGCGCGCGGTCCTGTTGGTGAAGGAAGCCGTGCACCTAAGCCCAAGGACATCGAAGCGGGCATAGAGAAAGGCGACATCCCCAACGATTTCGGTCCAGCATTGAAAGTGTTCGCTGCAGCTTTAGGAGAGGGTGGTCGGAAGACAGGCTGCGGTTTATGGAAGACAGGCACATCAGAAGGAGGGAGAGACACAGTAGGCGAGCTGCGTTCGCTATTGGGAGGTGGTGGTTTGTGGAAAACAGAATCCGCTTTCTTTGGTACGCTCGGGGTTTCACGATCCGTACGCAACTCAGATAAGCTGAATCGCGGTTCGGGAGCATCAACAGGCTGGGAAGGTGACGGATTGACGGGGGGACTAGCGGGGGTAGCTTCCACCGTCGGGGGATCTTCATCCTCAGGTTGCTTGGTCAATGCGATAGACATCGTCTCGTTCCTCTCCACAACACGCGCTTCAGCAGCGGCGCGCGCCTCAGCGAGGGCAATGGCAGCCGCACCGCCCAAAGACTTGCCCATGCCTGACCTGGTTTTGAAGCCTTCAAGAGTTTTCCGCAGCTGGCCAAGATCGCCTTCGGGTGGTGGAGTGTCCTCTGGCTCCATGCTGAACCGTTTGGTCTCAACCACTTGGTCCTGGACTGTTTCTTTGCGAATTTGGAGTGGAGCAACATCGCTCTCGACTTTCTTCGGCGCCTTGGATGATTTGGACTCCTCCTCGTGGGTGGACGCGCCGCCAAGTGCAAAACTGCTACTTTTACGTTTCAGGCCACTGGTCGAGACGAGAGGGTTGACCGATGACGGTCCAGCAACATTCTGCTTCTTGGTCACTATGTCAAGTGCCTTGACCTCCCTCGCCTTCATGAGCCATGATGTTCGCTTCCCACCCAAGGCAGCACCAGGAGTCTTCTGCAAATGTTGCGGTGCCGGTAAAGTGGGGAACTGCGATACTGATGGACGCGACGAGTTGAAGGACTCTGTCGTATCCATAGCATCAACATCTGGGGACGGCGAGCGCTGAGAGACAGGGGGCAAAGGACCAGTAATGTCCATAGAGTCGTCGGCCTTGAGAGGCACCACCAGATCAGTTTCTGCTCCAAAGTCAATCGGAGAGACGTCCATGGACAGGGCGGGACCTTCAGAGTTGACGAGCTCGGGCGGGGGCGGTGCGGCGGGAGAATTCAAGGGAATCGAGTGGAAGGTGTCTGCCGAGCTGCGTGACAGGGCGGTATCATCGTCGCTGTGGGAAGAAGCGCTGGGCGTAGGGTTTGGCGGCGCGATAGAGGTTTCGACGCGTTCTGAGGGCTCTTCGTCCTCGGCTATGACGGAGAGGTCGTTGAGGTCGACATGCATTGGGTGTGCGTCTTCCTGTATGGGTGGTGGTGCCTCTGCGGGCGGCTCAGGCAGGGGAGAATGAGGAGAGACGTGGGATTCTGCTGCGGGTGGTGGAGTCTCAGCTCTAGAGGGCGTAGGGGCAGGCATAGCCGGAGTAGACGAGACTGGCGAGGGAGCGGGTGGGGGGACGTTGGGTTTCTCCTGCACCTTCTGTGGTGTACTAGGTGGGAACAGGTTGAGCGGCTTGACGTTCTCTTTGTCCTGGACAATAGTGGTGGTCTGAGGGATGTCAACGGGAAGATTCTCGCGTTATGCAGTGACAGCCCACCTCGAACGATATCGCAACAATGTTTTTGAGTTTGGATGCCGTCTTGGGCACTCTTGGAGCAATCCTGTTGCGGCTGGGGGTCTTGACGAGATCAATGAGGCCATTACTAGAGGCGGGATCAGTCGTGCATCCACTGACAGCACAGTCAGACGCACTCTTGCTTGGCACCGGCGAGAATATTGCTGAGGTAGTCGTCGAGGAAGAGGAATCCGTCCTTGTGAATTTGGTCCGCGAAGTGCTGGCGTCCTGGGTCGCTGGCCATCTTGAGCCGAATGCCGTTGCTCCATTCCAGAAGCCCGGATTCCGCCATGGTGGTAACGCAGAGAGAGGGCGAGGTCCAAATCAGGCCCGATGCAAACAACCAACTACATACTTATGACGTAAATGGTCGCGTCAGTCACATGGTCGCTCTGTGTGGCCACTTCAGTCTTCAAGTTGAAAACTTGAAGTTCAAGAACTTGAGGGTGATGCCACTGGAAGTAGTTGAATGTTGGTACCAGACTACTAGTCAGTTGAGCGCCAAGTATGGGCGCCCAAATCAAGAAGCCATGCTGCTAGATACAAGAATTCAATTTATACTTCTATACATAAAGCAGAGCAATGCACGACAACGACATGATTAGGTTACTACTTGTAAAGGATACGCAACGAGAGGCTGAATGGAAGAGTAGTGGCGGTGACCGTCACTTCTCCTTGGTGCGAAACCAGATCCGAGACCTTCTTCGCCAGGTTCGGACGCGTCGCCTCCTCTAATTGTGGCGGCGCCTGGAAGTAGATCTGTGACGTTGGCGTAGACAGCGACGGCTTTTTGATTTGACTGAATATGTCCGTCAGTAAAGAGTCGGACCATGCAAATAAGAGATGAAACATACATGTCCTGCTTTTCCGTCAACATCTCAATCAATTCCTCGACTGTACATTCCTTGCTCAAGGTCATGTCCAACGCCTCACCGCCACACACCGGGCAGTCGTTCCTCCTCTCATGCTCAAAGGTGTAGGAGTATATCCCTTCGGTGCCAATGAGCATGAAATAGTTGTTCAAGTATGCCGCAGATGTGGTCGCGATCTTGAAAGCCTCGTTACAGCACGCCGCTGATAACCTGGTGAGTTACTCGGAGGCCCTGCGTTATGAAGACATACCTGCGATGATAGCGTTCGTTGAAGCAATGGCAGGAATAATGTTCTTCACGACTCCTTGCGTCAGCGACCATGTTACTCCTTCTATCTTGAATTCCTTGGCGCGTGCTAAAGCTACACTGTAAAGCCAGTTGATGTGCTCCGGGTCGTCGGTATCCATCTTCTTGTCTGTTTATAATTGAGTTCCCAGTTCTGCTTCGTGATAGAGGATGACGCACCACCATGCACACGAGGCCATTCCAAAACAGACGCCCACTCTATACAGTGCTCGGGAAGACGAGGAGTATTTGCGATGGTGCAGATTGGGAAAGCAGTGGGCTTGTTCAGCATATCCAGTGAGCATTCATAGCAGGATGTGACAGTCGGAAGAATGACGCGAGCTTGGCCTTTGAAACCTGTGCAATGCAAAATCAGTACACGTCAAATGTGGATTGACGAATGCTGGAGACCTTCAGTGCCTCCATCAATCATAGGCTTCATACTCTCAGGATTCTCTGGGTCTACGAGGTTCACGAGAGTTGCGTTCATCCAACGGCGCGCCTCCACAGAATCAAGACCACAGATGACCAGGCTGAATTGCATGTAGTAATCGTCGTCTTTGTCCTGGATTTTCCCGTAATATCTGAGCACGAAAGATTATGAGAGTGCATCTTGACGATACTCGATGATGCACATACGGAGTCACTTTAACACCGGGCACCCGCTTCATGATGAACTCAGCCGCTACTGTCGCCTTCGGGTGTCCGACATCCTTTGGCCTGAAGAGTAAATGTCACCTCCGTGTATGAAGCAAGCAGTTCCGAGAAACAGAAACAAACCTGAACAAAAACTGTCGATTCAGATTGCTGATATCTATGGTGTCCATGTCGATGACATGAATGTCCTTGAAGCCTGTCAGAGCGAGGTTCGCCAGGATCTCGCAGCCGAGACCACCGGCGCCAATGACCAGAATCTTTGCTTCATTACGGAGGAAGCCCTTGACCTATACGTACGCGCTAGTCAGCACGTCGATCCAGTGTAGCCACATAAACTGACCGCGTCGCCTGGCGTGAATGCAGGGTCTGTACGGGGACCCGGGGCGTCCAGAACTTGATCAAGATGGTCGTATCGGCCAGGCCAGTCAACGATGGCGTTCGGTTCAGATGGTATGGTCATTGCACAGGACGCAGTTGGAGGGATGTGGCAGAGATGAATCAAGAGCGTTTACTCATCAGCATGACTCTCAGTCACAATGTGACCCAAACTACTGCGCCGAAGGCATTGGGAGGTTTTATTACTTACTTAGCTGGACGCGTTCAATTTCCGTCCTGACATACCAAAGAGAAGATTAGTCTGAGGAAGTGTGTTTCCAAGATACAATAGTCTACAACATATACAGCTAGCTCTATATCCTACTCCGAATCAAAGTACGACAGCTCTAGTCCGACGGCTTTGATTGGCCTTGACCGATTCGAAAAATCCGACACAACACCAAGGCTAACCAATGTGTTACGGAGTCGGCCTTCCCACATCAAGGACACATCGTTATTCGTCGACGCACGCGCTTTGACGACACCCAGTACAGGACCAAGTTCTGCGTTATGACCTTCCGGGTGTATCAATGGGGGCGGCGCATCAGAGTCTTCTTCGTCAGGCTCCTGTGGTCGTCGACGTAGCCACCATTCCGCACCCATGGTCCACTCGCTTTCATAGCTATACACATTGAAGTCGAAGCGAGAGGATAGAGCGAGATCGCGGGACGTGCGTGCGGAATACGCGCCGGACAGATGCCCCAACATTGGGTTGAAAAGCGCGGTGATGGTTGTTGGCGGGGAAGGGAGAGGGCCGGTTTTGGCAGAAAGAGGGGAAGCCGTACCGGACGGTAATTGGAACGAGGGAGGTGTAGCATCAGGTAATGTCGAGAAGCGGAATCCAGTAGACACTCCGACACTTTTCTCTTTGGCACTGAAATAAAATTCTGCGCCTGCGGAAATCCGCCCGCGTAGTCCGCCCTCAATAGCATCTTCCTCGTCTATCCGTTTGACGACTTTGTCGGCATCATAGTCGACTGGCGAAAGTCCAAGACGGCCAAAGTTGTGCAGGACTTTGACGCCGAGCATGCCGTCCTCCGCGCTGTAAGTGTATTCTGAGCACCATTTCCCTACATCATGTTGCAAAGAGAACATAACGTTGCTGGCGTCAGCCCGCTTGACGGGCAATGGAGGATCAGATATCGCAGCGACAACAGCCTGGATGGTGGGCGACAGACGTGTAGAGTAGAGCGCGTCTAGCCGACCAGTAGGAAGGTAGAAGCGGCCGTACATGAGATAGTCTACTCCGAAATGGTCAGCGACATCCCACAGAACAGCACACGGCATGCATACCCCGTGCGTCTACGCGCTGTCCGGCAAGCCATTCCTCCTCCTTTCCCTCTGGCCGTCTGGGCTGATCGTAGACTCGGAAGCGCTCAATCATGTCTTTGAATCGTGTACTGCCAGAAGACTTGATATCGAGGTCGCAAGAGGAGAATATGTATCCAACCGAGCCGTTGAGCGACGGCATGGCGTTCATCGAGTACGTCGTTTTGAAGAGCGCATTGGGCGATTTGGAGATGGACAAATGCAAGCCCTGTGGCACGGTAAAGTCAAGGATGGCTAGGGGACGTCGGCACGATGGCTGGAGACAAGAGTGAAGGACGCACCATCAGAGGAACGAGTCAAGTTTGTGAAGAGATTGTCTTCGTTCCATCCTGTAGCCTTGTAGTAGCTTCGGAGAACGTACGAGGCAAACGGGTGCATAAAGACATGGACGTCGGGGGACAACCTATTTAAAACTCCGCCATCCTTATTTGCTGAGCTGCGTCACTTCAAAGAGTCAGTATTTTAATGTTCATGAACGTTTTCTGTCAAGAGAATTCCATCCTTTCAGGTGTTTTGTGTACTGTTGCTTACAGCATTGAAGAAACTGAATAGTTGACACCACAGACTCGTCAATGCTTGGGCTATCTGACGTCAGCGGAGTTGACTCTGCCATAGACCACGAACCAATGATTCTATCTTGCCTTGAAACTCCCATCTCTTCAGTGACTTTGGCTTTCAAAAATGACAGAACTAGGTCTCGAACAAATTACGCCACCGAAGCAGCTCACCCAGGCTGAACGGGACACCATCTTCGAACACATCTTTCGGCGACTTGCTGCTTATCGCAACACAGCAATCCTCTTTTCCGAACTTGAATATAACCTTTCGTCTTCCCCTAAAAAAGTGAAGGACAAACGCAAGGATGCGTTTGGCAAGGCCCTGAACCAATGGGCCCAGCAACTATTGAAACACGCTTGGCTTATTCGCGGAATGTCCGAAGAAGAAGGTACGGACTGCCACCTGTTCTTGGGATAAATGTGCTAACGGTGTTCATGTCAGAGAAATGCCCTGAACTAGATCCATACGCAGACACATCTACACGACACCTGCCTAATCTTCCTGCAGCACATGAATTAACAAGAGTTCTCAACGCGATCCTCTTCCTTGACATCACCACTGCGAAGCAATACTCAGCCCATACGCGTGTTTTCCTGCGGAGTTTGGGTACGCTCGACGAAGACATCGTAGTGTCGACGCTCAAACACCCGGACGATGCCATAAAAGAGGCACAGCAGCAGGCCGAATCGACCACAGAAACCCACGCGTCTCGTGGAAAGACTCTACGCATGGTCGGAATGGGGCTCGGTGCTGTAGCAGGAGGCGTTCTAATCGGTGTCACCGGTGGTTTAGCCGCGCCGTTGGTGGGAGCAGGCGTCACGACAGTCCTCGGCTGGTTAGGCGTCGGGGGCACTGTCGCAGGTCTACTAGCCAGCGGGCTCGCTGGATCTTCAGTCGTCTGCGGGGCTCTATTCGGGGCATATGGGGCCAGGTCGACTGCCAGCATGGTACAGCGACACACAAGAGAGATACGCGATCTGGCCATCCTGCCAGTCGGGGACCAATCCGAGGATGGAACGCTAGCCGTCAGACTCTGCGTCAGTGGCTGGCTAGCAAGTCCTGCTGACGCAACCGCTCCTTGGGCAATCTTCAGCGAACCAGACACATTTGCTCTGCGTTGGGTAAAGCAGTTGCTTCCGTCTGTATACTCTAACTGAACTGATATATCAGGAAGTGGAAGCCCTGACCGAGCTTTCAGATGCTCTGTATACCCTTGTCAAGTCGCAAACCATGAACTACATCAAAAAGGAAATCGTGGCGCGAACTATTTTTGCTTCTCTCATGAGCTCGCTAGCTCCGATAGCATGGCTCAAGATAGGTCGCATTATAGGTGAGATTACTCTCAGCATCCAAAGTAACGATGGAAACATGTTGAACAAACTCCGAAGACAATCCCTGGGCGAATACTAGGGCCCTTGCTCTGAAAGCGGGCGCAGTTTTAGGCGATCTACTGGCCAATCGAGTCTTCGGCACGCGTCCCGTCACACTGACAGGCTATTCTCTGGGCGGCCTGGTGATCATAGAAGCTCTCAAATATCTCGCTTCGCTTCCTGCGGGGGACACTATTGGCCTAATTGAGGATGTGTTTGTCTATGGGACACCTATCTCGACGGATGAGGGTACTTGGGCAGGTGTTAGGCGGCTAGTGGCCGGGAGAGTTGTCAACGGCTATTCAAGCAACGATTATGTTCTCGCGGTGCTATCGCGGGCGTCCAATGTCACCTGGAAGGTAGCGGGGTTAGAGCCCGTGAACGTCAAGGACGTCGAAAACGTGCACTGCGATTTCGTAGGTGGACACACCATGTGGCGCAGTATGATCGGTCGATCTTTGCAGGTCGTCGGTGCGCCCGGCGTGATAGACGAGAAGGTTGATTCCCAGATGACCAAAGTCGCAGAGCAGGAGCAGAGTTCGAGTTTTGAGGAGAAGGACGTGCTTACTCTCAAGAATGAACAATCAATATAGTTGTAACAGTATTGCGAGGACGTACACGGAAGTGGCGAATACAGGGTCGTTCCAGGAGTATATGTGCGACAGTTTACCAGTACTGTAGCCGTGATACAACCTCTATCTATCTTACTTAGTCGAGCTCAGGTCGAGCTTAGTCTCAGTCTGCCCTCCTCGCGTAGAACTCCGAATTCCGAATTTCTGCCAGTGCACGTGGCGCGACGCGTTTGTTAGTAAGTGGATCGAATTTGAATCAGGGGCTATAAATCTAGCACTTTTAACGCGTCCGTGGCAAAAGATAGTCCCGCAATTTCTTCATGACGACCCCCACTCCTCTGAGGTCTTTTGTTGGCGGCCTTGGGCTGCCACTCCCGATGCACGCCCTTGTCGTTCTCAACGGGAGTGTGTTCGGCATATCCGGTTTCCTTCATGGTTCGGTCCGCGGGAATGCCGAAGCGCTGGTCGGGGTAGCTGGCCTGGTAGTCGGCGGAGTGGTAGCAGGTCTCATCGAAGGGTCCCGGTCGTCTATCCAACATTATCTACCCAGTCTCTCGCACCTGATATTCTCTGGGCTTCTCGCTGGGCTCGGATCCAAGGTTCGGAATCCGTGCTTGATTGTCGCCTAGTGAAACCTGACTGAATATATACTGTAGATGGCTAACGGCTGTACTTCAGGGTATGTCAATTCCGCCACCACCTTTCCGCGTTTGTCCTTATGATGTCGTAGGCACATGTTGGCTGGGATTGGACGACTGTCACCGAGGTGAGCATCTCATCTAACTGAGGTCTTGAAGGGTAGACTGTACTAACGTCAATGTGGAAGATCCATCGCAGCGACGGCTACGTTTTTCACAACAGGAATGATTACGGCGCATATTCTCCATGCCAGTAACCCCGTATTCTTATCGTCGCCTTTCGATCTGGAATGGACAGCCGGTTTCGGGACTTCAGCAAAAATTCTTCTTGCTTTGCAGCTCGGACCTCTTCTAGTATCTGCCTTCCAATACGTGGTCATTAGCTTTTCCTTTGCCTACAGTACTACGATGCTCACGATGGGATTTCTGCAGACTTCGCGGAAGCCTGATACGGAGATGGAACCTTCCAGCTCCTCGCGAAGGATGGCGGTTTTCAACTCCTCTCTCAGTTTTGCTCTCGCTCTCTCCCTCTCCAATTTGATCGACAACAGGAAGGTGATATCATTTCTCCAGCTTCCAAGCGCCAACATCGATCCGTCACTCGCGTTCCTTGCACTTGGCGCCCTGCCCGTTGCACTGGTCCTCAACGCGTTATTCCGTCGAGAAAAAGATGTCCCCGTTCTCGGTGGACCTTGGCGCATTCCCAAAGGTGGTCTCATTGATTCAGAGCTGCTGAGCGGCGCTGCGCTCTTTGGAATTGGATGGGGATCGTCAGGAGTCTGTCGTACGTGCTCTTCCCAGCTAAGAAGGCGCACATTCTCACAGAACTCCAGCTGGTCCAGGCCTTGTTAACTTGGGAAAGAGCCTGATAACGGGAACAAATATCTTGCCATACGCCACATGGGTAGCTGCGACTGTTGTTGGCGGCCTGTTTTATAATCGATAAGAATAGTTACGCGCCGTCGTAATATATACCCTAACTCACGTCTCAGATCGTTTGGCCAGACATGTACATAGTACCTTCGATTCTATCGGGTCCATTCGATTGTTGTTCCGGTGGTGTGCTTCTTCACTGTCCAGGACCAGGACTTGAGTGGTTCCCCTGTTGTGTTGACAAGACGCAATGTACCTCGCTGGTCGTTATTGCCCTCGTTATCTGTTCTCGTAAACGGCTCTTCTGGAGAGATCTGGTATGGATCGACTTACCGTACTCGAAGGTTCCGACCACATGAAAGAAGTTATGAGCCAAACGAATGACGGACTCGGTTCTTGCGCCATCTTCACCATCTCTGTCCCCGGGCATCCGCCGGTGGGAGGGAAATTTGAGTATCGGTAGCTTCAGGTGATGAATCTGAGAGTCAAACAGAGCTATCGGAACAACCCTCGTCGATGTTGAGAGAAACGAAGCAAAGGACATAGCCTGAGTTATCAGTGAGAGGTAAGACGAAAGTGTCCATTGATGCCTATACATGCTCAGACGATGAGGACAAAGAAGAAAAAGCCACCTACGCCGATGGTTGAGCCTCGATATCCGGTAGAAAGTACGCAGAAAGTTCATGTAGAATGATCAGACTGGGAGGTGCGTCCAATGTCGTCTTCTCGTGAAGTTGTCGGTCCTTCGGGGGAGTAATTGGAGCCTCCAGAGAAGACAACAAAAACAGAAAATGAGCAGGAGTTGGTGGATACCTAGTGGGAAAGGCATGGATATATGTTTTCAACCAGCGAAGGCAGAACTGACAGCATTTTGACACGTGAAGATACACTTGTTGTCTTTAAGTTTCCGGTACTATCGAGCGATGTGTCATCGTAGGCAACGAGGGCTTCGATGATCCTTTGGCGCGAGGGCGCTATGAAAAGCGCGTCCGAATCAGATTGACAGGTATGGGAAAGTGCGAGATGGACTGGAGCAGACGGCGGATATGACCCTTGTATGAGAAGTGGAGAGAAGGATGGCAAGATTGCCCGATTTCCGGGAAATAGAGATGCCATCGCGAGGCCAGAGAATCTGTGTAGTTGAGGTACAAGGTTAACGTGAACCGTGAACCGTGAGAAACTCGGAACCAATGATGTCTTGCTTCCTACCACCTGGCCCCAAATCAATAATACGAGAGGTCAAAGCCCCAAAGGTGATAACGTCGTCGGGCCCCGAATCTTGGTCGGTTCACGCGTTCAATGGGGAACAAACATCCAATTGTGTACTACAGCGCGGACCTTACTCATTCCTTGACGTGAACGCGTGCCGGGTGCCCTCGTCATCCTCAGCCTTGACAGCGGCATGCATGTCAGTAATATTGGCTGAGATTGATGAATGGCAACAAAACGGCAAGGAAAACTTGGCGCAGCTACAACAGAAACACCGGTGTTATCGGCGATTAGAGCTGCCGACTCGGACTTCACTCTGGCATCAAGAACAGCGCCCAGCTCACTTCGACAGTTAGGGTAATGCATATCCGCACTTCCTCCGGTGGTAATCTCATGATCTGCTACCGTGAGCTAAAAACATCACGTATTACTCAGTCTTTGGGAAGATATAAAAGGACTGGGATCGCAGGTTCTCGAATCACACCACCAGCATCATGTCCCTCTTTACACCTGCTCCCGAGCCTCCCTCCAAACTTGGCGTCTATCGCGTCTTGTCTTCTCGTGCGGGCGTGCGCGTCTCGCCTCTCCAGCTTGGCGCCATGAGCATTGGCGACAAGTGGAACTCCTTCATGGGCTCGATGAACAAGGAAGCCAGCTTCAAACTCTTGGACGCGTACTTTGATCTCGGTGGCAACTTCATCGATACGTCCAACAACTAGTCAGTTCCGTCCGATCTTCATCATGGCGCGGGCTTATGTCCGCTACAGTCAGGACGAGTCTTCTGAGCAGTTCATTGGCGAGTGGGTGGAGCAACGAGGCATTCGCGATCAACTCGTAATCGCGACAAAGGTAACTTTCTCTGTTGACCTGTTTACTACGACTTTGACTCTTGTCTATCAGTTCACGACCAACTTCAAACGTGGTGACGATACCGTCGCTCAGAAAGTCAACTTCCTCGGCAACAACACCAAATCCTTGCATGTCAGCGTCGACGCGTCCCTCAAGAAGCTTCGTACATCCTACATCGACATCCTGTACATGCATTGGTGGGACTACGAGACCTCAATCGAGGAAGTCATGGACAGCCTCCACAACCTCGTCGTATCTGGGAAAGTCCTCTACCTCGGCGTCTCCGATACTCCTGCTTGGGTTGTTTCCCAAGCGAACCAATATGCCAAGGATCACGGCAAGACGCCCTTCGTTATCTACCAGGGAAGATGGAGTGTTTTGGAACGCTCATTCGAGCGGGACATCATTCCAATGGCACGGGCCCAGGGTTTGGCGTTGGCACCTTGGGGTGTTTTGGAAGGTGGGAAACTACGAACTGACGCCGAGGAGCAGCAGAGGAGGGAGAGTGGGGAGGAAGGAAGGAAGATGTTGGGGCCTTGGGAGCGCACTCCCGAAGAGGTGGAAATGTCTAGGGCCTTGGAGAAAGTCGCCTCAGAAGTGGGTGCAAAGAGCATCACCGCTGGTACGTCTTTCATCGTCTACTTGTCCTTCAAAGTCTCAGACTGGGTGCGGCTTTAGTGGCTATCGCGTATGTCATGCACAAAACCACACATGTCTTCCCAATTATCGGAGGGCGCAAGGTGGAGCATCTCAAGAATAATCTCGAGGCTTTGGACATCAGCCTCTCACCTGAGCAGATTCAGTTTATTGACGGCGTCAACGCCTTCGATCCTGGCTTCCCGAATAATATGATTGTACGTCTCGTTGTGCCACACAGAGTGAAACGTTGCTTACGGATCATTAGGGTGACGGTACATCCCACAGCTTTTTCTTGACCACTACTGCCAAAATGGCGATGCAACCTCATCCTACTCCGATCAAACCTTGAGCTCAAAGCAGACACGAAGTAGGATTTTCAATACTGATTCATTGTAACGAAGTTTCATCAAATCACGAATCATATTGCGTGGCACTTAGTGGCATACGGAAGCATCTTCTCATGTTGATTTCATCACCACACCACAGATGGGCACGGACTCTGGCCGGACAGATTCAGCAGCTTCAAGAGCTCACACAAGCTCCGAAATTCCAGAGTGCTATTTTACGCTTCGTTTTAACCTGAGGGACGGGTCCTACATCGTCCTTTGAAGAAACCCTTAGTATCGTCGATGTGACTTACTAGATTCGCTTACCACAGCCTGAGTTCTAGCACATTCAATGCCCGTTGTGCTCAAAGAGGCTAGAGCATTATTACCTCCGGTACTTTTTTCAACATATTCTGCTATGCTTGTCCTCATACTAATCGCGGTCTTAGTGGCCATCGCATATGTCATGCATTATCATAAGACCACGAACGTCTTCCCAATTATTGGAGGGCGCAAAGTGGAGCATCTCAAGAACGATCTCGAGGCTTTGGTTATCAGCCTCTCTCCCGAGCAGATGAAGTATATTGAAGATGTCAGCGCCTTCGATCCTGACCTACCGTACACCTTGATTGTACGTCCAATACATAGCCTGCATAACGCTCATGGATCCCTAGGGCGATGGTTCATCCTACACCTTTTACATGACTTCTACTGCCAAGATGGCGAAGCAACCTCCTCCTACCCCGATCAAGTCGTGACACTGAAACGGACGGGAAGCTCAATATTCAATGCCCAGTCTGTATTGTAGACAGCCTCAAATGTAAACAAGACGCAGGTTATCTCGAGGGTCTATAGACTGTTTAGAGAACTGTCTGGCCACCTATCAAAGGGAGTTGAGATTTAGACTACATCGTCCATTGAATCCTTACCATCGACAACGATATCAGCTCCCGTTATGTACCTCCCAGCCCACTTGCTGCACAACATCACAACGGCCCCGGTGAGCTCCTGCGGATCACCCATCCTCCCCAGAGGGTTTCTTTCCGCCCAGATCCGCCTTCCCTCTGCCAAACCTTCCCCTTCGTTCAAGATCGTGTCCATATATCCCGGACTTATACTGTTGACGCGTATGCCATACCTCGCCCACTCGGCGCTTAGCGATCGCGTGAGCTGGCGGATGGCGCCTTTGGAAACGTTGTACGACACTTGGGGTTGCGGGAAGTTGACGGTGTGACCTGAGATTGAGGCGGTGAAGAGGATGGAGCCGCCGGTTTGTTGAGAGATCATCTGTCTACCGCGCGTCAAACGACGAAAATACGTGAATGTTGACACTTACTTCGCAACAGCTCTAGCACATACCCAGCTGCCTGTTGTGTTGATATCAAGTACGCGTTTCCAGTCATTCAGCTCGATCTCCAGAGCTTGTTCAGCTCCTACAACCCCAGCGAAACATAACAAGTTGTCCACACTCCCGAGCTCTTTGGCAGTTTCCTCGACCGCCCGCTCCACTAGCGCGTCGTCGCGCACATCCACCACCTTCGTGATCACCTTGGCATTCGGAAACTCTCCAGCCAACGCGTCAATTTGACTCTGGGACGTGGACAAAGAGGCAGGCACGTCGAATATAGCGATCCCCGTCGCACCATGTTCTAGAAGAGCACCGATGGCCGTTAGTCCAAGAACGCCAGCACCACCAGTCACTTTGGAAACAGCGTGTTAGATGATATGTGGTTGAGTGAAGGCGAACCTATGGCCGTTCCATTGATGCTGAAGCGTTGCAGCGCGCGTTCTGCAGGCGTCGCACCGTTCAGTGGCGGCATTGTGGCCGTAAGTGGGTTGGATCCCTGAGATAAGGTCATCTGGGGAAGGATTCGACTCGATAGGTCTTTGCGTTCTGCAGCCATGGTTCAGATATTGCGTTTCTGAGTGGGTAGATCAGTAGAGATGAGAGCGATTAACAAGGGCTTCGACTGATCAGTCAGCTGTCTGCTTGTGCTCGGATCCAGTTCAATTTCGACGTTGGAGCATCTTTCATGATTTTTCTGTCGTAAAGAGATCTATATGTGATGAGCAAGTGTCCACCACACGTTTGTGGATACGAAGTTACAATTTCAAAACCACGTACATTTGGTAACGGTCATACAGGATTAAAGAGACACATACAATAGAGGTAATTACAACGCTATAAAGATACAAGACCGAGATGCAAGGGAAGTCTGTAGAGGGTCTTTATAAGCCTGCGTAAGTACATCACGACAGCACACTGACCTATCTCCTGCTCGCCTTGAGAGAGTACAAAGCTGCTGTAACGATCCCCCCAGCAACGAAACTGACGAGTGTCGTCCAGTCGATAATAGGGCTTTGAGAAGATGCGGGACTTTGAGTAGAGGTGGGAGTTGGAGCAGAATTGGGAGCTTGTGTATGTTTTTTGCTTCGACCGCCGACCTCCTCAATGGAGGGAATTATGTTTTTCTCCCAACCTTCGTCTAAGAGCTTCGTCGTCAATGCCTCGTCCAGCTGCGTCAAATCTTCGAGAGGCCACTCGTTACAGAGCTGCGTCATCCACTTCATTCTCCTTCGGCCAATCTGTCCTCCAACGCCAGGAGCACGCGTCTTCAGTTTTTCTCGGAGCTCTCCAACGCGCGTGATCGCCTCGCCCTCATATCCCTCCAAGGCGTTCCGCAACTTTTCCTTCATGAGCGCAGCAATTCTGGGACCGGAGCCATTCGTCGAAATCATGATATGCAGCGGTCCATCTCGGATCTGAGCGCCAAAGTAAAAGTCACAGAGGTCAGGAATATCCGCAGCGTTCACGGGAATCTTTTGCTGGCGGCACATTTCGACAATCTCGCGCGAGCGGTCGGTGTCATCAAGGGCGGTGAGGACCATATCCATCTTGTGTAATTCTGCGGGCCCAGTGAAGCGGCGGTCATAATAGGTGATGCGGGTAGGATAGAGGTCGATATATTGCTTTGTGCGAGCGGTAACGCCTTTTGAGGGAGCAAGGATGACGATGTTGGCATCAGCGGCGAGGAGAGAATCGATGCGACTGGACGCGACTTCGCCGCCGCCGACGAGGAGGACCCGCTTGCCCTTGAGCTGCCAGGCGACGAGGAGAGAGGTGCCGCCGACGACGGGCGCGATTTCCGGCGGGCTGGCGGGACTTGCAGATTGCTGGGACGAGTGAGACGAGATGGAGCTCATTTTGGCAGAGGTGTTGGTGGTTCGGGTTGAAGCCGCCAGATCGACAGCCAAACAAACATCGACTTGCTTACTTTCAACCACCATGCCGCCCAAAGCAGACATTAACAAGGCCGGCTGGGAACAGAGCGAGTTTCCCATTCTCTGCGAAACATGTAAGCAGTTCCCGTATAATCTTAACATTTACTTGACGATATCCCAGGCCTGGGTGCCAATCCGTTCATTCGCATGGTAAGCAGACGTCGGCCTGGCTTGGACCCTCGCTCACCCCTCGCCTAGTCAAAACAAGAATACGGTCGCTCTTGCGGGACATGCGCGCGCCCATTCACTGTCTTCCGATGGAACCCAGGAGGAGGAAGTCGCTTCAAGACGACCGTCATCTGCCAGACTTGCGCCAAAGTCAAGAACGTCTGCCAGACGTGTCTGCTCGATCTTGAATATGGCCTACCAACACAAGTCCGAGACACTGCATTGGCACTGGAGGCTGGAGCACCGACAAGCGACATAAATCGAGAGTACTATGCGCAAAACATGGAGAGCAAGGTGTGTTGCCTACTGTTCTGTAACCATGGCAGGACTGACGCTTTCGGCCTAGTTTGAAGGGGACAAGTCATTGCTTGGGAGCAGCAAAACTACCTCCGTTGGCAAAGAAATGCTGAAGCAGCTCGCCCGGACCGACCCATACTACAAACGCAATCGTCCCAAAGTTTGCTCATTCTTTGCAAAAGGAGAGTGCTCGCGAGGGACTGAATGCCCTTACCGTCATGAGAAGCCTGTAAACAACGAACTCTCGAACCAAAACATTCAAGACCGATACCATGGAACGAACGATCCTGTTGCTCGCAAGATAATGTCTACCCATGCCGAAGCACAGGGACTTAAGCCCCCAGATGACGAGACCGTCGTACGTTGTCTTTATTTCTACAGGCGCATCTTAGTTAACAATCACTCAAGACCTCCCTCTTCCTATCATCCCTTTCCCCCGATTCAAGTGAACAGAGTGTACGCACTACTGTGCTTCGATCTCTGCCTAGCATCGACGCGAACCAGTTGCGGTCTGTTGTTTATGTTGCAAAGTCTAGGTTCGTCCTCTCTCATCATTATTTGCTCTTTACTAATTGTTCTCTACAGATGCGCGTTCGTGAACTTCAAAGACCGTAGCACTGCCGAGACTGCGGCTCAAGCTTGGGCAAACGGTCTCGAGATTGACAATGAACGCATAGCCGTGAAATGGGGACGCAGCAAGGCTAAGCCTGCCGCCTCAACCTCCTCATAGTTGTTGTACTTTTAATCCTGTATCTTCGGTGTATTTCATGGCTTGCCTCTCGCCCTTTCGATTCATCTAAACATCCTCCGATTGATAAGATTCCAGGTTTCCAAATACATGCTATTGTTTGTACAGTAAAGGTCCGTCTCATCTACTCGCCACGGCCCAGCTTGTCCAATGACTGGACGCCCTGTTCGAACCACTCTTCGCGTGATATCCAGAATTCCTGACGGTTTTTCATGATATCTGCGAGGACTGCACCACCGAGGAACACCATGTGCTTTCGGCGTGGAGGGTCTTCAATCTTGATCTTGAATTTCTGTGATGGCGCGTCAGAGGAGAGTTTACAGAAGATCGTAGTATACGAACGTTCAATCGAGTAGGATCGCCCTTTAGCACATCGGTGAGGTAGAGCTGCTTCATCTCTTTCTCGAGGCGACTGGGAAGGCCAGGATACATACTCGAACCGCCAGAGAGGACGATGTGTTTGTAGAGATCGGTGCGCACGTCGACTGCGGCTGCTTGGATGGTTTGGAACAGCATCTCTGCGACACCGGGCTGTTCGACATCGACGAGATGAGGCTGGAACATGCATTCAGGCGCTTCGAAGCGCTCCGAACCAACTTTGATAGTGCGCCCGTCGGGAAGCTGCCTTCGATTAGATTGAGTTCAAAGTGCTGACGGTGTCATACCTGGTATGATTCCACAAGGACAGTAGTCTCCTCTGAAAGACGTGTGTCCATTTCGAGGTCGTAGCTGAGGTCCCCTGAGCTTATGCTACTGTCGAAGGACTATGGAGTGCGCACCTCACGTAGCAAAGCTTCTCCTTGATCTCGCGCACCGTCTCGAAATCGGCCGTCCTGTTGAATGCATATCCGCGCATCAAGAGCAGCTTGATCAGATATCTCGTCACATCCCGTCCAGCGATATCCAGCCGCCGGGTGAGATGTGGTAGGGCGAAGCCATCGTACACGGGCACGATATGGGTCACGCCGTCCCCAGAATCGACGACCACACCCGTCGTGAGACCTGGCGCATGGACAGTGAGATGTGCGCGGGAAGGGCGGGACCCGACTCACCCTGCGCATAGAGGGTCAGCACGGCCTGGATGGCAATGTAGACGCCGTCGAAGCCGTACTCCTCGAACATGACCTGGCACATGCGTTGCCGGTTCGTCTTGGGGTTCATCGGCGGCTCCGTCAACAGGACCTTCCGCCCGCGCGGGTCGACCTTGAGCTTCTCGTCGAATGTGTAGTCCCATAGATGCTTCATGTCCTCCCAGTTCCGCACGATACCGTGCTCCATCGGCTGCGTCACCTGCAGGTAATTCCGGTTCTCTGCTGCCTCGTCTCCGACCATGATATCCTTGATCGTCGCGTTCCCGACCCGCTCCTCCGCCCGCAGAATAGGCCGCCCGACAATCGAGGGAAAGACTGCGCATAGTGAGATGGATAATTGCAACAAATCGGACCCTTTGGGCGCCTACCATGCTCGGGAAAGTTGGACCCAGCGTAGCCTACTTTGACGAACTGGAGACACGTATAAGTCGGTGGATGGCTTGATGGGCGGAACACGTACTCCAGTTCCATTATCCACAACAAGCGGTGGGCCAGGATCCATTATACTTTGTAAAGTAAAGTTGGATTGTGATTGTCGAGTCGAAGAGGCAGTCAAAGCTTGTTTGTCACGCCCCTTCACTCATCACACTCGTCATATCCACAAGAACAGACTATTTTGGCATTAGATGGTATAGGTTATTCTTCTATATCTCTACAAGTCCCAAGGCTTCATCTGCCTCAATTCTACCGCTTTTATATCTCTTATAATATCCTGACTCTGAACTAGACGCAGCTCCCGTCCGCGCATCCTGAGAATGCGGCGCATAGGCTCTACGGTATCCTTCTCGTCATCCGAAGGTTGGCGCTCTATCTCGGGGAGAGATTCAGAGTATTCGTGGGTTACACACAACACAGCGTGAGTCTTAGTGAGGGCCTGGGTGACCGCGTAGGAGAGCGGCGTAACACCATCTTGTAAGTCACTACGCGTCTCGTCGAAATGCCCAAGGAGAAGGGCAGAGAAAAGGTCCCCAACTCCGGAGAAGTATCCCGGAATGGTAGGAACACAGCAAGCATGCACGACATGCTTTTGGTCCACGAAGGACGAAGATATGCAAAGAAGTTGGTCGCCAAGATCGTCTACCGCGGGGCGTATGTGCGCTGGGAGGGCATCAAGAAGCCAAGTTCGAAGCGGAATCGAGCTGATGACAACATTGGGTACGCTGTGATCCTTGTGTAGAATATTGAGAGCCGCGCGAAGAGAGTCCATATCGTTCAAAACGGTATTGGTAAGGGTTCTGAGGATCGCTGAGAGAATGCCGAGAACGCGACGAGTTGAAGCTTACTCTACTTCAAACCAGTTCGGCGTTATGACAGTGGCCACAGATAGCATATCTTGGTAAACGGGTACCACGTCAGGCGCCACATAGAGTCGGCCGGCGTCGCCCATGACGGCTAGAGATTTTATCAATGCCTTGAGCTCCCTCGCAAGCAGATGTACGCACGATCGAGAAGGTATATGAGCTTTGGATTTTGTTTCTCCAGCTTGGAGACAAGATCAAACACGGCCTTGAGGGCCTCCGCGCCGGGAATGTATCCTTGAGAGCGTGTCAGACGAGCGGCGACAACAGACCGGTCAATCTTACCAGTCAATAATCTGGAGGGTTTCAATAGCTCGTTGACCTCCATGGCTTCGAATATCGCGGTTAGCTCTTCAGCATTGGTTTTGCTACCGCCAGAGCGTCTATAACCTGACTGGATTAGGCTTCAATGACTCCTTGTTGCGTGCACGAAGGTAAAGGTACCTGCGTGGTTGCTAAAATTGACCGTGTTCACGACCTTAAGAGCAGTCAGAGGATCCAAAGGCTACTACTTAGGTGGCCGAAGACCTACATCGACGTCGTATCCCAGGCATTGCAGCGGAAAGACGGCCGCTTTCCCGCCAACATAACCAAAGCTGACATGGGATTGGATGCTAAGAATGCGCTCTGACATAGTTTCAGATCCAAGGGAGCGTGGTAGATTGCAGTTGGAAGCTGGGGAATTCGCAGCAGGATGGGGGAAGGAGTAGCAATGAAGATGACTCTGACAAACGGTCAATCGATCAATTATGATTTAGCTCGATCACTATTTGACACTTACTCGGGTCCATTGCTACTTGACAATGAACCTCGATGAAATCACCAAGTCTGTTCAAACTCTGTTCGTAGGCAATCTCCAAGCCTTGTGAAGGTAATAAATGCACTGACGCGACTCTGTGTCGGTGGTTATATGATTCAACTCTACCTTGCTCCGGCGCTCTGGCCTCTGTAAATCCGACGCCATCACATCTATCAGCATTGCATGGCAAGGCGAGCGATGGATGATGTGAGAGTTGCTCTTTACGTACGACTTGCCTCTTCCTGTGCTACCTCCTCTGCGACTTCTGTCCCTTGTATATGGGACACACGACGATGTTGATGATGGACAATCTCATGGACGATCTGGAGGGCAAACGTCGGGCAGACACGCTTGTCAAAAAGGCCTCCCTGCCAACACCGCAAGCAGAAACGATCCATGGACTCCTCAAAAAGCTGACCGTGAGGAGACAACTGAACTGTCTTGTACTTTGGCTGACTCCTACTACGCTAGGAAGTTTCCAATAACTCGAATAACACCAAGGACTTGTTAAGGCGTTCTCTACCCATCTTGAAGGAGATTCTGACCGCAAGTCGGAATGATCAGTCGGATGACGGTCGACTTCTACAGTGCTATGATCTTCTTCAGAAGTAAGTTTCGTCTCCTAGTTCCGCCTCATTTGTTCACATCTCACCCAGGAATCTTGGCGAACTTGTAATAACGCTGGAAAACACGAACGCCGACTTCAAAGGATTGAAGCAGTACTTTAAGCCCGTTCTTCATCGCAAGCGAATGAGATACATTCGACACGAGATATCAACCATGTCATCGACCTTCTATAGGACGGTACGCGCAAGACTCTTATCATCCTACACCAAGGCTCAGCCATCATAAAGGCATCTGGCACTATGGGACAACGGTCGTCCTTCAAGCGCCTCACCACGTCCGTTGGAACCATGACGGAGAACGCTGATGACACTGAGATCTTGTTCGACCGATATGGTAGCCCGTCACCTCCGAGTCAGCATAGCATTCACCCCGCTGAAGTGGCACAGCCCAATCCGCTCAACGAAACGGACGTGATGAATGTACGAACCTTCCTCAAGTCCACCAAGCCGTGCAAATACCTAGAAGATTGGGTCAATATTGAGGACCCCGCTTCCCTTGTAGACTTTTTGCAAGAGGTATAAATCACAAAGCTCAACTACGATCAATACTAGCTGACAAACTATCCAGGAAGTCGATGCTTATCAGGAAAGCGAGAACATCAACTACCGGAAGCGCTCGTTGAGGTCTCTGTTGTATCTATCTAAAACCTACAACTTAGTACCGAACTCCTTCACCTGCAAGAATTTGACGCGTCTTGGTGACCGACCCATCTGGGGAGGCGGCTTCGCTGTACGTAGATCACCTATCGGTTTATTGACTTTTGTTCATCAGTTTGTAGGACATATATAAAGGTCGCATGGAAGGGCGTGATGTTTGCATCAAGGTCCTGCGGTTGTTCATTGCGAATGGAGACGAAGCGCGGGACAAGATCATCAAGGTCAGACTCTAGTGTGTGATGTTGAACGAACAAATCCTGATCTGAGAATTTGACAGAGCTTTTGCCGAGAGGCACTTATGTGGAGGAACCTTAAGCATCCAAACGTCCTGCCGTTTATTGGTGTCAGCCAGGAGCTCTTCTTTCCAAGCTTCTGCTTGATTTCTCCTTGGATGGAGAATGGGAATATCATGCGGTTTCTTTCTGACAACCCATCGCATGATAAGTTTAACGCAGTAAGCCCTCGAACAACCTATCTCTTTCTGGTGACATTCTAAACTTGTTCAGTTGAAGGAAGTCGCGGAGGGGATGGCATATTTACACGGACTGGACCCACCGATTGTTCACGCAGATATCCGCGGGGTGGCGTGACATTCTTTTCCGGCGTATCACACCTTCTGACGCTTTCCTCAGGCAAACATACTTGTCACTGACGACCTCCGTTGCTGTTTGGCCGATTTTGGACTTGCTTTGGCAGTGGAGAGCCAAGCAGCAGGAGGCTCTACCGCAACAGTGCAAGGTTCGCTTCGCCGGCTTGCGCCCGAAGCCCTCGATGTGCGCTTATCGGACCCCGCGCTTGTTACCGCTAGAGACATCTACGCATTTGGTTGTACCATAATTGAGGTGAAACTCACGTTGGTTGACCAAGGTCAAAGGAAACTGATCTGCAAACACAGGTCTACACCGGGAAGCCACCCTTCTCAGATATCCATTCAGACGCGGCCATAATTCATGAGGTGCTTACAAGGCAGAATATGCCGACGCGCCCCTCGCATGATTTACTTGCCAAGGACGCGCTGTGGGACCTTGTTTGCAAATGCATGCTACGGTCTGCAGGCGGACGGCCATCAGCCCAATCGATTTTACAAGTGTTGTCTAAGATGTCTTTCTCGAAACCCGTCTCGGCTTCGACCTCCCCCGCCTTTGACATGATGCAGAACACAGAACATACCCCAGAACAGCAGGAAGCTGGCGAGTTTTTCAAGAGCGTTATAGGTGATTATCTTTGCTGTTCTCCCTCATTATCTTCGTCGTCTGACTCACTCGAAGGAAAAACCCCTTCTCTATTCCCCGATGCTGGTGATGACTTCCTTACTGGTGACGCCACGCTCAGCCTCGGCTTCCCTGACAGCTCTCCGTTTGACACTCCCTACATCGACTACCTCACGACGCCCGTGTCCCATCCCTACAGCGACTTCCTCACAACGCCCGCCCGTGTCTCAGGACCTCGGAGACCCACTCATCGGCGATGACTTTGACAGCATGAACCGGTTCGGAGGCGTCGACATCGGCTTCGACACTAAGGCGCTCCGCGACACTGATCAAAAGTGAAGAACAAGCAGCTACTGTGGTCTTCGGTCAAGCGAATGCCACCCAAGTCCATGAGATCTCTTAACTATTACAATTTCCTTCTCTTTCCTGTTAGCATTGGGTTGTCCCTGCATAGCTACAACGCAACCCATCCGTCCTTTGTCTTTCTGAGTCTTCCGTCACCGTCCGCCGTCCCGGTCTGCGCCTCACTGCCCTTCACAACCTCCATGAGGCTTGTCTCCTTCCGCCTCTTCTCTGCTTCCCTCAACACGTCCTCCCGACATACCAGACGTCTAAACGTGGAACTTGACCTCAAAGAGGCGCACACAAGCATCAGCTCCCGCAGTGACGACCTTGCCCTGCTTTCCATCCCCACTCTCGACCCAAAGAACACCGTTCACACCACCTGGACCAACATTCTTGAGCGCGATGTTCTTCATCGGCTTCTCCACGCTCCATACATATACATGTGTGTCCAGAGAACCTGAGGCGCAGTGCTTGGAATCGGACGTCCAAGAGATGGAGTTGACGCGGGCCGTATGGAACGACCAGCGGGATGTTATCAGCTGGTAGGGACGCGTCAGTGAGGACGCTCAGAGGTGGAGACGATGAATATACCGATTTGGTATTGGCGTCAAAGAGGGCGATACGGCCGGAAGACTATGGACAGACTTTAGTACCATATTCTAGCCTTTGTGGTAGTAAATGAAACTCACATCGCCAGAAGCAAGATAATTTCCATCCGGTGAGAATGCGAGCGCTGAAATGACACCCTTGTTGTTATCAAGAGTACCGCTTTCTTTCAAGGCCTTTCCGTCCCATTCGTAAAGCTGCACCTTGGTCTGTACATGTTAAGATGACTCGTTCGGGATCATCAAGCTCCAACGCGTACCTCTCCACCGACAGCGACAAGAGACCCGCTGACCGCGATCGCGCTGGGCGAGAATTTGGTTGCGATGTCGAAGACCTTTTGGTTGGACCTCACGACTTCGACATGGTTCACCTCAGCCACGAAGACCGATGTGTCTTCGGCAACAGCGACAGACTTGGGTTGAGAAGCGGTGCTCACAGATGCAGCCCTATATAGTCCAGTTAATACGAGAGTGTAGAGCACATGAGAAACGCACGTAAACTCCTGCCCAACACTGGCTATTTCACGAACGCGGTCGTCAAAGCCAGCGGAGTACAACTTGCCATCGCTAGGTGAGGTGGCAATAGCAGTGACAAGACTCGAGTGACCATCCCCGGTCAAAGACGTAGACTCGCCAGAGGACAGTGAATAAGACAGAATCCGGCCATCTGCGCAGCCAGCAAGGAAGGTTCCTTCAGACGACACTGACGCAATGGCAGTTATAGCTTTTTGCGGCGCCTGCGAGCTGGTCAGCGATAACCAGTGTATGTGATCATCTCGAGGCATACGCTGAAGATCTTGGATGCCTTTTCGCCGACACGCGGGTCGAAGATATTGAGATCGCCGCCAAGTGACAGAGAGGCGATACCGGACGAGGGCGTCCATGTGTTTCCGACTTGTTGGTGATCGACGCCCGAGCCGACAGTCCATGAGGTCGTGCATTTGCGTGTCTCGACATCCCCTAGACATATGGCGTCAGTACCGTTGTGAGTAGTAACGCTGTTAAGAGACATACATAGCTTGACAGTGCAGTCCGCAGAGGAGGTGGCCAAAGACTTGCTATCTGCACTCCAAGAGGAAGCCATCTGAAGATTCAAATTTCATCTCCACGCGGTGGCATACGATGGGATGCTACTAACGATGGATCCTTTGTGAGGACTATCCGTAAATTCGGCGACGGTGTCTCCGGTCTTGCCATCATAGAGGAAGATCTTCGCGTCCGAGCCAACACTAGCGAAGTGGTCGCCAGAGAGGGCGTAACGGACATCTTGAACGAATTTAGTGTGCGTTTTGATAGTCTATTATGTATCAATGAGGACATGTATAAGGAGTTGATGTCTACAAGTACCTTGTCGTATTTGTAAGGTGCGCCTTGGTGGAAGACGATCAAGTTATCGTCGGCCGCAGTAGCAGCTCTGAATGGTCGCTGATGACGAATGGAAACGGCGTTGACGGGCTGGGAAGGAGGTATTAAGAGGTGAAAGACAGAGGGCGGAGAGAGCTAGTACCTTGGAATGTCCACTGATTTCTCCAGTGGAGGTACCAGTGTCCATCATGAAGGCATGACCGAACCTATGTGACGAAATTAGATCACAGGACAAGGCAGTAACCTATGCGCACTTTTCGCGTCCATCGCCGACTGCAATAATGCGCTTGCTTTCGCCGTCCCACTCGAGGTCATTTCTGCAAGCAGAGATGAGAATCGGACAGAGCAACAGCAGACAATCGCGTACATTTTGCCGGAAATGACCTTATACTCTCCCTTCAGTGTCTGGTCTTCTCCTACAGTGTCCCAGATCCTCACTATCCAGTTCAGCAATGGACTTCACGGATGCGAGAAGGCCGAGGCGCACCGGTTCCTGAAACATCACCAGAGGCGCAGTAGTACCCCGAGGGTGAGATGCGCGCCACCGATGTGTTCTGGACATGCCCGACGTATGCAACAGATTGACTGGGATTCTAGCAGGCAGGGTAAGAGGTCTATTCTGCGGTCAGCATAGGGTGTGGCTAACGTTTAAATCGCGGATCTGTGTGGGGCGGTCAGCTCATTGCTGTCGACTTTGCCACTGTCACGTACGATGACGGCTTTGCCATTGGTGTAGACGACCTTGTCCTTGCTGGAGCTCAGCTTGGTGGCCACGCCGCGCGCAGTGGCGGGATTGGCGGGGAACAGCGAGGCCTGTTTGAATGACATGGTAAGACGGTGGCTACTCTCCTTCAGGCAGGCAGGCTCGATTATAGCGATCACGGAGATTGCCGCCGGTCGAGCATGTCTCCCTCCGACTCTCATGTCAGCCGAGCGGAACGCGCTATGATGGCCCGCTAAAACGACGAGAGCATGCCAGACTCTGTCAGAGATTTGTTACACACACTGAGAGGAGAACAGTTTAGGTGCGTTGTCTTTTGTTCGCCATAGAGGTTGGTTCACACAGCTTAGGCACCAACGCAATGTTGAAGCTCGCCTGAGAGCTCGAGGATCAGCGCCTGCGCCTGCTCATACTATTGCGCTCCTTCCGTACAATATGGACTCACCATCCCCGCCGTCGGAAGTCGTTGCTAAGACTTGGGCGGGCCCGAAGCCTCCAAAGAGCTGGCAGAATAAACAGACCGACCACTCGGCTGTCAACGATGCCCTCTCGGTCATGCTCCCTCGGCCACAGAACCTCGTTACACCTTTGACCACTCTGTGTCTGAGGATGATCGCTTCCCTCCCCAAAAGCGAATACGACGAGTTCCTAATCTATATTCCACCCCATCTACGCTGTCAGCTCCTTCGCGACACTGCTATCAACGCGCCTCTGTCGAACGCGAAGCTTCATGCATTACTTGATCCGGGCTCCAAAAATGTCGACGGGGAACTAGTTGTCGTCGGCCCGAATCAGATCCTTCCTATCGACTTTTTCATGCACTACGAAGATGAAAGTGAGGATTCATCAGGTGAATGGGACCGCGACGAGACAGAATGGACTCCCAAGCCATTCAACACGCTCGCCCTCGTGTCGATACATCTCCACACATCGACCTTTCGCACCCTTCCCCGCACACTTACACATTTGGGTTTGATCAACCTCTCCGTGGCATTGCCGTTGCATCGTCTGCCTAATATATGCCCCATGCTCGTCGTATTGGATCTTTCGTTCAACTCTTGGCTCAAGGACACCGATAAAGATCTGGAGAGGGTATTGTGGTCGAGGTGGAAGAGTTTGAAAGTCCTCGGTATGAGGGAATGCCGACTAGATACCACACTCATATCCACCATAAACGAAGGTCGGTGGGATGAAGTGCAGATCATACGGTAGTATTTGGTGCAGGCTATCCATGTATCATCCTCTTCGAAACATCTCATCGGTACCAATCACTGCCTCGAGTCAGGTCAGCGGGACCGACGCTGGTATAATAGGGAACCCAAAAGAACTGCCTGCTTCATGCCCGCTTTCGATAGTGGCAATGTCAACAACATTCTCCAACAACTTCGGTCAGTCACTATTCTACCACACTCTCGAAGAGTCTGACCAAGAGTGCAGCGGACAAGAATATAGGCGGAAACGGAACGTGGAAGCCCGCCAATCGCGCATCACCGTTGGAGACCCATGTCCATCCCTCTTTCCTGCTACAACAGATGCATCTGCGAGGGCGCGCATACTCTCCCTTATCGTGAACCCACACCCCTCTACATCCCTAGCCCTACTTTGTTTGAAGGAGATCGTCGCATCCTCAGTCTCAAAAACAGATCTTGAGGACATGATGTCCTTCATCCCAGTGCATCTTCGCCGTCAATTACTACATCACACAGCCATCCACGCTCCGCTATCGAACGCGAAGCTCTACTTGCTCGCAAACCCAGAGAAGCACATTGACGGAGAATTAATCGTGCTTGGGCCGACGCAGACCCTACCTGAAGATTATTTCTCAGATGGACAGAGCCTTGGAGGAGAGCTGGAAGCATGGGACGAGGGTGACGACTGGATGCCAACCCAATTCCACACCCTCTTTCTCTACTCTACCTCTCTCAAGTCATCAACATTTCTGTCGCTTCCGCCAACCCTCACGCATTTGGGGCTTGTCAGCCTTCCTCTGGCTTTGCCGCTATATCGTCTACCGAAACTATGTCCGATGCTAGTTGTTTTGGATCTGTCATATAATGGGTGGGTGGAGGAGACGTTTGATAAAGTGGCGTGGTCCAAATGGAAGGACTTGAAAGTGTTGGGTATAAGAGAGTGTCATTTGGAGAATGCGTCGATTGACAAGGTCAACGACGGCCGGTGGGACGAAGTCGAAATTGTGCGATGAATAGATACAGAGACATACCGGATAAAGATGTGATAAACTAGAGATACACGACGGGGTATCGATACATTGTACAGCATATAGTATTCAAGGCAGAAGCTCATCCCAGTCCTTCCAATCCCCGCCCACTTCGCGAACTTTGATCTTCTCGCCCGCTGACCCAAAATATAGCGCCTTGAACCACGAGATCATCTCTTCTTCGCCATAAGGACCGAAAGTCTGGTCTGTCTGTCCAGCGCCGGGCACGTCCCACTTGTATTCGTACTTTTTGTCCGCGGATGGTGGTTCCCAGTTGGCGTCAACAGAGCCCGAGGAACGCACCGTGCGTACGATCTCCTCGTATGCTTTGGAGTATATGTCCGCATCACCGAGGGACATGATGTTCGACGCAATGTGGGTCATGCGCTCGACGTCGGTGGGAGGCGCGTGCTTGTCGACAGTCATTGCGTCGCCTGACGGTTGCTTCGCGGACAGTCTGCTATAGACTGATGTAAGTACGGCATCGAGCAATAAGACGCCATCCTGACCTTTTCTGCTTCGTCTTTTTGGCCTGTATGCCTAGACGCTGCAGGGCCTCCAGCAGTGTTTCCCCCTTCCTTAGATACTGCAGCAGCTCCTTCTCCATGCCGTGCACGCCACCGGAGTCAGCGATCTCCTTCTCCTCCGCGAGCATCTTGTCGCGCTGCTCCTTCTCCTGCTGCCGCTTCCGCCGCCGGGCGAGCTTGATCGCCTTCTCGTCGAGGCCCTCCATCCAGCGGTCGTGCTGCGCATGCACATCGACCGAGCGGACATAGTTCCCATCGTCGGTGAACTTGCCCTCCTCCATCTCGTCGCGCATATTGAACGACGACAGCTCAAAGCCCATGCCGCTCTTCTTCCGCCGCTCAGCGTCGTCCTCATCCTCTGGCTCGTCCTCGGAGTCATCATCCCCCGAGCCGTTGCCGGTGAACTCCTGGCCCTCGATGTCTCCCAGCCGCATGTACTCTGTCTTTTTCTTCTTGGCGCTCTCGTCCTTCTCCTTGTCGTCCTTGTCGGCCATGGCAAACATGTCGTCGTCGTCGTCATCCTCCGCATTCTTCTTGCGGCTGTTCACGACACCCTCGCCGTCGTCACTCGAGTCCGAGTCGTATCCTTCATTCTTGACGCGCCCTTTGCGGGTGGACGTTTCGAGTGCCGAGTCGACCTGCTCCTCAAAGTTGGCAGGGTCCTCCGATGGATCGACGAAGCGTGTCTTCTTGGTCGAGGGCGCCTGCGACGACGACGACGAGGCCTCCGCATTGCCGGCCGCGGCGCGTTTCTGTCCTGCTCGTTGCATGACAAGGTGTGATTGACGATGTTTGGCGGAGGAAGAGATGGCTACAGATGAGAAAGGCCCGCGCGGGGGTCGAACCTGCGAGCGGTAGCCTCCGCGGATCCGGGTGCAATTGACTGAAGCGGATCAATCTTGTCGTTCTCTCCTCGTGTGCTCGAGTGGTTATCTTGAATCATGCTATCGTCGTCGGCGCAGCAGGCGTTCAGCGACCTGCTCGGATACACCTCCATTGCCTGCTGGCTCGGTGCCCAATTCCCGTGCGTCGACAGCGTCGACCCTGGGTGACGCCATCCCATCCTGACTCCCCCAAACAGTCAGGTCCTGGAAAATATCCGTAGCAATTCATGCGAAGGCCTGGCTCTGCCATTCCTCGCAAACTGGCTCATGGGTGAGTTGAATCGTTGTTGAGACGAGGTTATATTCTGACAACAGCCGCAGGCGATATGGCCAACCTCATAGGATGCATCTTGACGCATCAGCTGCCCTTCCAGGTAGGCCGAACGCGTCCAGACCCAGATTTATCCTCAAATCGAGCTTCATAGACCTACCTGGCCACCTATTTTGTCTTCGTGGATTGCACCTTGGTCGGCCAGTACATATACTACTCGTGCATAAGTCCTCCCCCCACCCCTGCACGTCCCAAGTCCGGTCGCAGGTTATCTAGCGACAGGTCTGCTTCGCGATATCGTACGCTATCTATCGTCGCAGGAAACGTCGCCAAGGCCGCCGCACTAGCCGCGCATCACGATGAACACCCGCCTCCCCGAACTAGGTTAGGCCGGTCCTCGCGGATACGACAAGATCGGCTCCCAGACACCTCCGCAAGTCGTGTGTCCAGAGAGTCGAGAGAGTCAGACGACGAAGTCGACGAAAACGCCTTGGCTGCCTTGGCGGATAGCTTCCATTCCGAAAGTGGCCGCCATGCACGCGTGTCCTGGAGTGTGGAACGGCATGGCCACCGCGGAAACAGTGTTGGGCGGCATTCTGTTGTCCGTACGGTCCTACCTACGGCGTTGCATCCATCACCGACGACAGAGTCACCGACGAGCACCATTCCTCCCGATTTGCTCATCCGTGGACGCAGCTTGCAACGCGAGAACGAACTATCCGACGAGCTTGCTGCTGCAGATCATCCCCACATGAGATCCAAGAGCGGCAAACGTGGATCCAGTATGATTTTCTTTGGTGTCTGGGCACTGTTCAGCCTAAGTTTCCTCTCTGGGAAGATGCCTCCTCTAAACTCTATCAGTACTCCAACCAGCGTAGGCAGAGTACTCAGCCCTCGAAATGTTCCCCTTGTCTCCACCCTGGACGTCCCTTCAATGGTCTCAAGCGAACCGGGGTCCACCTCTGACGAAAGTCTCGACATCCTCCAGTCCGTAAACCCCGTATCTTCCTACGACACGACCTCCGAACCCTCCAACGAACGCGTTCTGGGACGCATCTTTGCCTGGTTATGCACATCATTGTACTTGACATCGCGGTTACCCCAAATCTGGAAGAACGTGAGTTTATGAATCTTCACCGAAGAACATGACGCTCACTTCCATCCAGTATGTCAGACAATCTGTTCAGGTATACTTCATCCATTAACAATTATTCACGGTGACTGATGACAGCTGACCACACAGGGATTATCTGTCTACCTCTTCATCTTTGCGTTCTTGGGCAACACTTTCTATGTCGCTTCCATCCTATCCTCGCCCAGGGCCTATCTTCCGCCACCTGCTTCTACCGACTTCATCAAGGAGAGCATCCCGTGCGTACTTCGTTTACTCTTCTCAATTCCGTGAATTGACTTCTTGCCCTCAGATATCTTCTAGGCAGTGGCGGTACTCTCGTTTTTGATGTAACGATAGTGGCGCAGTCATATATTTATCGCTCGAAACGCCACAAATGTGGCTTGGGGGTCGAGGAGGAGGGACTTCTAGATGGAAATGGTCATGCGAACTCCGTCGAGTCTTGAACAGCCTAGGATAAGACATTATTGTAGAATAAGCTTCCTGTAAAACATAATTTCTGGGTCTCCGACATGTAAAGCCTTCACGTGCGCGACGTCTCTGTGGTTACTCCGGTCACTGTCAGTGTCAGTGTCATTGTCAACTCGGCGTTGGGCCACACGCGGGTATCTTCCTAACGCCCAAGAGGCATCAGGTCTACTTCCTTCTCTCTCGTCACCGTCGTCGCCGTTTATGTCGTCGACACCGCGCCGGGCGACCTACAACGTCCCGGAACCAACACCCTACCAGCTCGTGCGTATCTTCGACAGGTGATAGCAGCGTGCAAGACGCTGACGATCCTGACAGCGAGCTCTCGTTCTTGATTACTTATCGCACCAATGTTACACGCGGACAGCGCGTGCCTTTGCGAGAGATAGCGCCGTCCGCCACCTCGATGCCGACGGCGACGAAGTAATGTGCGACCAGCCCAGCATGCCCAAATTATCAGAGACTGTGCTGGACAAGGCCTCTTTGCGCGCACGTACGTTATCCGCTCTTTGGTGTGTGCGCTCCGACTCATCCGTCTTCGAAAGAGGTTCGCGACGCTCTGTTAGCAGGCAAAGTAGACGAGGCGACCGAGTTGCTCAACAAGCACTTTCCAACAGTCCTTAATGCCGACGATAGCACTCCACGCAGCGCGCCGCTAAGCGGGCAAGTTTACGTTGCGCCGACCTCTATTGAATCCTCCCATCTCAACCTCAATCTCCGCATACAATCTTTCGTCGAATCATGCCGGACAGTTCCCCTCCCTTATCCTCCGTCCAAATCCGGTACAGACACTCCCAGATCCCAGAAACGGTCCTCTCAGGTCCTGGAGGACGACGATCCCGAGGCGTTGGATCAGCAGACCGCGCTCCTCAAGAGCGCCCAGAAGCTTTACGCGTTGGCGAGCATGCTCTTCTCTCCGGATCGCGAACGGTATCTCAAGGAGCTCAGCAATGTGGCTGGCATCCTCGCGTACAAGGTCCCAGAGGAGAGCACAGTCTCCAAATACCTCTCACAAGAGCGGAGAGCGGCAGTTGCGGAGCAGATCAATAGTGCTATTCTATGTAAGTGTGCGCTTGTCTCCGATAACCTGCCTGGCCTTTACCTAACCTCTTGCTTGTTTAGACAGATGTGGATTGCCTGCAGTCCCGAAGGTCGAGCTAGCTACTAGACATACTTCCACTCTTTGGGGCTTTTGCCACGATCTACATGTTCCTGCCCTGCCCGGGGCAGTTTTACCTCCCAAGTTGGGTAAGGAGCCACCAGTACCGTCACTGAAAGGCTCAAACGCCAACGGTGCCGCAAAAGACGAGGTAGGTCATCTCTGTCTATCTGCCAATGACGGTGGCTGACCACTTTGGCATCTAGACCCACATTGCTCCGACCTTTGATTTTGCCCAATTTATGGGCTCGGAGGTATAGCTTAGCACTGGCCTCACTCTCTCTTTCACGACCTCCGATGTCTTTCATGTCTCCGCATTGTAATCACACACATACACCATTCATATAGCATACTACTTACGAGGAAATGAACGTTCTGTAATGTAGTCCCGGATGTAATAACAGTATCATATTATCTCTTTCCTTCGTGGAAGGTATTGCGACAGTCTGTTCAACTTGCCCACAGCGATGCCATCTGTAAATCTTTCTAGGAGACGCTCAAAGTCACCTGGACTCTGCAGTAACAGTGCAGTTACTGTTTTGGAGAGCCTGAAAGTACAAGTCAATCGTGACCCATTCAACTGTAATCGTGGGACGGTCATATACGCCCACCGTGGAACAAGTCAGGCATTCGAATGCTCCTTCCTCTCCCTCATGTCTAGACTATCCGCCGAGACTCGAGTGGCCTTGATCAAAGCAGCCTTCGAAGGTAAATCATGTTGACACTGGCAAGCGAGGCCTAGGGTGGCACCGTAAAAGTCATCATGACCATCAGGAAAAGAGATGGCTTACAGTCCATATTCGCATTTTCCTGTCGGCGCGGCCCTCTTGAGCGCCAACGGCATAATAATCAAAGGATCCAGCATCGACAATGCATCGTATGGTAAGTTCACCATTGCATGATGTCGGCCAAGTATATTCGGCTTATGAGATGCATGTTCGCCGGAAATATTTGCGCTGAACAAACGGCTGTGGTGAAAGCTGTGGTTAGTCCCAGTATTCATTCAAGCTCCCCGCCGCTTTGACACTGAGCCACCACTATGCTTCAGAGTGAAGGAATCAGATCGTTTTCGGCACTTGCGGTTACTTCGCAAGTATTAATCTCTCCACCCGCCGTTCCGTTTTGTTGACTTGACCCCGACTCTTGAGAAATCTTCAAGTTCCTATAACACCTTGTGGGATCTGCCGGCAAGTGCTACGCGAATTCTGCGCGATGGGCATGCCTGTTCTGCTAGTTCCGGGGGACTACCCCAAGGCAATCGACGACGCAGCTGTGGGGAAGCCTGGTATGACAGAGGGCGGAGTGAGAGAAACAACCTTGGGCATGCTATTTCCAAATAGTGAGTTTTGAGCCCGAGGGGTTGGAGCAGCATCCTAGGCAGGACAAAATCACTTTGAGTGCAACTCGGATGCCTGTACAGTTCATAATTGCATATTGTGAGCGTACCCAACACTATTGGATGAGATCCTCTAGGTCGTCCGGATACGACAAACCGCCCATCTCTCGAACCCTGTCCAATATTTGCATCAAAGCCATGGAATCCTCGTGGCGACATTCGTCTGGCTCAATGAGTCCATCGCGAAGGGCACGGCCCAACGTATCAGCCTGGTAGAATAAACCCCTTCCCGGGATCACAAACTCATCGTGGGTCTCTGACCGCGCAGGCTGAGACGCCGTCTTGTATAGTTCCAAGGTATAGCTTGCTGGCCGTGCCGCAGAGACGGGGATGATGAGATTGCCCTAAGAGCTGTAAGGCCGCGATGAACTCGACAATAAGTAAGCGGCCTACTAGTTCGCCTTGAATGACAACGTTGGGACCGGGCAAAGTGTTGGCAAGCAGGGTGCTCTTTGCGATCGCTGTAGCCTTGAGGCGCGGGAATGTCAGCAAGACAGTGGTCGTCTCGTCTGTGGCAACCGCGTTGAAGGATGCGGCGGCATCGGCATCCGTGAGGATCATGCTTGTGGCAACCTGGGGCATTGCTCTCGCGTTCTCCGGATCCTCGAAGAGAGCTAGCATCGCCCATGTCAATGGATAAACGCCGACAGCGAGGAGTGCCCCTCCGCCTAGCCGAGCGTCGCGGAGGTTGTGCGCGAGGTCTTTCGCGCCATAGGTGATTGCAAGGTCCGACGAGACACGAATGATTCTGCCAAGGCTACGGTCGGTGTGTAGGACACGCCTAACAGCCTGCGTGATGGGTAGATAACGCGTCCAAAGTCCCTCAGCAAGGTACACATTGTACTCTTTGGAGACCTGTATGAGGTGAGCTGCCTGTTTCGCGTTAATAGTGACTATAGAACAAATTTTAGCCATTCGTGAATGGATAGATGGACGACCCACAGGCTTTCTGCGAGACAATTAGGTGAGAGGATGGACATGAGGAAGTCTGGGAGATACCTCGAGGAGTACTGCTTTACGCGCCCGCATGCATGTCAATGCATGGCGATAATGCAGACTGGTCGGGGATGCAATGTAAATGGCGTTGATGGCGGGATCGCGTGCAAGATCTTCGATGGACCCGTACGCTTGTCCCTCTGACTTGAATTCTTCCAGAAAGGCTGTTGCACGATCAAGAGAGGTCGAAGATACACCGCTCAAAACATGTTTGATGTCCGCGTCTGGACGATCTAACAGGACATCTTTTGTGAAAGTATGGGCCATGTTGCCCTGCATTGGGACAAGTGGGTTCGCGCCTGGAAACATAACTAGAACATTGCCACCTACCGTGGAAACAACACCCCAGTGTACCGTGAAAACCATGATGTTGATGATGAAGCAGATGGTTGAAAGGAGAAAGCAGAGGTCATCATTTGTTGACGCATGATGCCAGTGAGCGTGAAAGAGTAATTAAGCTACAAGAACCATCGATTCCGACGGGACCTTCAGACCGTGATAAGAAGTGTAGGTCAATCGAGTATAGAAAATGGATACAAGTGTGTGTTGTATATGTAGCGAAGCAGTTTCGAGAGCAATGTGATGATAGCAATGGCAATGTCCCTCCGAGTCCCTACACTGACAGCTCCTCGTCGCTTTCCCACACGTCACGACTGTAGAGTGGACTACGCGGCCAGCCAAATACGTTTTCTAATGATGGCGATTACCGCCTTTATCGAGTACTCCACATGCTTCTTCGAACGGTAAACGTCCTCGCTGGCTTCTACTTCGGCAACCACCTCCGCTTGAGCATCGACGTCTTGCATGATCTCTTGTACCAGTGCTTTGACTTCCGGCATCGTGAACCCGAACGCGCCATGGGCGGCGCTAGTGTCCGAGACATCGCAGGCAATAGGCGCAAAAATATCTCGCCCATCGAGGTCGTTCCAGGATGTCTCTTCTGAGGTCGGACGACCAACTAGCATTCCACCAGCAATGTCATGATTCCTGATGGCATCCAATACAGGATAGACGAGGCATCCGTCGATTGCGTCCCCAACGTCGACTGCATTTTCTTGTGTCGCGTGGATGAGCGGGTAGTTGAAGTCATCAACGAAGAGAAGGATCTGGTGTCGCCTGCCGAAGCGACTGACTAGCTTCTGAAATGTGAGTCAGTACGTAGAAGGCAAGATCTGAAGGCGAAATAGACTGACGACGACTGAAGCAAAGGTTGAATGAGAACGTTTACGGATATAGTTGTTAGCATCGCTTTTGGCGATTCCTAGTTTGGTGTGGTATCGTTCGAGGAAGAACTTGAGTTCGCGGTTCATATAGTCATTGAACTGTGTGCGCACGTCACCGGTCATATCAGTGAATGCGTCTTTCATGCAGATTGCGAGCACCAGAGTTTCGCCAGTGATCTTAACAGCAAACTCAGTAGGGGAGAGTGGGCCATAGAGATAGTCAGCGATGCAAGCATAGTTAGGGTCATGAGTGGCCATGCAGGCTCTTATGAATGAAGACATGCCAAATCCTGACGGTCGACGGATCATTTGCAGTTTGCGTTCGACGGGAATGCGAGGGCAAAGCGAGGGTATGAACCGCATCTTGTCAACCCAAACGGTTCCGGGACGCACTCCGAATCGTACGAAGGCGTGGTCAAGCGGTGGTTGACGCTGTTGACGATCAATGTACTTGCATCTGTGGTGATTCAACATTTACTTACAAACTCGAAATCCTCGGAAGACCGAAAGACATATCGTGAGACTCGAATAGGTGTTGTGTACCACAATGGACAGGCATCAGGTCGGGGACGTTCTGGCCTAGGCGACCGGCACACAGTGGTCTCTTTGTTCTCGGGGCTCGAATGGGCAGAGAATGTCAGCTTCCGATTGGGGCTCGTCAACGGGATGGCGACCAGCGTCGATCCTGAAATTACAGATTGCACGCCTGCAAACTCATCTGGCGAGTCTACATAGTATATCAGAATGACACCAGGCTCAAGGACGCGTCTACTCACCAAAGCTACTGGACGAGTGCTCCGAGTGCGTGTCGTCCATCTGCGCATCGTCCATTTCATAGTCAGGCTCGTCAAACAGAGAGTATTCATGGGCTGTTCTATCGTTGAATTGCATTTGGTGGGTGGCTGGTGGCTGGGAGATGGTTGTTGGAAAGGAGCAAGAAATAAGCAGCAATGCAGTTTTAATTTGAATTTCGGAAGCATTGCCCGGCCTTTCGAAACTGCTAGCGTGCGTTTATGATGCAGTTCAGCAGGCGAAAGGTGGGACTGGAGGTGGGTAGACTGACAATAACTGACGTAGAAGTTCGAACAACATCTTGTAGAAACACCTAACACTGCGTTTGCACTGTCACTTTAATTGACGCAGCCCTACCTCACCCGGTGCGTGCCTCCAGTGAGCTTCGCAATCTAAAAACGGTCCTCGCCCCAGTGGGCACACATGTAATACCTGGATACCAATCAAGCATGATTCTCTTCTGCTCCTCGAAGCTTTTTTGTCGTAAATTCGTCGGCACCAGAATCTCGTACTTCCTCACCAAACTGGCGAGGATCGAGACCGCTTCTGTGGTTGCAAATCGCTGGCCAAGACACGTTCTCGGGCCTCCAGAGAAGCCGTAAACTGCGATGAATTTGATGAGAACAAGCCACCTAAGAGAAAAAGCCCTTCGATCTCACATGCATCTCGAGGCCATCTATAGGTGTCCGTATCGATAAAGTGCTCGGGCTTGAATTGATGCGCATCAGTGCCCCAATATAAGGCTACAGACTGTGAGAGGTGTACGGTCGCGATGAAACCAGATACGCACGATTGTTGTGGATGCCAGTAACATCGACCATCGTTATATCGCCCTTCGTCACAGGGATGGTGAATGGAAGAACATTCTCAAGCTTCCCCTCATCAGAAACAGTGAATTTATGAGCTGTAAGAACAGCATCTCCTTGTACTATCTTTCCAAAACGCGGAACAGCCGGGATGAATCGTAGGGTCTCCATGAAAGTCGCGGTCGTGTACGTCTGCCGCAGGAGGCGTTCGTTCAGAGTCAATCACCTACGAATCATAGAGATAGGCGCACAAATTTGTTCAAGCAATCCTTGTATGTCTGATGATATCGTTAGTTATCCGAAGGACGGATCTTTGGTAGAGTGTGAAACTCACAGGGTGAGGGCCGTCTTCAGGCCATGCCGCTAGGACCTCTTCGTACACTTTCTGTTGAATATCTGGATACAACGCAAGAATGGACAACGTGAAAGCTGTTGTATGCGCCGTCGTTTCTAAGCAGGCAGCGCATTCCTGAGTAAGAAGTCATTGTGAGCTTGTTTCATTGACCGCACCTTGTCCAGCTAAAAGGAAAGCCTTGTGAGGTGTTAGCGTAGGCCAATCATGGCGTACAATGATTTGTTCACCAAAGAGTTCGACAACAGTTCATCATCTGTAATATGTCTGCCCTCCTCGTACATGTTAGCGTCAACTAGATTGCGCAAGAGCGCAGCATCCATTTGAGATGTTCTTCCTTCGGCCACCCAGGCTCGTGCCATGGATATGACTTCTAGCATATGATACCGAAGAGCGTCAAAGGACGCCGTCGTTTCTCTCAAAAGCGGCGTCACGAAGGGGATGTATATGCTCTGCGATACCGTGAACGCGATATTTGGGGTCAGGACCTTGTAGAGCAGACGCGAAAGGGCGGTGGTGACTGCAGGTTGGAAAGCCATGACTTCACCTGGCGGAGTCGCGGCGTGCAGTTCGCTGAAGGCTTTCCATGTTCCGCGACGTCCGAACGCTGTAGATGAGATCACCAGTAGTGTCACCTATATAAGATTGCTCGTGTCAAGTGCACTCAAGCCGGAGCGACGAGACAGACCTGTGAAAGTTCTTTGGACAAGTCGATCGGTTCTTCGGGGTTTCTGCGAGTGTCGATATCAGAGAGCCACTCTTGTATTATGCGCAAACTTTCCGTCCAGACAAAGACGTTATTTGCCTTGCAAAAGAATCAGTAAACTGTCGAGGAACGCAGTGATGAAGTACCTCGTTGAAAGCGGGGTTCGCAATGGCCCTGTGGCGTTTCCAAGTGGCGCCCTCGGCGCTGACAACATTCGGACCATAGATATTGAGCATCTCATACTGCAAACACATCTTAATTCATGCTCCGAAGTATCCCAGCGGCGCGCACACGTACAGCAGCAACGTCTTTGATGAAAGTATGGCGATCAGCACACACTTGTTTGGCGGCTTCCGCATCCGTGATCCAGTAAGTGGGGCGCGCTCCCCACACCGCGACGCAACTTAGGCATGTGCTTCCGTACTTTGCGTACACTGCAGAAACTTTCAGTAGCACGGACGGTGACCGCCATTACATTCACATACCACTGAACTTTGCAAAGTAGTCTCCGATAGTGCCTCTGAACGGGTAGATCGGCCCTGCGACCAACTGGAGCGCGCCAAGTGGAAAGATCCAGATTTTGCTACCGCCAGGACAGAGAGTTCTTCGCGCCAGGTGAGAGTCGGGTCCTGGCAGATGAGTGGAACATACTTCAATCGCTGTTCGACCCGATGCGCCAATATCCAAGCTTTGAGGGCATTGCCTACGCCCAGAAGAGCTGCGAAAGTCACTATGGTCTGTAGTGGGGTCATCGGCGAGTTGAGGGTAGCGAGACAGGCTAGGGCCAGGCTATTTATGAGAACCTGATGAGAATCATCACTCTCGTCATCCCATGCGGGGAAAGTTAGTGATTTCGCCACATGGACACTGACAGTGACAGCGAGATCAATGGAGACCCCTAAGCACGGATCGATATGTGCGGCGTACACAATTAATTGACGCGGAAGCAGTGCGGAAGGGATGGAGGATATGATAGGTATCCAAACTGCTATGTATATAGCTCACTCGAATTTCTTCCATGCGTGTTTCTCGTATTCCACTGTCTCTCTGCGGACTTTCTTGGGTCTGTGCAGATGGTTAGAAAAGGAATGACTTCGGTGACAAGCATGGACGTACATGACTAGTGCTCTGGGCTCCAAACGTCCTCGCTGCTGCAGACTGAGGAAACGGTCACGGAACATATTGCCTTCCGGCTTGAGGGCTCGCAGACTCTCGCTGAGGTCCTCGCCAAGTTGCACATCAACAATACCCTCAGCGACCTTGTGCTTGCCGAGTTTGTGGCCAGACAGTCCTCGCTTCATCCTGGCTGCAATCAACTGTTCTCGCTTTCTCCGCTCCTCTGCCCGCTGCTCGGTACTCTTGTGAGCTTCCTTCCGGAGGATCTTGGCGTGATTGATGGTGGCAAGCATCTTCTTGTTCGCTATCTTGTTTGCGAGAGCACGTTTCTGGAGACAGATGAGTGGGTGTTTAGAGGGATATGGGAAAGAGCCGCACCTCTGCGAGTTGTTTTGCGGCTTTTCTCCGTTGTTGCTTCGTTTTCCTCTCCGGCATTGACTTGGCAAAGGATTCGGGGTCCGCCTCGTCCGCCTCGTTTGTTTCCTCTGCAACTACGCCGACGGTCATGCCTGGTGCACCAGAGTCCACAAAGTTGGCATCGACGCGGGCCTGTTCCATCCGTTTCTTGACTACCGCTTGCTCCTCTAGCTCCCGAACCCTCTTCTCCTCGATTTCATGCGCCCTGAGTAATAGTTCTTGGTGTGCTTGAACGGGAGGATTGTATGATGTGCCGAGATGAGGTTCGACGACAGCAGGTACTTCTATCAGGTCGCGCGGTTTGGTGTAGACAGGAGCCTGTACGAAAGTTACACTGATGAATGAAGAAAACACGAAGATACACACCTTGATAATCTTCTTTTGTAAGTGTTCGGTGCCCATTGGAACAACCGGGGGCTCCTCTACAACGTCGGTATTCCAAGGATCGTATCCACCACTGCGTCTGACGGCCTCGGTCAGGCCCATGATAGCACTACCTGCGCCAATCTCTGTTGGATCGACATAGCTGTTGAGCGGTCCTTTTCTGGGTCTTTTTGCGATCCGTAATAGCCGCTCCTTCTCTTCCTTGGACACAACTGGTTTCCGCTTAGTGGAAGTCGTCGTCCGCGAAAAAACAGCGGGAACTGCTGATCGCTGGGCGAGGATCTTGGCGGCCGTCGTTTGTAGAGACTTTGCGTGTGCCACATTTTTGCGGACTGCATTGCGTTGAATAAGAATATTTGGGCAGGAACAGAGCACACACTTTGATCGTCCCCGGCGACGTCGATGAAGAATAGATCATCGTTGGTTTTCTTCTGGAGGGCAGTGCTGGGGACCAGTAAGAGAATGCACGAGTGAAGAAAAGGCTGCAACGCACCCCACTACCCGCTCCTCCGCTCTCATCTCCTCCATGCCATGCTCGACATCCTCGATATTGACATTTTTGCGCCATGCACGCTTTCCTTTCCTGCTCGACTGGGAGGGCTGCGACGGTGCGCCGACCGAGGAGCGGCGCTTTTTGGCGGAGGACGTTGCCGACGACGACGCCGAGGCAGACATGATGGACGGAGGAAAGAGTGATCGAAAAATACGCTACCGGCTTAACCCCGGCCACCACCTGCGCTGGATGCCTGCAGCCGTTGAATCTGATGACCCCCTCCTGACGCCCGCCCCGCCGCACACGCTCGTTGCCTTCCTCGTCCGCGAGTCCAAGAACACCCTTTCGCGCCTCTACAGCCTGCCCGCCTCATGTCTGGCCATATTCAGGTCACCCTTTCCCGCTGAATGGCCCGACCTCCCTGCTCATTTCCGGCAGGCTCGTGTCCCCGCTAGAGCGCCAGATCATCATGAACCTGCTCTGGCTTGAGTCGGGCATCTCGCCGTCGACCATGGCGGCCTGGGTCGTGCGCCACTACAGAAAGTATCTCAACAATTACACCGTGTACGCGTCTTCTTTATCAAGTACTTTCGTAGAGTGTACGACGAAGCGCTGCAAAGCCTTGTTCAGCTTCAAATCCTGCCCAATGCAGATAAGCTTGCCCTCAATCCTGCGTTCAAAACTAGTTTCAGGCAAGCCATAACTGGAGGGTAAGACCCACCGCGACCCCCATAGCGCGTCTGCTCATCTTCCCCAGAGGCACAACCAACAGTTTTGGCGTACCCGCAGAGGACGACAAGAGGCAGACCCTTGACGTCGAAACCCTTGACGGCTATGCACTCGAACGCTGGGAGGTAAGCCGAAAGCCCAAAACATAACATGGCTCAAATGAATACGATAGACAATTCTTCACTACATGGTATCCTCTGGGGGAGAAAACCAACCTACCTCTCCCTCCCCCGGGGTTCTCTTCCTCCTGAGTAGCAGCGGTCTGATGATCGCGCCAGCTGGGTGGGTGTAGTCTGCATTGCTCGTCACTCTGCCTGACAGACAAATCCAGAGAAAAGAACCTCCGAATCAGCTCGAAAGGCTTCCAGTTCCTTCTCTATCCTCCTCATGCACAACTGTGGCAACTGTTAATTCAATATCTCGAAATGGCCACAGTAAGCGTCTCTTCAGTTCGCGACAACAGTCGCTCATGTAAATATCAGGCCAGGCAAATGGACATTGTGGAGGTCCTACACTTTCTTTTCATGTTATCAACCATGGAACTCGGAAAGGTAAGACGCCACACCCTTGCTCAGGACTCTACTCACCAGAAGAAAAGGAATACTCCATCGATCCTCTAACGAATACCCAAAAGGCCATGCTAGTCGACCTTCGTGATTACGGGCTCATCTGGCAACGCAAGGTCGATTCTTCTGTACCTTCGCCGACTGATAGCATTGACGATGACGATCCAACTCAGCCTAGCTCGAAACGATTCAGCCCGACGCGGCTCGCCACAACTCTGACCTCATCATCACCTCCGCTTCCCACATCTACAGGGGTGAGCTCTGGACCCAAGGATGGGTTCATCGTCCTCGAGACGAACTACCGAGTATACGCTTACACCGGCAAGTAGTCTTGATCCACAACATGTAACCGTCTGACATCCCTGCACAGACAACCCACTACAAACTGCCGTCCTAAACCTCTTCGTCTCTCTAAAGTATCGATTCCCTAATCTCGTCGTTGGCTCCATCACCCGTGACAGCGTCAAGAAAGCACTGAACAATGGCATCTCTGCAGATCAAGTCCGTCTTATCTGCTTCCAATCTCTTTAGTGGCCTGATTATCCGCAGATTATAAGCTATTTAATCACACACGCACATCCGCAGATGCGTAAGAACGTACGTCTGATTAGCGCGTCGCGTCCCATCACCTATGACAACGCCTTGCTCTAGAATCCACTGCTGCCAGTGACAGTCCAAGATCAAATCCGGTTATGGGAGTTGGAGAAGAACCGCCTGAAATCACAACCAGGTCCGTCCTACGTCTTTCGTTTCTTTTGCACTGACTGAAATCGGTGTAGGCTTTCTGTATACATCGTTCACATCACAGGCGGACTACGAACTTGTCATCGACTACGCCAAGCAGCTCGATGTGGTGCTGTGGGAGAATGCGGCGAAGCGTTGTTTCTTTGCGAGTGCGGAAGGGCACGAGACTATCAAGAGGTTCATCCAGGCCAGGACTCATGGTGAATAAATGTTCTGTTGGTTTCCATAGGAGAGTGTATTAGTTGGACACTTCGTGGGACGCATGGACTAATGTTTGTTTCAATTGACTTGGGAATACATGATGTTGCTAATGTGCGAATGCGTTCTATAAGTACAGTCTGTGCATGAATGAGTGGTATTGTACAAGTTCGGATCTAGTGACTGATGTATTGGAAGACGAATGAAACCTCCGGAAGGCCCACTTCCGCTCGTAATAGGTCGTCGTGATTATTCTTGAGCTCCTCGTTCGTGAAGTGATTCCATCTGCAACAGAAAGTGGTCAGAATCGAGTGAGTGACTGGGCAATGGGAAGAGAACGAACGTGCTAGCATCACCATACAGCAACGCTGGTGACTTGATCATCTGCTTCCCGTTCTTGCACCGTTTACATTTGAACGTCTCGTGTGTCTCGCACAGCGTCTTCTCATTAAACAAGAACAGCTGTCGGAGAGAGTCCAAAGAAAAGTGCCGTTCGGTGTCTTCTCTCTCGTCGACGACGGCAGACGACAGCGCCTGCTTGTTTGCTTGACGCTGGAAGATCTTCTCTTCGATAGTGCCCGTAGAGATGAACCGATACACGAAGCCTTGAAACTTGTCAGGACAGGCGGCGCTACGGAGGGATGTGCTTACACTCTTTCTTCTGCCCATCACGCCATACACGAGCAAGAGCTTGCTGATCAGCAGCGGGATTCCAGTCTTAAGGGAGGTATTTGAGCATGGAGGCACGAAAGGTGAGACGAGAAATACATACCAGGATCAAACAAAATGAGCCTATTCGCGCCAATCAAATTGATACCACAACCACCAGCCTTACTACTGAGCAAGAATATAAACTCTTTGCCTTCAGGATCATTGAACTGGTCGACGAGCTTCTGTCTCTTCGGGATGGTCATGGAGCCGTCCAGGCGGAAGAAGCCGTATCTACGCAGGTTAGTATTCCAGTTTCTTCTGCACCGAATACCAAAAACTCACTTCTTCTGCCTGCATATCCTCTCAAAGAGATCGAGCGTCTGCGTGTAATTGCTGATCAACACGATCTTGTCATTCGTCGTCGTCCGGAGTCGATGCAGGAATCTACGGAATCGGAGAATCAGTGCTTACACAGAGGAAGGAACACCCGGATGGCCTACCGTTCAAGCACGAGGAACTTCCCTCCCCAATCACACCTTACATTCTGGCTACGCCCATTTTTGGCAGCCTTGGGCCCGGAGAAACCTTCCGGTATCAGACTATCAGAGCCACGAAGGTCCCCGGGGAGGTCAAGAAGCTCAGGATGGTTGCAAAGCTTCTTCAGGATGTTGATAGCTTTCAAGGGCTGGGACTCTGCACCCCGAAGAAGAGCCTTGATTTCGGGGGACGATATGAACAAACGGTAGAGTGATAGCTGGAAGTCCGACAGTCCGCAGAAAACGACCTGCTCGTACTTGACAGGCACTTGGAAAGACGTCAGTGATGAGTAGTATTCGCGCGTATAAGAGACCTACGATATTTGGAAAGCAGGTCGTTGGTCCTCCGAATGATGAACTTGGTGACAAGGCCGCCGAGTTCCTTGAGCTTCGCCTCACTCTTTGCCTTGACATCGTCGCTCGCTGTAGAGTCGCGGCCACGGATGATGAGATTTTCGAAGTTCTTGCGAAAATCATTCTTGGAACCCAGGAAGTTGGGGTTAGCAAAGTTGAGCAGGGAGAAGTATTCTGAGAGATCGTTCTGGTGAAATTTGTCAATCCGTGCCATGCGAGGTAAGAAGGAGCGGAGTCACCTGTATAGGTGTTCCGGTAAGAATCACGCGTCGTTTGACATCCAGACCGTTCAGTGCGGTGAACGTTTGCGAATCTGAGGACTTGTCAGATCCCGAAATGAGGAAGACCAGACAATATACCGCCGTTCTTCAGACGATGCCCTTCGTCGCACAAAAGTAGACCGATAGTGCAATTCGCGAGGTACACCGAGAGAGTACGAAGAGTCTCATAAGACACAATCATAACTGGAAGATGTATGAGTATATGCTGTGATATTCGTTGTGCTAAATGAACTTACCTGGTTGTGTGACATTTCGGCCCCTTGCTTCAACCCACCGCCTGACGCGCTCGAGGAGCTCGGCTTTACCACCCTTTCCATCGACGGCAAGCGCGTTTATCGCGTCTTTCCCGAGCCATTTGACTGGTTTACGTTAGAAAAACGCGTCAGAGATGGAGTGAGGGATAGTACCAAGTTCGTTTGCCCAATTCTTGACGAGACTGGACGGGCATGCGATAATGCATTTCTCGATGGACGGTTTGCCGGCATGCGGAGATTGCTTGATAAGTGTCCATAGGAGCGCGATGCACTGGAGCGTTTTGCCAAGACCCATCTCGTCTGCCATGATGCAGCCATATTGGTTCTCGACGACCATACCTGTCGTGCATTTGTACAAGAACTAGAGACCTATCAGCAAGAAGGTCACATTCGCGAGGGTTGAGAAAGCGCACCTTGACTCCCTCAACTTGATGAGGTCGTAGCACCTTGGTCAGACGTGGATCGATAACGACGGGGACTTTGTCCGCCACAACATTCTTGTCCTTGTTCTCGCCGAGCATCACCTTGAGGCTCTTGTGAGGATTGAACATCCCCGCAGTCTTCTCTTCTGCCTCTTTCAGTGCCTTTTCCTTCTCCTCCACCTTCAAACGCTCTCTCCGCTCCTCGTCCGTTTCTCGGTCGTCTATGGTCGGGTCGTAGAGCACAATCGCGTGGTCTTCCATGGGATCGTGTAGGGGACGCGGTATGAGTTTGGCCTGCGGGCGGATACCAAGGGAGATGTTGGTAGGAAAGTGTGGAACGGCCTCGCCATCCTTGTTGGTCATGGAGGGCATCGAGAAGCGACGGCTTGAGCCAAAAGGCTTCGGTTTGAAGACGGGGTACGTCTTGACGGCAGCAAGGAGCTCCTCTTCGTTGTGGTACGAGTCCCTGTCGTCCTTCTTCTTCTTCTTCTTCCTCGCATCGTCGTCCGAGTCAGAGTCGTCGCCTTGCTGTCCCTTGTAGGAGACGCGTTTCCGTTTCCTTGTCGTCTGTGCGCGCTCGACGGACGCGCTGAACGTGGGCGGCTTGAAGGGCTTGTTGATGCGCTGGCTCTCCTGGAGGCGGTCGACGACCTTGCCGTCGGTGGTTGTCGGCGTGCGCCGTAGCATGATGGCGGGAGGGAGAGACGCGTCGTGATCACGTGGCCATCAACAGAAATTCCCACAAATCACTCCAGAGGTTACTCGGTCAGCTCTCAAGCTTTCTCTCTCTGTGCCCTTGGACAGTGGACACACGGAGGCACCTGGCACGCCACCGACCGCCCAAATGATCGGGCAAACTCCGCCATCTCCTCATTGGCTCCACGCCCCCATTCACTCTGCGGCCTCGCGCGTCATAGCCTGTCTCATCGCCTGACGTCAAGCGTCATGCCCCAGCCACTATAAAACTATGCGTTCGGGTGGGAATCCCTCTACCTTTCGACTTGGCCATCATCCACCATGAAGCCGTCAATCTTACTCGTTTCGTTGCTGGCGGTCGGCGCACAGGCCTCCTGGTTTGGCTCAGACGCTCCTCGTATGTCCACTGCTGTTGTGTCGGTGTCCTCTTCTCACTTTGCCCTCAGAGTACCAGCAATGGTCCAACGCGGAGCTGAAGCAGTGGCTGACCGAACACAACCTCGCCACCCCCGCGACCATCGACACCTACTCGCGAGATGATCTCGTTGCGCTTGTCAAGTCGAATTTCAACAGCGCGTCGGCGTGGTCCTACGACCAGTACACCGCCGCCCAGAGAGCCTTCGGCAATGTGCGCGAATCCACCTTCGACACCTGGGACGAGTCCCAGCTGCGCCAATTCCTCCTGGACCAGGGCATCGTCGCGCCCAAGGGCCGCAAGGAGGAACTCCTCCAGGCTGTCAGGTCTCACTACAACTCCTACACCAAGGCGGCCAGCTCGTACGCCTCTCAGGCGAGCGCCTCAGCGTCCACGGCGGTCTATGGGGACTCCCAGTACCAGGCTACCCAATCCATTTCCAGCATCGTGGCCCAGGCTACCGAGACCGTCGCCCGCACCATGGACGACAGCAAAGACTACGTCTACTCCACCTGGGACGACAACCAGCTGAGGTCATACCTCATCGAGAAGGGCGTCATCAAATCCAACTCTCAGAAGAAGCGCGACGAGCTGTTGGCTCTGATGAAAGACTCTTATTCCAAGACTGCTGATCCCGTTTGGCAGGCATGGAGTGATTCCTACATGGTGTGTCTGGTCTTTCGCGCGCTTCTGCTTTCATTCTCATATTTCTTTCTAGCGTGAATGGCTGGCCTCGCACAACATCGTCGACGGTCGCTCCGACTTCCAGAAGAACCGTGACGCTCTTGTCGAGCAAATGTCAAACTACTACTACGACACCAACTCTTACGTTTGGGATACTTGGGCGGACAGTGATCTCAAGTCTTGGCTTGTTGAGCACAACGTCATCAAGAGTGACGCTCAGGTGAAGCGCGAGAAGATGGTCAAACTCGTACAGTCAGTGCTTTCTTCTGTCGCCCAGTCACTTTGCTGACCTCTCGCAGGGACAACTACTCGCACGCGCACGACACGTTCTGGGGCGCTTGGACCGACTCTCAAATTCGCGCATGGTTGATCACCAATGGTTACATGCGCTCTGACGCTCAAGTCAAGCGCGACGAACTGGTCAAAGCAATCAACGAAAAGTATGTTGTTTATTGACTCCGATGACGTTGTACTGAGTACGCCCCAGATATACCGATCTCTCTTCTCGCACCGCTTCGTATCTGACCTGGCCTGATGCTCGTCTTCGCGCCTTCCTGCGTGAGCACGGCATTGGTGAGAAGCAGCTCCCTGCCACTCGTCCAGGACTTCTTCGTATGTTGTCTTCTTCTTGCGCTTCGGTCTGGACTAACACTTTACAGAGGAGACCAGGATCAGGTACATTCAGGCCACGTCCAAGAGTGAAGCTTTGTTCAACTCTATCAGGGACATCATCAATAGCGGTGTCTACGCGGCCGAGGACAAGATTTCCAAAGTCTGGGAGATGCTGAGTGGAACAACCGAGCAGAAATGGGAAGAGGGCAAAGAGCAGGGTGAGGCTGGGAAGCAGTGGGCCCAGAAAAAGTATGCGGAAGGGGAGAAGTCTGCACAGGACAAGTACGCCGAAGGGGAGAAGTATGCTCAGGATAAGTACGCGGATGGCCAGAAGGTGGCGCAGGAGAAGTACGCGGAAGGGCGGAAGTCTGCGCAACAAGCGACGGGCAAGGTTCAAAATGAGCTGTAAAAATATGGACTCTGATATTCTACTCACGACTCTACCACACATTCACCTGTAATATTCACTTAGCTCTCGATGTATCATAGGATTCTCTCATATATGCATTCCTGTTAATCCTAGATGCTGATTGGACTGGTCTCGACCTGGAGGTGCACGGGCCCAGGTGGTTCACCGTTCACGGCGAATTACAATCCGTTCTGGGGATCTGTGGGGTGGTTACTTCTAGTAGTATACTACGGTCATCCGTGGGCCACACGACCCACGGAGTGCATCACGCATCCTCAATTTGCCAACTTATCAACTACCCCTACAAGCTAGAGAGGTCATGAGAGTCTCCCCCTTTGATCTTCTTCCTGCAATCATGTCGGAGCGTACAGAAAACAGTCCCAGTGCACGTCCGCGGGTAATCGTAGTTGGGGCGGGGTATGCACCATGATACAGGGTGTGGTCTGACCGCTGATAAGCCGCTTTCTCCAGTCTAGCTGGCATCGCCACTGGCGTCGCTCTCAAAACCAAGCTTGGTTTCCACGATTTCACGATATACGAGAAAGCGGGAGATGTCGGTGGCACTTGGCGCGTACGTGGATGATCATGATCTCGATCCTCATGGCCAAGGAAGACTCGGATTGACGAAGGTTGAACTTTGCAGGACAGCACCTACCCGGGATGTGCATGCGACGTGCCCGCCCACTGGTACAGCCTCTCAACTGAGCCGAACCCTCTCTGGGACCGCCATTACGCCTCCCAACGCGAGCTCTATACGTACTGGCGCGCCATATTCGACAAACACGCGCTCCGAGCTCACACTGTGTTCCATACAACCGCGGTGAGGTCCCAATGGGACGAAGAGCACCAGCGTTGGGATCTCTGGCTCGTTCGGGACGGTCAAGAGACCCTAGAGCACGCGGAGATCCTCATTTACGCGATAGGCGGGTTCATGAGTCCCATGTGGCCACGCGACATCCCAGGTCGCGAATCCTTCACGGGCGATCTGTGGCATTCCGCTTTGTGGCGCCATGATGTCGACCTGCGGGGGAAACGCGTCGGCGTGATTGGGAATGGATGCTCGGCAGCGCAGTTCATCCCCGAGCTCGGGCGCGAGCCGAGCACAGAGGTGGTCAACTTTTGTCGGACGCCGCAATGGTTCATACCCATGGTATGTAGTGATGGTTCTTCTGTGGTTGTCGTGCTAAAGCTCGTGCGTCCACAGAGCAAGATCGTGTACCCTTCTTGGATGAAATGGATCTTCAGCCATATCCCGGGTGTCCAGAAGATATGGCGCGCCTTTCTCATGGCTAGAGTACGCAATTTGAATCTTCTTTGAATTAGGACCCAGCTGATACCATGTGCCTAGAGCGACGTGGGGTATATCGCCTTCAGGAAAGATCAACGATGGATTGTGAACACGATGCGCAAGGTCAGTGAACGCGCTCCGTCTCGACGCGTCTGAGGCCCTGAATATTTATATGAACAGAAACTTGGCGCGTACATAAAACATCAATACGCCGACTATCCTATCCCCGAATTCGCACCGGGGTGTAAACGGATCATCAACGATTCGGGATATCTCGCCAGTCTGAACCAGAAGAACGTAGCCTTACGGTGGGATGGCATTGACTCCATTGTTGAACAAGGCATCAAGCTCCAATCCGGGGAGGTCGTTCCTCTCGACGTTATCATCTTCGGCACAGGATACTCTGTCGTAGGTGCATACTCCTGGAGTCGAATGTGTGATCAATGTCCCTTGTAGGTCCCTGTGGATTTGAGTGTACGGGGCCGCCAAGGTGATTTAAACGAATATTGGAAAGCACAGGGCGGTTCAACGGCCTATTTGGGGTCCTATATGCCTGGGTTCCCGAACATGGCCTTGCTGCTAGGTCCAAACGTCGCGACAGGCCATGCTTCAGCTATCTTCTCCGAAGAGTCACAGGTAGCAATTGCTTGTTTGCATCGCAGCTTGAAACTGACGCGGTCTAGATACATCTGGCGATGAAGCTAATCAAGCCTGTTTTGGATGGCAAGATCACCTCGTTTGATATCAAAAGCAACGTGTGCGATGAATATAACGACTGGATTCAAACACGGTTGCGCCACTCTGTTTGGACCGAGTGCCGATCCTACTACCATCAGGAACGAGATGGTAGCTCGAAGATTATAGCCACCTTTCCTGGGCCGGTGTCTCTGTTCTGGTGGTTCTGTCGACGGCCACGGTGGAGTCAATGGACTGTTCGGGGGAGCAGCCGCAGCGGCAGAGCGTGGAGGAGGTGGGAGATATTCAGTCAGGCCTATGAACTGTTGATCGCCGCGAGTCTGGTGGCCATGTTTGCAGTCCCTTGGAGTGTGATGTTCTAAATATGAGCGTCCACATCATTATACTGTAGTTGAATTATTGTCCTTGTTAGTATAGTTTTGAAGCAATATGATTGTGAATACGTTAGGAAGGGGCGCACAGAACGTAGTGGGGTTGTCTTCGTTGGGAAACCAGGTCCAACTAGAAGCCCAAGCATCATTACCACCCCACCGCTAAGTAAGAAGAATAAAGTACTGACGTCGTCTGGGGACGACATGTGATGGCCATGGCCGTGTTTGGCAGTGCCGTTTGATCCTTTGCTTTCTCCCTTCAATTGGAGGCCGCCTTAAGTGGCCTTTGACGCGGGCCAGGAACTGTCCTCCTTGCAATGTCGTCTCACTCGTCCTCGACTGCCAACATCGTCGGCGTCCACTACCGCGTCGGGAAGAAAATCGGCGAGGGATCGTTCGGTGTTATCTTCGAAGGTGGGTGCCGTCTCCGTGGCACATAGCCCTCCATGACAATCCTTGTGCATTGCAGGCACCAACCTGCTCAACTCCCAGACCGTCGCTATCAAATTCGTGAGTGCACCGGCGCACCCTTCCCGGACGTCTGGTCGCTGACGACGGACTAGGAACCACGGAAAGCAGAGGCGCCTCAACTGCGCGATGAGTGCCGGTCGTACCGTATTCTGGCGGGCTGCAGTATGTCCTAGCGGCTTCCCCGGCTCTCCCGCGCCTTTCTGACCGTCGTGTCCGCAGCCGGAATTCCGCAGATATACCACTTCGGCCAGGAGGGTCTGCACAACATCCTGGTCATTGACCTGCTCGGACCCAGTCTGGAGGACCTCTTCGACATGTGCGGTCGCAAGTTCTCTATCAAGACGGTGTGCATAGCTGCTAGGCAGATGGTTGGTTCCGTTCCGCCTCAAGTGACTACAAGCTGGAGTTGACCGACATTCGCAGCTGATGCGGGTCCAAACCATTCACGAGAAAAATCTCATATACCGCGACATAAAGCCTGATAATTTCCTCATAGGCCGCCCCAATTCCAAAGGGTCCAATGGTGTGTCGCCGCGTAGTTGTCCGAGATAGTGCTAACAGCCTTTGTGTCAGTCGTACACATGATTGATTTTGGAATGGCAAAGCAGTACAGGGACCCGAAGTCAAAGCAACACATCCCTTACCGAGAGCGGAAAAGTCTCAGCGGAACTGCCCGATACATGAGCATCAACACACATCTGGGCAGAGGTATTCCCCCACCAAAACTCCTGTTTCCACGGCCGCTGACATGTAGTGTCCTCATAGAACAATCACGAAGAGACGATCTAGAAGCACTCGGCCACGTCTTCATGTATTTCCTGCGCGGCAGTTTACCCTGGCAAGGCCTCAAGGCTGCGACGAACAAGCAGAAATATGAGAAGATCGGAGAGAAGAAGCAGACCACGCCTATCAAAGAGCTGTGTGAGGGCTTCCCAGGTCCGTGGCTAGCGCTTGGCGCCGATAATAACGACACTGACTCCATCGTCAGAGGAGTTTGGAATATACCTCAACTACGTCCGGAAGCTTGGATTCGAAGAAACGCCTGATTATGATTTTCTACGGGAACTGTTCGCCAAAGTTCTCAAGACTAACGGTGATGTCGACGATGGGAAATTTGATTGGGACTTGCTGAACGGTTTGCATCTCGTTCTTCTCCTCACAAGCTCCATCACTAACGCAGGACTTATTTCCGTTTCATCAGGTGGAAAGGGATGGGAAGCCTCATCGGTGGGTATAAATCGCTCAATTGTTAATTTCCTACTAACGCGCGGTCCTTCCGTAGGGTCACTCCAACCAGGTTCTCTCGCAAATGCAAACCGCCGGACTTGTACCCAATGATCGCAGAAGAGAGCACCGGGACTCTGAACGCCGGCGGCAATCTCAGGCTGGGGGCGTGGCTCCTCTTTCACCTGCCCTTGTACGCAATGGCTCGAAACAGCGCAAAATACCAGCAGCACTAACGCCTGGGGTGGGAACCCCTGGACAGGTCACCCCCCACTCTACTGCCGCACAAGTTGGCGTGCCGGTGGGCACAAATCGGCATCCGTACGCCAATGGATACGACTATCCGCAGGAGGAGGGCTACATGACCGGCCAGTACGGGCGCGCATCACCGATGCTCTCAAGTAGCGCTGCGCCACCAGCCATCAGCAACGTGCGAGCACAAGGGGGAGATGTGGGAGTAGCGGCGAATTATGGACAGCACAACGACGATGCACCGCCCAAGTCAACACTGATGAAGATTTTAACTTGTCAATGTGGATGAGCCTCCCGTGGCCGCCATTGCGTTATGTCCTTTTTTTCTGTCGCTTTGCTATCTGGTGATGTTCTTATGATGCCCTTCATGCCCTTTGTCGCTCCACGCCACATATCACTCGTTTCTTCTATACCCTTCTATCTAACCCGTTAATCTCATTGTTATCGTTCTTTGGTTTACATGGTGTCCGTTTTTATGACACCCCCCAGGATTATAATTTAATAGCCTAGGTAATCAATTGGGCCAAAATACAGAAGTTGCGCTGATCGTTAGAGATCGTTAGTTACTGTGAGCATGGTATTACAAGGTAGGAACATTAAAAGCCGACACATCTTCGACGTTTGACGCCACTCGTCATCTGTACGATGCGCAAGTGAGTAGACCTGCACCCAGGAGCTGGGTGTCTGTGTCGGCTTGGTAGGGCTGAAAGAAAGATGAGATATGTGTGGACACAGAAGCGCAAAACGCGCGATCAGAAACAGACGTACGAGGTTGGTGTATGCAAGGGTTCTTTCTGCGAGCGGCGTGGCCGGGCACATATGTTCCAGTTGCTTCACGAGCTCGCACCTGGATGCCAACAGCGAGGATGGTAGAGAAAAGAGCGACGGAAGAGGAGAGCGACGGAAGAGGAAAGCGACGGAAGATGAAAGCGACTGAAGTGGAGAGCGACATAATTTAGAGAACGATTATGGAGGATTGGCGACTGATTGGGGGAATGAGAATGCTGCCAGTGCATGTGACGGGAGTTTAGGCAGCTCACCTGCAACCTGGGCAGTCCGGAAAGATGAAGCAGAGGAATCTTCTAAGTAGTTACGCCTCGAAGCGATGAGGCGCTGCGTAGATCATGTTAGAAATAGATGGAGCTGAGAGAATGTATATGCGAGGCGGCGCGGCGGGTAGACACGAGATGGACTTCAGTCGGCCGCTAGATTGGCATTCTCTAGGCCAAGGACCACAGCAGCTACAGGGTCCTCAATTTCATCACTTTGGCGCAGCGCCTTCAGCGCTTGCAAAACCGATTGGGCTAACGGTCGTTTGCCTGCAGAGTGTAGCATGCAGTTACAAACAAGTTCCCACAGCTTGTCTTTGACAGATAAACCATGCGAAGGGCGCGTCGGCATGCTCTGCCTTATGAGCACCTCATGAAGTATGGCCGCATCTGAATGGATTTCTGAGAAAGGTGGCTTTTCGGTGTAGACCTTTATTTCCAGATGAGTTTCTTTTGACCTTGGCGAATCATAGTGAGTCTCACCTCAATTATTGTACAACCAAAAGCGTAGATGTCTCTAGCAGTAGCGTGGGCGGGATCCGATAATCGCACATCAAGGGCTTCGGGCGCAAGCCAGCGGAGCGAACCTTGTACTGTCGCGGTAGAGCCTCCTGCTGCTTGGCTCTCCACTGCCAAAGCGAGTCCAAAATCGGCCAAACAGCAGCGGAAATCATCAGTGACAAGTATGTTTGCCTGAGAAAAGCGTCAGAAGGGGCGATACTCCAAAAAAAAAGAAACCACGCCACCCCGCGTATATCTCCGTGAACAATCGGTGGGTGCAGTCCGTGGAGGTAGGCCATGCCTTCCGCGACCTCTGTCAACTTGAACAAGTTCAGAATGTTACAAAGAAGGCACAGGCTGCCCAATGGCTTACTGCTTGAAGCTTATCATGCGATGGGTTTCCAGAGAGGAAACGCATGATGTTCCCGTTGTTCATCCAAGGAGAAATCAAGCAGAAACTTGGAAAGAAGAGCTCCTGGCTAACACCGATGAACGGCAAGACATTTGGATGCTTGAGGTTCCTCCACATAAGTGCCTCTCGGCAAAAGTTCTGTCAAGTTCTCATATGAATATTCCTTCGTCCATCACAAACTAGAGCCTGACCTTGATGATCTTGCCCCGCTCTTCGACTCCATCCTCAATAAACAACCGTAGGACCTTAATGCAAACATCATGCTCTCCCATGCGACCTTTATGAATGTCCTACAAACTGATGAACAACAGTCAATACACCGATAGATGATCTACATACAGCGAAGCCGCCTCCCCAGATAGGTCGGTCACCAAGACGCGTCAGGCTTTTGCAGGTAAGAGAATTTGGTACCAGGTTGTGAGTTTTGGATAGATACAACAGACACCTCAACGAGCGCTTTCTATAGTCGATGTTCTCGCTTTCCTGATAGGCATCAACTTCCTGGATAGATAGTTAGCAGTTTGATTGAGGGTAGTGGAAATTCGTGGCCCATACCTCTTGCAAAAAGTCTACGAGGCAAGCGGGGCCATCGATATTGACAGAATCTTCTATGTTTTTGCACGGCCGAGCGGACCTAAGGAAGTTTCGTACATTCAACACGTCCGTTTCGTTGAGCGGATTGGGCAGTGCCAATTCAATTGCCGCCGTTGACTGAGTTTCGCAATCGTGGGGGACAGGTGCTGGAGCTGCTACCGGCCTACGATAAATACGTATAGTTAGTACTTGAAGCGTATGATGTGATTTAAAACGCACGGAGGCTCATCTGGTGGCGGTGGGGCGTCGCTGACTATCTCAACGCGGAGGCCGGCGACGCCCATACTAGTTGCTATTTGGAACGAGTCCTCTGAAGTAAGCTATAACAGCTGATGTTAGCGTTGTGTCGCACGGCATGACGGGGCTGTGCTCACGTAGATGTACGGGCCCGCTACAAAGCGCTGTAGAGATCATCAGCCAATGACATCGATGGATGGGCTGGCGCTTACCGCCGCTGGAAGAGACGCGAATTCGAGGGGGACTCGGAGGGAGACCATGACATCTGGCGGAGGTTTGATCCATTCGCGAGCCACTGCTTCGAGTTCCTGCGAGAGTACGTGAGTAGCAGCAGAGAGAGGCGGGAGGTATTGCATACTGCAAAGGTGTTTGGAAGCTGTATATGCACATTAGATAGCGATCATGAACAAAGCGTGCGAGATGCGCACCATTCCGATCGTCTCCATGTCGTTAAAGGCAAGGGTCAAGAGGCGCTGGCGGGCGAGGGCCTGCTGCTGCTGGGCGTGCTTTTCGCGTACCTCGGCATCTTCGCTGTTGCCTCCGCCTGTTCGCTTGCCCCAGAAACTGCCGCCGTTTGCTGGAGTGCCTCCGCCTCTTACCCTGCGCACAGGCTCACTGAGTGATTTCCGTGCTGGGGAGGTGATTCGAGAATCATCAATTGCCAAGCCGATACTTTGATCTGGAGGGAGACTGGCGTTGGTGTGTTTGGCGAAAAGATGAAGCATGGCGGATGAGAAGCGGTGTGGGAGAGGGTGAGAAGGGGCGCCTCACGCGGGAGATAGCAGCATGCTCGTGGCGTAGTTGAGAGCAAAGACTGCGCCACGGGGGAAACACGAGGCTCGAAATAGCTGGTTAACCAAATTCTAGTAAGCTCTAGTAAGTTACCTCGTGCTGACATTTAATTATCGATCGGCGTGCAGCCGCCTGCGTGCTGTTCAAGTGCTGTCTCAGTGTCTGTCGTCTTCTGTCGTTAGCTGTCGTTAGTCACGCCCTCGTGTTACAGGCAATTTAAAAAAAACACTGCCTTTCTTGGAGAATTCGGTAGACAACATGCAGATTCATGCAGCAAAGGTAGTCTCGTAAACCGACTTTGTTGTTAGTCTCCCTAGTCAGACCAATATACCAAATTTTTTTTTGAGAGAGGGAGGGAAAAATTTGGATATCATCTTTGTTGTAGGAAGATAATCGTTCCTACTGTTACAAAGTCTGGAGTTTGATGCAAGGTTTGATGGGTGTCATTGGGGCCCGTTACACAGGTAGCCCAAAGTGATGGAATCATCCCATATTTGGCGCCCATGCGCCCAATGCATATCTAATCAAACTCAGTGCATGTTTTAGGAAAGTGCATTGAGTGCATACGCTATTTGAAATCGAGGAGAATGCACTCAACCCATAAATTTATACATTGAGCCCATCCTCGGTCTACGTCGGAATTCATGTTTGAGAACCGACCCCGCCCGCCCGCCGCCTCGCGCTTTTTTTCTGGCGCGCGCTCGCCTCGATTCCAGATCACACAGTAGAGAAGATGGAAACAATATATTGCACAAAGACAGGACACACAGTCTACATACAGTAGCTACCGAGGGTGTGATGATATAGACAGGAGGGAGCTCGAGGTTGTTATGGTTGTCTCAAGGAAGCAAAAAAGGCGGCAGCAGCAAACATACCGGTAGACGAGTTGGCGGTTGTTGTTCTTCCTCGTTGCGTATGAGCCTCCACACTGTCGTGCTCGTTGCTCGATCTTGGTGGTCATCGTGCTCGCTATTTGTCCTCGTCCTCGCTATTCGTTCTTGTTCTTGCTGATTGTCACTCGGCTTCGTCCTCGCTGGTCATTGTTCTCGTTACTCGTCCTTGTCCTCGCTAGTCCTCGCTAGTCGTCATTGTCTTGGCGAGTCATCGTTGTCTTAACCAGTCGTCGTTGGCTTTGCTAGTCCTTGTCGTCGTCTTCGCTGGTCGTCTTCGCCCATCGTCGTCGTCTTCAGTGGTCATCGTCGTCCTCGCTGGTCGTCGCGGTCCCTGACCTGTCATCCTCGCAATGCTGGTTGTGTTTGTCCCCGGCCTCGCGCATTCCTCGCCGTAATCGTCATCGTCATCGTGGTCGCTGGCGGTCATCGTCCTTGCCGGTGGTCGGCTTTTGTTGTTGTTGTTGCTTGCCATTGTCCACGTTCGTTGAGAGGCTGGCCGTAGGCTTGAAGTGGGTGATTGCGAAGGTGAGGGCAGGAATAGAGTGGCAGAGCGGACTTGTGAAAATTAAAATGACTCGGATCACGCCAGATCACGCCACTGACAGGGTTCCGCAGTCTTCTTCTTGTTGCATTGAGTCCATTTCCCGAAGATTTTGAGCTCGGCTTGCGAAAAGCTTTGCATTCAGCGTAAATGGGGTATTGGAAATGATGAATGAGCTGAATGCAAAAACGGATGCGCTGAGCTCAAATTATATGATGCACTACGTCGGTCCTTGGGTGCACCATCCGAAATCCATCTGAGCTTCTGGCCGTGTAACATAGTGAAAGCTGCCGTCTCGGCAACACGGCAAGAAATCCGCAAGACTGTCAGACGATGGAAAATGCAAACAGATGCCCAGTAGCATCCTCAGGCCAATTTGATTGAATACCTAATGTATAGCTTTGTACCAGCCTTTTTCCAAAGTCAGCGACGGTGCTTCTCGATCATTTCTCTCCGCCTTCCTTCGCTCGCCTTCATCGCGAGGAGCATGAAATTGATGGCCCTTCCAAGGCCCTTCGGGGCCCTCGGCAAGCTTTCGGAGCGACATGCCGCTCAAGCTCCGCGTGATGGATTGGCACCTCCTACTCAGGCCCCCCCATCAAATTCAGGACTACCGAAGATACTGACTGGCATTTAGCCCGATAACCTGGCCTCCTCGGTATGAGCAGGACTCGAGCCAGGTTACCTGGCTAACTGGCATTGTAGTTCAAGCTGTGTACGGCAAAGTTTTTCGTACTATAGCTCAATTGACGACCGTTAACCCCGCCGCATTGTAGACTCTTGCTGTATTCTGGTAAAGAGAGATGTAGAAGGAGAGCGACTCGGCCAAATTCATGATGGCAACGACGATAGCTCTATACAGCTGATACGAATAGTACGTGACGAGCCAGCATACGGGCGCGCTTAACCGGGCTGCGCCACCAGCCATCAGCAACGTGCGAGCACAGGGGGCAGACATCACTGTCGGCGACGCACGGAGAGCACAACGACGATGCGCCCCCAAGTCGACGTTGCTGGAGATTCTAGCTTTTCAATGTGGATATACCTCCCGTGGCCGCCATTGTGTTATGTCTTTTTTCCTTCGCTCTGCTATGATATTTCTGGTGATGTTCTTATGATGCCCTTCATGCCCATTGTCATTTTACGCCACATATCACTCGTTTCTTTCTATACTTCTATCTAACCCGTTAATCTGATTGTTATCATTCTTGGTTTACATGGTGTCCGTTTTTATGACACCCTCCGGAATTCTAATCCGATAGCCTAGGTAATCGGTTGGGCCAAGATACAGAACTTGCGCTGATCGTTTTTACTTTGAGCGTGGTAATATACATCAGGTAGGAAGGTTACTCGACATCATCATCATCATCATCAATGGCCAAATCCCTCCAGACATCTTCGACATTCCGACCCCACTCGTCATTTACAGCTGCATTACTGATTAGAGATGCCTGTGACGGCATGCTACGCAGCTCACCTGCAACCTGAGCTGTCCGAGTAGAAGTCTTGAGGCGGTCACCAGAAGAGGTATATGGAGGTGGGGGAGAAATGGGTGTATCTACCGGCTTTGCGGTCTGTGCAGGAGCAGGAGGGGGACCTTCGTGTGCAGCAGAAGAAGTTTCTACTTGTTCGATGATGAACACCTCCGTACTTGTCTCGTACGCCTCTGACTCGACGCGATCTATGGTTAATGTGATCCGGTCCTCGAGCTGCGAGTCGGCGGGGTAGCTGCGCCTGTGATCTGGATGAGCAGGAGCTCGCGAGCCTGAAGTCGACGTGAAAGGCATTTGCTCTTGCTGTGGATGATGGTGGTCGGGCCAAGGCATAGAGAAGGACGGAGGATAAGGATTGTTGTATTGGAAGGGAAGGTATTGATATTGCGCTTGGAAGTAGTTGGGTTGATGCATCTGATGAGGCGCGTAGTTTCTAGGGTGTGATGGACGACGTCGACGCCAAGCAGGCTGGTAACTGGAAGATGCGTGGGCATTGGCGGTGGGTGCCTTCTGGTATGTGTGCTCATTCCTGGCGTTGGCGTTTCCTGAAGATCGGGTAAGAAAGTCGTAACGGTGTCCTGACCTGATGCACTCACCTGGCCTGGGTTCGGAGGGCCTGGTTTCGGATGTTATGGGCGTATCTGATGACAGGGTGTCCTATGATCTAGTTTCAGCAGACGCAATATATCCTAAGATGGGAAGTATACCTTCACAGCTTTATTGAGCATGGCAGCGAACCTCTCCTCGGAGAGCACGCCATTGTCAACAAGAGTGCGAACTGCTGCCAACACATCTTGGCTCTTCGAAGCCCCTGGAATGTTGGGCTTTGGCGCTGGTGTGGCAGTGCTGGTGGACGGCGTCGAGTTCTCGCCCACGGTGGAGACAGAAAACAAGGATGAAGGAGAAGAGATAGTCGGGGTTGAGGGAGACGCCGTCTTCTTGAATCTGAGACCTGCCACTGTGGAGACAGGTTTTGAAGGTGGTAGCTGCGTTTTCGCAAACAGGTCACTGCCGGATGAAGAAGGGGAACTCCTCGGCGTCTCTGTAGGCGGTGAAGGGGAAGATTGGGTCGGCACCACCGCTGGAGTCTTCTTGAACCTGAGGTTGGAATGTGACTTTCGAGGAAGAGGAGGAGGAGGAGGAGATGTGTCATTGGTATCCTCGTCTCTATCAGAGTCGATGATGGCGCGAGCTGAGGATGGTTTCTGCTTGCTTTGGCCCCTGTCATATATTCCAGCCCATCCAGTGAGTGCTACAGTCGACTGGAAGCGTACACGTGCTGGAGCGTCCTGCTTTTGGGAGCCCACTGGATTGGACTTCCCTGGGAATGAGCCGCGCGAAGTCGACTTCGACTTTTGGGCGATGATAGATGAAGAGGTCTGAGGGCGCTCGCGAACGCTTTTGGCGGGCTCGCTTCGATCTTCAACGCTAGGCCTGCTTGGCCCTGACAAGGCAGACGGCTTCGGGACGCGTCTGTTATCTGATTGAAGGGCTGCAGACGGTCGGCTCGTAGGCTTGTAGGTGGAAGGATGCTTGTTTGATGCTGAGATTGCTGCCGTTGTTGGATTTTGGCAACGGGGGACTGGTGCTGTAGTTGCCACCGGCCTGCGGTGAAGAAGTATGGGCGGGGTATCTGCGCGCTAAAGCCGCCGGTAAGCGCCACACCATTCAGCAGTCATCTGAGCGCATACCGTAGGTGTCTCGACAGCTTCCTCGTGACCTAAGTGCTTGAACAGACTTGCGTCGAGCTTGAGAGACTTCAAAGTGGGTACCAACACCGTGAAGGACATTCGCTGCCGCTTGGGTGGGTTCTCGCCGATTGCGCTATCTGGGTGATCAGGTTCCGGCCGTTTCTGAGAGAGCGAGGGAGTTAGCCCTTCCGAGCTAGAGTCCGAAGACGGTTCTGTGAGCGCCATCGTAAGTGAAGCTGTTGGGTGGGCAAGTGCAAGTATATATACCGCGGGCGTCAATCATAGCATCAGTGAGATTTCCACGACAGACAGGTTCCTGACTGATAATCACAACGTGCTGTTTCTTGTTAGCCGTCCTCGTGGTACAGGGAAGTCATTAACACTGCATACCTTCATCGGTTCATCATAGAAGCCAAGTCTCGTAAGTTCAGGGTTTGCTGGTCGACATGCAGTGAAGGTACTGGCATTATATGCCAGCAGCAAGCTGTGTTCTGCAAAGTCTCCCGTAGCTATAGCTTCGTTGACAGACTTGATCCCCGCCGCATAGGTCTTAGCTGTCTTCTGGTGAAGTTTGTGATACGCAATATGCGATGCGTCAGAATTGTAAGATAGCAGTGCTTGCACCGAGTGCAGGTTCCAAAATCGCAAGAGATGTAGAAAACAGCGACCGGAATGGCAACGACGACAGATCACTGCAGAGAGATGCTCGACATAATGGGTGTCCCGCGTCCGACCATCGATATACCCCAGATGACATGCCCTAGTTATCTAGACGTGCAGGCTTAGGATTTGTACAACAATAAAGAGACGGACAAACCACGGAGTCCTGCTTAGTACTCATTTGCTTCATTGTTCCGCGTCGATGGTGCATCAGAATGGCAGCTTGAAACACACTGCAATGTGGGTCCATGTACAATGACCTATTTCCATATGAGCTGAATACGATAACGGGCTAGCCCCGACTCACTCTTCCGGCTGAACATCGAATTTCTCGAGTCCATTCGCTTCCGTATACGTTCTCAGAGTAGACACAGCCTTTCTCCTCTCATCAAGAAGGATATCAAAATTTCGCACTTGCATAGGGGCCATCGTGGGACACAGACAATGTCTCCCATCAGAGTAGCATGCAGGGCACAGTGTGAGTCCGTTCCCACAAAGTGCAGGTTCCCCGGAAGCTGTACAATCCCGGCACTCGAAGAAGCTCTGAAAGATGTCGGCACCACAGAAATCGCAGGTTATATCATCAGTGGATGTTTGTAACATAGCAATGAGCGTGTCTGCTGGGGGACATTCTGCTTTCAAGATGTGGTCGAACAGAGTTAACAGCTTGAAACCCCGATCCACCTCGGTCGTGGTGCTCGAAGTGGTTAGAGAGTCGGAGAAATGAGAAAGGGCGTGGTAGATTGTCGATTTGACTCGATATGTCTCCGCACGGCACGTCCTGGTCATAACGATTGACGTTCAAAAGACGGTAAAGGAGAGACTACGTAAATCGTACCTTTGGTATACAGGAAGCTCGTGAGCCACTGACACCTGCAAGCCTCTCAGAGTCATCCGCGACCAGGAGGTCTTCACGGTGAGGCCACCGTAATTGACGACCTGGTGGCAACTTCGAGGCGGAACAAGGACGAGGTCTCCAAGTTTCTGTTCAGTAATGTACACGTCGAACGGTGCTCTGGCCAGCTCCTGCAGAGTGATAGTGTGCAGCTCATGATCCAATTCATGACCGAGTTTATGGAAGTATGTCGTGACCTTCTGGATATCGGCGCCTCGAGTCATAAACCAGTACGAGGAACCGTCATCCTCTGTATATGACATTAGGTTGTGACCGGAAGACGCACAAAGATCTTTGTGTGCTGAAGTGAAGGTGTCCCCAATGCCCAGGTAGCACATAAGCGTTTCCACTCTTGACTGTCATGATCAGTACGAAAGCAATACTTCTTGAAGAAGGCTTACACTCTCCGGGAGTTGATTCAAGTAGTTTTCATCGCTATCCGGGGTCAGCCTCGCTGGGATTACATTGCTATGAAGCCAGTCGCGCCAATCCTGTGGGCACTCGGCGTCCTTTCCGTACCATCGTTCAGTTTCTGAGGATCTTTCAGAACAGAGCCAGCAGCAGTGCAGGCTATGCACGAACCGCCTGGAACACAGAACGGGCCCGCGTTGTTGCAATGCTCAAGGAACGCATCAAACGGGACATGGAAATCGCTTTTTGAGTGAACGTTTCGAACTGCGATATCTGTAGAGATGATGTGGAATTGAGTCACCACCAAAATGCCTAGGCGCGTACTTACTGGGCTGAGTTTCACGGAAGAAGTCAACTGTGAAAGTATCCCTCGACCATTGACCGTGCAGATGGTACGATTCAATAACGAGGGGCTCCGCGGTTCTGTCGTATTCGTCTAGTCTAGCGTCGAGAGTTGGATCAAAGGCAGAGACGCGGGGCACAGGCCGGAAACGTTTTCCCTGGGCGAGAAGAGAGTCTAGAGACCAGCCTTTAGTTGATATGTTAATGGCGCCACCAAAATCCGCGTTGACCACTGCGCTGCCGTCCATCTTGAGCGCGTCAACGCCGTTGCTGTCAAAGGGTGATTTAGGTCTAGATGGGCCCACGTGGCTTTTCGACTTTGCGTGACTACGCTGCCAAGCTTGAACGTCTATGTAGTTTGCAAAAATGATGTCGACTATAGGGCACTTTCTGTTCTTGCTACTTACGATAGTGTATCAGACTTTCAGTGCGGTGGCGTCGCGCCTTCGGGGCTTCGAAATCGCCAGCAGGGCAGAAGGCCACGTGAGTCTCACGTGAGATCGCGTCACGGTCGCGTCGTTTTCCTGCTTTCCTTCGCTCCACCACGACAGATGTCGAACGTCTCCGCCGCCCCTCCCGAATTTGATTTCTGGGAGTTTGTGAGCTGCGCTCGATGCCAGCTGCCTTTCTTCTCCCAGTCGGGAGCCACCATTCCCTTTTGGCTGACTGAATGCGGCCATGTCGTGTGCAACAACCATCTCAGTGCGTGCTGTTCTGGTCCGGATCATTCAGCAGCTCATTTCTTTCCCAGATGCTGATCAGAGCTGTACGGTGTGCTCTGCACCTGGAATACAGCTCGTGCCCTTGCAGCAAGAGGTCGGTTGACCCGCGGCTGTGTTCATAATAGATGACTTGATATTGGGCGCCTAGATGGATCCCCCGATGTCTGATTGGTTTCGTTCTATACCGTACTCGTTGGACGCCATTGCGTATGCGGCCAAGGTGCGCTGCTCTCCACGGATTGCCTTCCCTGTGTCGAACTCCTTCTGCAGTTTCAACAGGAATCTATGGCCGCCCAGATTCGTTATTACAAGAATCGACATCAACAGCAACGCGCGTATATCGAGAAACTCAAACATGAGATTGTGGAACTGCGGAGGTGCGCTAATCCTCCACTCCTCCTATTCTCCGCTGATGCCTAGATAGAAGCAACCAATATCTCAACGAAGGGATGGGGTCAGATCAACCACCCCCACTCCCACAGCAGCAACAGCAGCAACAGCAACAGCAGCAGCAGCAATATCAGCAGCAACCACAGCAGCAACCACAGCCGCCTGAGCGCCCTCGTCATCACAGCATGAACCGACGTAGGGACGTACAAGAACCATCAGTCTCCATGAACGTCAACGGAAAGCGGCCAATGGAACAGCAACAGTACGCGACGCGTCAAATCATGTATCATGTACTCGACTCAAGATGTTTCAGGAGACCAATGACCGCCTCAAGTCCTCATTCCGCCTTTACACCTCCAGTCGGACCAGGCAGACTGACACTTCCTCCGGGACAGCAGCCACAGAATCTCGCACCACAGCGCGCCCCGGAACAAGATCCCAATCAACAGCGAACGCGACCGCCGCCCCAGCAACGACCAGGTTCACGCAGTTTCCAACAGTACGTCGGCAGTAGCTGCTTCGGTTCACATTGTATGACTGAGAAACCTCTAGGCAGTATGCCTATGTTCCACCATCCACGCCTCGGATGGCACCACCACAGGTATCGCACATGCAAAGCCGCCATCAACTTCAACGCACCAACGCGCTGCAGCCCTCCAACGGGAACACCATGCCGCCTCCGCCAGCACCCGTCAGCAAGTTCAAACCCGCCCAATCGACAGGCAACAGAGATCAGAACCGGAACATGGGACCGCCTCCGACACCGCAAGCCACTATACAGCGCCAATCGACGAACAACGCGTCAGCAAGTGCGTCCACGCCCTCAAGCCGCTTCCTACCGCCAAGTGAACGCTTCGCTGCTCCTGCTACACCTATCAACAAGTCTGGCGGCGCAGGTCGCTTCGTGCCTCCCGTGCCGAATGGAGCTGCACAACGTTTTGTCGGACGTACGAACTCTATGGCTCCTTCAGGCTCTTCAAGACCCAGAGAAATTCAGCGCTCTTCTACTGCAGTTCCCGGGACTTCTGCTGGAGGTGGACAGAGAATGCCGTTTGTGCCTAATGGTAATGGATTCGGATAAGACTGTCGCTGGCTGGCTTGGGTGTTCTTGCTTTACTCTCTCTACTTGGTTATGCTGGATATATGCGTCGCGTTCAATGGATAATGAGATTTGACAAGCTGTTTGTGTGTTGGGGCCGTTTTCGAGCAAGGTGGTCGAGCAGAAATATCCAAATAATGTATTCGAGCGCATACAGGGGGTATTAAACCGGGGTTTTAGGAGGGTTGATGACGAACAGAGGTAAGTATGAGGCGATGAGGGCTGTTGCGCAGAGACTGGCATTTGTTGAGTGCGAAGTAGATGAAAGAGGGCGTGCGGCAAGACTCACACAAGGTTGGAGAGTGCACCAGAGCTACCTTCCTTGGCGCGAAGCGGGTGCTGGTTAATGAGCGTGCTGATTCCGAAGAGAACAGAGGGCCAGGCAAGATATCTATGAATCATTGCAGAGTCAATATTTTGAGCGTACAATGATAGCGCACTGACCTGTTGCGGGTGACCATGATCAACCCGGAGAGGAACATGCCAGAGGAGCCCAGTCCATCTAGAAGGAGTGAGACGTCTGCTCGCTGTGCTCGACGACGAGCTCACCGGTGGTTTCCCTGTACCAGATGGGCGGCAAGGTGAACTTGGTCTCGAGCGACGCATCCCGTGGATCTGACATGTTGGCGGGAAGAGAGTTGCCTGGCGGTGCCTGGAACGGAGCAGAGATTCGAGAACGGCAATTGCCGTGCAGGCCGGCTCTCTCATTCAAATAGGCGGGGCTGTCGACATTGCTTGCTTGAACGACTGCGCGCGGCTGTGTGTCGCCGGTTGGGCTGAGCTGTGGCGTAAGCAATGGGGCGTGGCGGTCTGAATGCTGTGTGCCGAACGATCGGCATCTCGAGCGCAGTGGTTTCAATGTCATCATCGCCTTGGCTTCCACCTTCACCTGCGCTTTTCCCTTCCGCCACTCTCTCTCTTGTCTTCCCTCCACGACATTCTCCTTTTGATCTCTACTCTATTGCTTCATAATGGCTTATCAGGACCCGTACGCTGGGCAGTATGGGCGCTATGAGCAGCAGCAGCAACACCACGTTGGAGGGCAGGACCAGGACAGCTTCAATCCGTATGCCAACCACAATCAGCAGCCACACGAGACGTACGAGCAGGGAGGATACACTGGTGGAGCGTACCGAGACGAGCCTGTCTCCAACAACAACGACTACGGTGTCCAGCGCCAACCGACGAATAGATCCTATGCCGCTCCAGTGCAGCCGGGCGCCCCTACTGGGTTCGAGCGTGATGAATTCTCGCCGAGGGAAAAGTGCGTTCCTGTTTTGGTCCAACAGCGCCCATATGTTGATAGCCCATCTTAGACAATTCCCGCCCAACTTGAAAGCTTACCGGTATGAAACGCAAGGCAACCTATGGACAAGAGTACGCTTTCTCGCTTTCTCTGTATTCAGATATCTGACTCCTGATCTTTAGGGCTCCAGAGTGGGATGCATTGGACGATTCTGCTGCTGCACAATAATGATCATATTCTTCCTCTTCGTCAGCATCATTCTGGCGCTGGCGCTGGTACGTTATCCTCCCGCGTATCAACACATTGACTGACGTAGTGATACAGTGGATACGACCTCCAGCGGTCCTCCTTGGAACCCCCGGACTTACGGGATCCGCCAGTGCTTTCACGATCAACGACAACGGAGTGACTATCCCGTTCAACCTGAATGTCTCGTCAGTGTCGCCATTACGTCCATGTCTATTCACACAACTCAATCCATTCTAGTGTCTCAAACCCCAACTACTTCAGCGTTGCCCTCAAGAAAGTCAAGACAGAGTTGATCTACCCTATCAACAACACCGACATCGGTGGCGGCACAACAACCAACGTAGACTTCCCTTCTCATTCAAACAAGACCGTCGAATTCCCGTTCTCTATCGACTACACTTACGCGTCTGATCCCAACAATGCTATACTGTTGGATTTGGCCCAGAAATGTGGTATCATTGGGACAGCGAGCCAGATCACGATCAAGTACAAGATTACTGTGAGTGTGGTGACTGACACGCCCATACAACGCGCTAATCTCGATGTATTAGGTCTCTATACGCATCTTGATTATCACTGTCTCACCGACGATATCAAACTCATTCGATTTCTCGTGTCCATTGGACAGCACAGACCTCGAGGTAGGCTCTCTTCAGTTCCACGATCATCCGCTTTATCTGACACATTTCTAGGATCTCCTGAAGAATGCAGGTATCAGCGACATATCCTCGATTCTGGGTGGTTCGTAGAGGGATTGGGATGTGACAAGCTTACATGGACTTTATTGCACGTTCCTGTCGCATTGTAAAATATGGACGATCTACAGTAGTACTACATACATACATCTTTGCATGACTTTGGATAATACATTCCTCGATGTGTGCTTGCTTACCACAGTGAGCTTGAGGGAACATCGTCAGTATCCAGGTCATCTACATTGTCGATTCGGAATTCAACACTTAACATGATTTCTTTTAGTACATACCATTTTCCCACTAAGTACTGATCGTTCTACTTCCTGTCTGCTCTGAGCCTCTAGGTTCAAGGTTTGATGGGGGAGGGATAAGGCTGCTTCGCCATCCTAGCAGTAGAAGTCAAGAACACGGAGTGAGATGAACCATCACCCTAAGCATTCGTCATAAACGGTTCAGTCTGTGTGGCACAATGAGACGTACAATCATCGTAGACGGGAAGCCAGGATCGAAGGCGTTGACGCCGTCAATGAAGTTAATCTGCTCGGGCGAGAGGCTGATTTCCAAACCCTCGAGGTTGCTCTTGAGATGGGCCACCTTGCGCCCTCCGATGATGGGGAAGACGTTTGTGGTCTTGTGCAGGACATACGCAATAGCCACTGCAATCAAGGTCAGTCGCAGAACCGGAAGGACAAGCAGGCGACAAAAGACATACCAGCGGTGATACTCTTTGTACCCACTTCGGCGGCAACCTTCTCCAAGGCCCTAGACATCTCCACCTCTTCAGGCGTACGCTCCCAAGGCCCCCCAAACTTCCTTCCTTCCTCCCCACTCTCCCTCCTCTGCTGCTCCTCGGCGTCAGTTCGCAGTTTCCCTCCGCCCAAAACAGACCAAGGAGCCAACGCCATGCCCTGAGAACGCGCCATGGGAATGATGTCTCGCTCGAATGAACGATCCAAAACGCTCCATTTGCCCTGATAGACAACGAAAGGTGTCTTGCCGTGATCCTTGGCATACTGGTTTGCCTGGGAAACAACCCAAGCGGGAGTATCGGACACGCCGAGGTAGAGGACTTTCCCGGAGACGACGAGGTTGTGGAGACTGTCCATGACCTCCTCTATCGAGGTTTCGTAGTCCCACCAGTGCATGTAAAGAATGTCGATGTACGATGTGCGAAGCTTCTTGAGGGACGCGTCGACGCTGACATTCATGGATTTGGTGTTGTTCCCGACGAAATTGACTTTCTGGACGGCGGCATCGTCACCACGCTTGAAGTTGGTCGTGAACTGATAGATGAGAGTCAAGTGTTTGTACGCAGATCAGACAGAAATTTGTTACCTTTGTCGCGATTACGAGTTGATCGCGGATGCCTCGTTGCTCCACCCACTCACCAATGAACTGCTCAGAAGTCTCGTCCTGACTGTGGTCCAGATGAGAGCGTGTAAAGGAGAACACCGAGCGGGGAACTGACTAGCCATTGGCCGTATCGATGAAGTTTCCGCCGAGATCAAAGTACGCGTCCAAGAGTTTGAAGCTGGCTTCCTTGTCCATCGAGCCCATGAAGGAACTCCACTTGTCGCCAATGCTCATAGCACCGAGCTGGAGAGGCGAGACGCGCACGCCCGCACGCGAAGACAAGACGCGATAGACGCCAAGTTTGGAGGGAGGCTCTGGGGCAGGTGCAAAAAGGGACATGATGGTTGTGATTTGAGTCGAGAACCTGCGATAATCCGATCCTTTTATATCTTCTCGAAGACTGAGTAATACATGACGTGGTTCGTTCACAGTATCACATCGAAGATTGGTTACTGACTGGTGCTGACAAGGTGCTGACTGACGAAGAGAAGTGCGGATTCGGCCCGGGCCGTTTCCACTTGAGCCATCAGTTGAGCCCTGAATCAGAGATGCAACTCGCCGGGCGAGTGGCGTATACTACTGTAAGTACACCCCAACATCACATCACCGTTTCTGACCGTGCTGTAGTTGGCACAAGACGAGGTGGTACAGATGGAATCGAAGAACGTGGGTACCTTCGAAGAACTGAAGACCACTGGTACTCCGTTCACCGATTCAAGTCCCTCAGAAACGGTTCGGTCTGTGTGGCACAATTAGACGTACAATCATCGTAGACGGGAAGCCAGGATCGAAGGCGTTGACGCCGTCAATAAACTGAATCTGTTCAGGTGAGAGACTGATATCCAAAGCTTCGATATTATTCTTGAGATGCTCCACTTTGCGCACTCCGATAATTGGGAAGTCCGAAGACATGTGTGGTCTTTTCCATGACATACGCAATAGCCACTGGAGCCGCAGTCAGTCTGAGAGCCTGAAAGACAAGTAGACGATGAAAGACGTACCAGCCGTGATGCTTTTTGCACCCACTTCAGAGGCAACCTTTTGACATTTCCACCTCTCCGGGAGTGCGCTCCCAAGGCCCCATCATTTTCCTTCCTTCCTCCACACTCTCCCTCTTCTGCTGCTCCTCGGCGTCACCGCAAGTTCTCGAATCAGTGATTCGAGAACTTCCGGTCCGCATACTAGTCTAATTTCCGACCAAAAAGGGAGTAAGCCTGACAGTGAGTAAGCCTGGCCTAACAGTGAGTAACCCTGTAACTGTTAGTGGATGGTAGAACATCATGAGATTGGATACTGACAGTCTGATTAGTACTGAATGACGGAGGGAAGTACGACACTGCAGCGACTTAACTGTCAAGCTCACAACGGACTTCCTCTGATAACACAGCTATGACACACTCCGAGCGTTGAACGTCGAACGCCCGTCCGGCGCGGCAATTGCTGACTGAGTCTCTCGGCAAATGCCGGGCATTCTTGAGCTACGCCACACATAGAGAAGCTACATTGCTGGTAGGTGTATGACCACATGAACTGGCATACATACGATTGTTGCCAGAATCTTTAAGAGTGGTAGATGGTGGAATGTGTCAAATGCTTCAGTGTCTGAATGCATGTACTAGGTACATCTACGCCGGAAGGACAGATCTGGTTGACGGCGAGCAAGTTACTCGGATTTCTGTATCTCTTTACATTGTCACAGTGAGAGACCTTTGTAGAGCTGGGCGTCTATCCGCTTTGACTGCATGCACCTCTACCCCAACGATCCGCCGGAAGCCGACGTTGAGCCCCACCCGTTCTCTTTGGCCTTCTTGGCGAAGCCGGACGACGAGGCCAGCGCTGCGCCTCCAGAAGTAGATGATTGGGACTCGTATGACTGGGCTGTGTCTGGAAGCAGATGTGAGCAGGCTGTAGTGGCGCACATGGACGTCACGTACCATTCCCGTCAGATGCCTTCTTCTTGTTGAACACAGAGGAGAGAAGCCCCCCGTATTTGGAGGTCTTGGTGGTGTCGGGGCTCTCAGAGTCCTTAGACAAGAGAGAAGCGGTGGATGAGGTGACAGACTTCGTGTCAGACATGTTTGCTGTTTGGATGGTAGTGTCTGGGGTGTGGATGGTAGTGTCTGGGGTGTGAATGGTAGTGTCTGTGGAGTGCTGAGCAAGGTATTGCGTACTGGATACCCGAATCTATTGGCCCTTTTATATCAGTATCACGGTACTCTCAATCCAGCATGGTCCGCGCAACCCGATGTCAACATAGATGAGTATCCGAGTCACAGCCTGTACCTCCACTCACGCAGTCCTAGACATAATGGATTGGTGAACTCTCCGCGCCGAACATCAAGTCCGCAGTACATTTCTTTAACGCGCGTAGACGACGCGCATGCTGCGGACTTGGTGTATAGGGCACGTCCATAGTCGCAGTTCACTTGTGCGCGTGATGGTGCCTAGTAGACTGTAGGATTCATTGAACACGGAATAGGCGCAGCAGAGGCAGCGGGCCTGCCAAGGATCGGGAAGAGTCATCGATCTACATTGTTTATGGACTCATACGGCCAGCGTGTTGAGATTCAAGTCATACCGTTGGATCGGTGCCGAATTTTTCATATGTAGGCGTAAAACCGAATGATATAGGTGGGGCACGATTGAATAATGCTTGACATTGGATGGCGTTCGAGCCGGCAGGAGATAGTAGTGACGGGAAAGGTTTCCGACCTACAACGTACAAAGATAATGATACAGATACTTTTGGACCACCATAGAATGATCAGGCTAGAGTCCTGTTGGCATTCACGTAGCCGGTTCCATAGCAGGAATACAAGAGCTGAGTACACTCTGGATCTGACGGATCTGCTGGGACAATTTTGAATGAGGTCCCGAAAGAGTCACGGATGTCTCTCAAGAGTTGTATTCTGTTGAAGATAAGCCTGGCGACAGTTTCTGGGTGAACGGACGTACGTTCTAGGTGTCGGTGCGCTCATCAGACAACGCCCAACGTCCTCGCTCCCTAGGACCATCATGATGAGGACCAAAGACTGATGCTTTTCGTCGACGCAGCCGCCTTTTTCGACTTCGGATAGTAATGATCGTGCAGCGGTGAGTGCAATGTCTTCGGGGCTAATCCCAGGTTGTGACGTTGCCTCTGCACAATGTATCACAGATGTCGTAGATTCGGCTACCAGTGTTAACGCGTAACCTGGTGATCTGTGTAGCGGGTCAGCAAAGCTCTATGTGAACAAATATTATACATACTTCCCACTCTCCTCGCCCTTGTAGACGTCCGAGTAGAGATATATGTCGGGTATGTATCGATTTAAAACTGATCGGCACGACTCTATCATTCGATTAGAGAACTGAGGGCTTACGCGGACCGCGTGTCTGAGAGAAAATAAGCGGCGGAGATGGTCAACGAGTAATCACTGTACGCTATGCCGCGAATGCGTTTTATCTTGCCAGGATCGACGAAATTGATAGTCTTGACTTGCTTGACGACCGGACATAGGAGCTGAACTTCACCGCCGCCCAAGGGAGGAGAGCCACGCTTCTTAATCTACAAGACGTTGAGTAAATGAATCGAATATTAGGATGGACGCGCACCCGAAGTTCCAGACCATCCGAGATGCCAAACAATTGAAGGTGCGGAAGTGATGCTGTACGTATCAAGTCTGCCTAGTAAGATGAGACACGCGCCAGTCCTACTATAGATCGCGACGCACGGAGAGATCATGGTCGTCGCTTGTTATTCCGCGAATTGTCAATTGCAAAGGTTTCTTGGCGAACGGTGCAAGAAGTATGACTGTTTCCAAAAAGTAACCAATGGATCTCGACAGAGGACAGTCATGTACACAGGGCCCGCCAGAGATGATTCCCGGTTTTAGCAGGATCGCGGTACCTGTGATAGTCTAGTTATGATTTTGAGTATAGTTTTGTACGCACCTGTTATAGATATTTCTATGACTGTGCCATTTGTGATCTTCTCCAACAGTCGCAAGAGACTTATCTCAAAGTCTAACGACTCTTTAGCGTTTATGGATGTTTTATTTAGCTAATTGTGCACCTCTTAAGCCAGGATTCTTGTCATCGGGGCGTATTTTGTCAATCTTCACGGGTTTTCCACTGAGAATAGATAGCACCAGGCGGTGTCGAAGATATTGGTGGCCGCTGTATTGCAATGAGCCGACCATGACGGGAGGAGGAAAAAGTTTGATGGCCCAATGGGGTAGTGATCGACACCTTTGCTCACGATTCCCACTGCACTTCGAGCAGCTCATGCGACTTTTGCCGTCCTTGGCCCTGGAAAGCGTCCAAAATATGGAAAACTGGAGTTTCTGGAAACCCCTTAGGCATACGTTGCTCTGCTCCGCGTAGCGTCTCACGCGCCCTCCAGACCAGGCCATTCTGATGCTTTTCGGGGTCAAGCAGCACACGCAGTGTCACGCACGCGTAAGACACCCTCAACTAACCCCACAGAGTTACTGCTACCGTCATTCGAGCCATGCTAGGCCGTGCTCATGTCCCCTTCTCTGCCGCGAAGTTTATCCGATCAGCTCACTTGACGAGCTTTCCTTCTCGCGCCATTGCGAGCGGCCCGTAAAGCTCTTCTGCTCCAGGACTCGGAGGCGTTATAAAGAAGGGTGATGTCAATGGTGCTACTTCATCGTGATGAGTCCACTTTTCAGCCCGTTGAAGGAGCCTTTGAGCTACCTTTGGCAACTTGCTTCCATCGGGACCCTCATTCTAACATGTCTGTCTACTGGCGCCCTCGCCAGACCTAGTGTCCGAGGCTTCACGGCCGAGAGTTTCATGTCTCGAGCCCTTTCGTTCACAGATGAAGTCTCGTTCGATAGCTACAGTCTCATGCTTCGAGGCCAACGTATTCTTCTCCAGTACGCATCATCCAACAATTCAAGTTTCTCGCTGCTGACACGCCTTTGCAGCTCCGGTGAATTTCATACCTACCGTCTGCCGGTTCCCTCTTTGTGGCCGGATATCCTTCAAAAGGTCAAAGCCGCAGGACTCAATGCCATCAGTGTGTACACCCACATGGGCCAGCTCAACCCATCTCGAGATGTTATCGACTTGGATGGCTATCGTTCCCTCAAAGCTCTCTACGAGGCTGCTTCAGAGGCCGGACTTTGGCTCGTGATGAGGCCGGGTACGAGCCATTTCCAAATGGAATGAAACATCCGCTAATCCTTCTTCTCCAGGCCCGGTAAGCGGACCGTGGGTGCGAGTGATATTGACGCTCATGAGCTATCCAGTACATCAATGCAGAGACCAGTGCTGGTGGTATGGCTCACTGGACAACTACGGAAGTCGCTGGTCATTTGCGAAGCAACGATAGCGACTGGACGGAGGCGTGGCTACCATACGTTAAGGCGTTCATTGATGAGACCGCCCCTTACCAAATCACTAATGGTGGTCCAGTTATTGGTGTGTAATAAGTGTCTGCCTGCTCTCGACGCCATCTGACTGATGGACACTTTCAGCTGTTCAAGTCGGTAGGTCGAATCAACTCGAAGTCCCTGCGTATCTTGACTGACCCTCAAAAGATAACGAATTTTCGCAATCCATCGGTGACACATACTTCGCAGAACTCGAGGAAGTGTACCGCGCCTCGGACCTTGTCGTCCCGTTGACCTATAACGATCCAGGCGAGGGCGCCAATTTCATCAACGGAACTGTGAGTCTCGCCGACATGTCGACATACGTCCTTTCTCAACAAAGTCATAGGGTGCAGTTGATCTTTACGGGTTAGCTTTCCCCAAACTCCCAGTGCTTCTTACCTATAGCTCGAGACAGCCTTGACTCTTACCCTCAAAGCTTCGATTGCTCTCGTCCAACCTTCTGGAAGAATGTAACAACGAACTACCACGACTATCATGAGCGTGTTAATCCTTCGCAACCTTTTTACATCCCAGGTACATAGTTCAGCTCGTCTATCTGTTCTGGTTCATTGAATTGTTTTTTTTTCTTGTAGAATTTCAAGGAGGCGCCTTCGATCCATGGGGGCCAAATGCACCAGGTCCGATGCCTCGAGGGTGTTGAGGCAAAACAGTTCGCTGACCCTGGATGCCCACAGGATATGACAATTGCGCAATTCTCACCGGAGCGGACTTCATGTCGGTGTTCTATAAACAACTATGGGCTGCCAATGCCAAATTGATTAACTACTACATGATCTACGGGTGAGAGCAGCTCCCTATGACCCGCTGACTATCCCGCTGAAACACACTTGACGCAGAGGCACATCGTGGGGAGGCATTCCTTTCCAGTACGTCCATCCGTTGTGCATGTATCATATGACTTACGACCCACTCACAGTGGGGTAACACTTTGCGCTCATTCTCTTCCACCTCTACTCACATGATGTGCAACGTTCAGGTCTACACGTCTTATGATTACGGTGCTACGGTAACAGTTCAAGAGCATTCCCTGTCGCGTTTCTTCTGATCATATTGCCCAGATCTCTGAGAATCGTGTCATTGGATCCAAGTACGACGAATTGAAGCGCCAAGGATACTTCCTGCGTAGCTCTCCGGAGTTCTACAAGACGGATTTCATAGCAGACAGCTTGAGCGGACTTTCCGTGACCGATAACGCAGCTATCTTTGCAACGCACCTCCAAAATCCGGACACGACGGCCGGTTTTTATATTGTCAGGCAGAACGATTCAACCAGCACGTACGTGGACACTCTAGTCGTTCAACGTATACTCATGAGCACGACAGGGCCGTGACGGACTTCCATCTCAATATCACTACTTCAAAAGGATCTCTGGAGGTACCAAGTTCTGACAGCCTGTCTCTGAATGGACGCCAGTCCAAAGTCGTCGTGACAGACTACACATTCGGTTCATCGAGCGTCATCTACTCGACAGCATCTATCTACTTCGCTGGCGTCATTGACGGAAGGGACGTCATCCTCTTCTACGGAGACGCAGACGAGTCCCACGAGTTCCTCATCGAGTTGACCGGAAAGTCTCTCAAGGACGCTGTGAACTCATCCTCGGTATCTGTGACGTCGCACAAAAATGTCTCTCTAGTGTCCATCTCGCCCACCTCGAAACCCGGTGTTGTCACCATCCAGGACTCAGACAAGCAGGTGGTGCTTTTCGCCGATACTGAGACGGCTTCTTCCTTCTGGGCCCCAATCATTCCTGGCCCTAGTAACGAACCTCTGCGTAATTTCTGGCACTTTGGTACCAATGAGACTGTTCTCGTTAGTGGCCCCTACCTTGTTCGCTCCGCCGACATCAGCAAGTCCACGCTGGTCTTGACTGGCGATCTCAACAGTACAACGACCATTTCCGTCATTGCACCCAGCAACATCGATACCATAACCTGGAATGGGAAGAAGCTGGCTTCGACGACCCGCGGTGCACTGACAGCTAAAGGCGGGTTCGTTGCGAAGCTTCCGTATGCGGGGACGACGTTCACAGCTCCTGCTCACACGGGATGGAAATTCAATAACAGCCTTCCCGAGATTGGTACGGAGTTCGACGATAGTGAGTGGATAGTCGCCAATCACACGACTACCAATATTCCATGGCCTCAATACTACGGCGATGGAAGAATCTTGTACGGTTGTGATTACGGTTTGTAAGTATCTTGTTTGAACCGATATGAGATTGCCCTCCATTGATGAACCGACCCTCAGCTGTGAGAATATCGTACTGTGGCGCGGTCATTTCAATGGCACAGAACAGCAGAGTGTCAACTTGTCTATCAACGGCGGCGAAGGTAATGCTCACTACCACTCGAAATACGATGTCTTGATCATCAACAGCCTTCGCGGGGAGTATCTGGCTGAATGATGTCTTTTTGAAAACAACGTATGGGAAGTAGGTGCAGTCCTTAGGTTTGACCTATTTCAGATGCTCAAGATACCTCCCACAGTTCTTCAAACAACCAGAACCAGCTGGAAGAAACGGATGAACATATCCCCTTCCCAGAAGGCGCTTTAGTCGCAGGAGACAATGTGCTCACGATTATCCAGGTGAACCCTGCCCCGATTCCGCATGATTGTGATTGTCTCACACTGGACAGGATAACATGGGATTGAACGAGACCAACGGTCGTAAGTACAATGTTCTTGTCCATGTTGGGAATGTTGGCCTAAACGAGCACATAGTGAACACCGATACCTCGAAAGGCCCTCGTGGAATTCGTGGATATCAGCTGGATTTCGGAAACTTCTCCGAGTGGAAAGTTCAAGGCAAAATTGGAGGCTATACAGGGTAACTTTCGTTGTATCTCTCCGCCACTCACTGAACTGTTTGAAGATATCCTGACAAAGCGAGAGGAGTCTTCAACGAAGGCGGTCTTTTCGCAGAACGCAGCGGATGGCATCTTCCTGGTTTCGACGTTTCACAATGGGAGAGCAGAGATCTAAGCGAGGGTCTTCCTGGATCTGCTGCGGGCGTTGGATTCTTTGTGACGACGTTTGACCTAAACATCCCATCCGGCTTCGACGTGCCAATATCATTCACTTTCACTGAACCTCTGGGACAGCCATACCGCGTATACTTGTTTGTCAATGGATGGATGATGGGCAAGCGCGTCGCTAATTTGGGGTACGCAAACGAAGATTCGTCCCATACAGAGACAGTCTGACGTAGTTCTCGCAGACCGCAGGCCAAGTTCCCTGTTCACGAAGGCATTCTGAGCTACAACGGTACCAAGTGAGTAGCTTGTTTCCTTCAGAAGTATTCTCTGACTCCGTTTGCGCAGCACTGTCGCAGTTGCCCTCTGGGCCATGGAAGAAAACGTCGAGATCGCACCGTCCCTTGAGTTGACTATTGACGGAACGTACGAGGGCGGAGTCGGCAACATTCTGACGAATAACCCAGCTTGGAGCCCTGAAGGGCGACTGGTGTAGTACGCACGAGCCATTGAAGCACTGTATACCATACTGTAAATCACAAATCGGATATTTTGTTAGCTTTGTTGCTCGATGAATGTGTACCACTTCTATGTCGGTTCAGCCGTAGCGCGTTTGGTAACATGCAGGTGGTAGTCAATACTCATTACTGCTCAGAAAGCAGCGCAGGGAAAACCGACTGCATTTCGTATGTGTTGGAAAGTTCTCTAGCTTCCAATATCAATGATTGAACCTTCTGCATTGGTGTGCACCTAGCCTAGTGTACCAACATCGTCACTACAGTTCACTCCGAATCTTATCCTCCCAACCGTCCCCATACATGGACCTCCATATAGCACTCAATTCCTTCTTCGCCTCGAGACTGACATCCGTCCAACCTTCATCCCCTTCAATGACTGACGCATTGACAATATCGAAACGGTCTCCAGCCCAGACGCCTCTGTGGAAGTTCTCGTCGTAGTCCGCGTATGTCATGCCCATGGACGAGTCGCTCGACCAGGCCGTTTTCGCCGTGAGGAGACTCACGAACGACATGCCGTTGATGTATGGGCCGTTGACGTCCTCTGGGTCAAGAGCTAGAATATCGGCGCGAACGAAGACCTTCTTGGATAGATTGCGAAGGATACAGGTTTGCGCGAAATCAACGTCAAAGTCTAGCTCCGGTGTTTCGAACCACTCTTCGAAATTGTACTTGTAGAGCTGGGTGACGCTCTTGTCTCGACTTCTACGCCTCCATTTCGCTCTCTCTGTGGTGTCGGTGATGGAGTCTGGAATGGGAGTGGCCGGTCTGTCGTAGTCGTGGTCGGTCAGCGAGCAGCGGACATCAAACTCGAGTGAGGACGGTTATCTTGCCGCATTCCTTTCCCTAGCAGATTCACAGATGGGTCCCAGGACATTGTAGAGTGATCCGAGGCGAGAGTCATCCTTCGGGTCCAGTCCGTGGACCTTAAGCTCATGAATCTCCTCCGCAGTGAAAGCACCCTCAGGCCAGTCCTCAGCAGCGGAAGTGCCCAGGGTGATGAAACGGTCACCAGCCCACTGGTATTCTCGCTGGGCGTACGAAGCGAACAACTCCTTGAACCGCAAGACTCCCAGCTTCCAAAAGTGACATGCTGTCAAGGAAAAGGCCATAACGTCGAGAGGATTATCCAGTTCGTCGAAGATGGCAATATGCAACTCCGCCGCAAGGTTGCAGATACTGGTCCTGCAGAACATTTGGGTTACAAAATCAAAAGGTAAGAGAGGAACCTACTTGAGAGGATCAATCCTTTGTGGCAACTTGAATGGTTCATCTTGTAAGGGATCCTCGGGGAACTTGATCGTCCGTGGCATGATACAGGTGCCTATTCCGTATGACTGTGGCCAATTGGTCTTAAACCACCATTCTCCAAAACCTGAGCAGCCAAGAACGTATTGTTTATCAAGGTTGAAGATACGGAAGATTTGCCCCATCTTGCAATTCTTCGGAAGTTTCTTGCTCAAGTTGAAGCAGGTCAAGAGAAAGAATTGACGGCACGTGTTCGTGTTCGTGTCGGACTCGCTTGTCGCCGATCATGACGTCCCTGAAGCACATCCTCACAATTCTCGACTGACTGCTATACTGACTGGTAATCTGGTGCCAGTGGTGGTTGCAAGATTGAAGATGCTCGACTTCGAACATCATTCTGCCACGCCACGTAGCAAGGACCTCCAGCCACACTGAGAAAGAATACAGCAACAGTCTAACGGCGAAGACTATGTACCTGGACACAGCGAGACCATGATCGAATAATTCATTAAAAGGTTGCAATAGAGCACAAAAAAATAAGCAGCAAGACAATCGATCAAGCAACAATACTAGCATATAACATTGGGTTGTCTATCGACACCCGCGACACAAGCAACTGGTCATGGCCTCCCACAAGCAACGCTTGTGGGATGTTCAACCTCTGACACACAAGCGCGCTCCTCGCTGAACAGATGGCCAGAGAGTGGAACCCGAAAGGAAGGATGAACTATGGAACCATCAGTCCCTAGGCAAGAGAAAGTGGGAGAGAGAGAGAGAAACGCACCAAACACTCATCCTGCAACCTCTCGCAAAACTGCTCAAACTGTTGCTTCTGCTCATCCGTCGCGTCGGCCACAAGTACGGCTCTTCCAGCTGGGCCGCCGGTGCGGAGAGTATCGATGACTTGCTGCGCTCTCTCCTTGTCGAAGAACGTTCCCGGGATGCCTTTCTTCTCCATAAAGAAGGCGGGCGTATCCGTTGGACGGTGGATGTTAACGACGTGGACGGGGATGTGCCTTGAGTGCTCGAGGAGGATGAAGAGCGGGGGTTCCGAGCTAGAAACAGGGGCGGTAAGAAGAAGAAACGTACTAGTATGCGCGGAACTACTTACGAGTCGATGGCTGCTGATGGAGGCGCATCGGTGCCCAATCCTCTACAGACTACGTGAGCATGTAATTCAGTACGACCACATATGAGAACATACAGCACTCCAAAAATCGTATTCTTCTGCTTGATAGCTGCTGCAGTCTGCGAATCAATGGATTGCGCGGAGGGGAAAAGACTTGAGTTCGTTATCGAGCTGCATCGAAACCTTCAATACAGATGGCCAGAGACAAAAGTTGACTCACATCGAAGCAGCCTGAGCTTCAGTCAAAACTGGAGCGGGAAGCGGAGCGGGCGCTTCTTCCTCATAATCTTCAAGCTCATCCGCTGCCTCCTGATTGAGACCTGCCAATGCCAACAGTTCCTGGCCCGACGGAGGAGGAACAGGCTCAGGCTCCTCCACGTTCATCTGCATCTCCACATCCACATCCATGCCCATATCAACGTCGCCATTCCCATTCACGCGCGAGGGACCCGGTGCTGACCCAGACAGAGCCTCAGGATTACTGGGTGCAGGCGCATAATGCCCTGGAATGATTTTGGCACCCTGCTTGGTGAATGTTAGCACAGAGCTCTTCGATCCGGTGGGAGCCTTTGGTGCAGCTTTCGGAGCGGCTTTCGGCGTGGCCTTCGTCCCAGGCTTCAACCCCTCCGACGGACGACCTGGACCTGGACGAGGCCTCTTAGGACCGGCTGGTTTGCTCGCTACGCGTGATCTGGTCGAGATGTCCTCGACGACCTCGGGCTCCGTGTTCGCCTGCCTATCACGATGAGTTGACGAAGATTTATCTGGCTGTGGCGTGTTCTCATGCGAAGGGCCAAATAGATCGGCGGGATCGTCATCAGGTTGTGGGTTGGCGGACGAAGAAGCAATTGGCGCCGACGCAATGGGTTTGGGAGCAGTACCGTTGGTCGTCTTTTTGCCTTTATTCTTTCTCTTCACAACTTGTTGTTCAGTCTTCTCGCGCTCCTCCTCAGAATCAGGGATGACCGCAGACTCAGGCTCGGGCCGGGGTCGAACAGGAGAGGACTTTGCTGGTGCGGGTTTGGGCGGGGGTGTAGGTTCTGGTGCCGCCTTCTTTCTTCTGCTGACGCTGGCGCTAGTAGAGGATCGTACAGGCTTGGGTGGGGGAGACGCTTTTTTCCTTCTGGTGCTTGGGCCAGCACTGGCACTGGCGCTGGCTTCAGCGACAACCGGTTTCTGGGTATTCGACCGACTTTGACGCGGCTTGGGACGTTTGGCTTTGGGCTCCTCATCCTCGTCCTCGTCGTCGATGACTATGACTGAAGGGCTGCGCTTGCGCTTGGAGACAGACGCTGATGACTGCTTTCTCTTGTTGGGCGGCGGCGGGGGGCTCTGTTTGCGGCGGGTGGTGGACCGTGGCTTGAACGTGCCTGTCTCTGCTCGGCCGTCGATGTGAAGATCAATATGTAAGAGAGCGAGGACATACCGTGCATAGGATAGAACATTTCATCGTGCGTGAACAGGGAGAGGTCGGTGTGGTCGCGGCCACCGGTCTCGGTACGCGTCCAAAAGTCGTCAATGACATTCTCCGAGCCGTCGAAAGACTCTATGGGCTCCCAGCTGCAACAACGGTCAGCCGAGTACATGCTTTCTGGACGCTGCACACACGTGTTGTCCGAGGAGGTGTAGTTCTTCCACTAGCGAGACAACGTCAATAACTGCTATACGGAACTTCCAAGACCAGGAGACTCGCCTTGACGCGGTATTGCTAGCACGCAGCCAAAATCAGTCAAGCTTGGGAGCGAAAGAACGAGGCAGCGCACCCAAATCAGCTGTTTCTTGTTGCGCCCTTTCTTGTTCTGTACAACGCGCGCCTGCACGACATCCTCTGCAGAAATATGAGAAAAAGCGCATTTTCCAGAGCCACGAGCACTTGCCGACTTCGTAATCCTCGTCGCTCATGGGAAAGCAGGATGTGGCTGTGCTGCTGGGTCACGTCAAACAAACGGGCCACTAGCCGAACGCCACTCTATCTCTACCATCACATGCACGTAAGGCGCAGACTGACCGGCCTGGGTGCTGGCCTGGTGACTCTGACATGCCCCGACGTCTTTTAACCGCAACTTGAACCGCATCCACCATCTGCGATGCTCCCACAGCAAGCACAGGTCCTCATCGTCGGCGCTGGGCCGACTGGGCTCGCCACTGCCATCGCCCTCGTCAAGCAAGGCGTCAAGGATATCGTTATTGTCGATGCCATTCTCAAAGGCGAAAATAGCTCTCGTGCAATCGCCATCCATGCTGCAACCCTCGAGGCAAGTACTCCGCAACTTAAACAATGGTCATACCGTGACTTGGAGATGAAACCTCTCAGGCATTGGACTCGATTGGCTGCGCAGAGGATCTCGCTGCAAAGGGCACCAAAGCAACGCGAATGATGGTGGAGACATCCAGAGACAGCTTCGTCGCTGCTGAAGTGTCGTCTCTTGCATCGCATACGCGATATCCACACGCCCTCTTGCTTCCCCAGACGATCACCGAGCACATTCTGCATGACCATCTTCAAGCTCTCGGGATTCACGTCCACCGTCCATGCCGTGTCGCTAGCATCAAGGCTCACGATACGCAATCTGGCTTGGGTGTAACGCTGGAATCTGGGGAAACCATCAACGCCCAGTATGTTATTGGCGCCGACGGCCATAAGTCTATCGCAAGCTCACTCTCTCGATTCTAGACATACAACGACTAATGTCCTCTAGATTCGTACCTTGGCTGGAATACCTTACGCTGACATTGACGATCAAGCAGTACCAGATAAAGTCGGCGCCCTGGTCATAGCTGACGTCGTTTTCTCTCCCCAAGACCCATCGCTTCCGCGGGATTGCGGCTTGAGCAGTCTGACACCCGCTGGTGCCCTAATGACACTGTCGTTACCCTCTCTGACCGATGGGGAACCTATACATCGCGTCGTCTTCAACGTCCCATCCTCTGCTGGTCCCCCTCCCTCTGAACCTTCCATGACATACATCCAAACTCAGATCGAGACCTTCCGTCCCTACTATCTTTATCACGATAACAAGCCCATCCGCATCGCGAAACTTCTCTGGTCGAGTCGATATCAGACCAAGTCGGCTCTAGCGGATCGTTTTGTGGCTCATATGCCTGGCGGAGGCACTGTCGTTCTTATTGGAGACGCGGCTCATACGCACTCTCCTCTCGGAGGCCAAGGCATGAATTTGGGCATTCGTGACGCCGTTTCCCTTGCGCCTACTTTACTACAAGGACCCGAGCATCTTGAGGAGTGGGCTAAGACGCGTCGTGAACGCGCCGTCAAGACCATCCGCATGACCAAGACCATCTCGTCCTATGTGAATATGGTCTTGTCCACGAACGTGGTAGTGTCGTGGGTGGTGTATTTTGTGTTCAGGATCATGACCCAGATTCCCTTTGTGAGGAAACAAGCTGCATGGAATTTGAGTGGTCTTGGGAATCGTTGAGTGAGTGGTGCAGATCTCTGATACAGATGTAGAACTGTCGAATCACTTCGTAAATTGTGTACTTCTCTCCTCGACTTGCTTTGTAAACTATGTACCACTATCTTCCTTTTGTCCTCAAGATTTTGGCTAGACTCGGAGGAATCAGACTTGAAGATGCGATGTGTTTCACAGAAGCTGTGGTAATATTTCTTTGCGCAGCTGCCTGAGTCGTCGCTTTCTTGTGTGCGGTTCCTCTTGTCCGGGGATGTGTCGTATCACTTCACTCTCAGCCTCTGATGAACAGTTGCCAATGTATGTATAGCCTTGGAATGAATAGTTGCTATACTTACAATCTCTTCTCTACTCACGGGAGCCTGTCACCGACATTCCCTTCACGCTGTGGTTCTGATCCAGTTTCAAGTCACTGTACAGCTAAGTTATCTGCGCGCTGTCAGCGCGTCTGAGCGGTGCTCGATCGTGACTCTTACGTACGCGTGTTCGATCGCGAGGCAGTGCGGGGGTATTATTATAAGAACGCTCCATAAGCCCCACGTCCATGATCCTCCTGTTCAAGCTCCTGTTTGAACAGTACTTAAAGACCAACTCAGGACCAACCTGTCACAATGATCAGACCCTCCAACTCGATGACCAAAGACTCTACACCCACCATGCCCGCGCAGACTCCCCCTCCTCCTCCCATGTACTCTCCCGACCCCAATCCCACTCCGAACTCCAACTTGCAGCCTCAACCACAGCCTTACCAGCAAGCACCTCAGCCTTACCAGCAGGCGCCTATAGCCATGCAGCCGCCAGCCGGTTCATACACAGAATCGCGGCCAAAGACTATGCAGGAGGTTGGCGAGGAGTACCGAAGTGCCCGTGCGTAGCCTCCCACCGCCTTGAACGTCACAGATACTCACCACCCACATACCGTTGCAGTGTACGCACAATGCGCGCAAGGCAAACACCAGCCCAAGACATCGTTCGGTGTCTGTGGTATCATCACAGGCGTCGTTTGCTTTCCTATTGGCTTGATATGTCTCTTGTACGTTCTACCCCTTGGCGCGTTTCGACTTCAAGGCTGATTTGGAATTGCATAGCATGGACACGGAGCAAAAGTGTGAACGTTGTGGAGTTCGGCTCGACTAAAGGACAGTCGAGACTCGACGGTTATTGAAATGTATGGCTTGAACACTTTATGTATCTCTCCTTTGTACACCTGTTAATTTACTCACACACGGAACATCAACCGATCCAAGTCATGCACCGCCGTAGATAACACGAGTCTGGTGTAAGTCTTGGCAGATTGGATGTTATTTCAGGACTTCGAGTTCTCCTGACGCGCAGGTTGAATCTGATAACACGCTAAGAAACATGCCTCACGGGCATATGTACCGGGCAAGTTGATGCCTTCCCTCGGCGGTCCGATTCCCATAAATGCTGAAGTATCAGGTCGTCGGACGTATAATGGTCAGTCTGATTTCTGACCGAGGGACAACGAGAAACAGAATCCGTTGGTATGACTACAAGTACTTGAGGCGGCGCCGGCGAAGGTAATACTCAACCTCAGAGAACTTACATAAGACTCCGAAAGACCTGTGCTTCATCTCGGGTTGCGTGGCAATTGGTTGACGATCCAACGAATACTCTCATGATTTACTCATTTGACCGGCACTACTGTAAGTATTCCGCACGGGTATTGCGTTCTCCCATATATCTAGAGGCAGGGGATGCTGGCAACTGAGATACGAGCAACTACACAGAAATGATGGTGATTACATAAGAATCAGTCTTTCATCAGTTCACTGTGTCTTTCGCTTTGAGAACGGGTTTTACTCTCTCTGGTGCCAATATTGAGTACACCGCGCTGTTGTTTGAGTAACACTCTCAGCTTGCTGATGAGACATCTTTTTTTGAACGCAGACTCGCTGTCTCCTCCTCGCTTTCAAGTTGACAAGGTGGCGTACTCTGATACAACTCCCCCTACGTCGTCTCCAACGGCAAAAACAAGCCTGGGCAGCTGTTCCGGCAAATCAGTACTGACTTTTGAGTATAGATTGGGACGGCGGCGGTAGATGAATGTTACATGATGATCCGGTATACAACCTTGTGAGAATTCTACACCTGGCACATCCTCCTTCCAGGGACTTTCCATTCAATTGGCAATGTACATATGCTGTTCCTGGTCGTTTGCTCTGTCACTGATGAGAGAAAGCATCAGTGGTGCAATGAGGCGCAATTGTGGCTCCCTCTGACAGCCTCTGACTTGCCTGGGCACCGTCATGTCCTGCAGGCCCGTGCTGGAGCCCCAGAGTTACCCCAGCCTGTCGAATACTACAGGAAGCCGCGGAGTAAAAGGAGAATTTTCTCTGTGCGTATGGGTGCGAAGCGCGCCTGAAGACGCCATCTGAAAGAACGATGATTCAAAAGGTGAGTTGTCCATGCGCCTCCACAGTTAATGAAACCAAATGAGTAGGACTACCACTCAGACTGCTCGACTCTCAGTGATTGTATATGCCCTATTTCTTCGCTTTTCCCTTTCCCTTTCCTTTCCCTTTCCCTTTCCCTTTTCCGCTGTCAACGTACTCAGAGTCTGATGAGTCTCCATCTTGATCTGCGTCCTCCGATTTGTCGTTTGAATTGTTGTCCCACATGGAGGAAGAGACCGTATCTGGTGTCAGGTTCATGCGACCGCTTTTCAACATGATGATCTCCTTTAGCCATCCGTTTTCTCGGCGGAGATCCGAGGCCTCCCTCTCCAGCTCGTCCGCTCGACCTGCGAGATCAGAGACAGATCTCTCTAGATTGAGAGCTCGTTGTTTCTTCTTGATCCTGAACCGTGCTAAACGCGTTTCTGTTCAGCAAGAATTACAATTCGCGTAGAAAAGCACCACTACTTACCAGATGCATCAGTATTACGACGACGTTTGTCGTCGAAGGCTTCATCGACGTGGCCGGGGGAAGACGAGGTGGAAGCAGCAACAGCAGGCCCAGAGCTCATAGACGAGCTCCCGGAGGCGTACTGAGCTGGTACACCGCTAGCATGATCGTAATCGGTAAATTGACCGGGAAAGGAGTTCGAAGACTCTGACGGATAGCCCGCATTATAGCGTGGCGTTGGTGGTATAATATTCGCACCGCCAGAGGGCTGCTGAAGTAGTTGAGAGATTGCACTGTTGATATCCAAATGATTCGGCGTTGCGTGTTGTGGTTGGTGTGGGTGCGGTACACCTTGAAGAACAGAATGCGGGGAAGGGAAGTTTGCCCTCGGAAAGCTCGAATTTCGGGCGTTCTGCCAAGCTTGCACTAGGGCGACCATCGACGGATCCAGAGGGAGGTTCGTCTGCGTCCCAGGCGGCGGAGCTGAATGAGTTTGGCGGGAGCGAGTTGCCTCAGCAAATTGGGCTAGAAGAACTGCGTCTTGCATGCTCTACGTGAACCAAATGAACGTTTGAAGGCAGTTGAAGCGAATTGGACTTACCTGGTCATGCGGTCGCCTCTGGTTTGAGTGTGAGCCCGAAGGCAGCCTCGAATTCTGCTCGTCCTCGGCCATATCGAAAGAATACAGAATATTTCCCTGGTGGTCGAGTTCAGATTGTATGTTGCCGTAATCAAAAGGCGTGGCGTCGAAGCCCGCATCCTTGTGTGGCAGCATCACCAGATCAGGAGACAGGGCACCAACGTCCTACGAAAAAATAGCGACTGACCACATTGCCCAAAGATTCTCCAGAATTGCGACAGCCTCAGAGGAATAACGCAACTCGTCATCGCAAATTGCCGGATTGCGATCTAAGGCCACAGAGCACGATCCATGGCATTTCTGTACGCGTATTGTCGTCGGAAACGCGTCGATGGTGAATTCGAACACACGAAAGCGGTGATGGTGCGCACGGTGCCAGTAGTAGTTGAGGAATTCCGATATCGTCCTTCTCCGCAACCGGAGCTCTCGGACCGACGGAGTATTTTATCTTGGCGTTGCTTTAGTGCTAATCTCTGAACAAAGAGTCAAAGCAAGCTCAATGAGATCCAACGAATACTTCAAATATGCAATTTGCTACGACAAGTCTAGCAGAGCTCTTCTAGACGCGACGCGCGAGCAAATGGAACGGAGAGAAGATCGGTCTAGGTCCCCTTCTTTTGACTCCATGTGGCTTCTTGCTCATGTCAGTCACAGTCAGTGCGTATTCGACATCTGTTCAATTGTTTGAAAGTTAGTTTGAAGCATTGCAAATGATGCGCTGTTGAGTCACCCAATCAATAAGTAGCATGAAGAGTGAGACTAGGAATCGTGGCGCACATTCGTGAAGTTCACAGTATTGGTCACGTTTGAACTTCGATTATGGGTCACATATACATTGTCATTCATTCTGGACTAGATATACACAAAGGGTAAGTAATTGCAAGTGATTGCTTGCTAGATGTCAAGACGACGTTGATATAGTAGGATGCATAGATAGATCATGAAACAGATGAAGAGCAAGAACTCAAGATAGATCAGTCCACAATTCTGTTGGCAATCAAGGACCCCTTCAGTGATTGCCACTGAACAATGTTCGGATGAGCACAACGCGGCTTCGTCGATGTACCATCATAGACAACCATATCAAACTTTGCGGCAGCCGGTTTAGACACCGAGCCCTTCAATACCTTCACCTTGTCAGCCCCCATCGCGAACAGTATCAACGGCACGTTATGCGATCCATCTGTTGCCTGATACGACATAAGCATCTACCAACAAACATGTCAATCCGAAGGAACTCACATCTATCTCCCTCTTGGGCATGTAAGAGATCCCAACAACAAGGATGCTCTTGCCGCGTAACAGTTTCATCGGGACAGGATTGTCCAGAATATCCACGAGATCGGTGGTGTCCCAATTGAGGTCTATGAGCTGTGAGACACGCCGCTCCATGTACATTCCGGCGGGGAGAAGGTAAGCCTTCCAGTCCAATATGCGGCCTTCCTTGGCGGACGCACGGGCCCAATCCACGGAAACGCAGGGAATCCCGAGGGCCAACGCGGTGAGGTACTTCGGCTTCTCGTTGGCCATGTCCGCAAGCAGGAAAACGTGGCGAAGGTTCTTGGAGCCATTCCATTTCGCAGAACCTTTCTCGATGGACCAGTCCTGGTCGAGGAACTGCCCATTCCACACGATTACGTTGTGCCAATTATCGTAGACCTTAGCCCCGGCCACTATGAGGTTCTCAATGCTCTGCTCTTTGCCAGCAGCCTTGGACCAAGTGACGACGAACGCATAACCGGCGAAGAGGCCGTCAGACTTGTCGGGGTCCTCGTCATTGGGGAACAGATCCTGGGGTCGAAGGAAACGGTCGCTCCAGCATTCTTTGACAGATTTCGAGGACAGCCGAATGCTTTTGACATTGACCATGACCTGCTCGTCATTCACCTCCACTAGGATTTCGCTCGACTCGGTAACGCGCCCGTCAACAACGAAAGCCGAGTCCAGTGTAGTATCGGGGTGTTCGACCTGCACGGCATCCCCACCGCGCAGCTCGAAGCGCCGTAGGAACCCGATGTCCACCTCGCCCGAATTACCATCATCGTAACGGATGGCCACCCTCTTCGCCCCCTTCACCTCCTCGATTGTACAGGAGTAGTACATCCCCTCTGACGCAAACAGCACCCAGGCTCGGACGTTCTCCACGGCTCTGACGATGGGATCGGTCCGTATGCTTCTCGAGTGTCCGACTTCACGCTTGACGAGGCCGCTGAGCGAAGGTGTAGCAGCCTTAGAGCCGACACGTCGACGCTTGGGGTTAGAAGGACCGGCTTCATTGAGCAGCAGCGTGGCTTCCCGTTCTCGCTTGAGGTCTACGTGCTCTTCCTCGTCGGGTTCCTCGTCACCGCTGAGAGTCTCAGTAACTTGGCGCTGTTTGCCTCGCCTGGTGGTCTTCCGATTCGTCGCTGGAGCTTTGCCTTTGCCTTTCGCGCCCCGAGTAGTGCGTTTGACGGTGCTTTTCGGAGGTGGCATGTCAGAGGGGAGAGAACAAGGGACAACTTCAGTCGACGGAGAGCGCTTGCGTTTTCCAACGTTGGAAGACTTCGGAGCAGAAATGGGCTAGACACATGTCAAACATCTTTTTATCACCCATAAAAAACTGACTGACCTTGGAAGCTGCCCTCACACTGGCACTAGTGGGTTTGGTCTTGGTGGTGGCGCTGGTTGGCTTCGAGGCGGGTTTGGGATAAAGAATGTCGTCCGAGGATTCTTCCTCTTCCATTCGACGAGCGAGCGACTGATTACGTCTTGCCTCGTCTTCGAGTTCCAAAGAGTCCGGAACGATGTCTACAGAGTCATCGGCTTCCGTGGACGTGGACTTGTCCGCAGGGCGTTGCTTGGATACCACGGATGGCTTCAGCGGCGGCTTGAAGAATGTAGAGGGCGGCGAGGGATCAGATCTTTGGGAACGAGGATCTGAATCCGGCACTTCCGATAGCGAGTCTTGCGTGGCGCGCTGCACCACAGGCGGAGGCTTGATGACGCGCTTCGGCCTTGGAATGTCATCGTCGTAGGATGGTTGAGTTTCCATCCAATGATTCCGCGCTGGCTGAGTCGCCTCCCCAACCAGGAAACTTGGCTCTTCCACTTCCTGCTCCGGCACTTCCTGCTCCGGCGACGAACGAGTTTCCTGTCGAGTTGAAGGACCCGCCTCTCCTTCTCCGTCTAGCCAGTGGTTACGTGATGGCTGCGTCTCTTGCCACTGCATCGAGGGACCTGCCTCGGACTGGGACGGTAAAGATTGTGACTCCAGGATCGCTCTGTAGTGCGCAATGGATTGTGAGGTTGGCGGGGTAGCGGAAAGGTAGTCTTCGCAGCGAAAGGTCTCCAAGTTCAAATTCGGGATATTCATGTTGGCAAGACGCCGCTTGATCGAGTTCTCGTCAGAAGACCCAGCGAGCTTGACAAGTTTATGTATGATATCGTAGTCCTTGGGATCTGTGACGGAGGCCCCGGTCTCCTGGATGACATCGTCGACCACCTGGGTGCTCGCTGTCGCCTGAGTGAGCTGGGTGTCCAATAGATCAGGGAACAGTGGTGGGGATGGAGAAGGAGTGGGTGGGCGGCGGAAGGGGGACGTGACTGGCCTCTGGGAGGGGTCATCAACAACGTCGTCTTCTCCATCAGACATATCTTGACGGGGCTGAGCGCACGGAAAGTTCAACAAGTAGTCGTGTTCGTCGTCATCATCGCCCGCTTCACTGAGCTTCTGGGATTCGGGATCCGAAGCGTCCACATATACAACGGATTGTTTTTCCTCCTCTAGGTCTTCGTCGCCATCTTCCGCACAAGACAGTGGGCTGTTTGGGTATCTGGAGGTGGAGAGCCGTGTTGTGTCAGGGTATGTGTCGAGTAATGATTGGCTTCGTCGTCTCGTGTTGGAACGTGGGTTGGAGTGGGAGAAAGCAGCGGTAGAGCGTCTCATGGGGGTGCTAGAAGAGCCGCGGTGAGAGGCGTCCTTTTTAAATGCAGTACAAAGACGTGAATACGGCATAAGTCGATCAGTGCTCAGACCACTGACCTTTGTAAGTGCCTCCCTACCTTCCGGACTGGGTTCGTCGGCCTGCGGTTCTTTGTCCATGTCAACATCAACGTTCTCCTTTTGCGAGCCGCCGTCGCCGAAGGCCTCGATGTCGTGGTTGTTGTACTGGCTCTGCGACTCGGACTGCGTTTCAAGCAGACCGAAGAACTGGAGCTTCGATGGCTTGAGCACAGAGCTGCCGGAAGAGGTAGCCGAACCCTCGATTGGAGCAATATCTTTGGTGGCTCGGCCCTGGATCGGTGCAGGCATGTCACTGTTGTGGCGCCAATTGAGTTGAGAAATTGAGGCTGGACTGCATAGACGCACCCAAGAGCGTGCATGTCCTGCTTTCTGGGCATATAAATGTGGACTAGCCGGGTTTCCGTCTGCGGTGAGCGAATATGGCGGATGAACACAAAGTTGTATTGGTGTTTCCGTCGCGATGTCCGGGGAGATACAGCCGAGCTTGCGTGCCTGATTTGGCAGATGGGCGCAAAATGAGCAGAATGTGGTAGGAAATGTGGTGTAGAACGGGCAGCACGCCGACTGCAGCGAGTCGAGCCGTTGTGGTTGAGTTCAGGAGAGATTTGAATTTCTGCATTATTGATTGCGCACGTGCTGACGCGCTCGGTGACTTGGTCACATTGAGTCCCGTAACGCACTTGCTCATACTTGCTCTTGACCACTTCGACCACGCCGCGCTATCATACCATGAGCAGCCCTTCTCTCCCGATGCCGCTGCAAGAGCGTGGCCGCGAAACGCACACCTTCTCCCGCAAATCTAGACCCACGCCCTTCGTCGCTCCCTCCGCCAACCGCAAAACCCGCCTAGTCAAACTGCTCCGCAAACCCGCGGTCGACAACTTCTTAGCTCAGACAACCACAGACTCTGACGATAAATCGCACAAATCGACTAGAACAACAGCTACGGCGAAGGAAACACACCAAGCCGCGTCCGAAGTCTCCAACATACCCAATCCTACTCCCAACGGCGGCAAGAAGGAGACGCTCTTCTCGGTTGGATATGATCCCGCCCATACCTTTTCTGTCATTGCGGCCACGGCCGTACCTTCTAAATCTACGACGACATCTAGAACATTTTCTCCTCTGCCTCCTCTGTTGACGCCTTCTCCAACCATCTCGCTCCCTCCATCTTCTCGGGCGCAGACGTCCACAATTGTTAGCCCATCTTCCATGTCTAACGCCATCGAAAACGTGTCCGTCTCCCACAGTCATTCTCAAGGTCTGAGACTTCCTGTCGTGGCAATCGCCCTTCTTTCCGTCGGTGCGGCCCTCGTACTCGTCGGAGTCTTCATCCTTGTGAAGGCTTGCTCGCGCCCTACTCGTCGGGACCGTCCTAAACCCTCGCTGCCCATCCTTGACGACGGCTACGGAGATCGAGATTTTGACTTCAAGGAAAAGGGCTCGCCTCTGTTTGGGGGAAAGGAACGCTTCTCCTCGCAAGACGGTAACCTTTGGGCGTGGTCAAACCAACCTCAGTCTAATCCCTTCGTCGAACCCATGCAGCCGGCCGCGCACACCAACAATACCCACATAGACAATACCATACAGCATTATAATATCTCAGCCTCGAAGTCCGCCTGGCAGCCAATCTCAAGCTACGAATCACAGTCCCGTCTACAGCCGTCTCATCCGGTTCCATCCCACAGTGTGCCCGCTCTTCCCGTATCTCACCAGCCCCCCAGAAATCACAACGCGTTGACCCGGGCCGTCAGCCGTTTTTCGACTGCGTCATTGTCGCTCTACCCAACGTCACCCATCAGTGCGCACGATATTGGCGTCGCAATCAGTAGTAGCAGAGCTTTTACCGCGGATGGGCACCCGATCTTGAATAGGACCTCGAAGGCAGCCTTACGGAAGAGCAGGATCGACATCATGGACGATGGGACGGAGCTAGCATATGACGGCGCAGACGTTACATCCCCGAAGGTTCTACAATCCCCAGTTGTCCCCGCAACGCTAGGTTCTGGAGGCCGAACTCGAATCAAGTCGTCATATTATACCCCGGGGTCATACCCCCGCATCTCCACAATTCCATCTGCGACCTCATCCAAGATACGAGTGGATGAGCCCTATGATGCCTATCCCTTCACATCGCTTCACAAGTCTGATTCTCGAAGAGACCGGGACACTCGGGCTCTTACTTCTGCCTTGGGCTTGACATCACCGTCTCTTGACACAATGCCCGTCTCGCCACAGCCGACGTTGTATCCAGACGATTCGCTGAGCGTCGTGGGAACGAGACGGCCTAGCAAACGGGTTCCATCCAAGAAGGCGCTGAAGTACGCTGCGGGCAGTGATGACACAGGAGCTGTGGCGTTGCCATCCACAGCCAGTTTGGATGCGAGCACCGCATTGGGGAGTTTGATGTTGACGATGGACTTTGGAGCGACGAACAGGTCTTTGGCTACTCTGGGAGGCCGACTCGGGGAAAATATTACGCCGTACGGAGAGATGGGCTCCTCGACGGGGCTTGTGGCCAGCCAATCGAAGGTGCTCGATAAACCTCCGAGGGTGCCATCTCCTCCTCCGCTTCCGTCTCTGGCACAGATGGGACTCGAGCAATCGGACCCGATAGGATTTGCGGACTATCGTAGCCCTACGTATAGCATTTGCGGGATGTATGAGGACGAGAGAAAGAGTCGAACAAGCCAGTACTTCAAGTAGAGACGGTAGCATTTGATAAACACTACTAGAGAACAGACTATGACAACATGACATTAGAACAAGATTGTGCTCGGTGTGTCTGTGGAGTGTAATAATAGAAGAAACGGTTCCCAGACAGTCTGTGGTGATGATAGTTTGATGGAGTGTTGGTTGAGCGCACAGGAAGCGCATATTTGGAAGCAGTGCCGTTCAGGATGGATTCCGCAGCCGGAGAAAGGGGCTCCAACCTTCCGGATATATTTGCCTGGCTATCCGTGTGTGATTTGCCTTTTCCCCCTTCGCAAGCGGCTCCTTCGTTCATCTCTACGCTCTGCCCATCGTTCTCGACGTGCCCGACGACGACGACGGCATTGTGCAGCCCTTTCGCCACCTCCACCACCGCGCTTTTCTATCATATCTGTAATGTCAACACACCCTAATGCCCATCTCTCCTCCAAGGCCATGGAGGCAGGCGACATCAAGCACGACCTCAGCGCGGAGGACGCAGCGTTGGCAAGCGATATCACGACTGCACCGGCAGTGCCCTCGTTGTGGGGAGTGCCGCTCAAATACATCTCGTGCGTTGCCTGCGCCTCTCCTTTCCCTGTGCCCCAGCGCTAAATAGCGCTAGTCTGGTGACGCTGGCCGTCCAGAACTCTGCCCTGACGATTATCATGCATTACTCTAGAGTGTCGATGCCGCCCTCGCGGGCGTACTCTGCGGCGACGGCGGTGCTGATGAACGAGATCCTCAAGGGCCTCATCTCGCTCGTCTTCGCGTTCTGGCGCATCGACGTGACGCCCCCCATTGCGATTCCCATGTCCTTCGCAACGGAAACCACCCAGCCCACCTTCCGTTCCCGGCCCTCGTCGCTCTTACTGCGCGTCAAGAAGCTGTGCCGCGAAGTCTTTAGTCCCGATTGCTGGAAGCTTTCCATTCCTGCCATCCTCTATGGTACGACTCTGCTCTTCTCCCCAACTTTAACACCTTTCTTACGCACAGTAGTCATCCAAAATAATTTGCAGTACGTTGCTGCCTCCAACCTCGAGGCCGCGACGTTCCAGGTCAGCTACCAGATGAAGATTCTCACTACGGCGGCGTTCTCCGTGCTCCTTCTACGCAAGAAGCTGCTCTCGACCCAGTGGATAGCCCTTCTCTTTCTCGCCATTGGTGTCGGCGTGGTCCAAATTCAATCCGCGTGCGCCAAAAATGACGGCACGACATCAAACGGCCATTCACTCAATGCCACAAAGGGTTTTTTGGCCGTTGTTGCCGCTTGCTTCACATCGGGTCTCGCGGGCGTTTACTTTGAGATGGTTCTCAAGAATTCCCCAGGGGATCTTTGGGTCCGGAACGTCCAGCTGTCCCTGTTCAGTCTCATTCCATGCATCGCGCCCATCCTCATGACCCAGCAAGTCAACACTGACGGGGGTATTGCTGGGTGGATGTCCGCATTCTTCCACGATTTCGGTCCCTGGGCCTGGGCGACAGTGAGCGTGCAGGTCTTTGGCGGCTTAGTCACCGCCATGGTCATCAAATACTCGGACAACATCCTCAAGGGCTTCGCGACGAGCTTGAGCATCGTCATCTCCTTCCTCGCGTCTGTCGCATTGTTCGACTTCCGCATCACGTTCACCTTCGTGCTCGGCTCTGCCATCGTGCTCAACGCGACGTGGTTGTACAACCAGCAGCCCCGAAGGCTTGGGTTGAGCGGTCAACGTGACGCCAAGGTGTGGCATTCAATGGGCTGGCCGATCAACGAAAAACGTCAAGGACTTGCGTATCGGTCCCCTTCTGCCGTCCCTATGCTCGGATCGGGCCTGTCATCCTCCACCACGTCCAGATCATCCTCCTTCGTATCATTATCCTCCGTATCGACAAACTCCGTACCAATAGTACTGGAGACGGACTTCCTCAAGGAAAAGATATGATGACATTTTGATAGAGTCTTGAAGCTCGCTGATTTTGCTTTTCTATGGAGCTTCAGGATGTGCTTTTTTCTCCATACCCGGGACCTTTCTTCCCTCTATCTATCACGAACGAACTTTCATACCCTACCATAATTACTTAAGAAAACTTGTAATGTTGGACGATTTAGTGCAGGGGAGCTGCTACAGTAGGAAGAATCAGAAGAAATATGTCAATACGCATAATGTCGTGCGGAGATGCTGTCACCATGTGAAAACGCGTCTATAGAGTCGTACACGGAATGATTGATGGATTGTCATCACCTGAACATCAACCATAATGCCCAAATTCTCAGGCTACTTACAGTTATTCAGACTCGTTGCATGCCGTGAACACGATGCTCCTAAGCATGAGGAGGATAGGGATGTAGTCTCATGTGAATCTTACGCGTCGTTCCATGCATGATGCCGTGAACATGCTTCTGAGTAAATTGTCAACGAGACAAGCGGATAGAGTGCGGGCTCTTCATATCATAAAACTCAATTATTGAAAGGTACCGTAAACGCTCGTTCTGATTTTTTCTTTTGTATTGGACGACAGGAAGGATCACAGTCTGACATGAACGCCTCCTTGATTTCGGAACCGGAGCGCTAACGACCTGGAATGGACATTGCGGCGGTGAGCCCAAACGATACACGTCCTGGCGGAGGGCGGCCTCGCAGGTCGGGAAGGGGCCTCATTGCGTTGAAGTGAATGCAAATGCGCGACGGACAAAATGGTCCGCCTCGCGTGGCGTATTATCAACACATGCTAGCTTACACCGGGCTTACACCGACGGGATAGGTCCGCAACTGCGCGCGCGTTTAGGGAAGTAAGGGTGCTACTATGCTGAAACTCATACGAAGAGGACGGAGAAGAACATACGTATATACGTGAGCGAATAAGAATGTGGTATGACCGCCCGAGACTCGAGTCCCCGAGCCACTGCACGCTGCGGATGGCGAGTTGCTGTCTCGATACTTCATAATTCCCAACATACATGTGGCCGCGAACGCTGGGTCGTAATTGAGTGAACACAGCTTCAAGCGAACACTGAAACCTGTGATGTGGCGTGGGGCTGGGTCATCACAAGCGCGCAGTAAAGGTGACATGCCATAGCACAGGAAGAGAGGACATGAGCGGGGAGGAAAGCCCGCAAGAAGAGCCTCTTGGTATGGAGTTCACCGCAATCTGGAACTTCTACAAGTCGCCGTTTGGCTGGAACTAGAGGTCAAGGATACTGCGGTGAGGATAGTGCCATGTAGACTTCCAACTGGGTTTGACCAGCAGCTGCCCGCGTTCAGTCTCAGGGATCTCAACCTCGGCTCGAGGTTCGTCGTAAGCAGTCCAATCATGACCTGTCAATGGAAGACTCGCCAACCTTGACTCAATCACTCTCCAAGCAGGCGTAATCAATCTAATTGAGCCACACAGTCAAAAAATAAGATGTAATCATCTCCTCCCTCGTTTACCTTTCCCCTTGCCTCGGGTGGAGGGAGTGGGTACGGGCACGGGGGCGGGGGCGGGTACGACGACAGGAGGAAGAACCGGGCTAGCCCCAGACAACAAAGACGAAAACTTAGACGTGAGCACCTCCTTCGATGCGACCCGCTTCTGTCGCCGGTGTGGCGGCGTGGTCAGGCCCGACTCACCCGACATGCCTGACGACGAAGAGGACGAGGACGAGTCAGCCCGTTGCAGCAGCTCGTGGCTGGGAATGACGGGCGTAGACATGTTCGAAGAACCTGCCATGGGGAGGGATCCAGGATTGACCGAGGGGGTGAACCCAGATGGGACGAACCCTGGCGGAAGGTCGCTCAAGACTTCAGGCTGATGTATCATGGCCGGTGGGTCGGGAAGAGGGGAAGTCGTCGGCAGGATCGCGTCGAATGCGCTGAGCAGATGGCCCGTCGTAGGATTGGTAGCATCTGGTGGGCTGTTTGAGACTGATCGTGACTGGAGAAAGATTGGTGTTAGCTGAGTGAAAGATGGGGAATATGGACGGATGACACGTACCGGGGCTTGAACGGTCATTGTAATATTATCGTTGCTTTCGCTATCTTCAGTATCCGAATCAGTATCGGAATCTGGAGGTGGGAGGTTCGTCTGGTGCGTCGGGGAGTCGGGATCAAAGCCAGCACCGCGAGCGGATATCGGCATATTCAGCGTCGTGTGCGATGGGTAATGTCGGAGCTGCGGTGCAGGTGTGGGGGTTGGGACTGGTGCTGGTGCTGGCGTTGGTGTTGGAGCATAAGACACCTCCGGTGCGCGTCTAGACATACTAGTACCAGGCCGGCTAGCACCAGCACTAGCACGATTGTTGAGAATATCATACTGGGACATGGTTGAAGAGGAACTGGTGGATTCAGAGCCTCCTCGTGAACGAGAAGGGACTCGTGAAATGGGAGGGGGGACTCGTAGAATGGGTTCGTTAGCATCTTCGTGAATTACTGGGAGAGGAGGGACGGGTTCATAACTGGGCGCAGGGGTAGGGTCTGGAGGCGGAGCAGGAGTAGGAATGGGAATGGGAACTGTGTAGGATCGTGTCGACGCGGGGTATGACTGAGTCGATTGAGGTGTCGGGAATGATCGCGTTTGTTGAGGCGTAGGGTAACGCTGGGGCGTCGGGAAGGGATGCGGCGTCGGGAATGCATGCGCTGGTTGAGGCGGCGGGACTGATTGCGATCGCTGATGCGTCGGGAATGACTGCGCTGGCTGAGGCGTCGGAAATACTTGCGCTGGCTGAGGCGTCGGGAACGATTGCACTGGTTGAGGCATTGGTTGCGATGGCTCTGGCATTGGAAATGACTGTGATGGCTCGGGCATCGGGAAGGGCTGTTGAGCCTCATACTGCATGACTGGAGGTGGGGGCGCAGGCGTAGAGGCGGGCCGCGTCGGTGTGTCGTCGGCGTAGAGATCGTCCTCTTCCTCGTCTTCCTCCTCCTCCTCCTCCTCTGGAGATTCAGTACTGCTCGTATCAACACGAGTGTTTTCGGCCGCCCTCGCCTGACTGAGACCCTCTAGGAGACCTTGCCGTCGTCCCTCCTCGCGTGCAACGACAACCTCTCTCTCTTCTCGCAACTGATAAGCCAGCTGCTTGAATTCGCGCGCTTCCTCCTCGGCCACGTTCCTCTGCTGCTCAACCACGCGTATTACATCCCGCGCATTGGCAAGATCGCGCTTGGCCTTTTCCAGTCCCTCCTTGTATGCCCTTCAATGAAATGCATGAGTTCTAAGAGTTGTCATCATTTGAAGAGCTGGCACGTACTGCAACTCTGCCTTCCACTTGGTCGCCTCCTTTAGTGCCGCCGTCTTCTGTCCATGCAGGACGTGGAAGCGCTTGATCACCTCCTTCACGTCCTCCTCGGCGCCATCGCCGCGCAGCTTCTCGCGGTGCAGCGCAAGGCGTAATTCCTGGACCTCGCGCTCCTTCTCCTGGATTATTCCGATGGCCTGCAGCGTGACCTGGCTGGCTTTCGCGTTCGAGGACGAGTGCTTGCCCGTGGTGCGCTTTGAGCTGCGCGTCGACAGGTCCCCGACGCTGGCCATCTTGTCCATTCGTGATGGGATCGGGAGTGCCGCCTCACCCGCAGAGGAGCCCGCTAGTGTCTGCGCTGCTTAGTGAGAACCACTAGCCATGTAAGTGGACCTACCGACATAGCCAATGTTCATCAAGAGGGTAGGTTGGAAGGTAGCATGCCAGTTCAGCCTCGTGGTAGAAACCAACCTCGTAGGTACGTAATGATTCAGTTGGCATTGACTTTTGGATTGTCAAGTATATATCAGACTGCACGAATACGATTGAGTAATGTCTACAACACACGGTTCCTACTATATACAATACAATCAGGCATCGGCAAAGAGTCTCTTGGTGTAAGAGTTGAGGCCATGCACCCCGCCCTCCATCTGCGCACTCGCCGTGCGCAACTCAAAGCGCACCTTGCCAGAGTCGACGCCCTCCCGAAGCTCAGACACGCTCCTCACACCGATATCCTGGAAAGAGTGCTGCACCCCAACGTACAGGTACGGCAAGAACGCCTTCACGCTTCCCTTGTCTTGCACATTGCCGCTGACACCCTGAGCCACCTTCACCGCGCTGCTCTCTGAGAAGTAACGCGACGTAGCGGCGTTTTCGAAAGTCGAAGACTTCTTTGGCGCGGGGTATTTGCTAGAGCTCGATGCAGACGTGCCGTTGACCTTGGTCGCAGACGGAGCTGAACCCTTGCCCTGCTCCATCGCCTCCAGGCTGCCCATACCACGGTAGGCCTTGACGCGCTTGCCCTCGTGATAGAAGTACTCCCCAGGCGCCTCCTCCGTTCCGGCCAAGAGCCCACCCATCATCACACCACCAGCACCAAGGGACAGCGCCTTGACGATGTGTCCAACGTTGCCGATACCACCGTCAGCAATGACCGGGACACCAAACTTATTCGCAAACTCGGCGACCGCGTACACAGCAGTCGCCTGGGGGCGTCCGACGGCCATGACCTCCTGCGTGATGCAGATGGATCCCGAGCCCATACCGACACGGAGCGCGTCAGCACCGGCGGCGATGAGCGACGCGGCTTGTTCCCGCGTCACAACTTGGCCAGCGATGACCTCGAGTTTGGGGTGGGTAGACTTGATGTGCTTGATCATCTCGAGCTGGAAGATGGAGTTTCCTTGCGACGAGTCAACCACAACGATATCCAGGCCGGCCTCGACGAGCAGTGCCAGACGCTCCTTGTCAGACGGTCGCGTGCCGACAGCTGCAGCTGCGTAGAGTTGCTTGGTGACAGGATCCTTGGACGCGAGAGGGTATGACTGGTTCTTGAGGAGATCTGAGCGGGCGAGAAGAGAGACGAGGCGGCCTTGAGAGTCGACGATGGGAAGCTTTCCCTTTTTGGAATCACGGAGGATGTCGTTCGCCTCTGTCAAGGTAATGCCCTGAGCAGCGGTGATGAGCTGAGTCGTCATGACCTCGGAGAGCGGCGTTGCGGGATCGCGGAATTGTACATCGCGAGCGGTAACGATGCCCACCAGCTTGGCTCCAAGAGCACCAGATTCTGGATTAGAGAGTCAGCTGGATGCTTATTTGACAAGCCAAAAAAGATTCAGATAGAATTATAAAGGTATCCGCATACCACACATCGTGAGACGCGTTCAAACTCGGAAGAACGAAGGTTATAATGGAAATGTCTCATCACAAAGGAACTACATAGATCAAGACTTACCCGTGATGGGGATGCCACAGAATCCTAGCCTGGCCTTGATATCGAGGACATCCTCGACGAGGTTGGTGGGGGAGAGGACGACGGGATCTGTGATGAAGCCGTTCTCGTGCCTCTTGACCGCGCGCACCATAGCAGCCTGCGACTCGGGCGACTGGTTGTGGTGGATGACACCGATACCGCCCAGGAGCTGCGCCACGCAAGTCAGCGCCGGTCGGTGTTTCACATCGTGCGCTGACTCACCGCCATGGCTATCGCCATCTCGCCCTCTGTAACGGTGTCCATCGGACTGCTGATGAACGGCGTTTTCAGGGTGATATTGCGGGTGATGCGGCTCTCGGCGAGCACGACGGAGGCCGGGAATTCGATTTTTCCTGGTAAGAGACTGAAGAAACATTAAGATTTCTCATCGTAAGAAAATGGAATACGCACAGGAAATCATTATATGTGAGCCCCCCTTGGATTTGGGAGTCCATGAGGTCGGTCACGGATAGCCCATCGGAGCGGACATAGCTCTTGAGGTGCTCAAGGGCGGTGCTGGCGTCGAGGAATGAAGAGGTCTGGGTAGGCATGTGGGCGGGCGTGCCCAGGAAATTTCATGTCGCCTGGCCCTTTTATATCGCTTAATAAAATCATTGACGCATGGCGATTATATGACTCGTGTATCAGAATCTGCCGAGCGCATGGCGCTCCCTGAAGTTGCAGGCAAACATTCCAGGACTCACGGGTTTATTCATGTCTCTATATGTATACTTGAATCGTAACGTCAAGCAAAATTGGGCGGTACTCACGTTGGGTAGCGACACACGGCGTACAGCCGGGAAGGGTAGAAAGAACTCAAGATGATTGAATTGATCGCCGGCGGCCCATTACCTGTGCGATTAACTTAGCTGTAGTTCAAGTTGCCGGATCATATATACAGTAAGTAGCTTCAATACACTCAAGAACTGCTCTAGAGGGCGCGACAGACGCGTACTTTGCAAAGCCTTAGGTCGTGTTGATAGCTGTGTTTTTGGATGAGTGACGCGATGTCTAGATGAAATTTCAGCTTGGAATCACTATAAATGAAACGTGAGCTTACTGTTTTCGTGTGCGACCTGACATTAACCCACCGAGATGAGTAGGGTGAGCCAAACCGGGGACAGGCAGAGTATGTGGGGGCTGTGCAGGGTTCGACGCGTTTTTGTGGCATCTCGGTGTCGGCGGTGGCTCAAGCTCAGTACGCCATTTCAGACATCTAGGGTAAATGTCGAGGGAGACGATATCAACGTTCGAGTCTCATGTACCGTACATATCCTGCCAGATTCAGCCCATGCGCCGAGTGTAGTTGGTCATCTATCGATGTGACAAGACGCATGCCCGGGCAGCAATGCCTGCTGACCGAGGCCTCTGTTCCGTATCACAAAACGTGCAGACTTACATACCTCTGCGGCGAGGCGATGATGAAGGCATGGTGGAGGACACCGATGTCAGACTGCGAGTTATAGAGTAGGATAGCACTGTAATCGCACTCGAGAAGGGTTCCGCAGGCGCGGCACCCACCGACTCGCGAGGGAGAGAGAGACCTTGGTCCACGTGGGGAATGCCAGCATTTCATGCCTGTCAGTGTAAGAGTAAACCAGTCGTGGTGATGAAGCGTGGCATGTCATGTCAAGCGCGAAGGATTGGTTATGAGTCATATCGCCATGCGTAAGCGATTTGTCAGGCGGTATAAAAGGACAAGGCGACATAAAAATTGTTTGGCACTCCCGCCCACATGCCATCCCAGACCGCCTCCTTCCTCGACGCCAGCACCGCTCTTGAGCACCTCAAGAGCTACACCCGGTCCGATGGGCTCTCCGTGACCGAGCTCATGGACTCCCAAGTCCATGGGGGGCTCACTTACAACGATTTCCTGTGCGTATCTCCGCTTCATCAAGTGAAAAAAAAAATTGATTTTCCCTCAGTCTCCTACCAGGAAAAATCGAATTCCCGGCCTCTGTCGTCCTCACCGAAAGCCGCATCACCCGCAATGTCACCCTCAAAACGCCGTTCCTCAGCAGCCCGATGGACACCGTCACGGAGGGCGAGATGGCGATAGCCATGGCGGTGAGTCAGCGTACGATGTGAAACACCAGCCGGCGCTGACTTGCGCGGCGCAGCTCCTGGGCGGTATCGGTGTCATCCACCATAACCAGTCGCCCGAGTCGCAGGCTGCTATGGTGCGCGCGGTCAAGAGGCACGAAAACGGCTTCATCACCGACCCCATTGTCCTCTCCCCCTCCTGCCTCGTCGAGGATGTCCTTGACATCAAGGCCCGGCTCGGATTCTGTGGCATTCCTATCACTGGTGAGTCTCGACCTCCATCTGTCTTCTTCGTGATGAGACATATCCATTATAACCTTCGTTCTTCCAATCAACGCGTCTAACGATGTGTGGTATGCGGATACTTTTATAATTCTATCTGAATTCTTCTCTGGCTCTGGTCAAGCATCTTTCTGACTTTCCAATCCAGAATCTGGTGCTCTTGGAGCCAAGCTGGTCGGCATCGTTACTTCTCGCGATGTACAATTCCGCGATCCTGCCACGCCGCTCTCCGAGGTCATGACGACTCAGCTCATAACCGCTGCTCAGGGCATTACCTTGACAGAGGCGAACGACATACTCCGTGATTCCAAAAAGGGAAAGCTTCCCATCGTCGACTCTCAAGGCCGCCTCGTCTCTCTTCTCGCCCGCTCAGATCTCCTCAAGAACCAGTCTTACCCTCTTGCATCCAAGGATCCCGTCACCAAGCAACTTTACGCAGCTGCAGCTGTTGGCACACGACCATCCGACAAGGAGCGTCTCGCGCTGCTCGTCGAGGCCGGCTTGGATATCGTCGTTCTCGACTCGTCTCAAGGCAACTCCATCTTCCAGATTGACATGATCAAGCACGTCAAGGCTGCCCACCCCAAACTTGAGATCATTGCTGGCAACGTTGTGACGCGTGAACAAGCCGCGTCCCTCATCGTCGCTGGTGCTGACGCGCTCCGCATCGGTATGGGTTCGGGATCCATCTGCATCACGCAGGAGGTCATGGCCGTCGGACGCCCTCAGGCGACTGCTGTGTATGCCGTGGCCGAGTTTGCGAACAAGTTTGGCGTCCCGGTCATTGCTGACGGTGGTATCGGCAACGTTGGACATATCGTCAAGGCTCTTTCGCTTGGTGCCGGTGGTGTGATGATGGGTGGGCTCTTGGCCGGAACGGAGGAGGCGCCTGGTGAATACTTCTATCACGAGGGCAAGCGCGTCAAGGCCTACCGCGGTATGGGCAGTCTGGAGGCCATGGAGCAGGGCAAGGATGCTTCTTCCTCATCGTCCAAGGGCGCGTCCGGCAAATACCCAGTGCCCAAGAAGACTTCGACTCTCGAGAACGCTGCGACTTCGCGCTACTTCTCCGAGAGCAGCGCGGTGAAGGTGGCGCAGGGTGTCAGTGGCGATGTGCAGGACAAGGGCAGTGTGAAAGCGTTCTTGCCCTACCTGTACGTTGGTGTGCAGCACTCTTTCCAGGATATCGGTGTGAGGAGTGTGTCTGAGCTCCGGGAGGGCGTCGACTCTGGCAAGGTGCGCTTCGAGTTGCGCACGGCGAGTGCGCAGATGGAGGGCGGGGTGCATGGCTTGAACTCTTACACCAAGAGGCTCTTTGCTAATGCCTGATTGTATTTTTAATGGGTTTCGTGTGTTGTAGAGTAGACATTACTAAATTGTATCCGTGCAATTCATCTGGGAAGACCTGGACAGATCAGAATGAAGGGGACATATTCTCTTTGAGTGTCGATGTCGTCTAACACAACAAGCAGCTCCAAGCTCTGCAATGAGTCCATGGAGGATCACAATCACGCAGTAGTCAGCTAGAAGTAGGCGTCGGCTTATATTGTCAATGTTCATAGATTCGAGGAAATAGATATGGTATACAAATTTGTCCAAAAGATGGTGAGTACATTTACTTTCGCGCTTCTAGGCCGCGTTTTATCGCTAGAACGGTAAGCGCTTAGTATGCATCTCATACACGCAAACTCAGACATACCTTCGCAACTGTCCTTGGCGTCTCCGAACAGCATCTTCGTCCCCGGCATGTAGAACATCGGGTTCGGTACGTCCGCTACACGGAGACAGTCAGTTGAACAGCGATACGAGGACGTAAATCGTCCACTTACCATAGCCACTTGACATGCCACGCTTCATCACCACGACTTGTTTACTCTTCCAGGCATGAAGCACCGGCATTCCCTACGTGGGTTAAGCTTATCAGCAACTCTTCCCTCGGTGGGTCTCAGCAACGTACCGCGATGGCAGAGCCCTTCTCAAGCGCGATTGGGTTCACCGTATCATTGGCACCGATGACCAATGTGACATCGGTGTCCTTAAAGTCTTCGTTGATCTCATCCATCTCAAGCACGACTGATGAGGGCTTAGCGTCGCATCACCGGAAGAGGATTGCACGTACTGTCATACGGAACAGAGGCCTCGGCTAGCAGGACATTGCATTGCCCAGGCATGCGTCCTGCAACTGGATGAATGGCAAACTACACCCAGCACATCAGCAGCTTTGAGGTGGATATGAGGAGAATACACTTACGCGGACTTTGATATCCTTCTCTCTTAGCATTTTGACTATGTCAGAGATAGCGTACTGGGCTTTCGCCACCGCCATGCCATATCCGACGACCTAGTACAGATATCAGACATCAAGACGCGACAGGCTAATGGTTGACCAACCAGAATGACGTTCTCCGAATTAGCCAGAGCGTCGACAACATCGTCTACGTTGGTAGTAGTGATAGCACCTTCCATCTTCGTCTCTTGGACAGGCGCTCCGCTGTCTCCGATACCACCAAACAACACATTTGTTAACGACCGATTCATCGCAACGCACTGGTCTTCTTAAGCTGAGACTACGCTCAGAAAAAGACCCACACGCACCATTATGTACGAAAGAATGGAACCGCTGACCCCAATGAGAGATCCGACAGTTGTTAGCAGTGGATTGTCCAGCATGAAGCCTGTCCATCGTGATCAGACAAGGAAAATAAGACGATGAATGGAGTATACCTTCCGCCACCAGAGCGAAGCCAGAGTACGAATTCAATACACAGATCACAACGGCTACACCGAAGTTCAAGCCATAATCTCAAGGTATGTGGTCCAAGACACTCACGCATATCAGCACCGCCGATAGCTGCAGTAGTTGTGACACCTTGGGCAAAGCTGAGCAATGTGCTCAATCCAAGATATGACGCAGCAACAGTCGGAGCACCGGCTGCCATGCTAACGAAACCGCCCTGTATGTCTTGAGATTCACACAATTCAATCAATCGTATGTGGCGTACCATGCTCAACACGTTCGCCGCGAGTATTCCACCATTGAAGAAATGTTTCCCAGGGAGTCTGAGCGGCTTGGAGGACATTCGTCCAGCCAACTTCAAGAACGCCACGATAGATCCAGTGAACGTAATTCCACCTAGGTAAAGAGATCCGCGTCAGATATCGATGATTTATCCATTTTGATAGCGTACCAATAACTAGTCCTAGATATGCGGTTACCAGATGAAGTGTGGTTGCGTGGTCAATGTCGGCCATAACGCTGGCAATGCTCGTCATCACAGCGGCTAAGCCCACAACGCTATGAAGCATTGCCACCTGTATAATGTAAGAGTTCAATTTTATATGGAAAGCAACAATAACTCGCCATCTGAGGTAGTTCTGTGGCCGTAATCCTCCTTCCGATGACCGTCCCAATCAAGCCTCCAATGGCCGCCACTCCCGCGAATTGAGTGAGAACGGCAGGCTCAAAACCAACCGCCGCCAAAGACGCCAGGATACCGGAGCTGACGCCCAAAACACCCAGGGCGTTTCCTTGGCGTGCCGTTGCTTGTGATCCTAATCCTGAGAGGGAGCCAATACAGAGAACGCTACTGGCGAGATACCCAGCTTGAACGAGTCCGGCCGTGCCCGTGCTTGCTGCAGCCAAGAAACCACCGGTGAACACTACAGCTGGGACACCGTATAGCCAAGAATACTCTGGCGGATCGGTAGGACCTGACCAACGAACATGAGAACGAGTGTGGATCAGATATACTAAAAGGCTCACGCTTAAACATATCCAGCATTCGTTTCGTGATGATGAAACCTCCTGCAACATTGACGCTGGCAAGGAGCACCGATAAAGCACCCAGAGCCTGAGGAATTGTGCCGGGGAAGTACCCTCCACCCATGACGAACAGTCCACCAATACCGACCATGCCAGAGATGGCGTTCGTCACGGACATGAGAGGGGAATGCAAAGCCGGTGCCACATTCCACACCACTCTGTAGCCCACCAAGCCTGCCAGGCCAAATGTGAAGAAGTTGTCCATGAAGGCTGTACCAGTCGCTTTGCCGATACCAACAAGTCCACCCATCCCGGTAGTTATGAGTGCTACCTCGCGCGCCGACTTCTGGAACGGAGTGATGGCTTTAGTCTCGGTGATCTCATCCTTCGGGGTATCAGTGGGACGGGCGGTAACGGGAGGAGGGGGAAGGGCCCTGGGAACAGGCGGCAGAACTTCTCCTTCGTGAACGACGATGGATCCACGGACGACCTCGTCTTCCAAGTCTAAGACGAAATTTTTGTCGCTGCCTAGAGACAAGAGGAACTTGGTGATGTTGTTTGAGTAGAGATTAGAAGACTGTGTCGGGAGCCTAGATGGCAGATCCGTCCAACCTAAAGTAAATGAGTTCATTAATCTTACTTCAGTAGAGCAAGTTTGAAGTCCTAACCGATGACGGTAACGCCATTTACCGATACGACTTCTCCAGGTTGGGTAGCCGCGCAGTTGCCTCCAGTTTCTGCCGCAAGATCGACAACCACAGAGCCCTGCTTCATTGCTGCAACCATTTCTCGAGTGATGAGTTTAGGCGCGGGTTTTCCGGGAATTAGGGCCTGCCACCATTCCAGGTTAGCTGATCACAGGTGTCCATGGGGTGAAGATTGTACCGTTGTGATGACAATGTCTACATCTTTGCATTGCTCCATGAACAAAGCCATTTCCGCCTCGATGAATTCCTTGGACATGACTTTTGCGTACCCTCCGCCTCCTCCACCGTCTTCTTCGATTGAGACCTCTAAGAATTCAGCGCCGAGTGATTGTACTTGTTCGCGGGCAGCCGAGCGTGTATCAAAACCTCTAACAATCGCACCGAGACGTTTAGCCTGTATGAAAACGCGTCAAATGCCAGATCGAGAGCCTGAACCTGATCGACACATACGGTGGTGATAGCGCTCAAGCCAGCAACACCAGCGCCAATGACCAGAACCTTTGCAGGTGGGATCTGAGAGATACAGTAGTGAGTTTTGAGACACTATGACACGCTTTGACGCGTACTTTTCTGCATAGAACTTGTCAGATATGTCGCATGTGATACGGCGAGATTCTCACCCAGCAGCAGTAACCTGACCCGTCATAAATCCACCAAAATGATTAGATGCTTCAATGACGGCTTTATAACCTGAGATGTTTGCCATGGAGCTAGAAAGTGGTCAGACAGCTCGATGTCGTGGGACCTGGAACCCACCTCAAGACATCGAACACTTGGGCACGAGAGATGCGAGGAATCATGTCCATCTATTGAGATTTGAATATGAGAAATCGTGCCAGAAACATCACGGCGGATAACGTACGGCAAACACATTTGTCTTCTTGGCTGCAAGAGCGTCCACGGTAGCCTTGTTCTGAACTGGATACACAAGCGAGATAGTTGTGCTCCCCTCCTTCACGATGTTCGTCTCATGTTCGAGAAGCGGAGGCCGCACTTTGAGCATGATGTCGGCATTCTTGAACAGTTCCTCTCGCGATACAATCTTCGCTCCCGCGGCTGCGTACTTTTCGTCCAGGAACTGCGCATTAAGACCCGCCTGCTGCTCAACGAGGACCTGGCCAAATCCCTTTTTCAAGAGCAGAGCCACATTCGCGGGGGTCAGCGCCACGCGATGCTCGCCCGGATACATCTCGCGTGGGACGCCAACAGCGAGTGACTCATATGGGACGCCCGTCGATGCGTGTCGCCGCGCAAAAGACTCGCGGGCGCCTGTGGGCTGATATCAGGACCATCACATCAACCCCGCACGGACGCTCTAACAACACTTACCACACTTTGGCAGTCTAGCCTGGACGGAGAATGCTCGGCATCGCAGCAGAGACGAGTGGGTAATGAACGACATCCCCAGCAGCGCAGAGGACAGTCGTCGTGGTCGTCGTGTTCAGTGTTGAGGGCCGCAACGATCAACGTGGTCGAATGGCCACCACGCCCAGACTGAACTAAAGAAGAAGAACGAGCGACTTGACGTGATGGAGTCACTCTGCATCCGGTCCGCCACGACCTGCGGCAAAACGCGGCCCCCACATTTTCCCCACATTCATGATTCAATTTCATGTCCTGATGGTCTCCTGACCGCTCCTGCACACTCTGCCAAAACGACGGTTTCACTCGATAGTTGGGTGTAGCAATCTATCAGATAGATAACAAATACAAGAACGAACGCTTAGAATAATGCCTGTGGTATCAATCAAGAGCAATCGTCAATAACTTCATTCGCCCTGCAATGGCAGATTATGCCTTAGTTTTCCCGCTGATTTCCCGCTCGACCTTGAGGATGTCCTGCGTGTGTGGGTGCTCCCAGAGTGCCTGTGCAACAGCAGCATCCAAAGCCGCTAATGGCTTACGGGGGAGACCACCGTAGCCGTAAACCTTCTCGAGGAGGAACTTGGTGCCAGCGATTGAAGCTTTGGCGATGGTGAAATCGGCGCGGGCAACGATACCCTGCAGCTCCAGAGCAGCCGGTAGCAGCGAAGGGTCCTTGCGGGCAGCCTCCGCCATGGTGAAGAGCTTCGCGATAGTATGCTATGGTGCGTATGTCAGTTTAAGCATCAGTTGACATCAGCTCAATGTTACGGACCGGTGCAAAGTTGCCCAGACCGGTGATGGCTCCATGGGCATCAGCAAATGTGGAAGGCACCAGGAAGTCGATGAAACCACCCAGAACCAGGAACGGAGCAGTCTGCTTCGTTCTCGGGTAGTTCTGAGCGAACGATGGAACGGATACGGACGCTGCGATCCTCGTGAGCTTGCCAACGTTGCCACATCTGCAATCATGGTCAGGCGCAAGCCAAAAGAGACTAGAAGATGGACGAACGTCAGCTTGACTCCGCAAAGGTTGGGGCACTCGGTCGCCAGTTCCGTTATCAGATCAGAGTCAAGGTCAATACCCCCACTCGCGCCAGGATCTGAGGGATGTGTGAGCGAAAGCAGAGCCAACGGACGCGTAATTCACGTACAGTTGTAGATCATAACGGGGATAGGACTCTTGGCCGCAACCTCAGTCCAGAAGGCCTTCAATGCCGCCTTGTTGTTCGCGTAAGCACCCGCGTAGTAGCCGCTTGCGATCACGATGGCATAGTCCGCTCCAGCCGCGGCAGCCTCGCTGGTAAGTTCGATGGTCTCCCGGGTGCTTCCTGCCCCAGTTCCGACAATCAACGGCACTTCGGTGAAGCCAGCGGCGTCGAGCGCCTTGCGCGCAGAGATGACAAGGGTTTTACGTTCTGCGTGCGAGAGGTGGTGGGCCTCGCCCATGGACCCCGCGATGAGGGGGCCAACACCCGCCGATGCTACACGGACGACGTGTGCCTCGAAGGAAGGGATGTCTTCATAATATTAGCACGCGAAACGACGGCCGTCAGGAGACTCACCGAGATCCTCTGATTCGGGAAGGAAGAACGTCGGGATGGGCGCATAGATTCCCGCAGTCAATCGTCGGGCAGAAGCGTGAGAACCGTTGACACCGTTGGCGGCCATTGCTGATACAGTCGGGGGATTGGGGATGGGATAAGGAATTAACTCATCTGAGCGGGTTTTGATATATAAATGGCCAGTAACTGAGTAAGGGGTGGTCATTGGGGTCGGACCGGACCTGCCGGACGGTTTCTCCGGACCGGTGTCGGGTCCCTCGGAAAATAGAAAGAACTTGATAGCACCGCAGTGTTTACATAGCCGGCTGCTACCAAGTGCGCGGCGCGGTCCAGAGGCCTCCCGGGCTGCTTCGATGGTCTCATTCATGCCCCACAGTCAGTCAGAATCCTCAATTGTGCTGGCCGCGAAACCGGATGTCCCGTATGCACACCATCTCACGTGTCCTGCTTATATCCATTTCACTGGCGGACTCGATATCAATCCGGATTGCATGGGAGCCATGGGCACAAGAATAACGCGCGAAGAGGAGGTGGACTTCACAGCGAGTACCGCCAGCGTCCAAGTCAGCGAGTAACCTACCCTCCCCTCCACCCTAGCGTTCTAGACACTCCGCGGCACGATATGTACGCCGCCGGCCTTGGCTCCTCAACGCATCAGCTTATCCCGCGGTCCGTCTGCGCACGTTCCGCCGCTTCGGATAATTTAAATGAAGCTGAGTACGGCCGAGGTAGAACACATCTTATGTTACCAGTAGAACAACGATGCAAGGGCCGTGACCACTCTCATAAGTTGCTAATTAGAACCACGAGTCAATTGACTGGGGAAAAACTGCGGGATGCTCACAAAGGATACTAGTCAACCAAATGTAGACGCTCGATGACTTCTCTCTCCCATGGGAGCCATCCGTCTTCATCCGCCTTCCCTGGATCCTTCAGTGCTTCCGTGAAAACCTCCCAAGGTACACAGGCAGAGTCATTGTCCTCCTCGGGCTCCTTGCCAAATATGAAGGGACCTTGGCGACTTCGTGTTAATGTTACTACGTGCCCCGAAGAGCCAAGAGCGTGGGCCAGGTCTTGCACAATTACCCGCACATACGTCCCACCGGAGACTTTCATTTTCAGCACGAAAGCAGTTGGCTTCTCTTCAGCTGCAACTGGCGCAGTCTCCGGCTCGTCGTTGACTTTGGCATCCTTGTCAACACTTTGGAGTGTCTTCTCCAAAGCTGAACGTTCATCGGCCGAGAGGGATTCGGTGGGGTAAGTAAAGTTGTGGTTCGTGCCGAGCCATTCCACTAGCTCGAGACTGTACACAGTGACATCTCGAGCAGCGATGGGTCTAGGAAGCGCCAGTCCCTTGCGCGCATATTCGTACAAGGGCTTGCCGTCCATTTTTAAGGCCGAAAATCTGATCGGGCTCATCAGCCTCGCGCACATGCACCGCGGCGGAGATATCATACATGGGAGGTGTCTGAGAGATTTGCCCCGTGAAGAGACCGAGCTTGGTCTTGACAGCATCCTCGTCGACGTGTTTCCAAGGTGTCTTGCGCACAATCTTCCCTTCACTGTCGTAGGTATCCGTTTCGGCGCCCAGAAGACAGGTCGTGATGTATTCCTGTCCCGGGCATCAGAGACGCGTCTATTTCGCGTAGAATGGCACTCGCCTTAGGGCCTTCGAGCAGTGTAGTCAACTGCTTCGTTCCTTTGCCTACTCCCATAACTGCGCAGAGGCTGATTTCAACATCGACAAGTCAAAAAGTTTGAAGGAAAGAATGCAATTTACCCAACACACCGTCGGCCAACGGATCAAGCGTTCCGCCTTGTCCGACTTTAACATTCTTCCCCCTTCGTCTGCCCTTGGCGCGAACTTTTTCCCCGAGCTTTGCTTCGTCGACGAAGAGTTTTGATTTGTTAATGAGGTCTTGGATGTCGTTCACGATGCTCATGGACGTCGGCCCGGAGGGCTTCGCGACACCAAAAAGCCCAGAGACCGGCAACGTCGAAACGTTGGCTTTGGGCATTGTGAAAGTCGTTAACGAACGCGCAAAGCGTAGGAGGTGAGCCAGGGTGATGGAAGCCGAAAAGCAAGCTCTGCCAGTGATCTGGTCACAGTCACATTTCCTTCTTGTTCTCCAACTGTTCTCCATCGCCCACAGCCAATGTTAACAGCTTCGCCGGTCTTTGTGCAGTGTACGTTTGAAATGCCTGATTGTATTCCTTCCAGGAAATTTCAGACTCTGGCTTCGTCACACAATGTAGGGAATATTAGCATTAGGTGCAGAAATTATGGTAAGTACAGGTGCCTAATAAATACTAATCTCTCATACGTAGAGCTCTGCAATTGTGGGTCACTGAGATGACGTTGGGGCATGCCCTCGTCAAGTCTGCAATCAACGAGCTGTTCCCGCCGCAGACATCCAATCGCTTGATATACGGAAGCCGGGGACCTTGGCCACTTCCTGGCCACTCTGACCCGAACTTCATCCTGAAATACCGCTCTCGATGGTGAATACCTAATTTAGGGTCCATGAGGTGCGTCACTTGCAGCTCGTCTACCTGTGGGGGAAGCGATAGATGCGTGAGTCTGTCGTCGTTTGTCGTCCAATCGTGATAGATGACGCCTAGGCGATGAAGGTTAGGGAATTTCTGTGGGATAATGACCGCGATGGTTTCCATGAACTTTATCATGGGGTGAGGCAGAATGGGGCGGTCGGGGTCCATCTGGAGGTGAACCGTGATGCTTCGACACGCGTTTGGCGCGTCGACTGTGTATCCATGTTTCTCCATCATAGAGAGAAAGAAGGATTTGTTGTGGTACGTGCGGTGGAAGTAGTGGCGAAAATGGGGGGCGCTGAGGATATGGACGTGAGTGAGGGTGATATTGATGAACTCCCATGCGAAGGGGGTATTGACGAGGGAGAAGGAGGATAGCATGTATATGCGTTCTCGGAGGGTGAGATCATAACTCAGCCATGCCTCACGGATAACCGCGACGATGAGCTCGTATGGTAAAGCTAGTGTTGTTGTTGTTGTGGGCATGCTGATGTCGTTGTGAGTGTTCTCTCTTTGAGGCCCCTTCGGTGGCCTCTTTATACCCTGCTGCCATAGATCAGACTCACATCCCGTTCATCCGATTCAGAGACACGATGCGTAATTGGGGTCACAACCCTATTGTCCACATTTTCTTGCGCCACTTGTAGAGCGACCAGAATACTAGCTGATACTCAGCTGTTATAGCTTGAAGGAACCCACATATTCAGAAAATACTAATCTATCAAGAGGTAAGCTGAGGACGGGCATGGGAACGAAATTGGTATCATGTAAACTAGCTGATGTCTTCCGCGCCGTCGACGATCGACGTGAGCCAAGTCCGAGACATATGCGTTCATAGAGCTCTGAGGTGCCTGGTAGCAGTGTGGACGTGACTCGCCCGTGGCGCAGGGAAATAATTCAAGTTGACAATTGAATGGCATGGCAGTAGCGGAGGGCCGAGGTGAGGCGATGCGCGATCGGAGACATTGATTGCGCATCTTGGCACGTGGGCCGAGTCCCGACAGGGCCGAACTGTGAACTTTCCGGCTGACATTGGAAAAAAATATAAATCTCAACCACGATGATATCCTGGACACGACGCCGAACGGAAGAGCCCAGAGTCGTGTATGAGCGCTGCCTAGGACTAAACGAACTGAACTTCTACCATCGTGGTCACATTCTTGGGGGCGCCACCGATTCAGTGCAGGAGGTTGCTTTTGAAGTCTCGCCAAACACACTGATGTCAGAGGAGGCGATACAAAGGGCGTGGATAGCGGTCAAACACAAGTACCCGCTTCTTGGAGGCCACATCGAAGTACTAGGCCCTTCAGATGATGATATACACTTTGTCGTGGACACCAATCTCCTGGCCACTTGTGTCAAGGGCGAAATCCTATCCAGTCCCGTCTCCTCAGATGCCGACGCAAAGAATTTCGTTGATGAGATGATCAATGGAACGCGGCTTCTCGACGACCAGCGCTACGTTCGACTCTTCTGTCTCAAACGCCTTGATCGAGAGAACACCTACCATTTCCTCGTTCATGCAGCGCACTACATGATTGACGGAATATCGCACTTCACCGTTATACGTTCACTGCTTGAGCTGTGCGTTGCTTTCATCCAGTTATCGGTTATACTCCCTGCACTCATCTCTACACATTTCGATTTTTAGACTATCCCTCCCACCCAGCAACCCAATACAAACTTACAACTTAGAAGAGAGGCTTGCATTATCTGTGCCGTCTGAGAATCTGTACCCCGTTCGACGGGACAGTATCGCGCGGCAACGTTGGCATAAGGCTATTGCCACCGTCATCTATGAGATACGCTCCAAAAATCTCAAAGTAGGCCGGGATCGTTCTGCGAACTGGGTACTGACCTTACACAATCATAGGGAGGACAAGGACTACCTGCAACATTCACCGCTCGCATGGATGAAAGGCCCGCACATTCTTGCTGCGTGGCCACTTCATTCACAGAGCATCAATCAACCTCTATCATAAAGGCTTGTCGGGATTACGGTATCACCTTCGGCAATGCATACCCTGTCCTCGCCCAGTTGGCCATCGCGCGCATAATTTGTCGACAGAGGGCACAAGGGCTGATATCGGACGACGAATGGGAATTCCGCAAAAGAGAGCCAATCTGGGCAGCCGGTCCGCTCAATCTTCGACCGTTTCTTGACCAGCAGTGGTACAAGGATGGTGGTGTGGACAATGTCATGATAGCCATAGGCTTCTTCTTCTACAAGTTGCCCTTCACGCCGCTCAAGTTGAACAGCAATAATACGGTCCCGGACTTTGGGTCTCTCCTTGGCCACAGACGATTTGTGTATCGATGTCAGTTGATGAAGAGACAGGCCCATGGATACACGCGTCACCCGCTCTTCTTGGAAATCGGGGCGGTTCGCTATCCGGTGATGCTTCAAGCTGTGAAAAGTCTTGGGGCCACTATGCAAAGCAATCCATACAAGGAGAGTGACGACAGGCCGATTCCTTTATCAGAAGCGGGAAAGAATGGACCTGTGATCGCACTGGGTGGATCAAGCATAGGCCGAGTCAGTACTTCGCTAGGAACTCTATATCGGTCGCTGACCATTTGAGCTCATAGGTTGATGGTATATTACCACGAAGTTACCCAACTTCATCCGAGTCCACGCCGACAATACGACTCTTGTCATCCACAACGCGTCTTCGATGTCGACCGGGAGAAGTATACCTTGGTGCAGCGAGTGTCGGAAATGTCATGACTATGACCGTATTCTGGGACAATAACGTCGTCAAAGAACATATTATCAGGGAGTGGTTATTGGAGGTGAAGGCGGCTGCCTTGTTCTACCTCGGGGGCAGGCGAGAGGAGAGGGAGGTCAAACTTTAGAGAGAAAACACTGCATTCCATAGATTTTAGACGGAACCTTTAATCCAAGACCCTCCACATATGCACGCAGGAACCCAATTCCGCTCCCATGCTCTCCATCTTGCCGAAGGCGTCGCTCCGTTAACGACAGGAAGAGCCACCTCTGATCTACCCTCGCAGCGTAGGCACTGGACGTATTGAGGTCGTTTCAGTAGTTGGCCTTTGGAAACAATATCTGTATCTGAACCCTCTTGAGGTTTCTCCAAGGCCAGGCTCTCAAAGCCGTCAATGAGCTCGTCAGGCTTGATATACAACCGTGACTTGGACATGACTCCAGAGTCGCAGAGCTTCCTAATGTTGTCGTGAAGTTGTGTGTGCATGGACATTGTGGGTTCACAGGCGGCTAGACTCCTGCGGGAGTCCTCCACTGTTAAGATGCCAAGTCAGTCCAAAGCTGGAGGTGTATGAAGCCAAGGCTCGTACAGGTGATAGATTTAGATTGTTCGATGAACTCGTTGAGAATCGGCTCAAGAGCATCAAGATCAACAGCTGCACAATTGACCAAGTCCACGACGACCTCTTTCGCGATCTGAGCATTCTCGCCGTGGACATTGAGGTTGCTGAGTCGAGTGCGGAACGTTCGCACGTTAGCCAGAGCCTCTTTCAAGCTTTTGAGAGCGTATGGATGCACGATGTGAATCAGATAGGGCGAGTCAATCGAACTTTCCCCGGTGATCGGTGCTGTCGAGCACATACATATAAGTGAGACGGTGACCCAGGAAAGGTGTTCTCTTACAAGGCTCGGGCTCAGCGCCAAATAGGTCCATATCGCTGTCATCCTTGGGTGGCATGGGCGGCAGGCTACCACCTCTCAGCATAGTCTCTTTCATGACTTTTTCTATGAAGGTTATGATCCAGGTACATACACCCGTGAATTGCCAAACCGCGTCTGGCATCAGAAATGAGCCAATTGAGGTGGTGAGCCAAGCGTCTGCGACTCACGTAGATCGGGTCCTTCAGTATCCTTGCAGTCCTCGAATGCGGCATTACAAGCCGCGAGAGAGCACAAGTCGTGAGCAGATTTCCACCGAGCTACTAGTGCCTCTTTCTCTGCTTCATTCTTCGTGCGCTTACTTCGAAGTCTAAACAAATGGATCAGATGAAATAGCTGACGGTGGCGCAAATAGTGCACCTACCGATAGATTTCGAGTACAACACCCAAAGCCTGCCAAGTCAGCATGCGTTGCCGGGCTTTGGGTTGACTTTCAACGATGGAAAAGGTGTGGAAAATGATATTGGACACATCATCCACGGACGAAGACGGTAGCGATAGCACATGTACGAAGTCAGCTGTCGTTCTTCTAGACAGAAGTGCTGCGGCGAGACCAGTCGCGAGAGGGTGACTCTGTCCCTCAATAACCGGATGCTTGGGCGGGGCATGCACTGATACCTGGGATGTGAAGAGATTTGAAGAGAGTGTGCATATCAGGACTTCATTTGGCGATACCGAGGCCGCCACGGGAACTGAGCACGTATGAGAAGGCAAACAGATAACTAGCAGAAGGCATACCTTCTCTTCCAGCCTTGCCTGCCGATGTCAATATCGGAGAAGGCTCGCAAGTGTCATCGTCCGTGAGTTCGGGTCTATACAAGGGTATTAGCAATTTGCGTGACGCAAGGAAAGGAAAGACTCGCATGCGAAGGAGCCTGGTCGTACCAACTCGCACGTCGTTATCTTTTTGCGAGCGCGTAAGGAAGCTGCCAGACGTGGAATAGAGCCCTGCGAATATTCGACCGTGACGAAACTTTGTTGGTACAAGGAATCCAACCACTTCATCTTCAAACGATCGCACGCTTTCTGGTCCACGTTTCTAGCGTATACCGGTGAGGCAATGCGCGAAGAAAGACGTTTGACGGCGTACCCAAGTTGGTGTTCCATTTTCCTCTGTACGGGAGAAGGGATGACATGTGAGAGTCGAATGAGGGGTAGAAGAATCTGGTCACAGATTGAGAGACACTAGTTTGACTTGAGAAGCACACGTACAGTCGCCAAAATCAAGAAAGTTCGCTAGCAAGCACATGGATCCTTTTCCGCCACTCTCCGGCGGAGGTTGGCAGACAAAGCTCAGGCTACTAAGCCCGGCGTTAGTGGTAGACAAAGGCTCTTGTGGCAGAGTAGATATATCTAAGTATCAGATGAGCATAAGTGAATTCCTTGTTCAGTCACACGTACTCATGACCACTCCGTTAAACTTGAGCCTTATTTCCGTCAACTTGATGACCGCGTCCTCGCCGCATGGATCGTCAGAACGAGTGGAATCCGAAGTAATCTGATCAAAATCGAGAGGCATGCTCATGTCCATGGCATTGAAATGGTCATTGCTTGTATTCGTTGGAGGATATGGTAGCACATGAGAGCGAGTAGCAACAAGTATTGATGATTCTGTGCAGAAACGATATTCATACGACGCACATACAGAGAGAAAGGCTTCAAATCACCGTCAAATCCAAGGCCAATGGCAGCAGAAGAACAGAGACTGAGTACGTTGACGTTGTCTGGCTCGAGATCCGGAGTAGGCTGCATTTCGTTTGCGGCGTCTGGCTGAGACAGAGAAACAGAGACCATCTTGAGTGTTGGAATATAGTTTCGCATGTAGCAGAGGGTGACCCGGTGGTTCTGCGAGATTAGGAGCAGCGTAGGGTTGGACACAGGAGCCTGAGGACCACGGGTAGGGAGGCGGAGGAACGATCCGTTTGGGTCAGTTGTCCACTAACACAGGATGTCAGCGCTGCAGTTTAAACCGGGAGGAAAGGCCTACTTCGCGTGGACCACCAAGCCAGGTGACCGCAATAAAGCCAGCGCCCGGTGCGGTGGACCAGAATTCCTTGACCAACCAGTTGTCTATTTCCGCGCCACGGTTCCAGAGGCAGGCCGATCCGTCTGCGCCCTTTCCGGGAAAGAACGCGAACAACCACTGGTCATCGGGAGACACTGAGATGACCGTGGGCGGGTCGTACGCGGTTGGCGCATTGAGAATAGAAGACGGGGACGGGATCGTGAACTTTTTGGAGGAAGAAAAGTGTCGTGCCAAAACAAGCGGTTCTGTGGCGTGAGGAGAGAATATCGTGGACGAATTGGACCATTCTACGCGTCTGTTGCAGTGTTCAGCAATGTTTCTAGTTGCGCCTGCATTGCGCACAGACCTTGGGGAGAGCTGCTCAACGAGAGGTTGAAAGTCCCACCAGCCAGTGCTCCAGCTGACTTCCTCTTTTGTTTTGCCTTTGGGCGGTGATTTGGGACCTTTGCTGTCCAGCGACATGGACGCCATGAAGATAGCTTGGAATCTCAGCTGATGCCGACGGCCGGACGGATACCGGTCCGTAGATCCGATTCGGGACATTCAGACGCGACCAGGTCGCGACTTGACTTGCCTTGAAGTTCCTCCACTGTTCAGTACGGAATCATACTACCAGAGTGTTGCTTTTTGCGTAAGCCTGTGCTAGTCAAGTCTAACAGCGCCCTATGTGCCAGTGATTCCACTTATGGGCCTTGCAAGTTGCTGATTCGGCAAGAGCTCAGCTCAGAACCATATACTTACTTATTGGATACTAACACGCATGTCTGAGCGTGTCTATAGATGTAAGTACCTAACGTTCAACACTTACATACCATCGATCGTAACGGATATTCTTCCTGGACTACTTGCTGGACCTGGACGTACAGTAAATTCGCTATGGAGGATCACAAACTGCCTCTCCTCTGGCGTTTTGTTCATTCTCACAACCTTTCCCGCCGCAGAATGAAACAGCTAATAACACTTCTTGCTATGTTATTCTACCGTCGTCGGCGTAGGTGTGCGTCTCCGTGACAGTCAGTCCGATGGTTTGGTGGCAATCACCTAAATATTGCACTAACATCGGGTGGAGTGTTGTGTGGTTCGACCATGCTCTACTCTCTACCGAGGACATACCACTGTAACACCAGTGGAAGAAGTCTCGGCTTCGTATCAGACGTCGCTGCATATCTGAATGCCTGATGGCAAGCATACAGAGATGCGCCGCCTTACGCTGCTTCTTCGAGACAAGACGCTATTGAGTGAGATTGAAACGTGTCAGATATAGATACATTTGAACGGGGAGCTTGAGTACAGGATCGCACCGTACGCAAGTGTATGATACAAAGGCGTAGATATACACGGCCAGTTAGTCCTTGTTTAATCCGATTTCTGCATACCGAACGTCTTCTTCCAGGACTTCTTCTGCTTCGACGCCGAGGCAGTGTTACCGAATATGAAGGACGACGTGTGTTTATCGGCACCTGTGGTCTTGGAGATGGAGGCCGAATCTCCGAATACAATCTGGACACGTATGACGCCACGCTACCGTGTGTCATGTATGAGCACTCACCACCCAGAAACCCCAGAGCGCAATAGTCGCAGTACCGAGTGACATCAACGTGGATACCGAACCCAAGCTTCGTGTGTTGTAAGCAAGGAAGGAGGATATGCACGAGGCGGATGTGACTGTGAGAAGAAGGGGATGCGCCGAGGATGAGCGTTCGTTGTCAAGTACATGCAAACTGGGCATCTGGTAATCGACAAATAGGTCCAGATGTGTCATATGATCGAAGGAGTAGACAGACATTGATAATAAGAGAAACCGCGATGGCGAATAGCCATATTCCGCAGTGAGTTAAGAGGAAAGACTCCAAGGCGGTGAGGGCGCGTCTGTCCTCAGTTGTTGACTCGGAGAAGAAGAGGAGGACACGCGGGGCAAGTAGCAGGATAGCAGAAGTGAGTGCGAGACTGTCCGGAAGCTTCAGCAATATTCAGCGCTGTGTGGCAGCCAGCATACGCACATTGAAGCGGAAACCCATGTCCAGAGCGCCAATGAGCCGTCGGCGGGGTCTGAGTCGACGGTCGGCCTGGTCTGTTCATTCTGTCCTGATTTCCTGTTTGTGAGGTCGTCCATTTCGATAGAGGACATGGCGGTCAGGGAAAGAGAGGATATGCCATACACAAGGCCAAATTTGGGCTTGATCAGCTACGCTCATTCGAATGGCGTACCTTCTGTCTCGGTGAGTGTCTGGGCCGTTAGCCTGCGCACAAGGACACGCTGACACTGCGCTAGCGGCCTCGACCCGCTGCTGGGCGTCTTTACAGGCTTTCTGGCGTTCTACTTGCACGAGACACATCCGCGGACTGGCCTCCCTGAAGACCAACGGCTACTCCCACTGTTACGGTGGAAATGGGCTAGAGATAAACAGCTCAGGGAAGCGCAAAGCGAAGTGAAGCAAGCTTGAAATGCGTTCTTAGGTGCGCAACATATTCTCACAAACATGCGCATTGACCCATCCTTGTCGCAGTGTATATTACAACCCTCTATTCTCTCAAAAGCTCCTGTACCATCTCCATGACCCCGGAAAATGTCGCGCGCTCCGATTCGCTCAATCTCCCGTCCGCCGCTTCGCTGTTCGATTTACAAAGTGCAATGCCCACAACCACGCTTTGACGCGCCGGCTGCATCACCGAGCCCTCCTGCGCCGCCCACACCAGCGTGGCAATCTGCGACGCGAACAGACTGTGCAATGTCTGTATGTGCGCCGATGGCGCGTTTCCTAGTAGCGGCACCAGTTGGATCGCTGCCGGCGGCGGGGGTAGGAGCAGAGCATTCGGATTTTCGGGATCTGGCGCTGGGACGGGCAGCAAGGGTGTTGTGGCCGGCAAAGACGCCTGGATCTTGTGTATGCCTTTTCAACAACATCGAACCGCGGCAGAAGATATTTGAAGCGAATTTACCAGGTTTCCCACTTTTCCTAGTTGTGTGACGAGGATGAGGGTACGATCTGCGTAGGTTTGGAGCACAATTTCTGTGTTATTTCCATCCAGTTCTCTGGAGGTTTGTTTCGACGCCATGGGAGGAGAGGTATCGTTGAAAACCTAACCCCGAAAGGCTCACTGAGTCATGCATCGTGGTGACGTTTGTGATGCGCGACCCGGTCCCTTTCAACAGCCATTCTATCATCTAAAGATTCCAAACTGACCTCACCCATAACCCGTTCTAAGCATTCGACATGTCTACAGTCATAAATCGGACTCAATCTTGGCCCGGATTGGACAAGATCAAGCATCTCTTCATATTGTAAGTTCGTCAAACACTTGTTCGAGCAACTACCTGATAAGCCCCGGTCAGTGGAGATTCGTATAGCTCCGTTTTAGTGGGATATCGCTACGGAGACCCAATCATACCATCTCCTTCTGAACCTCTGGGAGTTCCTTTCCCAGGTCAAGATGGCGGTCTCTGGAACGAACCCAATTCGCCAAACTGGGTCGGCCACTTCATTACCAAGTACCGCCCGGGACCGAAATACCTCCCAGGCTCACCAGAAGATCCAGCCTTTTTGGAATCGCCTCTTCTCGTGTACGACTATGCAATTGGGGGAAACACCGTCGCTGCTGTTGCCGGTGCCCAGATGAATGCGTTCTTGGAAGGTGCTGGCTCGAAGCCTGACTGGGCGCCTTGGACGTCTGAGAACTCACTTTTTGGTTTGTCTTTATCTGTTTTGCTACGAACGGGTGGACTGAAGTAAACCTCGGCATCGAAGTCACCTACATTGGTATCAATGATTGCGCGTTAGTGATAATCATGGCACCATGTAACGTTTTAACTCGGAATCCTCTAGATTTGCGACCTCGCATGACAGAAGTATCGAGAAATTGTTCGACGCTCAAGAGAAGCTCTACGAAGTGGGGGCGCGCAACTTTGTGTTCATTGACGTCCCTCCAATTGAGCGTACCCCAGCCGGTGAGACGTTCGTCTGTACGTGTGCTGGCATGTTTAATCTGATCTGACCACCCAGTCCGCAAAGACCGCGCCGCAAGAGCTAGCGAGAGCTACAAGAGTTGGAACACATGCCTTTCAGAACATCTGACTACCTTCAGTGCTTCGCATCCTGACGCGACAATTCTGCTGTTTTCGTCTTATGCTACGTTCAATGCTATCCTAGACGACTTGAAGAAGCATAATCTTCCTCCTGTCGACGCACGCAAGGCGGGGGGAGCGATCTGGGTGGATCATTTGCACCCGACGAGCGCGATTCACGATCAGATAGCCAGATATCTAGCAGAGTTCCTCAACAGTGTTCAATAGAGCGTTTGTACTCGTAGACAGAGTAATAAATGCATGACCGCGTCGTGCCGCCATGTCGGAAGCGCCGGCGGTGTTGTGCCCAAAGAGGCAACCTGCCTTCTTCCTTTAGCATCCTGTTAGTCAATCGTCACTAGCCTTGTCTATTACGCGGCTTGCACACGCACCACGTCAAGCAGGCAGGCAGTGCAGTCAATTATACTACTCATGCAGTTGACCTCGCGCCTGCTGTAACGTCGACAGACGCCCCGCTCGTTGACTTGATCCACCATGTCGTGGCTCACCTCCTGGCTACCCGTACTGCCGCCCCTCCCCTCGCTCAACATATCGCTGCCCACGAGCATACAGAGTCGATTCCTATCATTCGTGCTCAAGAAGTTCCTGGGCCACCTCCTCAAGCCGGGCCAGCTGGATGCATCACAGATAGATTCGCAGATTGGATCAGGGCACGTCCATGTCGCCGATTTGGAGTTGGACAGCGACGTGCGTGCTCTGCTCGTGTGGACTGCTGAAAGGGACTGACGATATACAGGCTGTGAACAAGCATCTCCCTGGGCTTCCGGTGGCACTCCATCATGGAAGTGTAGGGCTGGTGACTGCTCGAATACCGTGGCCCAATCCCTTGACGTCGACCGTCGGATTCTCCATCAAGTCCCTCCACCTAGTCTTCCATATTCTGCCGAAGCCACAGCAGCCGTCCGACCTCGGTGCTCATCTCGCCGACTCTGTCGCCTCCGTTGCAGAGAGCTTCATTCACGAAGAGCTGTCAACCGACCAAGACGCGGATCTCCGCGAATCCTTCCAGTCGGAGCTCGCGGCGTCTTTGCGCGATGGCGACTTCGACGTTCCAGGGGGACTCGGCGCCAGGACGGAGGATGATAACTCGGACGTGGACCCTGCTGGCGTCTCGCTGTTTGCCACCATGATCGAGGGCCTCCTCGCTAGATTTGCATTCGACGCGGAGGATACCAGAATAACGATCGTTCTACCTGGACACGCTAGCCTCACACTCACTATCGCGCAACTGCGGTACCGCACCGAAGACAGCCCATCCGGCCCAGGCGCGTCAAAGTCGCGTTCGGTCACTGTTTCCGGCGTCACTGTCGTCGCCTCGAATCTGGCGAACGTGAACACACACGACCTATCCTCGTCATCCACATCGACGCAGACTGCCACCTCCAGCATAAGTAATGCTACTCTCCGAACACCACATCGATCCCCTTCGCCCAGTTCCTCCTCCTCCTCCCTAGATGAAGATACACATATGGCCATGTCCCAATCCCTCGCATTCCTACCCCCACGCCCCGTCTCTCCTGCAAGCTCCGTCTCAGACAGTATGTACCAAAGCGCATTATCCGAGACACCAGCCACGGAAGAGGACACTTCACTACCCGATCCGTTCGAGACTGACGAACAGTCAGCACCTCAGGACGCTTTTCCGCCCGCCCCGCCGAATGAATTTCTGGTGCTATCGTTCGGCAAGGAACCCATTGTATTACGCCTCATTACACCACCCCCGGCTCCACCTAGACGACAAGCGGCAGAGGGCGTCGCCTTCGAAGACCCTCTCAAGTTCTCGGTGGAGGCTGGTATCATTGCGTGTGCATTCCGTGCGTGGCATCTGCGATGTATCATCGACCTGGTGGATGCACTCTCCGCCCACTCTTCTCCGAAACCTGCTTCAGAGGAACCCTCTTCACCACTCAGCATGACTGCCGAATTTTCAGGGAAAGTCAAGGGGATTTCACTTTTGCTGCTGCCAGCGTTGTCTGATGCGGAGACTGAGTATTCATACAGCCAATTGACGGCGTTCTTCGACAAGCCACTGGTACCGCCTCGACTTTCAGTGGGCTACCTTCGCCTGCATGTCGAACGAATAGCGGCGTCCGGCACTATGTCTTCAGGACAGTCTGCTCTCCCGTCCAAGGTCTCATCAGCGACGAAGTCTTCTACTGATTCACGGATGACACTATCGGCGTCGGTAGACGACATTGCCGTATTCGTGTTCCAGGCTAGTGGACCTGAGGCGAAGGACTTCTACGCCTCACCAATCCTCATCACCGACCCGCACCTCTCTGATGGTTATGCGACTTCACACACCCACCCGGAACCTGTCGAGAGACCGGGAGAATGTCCAGACATGCCTGTCTTTGACATCATTGACTGGACCAATCCAGTGCATCACATGAATGGCATGCGAGTCTCTCAGTGGCGGGTAAAGCATAAGCCTTCGCCCAATGACGCTCGGGGGACTCCCGCCATTACAGTATTTGTCAATCAGAAAACCTCAGTTGACAAGAAGGGGAAACAGTCCGGTAGTACCGATGTTACGGTGACCATACATCCCTTCCATGGCTTTGCGAATCTTCGTCAATGCGTCAATGTCCATGTCTTGGGCTTTGTCGAAGAGCTCACTAGGCCCAAGGCTGACAGCGGAGACGTGGGCCTGAATTCCGATGTTGAGAGCGACAACGAGGAGGGTGCCGAGGACTCGCCTGATGAGGTGCACGTAACGTCTCCGCCAATGTCAGGTATAGCACGAAAGCGCCAGTCTGCCGAGTTGGAGAGACGTAGGCTGGAAAGACTGGTGTTGAAGGATCTAGATTTGGATTACGATTATGGGCTTCAACAATCGCCAGTAAGTGGACCGAGTAAACCCAAGGCACCTAAGGTTAGGCTTTCGGAGCTCACAATGATACTCTATGCTTACATCCATCCCAGAGGAAATCAAAGTCGAAGGGAGCCCAGACAAGAGTCACCGTCAAGCTTCCCATGCTTCGCTTGCAGGTTCGGTGTCCAGCCCTTCCCGGCAATGCGCCCCGCTCCGGCCCGTTGATTCTCGATATACATGATGCTACCATCTCCAGCGGTGAATCACCCAAAACGGTCGGCGCACGATTCGCTGACGACGCTGACTCTGCTCGGGATGTTCTTGCCACCGTACGCCTCAGGCGCCTACTCCTAGCCACTGCTGGCCCCACAGATACCAAGGCCGCAGGCATCCTATCCCTTGGACCGCTGCAAACACAAGATCTGACTGACACTGGACCGCCTCTCCTCCCCCTGATATGTATCCACACCCCTTCCAAAACCAAGACTTGTGTTGATATATCGGTGCCGTCTCTATATGTCAATATTACAAAGCCTACTTTGGACGCCGTACAATATGCTATCGACGATGCCAGCCAGCTCATTGAGGTCACTTTCGGGTCTGATCATACCCCAGGAGTTATAGCCAACAGTAACGATGCCAGTATCATCGGCAGTCGATTTTTTGCCAAGTCGAGATCTGGGAGCGATGTTACAGTCGGCCCCGTGCCACCTACAGCGTTGGAGGATGATTCTATCGTCAAAGTGTCCATTGATGAAGGTAACCGCTGAATCTCAACTTTGTTCTTGATGCTGTTAACGCTTCGTGCAGTCTTCGTACGATTCAATGTACCGGAGGTCCCGTTGTCCTCTGAGGCTATAACGCTGTCAATCAACAACAAACCTGTCGCGCTGAACAAGCCCATGGATATCCACGCGTCGGATGCGGTCGTTGAACTGAAGCCGGATGGGAAGGTAACACTATTTATGCAATAGCTACGTCCTGCATTCAACCTCGCATAGGATGAGACGGTCATTTCTGTTGCACTCATGGATCTCACAATAAAGAATGCTTTACCTTCCGGCGGCTTCGACACACTTTTGCAGCTCACCGCTCCGCGCAGCTTGGTGCGTCTTGTCCCTTGCCAGTGATTACTTCTGGAAGGTTTGACAATTTCTGTACCACAGAGCAATGCTCCTCAGTGTATGGTCCAGTTGAGTTTCAAGTCTCTGGTTTTACCTGAAACCTCCGGGAAAGAGTCGCGGGTCAAAGTGACGCTGGCTGGATTCACATATAATTTCTACTCTGATATCAGTTGGGTGCAAAGTTTGGCCTCCTTTTTCAAGGCACCACCAGGTGTACGTTGCACACAATCGCGCTCCTCGAATGAACGAAGCTCACGCGTCCTTTGTAGGCCTTCGAAGCTGTTGTCCCAACGGAATGCACACGGATAGCTTTGAGAGTGGTTGACGGTTCCATTGCTGCATTTTCTCCCAGCTATCCTGGTTGTGTTGTGCTTCACATCGGTGACCTCGAATTTGGGACTACTCTCATCGGAGGCTCGCCTGATATATCGTTTCGTCTCAATGTACCGTCACTTGCGCTCCTGCTCATTGATGACAAAGCGTGCATAGAGTCGACAAGCGTTCATGGTTCTTCTAAAGGTGGTCTCAACTTCTGGAAGGTATGTCAGTTCTTGGATTCAAAGAGCCAACCTAATCTGACCCGCAGAAATCGGGATTTGCGTTGTTAGCTGAAGTTTCGGACTTCAATCTCAAGTTTACTGGGAAACCTTCGGACACCCGGGTAAGGCCATTTTGGATACTGTGTCTAGTGGACTGAACATCTTTCCCAGGTAGCCGTAGAGCGCATAGCATTACGACTCCATCTATGCGCTGACACTGGGTCTGCGTTAGCGGCATTTATCAGTGACATGACTTCGGCATTCCAGCCGCCCCCATCTGAGCAGTAGGTCGTGATTATCTATTGCCGCACCTCCCTAACCCACGCACGCTTTTCAGACCCCCGAAACCCAAGAGAATGCCTGCAGTCATCTCACAACGTTCTGTATATGGTTTAGCATCGCTTGACAACGATGCCTTCAAACGTCCACCAGACATTGGCCCTGCTCCTGACATGATCTACGATGATCTACCCACCAACTTGGACTACCTGGATGAATCATTTGGCACCGCCGCTGGGCTGCGCGAACTCCGCGATGATGACCTGGAGGATTTCGATGTGGAAGGTGGTGACTCCGATACTGCTGTGGTCGACGAGGGTGGTGTGGGGGTCACATCAAAGATCGGAGGGGAGACTATCAAGATGCTGTCTGCTGAAATTGGAGGAGTTGAGAACTATTTCGATAACCTGCCTCCGGAGCCGATAGACGGGGACTCTGAGTGAGTGATGATTGACATAACTTCGGGTGTACAGCTGAACAATCTTCTAGACTTCACGAAACGACACTCCGAGTCCACCTGAACAACGCGGACGTCAACGTCTTCCTGTATGATGGTTACGACTGGGTCAATACCAGAAGAACCATCGAAGAAGGAGTCAAGGAGATGCGGAAGCGACTTGCGAAGATCAGGCAACTTGTCGCAACGGGGCAGTCACACGATCCCATCCTCGAGGAGGACACCACCGCTCTACTCTACAACTCGGTTTATATTGGGCTTGATCAGGACGTTGACGAATTGGAACCGAGCGACCTCATCGCTGCCATTGACGAGGAACTAAAGGACGACTATGAGACCATCAGTCAAAGCTCTTGGCAGTCGCTGAAGCCTCAATCGGCCACCACTTCGAAGGCGCCCCACAAGGCACCTCGCGTTCAGGGAAAGAAACTTACTCGAGCGAAGAGCCCGAACATCGAGTTCCGTCTCGCTGGCTTGAAGCTCAACGTGGACAATTACATCGACGATGCGCCACTTGTGTCGAAAATATTCGCGACAATCCGGGATCTTGAAATTCTGGATCATATGAAGTCGTCGACGTGGAGCAAGTTCTTGACAAGCTTGCGGTCAGACTCGCGTGGAAACATACGGGAGACAGATTCGAATATGGCGCGTATTGAGTTACGGAATCTGCATCCTGTGCCGGGTCATCCGTCTGTGGAGGCAAGACTAAGGGTGAGCACGTTGTCATTTTTTCATGTGTCTTATTGAAGTGTCGTAGGCCAAGATCCTTCCTCTTCGATTGCACGTCGATCAAGATGCGCTTGACTTCCTCAAGCGGTTCTTTGGTTTCGAAGATCCACACGCGCCACCGTCGACGCCAAAAGACCCGGATGATGATATTTACTTCCGTGAGTACATTGCCGTCATTCACAAACCAAAAACTCACATTCATAAAGAACTGGCCGAGATCTTCCCGGTCGATTTGAAGTTGGATTACAAGCCTCGTCGCGTGGACTATCGGGCGCTGAAGGAGGGCAAGACCATCGAGCTCATGAACTTCTTCCACTTTGATGGGGCTGAGATGACGCTCAGGCATATCACGCTCGCTGGCGTACGTTCATAAACAGCAAGTCAATCTACATATACTAACATGACCACAGATCTCGGGCTGGCCGAGATTGTTTGACCTCTTGAATGATCTCTGGACGCCTGATGTCAAGGCCACCCAACTGGTGGAAGTCATCTCCGGTGTGGCCCCCATCCGTTCTGTCGTCAACGTCGGTTCGGGTATTGCGGACCTGGTGCTGCTGCCTATCTCGCAGTACAAGAAGGATGGCAGGATTGTACGCGGGGTGCAGAAGGGGGCGACGGCATTCGTGAAGTCTACGGCAATTGAAGCGATCAAGTTGGGCGCACGCTTGGCCACAGGCACTCAAGTCATTCTGGAACAGGCAGAGGGTGTCATTGGGGGACAATTCGAGAACTCGGTGACAGCAGAAACGCTCCAGTTCCCTGGGTTCGATGGTGATTTGCTCCAAGAAGGATTGGAGGAGGACTCGGACAAGTTCAGCAAGTACGCGGAGCAGCCGGCTGATATCAAGGAGGGCATGCAGTCGGCGTACAGGAGTCTGCACCGAAATCTGAACTCGGCTGCTCAGACTATTCTAGCTGTGCCCATGGAGGTTTACGAGCGTTCTGGAAATGAGGTACTTTCTTTTCTGATCAGAGATGCGACTGTGGTTCTGAACGTCTTGACGCAGGGACCTGTTCGCTCTGTCATTCGAGCAGTACCAATTGCCGTACTGAAGCCAATGATCGGTGCAAGTGAAGCTGTCAGCAAGACTCTCTTGGGGTTGCACAACACCCTCGATCCCAACGTCCGACAGGACAATCAGGCCAAATACAAGCAGCGCTAAAGTACATTTTAGACACACTTTCATCTCACAAGTTATCTTCATCGTCGTCGTCGTAATCTAGCATTTGTGTATTATTAGTGTACATGCGGAATGAATGTGGAACAGGACATGATAAACGGAAAAGCGGACAACTAATCTACATCCATAGTCATAGAGCGACCCTCGCCACCAATGAGCGCACTGCGACTTTTTGAGGGTACTTTGATCTTTTCCCGTATTTTGGTTGGCTCTGAGATGTCCATGGGTTGTACAAGGGATGAAGACTTGGCGGCATCCATCGTCTTTTTGCGGTGTGCCCTCTGCTTTTCCCGACTTGCAGCCATTCTGCAAATATTGTGTCAGATGATGAGTGGATACGGAGGCAGACGACGGACCTGTTCTTCCAGAATGCACGTTCTCTCCTCTGCTTGATCTCGCTGACCCGCTTCATGCCCTCGATCGTCTTCTGCATCAACTCGCGGTCGTAGCGCACAGGGATGTTCCGTCTCTTCTCGAATTCAATCGTGGAGTCCTAAGGGGCGAGGGTGAGAAGGTAGATGGCTATGGGGCCATTGGGACGCACGATGGTCATCTCCTTGCCTGCCGCCTTCCTGAATGCCTTCGTCCAGCGAACCTTTCGTGGATTGCGCTTCATTCTGAACAGCTGCGATGAATACAACGTCTGGAGAGCATTTTGAAGACATACTTGAAGTTTTTGTGGCATCTAAACAGAGATTAGCAAGAAGCTTGAAAAATAGCCCAAATGCATACTTTGAAGTGCAGAAACGAAAGACTTTGGCGTCGTTGCGCACAAAGGCCGAGCCTGTCCTGCCAGTCAGTGCCGTCCATTTTCTGGTGCTCGCTGCTCACCGTGGCCGGGGTAGACGTTTGTCGAGCAAAAGTAGCACTTTTCGATCCGCATGGTAGGAGACGAAGGAGGGTGTCACTAAACAAGCGTCAATAAATCGACTTCACTTCCTTCCACAATGGCGGCGGGCTTGAAGAGTGAGTGCGCCCTCCGCGATACCGCCGCCGCCGCGCTAACCATCGTCAGCCGTCATCTTGTTATCGTTCGTGCTCGCTGTCGGCTTTCTCCTCATCATCCTGTCATGCGCTCTCTGGCACAACTGGCTACCACTGCTCGTCGGTCAGCGCGATTGCCCGCCTCCGTTCCGACCCGTGACTCATCGTTCTCGACAGCGCTGACCTTTGTCCTTGCACCCCTTCCGAATGCCCTCTTCTCACATTGCGGATCCGACGACTTTGCCGCCAGCTATGAAGGCGGCGGCCCAATTGATCTCGGCCGCTTCATCACTTCGATGTTCGTCGTCACCGGCTTCGCGCTACCAATAGTGCTCGCCCACTCCGACGTTATCACGACTGGCGCATGCGTCATGTCTATCATTGGCGGAGGGTACGTCTCCGCAACATCTGTACAGCACATACTGACTACGTAACCCGCAGGCTTGTATATGGCACAATACTGGCCTACTCTGCAGCTTTCAAGCAGGACGAGTCAGAGTTTGACTAGGACAGTTGTATATGTATCATCATCATCGTGCACCAGTGTTGAACATCTCTAATTCAATTATTTAACAAGGGGTATCGTATCGTATTAAGCAGTCATAGGTGTATAATGCTTCGAACCGTGACCAACGCTAAGACGGGTCGTTAAAACGCCTTGAAGCGTGAACTATGTTGAGACGGGCCATTAAACGCGCCTCGGGGTGATACAATACTTGCTGTGCCTCAGATATCAACTTGTCCACCCGTGTTTCCGGGAGTTCACATGCGAGGAAGAAGGGACGCAATGCTGGTAGAAAGAGCTCGTAATCCATCCATTGCAGTTGTCCAACGGTCAATGCCACAGATTCTTCTGATCGTTGTCAGCTCACGCGTCCTGCCGACTGAATCAAACTAACCGACCTTCTGGCCAAAAACCCACAGGAATGTTTCCATTGCGCTTCATGACATTTTCGAAGCGCCCAGTTGAAACCACGATGTCGTGAAGACGTGTTGGAACGGTAGGGTCGATACCGTGTCTTTGGAGACACCTCTTCAAGTGGTCCCACAGTGATTGCCAAAGAGGGAAAACTGGAAGAGTTGGCGCCACTCCTTCGGACTGCATATGAAGTGGAGTGAGTTCGGACTCGACCAGAATCACAAGACCTCCAGGGCGAAGGACGCGTGAAATTTCACGTATGAGTTGTGGATAGTCCCGAATCTGGTTAGAAGCAAGATGGTAAATTGCGGACTCGGGAACAGGCGACAAAAAGGTTTGCCTACATACCCCGGTGAACATGGATCGTGCGTGTACGAGGTCAAAATGCCCGTCAGGATAGGGAATCCTTGCGCGGTTCTCTTCCAAGTTATAGAGCTCGAAGCTACACTAAAATCAGCCTCAGCGGAACGGGGGCAAGAATCATGTCCTTACGTGCAATTTGGTGGGACGTCTCTAGGACAAACGCGGAGGCGTTAGATTTACAGCAATGGGGGGTTCAAACGAACGTACCGTGGCTGGATTGGAGCCAAGTCGATACCTATAACCTCTGCTCTAGGGAATTCATCTGCCATCTCGATAGCCCTCCAGAGCTTTTAGATATGGTCCAAAGAAAACCGATTTCCGTCAAACTCACCAGAAACCTCCTCCAGTCCCCAAGTCTAGAACTAGAAAATCGTCAGATCCGTATGTCTGGCTCTATACCTCAAGCTCACTCCTGCGCTGCTGTCCAAATTGCAGGGCCTCTTTGACAGGCCCCACATAATTGCGGCCATCCAACACAAACTTGAGCATCCTATGATGAAGTTCGGAGCGCTGTGGAAAACATGGCGCGTCAAAGACTTCCACAAAGATGACTAGAAATTGACGTACCCGTACTTCGTCCTGGTCCGCGCTGATCATCCAGAAAACCGTCAGTGCATACGTTTTTTCGAGGAGGATTGGAAGTCGCACGGCAGCATGTAGGTCGGATTAAGGGTGTTTAGTAGCCGCCCGTGAACCTGTCGGAAGAAAGCAGAATCGTCGTCTCCAACATACGACACATCGTCATCGCCGGGCTGCTCAGCAACGCGCGTCGTCGACATACATGCACCAAGGACAGAGATCTACATAGTAGGTGTCGCGACAGAACAAGCCCTTTTGAGTGCCGATTCGGAAGTGAGAAGGCACCTATTGCAAGGTTAAGTATATTGGTCATGTCACGCTTTCTCGTCTTTTCGTGCCTATAATAGGATAAAAGTGAGTACGCCAGCATGGCCATCAGAGAATGATGGAAGAATACGTTGATTTCGCACTCCGTCAGAGGCGCATTTACACTATTCGGAACCCACCATGTGAGATCCCGTCAACCCGAAGGCCTCGAACCCCACAGATTCAGGATTGTTGGAGGTCTCGTCTGTATGGCAAGTACTCATTACCGGAGAACTTTCCCGGTAGAGCCCATTGTGATTTATTGATACCGATCCGAGGAATGTGTGCTTCCTCGAAACAACACGACGACGAAGACGTGGCGCAATTGCCATAGCAATGGCAGTGTCATTGAACATGTTTTATGTCATGTACAAACACCGTCCGCGTCGATTCTCCATGCCACCCACGATTGCTACTGGCGCTCACCAAAAATCGGCATCCTGGATCCACAACTAGGAATAGTACATCAACAGCTCGCTCAGTGAGGAAAGAGTGGTCCTAGCTTACGGAGGTTGGAGATGTAGCCCCCATGGTGGCCCGGTATTATCTTGAACTGGACTCCGCTCTTCGGCTTTCCTGGGTCAGACTCAACGGCATCCACATTCCACAGTCTCAAGTTATCAATAGAAGCACTGTCACGGTGTGGTGAGATCTCTTGAGATTGTATGAGCAGAAGCGCGACATGCCATGCAATGTTCTTGTTATCGGGAAAGGCAACAACACATGACACGACCCCGGAGCTTGCTGGGTTCCTCAATGTTTTCATGAGTCTCGGGGTGTTGCTTGGCGCAGAACGTCCAAGCTGGCGAACGTCCCAGACGTCAATGGTCCCATTACGCCTTCCGGCATAGATTCGTCCACCGTCTGGTGACCAGCAGGCCTATCAACTCATCAGGACAAAATGTTCCGAATCCCTCTGTTGACGGGCGCGCACGCACCGATAAACACCACGGAGGTGTCTTTTCATGCATCCAGAGCCTACCGACACCAGTCCCCGGTGTGTTGACGCGTTTATCCCATAGGATAACCTGGCCGTCAATTGCAGCAGTCATCATAAGATCAGGAGAAAATTGCGCGTAGTGATCAGGCGTAAGTAAGGGCGGTGCATTTTTAGGTGGGGCTACACCAGCATTATGGCGCTGTTGTTGCGACTGTGGCAAAGGAGTTATCGTCGGACCAGTCACAAAGGAGCTAGGTTTAGCTGGTCCAGTCGGCGGAGCCCCGTCTTCTGGTTCATCGAATAGATCATCGAACGAGCCGTCATCCGACCCTCCCTCCCCGTCAGGTGCAGAGGACTGGGGCGCGTTGGTGGCGCGGTCGTTGCCGACACCGGAGCCAGACGTATCTACAGGTTGTATCGCGTTCAACGGTCGAACAGCCACCGCGGTGAGCTGAGCTCCATGCGCTGTAAATGTTCTTGTCCGTTGGCCGGTGTTGAGATCCCAATGCTAGAAAATTAATGAGTTGTGATAAGGTCACGTCAAATTTTATTCTTGTTTCAGTTCGACTTACAATAGCATCACCATCCCAGCCCGCGCTATAGAAGGCTCTCTCATCATGATCAAGGGCGAGGGCAGAAACAGGGCTACGACGACCTTGCATTGTATAACATAACTGACCAGGATCGTGTCGTATTGTAAAAAGATTGATGGCACCGGTCTAGACTTTTAAGTTTGCACATAGAACCAGCGAAAGGGCAATTTAGCACGTACATCATTTCCGGCAAGGGCCCACAACGCGTCAGAGTGCATGGCAAGACTGTACACCGGAGATAGTGACATTTCTTCTTCAGCAGAAGATCCTTCTGACGGGCCAGCAGGCGTCGGATTTTCCCACCAGAAACGAAGCTGGCCAGACTTCAAGATGCCTTCAACGACCCCGGAATGATGTCTCTGGGGTGCCGTCAGGAAGTTTTTGCCGTTGACAGCAGTGAAGATATCATAGTTTCGGATATAGCCGTCATCAGCGCCAGTAAGGAGATGGGTCATACAGAAGGATGATGCCAGCGAGTGTATAGGAACGGGATGAGCAATGGCGCAAACAGCCTCCACGACACATGCGCGGTAAGATGGAGCATTAGGGCCTAGGGGAAAGGCAATCGCCTTCTTACGCTTCGTAGCCGGGGAAAGGGATCGTTTGCGAACGCGCGGAGGTGATGGGGCCGGAACTGTGGCGCAATTTAATCAACAGATTGTCACAAAGTGATGTGAGATTGTTGCACCATGTGAGATATCCTGGGCGGAGTGGGATTCGGTGTCCGATGGCGGGCCATGCAGAGGTGGTGGCGGCTCTTGAACAGGCGAGACCAGAGGCTGGGTGTCGACCATCATCTGGTTCGCCTCCGGCCCATCCATGTCCTCGTCATCCGAGTCGTCGCTTCCACTGGACGAGTCCTGGGCGACGCCGGTTGAGAAAATAGTATCAAAAATAATGTCCAGCCACCCACATCGTCGCCGTCCTCGGTGGCCTCGTCAGCATCGTTGATCGCCTCTAGCAGCTCCTCGTCAAGGTCACCGTCCGCGTCACCGTCCGCGTCGGCATCACCGTCGGCATCGACTTCCTCGTCGTACTCGTTGTCGTCCAGCGCATCGTCGTCAGAGTCGGAGTGAGCCATGATAGACGCGCATCGGCATCGAAAGCTGCCGGCGAAGTGTGTCCGCTTTTGGAAGACGCTCTCTGCCCCTGACCTCCACGATGGTTTTAGCAGACTTGGGGCGCAAACTCAACGCTGCGCTCTCGTCGCTGAACAGGGCGCCCGTCGTCGACGAGAAAGTCGGTCCCAGTCTGTCTCCTCGCTGTCAACGACAACGTTGATCGTCCGTTCGTACACAGGTCCTCGACGCTACACTCAAGGAGATCACCGCTGCTTTGCTCGAATCCGATGTCAATGTCAAACTCGTCGCGTCACTCCGCCAGAAAGTGAAGGCCAAAGTGAAGATTGCACTGGAATCTGCCGACAAATCCAAGGATACCAATCGCAAAAATCTCATCCAAAAGGTCGGCGGCACGCATTCACTTAATTGCTTCAATGTTCCTCAACCGCTCAGGCTGTCTTCGATGAACTCGTGCACTTGGTCGATCCCGGCGTTGAGCCATACAAACCAACGAAAGGCAAGACTAATGTCCTAATGGCTGTCGGTCTACAGGTACGTGTATCATTCCACCTCCTCGTCACTGTTCCCCATCGCCGTCCACACAGGGTAACGGTAAAACGACTACATGCACAAAGCTTGCGGTCCACTACCAGAAACGAGGATTCAAGTCTGCTATTGTCTGCGCCGATACATTCCGAGCTGGAGCCTTCGACCAAACACGACAGTCTGCAACGAAAGCCAAAGTCGCGTACTTTGGGTCATATACAGAGACAGATCCTGTTTCCATCGCTGCGCAGGGTGTCGCCAAGTTCAAGAAGGAACGCTTCGATGTCATCATTGTCGATACGTCCGGTCGGCACAAGCAGGAATCCGAGCTCTTCCAGGAGATGGTGCAAATCGGCGAGGCCGTCAACCCGAATATGACTATTCTCATCTTGGATGCTAGCATTGGTATTCATGCATACCGAAGCTACTGTGAACGCAAACTCATTTATCGCAGGTCAGGCCGCCGAAGCTCAGAGCAGAGCTTTCAAAGAAAGCGCCAACTTTGGAGCTATCATTGTCACCAAGATGGATGGGCATGCCAAGGGTGGAGGTGCTATCTCTGCGTACGTAGACTCGCTATTCATATCCATTTGCTAATATCGGTACAGTGTGGCCGCAACACAGACACCAATTATATTCCTCGGTGTCGGTGAACACTTACACGATCTCGACCGCTTCTCGCCACAACCATTTATATCAAAACTGTTGGGTCTAGGAGACGTACAAGGATTGATGGAGCACATGCAGGACCTTGCTACTCAGAATCCCGACAAGCAGAAGGAGATCGCCAAGAAACTCGAAGAGGGCAAGCTGAGCATCCGTGATTGGCGAGAGCAGATTTCAAATGTCATGAACATGCAAGTGATTCTTGCTTTTGATTGACTCAATTCTCATATCGTTGCAGGGGTCCAATAAGCAAAATTGCATCAATGATCCCCGGCCTACCACAGGATCTCTTGCAAGGATCTGACGAGGAAGGCAATCAGCGGATGAAGCGTATGATTTACATCACCGACAGTATGACTGCCATGGAATTGGACTCGGACGGAACACCCTTCATGGAGATGGGCAAAGATGGGAAGCCAACCGGGTTGACGTGGAGGGTGACGAGAGTGGCGAAAGGGAGCGGAACAAGTGTCCGGGAAGTGGAGGAGCTTTTGTGTCAGTATCGGATGATGGCAAACATGGCTAAGCAGGCTGGAGGGAAGAATGGATGGTTGTCTGCGATACAGAAGATGCAGTCTGCTGCCGGTGGAAAGGGACGTGGTGCCAACGGGATGCCCACACCGGCGCAAATACAGGCTATGCAGGTGAGTGAACGTAGTGCCGTCAAGATGGTCTCCGTCTGCAACTGTTTCTAGCGCTCGATGCCTCCGGGTATGCTACAGCAGATGCAACGCCAGATGCGGGGCGGTGGCGGTATGCAGGAGATGATGAAGGCCATGATGCAAGGACAGGGAGGCGACCAGATGGATATGGAAGAGATGCAGAGTAAGGAGACTACGAGAGTTTCGACACATTCACTGAACTGATTTCATTTCCCTAGGAATGATGGCATCCATGGGGAACGGTGGACTGGGAGGACTTGGGGGACTTGCAAACAGCCTCGGTGGGATGGGCGGTATGGGAGGTATGGCAGACATGATGAAGATGATGGGGATGGGAGGAGGTGGACGATAAGGCCAAGGTATCTCACTTGCTATGTTGTAATTAATCTATACTCAATCAGGCACATCTGTACCATCTGAATCCGTTGTAAACAATAGTGTGCTATTCCCTTTGAATCAACAAAAAGAGTCTGTTGCTTGGGATGGGACGCCATGGTTGCTCACTGCCATCATCTGCCTGCGTCTCTGGCAACGATGGCAAGCGCACGCCGACTTGTATTGGGCGTTCGCTATTTTCCGACATGCCCCCTTGTGACGAAACGGGCCGATACACGGTCTTTCCGGCGAATGTCCGCTGTTACTTCTAGCGACCACCGCTCACTTGTGCTTGCCCGATGACCATGACTGAGCCGCCATTGCCCGCCCGGTCTCCGCTGCGACCGCGGCCGGCCAAGCAGCGCCCGACGAAGCCCGACCCGGCGGCCTCCAAGATCGCGCCTGCGCCCACGCCAACCCGAAGACAGCACGCAGTCCAAGAGCTGCTCGGAAGCGAGAAGGCCTATGCCTCTGATCTCTCGCTCGTCCTGCGGGTGCACATACCGCTGGCACTAGGTACTTACCGCCCGCCCCCACAGCCGCTCTCTTTCTCACGCGCGTCCAGGCCAGCCCATCGAGCTCAACTCCACGTTGCTCACATCGACGGCCGACGCACCCATGTCGCCGGAGGACACCAAGATCATCTTCAGCAACATCGTCGAGGTCGCGCAGTTTGCCAGCCAGTTCTGCGACGCTCTCCAGGCCGCCATCGACGCGGACGCCGTCGGCGCGCTGTTCCTGAAGAACATCCCCGACATGGAGAAGCCGTACAAGGTGTATATCGCGAAGCATGAGGCTGCCGCCCAGCACTTCCACTCGCTACCTGTCACCGCTGCCCTCGCCGCCTACGACGCGCAGACGCGCACCATTGCGTCGTCGATGTCGCACGCCTGGGATCTGAATTCCATGCTCATCAAGCCGGTGCAGCGGCTTCTCAAGTACCCGCTCCTTCTCGCTGCTATCTATGAGGAGACACCGGATGACCACCCCGACAAGGAGAACCTGCGGCTGGCAAAGGACGCTGTCCAGAGCCTCGCCCACCGTCTCAACGAGGAGCGGCGCCGAGCGGAGGTTGTCAAGGACGTATTGAAACGCACCAACAAGGATCTCTTAGTCCGTATCAAGAACATGAAGCCCGTACCCCCTCCAGACTCGGACGAGTCGCTGCGGATACTGCATTATCACGCACAGGTCCTTCGGACCCAGTCGTTCGCCAACCAGCTCGCCCAGAATATACTCCACTACTCACACTCGGTCACAGCGTCTGCGACCGAACTACATGCATTTGCCCTCTCCTTTGCCGACGTTATCGGCCTCTGCCCGGATGTCCAGTCGGACGCATTCGACGCATTTCTATTCGTGCTGACCAACAAACTCATCCCCCAGACTACGACCCTATCCCAACAACTTGCAGACACCCTCCTTGCACCCCTCTCACAACTACTGGACACTATCAATAATCCCTTACATCTGCTCGAAACCCTCCAAAATACCTTATTACCTCTTCACACTCATCTCATACACATGCCTCTTTCCGCCAAGAATCGGCCACCACCGGAGCTCATCAAAGCTTCGGCCGAGTATCTTGCATTGCGGGGAAAGCTCGCGGAGGAGCTGCCCAAATTTCTCGCGATGACAGAACGCGCACTGACTGGATGTACCTTGCGCCTCGCTCGTGTGCAGCAAGAACACTGGCAGCGGACGACCAAAATCTGGTCCGATCTATGGACATTGCTCCGAGTCGAAGGGGAAGACCTAGAGACAGGGAACACGGTCCAGGTGTGGTGGGGGCGCTGGGAAGAGCTTGATGCGATTGTCTCGAGATTGCGGATCCTGCAGCAGAACCTCTCTCCACCTACACCGCCGGTGATACGGACGTCCACGCCCGTGCCACCACGGACAGTAAACTCCGCACGAACGTCAGCGTCGTCGTCGTCCTTATCGAATGCCACTACGGCCGTTAGCAGCGTTCTCTCCACGCTGGAACCAACTATACCGCAGGGCTCACCTTCTCCGCCAAAGTCGACGACCAAGGCGAAGATTCCAATGAAGGGGCGGAAACTCAGCACAGAGTACGAGTACGATTTCGGGTACGACTATGTGACCGCTATGCAAGGTCCCCTCGAATCCCTCGCCCCACCCAAGACATCCAAGACTAAAGGCAAATCCCGCCGCCCCGTCACATCCTCTGGTCCCCTCGATGCACCGCGCAAGCTGAGTCTCCAGCGGAAGACTTCGGACCCTTCCCTGCGAGAGCAGCCGAAAGTCGAGGCCCTCTATCTTGTCGAGTCGGTATATCCATTCGAAGCACCGCTGGATCCGCGGCCTGCCCCAGGGAAGAAGGGGAAGATACCCTATGTGTACGACTCGTATCCGTTCCTGACGATGAAGGGCTCGGGAGAAGTGTACGAGGTTATCAAGGAGGCCGGGCATCCGCAAGAGCACATCAGTCGCGGACTGATGCTCTATGTTGACGACCGTGGGTCTGAGGAGCCAGATTCTTTGTTGTTGGTACGGAGGGTGAGATCAAAATCTACAGACGTTGGGTGGGCGCTTGCTAGCTATCTGCAGCCGCTCGACACGTCGTAGGTGATTTGCTCGCCTCGGACTTGTGTATTTTTATCATTTTTCTACTCTATCTGTCGTATCTTGCATGACACTATTGCTTTTTGCTTTATCTACCATACTCACACACTCATTAAACTCGTTTTCTTTTTACTCGCGGAATAGGGTAATATGTAGTAACAAGATGTACACGGATGTACAACGCGCAATGTATACTGAAACAGTTTTCTATCTCTCTGACAAGTGTTACTTACTCGAGTATTCGTTCGGGGTTTTCCCCCCGTGGTCTTAGTCGGCAGATGTCCATAGCATAAAGTTATATACACTGTCGCTCGAAGACTAAGCGTAAGAACACATTAATATGGTACAAAGTCATCTGCGTAGATTAGGGGATGATGTATATCTAATTTGGCATTGGGGACGAAACCGGCGTCCTTATGGACCCATACTGTCAGTGTGAAATTGTCCTCTTCATCTTCGACTCTTTCCAAACTCTGACTTGATGACAAGTCCGTAATCATCATGTTCATTCCCTTTCTCGTCGGGAGTTTTGGGCAAGAACTTGTAGGAGTATGCGAGGCCGAGCGCTGAGAGTCTGGTGCCGAGCCAGAGCATGAAGGGCATGCCGGGACAGAGACCCAGGAGGTCCTTGATGTCCCAAAAGTCGCGGTGGTGGGTTATGCGGCTCTGTTCGTTGAAGGAGAGGCGCGTCACGATGTGGAGGCGGAAGTGAAAGGGGGAGGGCATGGTGAGTGAGGTTCCGGGGATGGGAAGTGATGGTGAGCCGGGGTGATATGACGGTGACGACATCTTGGGTCCCCCAGCGCGTACGAGGGAATCTGATTCGGCGGTGAACCTGGGAGAGGCGTGGGGGTTGGAGTCGACGTGTATTTCTGGGAGGACGAGGATGTTCAGTGTGTGTTCTACAATGGCTCTCCTGTGGCCGTCTTCTTGTGGTTTAGCGTGAGCTCGTGAGTCCATGTAAGGAGTACTGACCAAAACTCTCGTGTTCGCTGATGTGGCCAACTTCGTTCCAGACGCGAATGACCTGCAACATCGAGTTGTCGGTTCCCTCTGGGGCTTGGAGACGGAGGAGAATGAACAGAGCGGCTAGTGGGCGCGGTATATCCAGTGCGTGGAATCTTCTTCCAAGTTTGAAAATGTCGTGCATAACGGAGCGCGACGATGTGGTCAACCACGGATTTTCGTATCTGGATAGGTGTAATCTCGGGAGTACAGTGTCATGGGAAAAGCTTACGCTTCAGCAAAGTTAGTTGACTCGATGGTAGGGTCGATGATTGGCACTTACTGGCACTGGCTTCATAGAAGCGCTCAATCGTCTCGTTTGACAGCGTCGACTCGCCGTAGATCGTTTGGCATATATCGTGGGCTGTGGCGTGCATCGACACGATGGACAAGCTAGAGCTCTCGCGCGAGATCGCCGACCTAGCAAAGTTCGAGATCGAGCGCGACAATGGGACTCTCCCGAGATTGTTCGAAGGTGCGGTCGAACGCATAATGGCGCAGGAGATAGAACTGGAGACTTTCAGCGTCATAGGGCATGTCTTTAATGTCCCAAGGAGAGGCACGTGGATTAACATGCGCATCACCAGGTCGCTCATCTGCTATCTTCAGTTACTGTCGCCATCAAACTCCATCAACGATCCAACATCGGATCAAGTCTTCGGTGGCTCAAAGCTTCTTCTTGAAAAGTGTGCATCGAGGAGGTATTCTTCCGACTCGGTCAAGTCAGTCATCTTTACCACACGATGTCGACGGGCAAAACCCGTTTCACTCCCGAGGAAGCCTAGATCAGAGTCAGTATACAAAGTGTGCAAACGCAAGAGGTACGTACTCATCCGTTCGACGGAGTTGATCCATTCACTCAACTCTTCAGGGAAAGAAAGAACGCCAACTTTTCTGACACGTCGTTCAAACACCCGCGACTGAATTACTCATAGATTCAAAGTACGTTGTCTCGATGAAGCTGCAAATGTCGCCTCGAGGCAAAAGATGACATTGATAAATCCTCTGGGTAATACATCCTAGGTTAGACCATTAGATTCGAAACAACAGTGTATCAGACACACCCACTATCGTAAATATTAGGGTGCTGTGCTCGGCTTCGCATTTGAATCCATTGCAGCCAGCTGATCAACTAGATCTTCCATCACAGACCGTGTGCGCTGATGAGACGGTGTGGATGTAGACGGCGACAATGTGGTTGGTGTTGCTGATTCACTTGGGTGGTAGGAGCCGGTACGAGTGGGCACCAAGACACTTCCGGTCGGCTCAAAGCCGGGAGCGATCCGCCGGAGAGCGTCTCTTCGTCTGCGCTCCTTATCATCGTCCCGGGCACGGAGTAAAGCCTCTCTTCGTGCCGCATGAGATGCCATGGTAGTCCGCCGGGACGATTCTACTGTCAGGATGTGTGGTTCCAGGGTAAACGGATAGACGAACTGTGGGCGCAGGTTATAGAAACTACATGAATGTGAATGTCGTGACGTTAACTCACATAGGCAGTTACAGACTCGGGCAAGGGATGGATGTCCTGGGGGAGGCTAACCTGTCGAGTCGCTCATTCCGTCGCTCCGTATCTCAGGCAAAGTCAAGAGAACGCACAGGACGGGGAACTCGGAGACTGGGAGATTTGATAAGAGGAGCAATGGCAGCAGCGGCGTACTGGGCTACATATTGTATTAGATAGGGCAAGGAGCATACAGGGGCGGCATAGACAACATTGCTCGGGCATTGCTGGATATTGGATGATGATGGTGGCGGACAAGCTGTGACGAGCAGCTTTGCCGACGATTGCCGGGCTAATTACGGTGTGATGACCCTGAGGGTGAACTCTTCTCCCACATCCAGCACGATGTCTTCGCGTAAGACACGGCAAAGCAAGGCAAAGGAGACCCAAGACGATTACTTGGTTCTGCAGCATCTCACGAGGCGCCGAATTGTCTCGCGCCATGACTTCTCGACGTCTTACAATGTTCGTTCAAGCACTCACTGTCAAATGATTGCCAAACGAATTCTTTCAGGACGCGGTACACCTCGCCAAAGAGGAGTTCCCCTACTTGAAGGGAAAAGACATTCAATTTCAGACCACGGAACTCGCGATATGTCAAGGAGAGCCTCTTGAAATTTCTTCGACCGCCTGGTCGCAAATCTTGTCTGGCATCAACACGCTGCTCATATACGTACCGGACGCGCCTATGCCCACCTTGGCTCGACATGACACTGGTAACCAAGTCTCATCGCGGGCCTCAGTCAAGTCTCAACCAGATCCTCCGAAAGCCCTACCAGCAACGCAACAGAATCCAGACGTGGGTGGCCTCGAGCTCAGACTCATTGACTCCGGACAATCAGTGAAGCTCAAGATGAGACCTCATCAAAAATTCAATTTATGCCTCAGTGCCGTAGAGAGGAAACTGGGAATATGCATTGAAGACTACACTTTTCATTGGATGGGGGTGCGAGTGCGTGGCGACCTAACCATGGTCGAGCAGGGTATCGACGTCGATAATGATATGATAGAGGGCTATCCACGACAACGCGGCGGCAAGCCAGTCATCTATATCTACTCGCCTATTTGCCAGGATATCTCCGTCCGCTTGTCTCTCGTCCACCAGTGGTCGTTCTCTGCCATATACCCCGTCGTTCCCCAGAAGTCTCTCACCACGGGCCGCCTGGGGGAGGAAATTCTATGGAACGTTAGAACACACACCGACGGCTCCCTCACGGAACTCAATACTGGTTTAGACGTCAGTTATCTTTACTGGGAGGCAACGTAGGCATCAGGTCCTTCAAACTCGTTGAGATGTCGACTGATTCTTTGACAGGACTAATCCCACATTCAATGGCGCCACCCAACTCTCACCCCCTCCATCGCCCGTGTTAAATGCCACTGGAAGCACAGTGGCGTTCAATCCACTCGAGTGCACATTCTGTGATGAGGACTCCGTTCTCATGGCCGTATCCAAAATTACGCCATACCTCGACGCGTCTCTCAAATCACTGGGACTCCACACGGAGGCGCGCACCTCGTTCATAACGTTTGTCGGCCTTGGTCCTCCTGTTATCACATTGAAGCTCACTGTATCACCCAAGGTATTGGCTGCCATCTTTGCTGAAACATGAATACGTTGTCTTGCGCTTCATCCCGCAAGAGTCGTACGAGCAGGCTGCGCCGCTTGAGCTCGCGCCGCGTCCAGATGTTACCACGCGTGTATTCATGGTCTTCAAGCGCGTCGAACATGAAGAGCTTGCGCACTGGCCATCAGCAATCAATAGGGCCACACTCCCTGTTGACTTTTGGCAGGATGTCGTTGGTCTTCAGCCACAGGAGGTGCAGAACGACTCTAGCCTTCTCCGTGTCCTAGAATGGGGTGGCATGGAAGTCAAATCGTGATTAAGCCTGCCACCCTGGGTGCACACGGTGGTCTTCGTAGCGATTTGTCTCGATGTACAGTATATATTATCGGTAGCCAATTCCGAGTATCTAACCTTGAATACAAATGTTTGAAGATATCATTCAACACTCTCGAGAAAAGCTGCTAGATAACGAGCAACATGATCATGTACAAGACTAGATGGGTGCAGATGATCCACCCATATCGCACCACCCATCGTGTTGAGGTCGCTCACAGGCAAACCGTGATCCTCGGGGTGGTCAAGAATCGTGGTGAACGCCTCGTAAGATGAGAATATCATTGTGGTCGCGTCCAAATGGCGCGTACTGAATTCAGCGAGGTTTGTTTGGAGGGCAGTGTTCCAATTCAGGTAGGATTGTTGGGCTGTAGCCGCGAGTCTTTGACCAACTGTGGGATGTGAGTAAACTCGTCATGACTGGTAGGGAAGGGCATCACTGGCGGGAGTACGATGAACTGGCGGGACGTTGATCAGCACGAAGTTGCGCGCGCCAGACTCGTAGAGTTTCTCTTGGGTTGAGAAGAGATTCTTCATGCTGTCTTCCAGACGGCCGGGGTCCCTGCTCAGAGAGTTACTACATGACGGCAAGCACGTCAGGAAGAGACGGACGCGCAATCATTGATACCAATCCAGGTAACTTTCCCCAAATAATTAGAAGACTGGAGTATGTCGCAGTAGAGATGTACGGACTGAAGAGGGAATCTGTGGACGTCCACGGAGCCCATTCAGATTTGGCGCCGGCACCCTTGAGGTAAGAAGGAAGTTGGTAGCTCAACACTTCCTTTGCGGTGCTTCCGCCTATGGCGTAGTTGTACACAAGGAGCGGATGCTCCAGGTAAGCAGGATCTTGTTCATCGTGAGGGCTGTAGCGCGGTCCCGGGCGATGAGTGGCGAGTAGATGGCCCACCCAGTTTGGCTGACCGGGTTCGTTGTACATTGCGCTGCTTTCGCCGGGGAACGGAACCCCCAAAGGTGTGGTGGGAGTTGGCATGAGTATACGGCGTGGATTGACCGAACAGGTAGAGCAGTACGAGGCCCCGCTGAGCGAGCAAGAGTAAGGCAGATAATCATCAGATGAAGCCAGACAGAACAGACAAGACAAAGAGATGCTTGATTGAGGCAAAGCCCGGCCAAGAAGGAGAGCGGTGTATTACAGTGGACATGGTTGGCGGAGGTGCAAGGAACACCTGGGCCGCACGGATTGCCGCAGACCGGCACAATTTCCGGCTGCTCCAGGGCTGCTCCGAAAAAACTCGCGACGCCCGGGGCACGTCGTACATCCCGCTTCAACAATCATCTCCTCCTCCTCCGTTAACCGCCCTTGCACCGCGAATGTCGAGCGCACTGGATCGCCAGGTTCGCCCCATCTACGGTCAGCACACGCGCACACCCGCCGGGTCGACCCACGCTGATGACATGCACCAGATGCCCTCGACACCGGCTCGAACAAGTCTGCCCTGGTGGCGTGCAACAAAATCCTCAAAAAGCAGCCCAAGAATGAGCTTGTCAAGGTGCGTTGCCTGTCGGACGGCGCGGAACAACACCCCGGGCTGACCCCGCACACGCAGGCATTGAAGGCGCTGGCACTCGTGCGATCCCAGAAGGTCGAGGAGTCGCTCGTGCTCTGCGACGAGATCCTCGCCTCGAGACCGACTGACGATGGTGTCCTGTCCGCCATGATGCACGTCCTCCGCGGACTGGGTCGACGTAAGTGCGGATATCACGTATGCCGCAAGTCCGACCTCATGTTCGCGCCATAGACAAGGACACCGTCTCCATGTTCGAGGAGGCCTTCAAGCAGGAGCCGACGAATGAAGACCTCGGCGCACAGACATTCCTCGCCAACGTACGCGCCGGACACTGGAAGGCAGCGCAGCAGGCGAGCTATACTTTGCGAGTGCTGACACGGTGCATTGACCCTTTGTAGGTGGGCACCAAAATATACAAGCAGTTCCACAAAGAACAGTACTTGTACTGGAGTGTGATGTCTGCTGTCCTGCAGGTGAGCTCTCTTCACATTTCCATGTGCTTATCCGATCTCATCGTTGTTACAGGCCAATGATGTATCCACGCCGAAGAACATGCGTTCCCTGCTCTACCAACTCGCCAACCGCCTCATATCCTCGTCCCCCAGCCCCTCCTTCAACCAAGCCGACCGCTTCCACCTCCACCTCTCCATCCTGCGTGAACTCGGGCTCTATGACGAGGCTTCGAAGCTTCTTGACAGCGACATCGGCAAATACATCTGCTCCACAAGTCTCGTCTGCAACGAAATTCGACGCGATATAGCCCGCGACAGAGGCCTCATCCAAGAAGAGGGCAAGCGAGCCGAAGAACTCATCGTCGAGCACAAGTGCGTAGCACTCGACCTAACATATGACGCGTTCTCTGATATCCAGACAGTGACCGGAACTGGCTTGAGTTCCTTGCCATTCTTGACGCGACATTCGTCTCTGTTTCGGACGAGACGCGTAAAGATGAGATAGTCGCCGAATGTGCAAGGGTTCAGGAACTGTTCTCGGACATTGCGGCCAAGGATGGCAAAAAGGACAGATCAGGTCCTCTTGCTCTCATAGAGTTGGAGAAGCGTTCACGACAACACGGTCTATCAACTGGCAAGTCACCCATTTAGTTGCATCCGGAGACTAACACATTCGAATCGAACAGATGGTGGTAGGATGCTCGAGTTGCTGAAAGACTACTTCCAAAAAATTGGCGACAAAGCTTGCTGTTACGAGGATCTAGTCCCCTACGTGCAGCTGGAAGGAGATGATGCTTCAAATTGGGCCACCTACCTCACGACTGTATCCTCATCCTACGTGCGCACCCTACTTGAACAGCTTTCACCCCACTAACACCCACAAAGACGCCAACATCCGATCTGCAACGCCTCATCAACGCCCACAAACTGATACGCTATAACCTCACCTCCTCCGAAATAACCGTCGAGTCGGAACTCGCTCTCGCAGATACCTACACCAAGCATTATCTTGAGGGTCTCCCGCTGGGCAAGAACCTGGCAGCGACGGAATTACAACCGGCTGACGACCTGGCCATTTTGGCCGGACATGCCTTTATCAACGTCTGGACCATGACCCACGAAGAGAAATACCTCTTCAATGCTGTTGCTCTACTAGAATTTGCCAGCGGAAAAAGCAACCCTTCTTTCCGTATACGGTTAATGCTCATACGGATATACCGTCTGCTTGGTTTGTTTTCAACTCTCTCTTCCAATCCTCAGCTTATTGGTGGCATACAGGGTGTCCGTCTATGGCGATAGAACACTATCGTGCAGTGAATATTAAGCAGATCCAAAATGACACTCTATCGCACTTCCTTCTTTCCCGATCCTCCCCCTTCTCTCTAGCGGCTACTGGCGACCTCACGTTTATGACCGAACACATAGAATCCTCGCAGATATACATCAACAACACTCAGGATGTCAGTCGCGAAGACCTTCATTGTTCATACTTTTCTGATAAATTTTGCAGACCCCAGAATACGTTGTACGGGCATTCACTGGCGAGAAATACTCACAGGTTCGATCCCTCGATGTCTATCTGGGCTACAGACCATAACGGATCGTTTATCTAGATCCCGGAATTCATCACATTCGAAAACCGGGTGGAGTGCTCTCTACAGCGTAATATCGCCAAGGTAGAGCACACACGTATGCGTCTCGGCTTCGACCTCGTCTCTTCTGAGATCATCGATATGGAACTCATTGACTTGAAGTTCATATTTGACCGGGGTGCGCCATCTTCGTTGCTCAGAGTTTGTTATGCTGGAGTTCAAGCTTGTTCTTGCAGATCACTTCGATAACCGAGATTTCTCGGTTCTACCGAATTACCAGCCTCGGTCGATAACGTCCCTCAATGAGCAGACTATGTTATTTGGCAAGTCGGAAGGGGTATGTTTCTTTCGAATTCGGACATGACTGTTGTATTGACTGCTTTGTAGAAAGGATGGCTGTGGACATTCCTGAAGGTCTACATCAGGGCTTTCCAGCATGCAAGTGACTTGGATGACACCGTGGAGGAGAAGCTGTTGATTGGCGACCGGCCAAAGGCCACTGAAGCCAACTCGACACCCTTGAAGGAGCGCATGGCCAAGCGATCCGATGAGGAGCTCTCCGAGGTACATCAAGGTGCTTTTGGTACATATGTTCAATTGCTAATCCATGTGCATTCATAGTTGACGGAGGACGAGTTATCGTTTGTGCGGTTCGCCGATGCATTGGCGCAGTGGTTGGAACCTCATCATGACTATGTCCGACCGCCGCCATCGGTCGTCCTCGCGGAGGCGGCTAAGTTGACGGAGCTGAAGACCGGCCACCCTTTGAAGGGTATTGAGCTTCCTCCGACCAACGGTCACCCGCACAAGAAGGATGTGGAAGCGCCGCCTGTGACAGAGCCTCCGGCACTAGTTGTGTCGTTCTTTGAAGGTATTTTTGTTTCGAAACAATCATCTCACGGACCTGGTTGACGCTCCAATGCAGACATGACGACCCGTTTCGCTCAGGCGAAGACCGAGCAAACACCGGTCGCTGCATTATACGTGGCTGCTCTGATGCAAGAGGTTCGAACACTTCGCTTGATATAGAATCCTGGAATGAGCTGACGATACATGCAGGCATTCGTGCTCTTGATGCTGGAGACATTCAGGTTCAAGAGCAACTCCACTATCAAGATCCACAAGCTTGGGAACTTAGTCGCGCATTTCAAGCCGATTAAGGCTCAGGCGCTTGCATCACTCAAGGATGTGGCAGCCCAACTTGTCAAGATGAGCGAGTCGGAGGGTACCGCCCCGCGACGGAAGGAAATCGTCGATGCCTGTGCTCAGGGTGCGATGAAGGAGGTAAGAATTCAAGCTGTACATTCGGTCGATATGCACCCGCTGATTGTGTGGCTCAGATTGACCATGATTATGTCCTGAACGTGGCGAAGAAGCTGTCGGATTCGCGGAAAGCGATGCTCGAGGGCTATGGCAAGGGAATACCTCGTGTATGCGCGATGTATCCCAACTAATGTCGACTACTTATGTTATGACCACGACGCCGACGAGTATTAGAATACTGTATTCCAGATAGTACTTACCCCAACTCACTTACCACAGCATCCCACTCAAATAACAAGGAAATTATATCATTACATTCTACATAGTGAAGGTACATCTACCGACTTCTACACGTCTACGAGCTTCTACCTAGGATGTTCATTCTTTCTTCTCGGAGACGACGAGGTAGGTCTTGTAAGGGTATTCGAAAACTCCCTTTTCCTCGTCGATCCACTTCTTGTCATCACCGCGAGTGACGATCTCCTTCACATCAGCGAGCGTTGCAGCGCGGTCCTCTTCAGGAAGCGTCTGGATGTAACTTTTGCTGTTCGCGCGGCCTATGGCCAAGTCTAGGGTGGTCTCTAGTGTGTAAGCCCAGGTCTTCTCGTTAGGCGGCTTGAAGAACTTTTGGTAGGACGGAGTGTCGAAGGTGGCGCGCCAGAGGCCGAGACGGAATTGGGGAGTCCCGTTTTCGTGTTGCTCTATCCGGCTGCGCAGCTGACCTACCCAGCGGGCGGCATCTCTGGAGCATTGATGAGCACACGAAGAGATGAGGCGCAGAACTCGTACCGATCCTCGAGGTTCCAGATGAACGCCACAACACCTCCGGGCTTGAGGATCCTGGCGAATTCGGCTGATGCGGCGTCAAAGTCAGGACACCAGTGGAAGGCCTGGATTGATTGAATATTTTATTAGAACAAGCAGGCTACCAGGACAAACTTGGGCGATAGTGATCAAGTCAGCCCAACCATCCTCGATACCCGTGTGGGTGAAGCTGCCTTCTTGGGTGCTAGCACGCTTGTCGTCGACTGTCTTGATGAAGACATCGCGCATGCCTTCGCTGGGCTCGACGGCTTTCAGCGATGCGATGGATTCGGCCCAGTCTGGGTGCTTCAAGAACGCGCGCGTGAATATACCCGTTCCGGACCCGATTCTTGAATGAACGCGTAGATCAGTGTCGATCCCATTGAGTATTCATTATACACACTCGACCACGTTTAGAGGTGCCTGTACTGGAACAGCTGCCCTTATGGCAGCAATAGCATTGGCTTGATAAGAAGGTCGCACCCTAATAACATCGAAGGAGCGTTATGAGGAGATAGAACGGATTAAATGATAGGCCCAACTGACCTGTCGTAAAGCTCGTTGGTTCCGGTGCCGAATCCATGCTTGGCGACGTTGTGAACAGTGGTCATGGTGCGAGTTTGGAGAGTGTGGGGGGGTAGGTGTACTACTCGGGTGATGATAAGACGAAACATGCCGGGGCCTGGCTTTATATAGTGATATGTACTCATGACTCAAGAGAAGCCATGGGGCGGCCCTAGGTCAGAGTCATAGACGGCTTGACGCTATTGTGAGCAGTTATTGCACGTTGATTCATGTCGAACGACTGGAGGGATTATATTCCATGCGGCCCGGGGGTCGACCTGGGGGGAGGACTGCTCGGGAGGCACCCATTTCTGATTGATCGATCAGTGACTCGGAGCACAGTAACCCAATATGACAAGCACCTACCTGGCGACCATCCGCTGTATGCTCAGCGCCGCATTGGGGTCTACTAGGCTTGTTAGAGGACACCCCGCTTGGACGCATGGGAGACTCGACGCTGACGGTCCACCTCGTCTCCTCCGGAAAGCCTGTCGTTCTGACCGGCTCGGCTACTTCCCTTTCCGTCAAGAACGAGCATAACAGTCAGTACTATATACCCTCTGGCTTTGAGCTTGAACGAGCTTCTAAGACCGCACAGAAACGGCGCAGATACCGATCCGCCAGGTCATTCAAGCAGAGTACACCTTCGAGAGCCACGTCTTGCAGGTTTCGTACGTGCTGAGGAAGAAAGCAAAGGGCTCGTACGCTCTCTACCGCCTGGAAGGCAAAGTGCAAGGCGAGGCTGAGGCTGCGACTGAATGGGCTTCCTCTGTGACCAAGGCTGCATACGATGGTTCGTTTGACCCTTCGTTGAGTCTGCCAACCGACCCGGACATCTGACACGTCTATTCCTCAGACCTCGGTGTCAAACGGGGACGTCGTCTGAAAGTTGTAGTCAACCCCCATGGTGGTCTGGTACGTGTTCCGAGCCTACTTACGTCGGATCCACCCGCCTCACGTCCATCCAGCGTAAAGGAACCGCCATATTCACCAAGACCGTTGAACCCGTTCTACGCGCTGCAGGCTGTTCCTTGGACATCATATGTGCGTACATGGACTACCTTCACCTTCGAAACTCTAATTGTGCAGATACTACGCGTCAGGGACATGCCTATGACATTGCAAAGGAACTTCCCCTAAACTACGACGCGATCCTCAGCGTATCCGGGGATGGTCTCATTCACGAAATCATGAATGGTCTTGCACATCATGAGCATCCAAAAAAGGCCTTCGCCATTCCAATTGCCCCCATACCAACTGGGACCGGTAATGGACTCTCATTGAATATTCTTGGGATAACAGTAACGCATCCGTCGCTTGTACTCTCTCCTCCCCGCTGACGAGACTCAGGACGGTTTTGATGTTGTGGCGGCTGCACTCAATGTTGTCAAAGGTGTGCAGTCTCTTATCAGCCATCTACAGATGATCCGACGTGTTTTGGAGGCTTCCCCATGCAGGTCGATGTCTTTTCTTTCGTTCAGAACGACAAGCGCACCATCTCGTTTATGAGCCAGGCCTTGGGCTTGATGGCAGGTATGTGACAAGGATGCAGCCTCATATTCCTGGCCAACGTAGAACCTTGACCCAGACGCCGACATTGGAACTGAGAACTTGCGATGGATGGGCGACACGCGATTTATTGTGGGCTTTCTAAGAGGATGTGAGTCTAAACACGCTGGACATCCTGTCTTCTCATATGCTGTAGTGATACCTTTCAAGCCTTGTGCTGTGGAATTGTCGTACCTACCGTCACCGAAGGACAAGGCCACGATGGCTGAGGAATACCGCGAGCGACACATGAATGACCGGTTGGGCACCACACCCCCAGCCGCTGAGACTAATGGGGCTGAGACGAGTGATGCTTTACCTCCTCTCCGAATGGACCATGACTTTGATTCCTGGACTGTCTTCAAGGAGCCGCTTCTCTTCCTGTATGCTGGGAAAGGGCCTTACGTTGGACGGTAAGCACGTCTGTCCTGAGGCCAATGACTTTCGTCCAACTCGATCTCTAATAGTGACTTCATGGCTTTCCCCGCATCATTACCCGACGACGGCCTCATCGATCTCGTGGCGCAAGTAACGGTAGGTCAAACCCTCACAGCAGTCGAAACAGACTTGCTAAATGTCCCATAGTCCTCTCGTGGAGAGCTCCTGGCCGAGATAAACCAAGGAGCTCAAGGTGGCCACTTCTGGAATGACAACGTAAGCTACCTCTCACCTACGCTTGTACGATAATTTGCCTGCTGAATTGGCCTTCCCCAGTGTCACTACATCAAGGCTCATGCCTATAGAGTCAAGCCCCTGGGAAAGACGGGTGCGCTGTCCATCGATGGGGAGGCTTTCCCTATGGCTCCGTTCTACGTCGAAGTGCACCCAAAGCTTGCCACCCTCATGAGTCCTCATGGGTATTACGCTGCTGATTTTCCTGCGAAACGGAAATAACTCGCTCGGGCTCGTGGTTGTCAGACTTGAATTTAAACTCACTACCTTACCCGCTCTGTTTTCTTGCTATAATTCCACATAATATCAGTTGTTTGTCTCGACGTAGTTCATGTGCATGAAATCGCGCGCCAAATGGTGTGAGCTCAAGCTAGTTATGCTTTATGTCCTAAAATAATCATTTTCATGATGATTTCGACCCGGGTCCAATAGCCAATTCTTGGCACAATCGAGTTCGCTGTGACCGACGACGACCACGATGGCGACATTCTCTGCCTCTCCCGCTCCCCGGCGCTCGATGCGCCTGCGCGCAGTCCCGACATCACCCTCGCGTACTGGCGGGAGCCGCCTGGGCACGCCAATGAACGCGTCCGAACATTCTTTTGAAGGCGCGAGTATGCGCGCATCGGTATTTTCTGCCATGGACGTCGACGAAGAGGGCTCAGAAAGGGCGACTCCGATGCCGCCCACCTCAACATACTTTGCAAAATCCGACCAGCTGGCGGTATCATTCTATTCCGACTTGCCTGTCGAGGTCATGCAGGTTCTCCGCAACGCCGGTGCGCCACATTCTCAGGCGCGGCCTGGTCGTGTTCGCTGATGGATGAACAGATTTCTACGGAGGGACATACACCGGAGACATCGATACAACGACGGGGTTCGCATTGGTGGCATCGGCAGAGACGTGTTTTGTGTGGCAGCATGTGCAGGTGCGGGGTTGTGTCGCTGGTACGCCGGGAACGCTGTTGACGACGCGCTAGGCAGTAAAAGGCATACCGACATGCTACATCTTTTCTTGTCCGAGGGATTATGACCAGACTTCGGCTCCTTTGCATGGGCTCATCCCATACAGCTCTTCCCGCGAACCAGGCCTCATCCTCATGTCGCCGTCGGGACAAACGCGGGTGTGGGACAGCATCAGCATCGGTCTCGCTGGCGGCGACCATTTTTCGACTTCAACACTCCCGTTGGCTTCTGATGAGTATATAACCAATCTTCTACGCGTCGATGTAGGACTTCATTTCGTCCTTCCAATCCAAACCTCACATATTGCCAGGCCCAAACCTTCATCGCGTCAACCTCATCAGGAACACTCAATCGCCTCATGCTGGTGCCTATAGGTGGAAAGCTGCAACTCACAACACATGCCTTCGCTCGACCGGCCTCCGCGTTGTCCTTGACTCGAATATACACCTCCTTCTTCGCTCCTACATCGTCTGCGATGATAGCTGAACCCGGAAATGTCAATGCCGTGGCGGTGGGTCGGACGACTGCTGATGGTGGCAAGGATGTCTGGACGCTAGTGGATACAAGGATACAGAAGTGGGAGCTGAAAGCAGAGGGATGGGAAGACCTGCTTGTCGACGAAGAACTCTCGGCGCTATTCTGCAAAGCAATACGAAGGAACCTTGGGGTGACGGAGTCTGACGATACTCGACTGGACTTGGAATTTCTGGATATTGCTATCAACAGGTATGCCGATTTTCTCCGTTCAGTACTTTTCTTCTGACGATCTCAATGAAAGTGCTGGTCTTCTTGTTGTCCTGGCGTCTTTTGCTGGTCCCGATGCCGCGAATGCAATGTCTGCCAACGGGACAAGACGACTGTACACAATTGTGCATCTCCGTAATCTTGGTGCTACATTTGGTGCAGAGGCTTGTCATCGAGTTCCTTACCAGAGCGTGAGTTTGTTGCCTGTCGCAGGAGTGCACTCAATGAGACCTTCTTCTAGACTTCATCGTCCGGTGCCCCAATGCATCCGCGCCTGCAGTTGATCCAAGGTGGAGAAATAATCAGTGTCCAATTCGGAGATGCCATCGCCTTGGTCTCGACGCGTCAGTTCTCTTTTGCACCACTCTGAAGATGGTCTAACAGATTATGCAGGATCCGAATATAAGGACCGCCTGGAGCTCAAGTCAAACAGCGATCGTACTCTCGGTGTTGGCATCTTCAACGCTGAAAGCGCAATCCTCGTCCTTACTTCTGGAACCATGCTCAAGGCGTACATTGACTCAAACAATATTCGGGATGTCAACCTTGAGTGAGCACCGTTTGAGTTTGGCTGGTACATGTACTAAGGAAGTCTTAGAACCGGTAAAATCAACCTGATCAAGTCTATCATGACCCAAGCTGTTCTCTATGGATCAATACCACAGGTACGTAGCCTCGACCCTTCAAGGCTCCGCGACTGATCATCTCTCAGAATCCTCTCATGTTCACCTTCCCTCCTGAGGTCGATGAAGAGAGTCTGATGCAAGGAGCGGAACAGCTCAGCCACTCGATTCTCGAGTCAGATCCTCTTCTGGTTTTGCGCAATAATGACCTGCATAGCCAAATGACGTCTCGCAAGGAGAGATTGGGCTTTTTAATCCGGTTCATCAATGACAACGCTGTCTTGGGCAAGGTTAGTAAAGAACAAACGTTACGAACTCGTTTGCTTACTCTTCTGGTAGTTGTCTCAGACGAGCAGGCAGAGGCTTGCTGTTGACGCGGAAAAGTTATATGCCGCGCACCAATTGTGGGTGCAGCACAATGATACTCTTGGGTGAGCGCTTGTCTTCTAAGGGTGAACATTCCCTTTCTGATGAAGGCTATAGTACTGGCCGACAGTTCAGCATTCTTCATGAAACTGTCCATTCTTACATGGGCGACATCCAGGAGGGTCACCATGAGGACGTTATGAGGACCTTCTTCAAGCTTCGCGCCGCCGACATAGGAAAGATTGCGATTCGAATTCCGGAGGTGACCATGAAGGCGGTCAACGCTGGTCAAAACATTGCGGAGCTGCTTCCCGAAGCAAACAACGTCGTCTTGGTAAGTGTCCTGATCGACTCGTGGAATCAACTAACGGAACATGCAGTGCATTCTCAAATCGTCATTCGAATACCGGGAATATAACAAGGATGTGTATGGATTGAGCATGCCTATGATCAGTCCGTGGACCAGTGATGTCTCTGTGGTAGAGGTTGTCCACGGATTGTTTGAACAGACCACGGAGCAGGTTGAAAAGCCAATGCCCGGACATCATGACCCAGAGCTGAGAGCTCAGTTACCCGTATTGGCGGGCATTCTCTTCGCGTGCCTACACGAGCGGCTCGACTGGATCGAAAGGTGGTTACATTGCTCTCCATGTATCTTGATCTCATTTTCCCCCTAGTGCTGCGAGAAACCAAGATCCAGGCGCACAAGCAGAGTATCTGGATCTTCAGCAGAAGATTCTCGTCGTGCAACCCAGCGCTCTGGAGACGCTTAGACGAAACGGTCATTCTGGGTCCGCTTTCACTCTTGCTGAAAAATATCATGATTTCGCAAGTCTTGCCGCGCTGTGTAACAAGGAGGTCGTCTATCCTCCATCCAGCAACCCTCATCTCATCAGGATACAAAATTACCTCGACCGTTTCAAAGACGAGTTCGCAGCGGAGCTCTACAAGTGGTACATCCAGCATGGTCAGTGGCGATGATTGTCATTCGCTTTGTGATGCTGACTGGTGGGTATAGGGGAGTTGCGCGTTCTCTTTGCTCAGGACGACATGCATATCGGCTACATGGACAGGTTCTTTGCAGAGAATCCTAACCCAGCGATCTCATGGATTCATGATTTGGGACTGCAGCGCTACGAGGCTGCTTCCGTGGCTCTTCTGACGGAGTCTCGAGACACGAGTACTGTAGCGCCAAAGCAGGTACATATGCCTTTTTCTGCCAGAAGTGTTCCTCACACAAAAGGTTCAACCAGCTCATGTTGAGTATCGGAAAGTTGGCGCATCTCACTGAATCAGGTCGGCCTGATGATGAAATATTGGCTGGTCCGTGACTTTCATCCCACCTCTCTATAACGGCGCATCTCACCAGTGAATAGCCTTCAACGACGACCTTGATTTCGTCAGCGTTCATGCTGAACTGCGAGAGGAGTTCCACGCCGTCATTCAGACCCTTCGTGGGCGCCAATCTCTTGACAGTCAGACAGACGCGATCGTTAAGGCGACGGCTTCTGGACTCGGTGAGCGCATTGCCCTTACACTGGTAAGATCCATCACTTCCACACAATTCTCCATGGCTCAAAGGGATTAGGTGTTTAAAGACTTTGTCCGCACGTTACTGCAAGGGAAGGTGTTGTCTGTGGAAGACGCTGTCGATTTGCTGTCCTTAAAAGACAATGAGGAGTCGCTTGACGCGTATGCTACTGCCCTCAAGCTGCTCGTTCGAGCTCCGGTGAGCCTATCTTGATCTTAGCTGTGTGTACAAACTAACGTATGCTCCAGCACATACCAGACGCTCGTAGAGCATCGGCCTTCCGATCAATATGGCGCAGAGTTTATCTTCACGACGAGTAAGTCCCCAAGTTTGGCTTCATCGCATGACTCTGATGGCGCGTTCAGCTGGCGCACGCTACAAAGGACTGGCCGAGTACCTGACAGCGAGCTGAACGACCGGTTCAGGTATACTGCGCTATATGTCACGTTTAGGAATATGATCGCGGATGGCTTCCACCTGGAGGAGTACGAAGCTAACCCCCAGGTTGCGCTCGTGCCGCCGACCCCACAGGAAATTGGTTCACGATGGCCTGGAATGCCTGCTGAAGATGTGGAAAGTCTGATGAACGACTACGTGCTAGAAGAGGACAGTCTGGGTGAGCTGGAGCTGGACGACGTGTATGACAAGATTCGCGTGCTGGCGGAGGAGGACGTTGAGGCTGATAGATCGAGTGTACCGGCATAGTATTTTATCCTTCATCACATTGTATCTTGTAAATAACGCTCTCTATCGTTGAGACAGTTAATGGGGCCGGCACTGCCAATGCTTTGTGAGCCGTATTAGTGCCACCCTTTGGTCGCTGTCGATACGCTTGCTAGATATAGCTGAGACTTCTGATTTGAGACTTGCAGTCCTTGATTCTGGACCTGTCAGTGCGCCACAGTTCAGCTGGCCAGGTCCAATGTCGCATATTCCATTTTTGCAAAATTATTTTGCCTTTTATTTTGCGCATGATTGAGATCTTCATCTTATCTTATCAGTGCTCAATAATCCCTGCTTTTCAAAACTTTTCATCTGCTCTGATCAGTCAGCTCGTCGGGCGGCTTTCTAATTGACATACGCGGGCTTAAAAAGGCGTCTGATTACTAGCGTTCTTGGTTCCCAACAACAACCGGATTAGCACCTATGATGGAACACCGCCCCGAAGAAGAGGACATGGACGAAGGAGAGCAGTACATCACCAACGACGATGTGCTCGCCGAGGTCGCGGATGACGGCGATCACCTCATGGACGACGAGGAGGACGATGAGGTCGGGGATCTGCCCAGCGCGTCCGGCTCGGGGGAGGACAACTCTGTACAAGCCTTCACCCCCCACTCCGCGTCGGTCTTCGCCATCGCTGTGCACCCCACCGAAGGCCTCGCTGCGTCTGGAGGGGAGGACGACGTTGGGTACATCTGGGACATTACGGACGGGGAGGTCCTCGTCAAGCTCACGGGCCACACCGACAGCGTTACATGCACGGCGTGGAGCCACGATGGGCAGCTCATCGCGACTGGCGGTATGGATGGCAAGATCAGGATATGGAGGCGTGTGGGAACGGAGGACTATCGCATTTGGGAGTTCTTGACGGAGCTGCAGGGGCCTGATGAAGTTATGGTGCGCTTTCTCAAAAATTGCGCCTTCTGTAGAAAACTGATCTCAACTGCCAGTTCTTGAGATGGCATCCCAAGGGAAACGTACTCCTGGCTGGTTCCAATGATTCTACTTTGTGGCTGTGGCAGCGTAAGTCACCGTTATTCCATCTTAATCATTCACTGAACAAACCACAGTCCCTAGTGGTACTACCATGCAAGTGTTCGCGGGCCACACTGGCGCCGTACAGTGCGGTGAATTCACTCCAGATGGTACGCGACTCGTTCCCATCTCGTTCATATACTAACTTCTCTCAGGGAAACGTATTATCTCTGCCTGCGCAGACGGAACATTGCTGTTCTGGGATCCACGGTCCCCCAATCCTCTCTTCAAGCTCACAGCCGCTGACGCACGGTTCAACTTGGACGGCATAACCTCCCTCGCCATCAATCCAGCTTCGACTCTGGCTGTTGTCGGAGGCGCTGCTGGTGGCGTCCGTGTTGTCAGCCTAAGTAAAGGCGAAGTCGTTACTGGACTTGGTGGCCACACAGAGGGAGAGAGCATAGAGGCTGTTCAGTTCCTTGACTTTACTGGATCCAATGCCGGTGCTGGTATCGTCGCCACCGGTGCGACGGACGGCAAGATTTGCATATGGGATATGACCACTATGCGTCTACGAACGACATTAGAACACCAGGTTCGTGCTTGGTTGCCTGTATTGACGCGCATATGCTTATTGTGTTGCAGGACGCCGTCACGACCTTACTGAGCGTACCAAATCCAAAAGGATACCTGTTGGTGTCCGCATCTGCCGACAAGACGTTGAAGACATGGGACGCACGGACGGGAACGCTTGTTCGTGCACACAAGGGGCACCAGGGTCCCGTACTCGGAGCATCGCTGGGATTGGACGGCACTGTGATTGTCAGCGCTGGTGATGATGGTGTATGCTTGGTGTACACAACGGAAGAGGTAGAAGAGTAGATTGTCGACTATTTAAGACTGTTCTTGAATGAACTGTATGCTGACGAAAGTGCGGAAGAGACCTGCTTGGGGTAAGGCAGACCCAAGCTCTCCGCCGCGTCGTCCCAGAAGCCTCCTTGACCCAAGGTAGTCGGTGCCGAGTCGTCGTTGAGTGGTGCGTCGGCGTCGGCGTCAATGGCATTCGACGCGGGCCCGCCGCCGAGATGTGTCTCTGTTCCAGCGACAGTGAGTATTTTCGGGATGGGAATCGCCTCCTCTGGTGCTGCTGGTGTGGAAGAACCCCAAGCGTCGGGAACAAAAGGCTGCGAGAGGAAACGTCAGAGAGAAACACGCTTGGAAGGACACGGACTGACGATTTGGACAGGACGTTCTGGGTCGTCTATAGCGAGATCCGGCAGCTTGATGTCCATGAATCCATTCGGCACCCCATCGTGGAATTCGTTGGTCGGGGGAATCCCGGGTGCGTCTGGGAGGACGAGAGTGGGTGACGCGCTGGCGTGGGCTGTGGCGGAGGAGGAGATGCTCTTTTCGTGCTCATGAAGGCGGAGGACGAGGCTGCTCTTGTTCCCGGCACTGTTGAGCGGGTGAGACGAGGCAAGGGTAGAGCCGCGACAAGTTGACTGACGGAGATAGCCCGCGGGCCCGGGCTTCTTTTTTGAGATCAGAGACGGTGTGCTGCTCCCACGAGCGGGAGAGCACTGCCGGCGACACAAAGGCCCTGCGCTGGGCGAGCTGGATGGTGGTGGCAGCGGCGGTCCTGAGAGCGTACATGATGGTGAGGGAGTCGGTATGCTAGTCCTAACCCCAATCGGGAATGAAGCTCCCGATCAGAATACTATATTGGGAAAATGTATCTTGTCTACAAATTGACGATGAAACCCAGACCGTTGGCAGATATATCGACAGCTATATACTACTCATGAGATAGTACTATCTACTTCTGGTGCTAAGTGAGTGTCAGTACGGTCGAGCGACTATCTGGCTGCCACGTGACGAGCGATCGATTATCAAATGCCCAGCCTCGTGTTTCCCCCGTGGCGCACTCTTTGCTTTCCTCTGCGCCACGAGCATGCTTCTATCTCCCGCGTGAGGCGCCCTTCCCACCGTCTCCCACACCGCTTCTCCTCACCGCCATGATCTCCCTTTCCGCCAGATCCACCAACGCCAGTCTCCCACCGCAGGGCGGAGGCGGTTTTTGGGGCAGGATAAAAGGCGGAGGCAAAAGCAAAGATGCCGAGGTACGCGAAAAGCACGCCCAGCAGCAGCAGGCCCTCGCCCGCCAGCGCCTCTTGACTCTTGCCTTTGACGACATGGAGACGATCAGGATGGTGCGCATCGAGCACGCTTTGTTCATGATCGCTATCTAATGTGCCTATACAGCTTCCAAACACATTTGCAGTATGCACTGCCTCCCGCCTTTTTCTGCTACTACTCACGCACCCTCGCAGGAACTTGAAGCAGTGGCTCGCGAATGGATCAAACCTCCGCCAGATGTCATGTTCTCCCTCCGAGTCCCCGTCGAATTCGCGTCTCTTGCAGCGGCGGTAAGCGCCAGCCCATCCATCGATGTCATTGGCTGATGATCTTCACAGCGCTTTGTCGCGGGCCCGTTCATCTACGTGAGCACAGCCTCGTCGTGTCGTGCGACACAACGCTAACATATGCTGTTACAGCTCACTTCAGAGGACTCGTTCCAAATAGCGACCATGGGCGTCGCCGGCCTTCGCGTTGAGATAGTCAGCGACGCCCCGCCACCACCAGATGAGCCTCCGTGCGTTTTACATCACATTATACGCTTCACATACTGACCATTGACGTTTACAGTGCGCCACCGTGATTACCTTTGCAATACTTCCGTTATCCTACGCTGATATCCATCTACAGCCCACCACCCGTTCTGGAAATGCCGGCAACTTTTAACCTGGAACTCGTACCCGGCCAGCACGTTGCGCTTGACACGACTGTCAATTCGGACGAGCTGGACATGGCGCGGATGGAGGACGGGACGACCGTTGATGGGATGTTCTGGGGCAAGCTCGATATCGTGCATCAGGGCGACACCCACAAGATGGAGTTCACGGGCACACGACTGCAGTCGGAGCAGTACAACCCCGAGATTATGTTCGACTCGCGCGTCGTCGCCAAACTCGCCGTCGCCACCAAACCCACCACCGCGCACTGCTCACTAAGTCTGCTCACCCCGGACGTGCAGTACTGTGATGTGGTGCTGACGTTCTCGCCGCTCTGGAAGCTCGGAATAACCTGGCCTCCCGCCGAGAAACTGGCTGATAACAAAGTCAAATATTTCTTGCGCGCGCACCCGGGAGGTGCTATGGAGCATTTCGAGAGCGAGATGGTGTCCACTGCGTTATATTATGAGGCGATGTGCGTTTTTGCTTTTGTTCAAATCGTATCGCAGCTGAGCTCAACTTTCGCAGACCTGACCCGAATATGCTGGAACCTAGCGACTACATCGCCCCGCGCAACGGTTTCGCGATGTCTTTCCGTGATTTCGTTCCGCATTTGATGAACGTCCTCGACCAACTCGGCATGTCTATGTATGCGCGGACAAATTTTATTAAGTGAGATCCATCCACTCTTTTCACACTCGCCTCCCTTTCATTGACCACCTTTCATCTATCAGCAATAACATGTACGCGTTCTCGCAGCACAAGAACATTGCATACAGGTTCCTTGCGCCGTCCAAAATCGCGGCCGCGGTGGACATATCCGTAACTTCAGATCCGTGCATCTTCCTGCGGCTCTTCTTGATCTTCCGCGGTCTCAACGACGACGATGTCGGCATCTTTGCGGGCGCAGGAGAGAAGGAGGCGAATACTGTTAACTGGCGAGAAATCGTAGGGTGGTCAGAGGAGTCCAAGGACCCGACGATGTTCCGTGTCCTCGAGACGTCCGTTCTGGAAGTGACATGAACGAAACGATTTTATGATTGATTATTGCTCCATGCTCTCTCATCTATTGGTCTACGTATACATACTATATACGCGCATCTTTCTTTCTATTAATGGGTTCCTTACGCACCTCACGTACTCATCGTTGTAGCCTTTTTGTTCCTTTTCTACGTACTTGGATCTAAACGACATGTTTTCTGTAATACATAGCTATAGGTAGACTTGTTACTTATCATTGTTTGGCAGGAGCTGCCAGTCACATCTCTGCCACTTACTACTACGTCGATATGGATGCGTCTAAAGTAAGTATGGACCCTAGTTCCGTGGGTAGTACCTTCTCAACTGTAATCTGTGATTAGCCGCGCAATTGCGGGTTTCGCTTCAACCTAAGGTCTGTAACCATCGCCCAGGCGAGACAGGCGACGCAGGCACACGACAAAGCTGCGATTATCATCCAAGGATGCCCCGCGGACAAAGTGCGTCGCGTCCTATGTAGGCGAATCTCAAATTGATCTGATTATGATTATCGCCATCAGGTCCACATCGTGGCGAACGTGTTCGAGATACGCGATGAGCAGCACTATCGCGGGTATAGACTGAACGACTCGACCGGCGGGATGTGGGCGCGGGCGTGGGGGAATGCGGAGGAGAACAATGAGGAGTTTAGGAAGACGGCGTTGGATATTGCGTGAGTCCCAGTTTGCATCCGGCGACGATCATTGGACACACACGCTCATTGTCGTTGATCAGCCAGGAGGATGTGGATAAGACGCGCCCCTACGTTAGTGTAGTTGGACAGATTGAGATATATCGTCCTCCGGGCAAACCGCGGAGAGTGTCGATACGCGTCGAGCACATCCACATCGCGGAGAGTGCACAGATGCTGGACCTGCATTTTCTGGAGTGTATAATGCAGTACACCATACTGGAGAAGAACGAGTTTCCGGTGTGTATCTCCCTTTTTGAGCCTCGATGTGGCTGCTAAAGGTCACTTCCAGCCCCGCTCTATACCTAGTACTCAGTCGCAAGCTGCTCCCCGGCTAATGAACGTGGACTCGGAAGGCGATGACTCTGCTTTGAACGAAGTTACCATTAGCTTTGCAGAAGCCTCTCTGGAGCCTGAGGGACTCGGAGACGAGGATGACGATGAAGTCCAACTTCTTCTTACTCCCCCTCCTCATTATTCTTCGCCGGCCCCTACGATTCACGCGTTGGCAGTGGCCACACCTCAAACGGCATTGGAGGCGCATCCCCGAACCCCAACGCATAATATACCCCGGGCTGTCAACGCGACCCCAGGACCGTCATCTAGACGACCTAACAGAACCACAGACTCAGTTCAGCGTCCCGAATCTTCGACCTTCATTGACCTCACTCTCGACTCCGAGTCGGACGACGAGGATATGGAAGTAGAGGTACAGGTAAACGGCGAAAGATCTCTCCTGTTCACGCCTTCCGGCTCTGGTCGCTCCATTATGCAAAGCCCGAATGGCAAGGGTAAGGGAAAGGGAAAGGAGACGCCGTCGATGATGGCAGCTTTGAACACGGCGAAGGCGCCCCGGAAACCCGATCCTCTGGCGGCCTTGAGCACTTTGCAGCGCGACCTAATCCTCTATATGAAGGAAGTGACGGGAGTGGGGAAGATATACCCTCGTGCGAGCTCTCAACAGTCTACTGGGAGCCAGGACTCATACCATGGCGTTCCGAGAGATGAGCTCGTGCGCCCATTCCTCAGGGAGCAGTTCACGCGGCCGGAGGTTGAGTACGTGCTGTACGAGTTCTACTCTACTCAATTCACCTCTAACGTCCATGTCCAGGGAAGCGCTGAAGGCCCTCCTCGACAAAGGGTATATTCATACAACAATCGACCCCCACCATTTTGCAGTTACTGACTGAACTGTGCCATCTGTGTACTATATTTCTTGGGTTCTTATTTCGAAGTTGATTTTTTCTCGTTGCCACCGAGACGCTGGCCCATCTCCTCAGGCTTCAGCATCCGCCCTCTACTTCCAGAGCGATGGATGTCCACTTCAACACGAACGTCGTCGTAATCGAGCTGAACACTCCTCGCCAGACTCCCACGCCAAACCAGCGCTGCCCCAACAAGGTCGCTGTACAACATCTGCACCTTCTGCAAGTTCGGGAAGATGTCCACCAGTAGCGGGAAAAGACCAGCGAACGCCTCCACTGCCTCCAGTGCCCGCATGGAAGGGTTCTCCCAAGTCGCGTACGGATCCACCGTCCGGATCTCAAAGTTGAGGACTCGGAGGTCGGGGGGCGGGGTGATTTTGCTAGCGGCGAAGCGTTTCTGCCATTCGGGCTGTGTGCAAGATACCTTTCTGAGGTTGAGGAACCGAAGACTGGGGAAGAGGATGAGGGTTTCTGCTATGAATGGGATGGGCACCGTCAAAGGAGACACAGTGAGGGTCTCGATATGGCGGCGGTGACAGTTATCCACCTTTCCAGCCGCGTGGAGAAAGCTTTCTGGCCTGCACGAGAAGGACGTGTCTACGGTTCTCAGCTTGCGACTGTCGAGGACTTTGGGAATGTACGTGTGGGGGCCGCGATAGAACGTGAGCTCCGGTACGATGGTACTCGGGAATGATTCTAGTTTGTGCTTCCGATCGTGTTCGCGGCCGCCCCGCGCGTCGCGGTGTATACAAAGGCGCTTGAGATGAGGGCATTTGGCCAAAGCTGGAAGGAGATACTGCGAGGGGATGCAAGTGAGGGAGATGTCCAGATCGGTAAGATGCACGAATGCCTTCTCCTTGCGAAGTAGTGCGGTGAGGATAGCATCCCCGGGGGTGGTATAGAGGCGGTGGAGGTACGTTGGATTGACGAATAACAAGAGAAAGCCTGCATCGTCTGATGGGGAGGTCGTACTGCGTGATGTGATACAGACTGTTTCCAGAGGCATGACGTCCATCCCACTGGCACGGACAATGGTGTTCGGGGAGAAACACGAATCTAGCGTGATGGAACGAAGGCGGAGAACCCGCAGGCCAATCATGCGCTGAGACGTGAGCTCGACACGGTTGCAGACCAGTGTGGCCAAGTTGGGGAAATTGGGTAAGATGTTGAAGATCTCATCGACAACACTGTCCATCAAGGTCGGAGAGCTAGTAGAGCTAGAGTCGTATCTCGGAGGGGAGATTGTACAATGAGTGACCACAGGCGCGGTGTGGGGGAGAAGAAGGAACTGTATGCGCTTGGAGAACTGGCGCCGGTAGGGCCAGTTAATGGCGGCTAAACCTTTGGTCGCGTATGGGTGGAAGACCAACTCTCTGAAGAGATATGGTTGCGCCAATGTGTACAAGGCCCGGCAGACGAGTGTCAAAGTCTGGACATCCTCGCGTGCGTGACACTGGAGGACGACTGAACGCCATATCGCAATGGTGAGGCCACCAGTCAGCAACGCATCGTCTGGAGTACTTCTAGATGTAGTGCCAAGAGTTGAGATGCTTGAGAGTGCTGGAAGAGTCCTCCTTCTCTTGACTGCCAGTGCCTGGCTGCTGTCAAGACGTTCCGCATGTCCCTCTGACACTGTATGTGAGCTTGAAGTCCGCGTGCTTGTCGTAGATGATCGCCGAAGTTTCAACCTATAGGGATTTCGACAACAATCTCAAGGCAGCAGGAATTGAACGAACCGTTGGATCATCTCGAGCATAAAGCTTGGCGTGAACTACATGCGAAGCCGTTCGGGACCAACATGTTTTTTCCTGGGAATCGACAATGCAAGGAAGATCACAGCTGGATCACAAAGTACCGAAAATTGACAGTTCTCATCGCCAGGCGCATGATGCATGTGGCCGAACACCCCGTCAAATGAAGTACAGATCAGATCGTCAAACTCTCTAAGCCACACTCCCGTGTAAGCGATACAGCAAGTTGTGAGCAATTCGACAAGACCCATAGATAGCTTTTATAGAGACCTCGATAAGCCCGTGAAAATTTAAGATAGTTGTCTGTTATACAGCGTAGTTGACTGAAAGAAAGTAAAAAGATACAGATATAATCTAAGAAAACGAGTGCTATCGGCCACCCCAGCCGGGGTTCGCATCCTGAATCATCGCTGCGCGCTGAGGATTCATACCTGGCGGTAGGGATTGCGATGCGAAAGCACCCGAATGATGGGAAGGTGTCTGATAGCCATAGGTTGATTGTGGAGGGGCATTGCCATACCTGTTTGGCCCAGGGGTGGTACCTCCTCCGTACGGGTTCGGTGTGGCAGCCGATTGACGAACAGACGCGTATCCAGGAGTCATACCACCAGTAGGACGAGCCGGTGTGCGCATACCAGCGCCAAACGGTGTGCGTCCACCTGCATTGAGGTTTTGTTGGTGGAGATGGCTGATGACAGAGTCAGTGAGTTGCAAAGACAAGAAGGGCGTGACAATGGACTGACCGAACTTTGAAGGCATCACAGAGCTCCGCCACACCAGCAGCCGCAGCCTCGAACAAGTAGTACGCTTCGGGGGTCACGCGAACAGGCTGTAGGACGGAATTAAGCACACCACGGTATGGCAGCATGAAGGGGAGCTTACCCATGATTGGACGGCAGCCTGCTTGTTAGCCAAGAAACACAGAGTGAAGTGGCCGGGTCGCTTCCGGTTGAGAGTGAATCCATACATACTTTTCGCGGGGTTAGCGGCCAACTGCTGTTTCAGGAATTGATCTGTGAGAGGTTTGAGTGAGAGTCGAAATCGACAGCGAGCAAAGAGCAACTGACGAAGCTCATCCTCGGATTTAGCTTTGAACCGCTCGTGATTCATCAGCTCCTCTACCCGACGAACCATGGCTTGCACATGGTTGACTATGAGTTCATCAAGATCGGAATAGATGTGCTGGGCATCGACCACAAGTTGTCCTCCCAACGATTGACCGGATGGATCAGGATTTCGGTCAGTAACATCTAAGAGAAAGATCAGAATGCGACGACAGATAAACGGGGACGGAAATACCGATGTGTTGGTACAGCTTCGTGTCAACTTTCCACGTCACGGCAAGATGGTCATTACCCTTGGACGAAGGACGGATGACAACGTCCCCTCGCTGTTGCTTCTCGAGGTAAGCTTCAGCCTGCGCAGTATTGAAGTTGTGGAAGTTGGGATGCTTGATGATACGTCGGTTGTTGGCAGTCTCTGCACGCTTCTTCCTCGCCAGTATGTCAAGGTCCTTCTCGTTCTGCGCGAGATCCCAATAGTCATCCGAGCGGACCCGCCGGAACGCGCCGTCTCCTTCCTTGATGTCTGAATGTCGAGTCGACAGTTCAACCAAGAACTGATCCGCCTCCAAATCGAGTTTGACATCCAGAACGACACCTTGAACTGCTGTGCTGGCAGATAATTGTTGGTCAGGGTCCTTCAAGAAGGTCGCCGAGACCACCCCCTCGATGCCGGAATCCAGACGCACGCTGGCCGTGTCCTTCAAGCGATGAATCCACACCGACACGATGAGGCCGACCCTCAACGTATGTTCGCTCTCTCCACTCAACATGGTCAAGACATCCCACGCAGCCAGAGGTGTCCAAGGAGTCCGCTGCTCGGAGTAAGGATTCAAAAGTTCCGCACGAAGAACATTCAAGGTATGGCGCTTGTGTTCGTTGTTGACTTTGTGCAAGCTGATGGCGAAGTCATCGAGGTTGAGTTCTGCCAACTTTTGCTCCCTCAAGGAGGTTTCAAAGAGGTCCACCACGGACTGCGATGGATGGACATCGTGAACGTCCTCTTCGTCGTATTCCATTGCATCTGAGGCCATCTTACGCGCGAGTTCGTAATCCGACGGATGAATACGAGTACTGTCCAAAGCATCTTGGACGTTGTCGTCGTCGCGTCGACCTTTCGAACCGGAGGCCTCTTGATATATCCGTAGGAAACCAGCGGCATTCATGAAGACGTCGTGATTCAAGAGATTGCCCTTGAGGAACTGACTTCGATTCGCCAAGTTGCCACCCTGTTTGACGTCAGTCCTGGAAGGCAGAAAATCACAGGAAAAGCCTCACCATAGACTGAATCCTCTGGGTAAGCTGCTCGGCTTTACGAGGACCAAGACCGCACACAAACGGTAGAAGGCGCCCGTAATGTGTCTCATTTGAAGCGCGGTTGATGTCCACTCCAACCTTGTTCGTGACATCGACAAGGACGCGCTCGAGGGCAATGAGTAGCTTCTCAGGAGGTACCTGAGCCCTGTCAGTAACGACATCCATGTAGTCACGACACTACATACCAGGTGCTGATCATCCTTGTCGAACGAAACCGCCGAAATGTCGGCAGCAAGGGCGGCATACTCATTCAACGGGCTCTGCGTGTACCTCGCAAGGCCAACACAGTACTTCGACACCTCGGAGAAATCTGGGAACTCTTTGGTGGCACGCTGACTGTGTTGGTACATACGAGCAACGTCGTCGCGAGCATAGATAACCGGTATGTTGAACTCTGGATCAGGGCGGTCGGATGGGTTGTTGGGATCGGCATTAGGACCAGCACGCAGCAGCTCCTTCAGACGCAGCGACAACTTGGTAGTGGCCATGGTGAATCCGCCAATGACGATGACATCAGGTTGCCGTCGCTTGATCAAGTCGAAGAGCTCGTCCTTCATAGCCTGATCGTACAAGTTGGCAATCTTGGTCGACTCCCGAGCTAGGCCTCTCTCGTCCAAGTACACGATGCAGATGTCATCACGTTGTGGGTCACCTTGACCCCAAGACATGGCCAAGACCGAGCTCGTCTCGCCAAAGGCTGTCCTGGGACTCTGGTACGGCGCGACATCGACCCGCTGACAACGAGGTGAGTTGTTGAAGAATTCGACACAAGGGCGGAAACAGCCATTCTCACCTTCCGAAGAACACTGGCGCATGAGGTTGTGATGAAGTCCTCGACTTCTTCGCGAAGATACTCCCGAACCCATTTCGATCCCACCGGTACCAAGTGCTGGTCCAGAGCTTCTTTGACAATCAAAGCGCGCTCCTCGTTCCAAGCTTTCGCAGACTCGTCGAAGCTGTCCGACGTGAAAGCATCGGTGAGTCGCCGTTCGACCTCGGAGTACTTGTCCCTGGGAAGGAATATCGACACAGTGACTAAGTGTTTGCTTTCCGCGTCCAAGATACGAAGGAACTGGGAGGAATCCAGCATCAACCTGATAGGTTTTGCCGATAGATATTTGAAGTTCTGGAGCAAAGCTGATTGAGATGTCCCGATTTCTGGGGGAATATGACACGTACGTAGTATGGATGGTGTTCGTCTATCTTGATCTTGCCTCGATCAGTGGGGAGCACAGTGACCACCGCGCTGTCTTTGTAGAACTTGCGAATGTGATTGCGTAGCACAGGGTCCTTACCCATCTCAGTGGCAATCAGCATGCGAGCTTGACGGAGGAGTTCACTTCCCGGTAAAGCCTTCGAGGGGTCGGGATCCGCATACTGTTCGGCATACTCAATAGGGTTTAGATCCTGGTTCTCGATGAAATGTAACTGGTGAGTCGCAACATAGTTCTGAACCACTTCTTGCGGTTTGAGTCCGAAAGCCTGGAGTTGAATGAGACCTTGGAGTAAGAGACCAAATATCGAGAGCATACCGCTGTGATACGAGAAGCCATCGTCTTCTTGGTGACCTCGTAGACAGAGATCCTACTCGGAGTCTTGTGCTTCTTCGGTGCGTCGTCCTCTTCATCATCATCGTGGAAGCGGAATGTATCGTCCGGCTTCTTATCCTTGTACAGCATGGTCAGCCATTCCGTTGCGTCTGCAACAACCTCGATAGAGTCAATCTCTGATATAATCTCTTCTTCAAAGTACTTGTCCTCGACTGAAAGTCGAGCAAAGGCCGCCTGTAGGGACTTTTTCCTCTCTAGCAGTGCCCGGTACTTTTGACCCAAAGCGTAGACTTTCCAGAGCTCGGGCAGAACGAGGAGCTCGACACGGGCGCGAGTCTCGAAATCAAAGTGGATGATGTTGTCTCGTTTGTGTGTCCAGATGTGAGGAACTTCAAGGTGCTCGATAAACATATGCTTGAGGGCAAGAGTCACAGCAAAAACCAGTTCGCCCTTGAGTTGCTGGTGTGGTCCGTCCGGGCTGAAGAACTGGTTGTTCTTCTTGTCGGATATACGCTGCGTGACCCAGAGAGCGGCATCGTTGAGATCCTCCTCTGTGAGATCCGGCAGTGAGATAAGGGAAGTGTTCCTTGACAAAGAGGATGTGGTAAGCTGCATGCGCTCCGGCACGTCCTCCATTCGAATGAGGTCGTCGTCTTCTGTCAACATTTTGTTTCTGATTTCGGATGGTTCGAAGACCTGGGCATGATTCAGAGAGATTAAAAGAAATGGATAGTAGGTGACGGACTGCGTCGTAGCGGATTTCATCCTTCGGTTGTGTCTCATCCTCTTCCGGTACATCAGCCATGGCAGCATAATGTTCCTCGTACTCGCGCCCATCGCCAAAGACGTCGTGCATTTCTTGCCATGCACTAAAGCGAGGTGTAAGCACATAGAGTGAGACCAGGATGTTACGCACTTTGCATCTATTCCCAGCATGCTATGTGGATGCACGGCGCGATTTTTGCGACGGTCCTCGTCGCGGCGCTGCTTGGCCTGGCGCCTCTCCTTTGCGGACGAGGCACCATGACCCGCGCCGCCTTCGTCGTCTTCATATTCGATGAAATCATCCATGTCTGCGTCTGCGTCCTCATCCTCGTCGCGGCGATCGTCGTCGTCCCAGATGTTGTGAATGTCCTCGGGCTGTGCGGCGTCATTGTCGTCGAGGTCGTCGTCGGAAGAGTCGACTACAGCACGTCTGGAAGATGAGGCGGCGGGCGGCGACTCGTAGCGGCGTTTGAGGCGGGTGAGGCATTTCTTGGGTTTGACGCCGGTGCTCTCGGTGATGAGATCAAGATCGTCCTCGTCGAGCTCTTCGCTTTCTTCGTCTTGATAGCTGCCTGTCAATAGGCGAAACAAAGCAGAGCCAGGTACATACGTCTTCTCCTCCTCTTCTTGCGGGGCCGCCGCTCCTCCTCCTCTTCCTCCTCCTCCTCGCCCTCGGGATCCTCCTCGTCAACAATGAAGCCCTGCTTGATGCGGAGCTCCTCCTCGGGGTCGTCCTCTTCCTCCTCAGAACTGTCGTCCGAGGCGCCGTGCGGCATGATAGCGTCGCCCGCGCCTTCCTCGTTGCCGTCGTCGGGTCCGTCCATCGTGACGTCCTCTTCAGGACCGTGTCCAAGGGGGCCGGGCGAAGACATGCTGGTAGTGGTATCAAGCCAAGTTTACGTCCGCTGTTCTCTTCGTTCCAGCCTAAACTGTGCTGACCAAGCGAGTCACCGTTCCTTTCTCGGCTGTCACAGTCACAAGGCACTTCACCATGGACCACGACGATCATCTCCGATTCATGCAGCTGGCACTCGCAGAGGCTGCAAAATGTGAACCATCGCCGACCGCGTTCTGTGTCGGCTGCGTACTTGTTCTGCCAGATACATTTGTTGATTCTCCGATCGTCATTGCCTCTGGTTTCTCCCGCGAATTGCCAGGAAATACGCACGCGGAAGCAAACGCGCTTCACAAACTTCGTGCTCTCACAACCGCCGAAGTGGCCTCTCTATTGCCGTCTTCATCTCCCACACCATCCATCGACGAGATTCTGTCTCACCTGGATGTCTACACAACCCTAGAACCATGCTCCATTCGCACGTCTGGACTCGCACCTTGTGCTGATGCTTTGATTGCTGCCAAAGTCAGACGCTGCTATATCGGAGTAGGGGAGCCGGATGACTTTGTACTATGCGAGGGTGCTCGCAAGCTTACGGACGCAGGTGTTCAAGTCATATGGGTCAAAGGTCTCGAAGAAGATAGTTTAAAGGCAGCTCGCCGCGGACATGAGCCGTGATGGTCGCTTTAGACAAGTTCTTGGATTGGCTCCGATATTCCAGATGCAAGTCTGGGCTGGGCGTATGTTCTTTGAATGATCTATTATTGATTCAATTGACCATACCCTCAGTGTTGCCAATGGATGAGAGGTGTCTTCCAAAGTCTTACGACCTAATCGAACTCAGCTATGAAACAAAGGCTACTATCAGCGCGTGATCGCGTCCAATTGAGCCATTGCCATCCTCTGAAGTCGCTTCACTGCACCGCAACTGTGGTCGACGAGGGAGATTGGTGGTGTTCTTTGCCATTGAAAAGAAAAGAGAAGAGAGCTCCGAGTGCAATACGAATTCGTGCGCGAGTACAGAGGGAGCATCTGTCTGTTCACACACCTCCAAGACGCGCTTGAGCTCAATTGTTGCACTTTGATCGTGCCGCACGGTCAGGGTCCCGCCTCAATTTGACAATCGATGGTCTTGTACACAACACTACAGCTCTTTGTTGCCCGAATCAAGTGTGGCCCTTTGTTTCCACTCATGGTTTTATATTGGTATCGGTGTGGCTCGCCTCTCCTCATCCCCACCACCTTCGCCACCCGTGTCCCGTCTAGCTCTCGATGCACAACATCATGTTAAGAAGCAACGGGTCTATCAATCGCTTGCCAGTGGAGACTCTCACCGAGGTAGAACTTACTCCTACCAGCCGACGAGGACTGAACTCACTCACTCACTCAGATTGTCCGACTCGTCCACCCGAGAGATATCCTCAGTCTCATCCTGCTTGATAAAACCATCCGCTCTCTGCTCCTCCGCGACTCCGCGTTGGTTATATGGCAAGGCTCTATCAACAATATCACTGGCCCGCCAATGCCTGCCATTCCGCCTGGCCTGAATCCAGCACAATGGGTGAATCTGCTCTTTGGGTCGCACTGTGGCGTAAGTCTCGTTCCTATCAGCATCATACCACGCTCGTTAACAGTATCTGCTCTGTGTAGTTCTGTGGACAGAGTCAGTCTGAGTTTGTCATCAAGCGAGAGTTCGTGTTCCGCTTCATCGCATGTGGCGATTGTTATCAAGCACAGTGAGCCTTCTTCACAGTGTCGGCTCTCATACAGGCTCATGAATGAACCCGCCAGACTCAAGACACTCGATGAGCTCCAAGATATGTATACGCCAGTCGCGTTTGGGCCCGATTTCGTCAACAATATCTGGAACTCCCTCGTCACAATTAGTGCGTATATCATTCTGTGAGCCCGGGACCTCATTGACCTCAACAACATTTTCCAGAGATAGATGAATCACAGGAAGCATGCTGTCTCCGCGACTTCCAGGCCGTCTTTTTGGCCATCCGCTCTATGCCCAAGAACAAACGAAAGGCTTTTTTCCTCCAGCTGGCAGCGAAGAACAAAGGTCTCGAGCATCACAAGGTAAGTCTCCTTGATTCCCAATCATCCATGCATTTAAGACTGCTGTGCAGCATGCTGCCTTGGCCGAATCATGGCGAGATAGCCATGTGAGGGCGGAATTCCAGGAGAAAAGCCTCCACAGAGGACAGCGCATAGAGTCTCGCATCGATAAGTACGTTGCGCGTTCGAGTCGCTATTTTTTTTTTCGACAGAGCTAATCCAATACCACCCAGGATAAGCAAGAATCTCGTCGCATTGGGCTACGCACACGAAATAGCCGTTCTCAAGCATTCTTATGGCATGAGGAATCACTGTCTTGTGGACCCTAAGACGACAGACGTGCCCCTCCTGTCCGACATGGGTGAGTTATCCGCCTCCCCTCCAACAACAGCGACAACCGCTCAATCCCAAAAACAGAATGGGATATGATCAAACAAGAGATGTGCCAGTTCATGGAGAAGGAGCGTGCTCGGAGACTCCTACCCTCATATCAGGCGAGCATCGAACAGCGCACTGATGTTGCATTGCAGGTTGTCATTGGACCGTTGAAGCAGCAGTACTTCATCCCGCGGGGATGGATTATCCCGTCACTCGCCGACCTCATGAAGTTTCCCACTCCGTCCGTGAACAACCTCTGGTGCAAGGAGTCTGGCCGAACCCCGACTTTGCGCGACGCTGTGGTCCTCCCCTACGAGCACGAGAACTTCGACACTTCCGAGGAGGCCGTGCAAAACCTTATACGCGAGCTATACCATGCCCATGACAAGTGGCTATCTGACATACACCACGATCTCCTTGCGGTGACCTTCAAAGGCACGCCGCCGACGATCCCGACGAACCCGGAAGAGGTTTTCCTGCCGTCGCGAGTGGTCAATTGCAGGGGATGCGCGCTGCCTGTCTTCTATCCGGAGGTGCTCACGCATCGCTGTGAGGGAAGAAGAGGCAAACTTCCGGAGGACCCGCAGTCGTGGTCGAAGGACCGGTTCGAAGTGGATGAGTATACACGAGCGCTCGTTTCGAAAGTGATTGCGTATCTGGGACTGGATCCCGAGCACGCGACTTTCAGGCAGCTTGATAAGCTCGGTGTGTATCTATGGTGGACGGGCGTGCCAGACCCGCAAACGAGGCGGCAAGATCGCGTCTACTATGGGTGGCGCAAATTCGTGAGTCCATTTTTCATGCCTTTGGATTGTCGTTGAATTCTTCTCCGTATTTCAGATATACGAATTTTCTGCGTGCAAAGAACATGAAAAAGTGTTGGCTATCTTTGATGAGAAGCAAGTCAACATCATACCTTGGACCGAGCTCGAGCTCGAAGGAAAGCCAAACAAAATATATGACGAGTCATCTCACTCGTATTATGCATGCACCAAATGCACTAGTGACTCTAGAGTCGATCGCCAGATGGTCTTTGGGGATATGGTCAAGCATTATAGACGGTGGTGAGTCTTCGTCCTGATGCGCGTTGTACGGTGGCTCACAGTATCTTACAGCCACAGGGACGTTAGCATACGAGATGGGATTCCAAAACGGATTGCACACTTCTTCACACCCTCAATTTATTCGGCTCCACCTTGGACGTGCCATAAGAAGCATATAGAGGTCGAGGCTTTATGCACATAACTTTAGGGGTCTCCTTTATACTTGTACAACGATTGTATTCTTGCCTAGGCTAAGGCATAATGCATGAAGATTTTCACATCTCAGTGACTGAACGTCTCCAAGACGATCTTTGCCGACGCGTAAAGGACGCGTTATTGATATCTGTTGTCCATCAGGGCCTTGACCATCAATCCTCATCATGTCAGAGCCTCAACCTGATTTGAACGAGGGCATTGAGTACTGGAACACCCAGCCAGCAACCTACGATGGCGTATTGGGCGGCTTTGGCACCGGGGTATCTATCCGCCAATGCTCATCTTCATTTCTCAAACTCTGATGCTCATTCCAGTCCCTGCCTCGCGTAGATGCCCTTGGATCCAGGCTCTTCCTCCTAAGCCTCCTCCCAGAGCTATCTACCGTCGAATCTGCTCTCAAACCGCTCAAATCGACGCATCCACCTCGACGGATACGTGCTCTGGACGTCGGGGCCGGCGTTGGGCGTGTTACCGCAGATACTCTCCTTCCCCTGGTTGACGATGTTCTGTTGCTCGAGCCTGTCGCGCCCTTCATACAAGAAGCACTTGCACGGGCTAAAAAACCCGATCCGGCTCTCAAGAACTGGAGGGGCCTCTCCGACAACACCACTAGTGTTACTTTTGTGCAAGGCGCATTGCAGAAATTTGACCCCGCTCGACCGTTAGGCGACCCATCCACACAGCTCTTGGACCGGGTAGGGTACTCGCCCGACCCACCCACCGCCGATCTGGATAGTGGATTCGACGTTCTTTGGTGTCAGTGGTGTTTGGGACACCTGAGCGATGAGCAGCTCGTGGGCTTTTTCAAGCGGTGTCATGCGGCGATGCGGAACCCAGGTCGGAGTGTTATAGTAGTGAAGGAGAACGTTTGCAGCGATACTCCTGATGGCAAGCCGAAAGTGTCATTCGACGATGAAGACTCTAGCTTAACGAGGTTAGTGTACCACAACCACCTAATTGACTGCTTGCCATTGACACGCTCTTAGATCCGACCTGGCTTGGAAACGTGTGTTTACACAAACGGGACTGAGACTGGTGAAAGAAAAGGTCCAGGAAGGTCTTCCAGACGGACTCTACCTGGTGAAAATGCAAGTCTTTCTCACAACCTCACTTTCGAGATACTCATGTCATATGGTTTTTAGGTATGCGTTACGATAATACGAAATAAGAATGTGATGTACAAGAACAATGAATGGCGAATGGGTCAGTGAACACAAAAAAGAATCTAGATCAGTACGGATACAGGGAGCATTTCTCATTGGTTCAACTACTCTTGGTTCACACCCGCAGACATACCGTCTGCCATCATCGCATCGCTCAAACTGTGCTGACGCTTAATAGTTGAGCGTTCCTTGAGACCCGGAAAAGAAGAGAGAACGAGAGAGTCCAGTTGAGGCCATATTTCATCTGAGGCCGAACCGGTTATGGTCTTGAGAGCGAGCTTGTGAGGTGGACGGTCATGGAAGGAGAGTTGGTGAGGATGCTGGTGAGGATGACGACGGGGCACAGCCTTTATAGGCTTGGATGATGATGCGGCGTAATATGAGAGCAAGGGTGAAGTCGACGCGTAGAACTGCTCTAACCGGCGAGCGAAGATTTCCTGCATATGGATCAGCATGAGAGTCACGGAATGCGGAATGGCTGCATACGGGATTGTCGTCTGGCCGCTTGGTGAGCGGCTCTCCGGTTGCGTCGTCGAGACCGTCGACCTTGGGCCGATTGTATGACATGTTGTAAACCCGGCCTGATGGGAGATGCACCCATCGATCCGAGATACGACTAAGAATGACTTCATCCGGCACGTCAATGTTGACAATCAAGTTTAGTGGGATGCCTTTGCTCCTGCAGCCTGTTCAGTGTGGTCGTGTGATAAGGAGAAAATTGCCGACTGACTTGAGGTGGCCATCGAGCATTTCACCCTGCACCAGCGTACGGGGGAATCCATCCAGAATCCAGTGCTAGAGAAAAAAAAATGTTAAAATATGATTTTCCGGAAGGAGATACTGGGACCCACTCGGTTGTGCAGAAAGTCGAGTTTGCTGGTGATGACCTTGAGCATGATGTCGTCCGAAACGAGCCCGCCCTGTGCGACGATGCTCTCCGCCATGCGCCCTACCTCAGTCCTGGATGCATCCAGATGAGCAAACGAACGAGATCCAAGTCATATGAGAGCGCACCCTTCCATAATGTGCTGCCTCAGCAAATCCCCGGCGGACAGCGATAAAATGTCGTATTTTTTGACCAGACGCGCCGAGAGGGTGCCCTTCCCTGCGCCGGGCTTCCCGAACATTATCATGCGCAGATGCCGCTTGTGAGGTGCGAGCGCATTGCTGTGTTCCCGGCTCTCCTGTGCTGCAGCTCGGAGAGTGTTGAGGAAGAACGGAAGGGCCTTGTGCGCGGACGGCGACGTTCCAAAGGTCCTGGTCGTCGTCTTCCCGCACACACCGGCGCGGAGGGCGAGCATCGGGCGGAAGAGGTGGGACGGTAACAGCAGCGGTGGGCGTATATAAGCAGATCAAAGTTTGGGGATCGCACCTGACCGATCCAGGACCGACCCACGGTGGTCCGATTCCAGAGTGCGGGACGCTGCGAGCTCTAGACTATGCCATCCACTCGTATATTCCCGCATATATGAAGCGTAGATACAAGTTGATATATTCTCTTGCATTAATGAGCTGTCAAGCCGCTCCTCGAAGAGTCACCCAAGCTCGCCCAGCCAATGAGCTCACGCATCCGTCTCACGTCCACGACACCCTTCACCTCCTCATTTACTAACGCGGTGCAGACAGCCTCCCCAACATGATCTACATGAATGGGCGGCAGCGACAACGCGTTCGGCACGCTTTCTAAACCTAGCCGGCGCAGGATGCTTGATGGTGTAGGTAAAGATGGTGACAATTTCGAATGCATCTGCGCCGAAAGGTCGAGGATCGCCGCTAGAGGCGTGCTTAATGGCCGGAAGTGTGCGTGGTACACCAGAGCTTTGCGTAAGGGGTTAATTACAACGTCTCGCACACCAAGAGGGTAACGACATACTTGGTCTGACATAGACACCTCGGACGGAAGGGCGCAGTGACACAAGACTCGCAATACCGGCCTCTGCCTCGCGTTTGCTCTCAATGTACCGAGCAGGCACAATGGGACGGAAGATGTCCTCTGCTGAAATGTAGACAAATGGCTTGACAGGTAGCTGACTCTCCGAATCTGCGTTGACAAATGCCTCGCAGACGCGTAAGGCTGCCGTCTAGATGAGATCTACAGTTTGAAACAGTTGGAACGCTCTCTTACCAGAGTCCCTGTTAAGCCGGTCATATCCGCTGGTTCCAGTGGTCTTTTTGAGCGGGTTGGCATTGCGGCCAAGCAAAGCCTGAGCTAGTCCGACAATGTTGCCGTCCTTGATCGACTGCTTGTACGCGCCGTCATCCAGAAGTGTACCCAGAGTATGTACCACGCCATCCGCAGACTGAAGAGCGGGGATGAACGTCTCAGGCTGGAGAGCGTCTCCCTTTAGCCATTTCACCTAGCATATAGCAGGTCGGTTCTAATTCATGGTTCAAAGTAGAGGCATTCAACTTTAGATGTCCAGGCGGGGCTGTGCCCTTTTGGAGTGGTGTAGGGTTTGCCTGAGGAGCTGTAGTCCGCATGAGCGTGTACCTAGCAAAGACACTGATGTCTGACCTGACGGAGGTGACCTGCATGCCTCTTGAGAGTGCAGCGCGACACACAGCAGAACCTGGGACAAGAGTAAGCCATTTCCCATCACTTTGTAGAAATTAATTGCCTATGAATCCATTTCCTCCGACAACCAGAATATTCTTGAGGACAGTATTAGCGGCCATAGAGATTACACCGCGACAGTTCGCGACAAGAGCAGTTCGGACCGGATTCCCCAGCCCGGACGTGTTGCGCAACAGATGTCAACAACGCGTCTTTGATGTCTACTGCCAACCTCTTCGACAACGACGAAGTCATCGATGCTTCCAACACCATCGACGTTGATATCGATACCGCGGGCGACGCCGCCAAAGTCAGCGAGGCGTTCGACGATGATCTCTGGGGAGATGATTTGGACGACGTCCATGTGGAGTCCTTCGAGGACGTGAGGGCCAAAGCGAAGGCCCAAGCAGAAAAGAACACTCGAAACTATATTCCCCCAAAATCCACGCCTCATGAGGTGCTCCCCACTAGCTCGCCGACGCGTCCAGACTTTGCTTCGAGCTCGAAAACGACGGCGGCAAAGGGCAAGGACGGCGAGAAGAAGGAGCGGAAGAAGCCTGTGCGCCTGAGTGAGGCCATGCTTGTTGGCGAGAAGGGTTTCCCTGCGCTGATAAAGGACACGGCGGGTTTCAAGCCCAAGGGCAAGGGACACGAGGTGCGTCTCCCACTTATCCGCCCTTTCATCCTTTCAACTATCTTGTGCAGGAACAAGACCTGAACCGGTTACTCTCGCGTTATCAATTCTGGACACAAAGAATGTACCCAAAGTCTCAGTTTGGCGACACAGTGGACCGCGTAGAGAAGCTTTGTCGATCCAGGCTCATGCATGTCAGTCATCTGTAGCGCGTTTGTTGGCATACACTGACTCCCATCCAGTCGCACATGACGAGCTGGCGCGACGAGAAGCTTGGCATTGACAAACCACCTCCTCAGGAGGAGGAGGAGGGGACGGGTGATGCGGAGGAGGGTACAGGTGACGCGCCTCTGGCCAGTGAGGACGCCCCAGCAGCTGCGCGTAACGACTCCGAGGCCGCCTCACGAGCTTCTTCATCCCCTGCTCCTCCGACCCGCCCACCCTCGTCACTTCCACCCTCCTCTCCTGACGACTTCGACGACGCTGATATGGATGCTCTCATGGCGGCCGTGGCGAACACAGACGGTCCCTCGGGCTCCATCCCCAAAGCGAATGCTTCGGCTCCGGAGGACGAGGAGGACTGGGAAGCGATGGAAGATATACCTGACGACGAGGAGGATGGCTGGGCCCAGCTTGGAGATATACCCGATGAGCCAATGCTTCCAGCTGTTGCAGAGAAAGAACAGAGGCGTGGCGTGTCTACCGCGTCTACCCTCGCGACCAACAATCCCGATCCTGACGTTAGTATGGACGGCGATGTTGATATGGATGCTCGGACTTCGAAGGAGCCTACTGAACAGGAAGCTCCACCACTATATCCAGACGAACTCGAATATGTCTGAAGTTGTTAACATCCGTTCCGTATAGTAGTTACAGGTAATCATGATTGGTTGGCTGATAATTCTAAGGTCCACCGCTCCTTCACTGACTCTAACGATTCAATATGCGGTAGGCGTATGCAATGATTAAAAAATTCCATATCGCGAAGATGAAACGACGAAAACTGGCGAAAGTGGATGCTGATGGCAATGTCTTTCTAAGACTCTGGGGAGTCCTCCTCATCTTCTTCAGCGTCCGCGTCGTCAACGTCTCCGGGGGCCCAAAGAACACAGCGCCCACTCGCATTACCACTCGCCACTCGTTGCACATTGCTCGGATGTGAACAAGTTACCGCCTGAACTGCCGTGATCCTGCAACAGAAATTAGTGCTTTGTCTCATAGCGGTGGAAAATGAATGTACTTCTCAGGATCGGCCAATCGCTTCAGCAACTCGCCCTAGGGGAAGATGAGCAGCCACTCCGTTTTCATAACTCACTGGCTTACCTTTCCAGACCTTATGTCAAGGCAATGCTCCATATGTCCGACCTATCCTGCATGAGAACTTGATACCTGGCTTCGCAAGTGGTTGAGCTTACAGTGAAATGCGGGTATGCGTCGGGATTCGGTGACCATTGGGCACGGAGAATCGTGAGCCATTTGCCCTAGTATAGGTTAAGGACAACACCGCGTTGAAGTCACAGAAAAAATTCACAGTCTGACAATCGTGCTCAAAAGATTTGAACGGTCGTGAGGATCCGAACGGATCTCCACTGCTGAATGCCGACGCTGCAATGTCCCACACTAAACACCTGTTAGCTCAAACAACGAAGCAGATATCCAACGACAACACGTACGCCGTATATGGTCGTCGTAACTCGTACTAACGATGCTCTTCCCCCGGGGATCCCAATATGCAGAACTTACAGACTTTTCATGCCGCCATTCACCACGCAAGCACCCGTGGCCCTGTTTCGTGTCCAAGAACTCCTTCACGGTATCAAGGCCAAATGCGAGCGGCTCTGCGTCTACGTCATGGCGAGGCGGATCCAAGTCATTATGCCATGCCCAATTCTTTGTCGAAGGCGAGGATGATGATGAAGGCTGTTCATCGACATTCGAGACCATCTTGCGCAAGTTTCGTACGTCCCAAATCCTAGTAGACGCTTTAGAAAGTGTACCGCGGGGAGAAAAGGAACGGGTACTTGAGAACGCGACTGTTACTCGCAGTGACAATGAAATTAGGGCGGACAGGATTGATGCTGACACTCCCAATCTTGGTCTCTGATAAAGCATACGACCGACTAAACGACTTGCTTTGCCGCATGTCCCGATGTGTGACGCTTCCAGCGGCGTCTGAAATCCACATCTCGTGCCCAGATGGAGTCACATCGATGCTAGTGAGAAGAACATCTTCAGAGGAGTATATCTCAGTTGAGACACCGGTGTTGAAGGAAAGATTTCGAACGCTACAATCGTAAGAGCTTGTGTAGACCTAACGTTGGGTTGGAAAAAGGGCTGTCTTGAATCAAGGAGAGGCGTACTGTGTGATGATTGGTAGGGTTGAATTTGACGCATGAAATGGATGACTTGGAGGTGGCCGGCCAGTGGACTTGCAATCGCCAGTATTTGCCGCCCTCCCGTGTATTTACATCAACGTCGTCGTCATCATCCTCCATTTCTGGGGGCGGTGCTTGCGCATCCCAAATTCCCAGCTGTCCATGCTTGTCTACAATATATAGGTGACTTTGAGTCCTTTAAACGAAGGCAAACTGCTCACCTCCAAAGAAGATAAGATCCTTCTGTACGTCAGGGTGATATGCTGCACTATAGATGCGGTTGAGGGTGACTTTGGCACGCGACACAACGCGCAAGTTCTGAAGTTCCTTCCTGAGACCTGCAGCAGCACGCGTGTCCGCGTTATGTGTCGTGTCATCGGAGACATGCGAACCGTTCTCGCCAGAATGACTCTTGCTGTCCTGGAACTTTTGCTGCAGCTCTATCAGCTCGCCCTTAGTTTCCTCCTCTTCTCCACCAACGAGCACGGCCAGAGTAAGGTCTTCGCGCCTCGGTCGCTTGGCAATACGCTCTTGCTCCTCGGCCTCGATACGCGCTTCAGCCTCTTTCGCGCGCTGTTCTTCTTCTTCAGCCTGTACGCCCATCATAAGCACATAAGCATAGCATAACAGCAAATCGTTATTACCTCCCGCTTCCGCTTGCTAGCAGGACTTTCATTGGGAGGCGGTACTTGTTTGATACGCGTCGATTTGCGGCGTGTGACCGGTGCGTCTACATGTTCCCTTTTGACCCTTTTCGCGGGTTGAACAGGCTGGGCTTTAGATCTCTTGGGCGGTTTGGACTTTGCAAATCCTAGGTCATCGACAGCCTGTTTGAGCTCCAATTGCTCCAACAAGGCGCGATTACGCGCAATGTTGGCCTCGCGGTCAATTTCGCTGAGAAAGCAGCGTCAAATAAGGCGGCGCGCATCATGGTCGAGACGCACTATTGGGACAGCTTGGCCATTGGATCAATGATGAGGTTAAAGTGCAAGAAGCGAATTACACCAAGTCACGCAGCTCGACGCGCTTAGTCACGTCGCGTGATTCAACGAGCAAGAAGGCAGCAGTATAATACAGTGTACACTATCCGAGCAATGCATACAGATAAGTAGAGATTAGTCCGACACTTTGAAGTGTGAATCATCGATCGTGCTGAAAATGTCGCCCTCATCCATCAAGGTATCCAACGCCTCGCTGTAAACAAAAGTGCATCAGCAAATGCACAACCTCGGAATGAGTTGACGGACCTAATGAGCTGAGCATCGCCTCCAATTGAACGAGCAATAGCCCCAACATGGATGCCCTCCGAGGTAGTGGGCTGCTCAAGCATGAAGTCGAGGATGTCACGTTGAATCTTCGGCAGCTTGGCCCATTTTGCGTTACTGGCGCTCCTCGAAGTCGACGACGATTGATATGCGGATGCAACCTGATCACCTCCGCCACTAGCACCGCGGTTCTCTAGTTTCGCGGGCGACTGCCCTGACGGCGGCTACAGACGGAGTGAGCAAGAAGTGGCCAAGAGGAATCAGACAAGACGCACAGGTCCACGCTCCATGAACAGTGTTACAGTGATGGTTTCGAGGATGTGAAAGTATATCTCCATGGAATCCTCTACCGGCCGCACGTTGAGGGCATTGATGTAGCGCTTGCTGTTGAACGCCTTGAGCTGCCCCATTATACGAACAAATGAGCCCGACCTACAACTTGGTGAGAGTCGCAGCGAGTGAAAGGATCAGGTCACGTACTCGATGCCGTTCAACTGCCCATCATCGTCCTCACTGTTCTGCTCATTCCAGTGCCGTGCTTCAAACCTGCCAGTGCCGTCTTCCACGATGTATGTCGTGTTCGTCGCCTGCTTCTTGACTTCCACGATGTGCGCGACGATTGTGACCTGCGCAAATGTGAGACGCGAGAAAAGGATGCAAAAGGACGCGTACATGGCCGATGTTGGACTCGTCGAGCATCCAGTCCGCATCGGTGTGCGCCTGAGTGGCCTTGCGAAGCTGCGCGATGGTCATTGGTCTCAGCGATTTCTGTGCCTCTGATTTCTGGAGGAGGGTAAGACAGCAATCTCCACGCGAGAAAGAAAGCGCGCCCACCTTGTAACCGCCTGGACTGCCGCTCGCGCTGAAGGGCGACCCGCCGCTGTTCATGAATCCATTGCCACCACCTCCGCCGTTGTTATCGTAGTAGTTGTCTGTAAAAGAGCGGGAATGAGCACGGCACAGCGCCAGTGACGCGCAGCTTACTTTGACTCATTGTGGTAGAAGGAGGATCGCGTTGTTTGGTGGCCAAACAAAACCCGATGCTTGTCCTCCGGCCAATTGCCAGGCGCGGCCTGCACTCGTCTGCGCCGCTCTTCCACCTCGTCGGGCCGCCCGACCGCATATCACACATACGCCCCGTCATATACGACGATGTCCCGCCCCCGCCCCCGCCCTCGCGCCTGCAGCACCCGTATTCGCTAGCAGAGTTCGACCCAGAGCCCCCCGTCGGCACAGGCGCCTTTGATCTCCAGTGGAAGCTGCAGAGACAGCAGATAGACAACATGGACCAGAACTTTTGGCACGATGTCTGCAATCATCTTGCTTCCTGCCCTCGATATCGGGACTCATATATCCATTTTCATCAGAGTAATGTCCGCTTCGAAGGCGGGAAGGATGCTGTTCTTGCCAGCCTGCCTCCAACGGCGTCAGCGCTGGACAAGGAGAACGCACTCTCAGAGTTCTACAAGCAGTGGGTCATGCAGGAGAAAGACAGGACCAGTGGTTACACAGACGAATGGCGGGCTCGCAACATCTCGTGTGTCACCATGGCCGCACGCGCGTTCTACTCCAAGTTCATTAGGACGATTACTTTGAAATCATAGCTACGGTGGCTTTGGCAAGTCGAATGCTTTGTTTGCCCGTCGTAGCTTGCCGAGCGCATGGCCACATAGACTATTCAATGTAAGCATTTCCTTCAATTCCACTACCGATCTCGAGAACACTGTCTACGATGTAGCTGTATGGTGTGTACAACTTGTGTCCTGAAGCCCCCTTGGATCCAGCTCAATCTTTCTTTACTGCGAGCTCTACAACCTGGACTCAATCAGCGAAAGGTTTAGCAATTTCCTCTTCCTCCAGTTTGACGTGCGTATGTGGCACGAAATACTGCTGCTTTGATCCTTGACAGTGCCAGAGAGCCACATAGATAATACACGCAACATGGTGTGTAGCCACCGCCACGCCTCAGGTTGTACGGCACGGAACTCATCTCACCGGCTATCTGGACAACGACGCGACATTCATACTTCATAACTCCTTGATCCAATGGCCTCACTGGGAACCAACGGCCTCAACTGATCATACAGGCTGGTGGCAGGGACTCCATCTATTCATTCACTCTCACTCCCGTTCAAAAGGTGGTTCACCTGCAAGACGATAGCCACAAGGTGTACGACTAGAGAGACAAGACTGACTTAGTAGCGCGACACAGGACCGCACTCTTGGAGTCGGCAGGACGGTGGACGCCTCCATGCTGGTGTAGGGTTGGGACTATAGTGAACGGGGGTCTGAACTGGGAGTCAGGTTCAGAAGAGGTGTGCTTGGACAAGTGAGGAACTCGAGTCAACGGTGCATTTTCGCGACTGCTTGAGGTGGACTACGGTGCTGACGAGCAAGCAATTTTTGCAGGTCCGCGTTGTATTCGTGTCTGAAGTTTGCCGAGGTTGCATGACTATAGCATGATTTTATATCATGTCTGTTCAACGCCCCATGCCAACGAACCTCGCACAGACAGGATGCCGTATTCGAACATCGTTCAGTTCGAGATCTCTGTCAACAGCATGCATCTCCAACATTTAGTTCCCCGCTGTTCCCTTCGACTGAGACAGGGAGTATATCACCTCATCTCGGGTGCGGCGACTCGCGCTGCCCAGCGAGTACGAGATTCTGGAACCACTGCGCCTGCTTCAAATATATCACTGATTGGCAGGGATGATGGACTTGTGCTTCCACCCTATCCGTCATACAGCAGGCATATTGATGCGAGCTGATGGCATACTCATGAACGTGGCGCGAAAGCATGATCAGAATCGCACGTCGCTGTAAGTTCGCCTGGGCGGTGATGACTGCCCGTCTCTCAAAATCCGCCGTTGCGCTTGGCTAGCGACCCACACTACCTGACAAGGCAGCTCAGCCAAGCCCAACTTGAGAGATTTACAATCATGGAACATTCGTCGCAGCACCAGCGTACCTCATATCACAGCAAGTATTCTGTCAACAAATTCTATTTGCACAGGGCGATACAACAAACAAAAGGTACAACAGCAGGAACCCGTCCCGCACTCTACGGCGCCCTGCACCTCATATATCTCTATGCCAAAACGATCATAATCACAGATAATTGGTTGTCCGACAAAGAAACGTAAATAATAGCCCAAAGAATGACAGCATGAAAACCAGTGTAATCTGAACGATTTCGGGGGGAGGGCGTGTCGTGAAAATAAAGACCACGATAGTGGTAAAAGTGCAACACTAGGATGCGAAGAAATCGTACTTTGATATAGTGTTCAAATAGATGGTAATGCCTTCAAAGACGCCATGTGAAGAATTAGTAAAGCCCCCAACACTAGCCCCGAAACGTTTTCAACGTCAACTTAGTTGAAGCTGTAAGAGACTAAGAGAGAGGTCAGAAAGGTATCAAAATAGTTTCTCAAAAGGCCTTACTGGGGAAGACACCGTCACTCTCCTTGGCGAGGGCGGTGAAGGCGCCGTAGGAAAGATCGATGCTGAATGTGCCTACGCAGGTCGGGCAAAGATCAGCAACGATAGCCTTGATGGACTTTGGAAAGGGTCAGTGAGAAGTCCAGAAAGCATCGGTGAAGGTTTGACATACAGTTCCGGTATCGGTGTTGGTCAGAGTGAGGGAGTCACCGCAGTATGAGGAGACGGAGCTGTCGCTGCCACCCCAGAGAGAGTAGGCTAAGAAAAGTGTTAGATGTCTCTGTTCCAAATAGATACGGAAGGACGTACGGATAGCAACAACGTAGTCCGTGTCGGCGTGGACGTCACCGCAAGCACCAGCTACGCCATTTTGGTAGAAGAAGGTAGCAGTTCCAGAGTAATCACCGGATGAACCAGACGAGGATTTGGTCGTCGTCTCAGCAGGCGCCTCCGAGGTCGTGGTCTCCGGAGTGTAGGTGGTCGTGGCCTGGGTCGTCTTGTGGTGTTGCTTCGAAGACGTGGTGGTCTCCGGAGCGTAGGTGGTCTCCGGGGCGTAGGTGGTCTCAGGAGCGTAGGTGGTCTCGGCCTGAGTGGTCTTGTGGTGCTTGCGGGTGGAGGTGGTGGTCTCGGGAGCGGCCTCCTCAGTGGTGGAGGGGTCGGACTCGGGAGTCCAAACGTAGGTGGACGACGTTTCAGCCGGGGCAACGTAAGTGGACGAAGCCTCTGCTGCCACAGACGACGATGACGAGGGCGAGCAGTACGCCTTGCGGTCATCGGTCAGGTTCTCAGTGGCCTTAAGAAAGTGATTAGAATCTACAGCACTGTATTAGACACAGCCACACGTACAAGGAGAGGGTGGCAGCAGTCATCGAAGAACGAAGTGCCGTGCTGGTCCTGGCAGTTCAGCGCAAGATACCGGGTGTGGTATGTACAGTAGTCCTCGAGGTATCCCGCCGCGAAAGTGCTGGGAGTAGTGCAGGACTCCTCCCGGCGGGCGGGAAGCCCGTGGACGGTCGATGCGGCGAGGAGTGCGACGGAAACGGCGACGGCGAACATTGCGATAAGTAAGGACTGAGTAGGTGAGTGAGTGACGGGCGACTGGAGAGTCGGTGGAGAGCTGCGGGCGCGGCGGTCAGCAGAGCAGGAAAGGCGGGAGGGCGCGCCACTTACGTCTTTGGGCGAAAGAAAGTGGGGGAGCGACACGCAGATTTCCTCCTGACAACAGGGCTTCTTATACGGGTGCCATCAAATTACCTTACTTAATATTACGGCGCCGCGATCGATCCCGGTGCGGCTCAGGAGCAAATCTTAGGCCGACACAAGGCACGAAGTGAAAAATTTGCAGCGCTCTCAATACGAGTCTTTTTGGCAGACAGAATTCAATGCGCCTCTCACACAATGCGCGCTGATATATGTACCGTCGGTCCCCGCCAAGACAACTGTTCCACAATATTGTTATGTTGGTTTCGGAAGGTCATTTATGGCGCTCAGAATAACTGGTACAGTAACCGCAGCAGCAAAAAAAGAAGACTCAACCGAATCAGGTGTGCAGCTAATATTATCTCTCCTACCTCATCGACGACTCAGTCTAAAAAAGAATCGTCCCGGAAGACCCCAGAAGTCGGAACGAAAATTTCGGAGTCTCCGGGGACGCCACGATCCAGCCTAACCTTTTTTTTCACCGCCCGAGCAAAGCCAGAGTTATCCCGGACACCACGATCTACAATGATCATCCCGAGATTCCAGAGGCAAGCAATTTTTTTTTCAGTACTAGTCATATCCAGAGTTATTCCGAACGCCACTTATAGCTTACAGACCGATCGACCCAAAGGAATCTTGCGAGTCAGCGGACCAATAATCATAAGCAGTGTTCATCTCTATTCCATGAAGTTACACAATAACAAGCAACCACACACCAACAACCCACACACAGTACAGTCGACGACAACATGAGGGTAAGCGAGCGACAGAACAGCCGAGATGAACAGCACACAGAATCTGAATACAAAGGTCAAACGCATAGCCAAAAGGAAGGGACGGAGCCACGGAGGGCTCCTGCTACTACTACACGGCATATTGCATCTACTCCTCCTTGGTGGTGTAATCCTGGAGAACGGAGAGAGCTTCGTTGACCTTGCCGTTCATGGCTTCAGCGTTCTCAAGCAAGTGGAGGAGCTCGGCGTTGTCCATCTCAAGCAACATGCCGGTGATCTTGCCAGCCAGTTCGGGCTGCGAGCTAGAATAGAAAAACATAGTTTAGCATGCAAACGTGCGACTTGCGAATGGATAGACGTACTTGGAGATCCTCATGTAGATGACCTCGCCGAGCATTTGTTTCTGCTCCATAGGCGAAGCGTTGGCGAGAGTCGCCGCGCTGAGGGTAGGCACCGCTGGGTCAGATGGCCCGGCGTTGCGCGTCTGGGGGTTGATCTTGTAGCCAGGCTGGGCGCCGGCGGGAGGAGGAGCAGCGCGGCCGGCAGGGGCGGTGGGTGTACCGGCGGGGGGACGAGCGGGTCCCTGGGGACCGGGGGCACGAGCACCACCATTGACGGGGGGTGGTGCGTTGCCGCGAGGAAGCTGGGCGTTACCCATGGGAGGTGATCCTCCGCGACCGGCAGGAGGACGAGGTCCCCCACGTCCACCGGCGGGGAATCCAGGCATGCCGTAGCCCTGCGGGGGAGGCTGGCCGTAGGGAGCGGGAATCGGCATGCCGGCGACTTGGCCATTGTTGGGCGCGTAGCGGGGACGAGGAGGCATCATGCCAGGCTGGCCATAGCCCATCATGCCACGACCTTGTGGTGGGTAGCCAGGTCCGGGTGGGTAGTACATGGGGCCGTTCATGTAGCCAGCAGGCATACCCGCAGAGGCAGCCTGTTGCATCCGGATCTGATTGCGCTGGGCAATCTGACTCTCGAGCTGCTGTCGGCGCACTTCACGACGCTGGGCCAGCGAGACGTAGAGGGGTTTCGAACCAATCATCTTGTTGTTCATCTCCGCGACAGCCTTGGTGGCTTCATCGGGAGACGAATAACATACAAAGCCAAAGCCTTTTGAAGTCCCCTTATCGTCGCGCATGACCTTGCAGCTCGTAACCGTGCCGAAGGGCTCGAACTCTGATCGCAGTTTGTCGTCATCAACATCATCCTCCAAGTTCTTGATGTACAAGTTGACACCCTGATATTTGCTGAGCTTCTCCATCTTGGCCTGCTCGTAAGACTTGCGGAGCTCCTCCTCACGTTCGGCTTTCTTCTGTGCGCGCGAGACGAAGAGTTTCTGGCCCTTGAGGTCAGTGTCGTGAAGGGAGTCGACGGCCGTTTGAGCGTCCTCGTGTTTCTCGTAGTTGACGAAACCGAAACCTTTGCTCTTGCCCTCCTCGTCGACCTGGATGACAGCCGAGGTGACCTGACCGAAGCTGTTGAAAAGATCCTCGAATTCCTGCTGAGTGACTTCCAGGGAGATGTTCTTGACGTAAAGGTTGGTGAAGTGGGCCTTCATCTCATCGAGCTTGGATTGGCGTTCCTGAGCAAAAACGGTGAATATACGCGTGCAGAAAGGACGCGTTGTACCCATACCTTGCGCGAGATGTGGTGGCCAACGTAAACCTTCTTGTCATTGAGCAACATTCCATTGACAGCATCGATGGCGTTGTTGGCGGCCTCGGCAGTCTCGTAGTGGACGAAACCGTAGCCCTTAGAGCGACCTTGCTCATCGGTAGCGACCTTGCAAGAGAGAACGTTGCCGAAGGCAGCAAAGGTATCGTGGAGGGCCTGAAGAAACGTTTATATGCGGTCCAAATTGAGCGAGCAGATACGTGCCTTGTTGTCGATGGCCTCGTCAAGGTTCTTGATGAAGATGTTGCCTTGACCAGTCTTGCGAAGAGCGGGATCGCGCTGAGACCACATGATCCGGCTGATAAGGCCTTTTTTCAGTCAAGGTGTTGGTCGATAACGACAAAAGACGGACCATGCACGGTTCTTAATCAGCGAGTAGTTGAGTTGCTCAAGAGCGCGTTCGCCTGCAACGAGATTAGGAGGCAGTGATTGTGGTGGAGAGGCTGTACCGACCATCACTGGCGTTCAGATAGTTAACGTAAGCGTAGCCGAGGGAGCGACGTGTAACAGCGTCGCGGCAGACTCGGATGCTGAGCAACATGAATATGAGAAAAGGCGGATGGTGCCGTGAAATGGACGCACCTCGCCACAGGGCCAATCATGTTAAAGATCTCGAAAAGCATTGCCTCAGTGACGGTGGGGTCGAGCTCGCCGACGTAGAGCGAGGCGCTGGGGGCCGACCCAGTGCTCTGGGGGGCAAAGGTGGGAGCCGCCGCGACAGGCGCGGGGATGGCGACCGGCGGGGCAGCACCCTCGACGGGCTGGGGAATTTCAACCGCAGGTGACGACATTTCAGAAAATGCTTTTGAATTCGGGTGGATGAGAAGATTTGGGTTTTTTGAGTGAAATTGGGTGGGGTCGTTACTGCTTTATGAACTTTTCTGCAACTGCCAGATGATCAATGTGGCGGGGGTGGACACGCAAAAAGAGGCGTACCAGGAGCAACAAGACAACCGCTTGTAGATAAAAAAGGGTTTTTATATTTTTTTATCGGCTTTTTGGCTGTGAATCGCGCTCAGCAACGAGCCACGGCGGGGAGGACAGTCGGACAGGATTACCTTTAGATGATGGTGTGAAGAAAACCAATGCTCCTGGCCGGAACCGGAACACGGACAATTCAACTCCGCTCAAATTGTTCGGAACGTGTTCCTTACATACGTCAGTCGGCCCGAGCTCCGAGCAGCGTACTGCTTCAGCTGCGTCCATCACCTCATCTTGATTGTATGTCACCCCCGGCGTAGCATGCAGGACAACGGTCGCAGAGGAAAGGCCCCCGGGATCTTCATTGACACCAACGTGGGCCGCGAGCCGCTCCATCCAGAGCCGTTTTCTACGATAGACCTGCACTCGACCTCGCCGACCATTGCCACCTCCCCAGTTATACCTGCATTGCGGGTCTCTTCTTCCCCCCTCGACCCGCCACTTTCACCCCTACTCGCGTCGCTCTCCCAAAAGACCAAGAACAGAAGCAACGAATCGCGCAAACTCCTCGCGCATGTCCTTGGCCAATTATCAAGTCGTGTAATGCCTCCGGCGGTATACGACTCGGTCGGCAAGTCGACGGCCGTCGGGGAAGTAAAAGGCTTTGCGACGCTAGCCGGAACCGTCAAAACGGTTAAAGAGGCCGTCAAAATGGGCCATACAAGGCAGACTAGTCGGACGATGGTCGAGGACGAGGACGAGGTGGAGGTGGATGGTGATTTCTCGACAGATGCGACGTTTGAGCTCATGTCGCAACTCAGAGATGTCCTCATGATATCTGTCCTCCAAGGCTGGCAAATCTTCGATGACGGGTAAGTGCTCTGAACTCTCATGATCTGTGCTGAACATCGTGATTGTCCGTCTACAGAGCGGAAGAGTCGGAGCGTCCAGAGCGGCGTAGTGGCAAGGTTTCATCTCCATTTCGGCGTTCACTTCATCCGACTGGCAAGCGCGCGACGTCGCCATCGCCAGGCCCTGGGGGACGCGTCAAATCGACCGAACTCTTGTCGTGGTGTATCTCCGTTCTTGCGTCAGTCGTGTCCGAGGATTGCCGCTTCAAGATCACCTCTCCCAGACCTACTCGCCCACCAAATGCACTACAGGCTCTCACCCTCAAAGTGGCCCAATTCCTCCTACATGTGCACCGAAACAATCCTAAGGTTGTGTCGCAAATTGCTTTCGCGCTTATTCCCGCGTTCTTCGCCTTTCCTCCCGAGATGCATGCGCGTCTTCTAGCTTTCTTCGAAGAAAGCATTGTGCGCGGGATCCTAGAGAACCTCCGCCAGGCTCAAGGCGTTGAGAGCTACTTTGGGGATGTTGTTGTTGAAGGTATACCACTGATATTATTCCCGCCGCAATCGTTACTTACTGTGTTCCAGCCCTAGATCGTGGTGACAATAAAGGCGTCGATGAGTCTATGATCTTCATTCGTGTTGAAGAGGTTGACGAAGAAGAGCCTTCTGCCGCGAGGAAACCAAACTGGACCCCATGGGTCGACTCGGTTTCGGATCAACTAGTCGGAATCCTATCCACAAACGCACCATTGCAAGGGACTGCAATCTACTTTCTGGCATCATTAGTTCCCCCTTTGCTTACAGCAATCTTCGATAACATCAATTTCGGACCACAGTCCAAGGCGGGGATTGATGTGCACCATCGACTGTATCGGCTATTGGACCTTATCGTCAGCGCGAAGAGTGACGCGTATCTTGACGTGCTCGAGACGATTGCCTATCACACCCCCAAAGCGAGACATCTGGCTGCCAGCGTTCTCGTTGGCGTCTGGCCAAAAGCCATGGGGCACATCACCATCACTCGTCCTCTTACGCAATCGATTTACATCGACAACAATCCCTCAATGATGCGAGACGTGGTGCGGGACCACCCTCATAGTCATCAGTTTGTCCCTTGGTCATTCACCTCCACGCGACATGTCCCCTACCATGAATGCCGCTCCTGCGAGAAAACACTGGACGGCTTTGGTCTTCGTTGCCCCTTCTGCTCCTGCTCGGTCCACTTCGACTGCTACGACGTTCCAAGTGGCTGCCATCTCGTCAAATACTCCCTGACGTCGGATAAGAATGTGCAGAAGGTGGCGTTGTTCAGGTTCTCGGAGGTCTTAGCTGCCCGGCGAGATTTAGGGCCATTCACTGTCTGCACCCAAGGGCACATGTTCCGCTACATTAACATGTTCACCATTTGCCTCTGTGCTGGTTGCCGCGAACCGCTTTGGGGGGCTCATACCCAAGGTTTGAGGTGCATGACATGTTGCCAATTTGTGCACATTGGTTGCACTGATATCCTCCCGTGCCGCTCCCTCGAATACGACTCCAACCACATGTCTATCGAGTGGAAGAAGTTGCGGGAAAGCTGCAATGCGTACTATGGGGACCTGCTGCAGCTCCAGAGGGAGGACCTACAGAGCAAAAGCTACGAAGAGGTCTCGGTCATCAAATCTATGCTGTGGATACAACTGCAATCTCTCAACAACGGAGTGGCTCTCGGATCTCTCGTCATCACATACAATGGGAAGAGCGCTGAAAACCGTGCGGTCGACGAATTCGAGCTGCATAGGTCGTTAGCTTTGTGCGAGGAAATAATCGGCCTGGAAACACTCTCAGTTTCGGAGGCGTTAGACGAGTATCTGCAAGGCGGTCGCATCTCTCGATCGAAACATTCGATAATGTTTGATTGGGCGAATCTAGTCTACATCGCCGCCAGCGTGAAGTCGCCCTATACAAGTCAAACCAACGCCGATTTAGGCACACCTGACTTGCTGATGCCTCGTCAACTAGACGACAGCTTTGGAAGCTCGTCAAATGATAACGCTCATCCATTCGAACTTGTTTCTCTGTCACATATTCGCAACGCACTTGGGTACGAGTTCAACATCCACTCTGAGGACGTGGCCAGTTTGCTCTTGGTGTATCTTCATCACCTTGGCTTCTTCGAGCGGAGAGACAGATCACCGGATCTCTTCAAGGGCAAAGGGAAGAAGGTCATACCGTGTGTATTCCCTCTACCTCTTGGTCTCGACCTTTCATCGGATGTGGAGACCTTGTTTGCCTCCATCGAGGCTTGTCTGGGCGACTTGGACTTGTCCGTCAATGAGACTGGGTTTCTTCTTCTCAGTCGAAGATTGCCGCCGAACAACATGGCATCGGACTATGCATTGCGCAGACTTATGCGGGCGATAATCAACTGGATATTTGCGGAGGTATGATACATCCCACTCCTTGCTTCTAGCGCTAATCTTCAAGACTAGGATGATAATCTAGCAACTATTCTTCGAGACTATGTCGCCAAGCAGATAACTTTACCCGGTGTACAACAAGGCAAAGAAATTTCTTGGCCTCTCACCCAGAAGACGCGAGGCCTAACTCAAACATCAGTCAACAACGGAGGCGATTATGTTGCCACGAGACGTTCTTTGTTGTCCACTTATGCTGTTCCGTGGCTCCAGGCATTTCATAACGAAGATCTTGATGTGTATGCCGACTTGTTGTTCGAACTGTGCTTGGATTTATCTCAGGAAACATCCTCTACCGTTGATGTCATGGATCCACTCCCCCGCTCGTCTCTCAACGTCGCGGACAGTGATGGCACTCATCTCGATAAACTGCTTCGGCAGCTCACTCGGCTATCGCAGTATGGGGTCACTTTCGCGATCCTCGACGATCTTTTTGTGCGGTGGTTGAACGTAGTGGCATCGCTGCCCAACTTCTCAGGAGTGAGTCTGTTGCAAACGTATGACGATCTTCCCTGACTGATTCTTGCAGCCGTGCTCATCTCTAGTCCGCCTGTTTCCTCGTGATGTAGCCGAAGGGTCATATCGCGCCAGCACGATGGACACGTCTGGTCAGAACTTAGCAGGTACTGATCTCGCTGCCGTCGATCCATGGCGTCCAGTTATCACAGCTGCCACACGGAGCAAAGACGGCCTCCTTCAGAGCTTACACTGGCTTCTCGTCTTCGCTCGCTCTGGCGTAGACGTCTCTATGCAGACATACATACATTTCAGCAATGCCATGACAAAGTTCTCTACCGATGTGCCGGAGTCGTTGCTGTTCGTTAGAGCCGTCATGTCGTCAACCTGGATCAAGCCTACCGCCCGAAACGAGCTACAGGATGTCTTCGCTTCCCTACATACGCGCCTCCTCAATGATGTCCTCGAGAGTATCAAAGGTGGTGTATGTCCACCGGAAATGTGTGTTATGTATGCCGACTTGTGAGGTGTCACTGACCTATCGACTTGTAGTTTGGACTTTATCCGACTGACTCTGGGAACCTGTCTGACGTTGTACGGCTGTGACAGAGCCAAGATTCATGAGCTGGGCCTCATCAAGAAGGACGAAATCAAAGACCTCCCTTCTCGGTATGTTAAGACCTTGAGATGGAGATGTGCATTTCTGACGGGATGGCGTGCAGGCGAAAGCTGGCCCTTCGCGGTTCCATCGTTTCAGATCCCATAATCATACCGAACGACTTGATGATCGTCCTCAACTCATACATCAAGTCCGACCTGGAAGATATCTCTTGCCTCATAGCACAATTTCTGCACATGTTCATCACAGAGTCTCCCTACTTAGAATCTCACGAGATAGACAACTTCATTCTGAGAAATGGCCTCATGTTGTCGAGCTGGTGCGTTCTGGCCAAGTCTCTCTGTTCTCCTCACCTTCTCACCTTCCAATTCATGAGTACAGTGCATGGCGGTTGTATGGCATACAGCGTGACGAGGTATCTGAGCTGAGAGCGTCTTTCTTGGTTCGGACTATCGTTGTCGATGATCAGCCGTTTCGTGCTATTCTGGACCACTGTTTCCGTCCTGGAAGTGACTGGCAGGGAAGGTGAGAAAGGCGATATCACTCATGTTTTCGGCGCTGATTGCTTACCTTGCAGACTCGAGAGTGTTGCTAGACTCTTCAGGATTATTCTGGACTGCACAAGCTCCTCATTTAGTGTTGAAGACCGACTATGGCAGTCAAGTGTGAGCGAGGTCTTTATGCGTTTCTTCCTGTCTCTATGGGCGGATGAAAAGGTTTGTCTGTTCCATTTCAACTGTCTCGTGATATCATTCTGAACGCCGTGAAGGAGGAAATTCGCTTGTCTGTCGAGACGCTTTCTGCCACCATGCTTCCAGTGCATTTTGCCTTGATATCCTCATGCTGGAATGAGGTCCTGTCAAAATCTCCTATTGAGGAACGGACAAAGCTCGTCTCGTTCTTGATACAGCTCCGACCACACTTTCCATCGTGGAAAGGTGAGTGAACTTGTCGCCATCCCTAGCGTGCTTCCGTTGAAGTTAGTTATAGTGCTTTCGTGGGAAGTTATCATCGAGACCCTCCTTGAAGATCAGTACGACGAAAAGCACGATGAGGATGGGCCTGCTTCAGCGTACTTGGTGAGTGTGGCCTTTTGTCCGATGACACTAGATAATCATGGCCGTCCACTAGTCAATGTACGGACTCTCAGCAAACGACGAAAGCAAGTACGAGGACAGTTCGCCCAGCTCAGATACATCCCTTCTGCGTGTGAGTATGACACTTACTCACACTAGATACGCCCTCATCCCACAACAGGTTTCGCTCCTCATCCTCAGCCTCAATATGATATCGGACGGTGTCGAGATCGAGTACAACGATCTTCTACGGATAAAGCACCATCTTGTTCGTGTCCTAGGTTTCACGAAAGTGGAGCTCAAGCCGACTGCTAACGGGTTGACTTTCGACATCATCTTTGAGGACACAAAACGCGTTCCTGACCTCGCTTTGTCTTGTATCCACGAACTGACGCGACTACTGGATGCACCTCACACCATTGACCCGTTCCCTTATACTGGTGCTCGAGAAGAAGGCACCCCACTTTTGGTCGGAGGGCCTTTCGTCGAGGTCGCACTTCGTCTGTTTAGGAATGTCGAGGACATCACGTCTTTGCCAGTCCTCACTTTGAAGAGCATGCTGGAAGGCTTAGGCATAATGATATACAAACAGGATGTGGAGAAGAAGACACACTTGAGGGTATTCTCTAATGCACAAATGCAAGCGGCGCTTAGAGCGTTGGACCTGCTGGCGCTGGACATAAATTACGAGTGCAGACAGATTGCCCTCTCGGTTGCCCAGGCCTTCATCAAGATGTGTACGACCAAATTGCGCACCTTCGTCAAGTAAGTGATGACTCGCCTCACTGACTTCTTCGCATTAACTTGGCAGAACAGCATTGCCATCGAGAAAGTTGCCCAACTCATCGCGTCGCAGAGTCACAGCACGCAGGACGCTCTAGTGGCACAGAGTAAAGCTTTCATTGATTCGATTCTATCCGAGTACTCAAGCAACGGCACTATGCACGGCCTGCTTCGCGTACGTCTTGATTCTATGTCCCGACGACAACTCATGGATGATGCATTTAGCGACCGTTAGACCGCGAAATATTCGTAGTTCTACGGCAAGTGATCGACAACAACGCGAAGGCCTCTCCTCAGCCAGGCGTTGAGCCTCTCAGAGAACGCCTTCTGCGCGACACTCTGCCAAGAGCAGTCGAAACTTCGTCTGAGTTGCCAACGATGCTCGGTAATTTGCAGACATACGTTGACATCGTATACCACCAGGGCTATACAGGCGAAATGATGATGTGTACGTGTTTTCTCAAAACATACATTCGTGTTCTTGTTACGATCCGTATCCTAGTTGTGGGACAAAACCTGACACTTCTGGCTCGCCGGTGCACGGAACAGAATACCAATCCATCTCCTCTTTTGTCCATTGCTACTACCCTCATACAACACAACAAAGCGTTGAGTCGGGTGCGTGGACTCCTCTGATTTACGCATGAAACTAACGGCTTCCAGGACATGCTCACTTACACAGATGCGGTTCTGCGAATAGTCCTTACCAGGCTAGAGGTGGACACCGCGAGCCTCTCCAGGCTTATACAAGTCACATCTACACTGTACCGAAAATCGCAGACTTCAAGCTCCAACGCTATCCTAGTAGTCATTTTCGAACTGTTGGCAGACGGTCTCCGCATGAAGGCTCGTATTCCTCCTTCTGCCATGAAGGCGATGCTCGAGGTAAGGTTATAGTTTCGCACTGACTCTGTCTGAACATCTGGCAGGCCATCATGACCACCGAGATAAACGGTCACGCAACACCGGCGAGTCTATATCAGCAGGAGCATCCCAGTCTCGCAGATAATGGCTTTTACTACCTTCAACACCACGCTTGGACTGATGTCAACTCTGACAATGATTTCGAGGCATCGCTTGCGGTTGGGAAGTTTGTTCTCCAGGCTGGAGCTCACGATCCAAGTATAATGACCAATATTGTCGACCAAACTGTGGATGTGAGTAAATTGCTTTCTACTGACAGACCCGTGCTCAGAGATATACACAGAGAAACACAGCATCGCGTTTGGGCATGACCGTCCGAGCATGGAACATCCTCGTCCTAGCTGCCTTGATGGACCCGAGCGATGCATGGATCAACTTGATATATAGGCAGCTTCCCGCGTTCTCAGTGGCACATCAAAGCGCTCTCAGGGGATATCTTCAATCTGGCACCAGCATTCCCGAGTCGGCTATCGCGGACATCAACCATGCGTATATTGCCATCAAGCTGTGGCTCATGGTGGCGCAGAAACGGGCCTCGAAGGAAGACGAGGGAGCTGTCGTCGCATACACGGTGTGGAATGAGCTCTGGCCACCATTTGAGAGCCTGGTGAATATGTTCGAGATGGAGGTCCAAGCAGGATTATCCGCGGTTAGTCTTGTGTCTGACCTTCAAGCGGTGTCTCAACTCATGTTGCTCCTGTAGACACTTGCGATATTGACGTGGTCCACCGTCGCCGACTTGTTTATATTTGTGCGGACGTTGCATAGTCCTGTAGTAGGCCAGGCAATGGCACACGTTGCCCTTCTCAAGAGACTCATGGCGCTCGGGCGGGGGGAATCGCACACATCAAAGGTGACCATGAACAGCTACTTCGCAAGTGCATAGACTGACAGGCGGACAACAGCTCTCGCGTGCTCTTCGTGCACTGTCGGAAACGGCACCTGAAGCGCCGATGGATGGCCTGATAAACCAGGCGACGAAGGACCTGCTGGCCGCAGAGAAGCTGCGGATTCTTGAGGCGAGACGAGACGTGGGGAGAGGGTTGCCTGACCGACGGAACGCGCGAGGAGCGTCAACATATGTATAACTTATTTGAATAAACTGCACGCGAAATCTAATATATGACTGCAAGAACATCAGATGGAGGGCGGATGAGAGCGTCGTACATACATTAGACACATTTCAGGCTGTTCGTAGCTTTGCTCTTTCGGCCTTTTTCCTCTTCTCCTTGATGATGGTGTTACCAATGAAGGATCCTATTACTGACAAGCCGACGACGAGGATGAAGGCGGGGAGACGGACGGCCCATTCGCGGGCGGGGAAGTACGCGTGTATTGCGCTAGAAGAGTCGAAGAAAGGCTAGCAGCAGCTAAGTAGACTTGAAGGTCGTGTAGTTGAGTGACCTACGAGAAGGATGGCCCAGGTGGTATAATACGTGAACACGACGGCGGCTGCCAGCAGCATAGCGCCGCCGACGAGTTTATCGCTGGCTCCCTGGAAGAGGCGCCTGAGCGAGCGCGCGCGACGCGGATGGCAGGGTACGCACCATGGTGAAATGCCGGTGGCGACGTGGAAGCCTGGTGGAAGCTAGAGGCGAAGGTGGATACGCCGTGATCGGCACTGACACGCTTGTCTTCCTGCATCGTCCACGGCGGCGGCGCCCTCCTCCTGCGCATCGGCCCTCCTCTCTGCTCGTTGCTGGCATCCCGCCGTATGGACACCCATGGCTTTGCATCTCTAGCGCATCTCCAAATCTTGCTCGTTCCGGTCGGATCCATCTCGCTGTCCGTCTTTGAGAAATACGTTGCCGAGATTCGCAGCTTCGAGTCGCTGAGGCTGGGCGATATCCCTGTCGACAGCAAGAATGAGCGAGGTATCCGTCTACGCTGCCAGCGATTGGCCCCGTTCGCTGATCAGACCATGCTAAAGCTCGGTTCATGCCCAACCCACTCTCGACGGGCCACCTGCACCTCAGTTTCCCGACGCACCCGCCGCCCGCCGCCCACTCCCCACTCGCGTTGCTCCGTCCATCACACTTTCCCCTCGCAGTCATCGGCTTAGCCGCGTGTTCCCCGACTGATACTCTCCCTTCCATTCTCGCGCAATTCAACGGCGCACTGCTCGATTTGTTCCCTGCCGGAGACGTCTATCCACTGGCACGAAACTGCTTCGTGTTTGAAGATGGGGACGGGAACAACAGCTCGAACCTCCACGAAATATTGCAGGGCCTTGTTGTCATACCGAGCATGATGGGCAATAAGAAGCTCTATCTGGGAACCCTCATAGCCGACCTGTGCTCGAATGTATTAGGAGAGTTCGGTGTTCTGGTGCGCTTTACTGTCTGTCTACTGTTTCGTTGACTCAACTGCTGACGCGCAGGTGCAAACTCTGGAAAGCCCTCTCGGTAATGAATACCTGAATGCGTCCCTCTTCCCAACCCTTCCCCCATTATCTGAGATGCCCGCTCCCCTTGACGGCGACATGAACGGGCTACCAGCGCTTCCCAGTCACAACAGCGTACCCGACATGTCCAAACCTGGCTTTGCATTATCCGCTGTTCCCTCGATGAAAAGAACGTCGTCGGTTGGTCATCGCCAATCCACCTTAGGATTACCCTCCACCCCAAAGAAGCGCTTCAGTAGCATCGGCGTGGCCTCCTCTCATGGAAGGCTATTCAAAGTCTTGGGCGACTTCTACATGATTGCTGGAAGGACAGACGACGCATCCATATGGTAAGTAACGCGCGTTCTTCCCGTATCATTCAGTTCTCAAGTATTGTGCAGGTATACTGAAGCTATCCAGATGTTCAAAACATCCCAGGATCCCGTCTGGCACGCGGCCACCCTGGAAGGCATCGCGACGTTGTCCATCCTTCAGGCATGGGCTGCTGGGCATGGTCTGGTTAGTCACCCGCATATTCACCTTTTGCAATGCTAATTCATCTGCTTAGCAAACCTCGACAACCAACACGACCAGCCGTGACCCATGGGCTGACATCGTCGACAAACTGACACAAGCAACGACGCTATACTTCAAAGCTCCTCCCTCTGACGCGGACCACCATTACTCACTTTTATCTTATCTTTATTGCTGTTGCGTTCTTCGGCATACTTCTCTTCTATTCTCTGTGTGGTCTGCTAAGGGCTGGGGTCCGCTCGCATTCACGTCGATGCTGCAAACAGGAACGACGCCTTACCTTCCTCCTACAATATCGCGAGAGGAAAAGATCGATTGGTCTATTCTTGAACGACTCAGCTCTATCTCAGGCGTGTCTCGTCAGTCCATCTCCAATGTCCTCACCCAACTGCATGGTCCATGGCTCCTACATCTCGGTCCTCGCGAACGTATCTTCATACTAGAAGCTATGGCAAGCACATATTCTTGCCTTGGCTTCCGAAGAAAAGAGTCTTACATCCTGCGAGAAATACTGGGGTGCATACTGGACCTTATCGTCTGTGGTCGAGAAGAGGATGGTGTGGTCCGGAGCTCGATTTCAGGGGACGGCTCAGTCACTCCCAATGCACTCGGTGATATCATGGTTAAAGCGCAAGTCGGTGTGCGGATGAACGAGAGTACAAGCGGAAATGCAAGTCTGTTAAGCCTCCTCAGCTACGTGTGTAGGACACTTGGGATAGATCTTTCCGCTGTCAAGCTTGTAGATGTTGGGGCCACCCCAGGCACGTCGGAGGGTGTTGATATTGATGAGGAGCTACGCGAATCATTTGGATGGCCAGAGCTCCAGGTCGGCGTCGTGCGAGAGGCCATTGCGGTGGCGGAAGCATTACCAGGTAACAGTCATCATCATGACCACCCTCCTATAGCTTACACTCGACAGATCACCTTTCGGTCGCTCAGTTCGCCTTGTCTTCGTTGAAGACGTTGCAAGATGCATTAGCCCCTGGCGATCAGTACCATTTGTACACAACCTCACAAAAGGCACTGCTCACTGCAAAGCGTCGCGGAGAACTGAAGACCGTAGATTTTTGGGCAAGTAGCCCCCTCGTGAGCATGGTGGTGACACCGTATGTCGCCTTTCCCCTTTCTATCCCTGTTTACTGAAAGATCTCTCAGTTTACCTCTCATACGACTGCCAAATGAGAAGCCGATATCTGCTCTTAGACCGAAGTCGGACGCTATAAATCCCATTCTGACGGGAGGGACTGACCCATTCCTATACAATCCGCGGCGAGCGCTGGTTGGCAAGGTGTGCATAATGATCCTTCACTGCGGTTTTTTCTCATTGCCACATTTCGCAGAATCAAGTAATGGTCGTTCAGAATGAGACATTGGAAGTAGTGGTCATCCTGAAAAATCCCTACGTCTTCGATCTTGAAGTTGACTCTTTCACCTTGAGGTTTGTGCAAACATTCTACATGACTATCAGTTGCTGAGAGGCCTCTAGCACTACCGGCCCGACTTTCGAGGCTCCGCCTAACCGAGTCACCATCCCTGCGCGGTCGTATCATCGTCTGGTCGTATCAGGGAAGGTCACAAGCACCGGCACCCTAGCCATTCGCGGATGTATCATCGAAGCATCCGGAGGTGTGCGTGAATTCTTGCTGCCTCTGCCCACCCCAGAAGAGGAGGAACGCCAGTCCCGGAGGAGAGGCGCTCTGGAATGCGAACTAGGTCGTTCGAAGTATTCTGGGCTGGACGCGCTTCCTTGGGAGAAGACACAGAAAAGGCAGAGTGGACAATTCATTAGTAAGATGTTGTCGAAACAGCCGTCACAATTCCTGGAGTGCAAAGTTGTTCCCGAACAACCTCTTCTGCGCATTCGGCGAACGTCCGTCACTCACGGTGCTTTGATGCTTTACGACGGGGAGCGGTAGGTGGCCATTTCTGGCCAATGTTAACTCTGTTATGTCTAATATAGTCTCAAGGTCAGTAATACGTTTAACGGTGGAGAACGTCTCTTCGATGACGATTGATTTCCTTCGACTGCTTTTCGACGATTCGACGATCCAACCGGCTCAGCAGACTCTCCAGGAAGGATCGCTGTCTACGTTTGACACCTATGAGATGGAGTACGACCTCATACAACGGCCTCTATTCTCTTGGAATCAGGATGAGGTACACCCCATGAAGCCTGGCGAACGACTTACTCTGAACGTCCAATGTCTCGGCAAAGTGGGCTGGTAAGTGTATGCCCGTTTTGAGGTTGGAATGTGCTGACTGGGATCGCGTCTTCAGCACGACCGGCACCATTTACGCGACATATGCCTGCGTCGAACGAGGCTTGGAAGTTGCGCCAGACGTCTTCCACACGCGCCAGTTATCATACCCGCTCATGGTGTCAGTGTATCGTATGCTCGAATGCCATTCCATGGACATACATGCGTACCCCGCTAGTGGTGTCCCATCGCAGCCAGAAACATTCGATCACGCGGATTGGTGTTTGTTCTCTGTAGAGGTTCGAAATACCTACGGTACACCCTTTGAAGTGACAGTAGAGAGAACTCAAAAAGGTTGATCGTTTACGTTGTTCATTTACTTCCTTGCTGAATTCGATGTCCAGGCGAGCCACCGGCTTCCACGTCAAGTACCATTGCACCGGGGTCTACTACACAGTGAGCCTCTCAGCCTTCCTCTTGAACGCAAACTATAACTCATCAACCTAGAATCGTCATTGCATTGAAGAAGTTCATTCTATCAGACAAGCACCTCGCAGAGCCCATCCCAACCTTATCGGAGAGGCAATTTGTTGTCGCGACAACGAAATTGTCTGCTGAACAGGACCAAAGGCAGCGGGAGTTATTCTGGTACCGCGAAGAACTTTTCCAAAGTCTTCATTGTCACTGGAAAGAGGTGCGTTGCTTTCAACAGGTCGATTATCATGGCTAAACGTGCATGCAGGCGGGTGGGACGCGGACTGGCGACTTGTCGCTACGACGGCAGAGGATGACGATGCAGATGCTGAATACCATTCGCACAAACTCCGCGAAGCTTGTGATGAGTTTGCTGAACAGCGAAGACGAGCAAGTGAAGCACGAAGATGGCAAGTTCCATCCATCCCCTCACGATTTCGTGTACCTTCGAATACAGGTAGTCAACCAGACATGTACGTCTCTCTGTTGTCGTTCATTCGGACTCCGTTGTGCTAACATGTAATGCAGCGTCTCCTCTGCGTCTCCGGCTCACGGTCGAGATCGACCCATTGGAACATGTCTTGTATGAAGGTGTTCTTCGTGACATACCTGTTGGACGGCTGGAAGTAGGGGAGACGAGCGACGTGTCGATACCGATATGTTTCCTGTCGCGCGGTCGTTTCGTACTTTCAGCCACAGTTCGTTCTAGTGACACGAAAGCTGCTGAAGGTGTCAAACGACTGACAGCTTTGGTTGACGGTGGATAGAGTACATTCATATGTAATACGTACATATATGCTGAGATGATTTAGCTTTACAGGACTAACTGTACTCGAGAATGAATTGAGACGATGGCGAGTGGTTCCTGGCGGCGTTGCACTGCCATTGCTGTGTTTGGCCCTCTCATGGAAACCAAACACCTGCGCATCACCTTGTACAACGACCGTCATGAGTACGTGCCTTTCTCTTTGATTTGGGGTGTCCTCATCGTTGGAAAGGCTACGCACCGAACGAAAACCCGTTTGCCTCCACGCATTCGCTGGACACGAATCCCTTCGACGACCCCATACCCCAGACGAGCGCAGAGGCCCGCCGCCACGAAGAGCTGCGTCAACGCGAGGCGGACCTGGAGCGCCGCGAGCGCGAACTCAGCCAAAAGGCGGAAACCATACGAACGCACGGCAAAAAGAACTGGCCGTTCTGTCAGTTCCCTCTTCGCTATCGCGTCTGCGCGCTCTCATCCGTTTCCATCCAGTCTTCCCGCTCATCTACCATTCCATATCGGAGGAGATTCCCGATGCCTCACAAGCACTTATTACGCGCCTGTATCAACTATGGCTCGTCCTTCTCGGAACGCTTATTATCAACATGCTTGCGTGCATCTTCATTCTCGTTGCCGGCTCGTCTGACGGAGGCAGAGATGTCGGCGCCAGCATTGGGTAGGTTGCCCGGAATTTGCCTCTTGTAGACCGCCCACAACTGATTTGCAGATACCTGTTTACCATCTCCTCCCTGTCCTTCTTACTGTGGTACCGGTAAGCCCTACGATAACTCTTTACAAAGTTATACTAAATGCGCCCAGACCGATATATAACGGATACATGAAGGTGAGGACCGGTACTACCTTACACTCGCAACCTGGCGCTGATTTGACTTGCAGGAGCAAGCGCTGTACTACTGTTGGTATCACCGAGCAACCACATTCCGCCATGAAGCTCATTCTTCACAGATATGTACTTTTTCTTCGGAGGATTCCATCTTCTCTTTAGCATATACATGCAAGTCGATTATCATTTCCCTTGGGCTCTACATTCTGACTTCCCATTCTTAGGATCATTGGAGTCCCAAGGTTACACCGGTCACTCCATTCTAGTAACCCTTTCCCTGATCGTTTCCTTGCAGCACTGGTTCGGCCGGACTCATCCAGATGATCCAAATGTTCGTCGGGCACCACTGGGTGGCAGCCATCATCAGTCTCGTTGCCACCATAGGTTGGATTGTCCAAGGTCTTGGCAATGCCTTCTATTATCGTCAAGTGGGTGTTCCGCAGTGCATACGATCTCTGCATCCGACCCACCTTCCACAGATTTACGCCCATCATACGGCTGCTGGACACACGATGGAAAAGGTTTGGTCTTCTGGCGTGTCATCGTGCTCTGCTCACATTTTTTCCTCTCAGGCAAAGACTGAGCTTGCATCACACGGAGCGAAGGCGTACTTTACACGGGGTTGATAGGATTCTGTTTGCTTTATCGTATCTATTTCTATGTTTGTGAGGACAATAATGATATGCGTTGCTCCGGGACCAACCACTAACGCATGATGTGCTGTAGTCCAAGACGTAGGTTTTTTTAGACCTGTGGTGTTACCCAGTGAACCACTATGCTTCTGGCCAAAATCAGTCACTTTCAAGGTGAGAGCAATCATTTGGCTCAGTCCGTAGTATACATTCCCCGCAACTATCCACGGGTATTTGGTCAGCGGGTTGTATTAGCGGGTCAGATAGGTTAGGTGAGGGTGCGTGTCTTCCGCGCGCCTAGTGAGCCCCAAGCTGTCTAGTTAGCCGCTAGGTGAGAGTTCGGGTCGGTCGGAAGTCGGGGTGTGTGAAATAGTATCTTCTTGGGGGCGGGGCGGGTGGGTAACTCACCTGGGGGAAATGTAAATCCGAAGACGCGGCAGAGGTATATTATTATAGTTGGAGGTATAGTCCAATGTTTGTAGCTAGAGATAAGGTCCACAAATCGCCACATAAATTACTCTACGTCGTCGTCATCATCATCCTCTCCCTCCCTGCTAATACTCTGTGGATGAGGCGCCAGCTTCGCAGGACTGACAGCTACGTTGCTCCTCGATCCAATTCCCAGAGTGTACAACGCCGATATGGTCCTAGCACGAGGAGCGTTCATTTGAATTGGACTTGTCGACGGCTGCCTTGGCTGCGGCATCGCGACCTTCAGACCCAAATTCGCATACGGATTGCTCTCCTTGGCCACCGCTCCCGGGCCAAAGTTCTGCGACTTGAGTCTCCGGGTCGTGATCACGCTCCCAAAGGTCGTCGAGGCCCCGGGACTTAGAGGTCGCGTAGGTGGAGACACCGGCGAGAGTAGATCAGGATCGTGTATCGCCCGCTTGATGGCGACGATGTCGTGTTCGACATCCTCCAGCTTGTGTTCCAAGCTCTTCACCGCCTTCTTCACCGCTGCATCCTCGCCGTTGATAAAGGCCTCCACCTTTGACTCCACGTCCTCTGTGACATTACCAATGGCGAGGAGCGTCTCGAAGCCACGAGACTGCAAAGACTCGTCAGCTATCCGAATCTCCAGCTCGACGCGCGCGTCCTCGTTGTAGTCGTTAAGGCGTTCAGTCGCTGTCTGGAGAATGGGGTTGCCGTCCTGTAGACTTTGCTTTAGGTCTTGCAAAGCAATGTGGCAGTCTCGGAAGGCACGCTGGATGTGGTCATAGCGGCTTTTGACCTTGGCGAGTTCGGCCAGCAGAGGATGAGGAGGGGGAGAGGGTAATGGTAGGGGTGTCGGTGTCTCTGTGGGAAGAGTTTCGCTCGGAGGTGGCTCGTCCGTGATCTCTATGATTGGATGCTGGACCACCTCTCCAATGGTAGGGAAAGTAACTTCCGCAGTAACGATGGGCTGCACGTCGTCCAAAGGTAATTCCTTCGTCGAGAAAGCCATAGAATCAGACATGGCAAGAGTTGAAGAGGAGGAGGACTCTGAGGGAGCAAGGTCCTCCTGCTCAACGGGAGCGGGAGTATCTGGTAGACTCTTGGACGATGGGTTGGCAAGGAGCTTTTCCAGATAAAGCCTTCGCTCCGTCTGCACCATGAGATCATCCAGTAAAGTTTGTAGGGCACTTTCGACCACAGTAATTCGTTCATCTGAGCCTCGCAACGTCGCGATCTCCATGTTCTTCGCGTCCTCGATCATCCGTGCCAATTCGCCGCCCTCTTCGGCGCGACGCAGCCAGCGATGTATCCATTCTTCGAAGCCTTCCTCTCTGGAAAGCATTCGTATCCGGAGGGCAGTCTCCCGGCGTCGACCGTACGCCTCTTTCATAAGGTCGCCACCTAGTTCATCAAGCGCGAAGCGCATCTTCTCTGATGTCGAGCGCGAGTGCTGCAATTGAGAAGACAGTGTGGAGATCTGTGTGCTCAAAGTGTCTACTGTGGCGGCATGTCGCGTGTTCAAGGCGAGCAGAGACTCTTGAAGTGCGTTCGTGGATGATTGAGAGAATTTCCTACGGGATGTGAGACGCGACTCCGGGAAGATGATGGATGCTCACATGTATCTCGAAACCATGTTAGCAGCAGAGTTGTCTTCCAACTTCATCCTTTCTATTTCCGTCTTGACATTGGCCAACTCTGTCCGGTCCAATTCAGAATTACGTGCCTCCGCCTCAGTCTGAGCACGCGAAACATCAAGCTCATGCTTTACTCGATCGAGTTCGGCATGGAGCATGCCTGTTTCTTCTGCAAAGTCTTGGAAGAGCTTCTCTAGCGCGAGTTTTCCTTCAGAAAGACCATTGGCAGGCGAAGAAGAGGAGGAGCTTGATGCTCGACCCTCGAGAGAGCGTACAAGGTTGGCGTATTCATTCACGACCCGGTCGGACTGTTGCACCTGCTCCTTGGCCTGCCACAGTTGCTGTTCCAGACTACGTTCCCGCACGAGACCCTCTTCTTCGCGACCGCGGACGCGTGCTGCTAGAGCGTATGCCCCCTCTAACGTGAGCTTGGCCTTGGTTGCCTCTGCATTAGCGTGGGCCAGCTGCGTCGTGCGCTCCAGGAGGGACTCCTCTGTGATATCAAGCTTGTCGGAGAGCCTCCTGAGGGACAGGGTGAGTTCTTGAACTTGGGTGGCCTGGGATGTATGGGGTTCAGCGGTGGAGTTGCGGCGCAGTACATCGATCTCGTTGGTGAGGAGAGCGTTCTCGCGTTCGAGTCGGATGAGCCTATCGTGTGCATTAGAGGTGTCCAGCGAATATCGCTGTAATTTTACAGATGCACTGTGGGTGGGCTTCTTCCTGGATGCAAATTATTTAAGTTAGATAAGATTAGGCATAATAGACTAATCAGTACCTGAAACCGGGCGACCGCTGCCCTCAGACTGGCCAGTTCCAAGGAGACCGGATGCTCATGGTTGAGCATGGCGCGCTGGCCCCTTACCGTGGGCTACAGTGGATGGCGGTAACTGGCAAACGTGGCTTGCCTAGCGGCACGATCACGCTTGATCCAGCACAGCATTTGGCCTTTCCGTCTTAGCATCAATCCCTTCGCCTGCCTCGGAGTCCTCATGTCGAAAGCACGAACAAAAAAATCGGACAAAAACCTAAAACAGTCCACCTTGCTGCAGTCGTTTTCCTCTCCATCCCGCCCGGATCCTCCCAAGCGCACAAAGAAAAAGACAAGTTCTGCGGCAGCTCCCGCCTCTTCACCGCCACGGAAACGTAAAAGGCGTACCCCACAGCCACAGGCAGAGGAATCCGACTCTGACGTTGGCGCGATCAAGTTCGTCGACGCGGACGACGGGGACGACTCTGACGAAGGACCCTCTCCCAAGAAGCGCAGAAAGACCATTGTCATACCCAGCGATGATGAAGATTCAGGTCCTGTGTATCGGCGGCTGAACAAGCGGGAGGAGAGCGCCAGATCCAAGGCAAAGGGAAAAGGACGTGCTGCACCCATAAATGACCTAGACTCTGACGAGGATGTCGCTCCGCGAAAGACAAAGTCTCGACTGCACAAAGGCTCCCGTAAGCCTGTCGTTCAGGAGGACTCGTCGTCTGATGATCTCGACTCAGACCGTGCGTAGCTTTATCTCAAACGTAACCGACACCCCTTCATGGCGATACAGGCATCATCGAGGCGCGTTTCCGTTCGCGCGACAAGAAGACAACCTTCCAGAAGAATCTCGAAAAGTTGAAGAGTATGCTACATCACCGCTCATGCTTCCATCTCCTCAATTTCACGCGTCACAGGGAAGAAACAAGGGAAACCTATGGAATCCGAATCTGAAGAAGACGAATACTCGCAAGCCAGTGCCTCAGAAGAAGAGAGGCCCTTTAAAGGCGCCAGAAAGACAGCAGACACAGAAGATGACAGAGATAGCCTCTTTGACGAAGAAGAAGAAGAAGAGGAGGAAGACGACAAGTCTGCCGACTTCATTGTCGACGACGACGGTGACGGCGCAGCCCTTCTCCCGGTGGAATTCAGAGCACAACAGGATCTTGCACACCACTTCAAGACCATCTTCCAATTCTTCGTGCACGTCGCCGTCCGCGAACATGGCCAACGGCACGACTTTATGGAGAAACAAATGAGTCAGTCACATCCCTGCTGCTCAGGATATCCGAGTCTCACAGATGCTCAGAGGACGAATATTTCTCTGTCCCACTCCAGATTGCCCGCAGAAAGATTGTCGGTCTTCGGGACTCGCTTGTAGCGTCCTCGGTCTGGCGGCCAGAGTTCAAGAAATCCGTGGAAGCGTTGCCCAAATTTGATCTCTACCAGCTCGACTTTTCCATTCCTGCTTGCGACGCCTGCCATCTCGGGGGTCGAGTTTCCACTCTGCGTGGCCAACTTGGCGGAGCTCCTTATGATCTACTAGGCTTTGAGGTTCGCAAGTCGGTGTGTTCTGAGTGTCAATACTGATAAGGTTGCACAGGAAATCGTTTCTGATCCAGAGGGTTCAGACTCTGACGAACCGAGAAAAAGCAGGAAGAAGAAGAAGAAACGTAAGAAAAAATCAACGCAGGAGTCCAAGTTCATCGACCAACTGCACTTGGGACGCTTTTGCGCGAGGAGGACGCGCGTCTATCACGATCTCTCACATTGGGAGGTAAACACTAATAACTCTCCTTCTTGTGTCGTCGACTTACACCCTTGGCGCAGTATCATCTCTTCAGAGCAATCGAAAGCGAGGTCGACGAGCTTCACACTGCGAAGAACACTGACGGATACGTTCGTGTTGCTTGGGCAAATGGGAGGAAACCGCCGGAAGACTTGGGGGACGCCGATGGGATATGCGAATGGCTGGATGAGCGTAAATTTATCGAGAGGGAATGGCTGAGGTTGAAGAACATGATGGACTCAGCCACTAAGTTGGAGATGTCAGCCAAGAAGGGGGAGGACTTGGATTAATTTATTGTGAATTCTTTCACCATTGTCTCGTTCCTCTTGGGTGTCTTTGAGCAGTACCTATCGTGCATAAGTACTTCTGAACAAAAGCGACGGCGAATGTCAACTCGTCATGAATTGTGACAGCGTGACAACCAGGCTTTCGTCTTGCCATGTCGTACTACGCAAATACAACGCAGCCAACATCGGCGACATATCCTTACGGCAGCTACCAAGCGCAATATCCCTACCAAGCAGGCGCGGCAGCGTATCATCCATGGCAATACCACCATTATTACCAGGTCCCAAGACCTGGTCAAACAACGCCTACCACTCTTACGCCTCGGCCTACAGCCACACCCGCTACCGCCACCACCACTCCCACGACGCAACGAACGACAAATTTCCAAACGTATAATCCGCCAACGGCCACGACGAGCTATGCACGCGAGACAGCGCCGGCAGCGTCTACGGGGACATCGGGGCGTGGTGGAAAGAGACAGTCAAATATGAAGGGCCTTTTCACCAAAGAACGTATGCCTTCTATATGCTCTATTAAATAACCCAATTCATATCCTTGTAGTAAAAAACATCATGTACGGCTTTGGCGACGACCGCAACCCGGCCAACGACACTGTCAATGTCATGGAAGAGATCCTGATTGAATACATCACAGACGTTGTACGTGGGCTTTCTCTTATATTGAACGCATCTTTCACATCCGTATCAGTGTCTTGCAGCGAGTGGGCCCAGCAGACGAGCGCGCTTGTCGGTGGAGGACCTGCGCAAGGTGCTTTCACGGCCAGCAGACGCCAAGAAGCTTGCGCGTATGGAGGAGCTTATATTCATGCAAGAAGACATCAAACGCGCCCGTGCCCAGTTTGAAGAATCCGACAACCCAAAGGGTTTCTAGGCGCCCATCTCGTTGCGCGCGTCTCACCGGCTTGCCATGCCGTATCCGCCATTCATATTGGGCCTGTCAGCTGTGTTATCAGGATATTGCCTTGGTGTGAGTGAGAGAACGTATACCTTTAGTAGGCTGTACGTATGTAGAGCAGAACGGACATCACTCTTCCATAGCATCATCGTCTTGTTCCTCGGAAGCCTCCTGTTTGCCACGCGCCTGCACGCCTGTTGGAACGGCGTCAGAAAAAGGCAATGCACGGCTATGCGGGAGAAGACTTGCCGCCACTTTCGGCCAGCGGTTTGACGTGTTCCTTGAGCCATTCTTCGGATTCCCAAACTAGAAGACTGGGTTAGTGACAGGAATACAAGGCAGGGAAGCTGACGTGCCAGCCCGGTTGCCGCCAAGCTGCATGGGCGTCTTCATTGGCCGCGCCAGATTGACCTTGAGAACTTTACCATGCAGCTCGTTCATGTCCATGTTGTCGATGGCATCCTGGGCGTCAGCTGAAGAGCCGTATGTAACGAACGCGAAGCCTCTGTGCTTCCCGTCTGGCGAACGTGAGGACACAGTGCAATACCAGGCGAGGGCGGCGCTCACCAGGCGGCTGATGCGGGTTCGTGTTGGCGGGCGGCAGCTGCACCTCAATGATATCGCCTACATACGCGTCGCGAGTAAGTAAAGACACCGCCATTTATAGCGCCCAAACGTGCCAAAAGTAGAAAATGCCTCATAGATCTTGGACTCGTCCACCTCCTCGGCCACGCCGCCGACAAAGACCGTCTTTTTGGCCTTGGTACCCTCCTCCATGAGCGTGCTTGATCAAGATGGGAGAAAATTCTCGCGACCAGCGGAAGCGTCATTGGCACGTGGTAGGGCAGATTGCCCCGCATATGGCGCGGTGCAGGTATGTCTTTAATTTCGCTGGCTTACCTCGCCCTTACCAGTGCCAGTGCTGTGGGAACTGCCCCGTTGGTCTCTCAAAATGTCCTGGGCTCTCGTTACTTCGCGTCACTCTCCCAGGGCTTCGGCCTGACAGCTCGACCATGATGGTCTCGCCGTCGCCACGATAACATCGACTTGCAGGATACCCTGAGAACGTTCTACCCTATACTATTATACGGCTAAACTCGCTATCGGGCCTCGATCTCTGTGTATCACCCCTTCAATATACAACGGACTTACTAGCAAAGGCAGTTGTTTCTCTGAGCTCCGGCTCCCTCCCTATGCGTAGATGTCTACTTAAAATCCGTTATGTCCACCCCCTCCTGTCGAATGCCCTGATGTCTCTCACCCACTACCCGCCCCCGTCCCTTCACTACGAACATGAAGACGACTCGGACTGGAACAAACGCATGTGTCCCTACTGGCCCGCTTACAGGCATATCTTGCTGCGACAGGGTTTTCGCTTGGACACTGTACGCGACGTCAAACAGCACTACAGAAAGCTTGAGCTCGAGATCCCGCTTTCGACGTTGAGATACATGCGACACGAAGAGGACGATCTGTGTCCTGATGTCGGCCTGGTAAGAACCCCGGGCCTGTCCCCACTCACGTCGGTTGTGATCAACTTACGCTTGCCCCAGCCCGACAATCTCTTTCGCGGGACATGCGTTCGCAGCGGAGTCAAAGTCGTCGTCAAAGCCGTTCATCGGCGGAGCCGCGAAGTCGACATAATACGTTACCTCTCGACACCCCCAGTCCGAGATCATCCCTTGAACCACACTATCCGTAAGTCGAATACAGCAGGCAGTGCGACGTTCGCCTATCTCACGATTCTTCATTGAATACAGCTGTGCTGGATCTGATCCATGTGCAACAGGACAAGATCGTATTCATTGTCATGCAAGAGTGGTCTCCGGACCTAGTTCCATTCGACAACTGTCTTGAAAACTTGATCAGTGGGCTCCGTCAATGTATCGAGGTACGGACGCTCGGCCACCACTTACCGTGGACATTAGATTCATTATCGAGATAGCATGTTGCCTTCATGCATAGACACCGAATCGCGCACCTCGACATCTCCCTGCATAATGTTCTCGCGAACTACGACGGACGCTACGCGTTTATCGACTACGAAGGCAGTCGGCGTTTCGACGACTCCAAAGAGCACTGCATGGCAGGCTATCGCGGAACAGAGATCCCCCCAGAATGCGAACGGGGCCAATGTACAGACCCATACAAAATCGACGTGTGGGCATTGGCCATCCTGATGTTGCGCATATGCAAGGTACCTATCCGCCTACCGCATGCATGCATGCTCGTGCATCTAATCTTGTCAGTTGTCAGGCAATTGCATGCCCGAACTCTTGGAGATCATCAAGCCCATGCTGAATGAGAACCCAGACGAACGGCCTACTGCGCAATGCGTTCTGAAGACACTTGATACTCTACCGTTGATCGGATACCCCCCACAGCGACACTGACAGAGGGTGGAGGGAGATATACCGCTGGGTTGGACTATGTCACCCACGCCACGCTTAAATAACCTATCGCTAAGATACAAAACTGATAATACAACGCGTACAAGAGAAAGGCCAATGCTACGTATCTGTGGGTGGCTCCTCCAGCTTCTGACGTTTGCGAGCCAGGTATCGTTCGCGCGCGCTCTCGACATCGGACTCTGTGTTTCGTTTCGCGACCACGCGAGCAAGTGCCTCGTCGTCGTTCCTTTTCTTTTCCCTCGCCACACGCTCCTGCTCTGATTCCATCTGCTGTTGAATCTCCCTCGCACGGCGTTCATTGATTTCCCGGCGACTGGCTGCGGTACCGACAGCACGATGTGCCTGTACCTGCTCCGAGTTTGCATCGGTGGCGCTCCGCTGATTGGATCGCCCCAGTCGACGCGTGTTTGTGCCAGACAGGTTGAGGCCCGCGGCGAGAAGCTCGCGCTTGTCAACGATCTGATTGTCGTCATTAAGTTCGACTTCTTTGCCCTCTTCCCTCGCTATCCGTGCGAGTTCGAGGTCTGATACCGGTGTAAAGTCGGCAGGCTTGGTGATGGTCAGATTCGGAGCCGGGCCTTGCGGGCCAATCACGGTTTTCTGGGTCGCGGCGACTGTGGCCTCGTGACGCTGTTCAGATTCGTCCAAGAGCTGGCGGTAATAGTGGGACATTCCCGAGGACGGGCCACCCTTCTTTTGCATGGCTGTGGGTGGTGTTGAGTCGGGTGACCCTGTCGACACATTGAGTAGGCGTACGCACCGTCTCGCTGCTTTTCCTCCTCTTCCGCGCGCCGAACCTCGGCCATCTGGTCCTTGTACGCCTGGGTGACGAATGCCTCCTTGTCGTTGAACTCGTCGCCCTCCATTTCGCGTTCGTGCTGCATCATCTTCTCCTCGGCTCGTAAGTGGTCCAGTTTGCGCGTCTGCGCAGAGGCAAGCAGGCCATGTATATATTTGGGCTACACCAGTCAATACAATAAATCAATGCTGCTCGATGAGTGACACACCTTGCGCTGCTGAGCGTCCACCTCCTTGGCCTCCTTCTGCTTCTGCTTCGCAACCTGCATCGCATCCCAGACTTCGTCGTACTCAAACACCGTCGCATCCACCTTCTTCTCCTGCTCCATGATCTTCTTCAGCTTGCGCGACGTCCCCACATTCTGGGCGAGCAGCTGCTTGTTCGGCGCTGCGTCGGTCTTGGCCGACGACGTAAAGGCGGCATCGACAGGCTGGTCGTCGTCGAGGGAGGCAAAGGCGGCGGGGCGCTTGAGCGAGGGCGCCGGTTCGACGGGCTGCTTTGGTTTGGCAAGAGAGAATGAGAGCTTCATGCAAACAGTGTGGTCGGCCCGGTAGCCCGTGTCGGACTCTGAAACGCGTCTTGTTCCACCGCGTCCAGCGAAAATGCAGGCAGGCTTCGACCGAAGGAGGATAAACGGCCCAGAGGAGAGCTTTCCCCCCGTTTTTGACGATGAGGTCGACGATTCCCGGTCGACCACCGTGCGCAAAGGCAGGAAGCCGACCGAGATACGGCCCATTTGTACGATCCACTAGATTTCCGGGGTGGCTATTGCTAAATCTGCTACAGTTCTCCAGCCCGGCCTCATAACGCAAGCAAATGGCTCTGCATACATCGAGACCGAAAAGACAAAGATCGCATGCGCAGTGCAAGTTCATCCGCCTTTCCAGTTGTAATCCCTATTCATCTCCATCCCAGATACGGTCCTCGGCAGTCTAAAAACACAGCCTACAGCGAGAACGGTCGTCTCAACGTCGAAGTCAAATACACGCCTTATGCTTCTCACCAAAGAAAGGCGCCAATACGAGTACATTCGCGTCTGGGTCCGCCACCACAGTCTAATGTTTCTTAGGATGCTGAAGACCGCTCTATCGGTGTTGCCATCCACCAGGCTCTCCTCTCCTCTGTGCGGCTGGAACTTTTGCCCAAGTCGACCATTGACATTTTCATTGTGATAATCGAATCGGACGGTGCCGAAGGATGTGTAGCTGCTGGTTCTGTGGCAGCGAGTACTGCATTAGCGGATGCTGGCATCGAGCTTTTTGGTCTGGTGATGTCTTGCTCAGCCGTAAGCGAGTTCCAATCGCGTTGACTCAACTCATTGGTTATACAGGCACTCATGGGCGACGAAATATGGTTAGACCCGACGCTTGAAGAGGCGAGATCAGCCCAAGGGTCTCTGGTTCTAGCCACTATGCCAGCTCTCGAGACAGTGACTAGCGTATGGCAGACTGGGCAAATGAAGACTGCCGACGCCATAAGGGTTCGTTCATCAACACTATACAAGCGCTGTCCACTGACCTTGGAATAGTGCATGGATCTATGCAACGAAAAGTGCACCGAGATGCATTCCGTCGTGGCGCAGGTATTACTGGATAGTTCACAAGCAAAGTAGCAAGTCGTCGGCAAAAGTACGTAGAGCATGTATTACTGTAAGCATATGTAATGTAATCGTAGGTGCAAGCATGCACGGTCAGCCTTCCAGCACAGCGGGTATATAAAAAGTAAGCACTCCTCCAGCGTCGGCAACATCGCCGATATATACATACAGGATCATACAGTGGTTTTGGCAGATACCTGTGTGATGTGTGAGTGTTTGCCACACGAAGCGAGGGCAAAGAATGCGCACAAGCAATGGTGGTGGTCGAAACGACATGACTGTTCAGGAATTTGATGAAGCTTCGTATTGACACGAGGACTGTAAAGAGCTCGTCGGGATCGGGTGGCGGGTCATCGTTCTGGGACGAGGGTTCCTTCGCTGGGGAGGACATTTCAATGGAGTCACGAAGTCGACAGGAGAGCTAGCCTACCCATCGTTGGGTTGGTGCACCCCCGCCATTCCGTCTCGACTTTGACGCTCTCTGTGTGGATGGATATCTGTAGGCGTCCATTGTTGTTGGCGCGGACTGCCAGGATGTCCGACATGGGGCGCAGCCTGTCTACGATGGTCCGCAATTTTTGCAAAGGTGGCAGGAGTATATGAGTCTGTAAATGAGTCGTGAGTGAGAAAGGGGAGTGACTGGGATCAATGCATACATCTGGCTCTGGACACAATGGTTCACTGAGCTTGTCGACGTCGCTCGGCTTCATGACCTCGATCTTGACATCGTGCGTAACCTTGACGCGTCGCCCGACACGTGTCGTGCCGGTAATCTCAAAGCTGAGCACGGCCTGGTCTGTTTTCTTGGCGAGCTTCATAACGACCTCCTCGGTCGCATACGAGGACGACGCGCCGGACGACGATGACGCGGACCGCAGGGTGGCAAGCAGCGCTTCCGAGGAGAGGGCCATGGTGATTTCGTTGCCCGCGTTGGATTGTATGCGATACCCGCTGAAAAGCGAGTCTATCTTGACCTGCCTGCGACGCGACGTCAGATGCAGCAGCGGCCAGCAGGCGGAGACGCGACTGACGACCAGACCTGGATGCCGCCCTCATTCGTGTCGCTGTTGCATATGAGATGCATGTTCTCCTCTGTAAACTTGATGATGCATTTCTTCTGCAGTTTCTCGATGGATTGTATTATCCCTGCAGTTGGTGTCAGTATCTGTGCATGACCCAAGCTTGGAACGCACGGAAAAAGGTGGGAACATTGTCTATGGACGCTCGGAATCGCATCTAGTATGTTTAAGTTGAATTTGAAGAGAAAAGGGCAACAAGACGCACATCCGATGCACTTTCGTTGACATGCTTCGCGGTCGAGGACAAAGTGGGCTGGATGCGTCACGCGCGCGGCTAGCAATTCGGAAGTCGCCGATTGGTGCCGGACCCTGCCGGACGGAAGCATTTGATACATCGTTCCGGCGGTTCTGCAACGCTTTCTCCCGACCAGTACCTACCCCGATGAACACCGCCCGCGTTGGATTGAGCACCTCCCTGAGGCAGGCTGCATCTGCGCCCAGATTGGGTCAGTGATTTTGACCACAAAATTGCGACTTTGAACTCAACGATTACAGCGCAATCGCAGGCTGTTGCTCGCAATGCGTTGGGCAGGCGGTACGCGTCCACCCGATGAATCCACTGGCCCTCGTCTTACCTGGAAATTAGCTCTGTTCAAATTCAATCATACCCTGCTGCTACATCTACCGAAATCCTCAACAAACAGCGCTTACAACGCCCTACCAGCCCCCATATGACTATCTATCAACCCCAGGTGTCCTCTGTCCTCTCTCTCGCCCACCGTGCGACCGGCACCCCGATAAGCATACGTACGTATTGTCTTTTGTAACCCACCAAATGTCTTGCCCACACCCACTCCTTCTCAGTCCTCTACGCCTTCTCCCTCTCCTACCTTGCTGCACCCGGTATCTTTGACAGTGCACACATAATCGACCTTGTCGCAGGACTTCCCGAACTTGTCAAGTACGGTGGCAAGACCCTTCTCGCCTTCCCTTTCGCGTACCACTTTATGAACGGCATTCGGCATCTGGTCTGGGACTCTGGTAAATGTACGTCCTTCTCTTGTCTTACATACGCTGTCGTATACTCATGCTGCTCTAGTCTTGACTGTCAAGGGAATGTACAGCACTGGCTATGCCATGCTTGGCGCGACTGCTGTCTCGACCATCGCGCTTGTATCTATGTAAATCAGTTTGGAAATTGAACAGACTATTGTGGAATAGATGCTTTCATTGAGCGGACGCTCTGAGCCTTGTGAATTTCGACTCATTCGACGCGTTCGCGTTCACGTCTCGATGATGATAAGTAGTAGCTTTACAATTTATTTACGATTATTTTTGCAATTGCGGCTAGCAACCCTGTTTATGTCCCTTTACTCCTTCCATGACCTCTTCATATGTTGCGCTCAAATCTCCGATAAACGATGCGTATACCAACTCACCGCCGCTTTCTCCACGCGTTGTGCGCGACTCCGAGGACTCCCTGAGGGACCTCGAGCTTTCCGAGGGCCCGAGGATGGCAGAGCGGTACGCACGATGCATATAGCACCGTCAACACCGACACTGATGCCCTCGCAGGACCAGGTCCTACTCCTTGACTGGATTTGATTTCCAGAGTGATCTTCTGCCTCTGAGTGCAAGCGTGACGGATCCAGAAATAGCCAACAACGTCGAAGGCGGAGAAAAGAACATAGGCTTACTTAACGGTCAACAACTTTACTTCGTGATGGGGGAGCTGTTTCTGAAGATGGTATTGAATAGGCATTGCTCTTGTTGTTGGACTTCAGGTGCGTTGATCCTTTGCTACGAGTCGACACGCCGCTCATTCGCGTTGCAGATTGGATCTGGAATATTGTATGTCTCCGTGAATGCCTTGTCCTTCTGTTCAATGAGTATACAAGCTCCTCTCCGGGTGTTGTCGTCGCCAATACCAACAGCGTGGGCGCGAGTCTAGCAGTCTGGCTGGTCTCAGGTCTCCTGGGATGGACAGGCGCGAGTAGTTTCGCCGAATTGGGCTCCGCTATACCTCAAAACGGAGGTGCACAAGCGTACCTCTCGTACGCCTACGGTCCCCTCATATCATACCTATTTGCCTGGACAGCTATCATCGCTCTTAAGCCTGGTGTGTTCCCCTTCCATAGGTTGAACTCCCTTCATCGCTCACACGATCTCAGGAGGAAACGCCGTCATTAGTCTGATATTTGCAGAATACCTTAATCGTATATTCCAGCACTCTACCAAGGAAGAGGTATCGCCGGACGATATCTCGGACTGGGCTGTCAAGCTGACTGCTTTGGGTGCGGTACTGGCAGTCTCCGCGATGTGCGTGTGGACTCGTCAACTCGGCGCGCGTGCAGCTATTGTCTTCACGTCTGTCAAAGTAAGTGTTATCGCTCTTTGACTGGGCTATGTTGACGTCGCCCTCTGCCTCTAGATAGCTGCTTTAGTGTGTTTGTTGACTTCGTTGCTTGATTTTGGTATTGAAGCAACAGTTATAGATTTCAATTACAATATTAGGCATAATACAACTCGCGCGGGGAAAGATATCCAGCTCCCTGACCGAGCCATTGTTCAAGGATTCGAGCACCAGTCCATCAGCTTATTCCCTCGCGCTCTATTCAGGACTGTGGGCTTTCGATGGGTGGGATCAGGCCAACTACGTGGGGGGCGAGATGCTCAATCCGGAGAAGAATATACCGCGTACTATCCATTCCAGCATGGCCATTGTCACGGTTAGTGGATCCTAACACCCTCACCCGCTTTGTATTTATGTCTTCCCGTTCTGATAGGTGTTATTTCTGCTTGCGAATGTTTCGTATTTCGTCGTCTTGGAAAAGGTGAAGATGGGCATTGTTGTCTCGCTAGTTACTGGCTGATTATTCTGACAAGACAACAGTCGGTCTTAGCAACACTGTCGCGCTTGATTTCGGTCGAGCATTGTTCGGGCCTATCGGTGGGACTATCTTCGCATGCATGGTCGCGTTCTCGTGTTTTGGAGCCCTCAATGGTATCATCTGAATCCTCTATATCTCTGCCCCAAAACCCTAAACTGGTCGTAGGTTCGTTTTTTACGACATCACGTTTGATATACGCGGCTGGGAGAGAACGATATCTCCCGTCTTTGTTCGGCCGACTACATTCTACGCGGAAGACACCCTTGAATGCTACGATATTGCAGGCCGTGATAACATCCGCATTCATCCTTATGGGCGGGGGATTCCGGTCTTTGATTAACTTCTCTGTGGTGGCATCGTGGGGTTTCTATTTCCTTACTGTAAGTCATCATTGAGGGTAGTTTCGCTTTCGCTTACACTCACGTTCATTCCAGGTTCTGGGGTTGGTAATCCTACGTGTGAAGGAGCCGACCCTCGAACGGTGCGTTCGGGTTTGCGATAGTCGCATGTAGGCGCTGACTGTGATACAGACCGTACAAGACGTGGATAATAACGCCGCTGACCTTCTGTGCAGTAGGTAGACTTTTTGAGAGAAGTCTCCACTATTGATTAACCCTTTTTCTCAAGGTGGCGTTGTTCCTGATTTGCATGCCTGTGATTGCAGCCCCTCTGCAGGCCGTCGCAGTCTTAGGTACTATCTTCTTTCTGTCAGAAGCTAGCCTCAGAATTGACCCGTCCGCCATCTTCCATCTCAGGCTTCGTGCTTGCAGGGGTCCCTGTCTACTTCATCACACACCGTACGGACCGTGATACTCCCCGGGCACTTTGTGAGTGACCCTCCAGTGGATGTACATGAGGAACGCAAGTGATTGACAGGGCTTTGGCAGCTTGGATTCGGCCGTGTTGGGGGAGACTGTGGGGACGTCCAAACGCAAGCGAGGGCTGGCAGGCGGTGGCTACTGACGGAGACGACCAGATGGAGATGTCAGACAGTAGAGCTCATGATAGATGACCAGGGCGATGACCTTACGATGACTGCGATTGTACTTCTTCTTGAGACGGGAGTGCTTCGGATAGCTTCGGATTGGCTTGGAGGAAAGGCGGGTGGGTAATGCTCGCATATTCTTCGTGGCCGATGAAACATGCGTACGTGGTACAGCGTAGCTCGTGGGGAGGTGGCAGAGCATCTGATGTGCTGTGTGAGCTTGGTTGCACGGTTACTTTACTGTCCGAATCGGTGCAACTGGGACAGGACAATGATTCAATGCGATGCATTTGCATTATACCCGATTGATGACGCGATCGGATCCCGTAGAACATTATAAAGCCCAACCCCGAATTGTGACTTGAACCCACTCAGTCACCTCTTGTCCCCCGTTCTGCTCTTGACGCCCATCTTTTTCGTCTCGGCCTTCGTCTCTCTGTCTGTCCTCTCCCACCCAGGCGTTATGTTTCGTTACTGACACGTCTCTGTAGATCAACTTATCATCTCCCATCATGGAAAGTATCAAGCGTTGTGTCGAAAGGCTCTCGTAGTTATTTTGCTGTCTACAGGCTGAGCAGACCTACAAATTTGACGTCAAGGTGTGTGGCTTCGCCCTTCCGCAGCTTTTGGGGAAGGGGGGCTGATTGCAGACCAGATGACCTGCACTGGATGCTCAGGCGCCGTGACACGCGTGCTCGAAAAAGCTAAGAACGATGGTGAGCGGCACATATCATCTGGCGCTTGGCTGGCATTAACACAGTTCAATCAGGTGTACAGGACTACACGGTGGATCTCGACACCCAGATCGTCACGGTCAAGGGCACACTGCCCTACGAAGATGTTCTTGCTCGCATCAAGAAGACAGGCAAAGAGGTCGGTCTACGAGTCTTTCTCACCCATTCAAAACGCTCAATAACCCAAGGTTCGATCCGGACAAATCGTCGCCTAATTTCCCTGCACTTGATCTGTACTTATATGAATTGGACTATTATTTCACGACTTCTTGGGGCTTCATGATGGCGTTTCTCCTAGGCCTATAACAGTACATATGTACCTCCTTCTACTAGCTTTCCTCTCAATCTCTACTGGTTTGTGCGCTATCTGAGTGGACTGGTTTGAGTACATACCGCCCATGAGTGTCTTCGACCATACTTCACAAAAGTGGGTGAGTATGTTCGGGCGCCTTGAACTCAGCTTAAAAATAGCCAGCGATGGCTATGCGAGGTGCCCGACGTCGGCGACGAAGTTTCTGCGTCGCGCTAAGTTCGGCAAGGCTTTACTCGGTCACCGGGCCTCAAACTCATCTTACGATAGTGATAGTGTTCATACATGGTAGAGTTCAATGGAGACCAAGACTGATGAACACTTCGAAGAACCTACGTTTCCAGTTAAGACAAAGATACTTTTGTCCCAATTGAAAAGAAGGGATACCGACAGAAGAGAAAAGAACAGCGTCGACCATGCGCCGATAACCTGTGCTTCAAATGAAGTTGAACAGCTGGACAACCTCGTTGAAAGGGGTACACTCAAGAGGGAACTCGTGCGGCATATTATTAGTTCAGGAACATATCGTCTTCTCAGGCTGAATGTGCAATTACGGAAGTCAGTCGAGGGTCGAGAGAGTACATGCGTCCAAGGAGACACCTATCATGCAGATTGTAGATGATATTAAAAGTGGACAGAGTGGTGACAGAGTGAAGTCCGTTGATGATCATAAAGACCGGAGGGAGCAATAAGCGTTGCGCATGCGCAAGAGCATGAGTAACGGAGGGACTGACCGGATGGAAAGCAGTCGTGGATCTTCTCGCCATCCACTGTCGAGTTTGCCGAGAGTTTGCTGACTTTTCCTACTCGTCAAACGTCGAAATCAGGCAGTTCAGTCAAATTACTCTTGTGTGGATCATACTGGGATGGTCGGGCGGGTCACTGTAAGTTCGTTACGATACAGGCGGACCGACGGACAGTTTCGGAGAACGTGGCGCAACATCAGATTGAAGTCGTCATCATAGACGGTGGTAATGCCAGAGCAGTGCTGCAGTGCAACACCGGTAGGCGGTGGCGCGGCAAGATATAGACATCACCAGCGCATGCGCAAATCCAAGATCGCAGTCTGATTGTCTAATTAAGTGCCCGCCAGAGGAAAGGCGCAAGCTGAGATCCGAGGGAGGCGTAAGAAGAAATATACTGTTACTATTCTGTCGTGTTCGTTGTCCACCTCGATAGGGTCAATGTGACATTGTCTTGGGCTGCGTAGCCTGAGGTTGCCCCCTCTTAACTTATAATAAGTTACCACTGTGATGCTGCAATGACGCTGGCGGTGCGCTGTAGTGGGTCGGTGAAATCAGTCAGTGTCTTGTCTGTATCTGTGTCGTGGTAAGTAGTACACGATGTCATGAGAGACTGACTTACCGCTTAAGTGAATGATGCACATCTTGGTGAGCAGATACTGCAAAGAGACTTTGTCGCGGGAAACGGTGGGATCCCGCTAATCGCTCCTTATTTGGCCGCGGATCATGATGTCGACGCGACTCAGGATGGGTGTGCGGGCCAGGGTTAGATGTCTACCCATTCCTGACATTGTCCATCTTACTGCGACCATGCCAGTGCTCTTTTCGCTGTCGACGATGAGGACGATGTCTGAATCGGTGTGCGCCAAAACGCGACTGAGCGGCTATATTACTAAAAGTTCAACCGTGCTTACGGATCAGTCTCGTCCGATTTTCCGCTCCGAAGGGCAACGCCGCCGGAGTCGCAGCGCATGCAGCCTTAGACTTTAACTTGCCCATACGTTCGATTGCTTTCGGCCGTTACCCACCGCCCTCGTCTCCACCTCTCGCGTTGCTGGCAGCGAAAGGAGGATAGTTCCTCGTCCAGCTTGGCCTTCATCTCTCATGCATCAGACACCTTCAGTCTAGGCATTTCTACTGGGTTGCGCATCTGTTATTTCAACTATCCACGCGCGTTTCACTTTGCCATCTCCACCATGTCTACCGTGTTACAAGCAGTCAACGCCAACCCGACCACGCCGGTTTATACAAACGACCTGGAATGGGTCACGGCCTACCTTACCATCCACATGCTAAGCGTACAATCCAGGCGTTACATCTACATTTTCTGGTTCTGTATCGCCTTTGCCTTCATTGCCTTTTCTCTGCTTCACCTATGCGGAGCAAGTGGTGGCACGTTAGGAGCCTATTGGAGGAAATGGGCCATTCGGAGGAGAACATGGCGTGGCCAAGCCTTTCTTCGCTCTAAGCACCGCACAGGCAGCGCCGAGTATCCGATTTCCCTCCCGCCCAACGGCCACCTTCTAGGTCTCACGTTATTTCCTATCGCAACATTCATACTGGCATTTGCAGGTCCCGACTACATATCCCCCGCTATCGGCCTTTTTGACGTCACTAATCCTGGTGTCTCCGCACGCGCCTACGATGCCTCCATGTTCACGCGCTACCAGCCCCAGTACACCATCAACAAGGCGTGGTGGACCCTTGGTGGACGAACGGGATTACTTGCCTTCGCCATGTTTCCGTTATGCGTGGTCTTTGCCCTCAAAGCCCCTCCCTTCGCCATCTTCGCGCTCCCCTTCACCACTCAAATCCACTTCGATAAACTTTCCTGGCTTCATAGATGGACGGGCAGGCTCATCTATCTCATCACTCTCTTACATGTCATCTTCTGGAGCGTGCAGCTCTTTGGTGACCGCCGTCCTCGAAACGACAAAATTGCTTATTCGTACGTGTGGCAATACGATAAATTTATCTACGGTTGGGTGGTAAGTTGCCCCACTTCATTCGCCAGTTATATCACGCTCATTGCCACGCCACCAGGCGTTCATTTTGATGACATTGCTCATGGCTTTCTCTCTGCCCTTCATACGGCGAAATCACTACGAGACTTTCTATGGTCTTCACGTGTTACTCGTCCCCTTGACCCTTATTGTTTCTGCGCTGCACCATCCGCCCGCATGGATCTGGTGCTGGGTCGCGCTTGCGCTTTGGGGAGGAGAGCGCATGTGGCGAGGAGCCTGGTGGCTTTACATCAACGGAATGTTCGGCAGAGACGCATCATCTTCTGCAGCAGTCGTTAAGCCGCCGACTCACAAAACAACTTTATCCGATGAGATAGCATTGCGACCAGCTCAAGACACAGAGTGTGGTAGCTACCCACCTCCATCTCCGTTCCTTTCGAACGCGTTTTCTCAAAGTCATGCCTCCAAGTTGTTGGAACCGACTAGCGCCCTGAAATATTCACCTCCCTCCGGCTACGCACATGCGGAGCTGCTCTCAGGCGCGACAATTCGACTAACGTTCATTGCACCAAGACATTTCTCATGGGCGCCTGGCCAACACTTTCTCATCAACATCCCCTCCGTCTCTCGAGTGCTCTCGCACCCATTCACCGCGGCGTCTATTTACGACGAACAAGCACCTTCGGATTCAGGTCGCGCTCTTGTCTTCCTGGTTCGCTCGAAGGGAGGCTGGACGCGGGATCTATGGGACTACGTGCTCCAGCTGGTGAGCAAAGGAGAGAATCATGTTCCGGGTGAGAAGCCGCCTAACGGTACTGTGATGCCCAAACATGGCGTCTTATTGAGGATGTTCATCGAGGGGCCGTTTGGGAGCGCGGTTCGCGCTCATTGGGAGTCACATTCGACCGTTGTTATCTTTGTGGCCGGGGCGGGAGTCAGTTTTGGCTTGAGCGTCCTGGAGTACGTCTGTCTGTGTTTGGCTGGTAGAGATGGGCGACATTTGGGAGGACGAGCCGGTGGCTGGGGCAAAAAAGGGTTCGCAACGAGACGCGTACGCTTTGTCTGGCTGATACGCGAATTCGGTATGAGAACCTTCCAGCTTTTGTTCTGCCTCTAATCCCTTCTTCCTTTGTAGCCCACATCCAATGGTGTGCATCGATAGTCCGCCGATGTCAACAGATGATACCTTCGCCCGGTCTTGACGTCGATATCTTTGTCACGAACGCAAAACCCGCCATCCGCGCAACCCCGGCCAATCCGCGTTACTCCGCCTTTCACGAAGAAAGCCTCACTCCCGAAGAACACTTGCATCTTACCCCTCCGGCACCTAATTTTGTTGCCCATTCGAGAGCGAAGTCATCTTCATCTACAGCCTCGGATTACTCCTCTGACAGTGACCTTGAGGATGTTGATCTGGGGTACTACACGGGAGAGTACGGAGACGAAATGGGTGTCTCTGGCGCCCCTCTTGAAGACTATACGCTTGACCTGACGAACTTTGACGGAGATAATGACTACAGTCTTCCGGGAGAGGTCCAGTTGAATGAGCGGGTTCAGCGAGCAGGGAAAGACCGCCGCGCTCATTCTCGCCGATTCTCCAAGGCTCTCGCAATCAAGCAAGGCTTGGACGGATTTGGCCGCGCCCTGAGTCGCATGTCGGGGAAGTCTACGGAGCGTTTGATAGGGAACAGCAAAAGTGGCAAGCCAAGCCAGAATAGACCGATATCGATGATGTCTGAAGAAGAGGATGACATGGGACTTGCGTATTTGCAGGGCGATGCGACAACACGAGCTCCGCCTTCTGTCGGTCCTGCGCCGCCAACGAGTCCGGCTCCTCCCCGGCAGGGCCCGTCACGGCCGCCCACGCCTAGGCTTCTAACCATATCTTCCACTCCTTCCTTTTCACGACCGTCTTCAGTAGCTCTGTCAGCGCACGAGACGTTGGTATCTCCCAGCGGAATGTCTACAACGTCCTTCGGCGGAGACGCTGTGTATCTGGAAGACGGCAGGCTCACACAGTCCCTTCATCTCTCTAGCTTAGAGATGCGAGATATCTCGTTTGTGGCTGAACGTGCGCGTCCGGGAAAACCAAATCTCGATCGCATACTGAGAGAGGAAGTGGATGGTTCCACTGGCTCAGTCGTCGTAGCCTGTGAGCATCAACTCTGCCTCGTCTCATTTCTATACTCACACTCCTTTCCTCTCAGGCTGCGGGCCAACCTCCTTCAGCGCTATGGTCCGAAAATCCGTCGCTTTCCAGATAGATCCGGCTCGCGTGCGAAAAGGCGATCAACGTGGCAATATAGCCTTGGTGTCAGAAGAGTTTGAGTACTAAGTTATGTCGTGGACGCTTTCGGACTCTAGCTAAAATCACGGACTTCGCATTACTTTGTACATATTCACTATAGAGTATTCCCGAGAAGTAGTAAGTATGTAGACTTCATAATATACATGCCAAAAGGCGTCAAGAGGTATCGTACCAAGATAGTGAAGCGTCAAAATGTACCAGTAGTAGAATGTATACACTATGTATATTATAGGGAATGATAGTTTCCAGGTCTACTTGTGTCCACGTCTAGTCGTCTTGTCTAGGCTGTGATGCAGATTGTTGTGGCTTGTTCATTCCGAATAGCTGAAAAGAATGAGCTTGGTATGTAGGAGGTAGACAGAAACTCACGAATTTGATGTCCTTCATGGATAGTTTGTGGAGCTTATTTCCGGTACCTTCGCCTAACGCAGCTTCAGCCAGGCCGACTTTGACCTCTTGGAGCTTGAGCATACTACGTGTCGAGTTGAGCATCTTGAGTACGTCAGAGAAGAATGACTGCGCTCACCGCTCCTCGATGGTATCTTCGACAACTAAACGTTTAACCCAGACAGGCTTATCTTGACCGATCCTATGCGCACGGTCGTAGGCCTTCATCGCAATTCAGTTTGTCATTCCTTCCAGCTGACCAACAACCTACTTGTGACTCGGCGGCATAGTTCCAGGATAGATCCATGCTGGACAGATCTCAATACCGTGTCCAGTGTGTGAACAAAGGATACATACTTGACGATTCTGTTGGCGACAACCAGGTTCAGACCTACTCCGCCACATCTCGTACTGGCAGCCGACGTGAGTACATGTCCTGACAGACATAGGGTGTTCTAGTACCTGATGAGAATGACCTTGGGGCCAGTCGACGACTTGAAGGACTTGAGACAGGAGTCACGAGCTGCTCGGTCCATCTTGCCGTCAAAGCGCAGACATCTGACACCGTGTCGAGAGAACAACGTCTGCACAAGATCGAGCATTGATGTCCCTGTGAACCATTCATGTTAGCACACGACGGGACAGTCTCGTCAACCAAGCAACTGACACTGTGAATAACAGATGGTCTTGTCTCCCGATGCATCCCACTCTTTGAGCAGTTCCATGAGCTTCAGCATCTTTGTGCTAGGTTCCATATCATCGTCGCCCCTTCTCCAGGTCGCGAGAACTGCTTCCGAGGGGCCCTTGGCATCTTTCTTGTTCTTCTCATCTTCAGCATCAGAGTCATCGTCGTCGCTGTCTCGAGCTTTACGCTTGCCCCTGGGAGACTCCTTCGGTGTCCGCCCCATGAACTTTGTGACCTCAAGTCCCCGAGACGTCGAAGCAGTGATGTCGCCCATGGTCAAATCCAGAAGATCATCGTCTTTCTCCGCCTTGGTCTTCACCTTCTTCGGAGGGCGGACCATGATGTCAGCTACGTCGGGGAAGTCGTCGTCGTCATCTGAGTCTTCGCGGTCCACGAAAGGCTTGTGGTCGTCCTCATCGTCTGAGGACTCATACTTATTAGCAGCTTTGTTTGCTTTCCTCGTCTCCTTGGCGTTCCGAGAAAGTTCCTCTTCGGTGGGCTCGAATGCCGAAGATTTGAAGACCTTGCTTTCAGTGACGTCCTGCATCACCTTGCACGTCGGGCCTGCAGCATGTTCAGTCAGAAATCACGCGAAATGCAAAGGTACTTACAAGGTCGATGGCCCTTCGCAGCGGCGTCTTCGAATTTCTTCTCAACGGCGGCGTTCTCTTTCTCCGATCCGTATCCACTGTGTTCGGAAATTAAATTCAACTTCTTCCGGTCCTGATGTCAACGGTACGCACAAGATGCCATCATGAGCAGCAGGAGAGTTCCGGATATCCAACAAACAGTCGAAGCAGACTTCATGACCACATCCCAGAACCCGACCGGTATTAGGTTGCAGCACTGATCGCATCATCAGATCCGCGACGAGATTGAGTAAAAGAACGGCCCTTACTTTCGTTACAAGCAGGACAAAGCGTCTCAGATCCCGCCTCATCGTTCTCTCCCGCTCGAGCGCGTACAAGGAATCTCCTTTTCATCTGGGAAGAAGAAGTTGGGTAAATACACTTGCAGTCACCATTGCTACACACCGAATCAACCCAGGGACGGCCCTTCGCTTTGATAGCACGAGACCGTTCTCTTTCAATATCGTCTTCGTTTTCGTCATCGTCCTCGTCGGTAGACTAGACGCAATGTTACAGAAATGACACAGCAACGGATGGAAAGCACAAACAAGGATGAGATACGGGTGGCAGCAAAGTTGCCGCAGGCGGAGAATCATGACCTGGGAACGATGAGTGACGATCGACGGAGAGGTTACCTCTCTCTGGACTTACGAGCACGAATGCGTGGCTGAAGACGAAATCAGTGCTGGAGAAGTTCGCTGTGGAAAGAGCGACCTACTTCTTCAATAGGGTACCATTGCGGATGAACCTGTTTACAGTGATTTTACTACGCGCTTCAAGAGAAGTGTATAACTGGTACAATGTAAGTCAAAGCCACAGATTCATGGGGTACAATACCTCTCTCTCTTCAGGCGTGAACTTCAAAGTGGTGATGGCGATGTCCTTGGGAGGAAGTTCGAGGATCGGCTTTCCTTCCAGCTTAGAGTCCTTTGTACGCCGCAAAAGAATGGGCCTCAGAATGGTTCTCGCACGTTCTCCTGCTAGAGGAGCATCTTCACCCTGTACCTTGGCCTTGAAACGCTTGTAAGAAGAATTGTCTGCATCATAAGTCCATCGACCACTACTTACGACGTATTCGTTGAAGTCGTTCCAATCATTCCAAGGGCGGAAGCGTCCAAATCGAAGTAGACCGTATATGTCGGCCCTTGAGTTGAGAGTCAACACATGCACGCTAATATCTAGCAATTGGAGCGTACAGAGAATTCGTGACCGGCGTACCAGTCAACATCCAGCGGTACTTGGCCTTGACATGGGCCAGACTGATACTCGCTTTTGTTGCTCTAAGCGGCAAACTCAGAGCCTGAAGCGAAAGAGAGAGAGAGAGCTTGCTTACCGATTTCTGATGTACTGTGCTTCGTCGGCAATAGTACGATAAAATTTGACACGAGCAAGAACGCCACTAAGCAAATCAATAGACCGAATACTGGAAAGACTTTCGAACCATACCCATGCTCTTGGAGCCAGCGTTCTTCGTCGTCAGTGTCTTTCGGAATCTGGAAATCTCCATTCAGAGTTTGATAGGTGGTTATCACAACCTATGCGTTCGTTGGGGTCAGATAGATGAACACGGTTTATCAGAGACGTAATCACATCGTATTCTTTTAGTTGTGAGATTTTCTGGGGGACAAGATAAGTAGGCAACTCCCGGTGTTGAGACACCATCGTTACCTTGAGTTTGTCCTTCCCGTGGTGGATATGGACCGAAAGACAACCGTTTGTCTTCGTTTCAATCTCCTCTTTCCACTATAACCACGATTAATGAAGTGTTGGATGGATTTCGGAAAATAACACCTGTTGAAGAAGCGCGGCTGGGACGACAATAAGAGTGATTCGGGGACCGTCTTCGTCGAGCTTGGGCATATTCATCACCATGGTAGCGATCATTTGAACGGTCTTGCCCAGACCCATGTCATCACTAAGGTTGAAGGCGTGAGTCTCACGGATGAGGAAATATGGGGGATACTATACGCTAGTATGCCACCTTTGTCGGCACTCTTCTCCTTTTCTAGCATCCTACGGAAAAATGAGAAAACGCGTCGAGAGAAGGGAGCTATACGCGTACCATGCTACCCCGATGATTTGATGAGGAAGAAGGCGAACTTCTAGACCAGGAATCGTGTCCTTTTCACTACAAGGGGTTGAGAGAAGGATCAAGGTGAGACAAATGTGCTCACTCTTTCATTCCCAGTGCCTTCACGCCTGCTTGGACAGATACACCATTGGAGACGTTGCTTATTGCGTTCGTGACAAACTCCTCTATCCTGGAACCACTGGTAAGGATCTTGAGACGTTGCATAGAAAAAGACGCGCCTCTTTGCTTGATCTGCACCGCCAACATCGATAGCCCTGATGGGCGTTTCCTGGTCATAGTTGACTCTAAAACCCCCAGCCGTGAGTGCGGGAGCGCGCGAGGAATGGTTCAAGGCGGAATTGAGAAAGTCGGTGTCATTGTCTGTGAAAGATAGATGTCAGCATGTCAAAGGGAAAGTGGAAGGAGACGGTCGCACCAGTGTTTGTAGGGGACATTTGGCTGAGCTGCTTTCTGCGGGCCTCCAAGAGAGCTTGTCGAGTCGCGTCATCTTGATTGCTGTTGGACGCGTGCAGTGGGGGCCGCGAGGGTGTCTGGGTACTGCCCATCAGCTGCGAGTATTCGGACAGCCTCCGCTGGTTGTCCAGCGCGTCGAGGAGGCGAGAGCCAGTGCCAGACGCGTTGCTGGCCATCGTTGGAGACGGCGATGAGATGGTCGTTTGGAGAAAGCGGTGCACGTGCTATGATCACAGTTTTCAGCAATGAACTCGGCCCGAACGGTTTATTCTCTTCACGATTCTCGCCCGAGCCCTTTCCCGCGGACGCATCAGCCACATCTCGCCCGTCGTTTATGGGAGACTGAAAATGACAACTGTGCCCCCGCCCAAGCCTGTTCCCGACGGATTCACCCTGCGCTCTGAGAACACATCCCATATCCTTCTGGACGCAAAGGCCGCCTTTCTCAACCCAGTCCAGGAGTTCAACCGGGATCTCAGCGTCGCGTCCATTACGACATTCAGCCAGCTGCTCAACGAAGAGAAAGAGGCAAAATGGCATACTTCACGCGAGAAAAAGGCCAAAGCACAGGCAGCCAAAAAGCGCAAAGGTCTGTTTTAGCACGAAGTACTTGTTGCTCCAAATGAACCCTTGCAAACAGTAGACAGCGAGGTAGCCGTGGAGATTCCGCCGGCTGGTGATGCAGAACCATCGACTTCTACTCTACCTGTCAAAGAGGTGTGTAGCAAATGTCATTATCATCGGCACTTGTTGAGATATTCTGCAGCCAGTCTACTCCCCACATAAAATCAGTATTCTCGAAGCGCTATCCGCCACTGGTCTTCGCTCCATTCGCTACGCCAAAGAAATCCCCCTCGTCAAGTGCGCCGTTCTCGCCTACCATCATACACACCATCTTGATCAACAAACAGATATGTTATCGCAAATGACTTGTCGCCCGAAGCCGTGGATGCCATGAAACGCAACGTCGAATACAACGATTTTGAAACACCTGTCTCTGGTGAGGGCAAAGTCAGAATCAACGAGGGTGATGCATGGTACTTTTTCTGTATACAATACCTCGAACGAACTTTGACCAAATCATGCAGCACATTGATGTATAACCATCGCGAGGAACGCAAGCGTGTCGATGTGGTTGATCTTGATCCATACGGGACAGCCGCGCCATTCATTGACGCTGCAGTTCAATGTGTCTCTGACGGCGGTGCGTGAATTGATGAAAGTCTTCTGTCGATCGTCTTCCTGATGTGTTTCGACAGGCCTCCTCTGTATCACCTGTACTGATCTATCAGTCCTTGCAACGAACAACTACCCAGAGAAATGGTAGATTGTTGTTCGTGTCATCTGGTTGCTTGCTGACATCTGGCAGTTTCTCAAACTATGGAGGTGTCTCACTCAAAGCTGAATATTGTCACGAAGCGGTACGACTCGTGTTCTCTCCGTGATATCTGCGTCTCAATCCAGGTAAGGCACTACGCCTGGTACTTCATTCAGTGTCTTCGTCAGCGGCAAGATATGGACGCTTCATTCAACCGCTTCTGTCGCTATCGATAGATTTCTATGTACGGCTGTTCATCAAAGTCAAGACACAACCCATTGAGGTGAAGAAATCTCTGCTGTAAGCTCCACCGCATTCGTCACTTAATCACTCTTGAGTGCTCACAGATTGCATATTCAGAAAGACATCGGTATATCATATATGTTCGCACTGTCAAACTTTCTACGGGCAGCCCATGGGCAAGGTTGTCGAGAAGGTACATGAGGCATCAGGCAACGTCAACTTGAACTTCAAGACTGCCCAAACCATTGGGACGTCGAATCAATGTCCTGAATGCCAGTCCAACCTCCATGTAAGCACGCAATCCATCCGATAGCTCAAACTCTCATGTCGTGACATGTTCAGCTTGCTGGCCCAATGTGGTCCGGCCCGATACACGAACCGACCTTCATCTCCAAGGTGCTGGAACACCTCGAAAGTAACGAGTCGAAATATGGCACGGCCGCACGAATGAAGGGGATGCTGACGGTGGCGAAAGAGGTACGTGTCCGGGTTCTGACCTATCTCGTACTCATTCTTTCATAGGAACTCGAGACACCCTTTTTCTTCACACCCCGGAAAGTAGCCGGTTTGTTCAACTGCGTCACCCCGTCGCTCGACGACGTCTGGTATGTACAAACATTTCCCCAGCCTAGAACTTACTGAGCATTGCCTTTCAAGCTCTGCATTGCTCCACGCGGGTCATCAAGTCTCTCGCTCACACGCCTTGGCAGGCTCTGTCAAAACCACGGCAACTCGTGCGGACGTACACGACATCTATCGATCCTTCGTGAAGCTACATCCAGTGAAGATGGAGAATGTTGGCGAGAAGTCGCCGACTCGGATCCTTCTAGCGACGGAGCCCCAGTATGTTTGCCTTCGTTCACAAATACGTCTGCATGCTCAAGCTTTTGTAGAACGGAGGCCAACTTCAAGAAGCATCCCGGCCTAGCTACTGCTTCGTCTAAAGTGAAGTTGGTCAGATACCAGGAGACTCCCAGCAACTGGGGACCAGGAACACGAGCAACAGGCAGCAAGAAGAGAAAAGCGGAGGCATGAAGTGGACATGGCTCATGCCCATCTATAGTATATTGATAAAAGATGCTTGTATCGTACAGTGAAAACCTCCGGGATCCGCGAATGACAAAAAAGTATATATAACATAGGAAAGATAGTACTCATTAACCCTTTGAATATGAACAAAATGAAGGAAAAAGATGTGGATATGGAACAGTTAAGTTTTCTTCGTATGCCATGGGTGCTGGAGGAGTTCGGCCGCTGATGGTCTGGCATCCTGATCCAGATCGAATGTGCGCGTCAGGAAATCTTGAGCTTCAGCCGAGATGTCCGAAGGTATGGTGGGCTTGGCGGATGAGCCAATCTATAGAGAGCCAGGTGAACTTTGGTGGCGAAGAGTCGAGTAAGGCACATTACCTTAAAGATCGCTTGCATCTGAGTGAGCTGTGCCCAAGGATGTTCACCTGTGAACATTTCCACGACGAGACATCCAACACTCCATATGTCAGCCTTCTGGGTATGACCGCTCTGCTTGACGACCTCTGGTGCCATCCAAAAGACAGACCCTTGTAGCGAGGGCCGGTGCGCGCGATGTCCAGTTAGAGCCTCTGTGGTGATCATGAGGGGCAGGTTGCGGTCGTCAAGAAACCTGTACTTACGAACATCCACCTTCTTCGAGATACCAAAGTCGGAGATCTTCACGCCTCCCTTGTTGTCGACGAGAATATTGGCACCCTTGATGTCACGGTGGATGATGTCGCGCTCATGCAGGTAGGCCAATCCCTGGAGGATCTGCCTGACGAAGTTCTTGACGAGCGGCTCTTCGAATGCACCGTAGTTGCGCAGCAGCGCAGTGACCGACCCACCGGGCACATACTCGAGGAAAATATTCAGGCAGTCATCTTCTAAAGACGAATCTGGTGCCGGTATCAAGATCGGGTTATCTGTCCTGAGGCGAGAGCAGCTTACAGAGATATTGGACGATGTTGTCGTGTTGTAGGTCCTGCAAGAACTCTATCTCACGCTCCAAGGCAGTAAGCATGCTCTGCTTGCGCTCCTCGTTCGGAGCGGATCCTGTAGGCAGTTCGACTTGCTTGACGGCCATGAGCAAGCCGCTGGAAGCGTCCATGCCAAGATAGACTTTGCCGAAAGAGCCAGCGCCAATGAGGGCACCTTTGATCCATTTGCTTGCTAGACGAGAAACGATTATGAGTGCCGGAACCCCATTCAAGCTTTGAAGCATACCTATGCGGGTGACCGGGCTAGTTCCCTCCTCTGCGTCCTCATTGAGGGTCGTGCCATCTTCCTCAGACAGGTCCTCCTCCTCTTCCTCCTCCTCCTCCTCGTCGTCCTCATCGCCGTTGACCGTGTCAGTGAAACCATCCTCATCAGGATCCTCGGGCATCTCATCACCGTGTCCGTCCTGACCCTCAACACTCTGCACCTCAGTCCAGTCCTCAATATCACTCGCCGGGCGGTCAATCATAGTCTGGCGTCTGCGGTTCTCCACTTCGGCAGTGATCTCGTCGACGGTCATGAGACTGCCTGTGTCGGACCGGTCGCGCTTGCTCCGAAGCTCAGTCATGTAACTGAGCCGACGCGACGCGCGCGATGTTGTCGATAGGGTGCGCGACATGCGTCTCCCACCCCCGGTGATACTCTCGAGAGATTCGGAGAACGACTCCGTCGGGAACGGGATGGGCGGTAACAGTTGAGGATGCGTTCCGGAGCTCTCGACTGATGAAGCGTCATGCAGGTCGATAGAACGACCGTCTTCTGTCGATAGTGAAACACGCGGAATGTCTTCAGCCGAAGGAATCTCCGAGGGAGCAGGGGAAGAAGCCCGTTCAGGAACTGGAGGAGGGCCAGTAGCTGTCGACGATATGGAAGCACGCGAGATTGATCCGCGCCCTCCAGAACCAGATCCCATAGTGCTGCTGCTGAACCTGGAGGGCAAGGTCGGATTCCAGGACGCAGCACTATCACGCCTTGTAGACGACATCGTGCTCGTCCTCATCATACTATGACGCGCAGTCCGCTCAAGCACCTTCTTATCCGTGAGCGGGAAATACTCCGTAAGATGCGTCGTGATAAGCTCGCTTGGCGGCCGTTGTCCAAAGAAGTTGCGTAGCTTGGAGGGGCGTTTGTTCTGGGACGTGGCCGGACTAGACCGCCCTGACCCACTACCAGAATCGTTGGCGGAATGAGTGGGAGAAGGCGGCTGTAGAGCCTTCTCGGGATCACGCACTCCAAGGCCACTGAGAATGCTAATCGACGAAGCGCGTTTGGTGGCCTTCGAGGTCTGGCTGTCGGTGCTACGACTCCCAGATCCAGAGGGCGAACCACCCTTGTCATTGCGACGCGCTTTCGCGATCTTGCGCAAGGCCAAAGGCTTGTCGCGCGCAGGATGGTCCAGTGAGGCGTGGCAGTAGGAGAGGAGAGCGGCTTCGTCGAGAGGACCTGGTTGCGTAAAGCGTGAGGCGGGAACGGCATGTCGAGCTCAGGAACTTACCAGTGCCGTCATCCAGATAGGCTCCCCAGCCGTCAACACTGAGACCCCCGTCCTCCATCGTAACGTTATCCGAGTCTGTAGTCCTGCTACCCTTTCCGAACTTCCTCAAAACCTTCTCCAAGACCTCGACACCGCCCGCGCAGTTGTCGACATCAATGGTGTATGTAAGGTTTTCGTCAGGTAGTGCAATTTTCACCAACTTGCGCCTCAAATCATCGAGGGACGGCGCATTGGAGTGGGACGGCGTACTAGGATTGTTGAAGGGTCCGCGACCGACAGTGTACGACACTGGAGGAGAAGATTGGTTTGTCCCTGTAAATCCTTCCGCAATGGGGGACAAGTCTATTTTGTGGTTTGGTACTGCGACAGACTGCCCGGTTGCGTAAGGGTGAGCGGTAGACCGCGGTGGCTTGGAGCTTGGACTGGACGTAACGGGGGACGCAAGTCCTGCAGATCCTGTTCGTCCATGGCCTTGACTTGGTCCGTTCCCAGATCGCTGAGCTCGGGGCAGCGGTGATGTTGCGCGCGAATTATTAGGTATGGGAGTCTTGCCGCCACCTGCATTCCCGGGACGTGGATCTGCGGGAAGATGATAGCCAGTCCAATTAGAGGCGGATGATGGTGTTAAGAGTTGTTGGTTGGGTGCAGGGGGCAGCGCTGAGTTGACATACGCAGGGACGTTGTCAGATTGAGTCGGCGTTCGTCTGCCCGATCCAGGGTGGGAGCGTACGGGAGGACGATTTGAGGGTGGCAGGGGAGGCTGACCACGCGGGGGTGGTGGGAGTGGTGGGAGCTGGGAGCGCGACACTGAATTGCTGGAGGAGTTGGATGACATGCCCTGTGCGGGCTGAGGAAGCGGCCGAGACGGAGGGTGTGACATGGAGGCTGTAGTCTTCGCAGAGTCTGGTGGTTGTTGCTCGCGTACCAAACGCGGAAGATCGCTGCGATTCGGGTTATTATTCAGGAGCAGCGGGGCGGGACGGCCACTTTCGAGACGGCGCTTGTTTGTGGTAGTGTTCTCTCCCTTATCTGTAGCAGGTCGGTGCGGAGGTAGATCTTCGACATGACGGGGAATAGGCGCCACCTTCAACGCCGCCTTTTGTCGTAGCTGCTTGACGGCGCTCAGGATACGGAATCTGTCGCCAACACTGGCGACGCCCATCTCTATCAGCGTCGGATGATCCAGCTCGAGGAGAATGTCGCCACGGATATCGTTCGCTTTGAATGTGCCAGCATGGCTACCGCACTTGCACTCGGAGAGCCAACGAGCTACAACAGAATCCGTCCATGTGCGAATGTATTCTCCCCACGTCGCGCCCGGTGGAGGCTCCAGAGCAGCGCCGATCGCAGATGAGGATGCGGTGGGCGTTGATGGAAAAGGCGAAACTTGGCCGCGAATGGTGCTGGTGAACGTGCGTGGGACGGCCTGCTGGGCCTGGAAGGAGTTGGTCGGAGAAGCGGGCGTGGTTGGCTTGGAGTCGGGCGAGTCGTGCAGATGGAATAGGTTGTTGCCAGCCACGGCTGACATGATGGGTCAAGCAGTCGAGGGACTGATGAAACTGGCACTGATCTGGGGGGATTACGGAAGGGAGATGGTGATACAACACGCAAATTGAGTCGATTATGAGAGAAGTGAAAGCATAAAGAGAGCTTGGATGCCAGGTCAAGACAAAGAGACAGGGCAGGGGCCGAGGACGCACCAGAAGAAAGCGGAAAGTGTGGCAAAAGACGGTGGTGGGAAGGAAAGAGATGAGAAATGCTTTGTTCTGCGCGCGTAAGCCGCAATAAGCCTGACAATAGCTCAGCGCAATTGTGTTGAGCGCGAGGGACTCGAGGATGCCTATGTAAGCACAATATGCCCTCGATTGCGGGCGGCTGCCCTGGCGACGGTGGCAGTCACGTGTCAGGGACAGTGTTCCTTATGACGCTTCGACATACCGGCCGACCGTCCAGGAGAAAATACTTGGCCCGACAGGCCCGAGCGTTGGTCGTGTGAGCGGGAAACGCGGTGTGCGAGTCGCGAGCTGTATTTCGCAGTTTGGGGGCAGTACGCGGCAGTCAGCAGTCTATCTTAACTTATAGGTGCTCAGCAGTCGCGGAAGAGCATTCCCAGCGGTGGCGGTGCCGTATATTGATAGCCATTTTGCCACGCGGTGTCAGACGCCCGACGCCCCATCAGTCACTTTGGCTTGTGTCAAACTCTTCCTTCCCACCCACAACCATCTCGCCTTCGTCGGCGTCCACCCGGCGTCTACATAAGCCGCTGCCTGGCAGTGCCACACCCTCGTTCTAGCTCCTCAACCCCCTGTTCTTCTTGCACGTCGGCCTCGCTCACCTCCATAATGCGGTTTACTACCGCCTTGGCCGCGCTCTCGGCCTGCGCCCGCCTCGTCGGTGCCTCGCCTTACAAAGAGGCCCTCGTCAACTACAACATCAACACCAACAAGGATGCCACGGAACCCACACAGTACACCACCTCCCGCTCGAATAGCACCTACCAGCCGTCCCCTGAAAACTGGCGGGCCCTGCCGACGTACACCGTCCTACTAGACAAATTCGCCGATGGTGATCCCTCCAACAACGACTACTTCAACACCACGTTCGAATACGACTGGCGCGAGACCCAGCTTCGTTTTGGCGGTGACCTCAAGGGCCTCGTCAGCAAGCTCGACTATCTCTACGGCATGGGCATTCGGGTCATCTACATCGCTGGAACACCTTTCCTCAACATGCTCTGGCAGGCCGACAGTGCGTCTTTCCCGCTCTGCTTTTTCGCTTCCCTCTCACTCGACCGTTCTAGGTTATTCGCCCTTGGACCTTACTATACTCGACCCCCACTGGGGCACCGTCAACGACTGGGTAGAAGCCATTGAGACTATACATGCGCACAACATGTACCTCATGGTCGATTTCACAATTGGGACAATGTCTGATCTTATTGGTTTTGAAGGGTGAGTGTTCTCATTTCTTCCCATGACATAAGTTGACGTTCCATCTTCTCGCAGCCACTTGAATGCGAGTACGCCCTTCAATCTCGACGAGTACTCGACCGTCTACAAGAACCCTGCCTACATGCCTTGGAACTTCACTGAGTATGCCGACTTCACTGTGAGCCTCCTTGACACGCGAGATGTTCCGTCCCGCTGACAGAACGCCGCAGATCAGCAACAAACGTAACACATCCTGCGTGCTGCCCACTTTCTGGGACGACTCTGGCTCGACCGTCACTGTGGAGACCAATGGCTGCCTCGAGTCTGATTTTGATCAGTACGGTGATATGGAGGCTTTCGGTGTGCACGAGGACTGGCAGCGCCAGCTCGCCAAGTTCGCCTCCGTTCAGGATCGTCTTCGCGAATGGGAGCCCACCGTCATGGCGCGTCTCAAGAACTTTGCTTGCATGGCCATCACTGCACTTGACTTTGACGCCATCCGTATCGACAAGTCCACGCAGGTCACGGTCGGGGCTCTGGCAGAATGGGCTTCTTCGGCACGTGAGTGTGCATACAAGCTCGGAAAGGAGAATTTCTACATCTCGGGAGAGGTGACTGGAGGAAATACTTTTGGATCGCTCTACTAGTGCGTTATCATCACCGCTCACTCTCACTTCTATCGAGCTCATCTCTCATTGCAGTGGTCGTGGTCGCACACCAACTCAGCTTCCTGGTGGATTCAATGCTTCCGCCTACCTCACGCCTGACGATGATCAATACTTCCTACGCGAAAAGGGTAAAAACGGTCTCGATGGCGTTGCTTTCCATTATTCCACCTATCGCTCCCTCTCTCGTTTCCTGGGAATGGACGGTAATCTCAATGTCGCTTACGACGTTGATGTCAATTTCGTCACGGCGTGGAACGAGATGTTTGTCGACAACGACTTTATCAACCAAATGACTGGCCTGCTGGATCCCCGCCACATGTTCGGTACCAGCAATTTCGATATCTTCCGGTGGCCCAGTCTCGCCAATGGCGTCCAGCGCAGTGCGCTTGCGACGTTCATTGCCTCCTTGGTCATGCCTGGTATTCCCTTGGTGAGTTCCCCCCCCTCCCCCATTTCCTGATGGCCCGTCCTTATCTTTTCTCAGTATTACTTCGGAGAAGAGCAAGAGTTCTACGTGTTCGACAATGGTGCTCAGAATTATCTCTACGGGTCCGTTCATCCGTATCTTGCTATAATCGTTTCTGACGTGCCTTTAGACGTCAAGCCATGCCGGGGAACACCGCGTGGAAGCGCCATGGATGTTATCGACTTGGCTCAGAGCAGTATTACAACATGCCCCTAGACAAGGCCCTTGTTGGCTGCGAAGATGACTGGAACGCGCTTGACCACTTCGACCCGACAGCCGACAGTCGTCGCATGTGGGCCCAGTTCAACTCTCTCCGCGGCACGTACGGCGCTCTCCAGGATGGGTTGAATCTTGTTCAGCGCGGTAACTGGACCTACCGGATCGAAAAGCCAGGTTCCAACGGCACGTATACCGAGATGGGTCTTTGGTCCATCTCTCGTGCCGGTATCGACAAGGTTCAGAATCTCACCGGGACGTATAACGACCAAGTTTGGATGCTCTACACCAACGAGAACCAGACCAAGACGTGGGAATACGACTGTTCCGGCTCCCTTTGGATCTCTTCGCCGTACATATCTGGCACGACCGTCAAGAACTTGTTCGCGCCATTCGAGGAATATACGCTCGAGGACTCTGGTTCCCCATACTACGCCGATAATAAGGCGCCGTACTTCGGATGTTTGGGATCTCTCTCGATGGATGCGTACGGCTACAAGGCTTTCGTGCCCAAAGAGCAGTGGGTCGGAGCTCCTGTTCAGATAACCGGGTTCACTCCTGGACACGATCACCGTCTGCTCGTCAACGCTGACGATACAAATGCGACTACGACGGACATATCCATCGAGTTCAATACTGCGATGGACTGCGACGGTGTCACTGACGCCATCACGCTCACCATGGCTTCGTCCGGTAAAGGGAACACTCCTAAGATTTCCAACGTAAACTGCGCTACTACCACTGGAACGAACAACGTCCAAGGTGGCACGACTTCGGCGTATAAATGGACTGCTACACTGACCAATTTCCCTGACGGCATCCTTACCATCGCCGTCAAAAATGCTCCGAGCAGCGCTGGTAACACCACCAACGTAAGTTTTTTTTACAAAGTTTTGTCAAGTGATGTTTCTTATCCACTTCCTCAGGCTATCGACAATCTGCTGCTGCGCAAGGGCAACTCTAGCAATGTCATGGTTTTCCCTGAAAATGACTACGACACTGTCGGGTCCTTCAAGAAGGCTGATGGCGGATACACCTTCACTCATCTCGCGTATGGAGCGGAAAAGTTCAGGTATTCGTCGAACTTTGGTCAGAACTGGACAGCCTGGCAGGACTGGGAAGATACCACGACAATCAAATCGAGTGTCTTCTCTAGTGACGATCTCTTTTGGAAAGGTGACCACATCATGGTCCAATGTAAGCTCCTCCAGTCAGTTTGCGTTTCCACTCTTTTCTAATTATTCTGCTCAGATTGGAGTTCCGCTGCTTCAGCTGCGGGTGCTGTCATTCATGCCGACGTGAACTACTCGGGCTCACCGCGTCGGGTGCCTCAGTTCTTGGCTCGTGGTCCATACAACCAGTGGGGTTTCGACAACGGTCTGACCTCGGTCATGGAGAAGAACGATGATGGCTTCTGGGAGATGGAAATCATGGCGACTTGGCCCACGTATGTTCAACTCAACGTATGGGGCTTCGATGACTACTACTACGGTGATGTCGACGGCGACGGTGTCCTTGACCGTCTTCCTCCCAACACCAACGCTCCCAACTACCTGAACATGTCCGCTCCGCCGTACCCGCACTTGTCGTGGTCGCTCATCGTGGACGACAGCACCATGACGTGGAGTCTTATCCCGCGTGGACAATCTTGGGTTGGCGCCACCATGTACGCTCTTCTATTGGCTATCCCCATCATCACCGGTACTCTCGCTGTCCTGATCTTCATGTGGTCGTTCTACGGCATCAAACACAATCAGTACGGTGTGAAGGCCAAGTCGAACAACAGCTACTTCCCCATCCTGGGCGCCTTGGCCGGCAAGTCGACCTCTGACCTCAAGGAGGGCGGCACATCTGAGAAGCTTTTCGGTGGCCACAAACACAACACGGAAATCATTGGATGGCCCGAGGACAAGAACAAGCGCCGTAAGGTGCTCATCGCCACGCTCGAGTACGAGATCATCGACTGGAAGATCAAAGTCAAGATTGGTGGTCTTGGTGTCATGTCCTCCCTCATGGGTAAAGCGATGACGGATGTCGACCTCATCTGGGTTGTGCCCAAGGTCAAGGACGTCGAGTACCCCGCTGGAGACCCTGCCGAGCCTATCGAAGTCATCATCTTCGGCGAGCCGTATCTCATTGAAGTCGAGACGCACGTCCTGGACAACATCACCTACGTTATCCTCGACAGTCCCGTCTTCCGCGCTCAGACCAAAGCCGATCCCTACCCGGCTCGTATGGATGATTTGAGTTCGGCCATCTTCTACTCGACCTGGAATCAAGCCATTGCCGCCACAATTCGTCGCAACCCTCTCGTGGATATCTATCATATCAACGATTACCACGGCGCCCTCGCGGGTATCTACCTCTTGCCCAAGGTCATTCCGGTCTGTTTGTCACTGCACAACGCCGAGTTCCAGGGCTTGTGGCCTCTTCGTACCAAGGAGGAGATGAAGGAAGTCTGCTCAGCGTTTAACATCAGCAAAGAGCATTGCACAAAATACGTTCAGTTCGGTAACACCTTCAACTTGCTCCACGCGGCCGCTTCTTTCATCAGTGTCCACCAAAAGAGTATCGGTGTAGCCGGTGTGTCTGACAAGTACGGTAAACGGTCATGGGCTCGTTATCCCGCCCTTTGGACGCTGAAGCACGTCGACTCTCTGCCGAACCCGGATCCTAGTGATATCGCCGCTCTTGACGAAGCTCCTACGAAACCCAAGGACATCCAGATTGACGAGGAGGCTGAAGCCGCTCGCCCTGAACAGAAACGTCAAGCCCAGGAATGGGCCGGTATCAAACAGGATCCGGAGTCTGACCTCTTTGTGTTCGTCGGTCGTTGGTCCAAGCAAAAGGGTGTCGATCTTATTGCCGACGTTATGCCCACACTGTATGTCCTTTTCATTGTTGTTGCATCCCAAGGTTCTCATCATGTCGTAGGCTGGAGAAGCGTCCTACCATCCAAATCATCGCTGTCGGTCCTGTCATCGATTTGTATGGTCGATTCGCTGCTGAGAAGCTCGCTCGTCTCATGGAACTCTATCCCGATCGTGTCTACTCCAAGCCCGAGTTCACGGCTTTGCCGCCTTACCTCTTCAGTGGTGCTGATTTCGCTCTGATTCCTTCTCGTGATGAGCCCTTCGGTCTCGTAGCCGTCGAATTCGGTCGAAAGGGTGCACTTGGTGTTGGTTCCCGTCTCGGAGGTCTTGGTCTCATGCCCGGTTGGGTGAGTTTTTGTGCTATCTTGCGGTTCGATTATCTGCTAAGATTGTGTAGTGGTACCCCGTCGAGTCCAGCGCAACGGCACACATGTTGTCGCAGTTGACGAAGACGATCAAGATGGCCTTGAAATCGACCGAAGAGGAACGTGCTGTGCTTCGTGCGCGATCTGCTGTCCAGCGTTTCCCCGTCGTGGAGTGGCGCCAGAGAATGGAGGACTTCCACAAACGCAGTATTGGCGTGAGTCGCGGTATAGCAGGCTCAGATGCTTGGAGGACTTCGGATTGTGATGGTGCTGGCATTCGACCCATCGGAGAACACGACGATTGGGATCCCGTCCACCAGCAACATCCTTCGCAGCCGGAGTGGGACCGTAACAGTATGGTTGACGGACCCAACACCCCCGGATCCCCTGGTCAATGGAGCCAAGATACCTTAACACCAGGACCCCCCAGGTTGCTCAATCAAGATGATCGTTCCTCGGTCGCTAGTGGAGATGACTACTTCGATCAGAATCGTGGTAGCGGCATTGAACCTCAACAAGGGTACGGCGACTTTTTGGAGAGGGCCAACCGGACAATCGCTCGTGATCATCGCAATGCACCAGACCCCTTCGCGGACGGTAATCTGACACCCAGTCGTCCATTCGGCGCCCACTCGCGTGTTTCCTCTGTGGAGTCTATTTCATCCATCGTTGACGAAAAATCAAACTCGCCGCTCAACAAGGCCATGGCTTCTGTAAGGGTTTTTGTCCTCCTGTTCTGACAAGTCTTAAGCATGTTTCTAGTTCACCGATGCTGATGGTGGTGTGGCTGCTGAGTTCGTTCAGAAGTTGCAGTCTCTCAATGCCAAGAACTCGGAGCATGAACTGTCCATTGAGAAGTTCCTGGTCAAAAGCGAGGAAGCTTTCTTTGGAAAAGTTCGCAAGGACAAACTCGACAGCGCCGCAAGCATTCGTTCATCTCAGCGCGACTCCGTCTGGGGCACACCCTCTCCTTCAATATACTCTCGCCCGGATTGTGAGCGGCTCGTCGTTTTCCTTGAATAGGTTCTTATCTCTTTCGTAGCGCCCAACACCCAGATGTTCTCAGACGGTTACGATGGCTCTCTTCCTCATGATGCTGGCCCTCCAGAAATTGTTCCCATGACCGGTCTCCAGATTGCTATGTCCCGCGAAATTGCAGGCTGGCCGCTCTACACCATCGTCATCGCTATGGGTCAAATGCTCAGTGCTACCAGTTTCCAGATCACTCTCCTTACAGGTCGTAATTGGCAGGAGAGTGTGCAGTTGTATGTGCTGGGTGCAGTTTTCCTCGCTGCGTCGGCAGTCTGGTATCCTCTCTTCCGGTTAAAGCCGTCGGTTTGGGTACTGTCCGCCCCATGGGTATTCTTCGGCCTCGCCTTTTTGTTGATTGGGTTCCCATCCGTGAGCAGTGTCTTCACGCCGGCCCACAGAGCGCTTGCCAGTGCTGCAACTTGGTGCTATGCCGTCGCATCCGCCGCTGCGTTCTTGTTCTTCGGTCTCAACTTTGGTGAAGAAGCTGTGAGATCACTCTTCAACTCTGTTTCTAAGACTTTGACTGACAGTTCATTAGGGTGCCGCGACCGAAGTGTGGACTACTCGTGCTTGCATCGTTCAAGGATCGCAGCAAATATGGGTTGCCGCTCTATGGTATTGGGGTCACTCAATGAACGGCGCATCCGACGATTACACTCCTCCCTGGTGGATCGTATGTATCGTTTGGCCGTTGTCTGTCATGAGTTTCGTGTTTGCCTACCTCATGCTCTATGGTTTACCTGGTTCGTATTCTTTACATGGCATGCGTGACAAACTGCGAACTGATATTTTTACAGAGTATTATCGTCAAACTCCCCCTAAGGTTCCTGGCTTCCTGAAGACCCTCTTCCGTCGCAAATTGGTTGTTTGGTTCCTGTTCTCCGAAATCTTGCGCGACTATTGGCTCAGTGGTGTATGTAGCGTTTGTTTCCAATGATTCCTTTTCGCTAATACTTCCTTGCAGCCATATGGCCGTAACTGGGGCTTCCTGTGGGATGTCCCAATACCGACATACCAAATCCTGCTCATGGTCATCGCGTTCTTCATTGTCCTTTGGGGAATAATGCTTGCTATCCTGACGCACTTCAGCAAGACACATACATGGCTTTTGCCCGTCTTCGCTGTCGGATTGGGAGCACCCAAATGGTGTCAGATGCTGTGGGGTACTTCGTCTCTTGCGCTGTACATCCCATGGGCCGGCAGTGGAGGACCATACCTCGGTCTTTCCCTGTGGTTGTGGCTAGGCGTTTTGGATGCCATCCAAGGTGTCGGCCTTGGAATGATTCTGCTGCAGACTTTGTCTCGACTCCACGTCTGCGCCACACTTGCATTCTCCCAAATCATTGGATCTATCTGTGTCATGATCGCACGAGCGACTGCACCGAACAGTGTCGGACCTGGCAGTGTGTTCCCCGACGGTGCTACATGGGACTTTGATTCGCAAGGTCTATCGGGGAGCCCGATGGCGGAGCCCTTGTTCTGGATAGCGCTGGTCTGCCAACTAATTATTGTCATTGGCTACTTCTGGTTCTACAGGAAGGAGCAGTTATGTGAGTATTTTCTCTTGACTTCCCAAAGATATGTTCTGACTATCATTTGTAGCACGACCATGATCGCTTATGTCTTTCGTTTCACTATACAATACCAGACTAGATGGTATTTTTTCTTGTTGGACTATGAATCTCTTACTCACCACCTTGCTATCTCGGGAGCCTTTATCGGACTGATTGGATACTGTTAGATATTGCTATATCATCACTCGCTACTAGACACGCCATCATTTGAACGCACTCATTATTCTACATATCTGCATAAATACGAATTTCTTTTGCCCACGGGCATGTACAATTCACTATTTAATCTATGCGACGTATGGATGATACGGCAATGATTATGAGGAATGGCTACAACGACCAAGCTCACTGTACTCTACTTGGTGAGTAGGCGACACCTGATCGAGACTGCCCCATCTGCACCATCACTTGTCTTCACACTTCGATCACCTCGACCTCGTCATCATGCTCGGCCTCGGAGGATACGGCAGTGACGGCGACAGCGACAACGACGAAGTACAGGCAACGCTGGCGCCGGCGACGACGAGCGTAAAGAGTCAGTCGTTGCCCCAATCTTCTCGACCGGCCTCATCATCCAGCATTGCCCTCCCTCCTCCCAGGACCAAAAAGAAAATAGCCATCGCATTGCCGTCGTTGAAGTCTATGAAAGATGACGGGGAGGATGAGGAGCGACCTGCGAAGAAACAGCGCCTGGAGTCGGGCGCGGGGGTGTCGTCGCTGCTGTCGATGCTGCCGGCGCCAAAACAGAAGAATCCTGTCCCCGCAGCGCCTGCGCGAGTGCTTGGGGGCGGCGTAGGCGGTCAAACGCTGGTGGCGGGGCCTGCACCGTCTGAAGAGAGCGAGACTGTTGATGCAGCACCAGTGGCATCGCTGCCCTTCCTGCCCATGTCTCTGGCGAAGGGAAAGTCGAATATCTCACTTGAAGACGAACGTCCGAAGAAAGCGGCGCCGCGTCCTGCTCCCGTTGCAGCTCCGGCAGTGGATTTCTTTTCTCTGGGTGAGTACATATCTACATTGAATGATGTTCGTCCCATTGATCATATGTCAACAGGTTCTGCATCCTCCTCCTCCTCTCTACCTACACTCCCAAAGCCTTCAACATCCTCTTCCTCTTCATCAGTGAACATATCCTCCGCACCAGCGTTACCCACATTCCAGCCACCGGAGCCCACACCAACCGACGAATACCCAGGCTACTACCAGCTCCCGTCCGGCCAGTGGGCCGCCCACGATCCCGCATACTACACCGCATTCGCCAAGAAATGGCAGCGCGAATACGACGCGCATGTGCGGGCTCTCGAGAAAGGCGCCGGGAAGGGCTTCGAGAAACTGGAGAGCTCAGACGTTGCCGACGTCGACGCCGCAAAGGAGATGGAGCGAGCAAAGACAGAGATCAAGGAGCGCGAGGACCGCAAGAAGCTGTCGATGGGCGTGGATGGCGAGCCGGCGAAGCCAAAGATGAATATCAACGTTCGTTGCCGCTTCTACTTGCTCTTTCATCCTTGGCTAACGCATGAACCTGCAGGCATCCAAGCTCAGTGGAATTGCCAGATCCCGCCACCAACTGTCAACTTTGCTCAAGGAGGCTTACGAGAATCGCGAGGCTTTGGAGGAACGCATCGCAGAGGGACGCCGCAACCGCAAGGAGGCGGGTAACAAGTACGGTCAGTCAATGTTCCCCTCATTTTCAAGTCCAACGACCGATACTTTCTTCAGGCTTCTAAGTTGGTAATTATCTCTGACTTGTGACTTTGTTGGCTTGTTACATTGGAAATATATAATGCCCAAGTTTACAATTGAGACAAGACTATTTCTAGAGTATAGATGGTAGTAGCTCGCTGCAGGAATGAATAATACTAGGATACAGGACAAAACAACAGGGGAATAAGGAAACACAGCAGGATGGGTGAATGCATCTATTTGCCACCAGCAGAGAATTCTGGGGGTATATTATGAGTGGCGCCCCAAAAAGGGTGACTCAGACAACTCACTGGTGACAGACTTGGTGCCTTCGGAGATGGCGTGCTTGGCAAGCTCACCAGGGAGGATGAGGCGCACGCTAGTCTGGATTTCACGCGAGGAGATGGTTGACTTCTTGGAGTAGGCGGCGAGCTCTGAAGGGCGAGTCAGAAAAAAGCTGCGGACAGAAAAAGCGACACGCACTGGAAGCCTCGGTGGCGACGCGCTCAAAGATGTCGTTGACAAACGAGTTGAGGATGGCCATCGCCTTGTTGGAGATACCAGTGTCGGGGTGGACCTGCTTCAACACTGCATTGCCGACGCGTCAGCCGACGATAAGCAAAGGGCGGGACAGGTGCGCACCCTTGTAGATGTACGAGCTGTAAGTCTCCTTGCGGGCCTTCTTGCGCTTCTTCTTCTCGCCATCGGCGGGCGCTGGCGCCTTGCTCTTGCTCGCCGTCTTCTTGGCAGCCTTGGAGCCCTCAGTCTTCGCAGGTGCCTTGCCGGCGGTGGAGGCAGGGGCCTTGGAGGCAGTCGAGGCGGGCTACAAGTGCGATTAAGCGGCGTCCTCGATGGCATTCACGACAGCCAACATACTTTGGGGGCCATTGTGTTAGAGGAGTGTGGAAGGGCGGGTGGCTGGGAGGGCAAGGTGGTTGTAAGAGCGAAAGGGCGAGTGGATTGTTTGGTCGCCGATTGCGACTTTATAAATGTTTACATCACGTGATGGGTCACAATGGCGTTTGACGCGACGGAGCGCGTTGTTTGCAGTCAACAATCTTTGCGAAACACAATTACATTGATTGTCCTCGGGTACAAAAACACTTTCTCAGCTATTGTACATATCATCATCTCAAGCGTCCCTCAGTTTATTCGAGCTCGACATCTCCAATCATCCCCCGAACCCCGTCTCCGGAAATACAGGACAGCTTTATCTGCTTCTCGCTCACGTACTCTCCGTATATCGTGTGCTGGGGACCAACGACCAACGGATCGGTGGCGAGGTACTTGAACTCCTTTATTTTGCTCTCCGGCCGCTCGAATACCACGGCTTCGAGCAGCATGAGTGCCGTTAGGGGACCGTGCACGAGTCGCTCTGAGGCTCCACGGTCAAGCTGGGCTTCAACTCTCAAAAGCTCGACCTACCTCCGTATCCTTCCTTCTGGACAGCGTAGTCTTTATCCAGATGTATATGATGCGCATTGAAGAGCATGGCCGAGAAGCGAAACAACGTCGTCAAAGTCGGCGTATATGTGAGAGTGAAATCTGCCTTTGGCGGCTTGATGATCCCGACTGACATCCACGCTCTCTTCGGTATGAGTTGAACTGTCCTAGCTAAAACCACTCACCAGAAGGGTCTTTCCGGTAGACGCCGGTATTCGCACTGGGAAGATAGACGTGTACTCTTTCCTCGGTGAGCGAAGGTTCGTGGCTCCCCTCCATAACATATTCCGTATGCTTGTCGACAAACAGCATGGGTTTCCCGCGCTCGAAGCCTTTCTTCTGCACAGAGCCGACACGCGTAGTCGATGTCACTTCAGCGCCTACCAGCAGCGGGTTCTCGTTGTTCCAGGACATCTTCCCGCTCGCCCACATTCTTCGCGTGAACGGCTCAGGAGGGCAGAATTCGCCATCTGTACCGTCAGGCCGCAATAGAGACTCTGGAGTGCGATGATAGAAGAAGGCCAGATGGTGACCATAGCCAAGACGTGTCCATGTCTCTGGAGCAACGTACGGTTTACGGATACCATCTCGTGTTGGTAGAGTGATGAAGAGGTCAGCGACCCGCTCCTCGTTGAGGGTATCTTGTTGCCGCATTTCTTTGGGAGCAGCGATCCACTGGTCAAGGTCCTTCATAACAGCGTCGGAAACAGTCGTCAGAAGACGTTTCTGTGGGGCAGTAGCTACGGCTGCGAATGATCTGAGCGCTAACATGATGGCCAAGTCCAAGTTATGTTCTGACGTAAGGCTAGGACATCTCAATCTATGACCATCATGTCGCCTCATCTACCCACGGCTCGTCTGGACGAGCTCCCCACTGAACTCCTCATTGACATCCTCCGCGAGATTGGAGATGATTGCAATAGGACCTTGAAGAATGTCTGTCTGGCAGGAGATCGCCGACTCACAGACGTCGCTCGACAGTTGACCTTTGAGAACGTCCACATCTACCTCAAATTTCCTCTCCCCGACAATCACTCCTTCTATTCAACTATGCGTAAGCTCGTAGCGGAACAGCCTTCCGTCGTACGATCCCTTTCGTTCGAGGACAACAACGTGTCCGATGAGCGATTCTGCTCTATCGTCTCTCCGCTTCTCCTGCAGCTACCAGCGCTCACGCACGCTTCAGTCCGGGCTCAATGCGAATCCTGGCATACCCCAGACTGTGCCTCAGCCGTGGCCCGAGCGGTTCTCTCCCTCCCATCCATCAAGAGCTTTAGCTTCTGCGGATCGCTCAACTGCGAAACTTTCAACTACGTTAAGTGCAGCGATGGTCCCTTCCTCCAGAAGATGTCAATCCTCACTGCTGCTACGTCTACCGACGTCAAAAACCTCTTCCATCATCTCAAGGGATTCGAGGCGTTGGAGGTAAATGGTTTCGTTTCGCGGGGGGGAAGAGAAGCGCGGCCTGCAATTTCAGGCGGTGAATTCAATTGTTGCAAATGCACCTGCTGGGCGTTGTGGGCTTTAATTGAGCTCCGCGCTCCTAAGCGGGCAAGGGTCAAGAAGTTGGCGGTATCGTGTACCTGTCATCCAGCTCCGAAGCGCCGGGCAGACGTCTGGAGTCCTGCAAAAACGACGATGCGGATTATATCGGTGCGCCTCTCCGTGGAACTTTACCCATCGAGGATTCTTGAGAGCTGACGCTCATGTTTAGTACCTCATGTCTCACACGCCTGACTTACGTCTCGAAGAGGTTTCGTTGAGCTTTCCTTCGGATGAGCATGACTATAATCCCGGAAAGGCGTGGGCTTCAGGTTTACGCGCACTAGGGAAGACTGATAACGGATCCATCAAGCGTTTAGCCATTCACCAAAATCATCTGGACGGAGTCACTACTCAGGTCGAAGAATCTGCGGCGTTCAGGATAGTTTGCGACGGCTTGAACTATCTGACCGGTGTGGAGGAACTTGTTGTGGACGATTTCAAGGCAAGTCATTTAGTTACCTTCCTGTGGCTCCAACCTCTTTGACACATGTTTGTTGCAGAATGTCCTCGAGAAACTCCAGCTGCCAACTCTTCGACGACTGTATTGTATCTTCAATGCAGGACAACCACCGCCGCAGAACTATGCTCAGAATTTACACACCATGTTGCGATCCAGCCTAACTGAACTTCAATCTGTATCCATGTTGAGCACACAAGGCCGTGTTATTTGCAGTTTCTCATTGGATGGAGATGGAAGGAGACCAGAATGGTACAATTGGAAGTCTGTGTAGCTTGTAGCAGATACGAAGGACCGAGGGAACTCATGCCAGCCTGCACTTGTCAAACAGAGTTCGCCCCTTCCCTAGTACCGGATGCGTCTCCGATTGTTCGCGTTCTTGCTCGATGAGATAGTTGATCAGTTTCAAGTAATCGCCCGTGAACGTCAATGTCCGAGTAACACCATTCGTAACCCCTCACTACCACGATAGACCGGCAAGTTTTGTTTGCAGAGTAAGTCTCTTTGGCGACTCTCTGTCATCACAAATACAAAAAACATTCGTCGTCGCGTCAACACTACGCGTATTCGTCGAATTCCTTGCAGTGCATGGAAGGGAGACAATACAAATGAGTGGATTCGTTGCTATGAGTACAGACAAGTATTTGTATACAGATGCAGGCAGCAGAATGAGATGGGTGGAATAAATTACGAATGCTATGATATTGTTGTTAGTCCATGACCACCAGCCCGTCAAAGCTGGCCTTCATCACCGACTTCTTCAGCATATTTATCGGGTTAAACTCGTCCTCCTGCGCGGGGCCAACCTCCTCTTCCATCTTATCGTATTCCGCGTCCAGTGCGTCTTCTTCGGCATCTCCCATGAAGACTTTCAGTAATGCTGGAGAGAAGCCATTCACCATCGCAACGCCCTTCCTCTCAGCCGTCACCTCAACCGTACCGCGTGCTTCCAGATCCCAGAACACCATCTGGGGAACCTCGTATCCCGCCTGTTGGTACGCCTTCTCGATCTCGTCGTAGGTGGTCGACCAGTCAGCCGGGTTGCGCCCACTATCGTTTGCGTCGTCACTATCGTTTGCGTCTTCAATATTGTTTGCTTCGTCAAACTGCATATCGGAGAATATGAAAAGCCTCTTGACCATATCCTCCGGCTTGACTTGGTTCTTCTGCGCAAGGGGCAGCAGAAGGTCCAAGAAGACAGCTCGGAAATCGGTGTTCATGCTCCAATCCGATTGAACCATATGCTCGAGGGTCTTAAATAACGAGGCTTCTGGATCAATGGAGATGAATTGTGGCCGCGAGGAGAACGAAATGAAACCATTGTTGAACGGAGGCTGGGCAACATTGGCGAGAATGAGGGAGAGCGCAAGGGCGGGCATGATAGGATTGTCTGGCCCGTACCTCCAGTCACCCATGGAACCAGAAACGTCGCAGAGAGCCATCGAGTTCTCAAGTTTTCCCGCATCCTTGATGTTTCCGAGAAGGGTCAACCACTGTGCCTCTGCCACCCGCAACTGATTTTCTGCGAGCTTCCGTCTAAACTCGGCAAGCTCAGGCATCTTTTCCTTCCCCTCTGCAATCCGGGCAATCTTTATTGACTGCTGCACCACCTCGGACAAGATCGCATTGGGCATGAGTGTCGCGCCGCTGATTGTCTTTTTACCGCTCTCGACATCAATCATGTACTTTTGGAAGCCGTCGGGGTCGTGTTTGAAGAACGTCTCGTTGTTGTTCTTCATACAGACCGACGCGACACGGCTGTACTTGATCTTGGACCACTGGTTGGAGGTCATCAATGGCTCGGGGATCTCCAGAGCTTTACGAAGAGGTGCGCTGACCCAGCGCTTGTACCAGGAGCGAAGAGTGAGCTCTTTGTCCCGAGGAGACGCGTCGGCGGACTGAAGCATGGAGGGGAAATTCAAAGGAATCTGGTCGCGACTATGATAGAGAAGATTGCAGATGGAAGTGGATATGTTTGTGTAGCGGTCATGCGATCCACCGGCAGTGGGGGCCCATTTACCAACGAGGGAGAGCTGCCTGAGTAATAGACGACGCTCTTTGCCCTCACTCACAGTTTGGGCACGATTGAGAATAGAGATATCGGCGATGAGCTGGGAGGTGAAGAGGCGGGTGACGGCAATGTACAGAGCGCGATATTTCTGGTCCTTCAGACGGGTTTCGAGTGTCTCGTAGCGCAGCTCTGCAGCGGCAACTTTTGACTCTTTGGCACGCTGGTCCTGTATAGCATTATGCTCTTCGGTGGACACTTTGGGACTAGGCGTGTCTGGGCTCTCAGTCTCGGTGTGTCTAGCTCGCTTAGGTCGGGATTTAGCTCGGGCTGTGTGGAGGAATGTGGGGGATGTGGCATCGAGCTCGCCGGTAGTGGCTAGGGCAAGGATGTTGAGCAAGTCCTTCCAGTACCCATGCGCCCGAGGTGCATCCTGGTCCTTCTTGCGGCCTGCACATACGGGATCACAGAGGAGATGAATGTTGCCGATAGCAGTTCGCGGATGATGGTCATATAACCAACTATAAGCACTGCAAGTTCCGAATTAGCAACATACGGAGCGCACAGCGATAAGGTCATACCGATAAAATGCTTCCTTTTCACCTTTCCCATCGTGGATGCTCCTTAATTGCCAGACGATGCGCAAAGTCAGATTAGGATCCTCCTCCCATGCTTGGCCAAGGTGCTCATCGAAATCAGCTCTGCTACCGTACCTGGTGAGGACCATGAACGCGTCAAGCGTCGAAGACAGGGTGGACAACAAAGCAGGTGCGCCATTCTCGGTGAGAGTCTGGTTTGTGGTACTCTTCAGTGCCTCCATCAGCGAGTTGGTGGGCTGTGGATCGGCGGCGGATACGGACTTGGCGACATCTGACTTGGGAAGGAGAACATCGAGGAAGTTCGCGTCATAGAGCTCTGCAATGTGGGGCACCGAGATCTTTTGGGAGGATAGAGAAGCATCAGCAGGCAACTTGGTGGTAAGAGTCGACATGGCTTTTGTGGCTCTGATCATTGATCTTCTGGATCTTATAATTGCACCAAGCGGGTGGCGGATCCGAAACAAGGTCATGGTGATACATGAAGTGACTCTAAAAGTTCCCACAGCCATGGAGTGACGTTAAAACTTTAATCAGGCGCTAAATAATTCAGAATAATTTATGGTAGATACAGTAGGTGTATGCAAGATAGTCCATGTGCAAAGCTCATCTATGCTGCCGTCTTGATCCTCTGGTCATATAAACGTTGACACTCCGTGAATCCACCAGGGGTTCCGCAGGAAGGACAGCAGCTTGGGCGCTCTTTCCCTTTCCTCTGGCTGGCAGTTTCGATCGCGGAGGTGGTGGCGGTGAGTCAGGGGGTGACACCGAAGATAATGCCGTCGACGGAATGGACGGCGAGTCAACGCGTTCGGTGATGCTGGCATCAACTTCACTCTGCTCTTCATCTACCACCTCGGCGCTCGACTCATCGTCTGGTAGTGGTAGATGCTCCGCGATGAACGTCTCACTCCCAACAGCCGATAGCCCTTTGCTCCGCCAGACCTTTAATATGTCTTCACGACTGGCTGTCAACTGCCAATCATCAACATATTCCCATGTCCGTTTGCGAGGGGTCGATCCATCGGATACGTCCGGTCTTGTCCCTTCTGTTGACAGGGCCTTCGTCGCACTGCCCAGAGCCGAGAGCTGGGAGCTGGCACTGTCCTCGTATTTATCCATGCTGGTCGCCATAGATGAACCCTAGGATCTATGTCAGCCTCGAACCAGCAGACGCGCAGAGTTCACGTACCAAAGAAGAAACATTGTCCACGAACGCCTCTGTTTTCCTTGAGCTAGAGGCCAAGGCTTGATCCAAAGACTGATACTCAGCCTCGACTTGAGACCCAAGTGTGCTCGTGGCATCAAGTCGGATGCGCTTGGCTCGGTGATGGTGCTCGAAGTCTTTTCTGACATCAGCTGCGGTCAGTGTACGTCGATGTGACCACTTACTCGTTGAACATGATTCACTCATTGCCACCGCCTGCTGCTGAATCTCGCCTGAATACGTCGTGATCGACCCGGCAACAACAGTTTCCATCTCGGAAAGCTCGTTGCTCAAAGAAGCTTTAGCGCTGTTCAAGGTCTACCACAAATGTTAGAGCGGGTGGGTGCAGTACGAATGATACAACATACCTTGAAAGCCCCATCGCGAGTGCGCTTGACATCGCCGTTCCTCTTCTCCATCGTAGTGCCAACAGCGGTTCCCTCAGTGTCCATGGCATCAAGAGCTTCCTCCTGCTTCGCCAGAGCCTGCTTCATCTCCTTCTCGCCCTGCTGGTTCTCCTTCTGCACCGACTGGACCGAAGCACGCAACGCAGAGTCTCTTTCCGAGACGAACGTCCCCAGCATCCCGGAGATCCGCTGAATGAGGTCATTCTTCGCCGCGTCCGCGTTCGCGCGCTCAGTCTCTACCAGGCGCGTCAAGGCTTCGTTCTGCCGGCGCAACCGCTTGATTTCCGCGTTCGCGGCATCAGATGCGATGGACTTGACATTCATGATCGCCTGTCGCTCGCCCTCGATGTACTTGAACGCGTCGCGAAGAACGCCTTCGACGACTTGGCCCATGGTCTTCAACGCCTTCTCTGCGTCCGCAAAAGCACCAAGACCGGCATTGTCCACCTTCGCGCATAGTTCGGTACACGTTGCACTGAGCGTCGCGCCCCAGGTCCCGAAACCATCCTTGAAAGTATCGTGCGTCTCTTTGATCATCTGCTTGACAACATTTAGAGCCTCTTCCTCTGCAGTGTTCTGGTTCTGAATGACGTTCAAAGACTCCTTCAACTGCTGGATATGCGTGCGAAGGCGTTTTGAGTTCGCGGCCAGCGAAGCGAGTTCCGCAGACCCGAACTGCTTTGCTTCTTGAGAAAGTTTGGTGGTACTAGCCGTCGAAGATTTCGCGAGGCCATCAAGCAAACGCGATAAACTTCGGGTAGCCGACGCGATACTTTTGCCATGAGTCATGACAGCGTCGGTATTACCAGCCAAGACCTCGGATTTGCGTTCTACGAGCAGATTAGTACGCCGACGAGATGAGAGTCATCGATGCGAAGACCCACCAAGCTTATCAAACAGGCTCCCAACGTCGCGTATGCTCTCAGCCGCGATGGATTTCAGCCCGAGTGCAACACCGTCAATTGCCACCTCAGTTTCCTGGAAGGCCTGTCGGAAGACGACTTCTTCCTCAAAAGCGTGTGTGACCGCTCCCAGCTCAGCCGCCTTCTGTCGCAGATCCTCTTCCGTCTCCTCAAGCCGTTCCCTCGTATCCTTCAACTCCGTCTCCCGCATCCTCAAAAGTCCAATGCTCTGGTCAAACTCCTCCCGGACGGCGCGCAGCTGGTTCTCCACAATGTCGACCTGCTTCTTTGCTTCGTCGAGTTCCGTCTTTTGGAGCTCTTGCTCTGCCGAGATCTGGGTCCACGTCTCTTCAGAGAAGAAGATGCCGTTCTTTTCGCGTGCAGCGAGGACGTCGGCTTTGAGACGTTCGATCTCCGCGACGTACTCCTTCAGCAGAGAACTGCGAGTCATGCGTTGGTTGAGCTCGGGCTTGTTACGTATGGATTTGGCGTGCATGGCGTAGTCCAGAGTCGATAGCGTTTCTTCCAAGTTGCATCGCGCAGGAGAGACGGTGGCGATAATGCAAGTCTTCGTCCTGCCTCCAAGGGAGTCCTGTAAGAGACGCGTCAATTTCGATTCCCTGGAATGAAAGTCAGACAGTAACTCAAGAAATAGCGACACAAACGTACCTGTACGGAACGTGTGACGCTTTATCGACCAGTGCGTTTATGACACGGCCAAGAGTGAGCAAGCTCTGGTTGATCATACCCGCCTCCCTAGCCCTAGTGTTCTGGGCTCCGGAACGTCCAATATTTTCAGAACCTGCCAAGTCTACAAGGTTAAGTTTGCCGGTCTTTAGTAGGTCTTCGCCAACGACGCCGGCCTCCTTTGTGTGAATGGTGATGGAGAAGATGGAATGCGAACGACTGGAGTGATCGTTGAATTTAGTGGAGGCGGTCTGTCTTCTATTGCTGCCCTTCGTGAGTAGGTTCAAAGCGTCCGTCGAGTCCTTGACGGAAATCTCCTCGACGCCTTGGATGTAAACCCCGCGCTTGTTCGCGTCGTCGAATATCTTGAGGGCGTTACCATCGTTCTTTGTGGAATCCTTCCCCATCGGCTGAGAAGTGCCAACCGGCGCGGAAAGATCGACTGCAAGAAGGTCGCGCAGTTCTTCGTTGTATAGTTCGATGTAGGAAATCTTCACACTAAAGTCGGCACCTGATGTTTCGAGGTAGTGGAAGAGGCGGAATAGAACCCGCGGTATCATGCCGGCGTGGATGGAGGGGTTGCCCATGGGTGTAGGAGTGAGATCGCCATGCATGGTGTAGCTGTTGTTCATTCAGTGTTGTCTTACCACACAGGGGGCTGGGTGCACGCACGTCTTTCCAGTGCCAGTCTGCCCGTATGCAAAGAGCGTACAGTTGTAGCCCATCAGAACCTGATCCAGCATGGGGCTGACGACTTCGTGGTATATCAAAGCCTGGTCGGCCTCAGGGCCAAAGACGAGGTCGAAGGGATAGGTGCGGATTGGAGGGAGAGTGACCATGCCAAGCGTGGATGTCGGAGAGGTTGTCTCGATGGATACCTGGTTGCTCTTGGCGCCGTTCGAGGTGACGATTCCGGGCGAGTTGCTTTCTATTTCTCGTTCTGAACGCCGCCTGCAGCGAACAACGACCTGGATGTTGGTTTCCGTGTCCGCGGGACCATGCCGGGACTGGCTTTGATTAGGCGTGGCGATAGATTTGGCAGGGGTGGGCTTAGTCGTTGTCGATTGTGTTGACTGCTCCTCGTTTGAGCGCGTCGTTGGAACCGACCTGGCCATGACAGAACGAGAGCGGGTGGGTGGCTGAGCGGGGGGCGGGTTCCGGGCCCGAGACGACTGTGGGCGACGCGTAGCCATGGTGTAGACGATGAGCTCGACGTCGGCAGTCGTTGATTGAAGCCAATGTTGGACTTGTTTGCTGGAAATGGCGGTGCAGTCACGTGGGCATCATTTCGAGTCCCGCCACCACACAACAGCTACTGCGTCTTTTCCTTACGACTCCATCATGGGCAAACGGAAAAAATCCTCGAGAAAGCCTGGCGCACCGTCGGCGGCGCGCAGAAAGGAGCCGCTCGGTACGGCCTTCATTTTCCAGGCGGCAGCTTACTCACAGTGGCGGCGATACTTCAGACACGACATTTACATGCATCTTCTGCCAGCACGATAAATCAGTGTCCGTGCGAGTAGACCGCAAAGAGGGCGTGGCGCAACTGATTTGCAAAGTGTGTGACCAGCGGTTCCAGAGCAAAGTCAACCGTACGCCGCTCATCCATCTCATCTGTGGCTCGCGTGCTCACGTTCCACCGCCACCCTGCAGATCTCACCGAGCCCATCGACATATACTCCGAGTGGATAGACGCCGCCGACGCAGCAGAGGCGGAAGCGCGAGAAAAGACCGTGCAGCGGCGGGGCGGGGCATCGTCGAGCCGGGGGCGGGCTGCGCTGAGCGACGATGAATAGACGATAGCACTACGAGTGACTGGCATTTGATACCATCTGTATAACCATTTTCTGCAATGTACTGTACTCCATATCCGCTCGGCACGGCCGGTGGCAACACGGGCAAACAGGCGTGGCTGCCTGATTTATCACGTCTCTCGTCTTCCGTCACGACTCTGCTTGGCGACAAGACAACCTTACGTTTATCAGGCGTCGGGCTTCTCTGACTTCGCTGAGCCACCCCTGTCACTCCGCCCGCGCCACCATGGCCACCTCTGGCAACAACATCAAGGTCGTCTGTCGGTGCGCCATCCCCGACGCTCTCGCCGTTGCCCAGCGCCGCTCACCGTCCCTTTCTCCTCCCCGAACGCAGCTTCCGCCCCCCGAACGCGATAGAACAGCGCGAAGGCGGCGAGAACATCGTCGCCTTCAACGACAACCTCACCACCTGCCAACTGCGCTCAACATCCCTCGGCTCTGGCCCAGAGAAGGATGGCTTCACCTTCGACAGGGTGTTCCCTATGGGCACCCAGCAGGCCGAGGTCTTTGACTATGGCGTGAAAGAGTCAGTCCACGCCTTTCACTCGCTGTCCCGGTCTCTCACCACGCTTTCACCATCACTATAGCATCGTGAAAGGTGCGTTCCACCACGCGGAGTCATCCTAGTTCCTCATCTTGTCAACAGATGTCCTCGATGGATACAACGGTACGGTCTTTGCCTATGGCCAGACAGGGAGTGGCAAGACATTCACCATGATGGTCCGCCGCATGATACCCCGCCTGTTACCGCGACTGACACTGCTGATTCCAGGGTGCCGATATCGACGACACAGAACTCAGAGGCATCATCCCCCGCATCACGGAGACAATCTTCCAGTCCATCGTCGAGAGCGACGCGCATCTCGAGTATCTCGTCAAGGTCTCGTACATGGAGATCTATCTCGAGAAGATTCGTGATCTGCTGGCCCGTATGTCATCCCCACACATCTTGAAGCCGATCTAAGAACCCATGCCCTTCTCAGCCCAGAACGACAACCTACAGGTGCACGAGGAGAAGTCGAAGGGTGTATATGTCAAGAACTTGTCGGATTACTATGTCAGCAGTGCCCGTGAAGTCTACGAGATTATGCGAACCGGTGGAGCTGCGCGAGTTGTTTCTTCAACAAGTGAGTGTCGTTCAAAACCTCGCTACTCGCGTCTGATGGCACGATCTCAGACATGAATGCCGAATCATCACGATCCCACTCCATCTTTCTCATTTCCATCAACCAACGCAATACTGAGACTGGCGCACAAAAGACTGGTAATCTCTACCTGGTCGATTTAGCTGGTTCCGAGAAGGTTGGCAAGACGGGTGCATCGGGTCAGACATTGGAGGAAGCCAAGAAGATCAACAAATCGTTGTCGGCCCTTGGCATGGTTATTAACGCGCTAACAGACTCGAAGGTATGTCAACGTGTATTCCCAATACGTACATCCTCATAAACATTTTGACAGGTCAAATACATACCCTATCGTGACTCCAAACTCACTCGGATCCTACAAGAATCACTGGGAGGCAACTCCCGGACCACCCTCATTATTAACTGCTCTCCATCCTCGTACAACGAGGCTGAAACACTCTCCACTCTGCGCTTCGGTATTCGAGCCAAAGCTATCAAGAACTCGGCTCGTGTAAATGCAGAACTCTCACCTTTGGAATTGAAGGGGCTGCTAGCCAAAGCGCAGGCCGCAAATACTTCGTACCAGAAGTACATCGCCGCACTCGAAGCCGAACTCGCGATATGGCGGTCTGGCGGGCAAGTCGAGGAGGCCGAATACGCGACCCCTGGCAAACATGGCGCGCCAGCATCTGCTGCACCTGCCGCGGCTGCTCCCAAGAAGGCCCCTGCGTCGCCTTCCACGACTACGCCAGCCTCATCACGTAGTATGACTCCCGTTCCTGTGAATCCCCTCATTGAGAGCCTTCGCGAAAGCCGTCCTCAGACACCAGTGCCCGGCTTGGAGAAGGATGAGCGGGAAGACTTCCTACGTCGTGAGAACGAGCTCAGCGACTCACTTGCTGAGAAGGAGAGTTCTCTGCAGGCTGCCGACAAGCTCGTCAGGGAGTTGAAGGAGGAGCTCACCTTCCTGAAGGAGCAAGAGGCTACTGTCAGCAAGGTCAGTAACAGTCATAACTGGCGGTACTAAGTCGTTCTAACGCACTCTTTTCTACTGACGTTCAGGAGAACAAGACGATGTCGAGCCAGATCAACGAATTGAGGTTGCAAGTCGAAAGACTCGACTACGACAACAAGGAAGGTGTCATCACTATCGATATTCTCAAGGAGCAGAACACCGACACCAAGAGTGAACTGGAGGAGCTGAGAAAGCAGATCGCTGATCTCAAGTCGGCACAGAAGGAGTCGTCGGCAGAGGATAAGGAGAAGCGCAAGCAGGAGAAGATGGCTCTCATGATGGCTAAGTTTGATACCGTATGTCGTGATCATTTTGCTTCCCTCCACGTCTCACTCCTTATACAGCAGGGGGCATTCTCCGAGAAGGACGAGCAGCTGCGCCAAATCCTTGCCAAGCTTGATGCATCTGACGCGTCGACCTCCTTGACGGCGGAGGATTTGACTGCCATTAGACGGCAACTGGCCGAGGGGCAGAGCCTCGTTAGAGAGACGGTCGACCGTCTTCGTCAGAGTCAAGAGGAGAACGAGATGATTACGCGGAGGAGGGACGAATTAGAGAGCCGGGTGGCTACGTTAGAGACCGATTATGAGGAGTTATTAGGTGCGTCTGTCCCAGTACTATCCTTACGTCGACTGACCTTCTCTTCCTTACGCAAGAGAAAACCATACACGAGGAGGAGACGAGCAACATCGATATCGCCGAGTCGATGGCAGATCTCAAGGTTTGTCGCGTGTCTTCTTGAATCGATCTTCGCGGTTATTAATCATTGTGCAGAACAAGCTTGAGACTCAGTACGCCGCGAAGCGCGACGCTCATATAAGCGAGCTGTCTGATCTCAAGCAGCAGCTTGAGATGAAGTCGAGTGAAGTCCGAAACCTCAATGCCTCTATTGAGAGCTTGAAGAGCGTCAATGAGGAACTGAAGGTCTGTTCTACCGTTCTCGACGTATATCTCTGTATTGACGAGGATCTTCAACACAGCGCGCGTTTGCTGTCACCTCCGCCGGTATTGAAGGTGGAAAGAACCTTGCCGAAAGTGCCCAGGACCTCGAGCGTACGCGAAAGGCTATCAATGTTCAGCTTGCCGAGTTCGATGGCGTCAAGAAGTCGCTTATGCGCGACTTGCAGAATCGCTGTGAGAAGGTATGGATACCCGTCTGCGTCATGTACACCACCATGTCATATCCTGACTCATTTCCCACAAGGTCGTCGAGTTGGAGATACAACTAGACGAGATCAAGGAGCAGTACAACAACGTCATTCGCAATAGCAACAGCAAGGCGCAACAGAAGAAGATGGCGTTCCTTGAGCGTAACCTGGAGCAATTGACACTTGTCCAGAAACAGGTTACTTTTTATTTAGCGTTTATCCGTCGTCGTCGCTAATAACCTCTCGTAGTTGGTGGATCAGAACTCATCCTTAAAGAAAGAGGCTGGCATTGCAGAACGCAAACTTCTTGCGCGTAATGAGAGGATACAGAACTTGGAGGCACTGCTCCAAGACGCTGACCGCCGACTTTCAGTACAGAACCAGAAGTTCGAGGCCCAGCTACAGGCTGTCAAGGAACGGTTAGACCAGGCTCGCGGTGAGCACAATTTAGTTGAGCTCCATGCTGTCAAACTCTTATCGCATTTGCGCAGCCCAAAAAGCGGCGTCTGCGTCTCCTCTCACGTTTGGCCGTATTGCTAAGCCATTGCGAGGTGGAGGTGGAAGCGGCAACCCGACGTCGGTGCCTGTCCCCATTAGCGGCGGTGGAGGTTCCAGTGCCAATCCTGTATCTCGATTGCAGAATGAGGAGTCAGGGTATGGTCAATTTCATCTGCCTCCATTTCTCGCTAACGCATTTCGTCGTACAGATCTGGAGGTAAAGTTCAAGTGATCATATTTCAAGGGCGTGTGACTTATTACTCTTTACAGCCAAGCGAGCATCGTGGTTCTTTAACTCACGGTGAAGACCTGACGTTACTTTGCTGTATCTTCATCCTCTCTTTCATACCCAATCTGTATCTCTCACATAGCATCTATTCAACTGTTAATGCAGCATATTCATCTGGAGGACAGGACATTACCCACTTCGGTGTTGACGGCGCTGGACTGTCGGGACTATTCAGATCTAATATATAGCATCGCTCTCGGCAACGGGCAACACTCCACAATAGGACAAAACCCAAATGAGGCATCGCGGGCCTGGAACATGACAAGTCAGAAGTGACAGAGATCTGCGGGAACATATGGATGGAGGCTTTGGTATTGGGTGGCGCTGGCATGGGAAACGCAAGTGTGTATCGTTGTGTGCTGGGACACGCACGGAAGCATTCTGTCGTTGAACGATCTGCATGAACCTGGTTCAACCAAGGCAGTTCCCGGAGAAGCACGGTTACGTCACTGACGCGTACGGCTTCTGATTCTCACCAGTCGCCGCCGACTTTAGCCCTGAGAAAAGCCATTTGATCCCGTCTGAAACGCGGCCAGCGGGTCTCAGGGAACAATTCCTGTCAATTGCCTCCGTTCTTTACCACTTTTTTCGCCTTGCGTCCTTGGGAGCGATTAGTTTCGACTCTCCTCCACCTCAAGGGCCTTTCTTTCGTGTCCGTTCTTGGATCCCGCCGTTCTTTTCACTCCCTCTCTCTGCCGTCGCCACCACTGCCGGCTCGGCCGTCCACCCTAGGCCCAGTAAGTCGCGTCATGCTCCCTTGTCCTCGTTGCTCGACACGTTCTGATTATTGGTTTTCTTATGTATTCAGTCTGTATCACCGACATTCTGACCCGTACTCCACCGTCCGAACTCTCCTTTGTTATCCTCCACTTGCGTAATTCTCCTGTCTAGCAACCGCGGGTGAGTCGAATCCCTCCTTTGAACCATTGCTCCAAAGGCCATTGACGGTCCCCCAGGCTATAATATACAATATCATTCGATTCAATGTATGGAGATTCTTCGTACAAACCATCAGACTCCCCGACACACTCTAGCTCCCACTCGCCCACCGCATCTCCAAACACTGTGCGTCCGGGCACTGCAATGCATATATTAACATGACTCTGACTCGGTCTTCTTTCTTCCCTAGGTACAGCCTCCCCGAAAGATCACCCCCACCTCCACCGGAAACATGTTGAGCGTACAAATGCCAAGCTCCAACGTCGGGCGCAAAGGGCTCAACAACCCAGGCTGGCAGGTGAATCCCCGAATTCTCTCTTAGAACATGCGACTCAATTGGGTTTACAAATTAGGTTTGGGACTCGGGATCTCCCTCGTCGCGTCGAAATCCTTCAATATCCTCGGCCACTAGTGGCAATGATCTCTCAGCCCCTCAGGGCGACCCAAACTATCGTGCAACCTTCAACGAAGCCTGGCCCAAGTCACGTCCAACGAGTGGAACCTGGGACGACGCCCATGGAAGCCCCCAGAAGAAAGATTTGACCCAGCTTGTCAGTCATGCCAACTTACACGTTTTCTCCTTATTAAGATTTAACTAGCAACAGGAGACCTTAAATCTTCATCCCAGGCAGAGGCAGTCAGTACCTTTCTCGGGTCCCAGAATTGTATGTCGTCCCATTTAGTATCTTCTTCCTTTCGCCTTTCTTACTCGCTGTCTTCGCCTTGCTGTCAGGACGACCGATCTCCCGGCTCGAAGAAAGGTCAATTTTCGCCACAGAGGTACGAGAATGGTATCGGAAAGGATTCCTCTGCTACGAGGTACACTTCTGGGACGTCACCAACAAGGCCCTTCGTCGCAAATCCGTATAATAGCCAACATCCTGCGCCGCCCGCATCAGGTGCCTACGAGCCAACGCAGAAGCCAACGGCTGTAGAAGACCTCTCTCTGGCACTTCGGGGAATGTCCGTCGAGGAGAACTTCGCCGTTAACGCAACTCGGCAGCAAGTTCCGTCAGGACAGACTACTAATCCTAATAGTCAAGCTATACGGGAGCCTCCATCCATGCCTCAGCCTCAGCGGGGACCTTATCCCTCGTATCCTCCAGCCGACTATGGCGGGTATTATGGCAATCCTGCAGGGAGAGACAATTACTTGGAATATCCTTACGGATTTGAGGCGTACCATGCTCCTTCCGATCCGTCTTTGTTTCCATCTCCTGCGCTGGCGAACGCATCTCCAGCTACGGTATATTCACCCGTCGGCCCGCCTAATTTCGGTGCTGTGAACGATATCCGTCCTCCAGGGATGTTCTTCGACTACTCTGCACCACGTCCACCCGCATCGCAATTCTACTATCCAGGCCCTCAGCCGATGATGTATCCAACACCGCTCTCCCCAATGATGGCCTCACAGGTCCCCAATCCCAACCCCGCGACGCTTAACGAGAAGAAGCGCGATCTTTCCGTATGTCTCACGTTAAATCATTCATGAACAGATATTGATCAGCGCCACCTAGTTCACCATTCAACAACACTTGTCGCAGAACATCATGTATGGTGGAGCCAGGTCTAGTCCTAGAGGGCATACTCAGTCGTTTGGGAGCGTGATGGAATTCCCATCTCCTCAGCCACCGCCAGGCATTAGTGGACCCATATACAATGCTGGGATGCCTATCTATCCCCATGGAATGCGCCCGGGCCGACGCGATGGCGGGCCTCCGTCTCTATCGATGCGCAGCCCCATCCTCGACGAGTTCCGTGGCAACAAGGCTCGTAAATGGGAGCTCAAGGTGATATCTCACCAATCTATGCGCGTCAGAGGTATTCACACCCCCATAGGACATCTTTGGGTACATCGTCGAATTCAGCGGTGATCAGCACGGGTCCCGCTTCATTCAGCAGAAACTGGAACACGCGACGAACGAGGAAACACAGGCGATATTCGACGAAATCGTTCCGGCCAATACACTACATTTAATGCAAGACGTCTTCGGTAATTATGTGAGCAAAAGTCAAAGCTTTTCTGGCTTGCTTTTCTGACAGAGGCGTTTAGGTTATTCAGAAACTATTTGAGTTCGGGTCGCCTGTACATAAAGCTATCCTATCTACTAGCATGGAGGGTCACATCCTCAAGCTTTCACTGCAAGTGTATGGTTGTAGGGTCGTACAAAAGGTATGTCACTTGTCTCGTCAGTACCTTGTCTCTGGGTTCTAATTTTGCGTCTATCCTAGGCTATTGAATTTATATCGACGGAGCAAAAATTGGTCTTCGTTAGGGAAATCGAGGCCCATGTTCTACAGTGTGTAAAGGATGCTAACGGCAATCATGTATGTCTATTTTTCTTCGCGTTTGATTGGGCGCTGACCGCCGTGATACCCACAGGTAATCCAAAAGATGGTCGAATTCGTACCACCCGAACTGCTTGGGTTCATCGAGGAATTCCACGGGCACGTCGCAGAGCTGGCGACGCACACCTACGGATGTCGGGTCCTCCAACGATGCCTCGAATACCTTCCCAAAGACCGGACGCGCAGCCTGATGGACGAACTGCATAGCCACTCCTTGGCCTTGATGCAGGACAGCTTTGGGGTGAGTTTGGCGATAGAATGATTGAATCAGAACTTATGGCCGCCTCAGAACTATGTCGTCCAGTTCGTCTTGGAGAGGAGCACGCCACAGGATCGTACCAAGGTGCTCGTCTCCCTTCAGGGCCATCTGCTGGCCATGTCGCGTCACAAGTTCGCGTCGAACGTCTGCGAGAAGGCGCTCCTCTGTGCAGACGCGGAAAGCCGGCGTGTTCTGATAGACGAGCTCATGAGGACGGATCAAGAAGGCGTGAATCCGATTGTCATGATGATGAAGGACCAGTATGCCAGTAAGTGGAAGATCGTCCTTGGAATCTCGGGTGCATGCTGACGTTTGACAGACTATGTGCTCCAGAGGGCCCTTGCCGTCGTCGAAGGGCTTCAGAAGGAGCAGTTGGTTGCTCTGATCCGGCCCCATCTCATAAACATGAGGAAGCATTCGAGCGCTTATAGCAAACACCTCGCTGCGAGTAAGTTCTTCTTTTAGGAATGTCTCCTTGCAGCTGTTGACCGGTGCACCTTAGTCGAGAAATTGCTGGACTACCACCCCCATGAGCAACCGTCTCCCCATTATCCTCCCGTTCCTGAAGTGGTCCTTTCTTCCCACTCCCAGTGAGCTAATAAATATCCTTCCGCTGAATCATCTATTGTCAACTGCCGCTCTCACGGACAACGTCTATATCTATCGCGCACTTATAATTCTTGCACTCATCTATCTCGTCTCTGCATTGTTATTCTCCATCCATGCATTCTACTGCTCGCATCGTTGATATATTGGACACTTTTATGGTCTCGTTTTTGCTGTACATAGTTGCTATCTTCTTGTTATTTCTTTCTTGGTATTTCCACGGGGCCATCTAGTCGTCTGTTCATCCTGATCTCTCGCATACACATAGCACGCAATCATAATTGTCAGATTTTTGAGTTTTGCGCCGAGTGATGGACTTGTCGAACTTGAGCAAAGTGAGCGTCATGACGTGTCTTTCCAAAGCCGGCCAAATACTTACTTGGCGGCGAAACGTTCAACGTTTCTGCTCCCACCCCTCCGTTCCTCGTTGAACGCGGCTACCTCGACTCGCGCCCGTTCGTTGCGGCACCATGGCGAACGTGCAGGCTGCAGCTTCCCTCTTTGCCTCGGACGACGCTGAGGACCCGTTTGCGTCACTGGGTGCAGAACCGGCTCCTCAAAACCACGAGCACGCCGCAGAGAATGGTTACACCGGCGGGGGCAAGGAATCCGTGGACAATTCGGCGTCCTTTTTCGATGAACCTCTGAATCCCGAACCGCCTTCGACAACGGCGGTGGCCGAAAGCGCCGGGCGCCCGTACACCGAGCGGGCGACATCCTACTCCTACACCCCCACGGCGCACAATGCAGGCTATCAGCAGAATCAGCATACGCATGCAAATGGGATTGAACAACAGGTGCCGGCAGGTGGGTGTTCTCTCTGGTTCTCCACGACACAGAATGAGCTCATGATTCAATTCCACCTCAGCCTTGAATAACGCACAGAGCGTCGAGGGACATGAACCGAAAGACCCATACCATCGTTATGCCACGCCCTCGACGCCCAGTTATGCCCCAGCAACGCAGCCAGCCCATCCTGCAGCGTATACACCTTCCCAGTACAACTACGCTCCTGCGCCCGCCGCCCCTCAATCAGCGTACAGTTACGCGCCAACCACGCCGGGCTATAGTGCAGCTCCCTATGCTCCTCCTGCTCCCGCCGTAACCGTACAGCCGAGTGCGCCTGTCCCACCGAGAGCCAGCGCTCCGCCCCAACCGCTCAGTCGGCCAAAGGTTTCAAACGCGTACGATCCGCCATTCTCGGTTGTGCCCACACGTCGTGCTGTTTCACAGGGCCGTACGCAGCAGGCGTATAACCCGTACACACCGAGCTCGCCTCCGCCTCCGCTGCCTCCGCTTCCCCCGCTTAGCCCTAGTGCGCCGCAACATGCCTATCAATCCACTGCGTCGGCGTTCGTGCCCCCGTACGGCCAGCCGGCGAGACCTCCATCCAGCGCGTCGAGCTTCAGTGCATTTCCCCCACCTCCCCGTCCGTCCTCGAGCACGTCAGGCTTCGCGCATCCACCTCCGGTTCGTCCACCTTCGAGCACGTCTTCGTTCAGTTCACCACCGCCTCTGCCTCCGAGTACCTCTAACTTCCCTCCTCCACCACCTCGTCAGCCTCCAAACAACTCTGTTTTTGGTGCTCATCCTCCTCGTCCGCCGTCCTCCACTTCTGGTTTCAATACTACCTATCAACATGGACATCCCCAGAGACCTCCATCGAGTGCTTCTAATTTCACGCAGGCGTATCCCGGACGCTCTCCCTCCAGCGCGTCCAACTACAGCACTGGCCAGTATCAACCTCCTTTGCCGCCACCCACTTCCGCCGTTGGTCAACCTCCGCGCCCACCCTCGACTGCCTCGAATTTCAGTCAACCACCTCGCCCTCCGTCCAGCACTGCAAGTCATCACAGCTATTCCTCTAACGCGTCGCCACCATCAGCTCACAAGTACGTGCCTCATGCCACAGAGAAGCCTGCCGATGTAGACACGTACATGTCTCATGAAGTACTGAATGCGTCGATCGGGCATGGACCTGCGCTGGACCCTCCCCATTCTGTAGACCCAGAAGAGTATGACCCTGAAGGTGGAGGCGATTGGGAGGTGGACCAAACTGAAAACGACCGCAGTCGTACGTTAACCCCTCAGCATGAATCGATTTCTTTGCCTGTGGAGGAAACGTTACCGTCTCCTGATCACGTCGACGCGTCAAGTGGAGGAATAGGCTATCCGTCGTCTGCCTATCCTTATCCCAACTTTGGTGCACATAACGGACTGCTTGCTGTTGAGGATACTCCGCACACAGAGAATCTTCCGTCTAGTGCCAATGCATGGCCGGCTACCTCGTCTGTGGCGCCACCTGTGCCGCACAATCCACCTCCGAATGACCCATATCGTGCTCCATCACCCCCCGTGAGCTCGATGCCGCCCCCTCCACCAACGAGCGCTGCCCACGTTCCCCCACCCCTACCTTCATCTAGTGGTTATAGTTACCGACCGCCTTCCTCTGCCAGCATGGGACGGACAGCCTCGCCATTTTCGGAGCAGCCGGCGGCGAGCAACAGATACCGCCCTACATCCGCTGCGAGTGTAAGATCGCCTCCCGTACAACATGCTCCTCCACCACCCCCGGCAGAGCCGTACGCGCCCAGACGACAAACGTCGAACGGACATGTAGTGGACAACGTTTACAACGTGGGCTACGCGACCAAACCATCTTTGAACTCATACGTGCCAATGGGTGCTCCGCCGCCTCCTCGTAGTGATGAAAATCGTGCTCGCTCTATGTCGAATGGGTCAACGTTCTCAATCAACTCTGCTGCCTCCCAGGATCGCTATGCACCAGTCAATCACCATCGAGCGCAGGCTAGCGAAACAGACTACGGCGCATACACGTCCCGATATGATTTCCCCAACGCCGAAGCGACCTTGGGTGAACCTGCGCCACCCACACGGGCTCCTTACGCGCCTTCACCTTCCCTCATGGGTACGAACGATCCATTGGGACGTGCTAGTGCCCGTGTACCGGTGTTCAGCTTCGGCTTTGGCGGGAAGGTTGTGACCTGTTTCCACGGTGCTTCCCGGATGACCGCTGGTTTCGATGTTGCCCTGTCATCTCGCATCTCAACCGGAATTGACATTCGTGTCCTGAACAAGGTCATCCCGGAATCTGCGCTGGACACGAACGCAGCTTTCCCAGGTCCCCTTTTCGGTGATGGCGGTGGTCCGACTGCTATCGGCCTGGTGCGACCGGGTGCGGCGACACAGGCGAAGAACCGCAAGAGCAAAGTATTGACGTATCTGACCGACAGGATAACGGAGATTGGTCAGGGCATCGGGTATCTTCATCATGGCAGTATCGACAAGAGGCGCGCAGATGGGAAGCTTATACTGGTCAGACTTCTGAAGGTCATGGTCGAATTCGATGGCCGTCTTTCGGGCACGTAAGTGGGCTTTGTGTGTATCTTCTCTGCTGTGGTGCTGATGTACTTGTCCCAGACCCGAAATCGACGCGGCTGTTCGGTATGCACTGGTTCCTCACTTAGAAGGCATGCCAGATGACACCGTAACCCCTGGGTTCATTCCGCTTCAACGCGTGGGTTCTATGTCGGGTTTACCTCCCATGGATAGTTCCGAGGTCATCGCCACGACTACTCTGCACGCTTCAGCCCTCGACAAAATCCAGAACTTCCTACTACGCGGTCAACGAAAACAGGCCTACAATTATGCTTTGGACCAGCAGCTGTGGGCTCATGCGATGGTCATCGCCAGTGGGATCGACAAAGAGTCTTGGCAAGAAGTTGTCAAGGAGTTCATCAAGACAGAGCTGGGCGTCAAGAGTGACCCCGCTCGACTTGGTTTACAGGCTCATGCTACTGACCCGTTACCACCCAGTGTCAATGGTCGAGAGGGGTTGCGTGCGGTCTACGGTCTATTTACAGGCCAAGGAGCATCCTCAGGTCGGTGTCTTCATACAAAACCAATGGCCTGCCAATCTGATTCTCCTACAGTACAGGAGCTCGTCCCACAAAATCTTCTGGCGAGAGCGACATCTCTAGCGGTACAGATGCCCTCGAAGACGCCAATGACCCCGAATTTCCCGGGAGCAGCTCCTGCGGGGAACATTCCACCTGAGGCCCTGTCAAATTGGGCGGAGACAGTTTGCATGATGTTGTCCACGACCATCACAAGTGAACTGTCGACGACGCTGCTGACCCTAGGCGACCAATTGTATGCCAATCACTGGGTTGAAGCTGCTCATGTTTGGTAAGCCTTATAGGTGCTGGGTGGTGCTTGACGTTAATGCCTTTGTAGCTACTTGCTTTCCTCGCAGACTTTGCCTTCTGGCAGTGTCGCCCCACCTCCCATTGGTGGTGTTGGTAACCCATCCGCTCGCATGGTTCTTGCTGGTTCGCGGAATCCCCAGTCCTTCCCTATCTTCTATAAGGATCCTGATGCGTTGATCTTCACCGAGGTCATCGAGTTTGCGCTCTCTCTGCAAACACCACCGAAAGGCCAAGAACCATTCGCCGGACTACCCCATCTCCAAGCATACCGCTTCATAAGGGCGGCAACCTTGGCTGAGTTGGGTTACATTTCAGAAACGAGCAGGTGAGTTGGTGCTGTCAGTACGACTTGGCCATTTGTTGACACCCGCCAGATATTGCGAAGCGATAACGCCCGCTTTAGCTCGGCCTTCACCCTACTTCAACGACGTTCTTCTTGAACTCTTGAAGGGCCTTTCTGATCGTCTAGCTGGCGTGGCCCCATCGGACAAGAACACTTGGATCGCCGGAAAACTTGGAAAGCCCAGTCTCGACTCCATCGGTGGTTGGCTGGAAGGGCGGTTTACGAAGCTGGTCACTGGGGACGTCGATTCGCCCGGCCTTCCCGAAGAGGATACCGCTCGACCAGATCGTCCTGGGTTCTCAAACACCTTCTCGCAGTACAGCACAATATCGTCAGCTGCGCCATCAGCTAGCCCATCGCCTCAATCATCCGTTGTCAACCTTCTTGCCACCTCCAATTATAGGCCCACTGACAGGTCCGCGTCGGCGTTGGATAACCGCCGAAAACAGTCCTTACCGCCGCCTCGTATCGCCTCTGCGAGCGCTGCGACCACGTCATTCGCGCAAGCGTACTCTTTGGGTCAAGCACTAAACAGCTATCATCCGATGAGCACAACAACGGAAGACACACCTCGTCTAGGCCATGATGAGGTGGGAGAGGACGATCCCGACACCCAGGTCGTTACATGGTGGGGCGACGTTGACTCCCATCGAACCCCAACGGCTGCCAACTTCTTGAAGGCTGATAATGTATCACTGGTGCCAACAGGCGACGGCTTTGTGTCGCCCATGGGTAACTATACCTTTGGTGGTCAGCCAGCCAACCCGACACGATCTTATCAACCCAACAATTCCGTGCCAGAGGAGGAAGAGGAGGAAGATCTTGGGTTTGGCAATTCGAAGTCGAAACCGAAGAAGGCCGACGATGCTCCCTACGACCCTGCGAACACCCAGGGTGACTCAGGCAAGCAGCAGACTGAGGCCAAACCGGCAGTGCGTCCTGGTACTTAATCATTTGCCTCTCTTGTGGCTTTCTTGACTGATTCTTCTCCAGCTCCCAAGCCGACGGGAAACAATGCGACCGGGAAAAGCGGTTCATGGTTTGGTAGCTGGTTCAAGAAGTCTGACGGAGCTCCTGCGCCTATCAAAGCCAGTCTCGGTGACGAGACATCCTTCTACTATGACAAGGAGCTCAAGAAATGGGTCAACAAGAAGGTGTGCAAATGTCTCGAGACTGGCGGTTTCTCCCAAAGAAGCTAAATTTTGACTGCAGGTTGGATCGGACGACGCTGTCAAGGCTGCGCCACCACCGCCACCACCTTCGCGGCCCCAGACTGCTTCACCAGGCATGACTGATCATCGACAGGCAACTAGCAACGGAACTGCTGCGCCGCCACCCGCGCGATCTGCTTCCGCTATGGACCTCACTTCGCCCCCGAAACGTGCTGTTCCGCGCGCTCGAAGCAACTTGGCACCCACGCCAGAGTCGGATTCACCGTCAATGTCGGTTACTCCCCCTCCGCCGAGTACTACACCTGGATTGGCACCCCCTCCGTCTCCGATGCCTGGTCGACCAAAGTCGTCAACCTCCAAAAGGCCGATACGGAATCGCTATGTGGATGTGTTCGCGCAGGGTGGTGGGGCTGGCGCACCGCCGCCATGATTTAGGACAATGACTTGCGGGGCGCTATCTACTTATATAGGGTTTGAATTGCATAATAATATACGCTGTAGCTTTTCTTCTTCCTTTCGTGAGCGGTAACTTGCTTGTCTGGTTATCTTCATAAGAGTTATGTGCTTCGCCCGAGTGTCCTCCCCGGCACGGCTAATCGAGACCGGATGTAAGTAACCCTAACCCTTCAGCAAGGTCTCCAAAAGGCGTCCATCACTATTTTGGGTGCAACAACCTTTCCCATTGCCCATCATGATGACACCCTGGCGGTATGTTTTCCTGGTACTCGGCATATTGGTGAGCACGTCCCGGGCTGTCAATGGCTGTGCGCCGTGTACTGACGTCCTTCTAGTTCAGTCTCCACTACATATTGAGTTTCGCTCATGAAGGCTATGGCCGGGCAACCTCCATTTCCTCGCTCAAAGACTCCCTTACCGGCGCAAAGCCTCCCTACGCGACTCCAGTACCCGACGAATACTACGTTCCAGATACACCACATTCACCACAAGGCCGCAAAGCATCCGCAGCAATAGTCATGCTTGGTGCGCACCCTCCTTGGGAAGCTCGGTCTCCGCTCATCATTTTCACAGCCCGCAACAGCGACATGAACGGTATCATTACCAGCATGAAGCAGATGGAGGACCGCTTTAACAAGAAGTTTCAATATCCCTACGTCTTCCTGAACGAGGAGCAGTTCTCTGAAGAGTTCAAGACGTGCGTGGTACATTAGTTGAATTGCCAACTAGATACTGACGTGCAAATAGGCGCATTTCTGGACTTACCGATGCCAAAGTGGAATTCGGCCTCATCCCGCACGATCATTGGTATCAGCCTGATTCCATAGACGAGGACAAGGCGAGGGCATCGCGAGACGACATGGTCAAGAACAGCGTCATCTACGGAGGTGTGTACCACCCCCTTTCCCTCGAACATGGTGCTTATTTTGGCTGCAGGAAGCGTTCCGTGAGTCGAGAATGTCTCGTGTATGCGCTCTTAGCTCAATTGGACTACAGCTATCGCAACATGTGTCGATTCAACTCTGGCGTATGTACACCGCGCGCGTCATCCCCTTTGACTCTTCCTTACACCCACGTAGTTCTTCTATCGCCACGAACTTCTCAAGCCGTACAAGTATTATTGGAGGTATCTATAACGTCACTATCATTAGTCTGTTTCCTGATCGTCTCCCAGGGTAGAGTACGTCCGGTCGCCTGGACGATAAAGTGTACGCTCAACATCTCACAGGCCCGACGTTAAATTCTTCTGCGATCTCGACTATGATCCTTTCCTTATCATGCAAGACCAGAAGAAGGTCTATGGTACGTGTCCATGAGATATTGCTCCACGTTGCCTGTTAACATATTTCCCAGGCTTCACCATATCCTTGCCTGAATACGAGCGTACCATTCCTACTCTCTGGAAAACAGTGCGAGGTCAGCATTATCGTAGCTCGCTCACACGCATTGCTGAACTGATGCGCTTTCTAGAGTTCATGGAGACCAATCCCGAACTCCTTGCTAAAGACAACGCACTTGATTTCCTTTCGGATGACGGCGGTTTGACCTATAACCGATGCCATTGTGAGAGCGCAGCATTGTTCATCAAGACACTCTATAACGCTTTTTTCTCAGTCTGGAGTAACTTTGAAATCGGTGATCTCGACCTCTGGAGAGGTGAGGCCTACTCGAAATTCTTCGACTTCCTGGATGAAAAGGGTGGATTTTACTATGAAGTAGGTTGGCGTCTCGCCACTCGCACATGAATACTTACATCATCCATAGCGTTGGGGTGATGCACCAGTGCACAGTATCGGCGCCGCATTGTTCGCCAGGAAGGACCAAATAGTTCGTCCTTCGCTTTCTCTCTCTCAGCTCTCACTGACCATGGCCTAGCATTTCTTCAACGACATCGGTTCGTTGTTCTCTTTCTCTGTTTAATCTACTCCTCACGTTACATCAATTACCAGGTTACCGACATGAGCCTTTCCAACATTGCCCACAGGGTGCGGCTCACGCGAAAGGCAAGTGCTGGTGCGATCCGAAGTCAAACTTTGGTGAGTATCTGTCTCGTTCAAAACCGCATTGAGTTGCTCACGGTGCTTTCAAGACTACGAAGGATATTCGTGTCTCAAGAAATACGACCGGATGTTCGCATAAGAGGAGGCTAGCTGTTCGGGAAGGAGCGTTGTATAGATGTATATCATGTATTGGACAATTTTCTGCTCTCGACAAAACATTCATGCACTCCTTCATACACGTCTCACCGTTTACTTAATTTGAGGATCACTTAGTTGCTGATTCCCGATTTAGTAGCATTGAAATGACAACAGTACATGCAAAAGTCCGCTTGAGAAGTATGTGGGATCAAGATGATAATGATAAGTGATGCTATAGTATTAGATGTCGTGCATCCCGTGGACCTAAGCCAGCCAGCTGCAGGCCACTACAAGATGGATTGAGAGTAGTATTGGAACTGGTTGCGATTCAGCCTCTTTTCTCGTACGGAGCATAAGAAAGAGACATACCGAGTCATACAACCGCGTCCAATGCGATCCCAACGAAGTGTCAATGAGGCGATCAACATGCTCGCCGATGAGCGAGTGCGTGAGCGCGGGCTGGAACCGCTCACGAACGAGATTCGCAGTCTGGTCACCGAATGCAGTAAAGCACGGGAACGTTGAATCTATTTACTCGTCAGCCATCTGATAGTGGCGTTGGACGCGATCTGCCATACCTTTCTGCATTAGTTCAATCAAAGCTGGATTGAGAAAATGTCAGTCACTACCGCCTCCACGACGCGACTGGCCATGCTTACTGATTATTCTATCGCAATGCTTCCGTGCTGCCTCAAAGCCCTCCTTGAACAGTCTCCTGAATTCCAGGTATGCAGGACCACTAACACCACCCAACACCTCGATGTATTCAACGGGAAGCTTGAACGGCGCAGCCTCGAATCCAATATTTCCCGGCGTGTTTGTCAGGATAAACCCAAAGTCAATATGTATCAAATGTCCGTCCCGGTCCAGCAGGATGTTGCCGTTGTGGCGATCCTTGATTTGTAGCAGGTAGGTTATGAGTGAGTAGCCTGGGAAGGAGGAAGTGAGCAGAAAGCCACCAAGAGTTCCACATCTCACAAGCATACCTGCTAATGACTTGGCAAAGTTCCTCTGCGCTCGTACAAACTTGGCAGAAGAAGGATCGCCGTATGTCTGATACAATGTAAGCTTTTCGGACCCACGAGATATGAAAGAGAGGAAAGGCTTACACTTTGGAAGTGGTCAAAAAGCGTTACATGCCCCAGCCTGCCCACTGTAAGCCTACGCGCATACTCGGCCTTCTTGATTGAATGTATCGAGACCGCATCGGTAATAGTCTCCACCAAACCCGATGACCCGCCCAATATCACGATGCGGAAACTGGAAAAGGGTGAGCATTTTCACGCCGGCTGGGAGGAAACACGTACTATCTCGCCCAACACTGACAGTTCTCGTCCGCCCATATCCGCTGGAACTCGCGTATAAGCTGGGTTGCAAGCTGTTCCTGACGAAGATCGCCCCCGGTTTTGACAATGACCGACACACAATCCCAGTTCGCTGTACACGACGCGTCAGAAGTCGCGTCCCAGCGCAAGAAATGGGAGTAAATACCAAGATGACCATATGGAGATCCGTGTCGTATCCGACTCTAAACACAACGCGTCAGGCTTTATGAACGCAAATCATCGAAAGGGGATCGCACCTTCTTCATAGCCCACGACTCGCTGAACACAACAGCAGACGGGTCTGCCTTGTTCAGCTCCCGCCTGATAATCCCCTCGTCCTCCGCCGTCTTCATCCCGCTGATATTATCTATCCGCATAATGCTCTCCATCTCCCTGTTCTCCCGCATCCGCTCCATGCGCTCCTCCTCCAGCGCCAACATCTCCTGCATGATTCGCTCCTTGATCGCAGACGCGTCGTGTGGTTGTAGGCGCATGCGTGTCGGCAGAGGATGTTGGTCGGAGGATGACGTGGAGCTAGGCGTCGGCGCAGACACTGTCAACCAGTTCGACCCGGGGAGCCAGCTCATGGGGGCCCAAGACGAGCTGGACTCTGCAGAGCTGCTGTTCGCGGCGGGCTCGCGAGTGGTATTAGCGTTGAGCTGGGCGAGCATAATAGCAGCAGTGCGCATTCGCTCGGAGTATTCGTCGAGGGAGAGTGCGTGTGTGGTATGGGAGCCGTCTGGGAATGTAGAGGGATAAGGGGAGGAGGGAACAGGTGACTGCGAATATGAGGCACTGCTTTCCATCGAGGGAGAGGGAGGAATGGAGGAGGGTCGCGACCATGCTGCCATGTCCAACTCTTTGTTTTTCGGTGTCGGTGGCAGGACAATAGAATCAGAGAGATCGACTGGACGTAAACGCAAGGACTGTTCGGCACCATAAAGCTGCTCGACCAGGTCCATCTCTTCCTCTTCGTCGGGGGGCATTGAGGACGCAGGGGAAGGTGGGTAGACGATGGTTGGAGGGGTAGGCGCGTCCCCTACTGCCACAACTACATCAGTACCATTAGCAGTCGAGTCCGAACTGGAATGATGGTGGGAGTGGCTGAGTGCAGAGAGGTTATGGAAGGGTACCAATTCCTTTGAGGCGCCTTTACGTTCGTTCTCTTTCAAGACAATCTTCTTGAGGACGTCCTTGTTGGCCCGCCTGGCGGGGTCGAAGTCAAGTTCGTCGTTTAGTATTTCAATCAAGAGAACATAGGGCGCGCGTTCAGCGGAATTGAGGACGACACTCTCGCCTGGGGGTATGCGCACGATGCGATGGTGTGGTTGAGTGACGCCCTTGGGTAGTTGTGTGTCAGAGGATGAACACCACATGGGCATACATATCTAAGCACCGTCAGACGACAACAAGAAGGGTCGAACAGAGAGACAAGTACCTCTGCAGGAAGATTGTGATTTAGGGCCGTTAGTTCTGCTCGTAACGCGCTTATTCGGGCAGGTCGGGGGATGACCAGCAGTCGATTTGAGATGTTCTCGAGAGTAAGGAGGAACTGAACTTCTGAGCGACAGTAATGACTCCTTAGGAGATGAGATTGTGTTTGAGGGTCGTAGTTTTGCAGGAGGGCATCAGCTACACTTGCCGAAGTGGTACGGACTGGCATTGGACGTGAAGCTGACACGGCAGGGGTAGATTGGTATGGTGACACAATTTGTTCAGTTTCGAATTGGCCCAAAGGGTCGACTGATGCTCGAGACTTGCGTATAATGCGCAGGTGCAGAGGAAGCGAGGGTGTTGTGTGAGAGGCCCCAATAGTGCGTCGCCGCGAGAGCTTGGCGCGAGGGTTGTCATCAAAGACCTGCTGTTCAGGGGAAGAGGGTTCTTCTTCCGGTTCAATGTCGTCCGCGACAGAAGCGGTACTAATGCTTGGGCTCGTGCTCGGCGCCGATTCATCACCATGTCGATCGATGCTCCGCTGGTCCGTGCCGTCGTCGTCGATTCGTCCTTGCTCAATCGCAACCGGGCCCATTATTTCAGCCAGCCGCGGAAAGGCAGGCGCGCCGGCCAGGACGATGCCGACACCAACAAAGACGGGTTCTGCATGGGGTTTGATCTTCTTGCGGGAGAAGCGAGATTGAAAGGGAAGGCTGATGGACGAGTAAGGGCCAGTTGCTGGCGGCGGGAGATCTCCAAAGATGATTTCGTGACACCGGAGGAGGATGCGTTGGCAGATGACAAACGACTGCGAGTTGTGCGGGGCGTCGGAGAGGTCGCGCAGCGTGGCCTGCATGAACCAGAGCGTCTGGGGCGCGTTGAACAGTCAGGAGGGCGCGAGGACACTGCGACGTACGATCATGGCAATGTGCGTCGAGCGGGTGCATATGTCGACGACGAAGCATTCGAGCGCGCGGGATTTGGACGGGCGGGTGACGAGGAGGTGGCTGTGGCGCAGTTAATCCGGCGGGCAAGCGGGAGTCTGAGGACGACAGACCAGATGAACCCCCAGACATCGGCGAGCTCCTCGGTGTCGAGCAGGCGCAGGCGGCGGGTGATGTAGTAGGTGATGCCGATGTTGTCCGGGTAGAGGCGCAGGTACTGCAGGGCGACGTGCACCGAGAAGTAGTTGACGAACAGGCGCAGCAGCAGCGAGTGGGACATGGAGGAGAGGGAAAAGCGCCCGGCGTTTGCGGACATAGCTGCCGACAACCACGTTACACGTACATCGTCACCTTTCCTTACGCCGCCATGCTCTGGCTCCCGCTCCTCCTGCTCGCCCCCCTGGCCGCCCTCGCCAAAGACGCGCAGCAGACCCTCGTCGACCTCGCTGCCGCCGGCGACGGCCTCATCCGCCTCGATGCCCAGTCCTTCGACCTCTTGACGGCGCCAAACCGCAACTGGTCAGCCGCCATCCAGTTCACCGCCATGGACAAGCGCCGCCGCTGCGAGCCGTGCAGGTCAGTGCTCTACTCCAGAACACCCTAGTCGCCCCTTGCTCACCATCCATACCACAGGGAATTCGACCCGTCCTGGAATCAGGTCGCCAAGGTCTGGGCCACGACGCCCAAGGAACCCCGCGACGCCCACTTTTTCGCGACCATCGACTTTGACAACGGCCAGTCTGTCTTCCAGTCGGCAAGCAGTCTGCTCTTCACGCTCGGGACACGTACTGATGGTGGTCTCCGCAGCTCGGTCTGACCTCTGCTCCCGTCGTATACATCTACACTCCTACCGAAGGCCCCAGACTTCCTGCCAACGGCAGAGCCGGACCCTTCAAATACGACTTTACAAAGTACGCACCTCGCGTGTATCTCCGTTTCGTCCCTCTAAACAATCCTCTTAGTGGATATGAAGCTGGCCCGCTCGCGCAACAGCTCTCCCAGCATACCCCGATTCCCATCCCATACAAAGCTCCCATTGACTGGGCTCGCTGGGCTACCTTCGCCGGCGGTTTACTCGGCTTTCTCTCACTCATCCGCTTCATTGCTCCCATCCTCCAAAACAAATGGGTCTGGGCGATCGGCACTATACTCACATCCCTCGTCATGACCTCTGGCTACATGTTCACTCAAATTAGAGGCGTGCCCTATACCGGTCCCAATGGACAGTGGATTGCAGCAGGCTACCAGAACATGTACGGTCAGGAAGTCCAAGCCATCTCTTTGATCTGTGAGTGTCCTTCATTCTTCAGCGCCCACTATCACGTCTCACCTATCCGTAGATGGAGTGCTTGCCTTCTCGTTCTTGATGCTAACAGTCGTCATCCCGTACCAATCATCGGCTGCTCGTCAAAGGTTGCAGATCTATCTCTGGACCTTTGTCATCATGATTGTATATTCGGTCCTTGTTACGTTGTTCAAGGTCAAGAACAGAGGTATGTTTCATGCAGTTGAATGATTCTCCATCTGACTGTCCTCCAGGTTACCCGTTCCGTCTCTTCCTGTAGTCATGGACTTTGTATTTAGGACACAAAAATGACATCTGTCTAAGTTAATCTCTACCTCTCGAGTTCCGGGTGACGTCGTCTGTATCGTTCGTCCTATGTGAGCGCGATGGAAGACACTGCGCATTGCAGCCACGACTCAAGAGGTAACTTTTTGGTTTACAACCGTCCATCATGGATTGGCTATATTGTACAGATTATAACAGATATGCAACTATGATACAATGGGTCCTGACGGTCCAGCCGTTATAGAAATAGGGATTCAAACTTTCTTACACAAGAGTTCGGTCTGTAATCTACAAGCGACGCGGTCTTAGCTGTGGCGCAGGAAAGTTGATCAAGAAAAGTGGCGTACCGAAACTATCGTTGGGATCGCAGGAACACCGGCCCCGTTCCCACTGGTCGCCTGTTGGACAATGCTGGAAGTGCTCGTGCTTGTAGCCTATGTCCCGGAAGAAATGTATCTGGTCTTTGCGAGCGAATAGCGCGACGGCTATCGAATGCACGGGCGCGTCTCCCCATCGCTACCCATAAAGTTGAGTGAACGCGGTCTAGACTGTCTAGAATACTTACCTCGTAGTAGAACCCGCCTTTCGACTCCAGGAAGTCAAAGAACGCCTGGTAAGGCTCCGAGCGCCAAAAGTCCATGTCGGCAATCTCAAAGTTGCTCCAGACTGGATAGACGTAAGGGTTCGATGTCAAGTGAGGGTATGAGTAACACAGGACTCACAGTGACACAGATTGTATGTCTCGCCACCGTCATTCGATAGATAGTCCATGGCGTGTTGGGGGTCCACGTATTGTGGGTGTAATGCGATGAACTCTTTCACCGTTCGCCATAGCGTAGGAATAGTCTTCGGTCGGAATATCAGATATATTGCCCTGTATGGACGAATCTTGAAGACATTACCGGTTCCCACTCAGTCAGTGATATCGTGAAGCCTGTAAGGCGCAGTCAGTCTACGATGTTCACGATCGAAGGTTGTGGTCGATGCTCACTGTAAACCTTGTCATGCTCCTGCATGAAAACGAACGGATCGTAGCTCAAATCGCAAAAGAATTTGACATCTGGTCTAAGCAGATGAGTATTTCATGCTGAGACTAACGGCGCGCGAACTTACTCGACCCTGCAAAATACAAAATAGACATGAGTGGTCGTGGAGCAAAGACAACCATAGCAACGCGCACCTCCAGTAGTAACGAAAGGGTTGAAGCAGTTCGTGATGGAAAAAGAACTGCAAGCACGGTCAGCTCCACCTCGTACAAGGGTAAGTGTGAAATGCCCGACATACCCCGGAGTTGAAGCGACACATATTGCGATAGCTGGCGTCACGTCAGATTCGAGTTGCGACGCGACTAGTCAAGCCCACTTACGATACGCTACCTGGAGAGGATGTCCTCAGTACAGTGGCGATATGTAGACAGTAAGAGAGGTGATACACACCAGCATAAATGATCCGTTGGGCCATCATCTTTTGGCGCCCAGCGCGCGCGCGATCTTCATCTATCCAATCGGGTTGGAACCAATTTTCCCCCGGGATGAGGCCGAACGAAAGCGGAGCGCGGGTGATGACACTGACACGTCTGATTGAAAGGTGTATAGGATTTAGAGCTAACGCTTGTGTTCGCTGCCAAAGAGGAACTAACCGGATGAACTCCTCGGTGAATGGCTCTTCGTTGAGTAAGACCCAGGGGTAGTTGTGATGCCTGTTGAAGCGGTCCTCCACGGATTGCATACTCGAGACGACGCCATTGAGGTCGCTGTTGCGGCATAGTAAAACGAATGTGGCGTTGGCCTTGGTGGCGGTAGAGTTGTATGAATGATGGTGTGGTGTGTTGGCTAATGCAGGTCCTCCCAGTACCAGTGATGAAGTGAGCTGTGAAGATGGCGCGTCTTCAGGCGTAGAGTCGTGTAAGAGGTTTGAAAGAGAAGTAGTGTGGCCATAGCCAACGAAGGACACGGAAAGGATATAATGTATGCTAACCTGCGGATCAAGTGGATGAGAACTGATGATCCAAGCAGTGTACAAAATGAGAACTCACCACCAACACCAGGACGATAGAAATGTACCGTCGGGGGGTCATCGTGGGGAGCATCGTGGAAAGAAAGAAAGCAAAAAGAGATCGTTACGAGCAACGATAGTATGAGTGAGGTTCTTATATATGCCCGCGTAGGGACCCCGCAGTGAGAACTGTTGGAGCCGCGATTGCCAACGATCAGATTGGAAATGGCTCCGTGGAGCAGGAAAGGTCGCATGGATGCCGGTGCCACCAACTCGGCGACAAGTCAACCAAGATGATTCGACTTTCGTGGCTATGGCAGCGAATAAAGCCAGCAGAGCGTCTGGAATGGCTCGTAGATGATCATCGTGTCGAGCAAGCTTTTGAGTTGGTATCAAGGGGAGTAAATGCGCATTGGCAGCGCGGTACTATGTAGTGCGATGGGATTACAGCACCTATCTGAAGACTCGCAGTCAGATAACACAGCCTGGCAGAGCCTCGCCAGGCTCAGAGCGATACCTCGCAGGTAGCTCAGAGTAGGAGCCGTCAGTGGCAACGATGGTACGGACTGTGCTCGAAGGCTGCGCGTTTGGATGATCTTTGGCGCGTCGAGAACCATGCCGCGTCGGTCGCAACGTCAATCTGACCCCCCTTTCGCGACTCTCGAGGAATGACTGTACTTGTCCAGCAAGGCCTGCGTTTGAGCTTACTGTCCCTTCAGCGGTATCTTGAGCTGGTGGCTTGGCAGACAAGGAATGAGTCTTAGCGAAGAAATCCCGAGAAAGCTGGCGGGGTAAGAGAAGACAAGGACAGGCATGAGTGGGCGCGAGGACGCGAGTAGGGATGCCCGCGAAGCAATCTAGACGCGCTGACCGTATGGAACATCGGACCGGGTATGATAACCGATCAAGCAAGCGCATCCCGAGGTCCCGAACAGACGTGCATTCGGTGCCGACGCCTGCAGGCTATTCCACGGCTCTCAGCTCATCTTTCTTCTGCAGCTACAGTGTACAATCTTCTGAGAAGTATGGAGGCGACACTGGGGCCGGACCTTACCGGAAAAGCTGTGATACGAGCTTTGGCCGTATTTGGCTGAACCCATTTTTTCGACTTCCGGCACACTCGCGCGTCATTTTGGACTTCACGCAATGACCTCCACCTCCGTCCCACTGAAAAACGGCGTTGCCGACCCGTACGCGTCCGTGTCGTCCCCGCTGGCAGAGACGTCGACCGGCTCCTTCTCGCCGTACCGTCGCTTTGCGCAATGGCGCGCTAACTTGGGCCTGCCGTACCCGGGCAATATCGAAAATATTACCAAGGAGGTCAAGGGTGCGCTATGCTCCTCGCCTGGCCCATTGTCTTACCCACTGACGCGCGCCCCTCTGCTCAGCGACTCACCTCACCAACTTCTTCTTCGATGGAGCCCGTGCCGACCTGACCAAGAGCATGTCAATGAACCCGCTTTTCCAAGTAACACACTCGTTCCACCTCGGCTCGCAGACCGCCCCGTCTTCGTACAACTTTGGTGCCGTTTTTGCCAACGACAAGGTTTGCAGGCCTCTTCTTACCGTCGCCCTCCGCTCTGAGACACGTATCCCGCTAGGTATTCTTGCAAGGTGGAGTCGATCACGACGGGAACGTCAGCGCACGCTTGAACCAGGGATGGACGCCCGGAAATGTCACCAAGCTGCAGGCGCAGGTACGTGTTCAAACGTCGCGACTAGCCTCGCAATTCTCAATGCCACTCCCAACCAGGTGTCCGCCACGCCCGGCCACAATTTCCTCCAGGCAGAACAGGATTACCAGGGACAGGATTACAACCTCAACTTCAAGGCCCTCAACCCCTGGCCTTCAGACCTGACCGGTATCTTTGTCGGAAGCTACCTGCAGTCTGTCACCAAAAATCTCGCCCTCGGCACTGAATGCATGTTCCAACATCCCGCACCCAACATTTCAGATTTTGCCGCTAGCTACCTCGCCAAGCTCACCGCCACCGACAAATCTTGGATTGCTACAGCAAACCTCCAACTTGCCGGCATATTACAGGCCACCTACTACCAGAAGCTCAGCGAGAAGGTCGAGGTTGCTGCTGATTTGACCGTCGTTGCTTCTCCCATGCGACGAGATGCAGTCGCTACCCTCGGTGCAAAGTACGACCTTCGTATGGCGACCTTCAAGGCACAGTGTGACTCGACGGGTAAAGTTGCCGCCTTGCTTGAGCAACGGTTCACTCCCACCTTTGCGTTCACATTATCCGGCGAGATTGACCACTTCAAGGTTTGCATTGTGCCATATCTCTGTACTCGAAACTAATTTTCCCGTCTCACAGAATGCCGCCAAGGTTGGCTTTGGTGTCATGATTGAGAGCACATCGTTGACCCAGGAGGAGTTGGAGGCCCAAATGCCCATGCCTCCTCCATGATTAATCTATACCTTATCAGTAGAGAACCTCACGACTTAATAACTTGTGCTGCTTATACACACACCATTCACTTGTGCGCGGTACGCGTCACTAGTTACTCAACTGAGCTGACATTGGGAGTCGAGACTACATGAGACGCGTAGCTAACAAACCTTTTCGGAACCTATTGATCTTGACTGCGGTTGTCATGTCCGTCCCGCTCCTCGAGCTGAAGAGCGTTTCTTGTGGCACGGCTGGCAACAACATCTTCTCTAATGTGAACTTGCATATTCATGCGGGTACGTGATCAAACAAATTTGTCTGAAAGTCCACAGAAGTGTTCATTCCACAGGGGATGTGGTTGCTCTACAGGGTAGAAGCGGCTCCGGAAAGACTACACTGCTCAAATGTATGGCTCATCTGAGTCTCTATGGTGGTCAGGTATCTCTGCGAGGAAAGTAAGTGTCTATCTCCAGCAAGTTCTCAATGAATCCTAACATGTCACGTCAGATCACCAAAGGCCCACGGTCTGTCTCAACGTTCACTGAAGTTTCCTATGCTCATGCTGCAAATACGATCCAACAGGCATTCCTTCCTTCCGAGTCAAAGTGGCCTACGTCCCACAACGTGCTCCAATTCTACCAGGGACTCCACGCGACTTCATCCATACCTTGTTGTCGCTGAAGATGCGGTCCATGTCTCTAACCCAGGGCACCACGGTCACGCAAAACATCATCGATCTTGGAAGCGCCTGGAATATCGACGAGTTACTATGGGACCGCGAATGGACCACTCTGAGTGGAGGAGAAACGCAGCGAATGGCATTGGCCACAGCCGTGGGTCTGAACACTGCGGAGGTTCTCCTTCTGGACGGTAAGCAGAATTCGTGTGAATAATTGGAACTCGAGCATTGACAATTCGTGAACAGAACCTACGTCTGCTTTGGACCCGAACTCTGCCTCGCTAGTAGAACGCAAGCTCTTGGAGGAAGTCCGATCGGAAGACCGATCCCTGAAGGCTATCGTGTGGATCACGCACTCGGAAGAGCAGGCCAGTCGTATTGGGACGCGGTTTGTCGAAATGAGAGATGGAACATGCTACGAACAGTCGATACCACCTGTATGAACATGCAACTGCCGTGACTGGGGCACCTGTTGTATACCGGCCATCGCGTACCATTTTATATACGCCACACTACTGTCTGGCTCTGTCGCCCGCGTAGCTCAGTGGTAGAGCATTGTACTTATGTGGATAAATTAACCTTATGCAAGGGTCTCCAGTTCAATCCTGGGCGTGGGCATGTTTTGCCTCGCTCGCCTTGGTTTAAACTTTTTTTGATTTCAACTAGACAGTCGATGAGTCGACTCTAGAGTCTAGTAACTTCGAAATTCGATGATTCGCTCCCAACCCAACGTCCGCATCAAAACAGACCGTGATATAGGCTGTAGGTGAACCCGATTCTACAGCAAGATATGGTCCGAGTCCTCGATAGCGACAGCTCACTGGACTGGTGACAGTGAATGCCTATGCTCGCAACGCCACCTTTCTTACATGTCTACCAACGCCCCTGAATGTCTAGGCATCAACTTGCGCACCATAACTGTCGCCGCAACATACCAAATCTCGGCTGATAGAGCGATAAATATTAACAGTTCAAGCATCATATTAACAAAGGCTCTGATGTATGAACGAGACAGCCACAATGGTGTTCAATGCATAAATAGTGTCCAGTAGCGTCCGATTGTCCAAGCCTCTACATGACTTTCCGTTATCACCGAGCTTGAGTTCCTCCATACAGTTTTTCCGACTCCATATCCGACACTCGAGAATACCGTCCGCGTTTCTGACGCCCATGGAAGCACTGGTATATAATGAAGCATAGCTGGAGCCCAGAGATGACCGCGAGAACAATAAATAATATGAAGTAGATATTGTTCGTCGGCCTGCTCTGGATGGGCCGTAATTTCGTGGCACTAGCCGCTGCCAGTTTGTTGGAAATGTCGCTGGCGGTGACACCCTTCACAGGGAAGATCTCCGTGGCGTCGTCAATTTGGCACACTGTGTCACCACCTTGCGGGTACTACGTACGATTCGACTCAGCTTCATTGAAATGCATTTAGATGGCAGACTTACAGTTCCCTCGACGAAGTAAGTCCGAATGATTGACCGCATGCAGGTTGATCGCTGGCTGAGGGTGGTATGCTGTCAAAAGAAGCTCAGGATACTTGGAATGCGACTATCTGTTATCGGGAGCTCACCCCAAAACCGTTCTGCTCAAGAAGGACGCCTGAAGTCCCAAGCATGTCTGCAACTTCTTTAGCTGACTTGTAGGGCGTGATGGGCTATGAATTGCATCAGAGGATGAGTGCTGTTTTGAAAACAAGCACCCACATCTGCAACATTGCCGATGATCAAGCTAGGAGTTTCCAGCGTGGGGTTGAATGGGCCTGAGAAGCGCTCAACAGAGCGCCACGGCCATAAGTGACAGATATGCACAGCGTCGATATATGGACCAACTATGTATTGCCAATGAGCAGGTGAGGCAGCAAATGCGCAACCGACGTACAAAATCCAGATATATCCCGCGTAACCCGCCGCAGTTCATCGAACACCTCTTCGGTCGTTGTATTTCCACGGTCAATGGCATCGCCGCACTCGATGGCTTCAAGACTGTAGCTTCTGCTACTCTCGTCGTCCGGGTCTGCGGTGCGAGCATAGTTCAGGTGCAAGGGGGCGGCAGCAGATGTGTATTGCATCCACGTGACATAGAGTTCCTCGGCAAGTTGGGGCCACTCGTCGACTCGGTAAAGAGCCTGAAAGATATAATCACGAACACCATAAGATCCAGTTCCAATATTCTGCTCGTACAGGTCATAGGCAAGCTGGGCATCACTGAAATCAGAGGGATACAGGAAGAACGGTGCAATACGTACGTCCGATAGCCGATGCGACCAAGACAGAATATCCAGTCCCTCCGTTACCGAGTCGTTCGCCAGCACACAGCCCTTGGGGCCGGCAAGCTCGCAACCATTGGCGAATGCCTGGAAAGTCTCATCTGTCGACTCTACCGCGTCGCCCCATGACTGTAACGTGATATCAGTGCCAGAACAATATCATACGGCGAAACAACATACAAGATCGGGTCGCACTGCACCATATGTGTATGGTTCCACGACGCCATCAAGGACGACCATCCCAGAACGCTGTGTGCTTTTCAGTGAGGACAAAAAGTGCCGGGGTAATGAAACATACATTGGGGAACATGCTCATGGCCCACAGACCAACTGAAGGAACCCCCAAAGACATGAGTGGGCACATGATGGGTTTAGGAGGTGCACTCACCGATAGTACCACTAGTAAAGTTGAGCTTGTGTGGATTAACACTGGAGGAACAACTGCTTACTAGCTAAAACCCCAGAAGTTGAAACGTTCATCTTCGCCATCCAGTACGTCAACCAATGCAATCTGAGTTAGCTATCAGCTTGTAAGAAATGGCAAAGAACAATAGAGGATTTACCAAATCACGGACGGTTGCAGCGGTTCCCAAGTATTCCATGTGTTGGCCCGATGGGTTAGAGCTACAAACGTCGGCAAACGTCGCAAAGCGAGCTTCTAGAGTCCCAATCTCCGAGTAAAGACGGTCGATATCGGGCTGGTAAGTGAAATTTCCTTTCACTTCAAATGCCCCATGGTACGGAGTCCCTTGCCAGTAGGTGTCTTCGTGTTGGGTATCATTGAAGCAGAACACCTCTCCGGGGCTGAGTTTTAAGAGCGGTCAATATACGACGGGAATGAATGGAAAGGCACAAGACCACGAACAAAGTCATATTTCCGACACCGCGAGGATCCCATCCAACAACATCGTATATGCCGCCGGTGACGTTGCTCAAGAGGTCACCAGTACCCATTATAAATGAGGTACCGCTCCCTCCACTAAAAATCGTCAGATTATGAGTAGTGGTAACTTTTTATATGGAACGTACGGTCCGCCATTGTTTACAAAGACTGTCCCAATGCGCTGGTTAGAGGGGTGAGCAGCGTACTTGGTGAGATACAGGCTAGCGTTTCTGGGATCCCCCAAGTCGGTCCAATCAAGAGGTACATTATAAAACCCGCAAGAGAGTTGTTCGACGTCTTCATAGCCTTTGCACGGCGACCAGTCCACACCATCGGCGAGCCGAGATTCCTAGAATGTCTGCTTCAGGTCTGGGTGCAGTACGTTCATTGAGAGCTTACCAGAGACAGTGCTAGTTGAACACATAGCGCCAACGCCACAACTAACGTTGTGGAAGAAGTCATCATTGATAGTAGGGCGTGGTTGTTTGATTCATATTCGCTCGCTTTTAAGTCAGAAATAATCAGGCGCGTGTCTTCGGCACGGTATGATAGAATGAGCGCGCATGCAGCAAGAGTCTCAACGGTCTGAACTTGTCGACCGGTGCTCTTGCACTGGACTGGTAGCCGCGCCGCACCGCATCGATGCCAAGACCTGGCCAAGACAGAAAAACCGAGTACAAGTAGCTTTCGGGTGATCTAGAACGCACTACACGCCGCGACACGAAGTATGAATTGCTGTGGGTGACTGTAGGGCGCTCCGAACAAGTTCATTTGAGCCAAGTTGTTCCAGCGGTGAACCGGGATGCGGGCATATCCCCCAAGAGTTTTTGACTCGATGCAGGCAATGAACAAACGCTGGATTCAAGACGCCTGTATGTGAGTCGTAATTCGAGCAAGTGAGTGTAGATTGCATCGTCACGGATCACAACTTTGTGAAGGCTGAAAAGGCCGTTGAACGCGTGCCGTCTTGTGGTGGCATATCGCATGACAATCCGTATCCTGAAACGAGCGCCCGAGTGCCCGACGTGTAAAGGCCCTGAACGTTGAACGTTGAATCTTGAAGGATCCACCAAGTCAACAAGTGGGAAATTACATCGCTTGAAGGGGATTTAGAAGCGGTGGCCAAACTCTCTGCAGAGACTGGACCTGTCTGATCGCCAAAACTTTTCTAGCGTTCGGCGACTCTGCACGGAGCAGCCAGACCTAGGAAAGTAATGCTGCAAGCGGTCAGGAAGAAGATGGAATGGCCGCGCTGAGCGCTCCCACGAGTATGATCGGCAGCGAACGTTGCCGACCGTGCGATAGCGTGCGATCGATCTTTTCTCTCACGAACTCCCACAGGCTGTTACAAGCCCAAGTATTTGATATCGCTCACAATTCTGATCTTTCTTTGTGGCAGCACACTGCCTGCCCGTCATGTCAGCGTCAACTCTTGAAAGCGCTCAGTTGCTAGGATCTCTAGAGACCATTGTAAGAGGCAAGGCAGAGGCGACGCGTTCCCATGTCCGCGTGGTTTGAGACCTTATTTTCCCTCACTCTCAACACCATGTAATGGCGTGATCGTCTCGCCTGTTTCCATCGCGCCATGTACTTCTGGCTATTCAGCTTTGCTGCCTTGACCTCTGCTACAGTCCTTGTAGATTTCCAAGTCGCGCAGCCCCCCGTAGTGCCTGTCGGTGTTAACGAGTGTACTGTCGAGGTGTTGCAGTGCGTTCTCTGTTGCTATGTTGTGTTATTCTTTGACTGCTATTGAAGGCATGACTTTGCCTTCTCCTTTGGCCAGTAAGCTTCTTGCTTTTCTTATTGTACGCCGACTCAGCTTCCAACAGATCTGCAATCGTCGAATTAACGTGAGTCTCACGGCTATGTTCATTGTTCAGCGACACCAACGGTCATATTCAGGCCCCCAACGGATTGCGGCGCGGCTGGCTCGTGGTCTGCCATCACGCTCAACTTTACCGTCACATCCAATGGTACACAGTTTGATCGTTTGGGAATTTTCACCTTCCAGAACGTCGAGAGTAAGCAGATCATCGTGTGTTTGGATCAGAGTGATCAGAGTGGAATTTCACCCTTTACCCTCTCCAGTCTGGCGTACATCTACTCCGGAGCCCACGCGTGGGGATGGTATCATTTGGACATACATAAAGGTAAATTGCCAGTCAACCTGCGCGAGTTTGCTTGAGAAAGACTGATATTCAGGATGTCTCCCAATACATACCTCTCTTCGAGATCCCGGGAACCTTCATTTTGCAACTGGATAACCTCATTCAGACCGGATTGGATGGCGTTTATTCGAGTATGAATGAAAGTCGCTCGTCCTAACTTGACATTGATTAGCCGACTATTGCAGCTACCCTTCATGCGACATACTACGCATCGTCAGAAGAAGCACCACCAGCCGCAAAGGCTGACCTCATTGTTCCAATCTCTACTCTGGCAAATGACACTGGCAACGATGCTTCTGTGCCGCCTGCATTCTCGGTGAGCATTTCGTGAGGTCAAGCTTCTTGGCAAGCGGACTCACTGGCTCTGTCCCTACAGCTTAACATAACCTTGCCCGTCAACACAGCCAAGATCTATGCGGAGCTTTTCGCTTCTGGCAACGGCAACGAGGAATTTTGGGTTGGTTTAAGTCATGACGCTTGAAAGCATTGAACTCACATCATCATCCAGTACTGGAATGCGGCAAACGACTTCATCGGTGATCTTCCCTCGGGGACCACATTCGGCCAAGGACCTTTCCGGGAAGTGCGCCTGCTGGTCGATGGCCGTGTGGCTGGTGTGGCGTTCCCATACCCTGTCATTTTCACGGGTGGTATAGCACCGCCGCTTTGGAAGTACATACGGGCCAATCTTGCTATCTTCCATGAAATGACGATATTATAGACCTATCACCTCATATGGCGCGTTGGAAGAGCCAACGTACTTCATCGATGTGACCCCGTTCGTACCGCTACTGTCGGATGGGTGAGTGCATCGGCACACTATGCTATGCCGTCTATCCTAATGCTAAGAGCCGTGCAGCAATGCGCATACGTTCACCATCGATGTAGTGTCAGCAGAGACGGATCACACCATCAACTCAAACTGGTTCGTTTCTGGCTTGCTTCAAGTCATCACAGACTCGTCCTCAAAACCCACGATGGGGAACATCACTGTGTACGATGTCGAGCCATTTGCCACTACGAGTGATTCCGGAAGTTCTTCTGGTGCTGATGTCGATATCACGGTCCAAGCCTCAAGAAATATCCACATCGAGTCGACCGTTGTGACGGGCAGTGGTGAAGTGACCCACGTCGTGTGGACTCAGAAGCTGGCCTACTTTAATCACCAGGCTTACCGCGATAATACTCTGATCCAGGTACACCGTCTTCGCACTAATTGACCTATTTGACCTTGTACTGAACGGCCTAACCCAGAATGTGACACAAACAGCCTCTGGAAAGATACTGTCTACGCACAACGGACAGCCTGTGGTGTCCGACTCGTTCTCTTATCCTCTTCAGGCGACTTTGACGTTCAGAAGTGCAGACTTCAGCAACTGTACGAATCCCTTTTCGCAAATGTCTATCCTATTCACAGAACATCTCCAGGGACCACAACCGTTGATCATTCGTATGATCGCATTCTCCAGCCAAACCCGCTAGTCCGTGGGTCTACCATTCACAACCTTCAGAACGCTGGTACGGGCTCTTCTTCCAGTACACGAGTTAAGCTGAAAGATAGCATCTTTCTCACAGCTGCTTTCTTCCAATTGGCCTCAACTGGCAATTTCGGCAACGGAACAAGCGAGAATACATTCTCATACGTCGACACGGATGGGAACACATACAGCAGGAAGGTCAACGCTGCTCTGAATGTGATCACGCTCGATGAAGTCAGCGGAAGTCTGGCATCCTCGCCACTGGTCCAGAAACAACACAACGGCGAAGGTGTTGTCGAGGCTTTTGATGACCAAGTTCGTCTACCTGGGAAGGGATCGATGACCTGAGCATGATATCTCAAAGTCAATAATCATTATCACTTTCAATTTGTAACATAGTAATTTAAAGCTATGCTGCTGCTGCTGTATTAGACACGGAATTGAAACACCGGCGACAAATTGGCGTGACATCTCTAGTTTGATCACTTGTCTGTCCAGTACTGCGTAGTCATTGTCAAAATCGCGATACAGTTTAAGCTAATATTAACGTTCAGAAGGTAGTGTCTTCGATCGATGGCGTAAGATCAAGTACTATAGCGTAGTTCGAAAGTATATCAGACGCCTCAAGGACTGGGAGTGTGGTAAGAAAGGGAGAGGACTGGTCCGTACGAGCTATTGAATAAGGAGAGGCAATATCATAGATCATAAAGAGGGTGAAGATTCGCGCCATTCAGACTTCAATAAATACCGCCTAGATACCCATTTGAGTTAGAGATGATGACAGCCATAAGACTGGTACTACCCGCTTAGAATTCATGATTAAACAGCTGCTCTTCCGTAGCCGCCTTTCTCTGCGGCGCGTCATGGCCGTTGCCGTTTCCATTCTCGTTAGACTGGCCCGCGCCGGCGGCGCCGCCACCGTAAAGCCCACCCTCTGCGTCCTCCGGGTACGTGACCGAGTCGTCGCGGGAGTGAAGACTATCGGAGGCATTCGAGGCCGTGCCCTTCTTCTTCTTTGACTTCTTCTTCTTCTGACGCTCCTCCGAGACAGAGTATGCATCCTCTGTCCTCGCCCAGCGATCCTTCTTGTTGTCCTTTTTCTTCTTGGATTTCCTGGGGCTTGGGTCAGGAGAGGCATCTTCAAAGTTGGCCGGGTAGTGCCAGCGACCGCCGGACCCAGAACTGCTATTGCGGTCATCGCGATAGTATTGTTCATCTTCGGGCCGCCATAGCTCGCCATTGGGTTGCCGCTGTCTCTCGTTATGGCCGTCAGATGACAGGTCTACACTGGAACCCTGCTCCTGGCCTTCGGCGTAGGGCTGGCCCTCCAGAGTAGACGTGGGGAGACGGTCATTGTAGCGATTGGCCCACTGCGACTTGCGCTCCTTGCGCTTGATCTCTGACGTATCAACAAGGCCGTAGCGCTGGGCCCATTTCGGAGTGCGTGCATGGTTCTTGTTGTTGCGTATGTTCTGGAAAGGCGATAAGCGGACACTGAGCGCGCATGTGGGTGCAGCTGACCTGGATGTAGAAGTTGTGGCCGTGGCCTGTTGACAATCAGTCGTCGCATCTTCCAAGCAGGTATAGGCGGCATACCGGGTATATAGCCGCAGATCGTGAGCAGCAGATTGAGCCAAAAGTCGCCTCCAATGCCAAAACGGGCGGCGACGGCTGGAGGAGGATGAGGCACAGCGTTGGAGAAATAGATATATTGAATAATCGTACCCAGTGGGGGGAAGAGGGTGCCCAGAATGAAGAGGAGGACGGCCCATCCGTGGTGGCGCTTTGGCGTGAGGTCGATTTTCTTGCCCTGGAAGGTCGGCATGATGGTCTGTTGCAGAGCTAATGGGCGTCATTTCCATTGCGCAGAGGCAGGTCAGGGCGGTCCACGTGGCTGAGGCTCGCCCGATACGGCAGTGTTCATCTCTCAGTCTGCTTCCACCCGTCATCATTGTGCGCCCCAGCCTGCTCATCGTTCCCGGCGCTGGCGAACACGCCTGCCACGCTCTCATCTTATGTACGACTGTGATTTCTTTTGCCTGGCCACCTCACTGACGCCCAGGCGCTGCTAGGACGGACGTATCTTCCGCGACGGAGGTCATGGACCCCGAATCCTTCCTCAATCTCTCCGACGTTGTTCACGACCACACCATCGACGACGAGACGGACGACTCTGGCGATGTAGGAGCTGCCTCCGATGTCCACCATGCCGATGCCCAGTCCTCCATTCTCCCCCTGCACAAAGGTTATCAACCACCCGACAGTACCAACCACCATTCATTCTCTGTTGATATGCTCGAGAGAGAACTCGCCTCTATGCTCAACCAGAATGCCTCTGCAGCGACCGAGGCGCTCATTGCAGCTGCTCAGCACCAACAGGCCAGCCTCGCTCTCGACGCCAGTTCAGATCCGGATGTGACCGAACGCCTGGATACCATGGCCGGACTTTCTGGCATCAACGTCAGCACTTTTGCCGCCATACTCAACGCCGCACACGCCCAGGCTGCCGAACTCGCTGCAAAGGATCCCGAATTTGCTCGTCAACGGGCTGCGGTTCTTGCTGAAAAGGAGAGCAAGAATACGCGTACGGCACCAGCATTTCATTCCCTCACGGCCAGCGAATCATCCACTTTCCACAATTCCTCCCGCTCCAGAGACCGTGACAGTCAGTCTCCCGAAAAGGCCGACTATCTGTACTCGGATGCGCAAAGTGATAGCGAAGGAGATTCATCGACACCCACACTAATGTCACGCTCTCCTGCCGACCCGGGACCGTCGCTGGCGTCCTCTTCTCTTCCAGAGGATTTCTCCGATATAAACGACATTTTAACTCAACTGTCACAGTTCGAAACGGAACCAGAACATCGTCACGGGGATGGACCATCTCCCGACTCTTCGCCTGTTGTCTCCCACGCTCACGGAGCACCTCAGCGTCCAATGAATCCAATAACTGCGGGACCAATCAATCGTCCCATCCAGCAACCTGTGGCATCAACGTCCACCGCGGCTCAACAGGGCGCAACTCCGAAGAAAGGGAAGCGTGTGTTAAAGAAGAACGCGACAGCAGACAATCCACCACCAGCTCCGCAGACACATATATGCGACCATCAGAATTGTCAAAAGACCTTTACCCGACGCAGTGATCTCGCTCGACATATGCGAATACATACAGGCGAGCGGCCGTTCGTGTGCAGTGTGGTGAATTGCGGAAAGACGTTCATACAGGTAGGCTTTGTCCTATCAGCACACACCCTCCATCATACTTATGATGCAATTTCTATAGCGCTCCGCTCTCCATGTCCACTCACGGGTCCACACTGGCGAGAAACCCCATTGTTGCGAGTACGACGGATGTAACAAGACGTTCAGCGACTCCAGCAGTTTGGCTCGGCACCGACGAACACATACGGGGAAGCGACCTTACAAGTGTGAAGACCCGAAATGCACAAAGACGTTCACGCGTCGGACAACCTTAAACCAGCACATGCGTATCCATGATCCTTCATGGGTACCAGACCCTTCCGTGTATGTTCTTATTGCATGGGCAATGCGGTATTTTTGCTGACAGACTTTTTGCAGCAAATATCATTTCAAGGCTAAACGACGGAAAGTAGTAGAAGAGAGCGAGGACGAAGATGAGCGCGAGCTAGAAGACTCTGTTCGCACAATATCTGCATTATTCCACGCGGGAGGTGCAGCCTTGGCCGCTGTACCGCCTGGACTGGTAGGACCCGATGACCCTCTGGAAGTACGGGTAGCGAGCATCAGTGCCGAGATTGCAGCTGCCATTGCCCAGGCCCATTCCAGGTCTTATGACGATGACGACGACGACGAAGATGAGCAGGAAGACGAGCTTGCGGACGATTCTGGGGATGAGTTGAGTTGTCGTGACACTATTGGACCCAATACGAGCGGGATCCGGGGCCGTGGCGGAATTGACCGGCCCGGGAGAGACGACTCGGAACGGGAGGACGAAGAGGACGAGGAAGCATTTCCTGCGCCTCTTCGAGCGCGACGAGGACGCGACGCAGAGGGAGTAGCAGCCGGTGAGAAGAGAAAGCGATAGCTCCGATGATGCACTGTTTACTGTTGTATTTTTAGTGTATTATACGCGCCTAATGATGCAGTGTACGCGGTAATAGGGTCCAAGGAGTGCCGCATATAAGTTGGTGGGTCCGGGAACGTTCATCCGGAGTGCTTTGGGACACGAGGGGACTCGGAGCTCCTACGGTATATAACAAGGCTGAAAGCGGAAAATCTTTCATTAACGCCCTCCGCTCCTCAACTCAAAGATCTAAACCCTGTCTCCTACCATCATGTCTGCAGAAGAACCTCCCTCCACCGATCTCATCACCCTCACCCGGTATGTCCTCTTTTCGCTGTCTTATCGAGCACATCTAACGTACAATCCACTGTCCAGTCACGTTCTGAATGATCAGCTCCGTCTTGGCGCTGCCGCCACCGGCGATCTAACGCTGCTGTTGACCGCCATCCAGGTGACATCGAAATTCATCGCAACCAACGTCCGAAAGGCCCGTCTCATCAACCTGTAAGTCCCGCCCGTCCAACGAGTGATCTCTGCTCACACGACCATGCAGCGTCGGACTCGCAGGAGAGCAGAATGTGCAGGGCGAGGACCAGAAGAAACTCGATGTCCTATCCAATGACATCATGGTGAACGCACTGCGCGCCTCCGGCAAGACTGCCGTCCTCGTCTCTGAGGAGGTCGATGACGCCATCTTCATCGAGGAAAAACATCGCGGCCGCTACTGTGTCGTGTTCGACCCTCTGGATGGTAGCAGCAACATCGATGCCGGTGTCAACATCGGCACTATCTTTGGTATCTACAAAGTGGTATGTGCCAGGCCCCTGTCTGAGGCCTGAGGTCCAGTCCTGATTGAGGGGTATCTTAGCGTGAAGATGGAAAGGCATCGCTTGAAGATGTCTTGCGTCCAGGAAGTGAGATGGTAGCAGCTGGTTACACGATGTGAGTCGTTACGCGTCTGATCTATCCATCAAGGACTTGTCTCACGACGATTTCCAGGTACGGTTCCTCAGCGAACTTGGTCTTCTCCACTGGTCAAGGCGTCAATGGTTACACGCTCGATGCCGCACTGGGGGAGTTCATCCTTACCCATCCCGATGTATGTGGCCCCTCTTCACTTCATAGACTCACGGTAGCTGATGTCAGTCCCGCAGATCAAAGTACCTCCGCGCGGCAAGATCTACTCCTTCAACGAGGGCAACTCCATGTACTTCTACCCGCCAGTAAACGCCTACCTCAAATCCATCAAGTACCCCGCAGCCGGCAAATCACCCTACAGCGCTCGGTACATCGGTTCCATGGTGGCGGATGTCCACCGGACGTTACTCTACGGCGGCATCTTTGGATACCCCGACGACAAGAAGAGCAAAACCGGAAAACTGAGGATATTGTACGAGGCTTTCCCGATGGCCTTCCTGACGGAGCAGGCTGGCGGTGTCGCTACCACCGGAACGAAGCGTATCCTCGATATCGTGCCAAATGGCATCCATGAGAGGTGTTCCGTCTTCTTGGGCAGTAAAGAAGATGTCGAAGACCTTCAGAAGTTTTACAAGGACCCATCTTTGGCGGAGTAGAGTTGAATGTTGAATAGTAAGTAGCTGTAAATTATAATGCGATGTATAGATGCTCCTAGAAGAAATCAACACACGCCTTGGCATGTTGTAACCTTGTAGTCTTGTAGCAACCCGTTCGCTTGTGGCACCTGGCAACCTACATACTGTAGGATCAAAGTCTGCGCTGTTGTGGCGCTGGTGTCCCCGTATTGATGGGTGAATGACGATGATTCACACACATCTACACTGACCATTGCATACCAGAGAATGCTAATTCTCAGGCTCTTGAGCTCCCAGTGGATTTTCACAGTTGGAAGCCTCAAACAGCCTCTGAAATGCATGATTGCAAACCTCAGCATGATACAAACAATCCAACCAATTCCGATTCGGGCGTCGCCAGCAACTGATACAGTGTGGGAAGTTGCGCATCTGGATGGTGGATTGAATTGCGGTGTCGTGTCTATCACACCAATGATACTCAATAGAGGGGATGCTGAAGCCTGACTGGATCATGTATTAGATATCAATATAGAATACGTGAGCTGCGAGTATTGCGTGGCGAAAGGCGCACTCATAATAACAATGACAACGGCTTATGTTTCGAATGCAGCGCGCAAGCAGCGTACTTTAGAGAGTCGCCGTACTACCGTAGACTCCCCTCAGTCATCCGGCTTTACTCACCATGTCAGCAGGTTTGACTGTGATCGATCGATCTGACTAACACTAGCAGTGACACGCGTCGATGCGTCCACTTGGCGCTTCACTCTCAACGGTATAAATGCGTCTGAATGCTACTCCTGAATAACAACAGAACTTGTCCTCTTTCCCCTACCCTCTCATAGCCCGCTCAACAATGTCCAGTGTTAAAGCCCTCTTCCAGCCCCTTACCATGGGTCCCATAGCGCTCAAGAACCGTGTGTTCATGAGCGCGTTGACGCGTAACCGGACCTCTCCAGGAGCCATTCCGAACGCGGCGAACATCGAGTACTACCGCCAACGCGCCAAGGGCGGGGCTGGGCTCATCATCACCGAGGGTATCTTGGTCACTAGACAAGGAACGGAATGGCCTTACGCGCCAGGCCTCTGGAGTAAAGAACAAGTCGAGGGTTGGAAGAAAGTAAACGACGCTGTTCACGAGGAGGGAAGCGCTGTCTTCGCTCAAATCTGGCACGGTACGCTTGACCTTTCTTGATCTGGACGTCTCAAGGCTAAACAGATTGTAGTCGGACGTGTCAGTCATCCTGATGCGCCAGAGCAGATTGCAGCGGGAACGGTTAGTTCCAGTCAGGACTTACAGTACTGCAAAACGGCAAGCTTACCCCTCTAATAGCCCGTTTATGCGCCTTCCGCTATCGCTGCACGCGGTGGAAAGTTTAGGTTCCTGCCTGGGGAGCCTGGTTATGTCACGGTTAGTTTGATTGTTTCGTCCTGACGACTGAGCCTCATTGTTTACCTCCTAGCCTACTGCTGTCGGGGACCCATGGTCACTGATTGCACTGTACAAGCAGGCTGCCATCAACGCCAAAGAAGCTGGCTTCGACGGCGTAGAAAGTGAGTCTCATCTCTGATGTTTGGAAGTAGACAAATACTCAACTGACGTTTCAATCCAGTCCATGGAGCTAATGGATACCTGATTTCACAATTCCTCGAATCGGGATCCAATCAAAGGACGGACCAATGGGGCGGTAGTATCGAGAATCGCGCTCGCTTCGGCTTGGAGGTCCTCAAGGCCGCCATCGAAGTATGGGGAGCCGACAGAGTAGGCATCAAGTTGAGCCCATGCGGAGGCTACAATGATGTAGGGTGAGTGTCTATCGTTTGAGGCGCCGTGGTAGTGACTGATTCCTTGCAAAGAATGCCCCTCGAGGAGGCGATTGCCACATACAGTCACTTCATCAAGGAAGCCGACAAGCTTGGTATTGCGTACTTTGCCTTGGCGAGATACCTAGAGATGCTAGACCCAGTATTTGATGGTATGAATTATCCATCACCTTACAAACGAAGCTCTTACCGTTCCCACTAGGCGAGAAGCGGGCTACCCAGCACGACGTTATCTCCACCTACGGGCCCCTCGTCAAGAACGCGTTGCTGCTCGGAAACGGTGGTTTCTCTGCCGATGAGGCTGCGAAGTTCATTGAAGAAAAGAAAGTCGCAGGCGTGTTCTTTGGGTTCCCTTGGATTTCCCACCCCGATGTAGCCTTGCGCTTCAAGCATGGCAAGCCGTTGATGAACGCTCCCGACTGGGCCACTCTATATGCCTTCTCTCCGAATGTAGAGGATCAGTACAAGGGTTACACAGATTACCCTGGACTCACTTCATACGATTAGACTTGACTTATCTTTATCTAGATCTTCGTAGAAAACTGTACACCTATGGCTGTTTTTGTTAGAGTAAAAAGAATTGATTTTGTACGCCATCACGATCTTGTCGCAATATCGCGACACTCTTTGAGCTCGATAACAAAGACTTGGTTGTCTTGCCAAAAGATTGTTTACATCGTTACTGTTGTCTGTGTGGATAGGGCAAAGTTCCTCACCGTTGTGCATGGAGCGGATTATATGCTCGCCAAGGCTGGAGGCGTAAGGGTGAAGAGCATGCAGTTCCACGACCAATCTCCCTCAACGATTGGTACATCCAAGCCGATGCAAGCTGTGAATCCAAGAATTTGGACCCACGAGGGCCCCCAGACAAAGAGGACTAGTCCCGCCAACAACTTGTTGACAAAATACCCCCGATTTTTATGTTGCGCGCTGAGAAACCGACGGTACGAGCTGAACTCGGAGCTGGTTCCTTTGGCGTGATGTTCCGTTCAGAGTGTACTCTCTTACTAAGTAGTACCTCAGCCTGACTTAAGCACGACGTTCTCGGGCGCGGGCAATTCAAGGGACCGACACCGCAACCCCACGTCTTTCTTCAGGGACCTTCGACATTCAACTTGAATGTCTCGGAATATTCCGAAGAAGTTCATAACTTCATGTGTTCCGCTTTTCAACACACGACGAGCCTGACTGAGCCATTATGATGAGATATCTTATGAAGTCATACTAGCCTGTCGGTAACCGGTAAGGCTCCATCTATTACGCGATCCTTAGTGAGAGAAAGATGGAGATGGCATAACATGCGCATAGGTGCCATGAGTGTTGAGATGGACCTGGTGAGCACAAGGTAGACCTCAAAAGCCGCTCTGACTGAGCGGAAACGCTCACAAATAAGTATAACCAGCTTTGAGAAGAAGAATCAGTCGATTGTTCTCGCTGATGCGGATTCCGGAATCATACCACACCAATCTAGGCGCCACATGGAAAGCGGATGATGGGTGCTAAGTACTGAATGCACTGTGAATATCGAACCAATGCGCATTGTGTATTTCTTCTCACACGATCAGACACCTAATCATGCCTGCCAGCTCAGGCGAAGAGTGTCAAACGGGATTCCTTCCAAGTGGCTTATCCTGGCTACCTCGTGCGTACATGGTCAACGAGTTAGAAGATGGGCGGCATACTACGTACACATGTTATGTCCTCATTGAGCAGACGCCGTTGATGCAATACATTGGTGTATTGAAGTTACCGGGCTACTGCATAGATGTCAAGTAAACCGGGAGAGACGGATGGTCTCCGCGTTCTCCATGATGAGATATCGGAAACACGCCCGGAGCTGTGATTCAGTATTCAGACGTTGGAGCTGATCTTTGAGCCACACGGTAGTCGCATCCACACGGTCAACAAACCGTATGTGGTCTGGAGCCTTCTGAGAGTATTATGGTCTTGGGCCACCCGACAGTGAGAAAGATGGAGAAGAGACTCAAAAGGAGTTAGACCTCTATCCATACCACGTTGTTAACGAGACCTGACGCAGAAAATGAGACGCCGACAGTGCCTGATTGCTATAACGCTAATACATGTGGCGGCATTTCAAGGCAAGGTAGGAGTGGACGTAATGTCGGATGAGAGAATGAGGGGTGTGATAAATGTCGTAGCCGACAGTTAGATCCATTGAACAAAAGTGCAGAAATCTCCACCGCACGTACAACTCATCAAGTAAGTAATGTGGACCGTGATTATAATGCATACATCCCTGTCCGGGCCAACCGAGATGAATGCCGCTATCCCATGATGAACACAGACGGCCACTCAGAAATCGTCGCACGCATGGGTATTCTGCCTATTGACTTCTCTAGCTGCGCATGAAATCAATCACGAACACTGTAGTACCATTTGACGCAAGGTCATGAGGAAGAAGCGAACGACTCTCGTAAGAGTGAGATGTTTTTGAGTATCTGATTGAAGCATGTACGGAACCACTTGACGTGCGGGTTCTCACCGGGGGTCTGTGAGGCGTTGTCGAGATCAAGACGAGTCAACTGTATGTGTACTTCGTGGGCCGAGAGTATCGAGGTTAGGACACCCTGCAGTCCGATGATTTGGTCGCGGAACGCCGACAGTTCAGTGGAAATAGAGTCCGTGTTGTGGGGAGGGTAGAGGGAGGCAATCAAGTCGTCCGAGGCGGACAATAGAGATGATGAGCAAGGTGCTAGTGCATCGAGATCAGGGGTAGAGGCCGTTAGCGCTGGGGTCGGGGACAGCACGTCCCGGAGTATGCGACTGTGTAAGAGGGTGGATATTCGAATGATGGTTTGAGACTGAAACGAAAGGGAGTGAGCAAAATGAACGAGGAGATCGCACGGAACAATAACCTTTTTCGCCCGTTCACGTTCTTCGGGACTCATAGTTGCATCCGAACCGAGGCCCAGCTCATCCCATCCATCAGTTTCATCCTCCGCGTCGGGACCAGCGTATTCATCCTCGAGCATGTCATTGAGCTCGTGCAACCCGTCCTCCAGGGAGCCTTTGTCTTGAAGCCACCCCTTACGGATGGCCGCGACATTGTCCGTGGAGAGACCCGAAGGAGAACGCGCCGCATCGATGAGATCATGAACCTGTCCCGTCTGGACGAGATATTGATTGCGGTCCTCTAGGTGCTTTGGATCGGCAAGGACAGTCAGCAAATGCCTGACGGCGTCGATAACTTCGACTGCAACTCTCTGGTACTCGCGGACCAGCAGTGTTCCATGGATGCTGGGCTGTAGTAAATGTACACAATGTGCTAGGGCGGCCAGATGGCTGGACGTGTCCTTTAGTGGAGAATGGACAGCTGAATATGTCGGAGCCGACGGCTTCATCGCGAGCGAGAGTTTTGTGGTGGATGCCCGTAGCAGGAGCAACAACGACAAAAAATCATTCCGAAGAATAGCAGTCTCGGGAGGGGTTTCTGCTGATTCTGGGTTGGGGGGGCCAGAGCACAGTTGTACAGCGCCATTGCAGGTCTCTATGACAGCGTTGAAGGCAGTCACCGCTAAATGAAGGGAAAATCAGACAAGGGTGAAGCAAGAAGACTAACAAACACAACCGTTCGCCCTTTCAGTCATGGCCGAATGTGATAGAAATTATTTTCGGCATTGCGGCACGGCATCTGCCCAACTCTCCCTCTTGCCGCCAGTGCGCCGCGTATGTTGCGCCCGTCACTGGTCAGTTTGCCCGTATTCCGCCCGGGATTGCGCTTACCTGGATATTATAGCTAAGGCAGAGTCCTCTGCGACTCACTGCCCTCCCCGCATCCCCAATATTCTACCCCCGAAGCCACCTCCGACCACTGTCAAGCGCTGTGCCGCAAAAATGCACCTCATTACCCTCTCGGACCTCTATTTCTCGTCCAATACCGAGGCCGACAACTAATCTCCTGCTTGGACGCCGCTCACTGTCTCTTGGTTCAATATTCTCCGCCTTCAAGGTAACCCCAGCACCGTCGCCCACTGTTGTCGCGCACATAACCAAGCTCGAAGCCGAAGCCAACGTATATCCGCACGATGTCGCCAAGCAGTTAACTCTATTCAATGCTCTTATTGAGACTAATCTTCCGGCGTCGTATAATCTTGTCATTAATCGTTGGGAAAGGATGTGTGAATTCGTACGCCGTTCTTGTCCATCATGAGCTGCAGTGTCCCCATGTCTTCTCTAGGATCCTCAATCACCGCTCTTGAAGTCAGACGAGGCTTTTCAGGCGTATGTCACTTGTCTAGTTCGCTCCGACCAGGAGAAATCCATTCAGGCTGCCGCGCGTCGACGCGACACCTTGCTTGCGTCTGCACCCGTTGTATCGTCAAATGCCACAGAAGGCTCCGAATCCAATTCTACCGCGTCTACGAACCCCGCCCAGGCAGAATCGTTGTCAGAACCGGCCCCTGCGTCGATACCTACACCCGCATCCGCTCCCGCCCCGAAGTCGAGTCAAGACATAGCCATGAGTGTTCTGGCAGCCAAAGCAGCGAAGTCAAATCCGAGATCCGACCTTGACCCTGCGAAACTGGCCGCTACATTGGACTCCATGAGTCCTGTTCAAGTCTCCATTGTTGAACGTACGTTCATCCATATTTTGCGTAACGATCGAAAATATGACAATTTCCTCTAGAGAAAGGATCCTGGATACCTCGAATTATTCGCCACCTCGCGACTCTGGCCGTGACCGCATTTTGTATGTTTCACTGATCATCCCTCTCTATCATACTCCCTCACGATGAATCCAGTATTCTTGGTCATCCTCTCTGTTTTCTTGGAGAACACCGGCTTTGCCAAGAACGGGCCTCGCACGTCAGAATACGAACCATCGGAAGATACGACCGTCAAATTTAGCGATGTTCATGGTGTCGACGAAGCCAAAGAGGTAATTCTCAGCCTCGAAGCCCACAATCAAGTCTCACCTGTATTTAGGAACTCAAAGACATCGTAGAGTTCCTTCGTGACCCGGAATCATTCGCCACTCTGGGTGGAAAGCTACCCAAGGGTGTTCTACTCACTGGGCAAGTCGTCTGGGCTATTCTTGTACACGATTCTCATAATAGGTTACAGACCACCTGGAACTGGTAAAACCATGCTCGCACGCGCCGTGGCTGGAGAGGCCGGTGTCCCTTTCTTCTTTGCTTCCGGGTCAGTGTCAATGCCCTGATCCGATGACTGCAATTTATCTGACTTTGTGTAGATCTGAGTTTGAAGAAATGTTTGTCGGCGTCGGCGCGAAACGTGTTCGGGAACTCTTCAATGCCGCCAGGAAAAAAGAGCCAGCTATCATCTTCATTGACGAACTTGACGCTGTTGGCGGCAAACGTAACGCGAGAGATCAACAGTACATGAAGCAGACTCTTAACCAGCTCCTCGTGGAAATGGATGGCTTCTCCCAGAGTCAGGGTGTCATAGTCATCGCCGCCACTAACTTCCCCGAGAGTCTTGACCCGTGAGTGAAGAATTCATCGATGTGAGGGAGCAGATTATTCTGACTTTTGTGTGATAGTGCGTTGGTACGACCCGGCCGATTCGACAGGCATGTAGCTGTTCCGCTTCCTGATATTCTGGGGCGTGTACAGATCATACAACATCACATGAAAGGTGTCTCTTCCGCTAAAGGTAGCCGAGTCATATTCTTTTACATGAGATGTTCAACGAGTGCACAGATGTGGATGCTAAAATTCTCGCGCGAGGAACGTCAGGATTCTCTGGAGCAGATCTGCAAAACATGGTCAAGTAAGTCTCCACGAGAACAACAGACGAATTGCGTTTGATTCAGTCATGTTGTCAGCTTGGCCGCTATTCAAGCCTCTAAGGAGCGAGCGAAGGAAGTCACTCTCAAACACATGGAATGGGCCAAGGTCTGTAGGCTGTTGAGGTTATAGACTAAGGCAATCTTCTTACCTCTCATCTAGGATCGTATCGTCATGGGAGCCGAACGTAGGAGCGCATTCATATCCGAGAAGGAGAAGCTTGCTACTGCATATCATGAGGTCAAATCAACGCTTTGGCATATGGGACCTGCATTAATCACTGACAAGACAGGGTGGCCACACACTTGTCTCTCTTTTCACAGATGGTGCAACTCCCCTACACAAGGTGACTTGCATGCCGCGAGGTCATGCTCTTGGTTACGTAGGAAACTTCCCCTTACTCTCGCCGAAAAGAAACTCACGATGAATCATCTCGCAGACGGCTTTTCTTCCGGAGGTCGATTCTATGGTCTCCATGAGCTACAAGCAGTATTTAGCAAATATCGATGTCGCCATGGGTGGACGAGTCGCAGAGGAACTAAGTCAGTCAAGTTCCCGACCGCTGATTTCAGTGACTGACCTTATGCTCGCATTAGTTTACGGGGCAGAAAATGTCACTAGTGGAGCTAGTTCCGACATCAGACAAGCTACCAATGTGGCAACTGCCATGGTTAAGGTAACTATCCAGCTCAAATTCCCGTCCGTACATGTTCAAGCTGGTTGCAACAGAACTTCGGGTTTTCCAAGTTGGGGCCTGTTTTCTACGGCGGCGACACAAAATACGGGCCTGCCAGAGCAACACAAATTGAAGAAGAGATAACAGAGTCAGTGCAAGGACAATGAAGGTCATTCACGGTCTGACAACTGGACTTAGTCTTATCAAAGGAGGCGAAGCTCGCGCTACCGCTCTTCTCTCGTCAAAGATGACGGAACTGCACAGGGTGAGCTATTTTTGTTCTACTATGAGCCTTACGCTAATCTACATCGACAGCTTGCGAAGGCATTGGTCGAGCACGAAACTCTTGATGCCGATGAAGTACGGAAGGTGATCAACGGTGAATCGATCCGAACCATCGACGAAGTCTTGGATAAGACGTTGGATAAGTCACCAGTGACTGTGGCTACCACAGCAGAGCAGTAGACAGGTGTAAGTCACATCGGCTCTTGAGAATTTCTTTCTAACCTTCGCGGCGTAGTGTTGAGTCGAAGCTACGTTAGGAACTCCTTGATTGATGTTCTTTACATTATCCTGAATAGCAGGCACGCCAGTATCTACGAGGTGTGTCCGAGATAGACAGAGCTGCGTAGTGCATGTTAATGCAGCTAGCAGCGGCATGAACCCCCTCTCTGCCGTATAATTGAATCTTTTCTCTTCGAGGTATATCAAACGATAATCAGTCGACGACTCCGATCTTTTCGGATTGACCGCACTGGTTGGATGGTGTCGTGATGTGCTAAATGAAAGGTCGAACGAGCTACCTCCGCATTCCCCACAGAAGCTCCGACATCAAAGGCAGCCGATGAAGCCAAGGTAAGCTATCTCGTCGACAACTGCCGACAATTCCCAGTCCACAATCAAGCAAATACGCAGAGGCATGTGTGTCAAAGAATGGCTCGTATCAGGAAAAGTTAACATCCCCTTCTAGCCTAGTCCGGGCCTAGTCAAGAACGCGAATTGAAAGTCCTGTCATGCGTGGCAACCTATGTCTGAATGAACATCGCTACACCTTCTGTTACACAGCGCGACAGTAAATGCTTCCAGCACGAATGAGGATGATGAGCAGTAAGCAAAAGACGATTCAAACGAAACTTGGGAATAGGTCAGGCACTAGACGGGCGCCCATCCGAGTCGGTACCGCGACCTTTCGGAGAATGCTGTTGTGGCGCTTCATTTGCGTCGGACAAAACGCCTGGACTGTGCCTTTGCTCGGCGTCTTTGTCCTCTTCCGGCGGATTCCACGCACGAAACGGTACACAGAGTTACATGTACCCGCCATCAGTACCGTCGGCTAAGGGTGTCAACGAACGTCGACCACCGCCCACAAATTGCTTAGGATTGCTTATGCAATGGTCATAAGAGGCAGACGAAGTACGAAACCCTGCAGGCTGAAGACGACCAATGTAGAAATCTGGTCGTTGTGGTCGTAATTCGCTCTCTTCGCTTAGGGATTCCTGAATCGGGAATTTACTTACCATCTGATCAAGTTGGCGCCCCATATCTCTGGCGAGCATCTGGATACTCGTGGCCGTATCTCGATGGCCCTCGCTCCGGTAATCTGTATAACACACTACGCCTGCCCTTGACATGGAATTCTTTCCTTTTCGTGTTCTTTCTAATTTTGTTACTGCATAAATTAATAAAATATACTGTAAATTAACGACCCACTATGGCCATACCAGAAGCGCCGATTCAAAAGCGAGGAGGTCGCAGTGCATGCACGACAGTCTACCATACCTTCCACGAACACAGCCGCGGACGAGGGATTGTCGGTACGATCATGATCTATCGTATTCACGATCGCTGATACAGTTTTAACCTGTTAGTGTCCTCGAGTAACTCAAAAACCCTTCATCGCGATCAGCCTCTACCTCCGCCGACGTGCGTGAGTCGGCTTCCAGATGACCAAGTTCGAAGTGGCAATAACCGCACGCGTTTCTAGGATGTGCCATCGTCTGTTATTCTTCACGCGAAGTGCTGAGTGCGCGCACCTTACGAAGACGAGGGAGAACGTTGTGGACTGCCGGTCCGCTCATTGCCATCTCAGCTGCGCGCATCCTTCTACCTGCGGTACAGCTCAAGCTCCTTGCTCTTGCCGCCGATACTATAACCAACCAGTGAGGAGGATCACAGCTACTGTATAGTCTCCTTATATGGCGCAATTTTCGTATTCTCACTAATGTTCACAAGACTCCAGGAAAATGCGCCCAGTGTACCTCTGCTTGAAGTACACTCAATGACGGAACACAACGAAATCCGATACAATGAATTATCTTACGATGTACCTTTCACGATGTATGAACCAAATGTAGTATCCGTCAACGTGTATTGACTAGAGGACGGCAATGATGTACTTATGATACCAAAGGAAGCGGGGCTTCGCTGTGATTATCCATCCAACTGAAGACATCACAGCATCCCGAAGCTTGTGGCTCCTGAGACTGGAAGTGAAGAGGGCGAATATGTAATGATGTTGCCTACGGTCGGGACGTTAAGCGCCGAGCTCGAAAGGCCTCCCGTCATCCGTGTGATACGGGCGTTTTGCCGCATCCCAGGTGGCGTAGTAACGGTCGCAGGAACGCGGGCATCCACAGACGGAGAGGTGTCATACTGGGTAGGCTCGCTAAACAGATGATGACACTGAACAGCAAGGTGCAACCTCCGATTACCACAGGCATCTCGCTCGCAGTGGCACCGAATGCTCAGAGAATAACCGCCCCGACTCGGACGGCATCCAGAGACACACGCGCTCATGCTCAGTGTGTCCCACAACGGTCCTACCCCATTGTGCACACGCACACGGTGATGTGCGAGCGCCGTTTCCATCACTAATAAGCTTCAGACTGAAAATTTTTTCTAGCGGAGATGACGGGCTTTTAATTGTAAGACCCCCCACGGCTATACAAGCCTTTGAAGAGTCTGAGCGACATCCATGACATAGTGAAGAGACCGTTTGACGCACTTCCTTGATGCGCCTCCCCAGCCCGAAGGATCCTCTCGCCCCCGTACGGTCATACGCTACCGAACGGATCGCTCCCGGCCCCAGTTCAAATGCCGCAGACAGAAGACTTGGAAAGCCTTTACCTCAAGCTTCTGCTGCGCTTCTTGGAACATCACCAACGAGTCACCTGCAACGGAGATGCACCCAAGACGTCCATATAACAGAGGCGCTCATCCCAGGCTTATGAAAAGCGTATTCCGGTTCCATCTGGTGCGACTCTAGTATGTTCGAGGAGACAATCAGCACCGCGGTGAGTACAACAGCTAGTCGTGAGATCGCGCTCAAAGCTCCCCGAAAGATGGCATGCCGAAGATCATTGTCTAGTGCTCGAGACGCAGAGAGCGCCACAAAGTCCCAGCACCAAGAAAGGACAGAGGAATTGATACGTCCTCTGTTGCCCAACGTCCGAGACCTCCTCGATGACGACGCCCCCTCCCTACCTTCAAGCAACCGAGGATATCATGAAATGATGCTCTCGTTTGTCTTTGATACTTCCATTGCTCTGAATACTCACCTTTTTTCGGCAGGCTGGTCGGACATGCTGTCAAACAGATGGAGCGCCTGGAGCAATGCGGAAAGCAACACCGCGCTATAGAACGGTTAGGCGTCGATGTCTCGACCGAGGAGGGCCAAAGACAAATCATCGGAACAAGTTTCGCGACACTGGACGATGTGGAGTCGGAGGCCCGACGTGAACTGGACCTGGTCCTACGAAGGCTACCAGAGGGACAGACAGTGACACAGAGACGATTCACAGATACGCTTCAAGCCAGACGTTGGGTCGATAGGAGCAGGGAAGCGGTCCAGAGATTGATAGAGGCAGCTGTAGAGGACGTCCACCGGAAAAGCGCTGCCTACAGGCCCGAGAGCAGCTCGCTTGTGCCAGTCCGACTCGGAGGTGTCAGGAGTCTACTAAAAGACCTGCATACCGCCGTTGATAGGATGGGCGAGCATTTAACCAACTCCTCTCAAAGTGTGAGTGCCCAGATGAACGAAGTGAGTCTGTATTGTAACAGAGTGTTGATTGCGAGACATCAGTATTGACTGGATTGTAGATCATGATTCGTGTTACTCGAATGGAGAGTGTCGTGAAGGAAGGGGAGAACGGAGAGTCAAGCCCTTTGCGTGCTGCGCAAAGAGAGACAGAATTCTGCAAGAGACCTGGTTTCCAGACGATGCGGCACATGCTAGTTCAAACAAATATGCTGCAAGGACTTGGAGAGTTTGTTGATCTGGATGAAGATGTATTTTACCTTAAAACGTGGGCGTTGTTGGAACCGGTGCTGGAAGGGCTGAGCGAGCTCAACAAGGAGGAGAACCAGCTGGAAGAACTCGAGGAAGGAGAAATAGCGGAATATGAAATTGCCTAATTAGTGATACTTACGGATTTGAATTGCACTGATTGACTTCTCTTTTGACAATGAGTTCAAGGGATCGTCCACCTTATCCTCATCCATCCGGCAGCTCCTCTTACGACATGGACAAGCCTACTTCCCGCCGCTCTGGCGAGTATTCCAGAGATCCTCTTCCACGAGACCCTCGAAAACAATTCTCTCCGACGGCGACAAGCAGCAGCTACAGAGCCCACTCGCCGCCTGCTGGCAGCAGTCGCGCTGATGACAGGCCCTCAGCTTGGACCCCCGCGTCGCCGCTACCGCCGCCGAACTCGGGCAGTAGTTCGGCTCCTCCGCCCAGCAGCTCGGCTCCTCCTTTCCCTCCTCGCTTCATGCAGTCTACAAACCGTCGTCCAGCAGCGCCTGCAATCCAATCAACATCCCAAGAGAAGGCTACCCTCATGCAAAGCGATGTATGGAAGCCGCTCCTCAAGTACGTCTTGGTCGACCCATCTTGACGCGTCTCTCTGACCGTTCCTTCCTTAGGCACATCACTGAATGGCAGAAAGCGTACGACCAGGGCCAGAAAATCCACAATTCCATCCGCGCCATCGACAACGCTATCAGAATACAAAGCGACCCCACTATCTGCGAAAAGGCCAAGGCGGAAAAAGCCAGGCTTGATGTAAAGCGTCGCGAGGTGGACGCCACCCTTTCTAGAATCTCGCACAGTCTCGCCCAGGCTGACAGCTGGCCCACTGGCCCACTTCCCGGCGCCGACAACGTTCGCACGAAGCACGATACCATGATCCAGGTCCTCGACGATCTCATCAAGCGTCTCACTACCCTCGACAAGACCGTGGATGCTATTCGACGGCAACAATCCGAAGAACATGGCATCGAAGTGGAGGCCGAGTCTGAGCCGTTTTCCGACTCTGGCTGGCGTCCTCTCAAGCGTCGGCGCGACTCAGACGGTGAATTCAAGATTGCAAACAAAGAGTTGAGGGAGATACGCGATACCTTTGAAAGCTTGGAAGACGATCTGGCCGAGCTTCATAACACCATTACACAACATAGCGAAAACTTGCAGGGAGAGGTAGTGGGGCTGCTAGAGACACGTCATGAAGAGATCGAAGCAGCGAAGAAAGCTGGGACTGATCCCGAGGGTCAGTGGCGGGCAGAGACGAGCACAAAGGTCAACAGGCTAGAGGGTGATTTGAAGGAACTCTCTAAGGAGTTGGCGGCCCTCATTGGGGATAGCGACATGGTGAACAAGCAGACCCAGGCGGCTCAACGCGAATACGAAGAGCTTCACGGCGAGATGAACCAAGTAAGGTTTTCTACTCCATCCTTGGATCCATTCTGACAAACGATAGCTAATGCAACGTCTCAACGTGGTGGAAAGTAACAAGAATGCCGACGAGAAGGAGATACAAACACTCCAGGCCGCTCTTGAAGCATACAAGCGGTCGACGCGGCCGACATCTTCTTCAGTCACTCTGACACCAGCTGTCATCCAGCCGTACGTGGATACTACGGTCATCCCCCAGATGCGCGATGCATTACGAGAAGCTTTCGAGGGGGTGTACACGCAGCTGCAGAACACCATCACAGAGCGCGAGGGTCAGATATATGCGACGGTATGGGAGAAGCTGCGCTTGACTATGAGCATGGTGGACACTGTATCTGCGCGGTTGGATCCAAAGCCATCCAAGGTCAAGCCCACAATTCCGAGACCGAGCTCCGCCTCTTCGATGCCACCGCCTACTATTATTCCCGATCGCGTACAGACTTCCTTGTCGACACAATAATTTACCTTCTAATTCCGCATCTTTCTTTCTTACTTACGACTTTGGGTCGGGATTGTTAGATTTCGGAGGGCATCTACGGGTGTTGCTTGTGGATGGTCTTGTAGGGTATGTCAGCCTCTCCAGTCCTCCCGATAGTGCCCGCGTAGCTCAGTGGTAGAGCATTGTACTTATGAGGTTACACTACACCTGCCAGCTTATGCAAGGGTCTCCAGTTCAATCCTGGGCGTGGGCATTGTTTTTGGCGGCAGGGGCAGGCCCAGTGCGCCACATAACACGTCGTCGGCCCTCGCCGAGGGTAGTGGAAAAAACCTCCGGGGGTGGTATCATACCAGTATTTTACCTGCCCCGCCTCCCCGGCAGGTTTGAAACCTGCACGTGATAAATTCACGTGATCCCGCCGCGCGCTTCCCGCCTCAGTCCCGCCTTGATCTAGCGACCAGAAATGGCTTTCTAAATTGAGTTTCCAGAGTGTGAATTTACTCTACAGGCAACTACTTCTTTCTTACTCACTGTCTGTACAGTGTATTTAGAGGTGATCTACAGTGTACTCAACATTCTGCGCCACATATGGCACTCCTCCTGCCAGTACATCACATGATTCTATCATGTGACAGGTTTCAAACCACCCTCTCAACCCCCGAGGTTTCAAACCGGTATGAAACCTAGTAATTTACCGGGGAAAAACCTATCGGTATGCAAACCTAGGTTTTTTCCACTGCCCTAGCCCTCGGGACTCGTGAGTCAGAGACACGGCGGACCGCGGTCCAAGAGATGGGATTGAAGATTCTACAGTAGCAGAGCTCACTGCTCAGACCATTCGCAGTAGGTTTCTGTCACCGGAGCAGCGGAGCTCATCTAGTGTAAGCCTTGACAGAAGGTGGTCCAACTTTTACACGACTAGAGTCGCGCTGAATATATTACTGAGAGAATCATGGAGCGTTTTCGAGGTATAGAAATCAGAATCTGCTCGACGCTCCATGAACATGAACACGTTTGTGATATCTTCTGCCCTTCATCCACTCAATTATGGTCGTTCCCCCATGTAGCTCTGACCACAGTTTCCAACTTCGACGATTCTGGTCGTTTCCAAAGGCTGATAATCACTAAGCATAGACACTTCCTTGACCGTTATGTACTGAACCTGAACATCTCATGATTCAATGGGGGCACCAGCCGCAGCACAACAAGGTGTATCTCGAGAGTGAACGAGTCTGGTCTGGTCAGACAGATACACCAGGGTGTCCGTCCGAGAGAGAAGGCTAAAGAAACATACATGTAGCCTTTCTAGAGTCCGCAGTAGATCGAGGAGAGCAACTGTAGGAAAATGTTGGTGCCCAAGAGAGAATCTCAAGTACGTTTCAGGAGCTTTTTGTTACACAGGAAAATATGCAAAGGCGAATGGTGGCTTGAAGCTGATGTTTCATGACGTTCTCTCTCAAGCAAACGAGAGTCTGGATGCTGGGTTACATTGTATACAGACTGCAATGTATAACGCGCCTGATAGTGTTTACAATGAGATTCCATCAGAGATTAAAGATTGGGATACGCACTGTTCAGTGAGTAGCATCCCTTGACAGGTTTTTGGCGTTTACAGCGACGAAGTGGTACCCAATGACCATGGCCATAGCCATCAAGCCTAGAGAGTTGGCGAGCGTCAACAGAGTGTTGTGTGAGATCATTGTCGGTGATCAGTAAGCTATATTGCAAGCGCCTGAAATTGGAAATGAGCGGTGGAGGCAGCAGAAGAAGGAGGGCGCACGAATGAAGGTGGTGGTCGGATTCAATGGCCTGAACACGTCGCGATTGCCCCTAATTATGATCGGAGCCTGCGGCCCGATGTGGACCTCTTGGACCGCGTTTTGGTGAGTTCTCTTTTGCCAGTGAGCACTGAGCACTGAGCATCACTCCCTGTTGCTCAGCTGAGGTGAAGGGGCGCGTCCTCATGCAGCGGACAACTATTCTGCGACTTTTCTGTCGGCGCGCTTCTGGTGGGCGACGATGGCTCAGCATGAATGCACGCAATCCAGAATACCTGGACATACTCGGCGACCGCTATGCGACGGACGAAATCACCAATGTCACCCCCGCCATTCTCAGCAAAATACCTCTCCGTCTCCACGCGCAGCCGTCGCACCCCCTCCACACATTGCGCACTATGATCGAGTCACATTTCCCGGACTTTGCCCACCTGTCTTCGCTCTCCCCTCTGGTCACCCCGCATAAAAACTTTGATGAACTCTCCTTCCCGGCGGACCACCCTGGGCGTGCAGTCACGGACAGCTACTACATCAACAAGGGCATGATGCTGCGTACCCACACCTCGGCGCACGAAGTGGAGGTCTTCGGGAAGGGCGAGGACAAGTGGTTACTGACCGCCGACGTGTATCGGCGCGACGAGATAGACGGCTCGCACTACCCCGTCTTCCATCAGATGGAGGGCGCGCGGATCTTCTCGACGGACGCGTCTGGGATACGCGATCTGCAGGAGGACAACGAGCGGCTCTCCCAGCATCTGACGCGCGCCGACATCATCATAGAGGACGTGGCGGACGTCTCCGAGTCGAACCCTGCCCAGCTCGTGCATGATCCCAAACACGCTGAGCTTGTTGCGCGGAATCTGAAGCTGTCGCTGAACAGCTTGATTCTTCATCTGTTCCAGGGCATTGGGGAAGCCTCGAAGGAGAACCCTCTCAGAGTACGATGGATAGAGACCTATTTCCCCTTCACTAGTCCCAGTTTCGAAGTCGAGGTCTTCTTCCGAGGCGAGTGGCTCGAGATTCTGGGGAGCGGGGTTGTACGACAAGCTACGCTCGACACCGCGAGTACGTTTCCTATTCACCTCACTCGACTCTCAACTGATGGTGTTATACAGAGGTATCTGACAAGATTGGCTGGGCGTTCGGACTCGGTCTTGAACGCATAGCCATGGTCCTCTACTCAATTCCGGACATTCGACTGTTCTGGTCGCAGGATCCCCGCTTCCTCTCCCAATTCACCTCCGGACAGATTACTACGTTCAAGCCGTATTCGAAATACCCATCTTGCTTCAAGGACGTTAGTTTTTGGACAGACCGAGAAGTTTCTATTCACGAGAATGACTTTTGCGATCTCGTGCGTGACGTGGCTGGAGACCTGGTAGAGGACGTCAAAAAGGTAAGGTTCTTGCCTCACATCTTGGGAACAGTGTCTTTATTGTTCGCAGATCGACTCATTTGTTCATCCCAAAACAAACCGGACAAGTTTGTGCTATCGCGTGAATTATAGGTCGATGGATAGGTCAGTTTCCGTGCACGTCATGAAATGCTAAATGCTGAGGTTTTCAGGTCTCTGTCGAACGAAGAGGTAAACACAATCCAAGAGCAAGTAGTTTCACGCCTACAAGATCAGTTCAGAGTTGAGATTCGTTAATTATGAAGTCATACACTACTTGGGAATATCTAACCGCCAACCATATAATATCACCTCTACGCACACCACGAGAATGTACAAACATGCAAAGGTCTATGACTGAGTCTCCTGGGCCACACCAACCTGAGCTGCGCGCAAGACACGGTCCTTGATCGTGTATCCGGTCTTTTGGCAGTCAATGACCGTGCCGGGCTCCTTGCCCGGTACGGGGGCTTGGTAGAGAGCCTCGTGACGATTTGGGTCGAACACGTCGCCGGTGGGGTCAAAGGGTTTGACGTGGTATTTGAAGAGGGTCTGGAGGAGCTGCCGTTGTGTTAGCTCGACTCCCGTGTACAGTTCCCGGAGGTACTGTTCTGGGGTTTTTGAGTCGGACGAGGAAGGTGGCGGCGGTGATGATGCTTCGGAAGATTCTGGAGGCTGCACCACGGACGAGGGAACAGATTTGAGTGCCAGCGAAAGGACGTCCACTGTCTCCAGCAAGTCTGTCGCGAAACGAGTGATGGCAAAGTCCCGCGTCTGCTCTTTTTCCCGAGCCGCGTTTCGCTGCAGGTTGAGGAAGTCAGCCTGGAGATAACGCAGGCGGCCCTATAATGCGTAAGCAAGAGTCAGTCCTCCGGTTTGCACAACGTGGTGGAGAAAATGGGCACGTACCATCAAGTCCACGGCCTCTTCCTCTTTGGCTTTCAGCTTTGCTGCTTCCGGAGAGAGCTGCTCAGCTTCCCTTCCGGACGTGTCTTTCGAGTCCGCCGCGGCATCCTCCTTCGCGCCTTCGGCCGTGCCGTTGGAGTAGAACCGCCGGGGGTGTGAGCGGGAGAGCGCGGAGGAGCGGGCGAGGGACCTGGACGACAGTGAAGTCGTACAGGCGCGGAACAGCTGAAGGGCACCCGAGCTCATCGTCGTCGTTGTGGGATGATTGTGGTCGTAAGTGGTGAGCGTGACTGGCCGGAACGAGAATTTTTCTGGCAGGCTGGCAGCCAGGCCCGATGATCCGACCGGCAGAACAACACGCCTCCAATTTTCCGTGTTGTCCCCTTCCAAAGTGCTGGGAATTCTCGCGGGGGAACTGCGTCGGGCGTACGTGTGTCTTCTCCCTAAAAGCACCCAGGCAAAACGTGCAGGCTCTCGCTGCGCTGCAGACGGCACACGCCACAGATGCTCCTACCAATTTGGCGGCGCTTGGCCAGCGGCGTAGCCGGCATCAATAGCCCTGCGGCACTCCGTAAGGGACGCCCAACTCAAAAACACGATAGCCTGCTTTATCTCTCTCCTCCATCTCGCACCATGGCCTCATCTGCAACCGCGACCCGTATAGATGGCACCGCCCTCGCAAAGTGCGTCTCCGAAGTGTACCTGCTTTTCATGGCTGATTTATCGTAGGTCCACCCGCGAGGCCGTCGCTGCACGTATCAAATCGATGCAAGAGACGTACCCGCGCTTCCAGCCGCAGATGGCCATCATCCAGGCCGGGGAGCGTCCCGACTCGTCGACGTACGTCCGCATGAAGGCCAAGGCCGCAGAGGAGGTCGGAATCAAGTTCAAGCACATCACCCTCCCCGCCTCGGCCACCGTCAGCGAGGTCATCGAGCGTGTCAAGATCCTCAACGACGACGACGCGATCAGCGGCATCCTCGTCCAGCTCCCCCTCGGCGAACACGTCGATGCAGAGGGCGAGCGTCTCGTGACCGAGGCTGTCAGTCCCGAGAAGGACATCGATGGGTGAGCACCGTTCGCCCATCCCGGGTCATATCTAATCCTCGTATCTCAGCTTCCATGCGTACAACATTGGCCATTTGTCATCGCGTGCCTCCGAGCCCCTCTTCGCTCCTTGCACGCCTTCAGCCGTTATTCGTCTTCTCGAGTCCACTGGCGTATCCATTCCCGGGGCCAATGCCGTCGTATTGGGCCGCAGCGATATCGTCGGCAGCCCTGTCGCCGCCATGCTCCGCAATTTGGATGCCACTGTGACCCAATGCCATAGCCGCACCAAGAACATCGAATCAATAGTACGTGCTATATGGAGCTACTCTTGCGTCCATGCTGATACTTATGTACTATATCTGCTTAGATCAAGACCGCTGACATTATTGTGGCTGCTATCGGTAAAGCAGAGTTTGTCAAGGGCTCTTGGCTCAAGCCCGAGTGCGTGGTTATTGACGTTGGAATCAACTATGTGCCCGGTAAGCTCGTTTTACGCGTCTTTCAACCTGAGTATTCACGCCATGGACCATCAGACGATACCAAGAAGTCAGGTCAACGTTTGGTCGGCGACGTAGAGTATGCAAGCGCTTCAACCGTCGCGTCTCACATCACTCCCGTCCCTGGCGGTGTTGGACCAATGACTGTGGCATTACTCATGGAAAACACCCTCAAGTCGGCTGAGCGCCTGTGGCAAGACTCGCGTGATCGCAAGATCAAGCCTCTGAAACTCGACATCCTCGAAAAGGTTCCCTCCGATATTGAAATTTCCATGGCCCAGACACCCAAGCCTGTCGTGCAACTCGCGCACGAGATTGGACTCCTTCCCGATGAAGTGGAGAGCTACGGCAAGTACAAGGCCAAGGTCGAACTCAGCGTTCTTGACCGCCTTGCTCACCGAACGGACGGTAAATACATTGTCATCTCTGGGTACGCATTTCACGCGGTTTCGCATACACTTTGTGCTCATTCCGTGTAGTATCACCCCTACGCCACTTGGCGAAGGAAAGTCGACCACCACCATCGGTTTGGCACAGGCTTTGGGCGCTGAACTCGGTCGTCCTGCTTTTGCATGCATTCGCCAGCCCAGTCAAGGCCCTACTTTCGGTATCAAGGGCGGCGCCGCTGGTGGAGGCTACAGTCAGGTCAATACAATGATCAACACGCAATGCAAACCATTTCTGATGGTATTTTCTAGGTCATTCCTATGGACGAATTCAATCTTCATCTTACTGGTGATATCCATGCTGTCACTGCCGCTAACAATCTGCTGGGTACGGATCCTTAGCTCTTAAAGTGACTTACTCTTACCCTGTTGCAGCCGCCGCTTTGGATGCACGTATCTTCCATGAGGCTACTCAGTCTGACAAGGTCCATTGATTTTGACGTGGCATATACGGACTGCTGACGTCTCCTAGGCGCTCTACAGTCGCCTGGTCCCCACCAAGAAGGGCAAGCGCGAATTTGCGCCATTGATGTTCAAGCGCCTGCAGAAGCTCGGCATCGACAAGACCAACCCCAACGACCTCACCCCGGAGGAGATCACCAAGTTTGCTCGTCTTGACATAGATCTCGAAACCATCACTTGGAACCGCGTTCTTGACACCAACGACCGTTTCTTGCGTAGGATCACCATTGGCAAGAACTCTACCGAGCAAGGACACGATCGCGAGACTGGCTTCGACATTGCTGTAGCCAGCGAGTGTATGGCTGTTTTGGCTTTGACGACGGGTCTGGAGGATATGAAGCAACGCCTTGGAGCCATGGTTGTCGCCACCAGCAAGAGTGGAGAAGCCGTCACTGCCGATGACATTGGTGTTTCGGGCGCTCTTGCTGTCCTTTTGAAGGATGCTATCAAGCCCAACTTGATGCAGACGCTCCAGGTAGGACTATTCACGACTTGATTACACTGCTGGTATGCTGACTGCACCATAGGGTACCCCCGTCTTCGTCCACGCCGGACCTTTCGCCAACATTGCCCACGGAAACTCCTCCATTCTTGCTGACCGTGTTGCCTTGAAACTTGCTGGTACTGAACAGGGAGACGCACCCGATCGTGTTGGATATGTCCTCACCGAAGGTGGCTTCGGTGCCGACATGGGCATGGAGAAATTCTGCAACATCAAGTGCCGCGTCAGTGGATTGAACCCGGATGCGACTATCATCGTCGCTACGACTCGTGCTCTGAAGATGCACGGTGGCGGACCTGATGTTACTCCTGGCAAAGCACTCCATGACACATACACCAAGGAGGACCTTGTGACGCTGAAGGAGGGATGCAAGAACTTGGTGAGGCACATCGAGAACTCGAAGAAGTTCGGTATCAAGGTTATTGTTGCCATCAACCAGTTCGCGTATGTGTTTTCTCTACTAGTCCTTCACCAGCTGACCGGAACGACATGTAGCACTGACTCCCCGGCTGAACTCGCTCTCGTTCGTGACGAGTCTTTGGCTGGTGGCGCCGACGCTGCAGTTGTCAGCAACCACTGGGCCGAGGGTGGTGCTGGTGCCCGCGCTCTGGCCGAGGCAGTGATCGCTACTTGCGAAGGACCGTCTGGCTTCAAGTTCCTCTATGATCTCGCCCTCCCCATCGAAGAGAAGATCTCCATCATCTCGAAGGAGATCTACGGTGCCGATGGCATCGAGCTGAGCGAAGTGGCCCAGAAGCAGGTCGACACCTATACCCGTCAAGGCTACGGAAACCTCCCGAGTGCGTATGCGTCTTATTGAGTGGAGCTATTACTCACCTTTCACTAGTCTGTATGGCCAAGACCCAATATTCATTCTCTCACGACCCCAAATTGAAGAATGTCCCTTCCGGTAAGTAATTCAGTATGGGTTCTATGTACATTTCTTGATGAGACTGCGCAGGATTCACTATTCCAATCCGTGCCGTGAAGCTCTCCGCGGGTGCAGGATTCTTGTATCCTCTCCTAGGCGACATGCAGACCATGCCCGGACTCGGGACAAGGCCCGGATTCTGGGAAGTCGGACTCGATCCCGAGAGTGGACGCGTTGTCGGACTGTTCTAAAAAGCCCTCCATTCGATTGTTGCAGGTAAGGTGTCTTGACACCCAACCGACGCTCTCAACGAGCCTGTATCGACATTGATGCTCTCAACGAGCCTGTATCGGCACGTATCTTCATCAGGTACAGTCACGACGTGGAGGAGCCGTCTCAACACGGGTTAGGGAGACGAAGGGCGCGCGTCCGTGGTATTTATGCTTGGGTAGATATCTAGAGTTTGCTAGATTGAGAATGAGGGATGTTTTGAAGGTAGTCACAAGTGCTTGGACTCCCTCTGGAAGGCATCGTTACACCGAGACAACGGGCTTCGAGGTCAGACGGTTGCTTGGCGCCTTGTCTGCAGCCTCAGTCCGCTGTCAACGTTCCGGTTTGCTCGAGGTTTCTCTCGAGATTTGTCCGTCTTTTTTCTGGTGGATACGTTGCATTGTATCTCTGAGGTAGCAGCGTAGCAGCTAACGTCAGCCAACACATAAGTAATACTTAAAGCTTCCGCATTCGCGTGCGCCAATCTTAGTGACGCAAAAACCTCCAATCAGCGACAGATAAGTTACCATCGACCAACATGTGCTTTCCTTCTGATCAGCTTCTACTGGTTCCTATGTCCACATGCACCGATGCCTTGACTCCCCCTCGTAGTACTTATGAGCTTGTTGGCGTAATGATGGACCTACCCATCTTGCTTCCTTCCTTCGCGTCATGTACCCGGCGGCACTAGTGCTCCTTTGGAGTGGATGGGCTCACTTGAGTTATGCTACAGTCCTCGAGAATTTTCAAGTTGCGCAGCCTCCTGTGGTACCTGCTGAGGCGCAGAAATGTACTGTCGAGATCTTTCGGTGCGTCCTCCATCTCTAAATCGACTGTTTACTGTGACTAATGAATCTTTTGAAGGCACGACTTCGCTAATTCTTATGGAGTGTATGCTCCCATGTTTCCTCATGCAACGACTGCCTCATTTCTCATTCATCGTTTAGTTCCGCTGTTACTGAGCTGTTGTGAGTGTCTCTGTATCTTATCGGTTGTTTCCACAGCTGATAGACGACGCAGGCCTTCTACAGACTGTGGCGCAGTTGGCTCGTGGTCCGCCATCACGCTCAACCTGACCGTGACGTCCAATGGAACGCAATACGATCGTCTAGGAGTATTCACTTTCCAAAATGTCGAAAGTAAGTGACGGCAATTCTTCGGATACATATGTGCGACGCAGCATTGACGCAAACATTGATAGTATGGCGCACTTCGACACCGGAACCCACGCGTGGGGATGGAATCATCTGGACATACATCAAGGTAGGTTGCCAGTCAACTTTGTCCAGTCTGCCTGGTGATTAACCTAGAAAGGATGTCACGCAATACATGCCTCTATTTGAGACTCCCGGATCGTTTGTGTTGCAGCTGGACAACATCGTACAGACAGGATTAGATGGCGTTTACTCCAGTATGAACCTAAATCGACTCTTTCTTGCAGCCTCCCACTAATACCACAGACAGCTGTTGTTTCGGTCACATACTACGCATCATCGGACGATGCCCCACCTGCTGCTAAGGCTGACCTCATCATACCCATTTCTACGATGGCCAATGACACTGGGGATGCTGCCTCAGTGCCACCTGCGTTTTCTGTACGTACTTCTGCTATTCTTTTTTGTGCGATCTTCACAGCTTCGCTACTGTAGCGCAACATAACTCTGCCTGTGAACACGGTCAAGATCTATGCAGAGCTCTTCGCTTCTGGGAACAGCGCAGAGGAATTCTGGGTTAGTACAGCTACTAGTAGTATGAAATGCAAGGCCTTTCGAGATTTCTGACGAATTCTGCAGTATTGGAATGCTGCAAATGACTACATTTCTGACCTTCCGTCGGACACCACGTACGGACAAGGGCCTTTCCGAGAAGTGCGTTTGTTGGTCGACGGTCAACTCGCCGGCGTCGCATTCCCATATCCCGTCATCTTCACAGGTGGTATCATTCCTTCGCTCTGGAGGTATGCCGATGTTGCAGTGTTATGCTCATTTTGACTTCAATGACCTCTCATAGACCTATAACCTCGTATGGCGCATTGGACGAACCGACATATTTCATCGACGTTACTCCATTTGCACCGTTGTTGTCGGACGGGTGCGTCTATCGATAAAGCCTTTTCCTAGGCTTCTCCGCCTTGACACTGAAGCGCTTGTAGTGAACCTCACACGTTCACCATAGATGTAGTCTCAGCCGAAACAGACCACAACATCAACTCAAACTGGTACGTCTCCTCCGAGGACCCATATAATCTTGACCCTAGAGTAATGGTAATCTAGGTACGTCTCTGGCTTGCTTCAAGTCATTACAGACTCGTCTTCGGAACCAACGACGGGAGAGATCACGATCTACGACGTCGAGCCATACGCCACTACAAGTGACTCCGGGGGGTCTTCAAACGGTGGTGCTGATGCGGATATTCTCATCAATGCTTCGAGAAACATTCATATCGAGTCGACCGTTGTGAGCGGTAGCGGTGAAGTGACGAAGGTCGTCTGGACGCAACAAATGCAGTTCTCAAACTACCAGACTTATCAGGATGATGCCTTCTATCAGGTCAGTCTTCATAACGAAAAGTAGAGCGAAATAATTAACTTTCTTCAAACAAGAATTTGACTCAGACCTCGAGAGGATTCTCGCTTTCAAAGCACAACGGGGAAACCGTTGTATCCGACTCATTCTCATATCCACTGGAGCTCACCTTGGGATACACAAATACTAATTATACCGGCTGTCAGCAATTGTCTTGACCATTCCTCCGAGCGTTCTGAACAAGATACAGGGCAATCAACCGTGGATCACTCGTATATTCGTAAAGTGCAACCAAATCCCCTGGTCTTGGGAAGCACTATTCGCAACGTTCAGAACACTGGTGAATAATCATCTTCTTCCCGACTCGGATGGAATTGCTGAATATTTGTCGTAGCTGGCTTCTTCCAGGTGGCCTCAACTGGTAACACAGGCAATGGAACGAGCGACAACACCTTCGCTTACGTCGACACGGCGGGAAACACATACAACCGCAAGGTCAATGCCGCGTACAATGTGATTACTCTGGATGAAATCAGTGGAAATCTGGCGTCTTCTTCATCGACCCAGAGCCAATCTACCTTCAAAGGCGCGAGCGACGATATCGAAACTAACGACCAAGTTCGTTTACCCGGGAAGGAATGAGCTCGGCCGTTTAGTCTATGTCTTAAATAGTTGCCTGTTTGTACTGCTGCATGGACAATATACCTGCGAGAATAGATGTTTGAGTCTAATCGTATGAATTTGTATCGTATGAAGCCAGTCCTGGGTAGTCTGTGTAGCCTTTGTACTGGTCGACATCCGGGGAAGAGCCATGCCGTGTGGTTCAGTCGGGAGCATTCGTCAAAGGCTTGCCATGCTTGAATCGCAGCGCTACATGGGGGTGAAGGATCCAAGGGATCCCAAAGAACACGCTTGCGACTTTCTTTTCTTCAATGAGTTCGCAGCCTCGTCAGCGAGAAGCCAAGGTTGCGCCTTCTTGTTGAGGGGCCCATATGGTCTACGTTGGAGTGTCGTAGGTCCTGCCTTGACCCGCAAGCCACAACCAGCCAATCAAACGAGAAGCGGGTAGTCAGACTCACAACGAATATCATTCCCAAGGTCATCGAGCATGAACATGTAGAGAATGCATTGTTAGTTTACAAAATGCCAAAGTATATGCGAGAATTAAATCGTAAAGTGTCATAACTTGCCTCTACCCAGCCTAATCCTCCCACACGTTGACTACTTCACTCTGATGTGTCATGGTAGAGACGTCCCTACGGATGGGATTGATGCGGGGATATACGAACTAGAATGGGCATCGTGAGTTTTGAGATCGACGGAAATAAGAAATTGTATTTACCCCTTCGTTGTATTCCCGCATGACTCCAGCCGAAATAATCTCCCTGTCTTTGACAAGGAGATTGTAGGATACCGCGAGGGCGTGCAACTTGAAAGGATTCAGCAACAAAAACGAGAGATGGCGGTATACATACCTGAAGACCCACGATACCCATGATCAGGATCATGAGAATCCAATTTGACGATCCAGTGGCCATCCACAGGAAGGGATGCACGGGAGAATATATACAGAACAATCTCAAGTCGCGATCGGCTGGGCTCCATGCCTCCAGCTGTTGTATCCGTGAAGACTTCCGTGGTAACGACTTACGGGAGCCGGAGGGACTCCATCCAAAGAGGAATTGGCATATGGCGACCACGCCAGCCCACACTCCGCCGCTGAGGCGCTCAAAGAGAGTTGGCAGGGTCAGTGGCTCGAAATCTAGTTCCGCTTCGACGTATTTGGCATTGGGAGACGACACGGGCTCGGACTGTCGATGAAAGTCGTATACTTTCGTACGCGTGAAGAGCAGAACCGCGTTTCCGAACGCGGCGAGCACGAGGCAGAGGGTGACGGGTAGGGTCTAAGGTTATGGTCAGCCACAAAAACGGCGGAACACGCGTGAGCGTACCCAATCAAACAGCGAGAGACCGTTTGCCTCGCGATGCATGTTCTCCCACCCTAGGTCCGAGTCTGGCACTTCCCGGACTTGGCTGACGCGCACACAGAGATGCAGGAAGTGGAGGAAGCCACCGATGATGGCGGCAGTGGTCTTCGGCTCCGGCAGCGGTACATTGTTGGGAAAGATAGATAGCTCAAAAGCCACCCTGGAAGGGAAGTCTGACACTCTGGTTGCGCGTCAGAATGTTGCAAAAAATCCACGCGCAAAGAGACGCACTTTTGTAATAATGTTTTTTTGCGGACAACAGCTCTTCGAGGCGTGCCAAACTCGCTTGGACGTGGCCCGTTTCTGTTGCGCGGCGTGGAGAACGGCGGTGGTTGCCTATTCCGGGCTGCGGCCCAGTCGAAGGGCACCGAGGACGAGATTGAGGCGGTTGAGGCGGGCGAGTGGTACATTGCAATGGACGGGCGTGGTCGGTTATTGCGCGGCGTGACGGGAGCGCGCTGCGCGTGCGCGGGAGACGTTTGTGCGCTCGCCTGGGTCTGCGTCTTTGCCTCAGCAAGGCGGCGGCGGAAATCCATGGTGGTTGAAGGCAAGGACTCGGAGGCGCGAGAAGAGTGGCAAGCAAACCTGTGGTCACGGGCTAACTGAGCGGCAATCGCCGTGCGAGTGGTTCGTTTACCAAACAAAGGCAGAATTTGCTGGGGTCTTTCGAGAATACTCTTATCTTTTTGCAGTAATGATAGGTTTTCTGCAGTAACATTGACTTCAATCTCGCGGCAAAGAAACGTTCTGAAAATCCGAATAGCAAGAGCACCGTGCGGTGGCTGTGCAAAGTATTACACGTGTTTGCCACGTGCATGTTGGTATCCATTTAATTTGGAATTTTCATTGTTCACTTTGCCCCCCCACGAAGCGTCACCTTCCCCCGTCTCTTCACCACGTCTCAATCTATCCTCCGCACCCAGACCACATCCTTGTCGCCCAGCTCATCAGTAAGGTATGCTTTTCTGTCTGTTTATCTGGCCCAGGACCCATAGTTCCCAGCGTCAGGATGGCCCAACCCTCGTCCTCCCACCACCGAGACGGCGAACGGCATCGCAGTGACCGTGAGCGGACCTCCTCACGCCACCACCACCGCACGATATCCTCGACGACCCTCCTGCTTGTACTTTCCCTCATTCTGGCTGTTCTCGCAGTCATGCTTTCCCTGCCCAGCAGTGGGTCGGGTTCCGCAGCCGAGCCAAGCTCAACTGGCATCTTCAGTGCGCTCAACCCCAAGCGCGCCCAGCAGCTTGTCTCCCGTGAGGCCGCCGTCACCCTCAGAGAGGCCGAGGTCGCCCGCAGAGAAGCTGAGCTTCTCGCCGGTGCCCCAGGCGGTATCCTCCCTTCCCCATCTGCCGTCCTCTGCCCTGTGTGCCCTACATCGACCGCTGTAGAGACCATCTTTGCCCCGGCACAAACTGTCATCAAAGAGATCGTCAAGGAGGACTCGTTGACGCCTCCTGGCTGGCAAAGTCCTCGCATCGATGAAATCCTCGATCGTGAACTCAAGGTTGCGGAGCGGGAGCGGGATATCAGCAAGCGTGAAGAAAACTTGAACAGACGTGAGCACGACGCCTCTCGTCGGGAGAGCTGGATCATGGAACAGTTGATGTAAGTTTTGATCCTTTTTATGTTCTTTATCTGACTTTGCCTTCCAGTGCTCTTGGAAACGACAGCCCCGCCGTTGAGGAGGAGTACTTCTACGAGCCCTCTGGGAAGCGTAAACCCAAGGTACCGCCACCTCTCCCGCGCCGCTCCGAGCTTTGAGACGAAGGAGGCTCCGACCTTTATGCTGCATGTATAGTCCGTATGAGTCCCATCTGTGCCCCTCCCTATCCCTCCTTCGTCCGGGCTTGGGGGACTATCGGTGTTTTCTCTCTTTTGTCCCCCTCGTCACTTCGTTCGACATGGCCAGGCAACAGGATGGAGTCGCGTTTCCACGCTAGTCACGATCGAACGCGATCGACGACTTGTCGTGTTGTCCGCACGTGAAGGCTTCCCCGCAGCCTTTTGATTCCACGGGCCGTTTGTTGTGTTTTTGTTCCGTGGAACAGAGTTGCCTGGCCATCGTCCCCTTTTGAACCATCGCTCCCTTTACAATCAATCCTTCCGAGCTCCGAACCCATGCTGACTCTTTTCTTTGTTTCTTTCAGTATCAAGAACTCCCTCCTCTCGTCGTCTCCGAAGTACAATATGAAACCGAAACCAAGACCGTTGTCCAGACTCAATTCGTCACTGTTCCCCCGCCCGCCAATACCCGTCTCGCCGCTCATCCGGCACCGGAAGGATCCGATCATTACTCAACTGCCCCCAGTCCTCGCACCACTGCGATTGAAATAATCACAGAGGAGGAGGATGACGAGGATGAGTATGAGGAGCCCTCACCAGCCAGGGTGTCGCGCTCACGACCCACACGGCCGCCTGCGAGGTGGTTTGGCGGATGGAATTGATCTGGTCTGAGGTTTTACGTTTCATGTTCCTTTCTTGCTTTTATTTACTTACTTACATATACTGATACATTTATCTCCTCCTTCCCCTTGACGAACTCGTGCTTTCCAGTGATGTCTTCCTGCTACTTACATTCACCCATGACCATTATACGATTTACGTCCCCCCGATTACTTACAAGTAGGTAGTGTGTAGAATAGTTCTTAGGAATACGATACGTTAGGAAAATGCATGGGCTGTATTTACTATCTCGAACGCTGTGAGGATGTGTTAGTCGAAGTAAGGTAGAAGGATGGTCCCGATGCTTTTTGTTCGCAGTTCTCAATGCTTTGACTTCCTGAGGGCAAGGGACCTTCAGTAAGACTGTGGGTCGACGAGTATGAGTGAGTGGTGTAGCTATAATGGCAGTGGTGATAGTTTGGTCTCAATAACACGCCAACCGCCTTTGTCTTGCCGCCCGGCGCCAATTGTTGCTCTGATCGCCATTGTCCACACTAGCCTCTATAGCTATCTATTGATTGTTGGCCTCGTTTGGAAACTAAAGTCGACCTGTAATTGACCCTGGTGCGTCCACTGATACTCCCCATTGTTCTGTAGTCAGATTTGTTTGTTTGTGAATGCAGCGTCAACATCATGCCTCCTCAAATAGGCCGGCGACGCGAGTCAACCGTCTGCCTAGTATCCCACCGCTTCGAAGAGACGTATTGCCGTCAAACAGCTGATGATGGATGGCACCGATTCTGAGCTGTCGCGCTCTGTTGCAGCAGCATCCACACAATCCTCGTTCGACTTGAAATATCTTCCGAACATTGCATTGGTCGCACAAGCACACTCTAACGACGGTGATGTCGACGACGCGCCTCTTCCCGACTTTGACAAGCTCGAAGGCCTGCTCAGTTTCCCCGAGGATGCTGACACAGACATCTACGGCACCACCTCAGCCTCCACTCCCGTGTCTTTGACTACTGCCTCCTCAGAACCCGGTCACGCTGCTTCACAGAAGCCGCCCGCTACCTCTACCATTGTCCCGAATCTACTCCCACTATCCCGTCTTGACGCCAAGACTACTGCAAAGCGCGTCGACATGCAACGCGATATGATGCAGGGCAAAACCACTGGCGGAACCTACGAGCGCCACTTCAACAACTACGCGCGCTACCTGGACATGATGAACTCTCAGCATAAAGACGATCCAGAGTGGGAGTTCACTCCCGCCCATCCCATCACACCCGCTAAGGTTGCTGAATTTCTGGCATACGAAACGAAGCGAAACAAGGTATGGATCTCTCTTGTTCACATTATACTGGATTTCTGAGGATAGCCAACAGCGCAAGCGAAACAGTGAAGATACTGATAACTCATCCCTCGGCGCGGCCTCCATTATACTGAGTGTTACGGCTCTGGAGTGGCATCGGAAAAGCAAGCTCCACGAGGATGAATATCGCAGATGTCCTGACGCTCAGAGACCACTTCGCGATGACCCTCGCATCACTGCCTTTGAGGCATCAGCTAAGGCCGGCGAGCATAAGCGTCGACAGGAGGGACATGTACCGAAAGGTCAAGGGACAAATGAACGTCAGTAAATTTCTGTTGTACCTTCTGCAGAGTTTTCAATCATACACAGATGCGTACACCCCACTGGAGGTCAAGAAGGTATCGCTACATCTTCTGCACGCCTCAGAACATGACCAGCGCGTCACAAAAAACCAGCTCTATATTGGCCTGCGCGATCGGGCCATGTTCTTGACCTCTACGAACATGGCTTTCCGCGGACAGTCAACCCGCAATACTTTGCTTTCTGACCTTGGGATTCGTGACGTGCCCATGCTGGGCCTCTCTGATACTGCTGTCATCAAGGTCATTTACTCTTGATACAGGCTTTCCGCAGATCTTGACGAGACTCTAGGCAATGGAAATACGACTTGATAGCAGCAAGTCAAAACTTCACACCTCTCCAGCCTTTCGTCACCAGTATGTTGAACTCTGTACCTTGGGTGCGATGGCGTTCTATCTGTGGACGCGATATCAGATTGTCTGCAAACCACTCCCCGTTTTCGCCCCAGATTACATCAGTTCTCAGGCCGGTGAATATGGGATTCGAGAATGGTACAGAACTTATCTTTTCCCCGGGTCTCATAGCGAGACTAGCCCGATGTCATACGAAAGTAAGTCCCAAACGAATATAACCTACTGAATCTGGAGTTGATAACTTCACTTAGATCACCGCGATCGTGTTCTGGGCATGCACAAGGCCAACGACGTCAATATCCCTATCAGTAAGGCTACGTCCGGACGTCGAGGCTATGACGCTACAGATGTCGAACACTACAGCCTTCCTCGGGAAAAACTAGGTGAGTTTGCCACTGTCTGAGGCGACGTTGATCTCATGGACTGTTCAAGATCCACCACCAGAGCTCCTGAGTCTGATCTATCCGTGGATTGAGAGGGAGTATGCAGATTTCCGTGAACGGCGCCAAAAGCTGGGACGTGTCGCGCAAGATTTTGCTCTACAATCTTTTCTCGACCTCCTCCTTGAATTGCGCCGTATCTTACTCCAGGATGCCGCCATCCTCTACGCCCAATACCCAGGAGCACCCATCTTCCAATATTCTCCACTGAACACACAACAATTTCGCGATTTCGCCGTCTCATCTGTCGAAATTATGTCTGCTGCCGAACGCAAGGCTCAACAACAGCTTGCCCAGCTTCCGGAAACCTTTGCCAACATGTTGCGGGACACCGCCGTTGCCCATCAGATTGAGATGGAGAAGATGCGACTTGAGCTACGACGGCAGGGCGAGATGATCGAAGACTTTGTAGCTTCTGTCTCGAATGATAGCGGTAATCCCCGTGGCACGAAGCGGCGTAAAGGTCAGTTTCATTATGCTCTTTATCATGTCTCTCCCCTGATTCGCCCCAAGTATCGCCTCTGCCTATTGGTACCGGTCTATCATCCACGGTCTCTATACGGGGAGGCTCACAACGGGAGCCACCTCCCCCGGTTCCACAAACATCACCTGCTATTCCAGTACTCGCGGCGTCTGGCACTCAGACTAACAACGATGGCGTCGGACTGTCACAACCTCAATCTCCCCTACCTCAGCCTTCACCAACTCCAGCCACAGTCGATTTCGTTAGTACTCGAGGCGAGCAATACGCCCATAGCGTCTTACCGTTCTCGGTTGATGTAACCGAGCGTGAACATCAGTCCCGTAACCTTGAGGCGCTGGAGACAAAGTTCACGCCTGCCAAATTGCATCGTCATCGTTTCACTTGGGACTCTTCACGTCGTGAATGGGTCCCAGTTTACGCCTTCTACGTCCGGCCCTCTGGTACAGCCTCTGTCAAGGACGTGTGGCACGAGCACGTCTCTGGCATCGACGGACAACTTTCAATCCAAGAGATTAGTTCACAGTGGGGAACACGCTGGCGTCGGGCCTGCTCGGGCCTCAAAACAGAGCAGTCTCGAAGGAAGAAGATTACGGACCTGATGGACAAACTTGTTCACGTCAAGAAATGGGAGGAGGTCCGAGCTATCAAATTCATCGAAGACGCCTTTGCTCGAAGTGAAGGCAGTCGACCTTGTACAGCGCGAGCGGTACACGATTGGATGATAAAGAGGAAGGACGGTATCTCGAATGTCGAGCAGCTGTATTCTGACGCAGGACTGTAGCTAGCAACGTAGTATAGAGAATGAGAACTGTATTATGGCCCGAAAATTTGTACAGTAAACTAAGTATCCCACCCTCGATGCAAGTACGGGCATATGAGCGACGCATATGAAGCATAGAGCATAACCTAATCGACGCCCAGTCAAGCCCACTAGTCAAAATATTGAGTCCGGCGTCGCCAACGAGATGACGGCGCAAGTGGAATGGATGTTAACTCGCGTTGTATCGCCCAGAGTTACGACTGTTTGAGTATCGGAGGACCGTCAGATCCGATGATATACGATGGGTGTCATGGGTATCATGTTCGCAGACACGGCAGGAGGCTGGAAATTTGGAAGGACTTGTAACATTCAATTCATTAGGTATGTCAAGTAAAACTTAGTGATCCACGAAAGCAAAGAAAATGTAGCGAGGTAGGCAATTATTCTAACGGCGTAGGAGTAGCGGTCCATAAGCTCTAGGGAGGAGATCTCTACGGAGTTGGTCCATGTAACATAATAGCGTCGTTAGCGTCAGAAGACAACATATCTAAGAGGACCACTCCTTCAGCTCGACTTGGCCTTACTCGGGTTCTTTGAGCCTGCCTTGCTCGGACTCCGTGAGCCTTTCGGTACCCTCGCCAGCCAATAGAAGAACAGTGCTCCAGCGATGTTCACGAGGATATAGACCCAGAGGATGCCGTAGTTCCTCCAGCGATGTTCATACACCGAGCTGACTCGCGTCAAGAAGGTGTTGGTGGTCGTAACAGAACAGAACTCGCAACCGCTGGTGGCGTTGGGGTTATAGACGGTACCGTCGCCAACAGCCGCGATGTAGTTGGTCATATATTCCCCGCAGGTCTTGCCACTGGGAGGATCAAATGTGGCGATTTCGATGGAAGAGCATTTGGCGGCAGTATTGGCAAGCCCAGTGGATAGCATGGCGTCCACCAGGTAGGTGAAGGGTGAGACGCGGTACATGAAAATCCAGAAGCGCGGGAAGTCGTCAGGGCCGGCGAGCACACTATAGAGAAAAACGTTAGATGACTGCAGGTCGAAAATCAACAAACGCTACTCACCCACAGAACAGCAGGCAGAGGGAGAACAACCTTCGAAGCTGAGTCAGTCGAGTCAACAGGAGGAGAGATGATGGAGCCTCACATGTTCGCCATGTTTCCTCCCGTTTCTGGGGTGTCAACACCCGCAATGATCATGTGCGTGAACGTCGAAGTGAAAAGCAAGAAGCTCAAGATAAGCAAGAACATCAACGCGCTTCGCTCAGTCACGGAGTCTGTCGCTTGTCCATTGTGATTCAACCCGATAGGATAGAACCACGCGAGGAAAATCAATAAACCCATGAGGGCGTTCCAAGGAAGCTCGGCGGTGATGTTTGCAAGCATGAATGCCTGCCACGAGTAGGTTTTCGATGGACGCTCCCGCACCTCATAAAGCGAGCGCTGGGTAACGAAATGAGGCATGATCTGGTTGACGAGATTACCGAAGATGGTGAGGACTGCAAAGGTGGTAAGAACAAAAAAAAAAAGAGAAGAAGTAATGGGTCGACTCACGCATGAAGATACTGAACATCTGGTTTTGTAAGCCTTGGAGAGTATTGTCTGCTTGATAGAACGAGAAACCAACGAAGAGTGCCTAAGCGCAAATATGAGACCCTGTCACTAAAGCAAAAGAGGAAAGTACGCCGTACCGTGAGGACAGAGAGCGCCGTCTTGGAATAAATGTAAGACGGTGTACGCCAGTATTGCTGGAAGACACGGTAGGTGCAGACAAGATACTGGTTCCACATCGGTGCGGCAAACGGCCTCTTCGCCAGTTTATCTTCTCCGCCTCCCGACTGCGCAGGCTTAGCATGCTCCCTCTTCACCCTTAGCTCATGCTTGACCTTGACGAGCTCATCACTGTTCCTCCAGGCCTCGACATAATCACGGTTCGCAACCGCGCCAGGAGCAGCACCAATGACCTGTTGAAGAGTTAGAGTTGGGACCAAGTCTGCCACTATACAATCACTGACCTGGAGCATCCATTCGGCAGGATTCGCTTCTGGGGGACATTTCGATGCCCCTTTCGATTCGAAGTAGTTGATGAGCGTGGAAGAGTTGGGTCCGATATCGCCATAATAAACGGTCTGACCGCCACGAGCGAGGAAGAGCAGGCGATCGAAAGACTGGAACAGAAGTGCCGACGGTTGATGGATGGTACAGAGGATAGCCTGACCGTTCTCAGCTAGTTTACGCAGGAGCGTACAGATGGACCACGCCGTTTGACTAGGTGAGATATTAGCATGTCACCAAGAACACCGGGAAGGTCAAAGCGCACCTGTCGAGACCAGACGTAGGTTCGTCGAGGAACAGCAGTAGCTGAGGTTTGGCGGCGAGCTCAACCCCGATGGTCAAACGCTTCCGCTGCTCGACGTTCAAACCCTCTCCAGGAACACCAACGACGGCATCTGCATACGCCTCCATCTCAAGCAAGCGAATAACCTCGGCAACATATTCAACTTTCTCCGCTTCGCTGACGTCCTTCGGCTGCCTGAGACGCGCACTGAACTCGAGCGCCTCCCGAACAGTTGAGGTTTGGAGATGCAGATCCTGTTGCTGGACATAGCCAGTCTTGCGCTGGAAAGCATCGTCGCGTTCATGACCGTCTACAAGCATGGAGCCAGTGACCACACCCATGGTGACACGTGAAGCGAGGACGTCGAGTAGTGTTGTTTTACCCGCGCCAGAGGCACCCTATGAACAATGCTGAGATAAGAAAAAGACGTCGATGCAGCGGAAGGATGCACGTACCATCAATGCTGTCAAAGTACCAGGCTCGACCCAACCGTTGACTTCATCCAGCAACCTTCGTGGTTCGCCTTTGATCTTGATATCGTAGCAAACGTCTTCCCAGTGGAATATCGCAGTCTGTTTCTGGATCTTTCCGACTGCCTCGTCTTGGCCTTTGGTCACGTTCTTGTAATCTGTACCCTTCGACTCCTCGTCATCGTCGCCATCCTTGACAAGCGAAGGCGGTGTGCGTCCACGTCGGAAAACAAGCACCTCGCCCTTGGACTTGGCGGCGGTAATGTATTCTGTCGCAAGAACGTAGACGGCACAGAAGAAAATAATGAAGGCCCAGAGAATGCCATAGTTTCTGAAAAGAACCTCAGATACTCGCACGTAGGAACAAACAACAAAGGAGAACTGACCGCCAGAGATGGTCCCGTGTATACTTGTATGTCAAACTCAAGTACTTCGTCCCGTCAACGACGGAACTGCCCGCATCCGCACCGGCAGTCAGACACACTCGACTTGCAGCAGGAACGTTCTCGTAGCCCGCTCCCATAGGAACAAATGCCGCACATTCATAGGTCCTCCCGGCAAACTCATTGACCATCAGGCCCTCGAACGCGTACCCGATCGGATCCAGATAGTTCAGCCACCTGAACCACACCACCATTCCGCTCGTGGGGATCGTGAAACCAGTATAAATGACCAAACCAAGGATGATGATGGCGGCGGGTGCCATAGCCTGCGAGATGGTCCGTGACAGGGCACCGATGGTACGGAAAATCATGGACATGGCAAGCGTGCACGTGAACGAGAAGAGCAGGAAGATGAAGAAAGCCGAGGGGGTGCGACGAAGATTAGGCATGAAGTAGATGACCAGATTGAAGCCGAGTGAGTTGAGGATCTTGGAGGGCATGTCACAGAGCATAGCAGCGAATGCTTCCGCGGAAGGGTGATAGAAGGCCATACGAGAGTGCTTTTCGACAATTGGACGTTGTTCCCATAGTGTCAAAATCTAAATCAAGTTTATCAGTCAACGTGACAAGGAACACTGCAAGCAAAGAGCTGACCTCAAGAGCAGAGCTGAACGCGTTCATAAGAATAGCAAAGAACAGCAGGGCGCCGCGACTGTAGAAGGTAGCGGTGGTGTTGTCCATGTTGAAGAAGATAGAACCAATGATAAGCGAGAAGATGAAGTTGCCGAACAACGCGGTGAAGAAGAGCGTCATATCACCGCGAAGACGCTGGAAACCGCGCGTTAAGCACAAACGAATCTGCATCGGGAACGAGATCGTATATGGACTCTTCGCTCGCCTACAGACCGAGATACGTTAGCATCTGGAACGTTATGAAAGATAGAAGGACTTGCATTCCCTTTGCCTGGTCCCTCTGCCTGCTTGCTCTGAAGGCTTCCAACTGCTGTCCGCCGATAGGGTATTCCTTCTCAAAGCTCATGATATCGTCCAGAAGTCTCCTCCTGTCGTCGCTTTCCTGCCAGACCTTGGCGAACTCGTCCGGAGTACGGGGCACGCGAGACTCGAAGCCAGGGCGCACCTGCCGCTCGGCCGGGTTTGTGAGGGACGTCAGGAAGTCGGCCGTGGTCTGGCGCTCGGGACAATGGAAGCCCATGTCGACGAAGAACCTCTTGGCCATGGTCGTGGGGCCGAAATAGATCTGTCTGCCTTCATAAAGGACAACAGCCTTGTCGAATATCTGCACAAACGCTCAGTAACCAAGTACAAAAGGTAACGAGAGATGGACGTACATCGTAAATGTCTTGCGATGCTTGATAGATAGCAACCACGGCGGTTGCACCCTGGTACTTGGTCGACAAGCGAACAGTCTTAACAAACTCTAATGCAGTCGCGGAATCGAGACCACGCGTCGAGTTGTCCCAGCACTGGAGAGGACTGCCGCTGAGGGCGACTTCGGCGATGCTGACACGCTTCCGCTCTCCACCACTGACACCACGGATGAAGTCGTTGCCAACTTTGGTATTGACGGTATGGCTTAGGCCAAAGACGGCCATGACAACATCCCGCATGTGTTCGGCCCACATATCACGACTGATACCAGGAAGACGTGTTCGGGGTGCACGGGCACGGGCCGCAAATGAGAGTGTTTGGCCAACAGTGAGGTTAGGGAAGTGAACATCGGTCTCTGCGTTGTAGACGACCTCACCGCGGAAGTCACGATGCATAGTCTTCCATGGGATACCTTTTACCAGGAAATGTCAATGTAAGACCAAAAGCTGGGCTCATGACAGACCTTGATAGTTGATCTCGGCGTCCTTTTGGACGTAGAATCCGTGAGTTTCACCAGCCAGAGACTGTTATCAAACTGATTAGAGAATGAGCAGACGGCGACATCAGTGGCGTACCTTCAATAGGGTAGTGCATCCACTGTACAAGGAATTATATGATCAACGAACGTCGACGTGAATGTAGCGCGGCGTGGCATACCTTCCCGGTCGTCCGAGCACGACCAACATCTCGCCAGGCCGTACAAGACCCTCGAAGTTGCGGAGAATATCAATGCGTCTCCCCCGCCCGCCGTTTCCACCGACGATACCACTGACCAAATCTTTCACCATGGTCGGCAAGTCCAGAAGCACGTTGCCCACTGTGGCCTGATGGTCCGTGGCCTTTCCATAGCCATACACACTCAGGTTGCGGTAGCTCACACCAGCTGTGCGCGTGCCGTTGTCGTTGAGAGACAAGACAGTGCGAATCCACCGATGGTAGTCAAATTTGCCAGAGCTGGGGTTCATGCGCGGGTCATGGGAGCCCTCGAAGGGATTGTCGCCCTCACCCAGATGCGCGCCCGCGTCGCTTGCGATGGTCGCTGTGCGGGCCAACTGCACCACCTCCTGCTCCAGCGTTGCGCTGCTACTCCGGTCGTCGATACTACTCCCATCACGATACTCCTTCTCTGACCCAAGTTCGCGTGTCTTGTCGTCGCTCATCGTGGTCGGCGCCGACAAGCTGAACAATAATACACGGGAAGGAGGGTGGGCTTTTGGTCGGCGCCAAGGAGATGTTGGCAATGAAAGGGAAAAGTTGGAAAGCACCAACAGCCAGTTTCTCCAGGTTTTGCACCATGTCAAGGGCCGATGACATGGGGGTTTAACGTCAGCGGTAGGCGGCGAGATTCAAGCGCGACCAAACGATCTGACCCTGTCGGCCCGAGACGCCACGTTGAGATTGCCCAGGACTCAAGTTATGCTGTTGAATTATTGACACTCTCTCGCAGTCAACACCTCTGTGAAGCAAATGTGTATAACTCGTAGGTACTCAAATTCTCTGGCAACTACTCAGACTCAGACTGTATCATGCGACACCCTGCAGCAGCATCTGAGACGTACGAGTCTCAATTTCAAACTTACCCCGTATGTCCAGACTCCAGCAGTGCCAACTGCCAAGTCGTATTCGTTCTTCCAACCTCCATTCACCGTGACCAGGAGCAGGACTTCTTGGATCCACAGTTATATAACTCTTCATACATATTGCCGAACGTCTGGCACATTTACTTAGTAGGAGTCGACTCAACTTCTCTCAACTTCATGGCCAGGTCATAGCTTGTACTCGAGTACAATTAATCTCCTCAATAGAGCTCAAGAGCCATGCACTGATGTTTTCGACCCTGTCTCTGATTGCTACTTCTGCCCGACGTGTACCACAAGCGCTCTATTCGCCTTCGAACGTTTGGGCCCTAGATCTCAAACCTGTTCGGATGACTCAAACCGTAAGATGCGCCACACATCGGACTTGAAGTTGATCATCATAAAAGAGATACTTACCGGGCCCCGGGGCCCGAAAGGTAGAAATTCCGTAGAATGTATACACCAAATATTAATGGGCTTAGCGATCGATCTTCTTGTGTTGTTGGGTTGTTGATATCCAAACTGAGGACAGTGAGCGGGCCGTTGACTTCGAATTAGCATTGATGATTAGGCAGCAGATGTCAAGATAGCGTCGACCGAGAGACCCACTCTCCGAGTCGGCACTGCGCCGCGTGTCGCGAAATGATCTCTTGATCATCAGTGTGTAGTGAGACTGTTACCATCTGACGATTACATCCCCGGGCCAGAATTCAATGATAGCAGTCTTTAAATGTGACTTTTATCTGGCTACGCAGTTCACTCGTCTGGGATTTATTCGTGTGCATGTGTCCCCGGGTCTTTCGGCTCTCCGCAAGTTCTCCAGTTGAATATAACAGGACACTTCTGAGGCTTCAAGCCGCTTTGATGACGGTATACTTCAGAGGTGAGTTATGACTCACAAAGGACCTCAGCTCAATTAGCGTGGCCGCATGTCCTACCAATCTCCCAATTCCGGACTGTTCTCAGTCTGAGAAACGTCCAGCGGTTCCAGGTGGCCGAGGACATTGTGGGGTCGTTTAGTTGACCACGTTCTATCACGTTAGCGGCCCTTCCTTCGAAGCAATGCAAAGTCTGATAGTACAGGTGTGTCGTTTGGATGACCAGATCCGATCCCGTTAGCGAGCCCGACAAGCCATTGAAGCAGAATTTCCGAACTTGTGGAATTCTACTGCGATGCAAATCCGATGATTATAGCGACAGAGAGATATAGAATTGACCGAGGATTCTGAGTTGACAATATGAAGAGCCGCATGTCAAATTTGAGCTGCCGACTGGTGTACACCAATTGATACTGGAACGTTGGGTCTCAATAATGAAGAAGTCCATCATCGCTGCAGGCCTGGCATGACCGTCGCCGAATAATTTTCCCTCTAGAATGACCGTGCAAGATAGGCGGGTTGGGGGTCGTATCGTCATGAAGAAGCTGTCGAGTGTATTTGTCACCGAGCCTCGAATTGAACCACTGTCACGCAGAGCTGTTGAGATATGTTAAGCCGCAGAAAAGAGACCAGAACGCACTTCGTTTCGTTCTCTTCTTGTACATGATCCTATGGCCGCATTCTCTGCAGCGGATGGGCTCACGCGCTTTGATTTCGTTTTTGGCGCCGCAATCTGTGTGATCGGCAAGTTAAGGAGTGACACTGCACAAGTCAAGACGAAACGCACCAGCGCAAAGATATTCCATGTCGGGTTTCTGCGTCGCAAATCCACCGAATTGGTGGTCTCGGTTTTGTTGGTTGTTGGCTTGGTCCATGACGGGAAGCAGCAAAGGTATGATCGAGTCCGAATTGGGAAATCAACACTTTTTCGTCGGTCGATCGAGACGTGATCCGAATCGGGAGACCCGCTTTCTTCAACTTTCTTCAGCGCGTCCAAGTGCTTCCGACAATGAACCGTACATTTATTTGTTGCAATACCCACGGTGTATCTTGGTACAGATCTCACGCCTTGTGCATGCCGTGACCATGCAGCCCTGTCCCTGATGCCCAAGGGAAGGAGATATATATCAATCAACCTTTTCACTGACCGCCATGGGCTCAGACACACCGTGTTCTGTGAGGCGCCCGACATTCACCTTGACTACAAGTACTGACATTATGACCAGCTTACTGGCGGCTGTTACTACTCGCACAGCGACATAATTACTATCTGGCTGGAACGCTCAGAACACGACCTTTCAGACGCGCGGCTGGTTCTGCCGTCAAGTGATATTTTGAAACGGCTACAGTACTGCCAGGAGGAAATTGAGGCTTCTCAAGATCTCGTTCTTCTCGTTCCACGAAATGAAGACGGGGAGATTGACATCGAGGACTACGATGGACCTGGTATGCACTGCCGCTCTTTCCTTGGCCACGCGTCCTTAGTGACAATGATCGTATGCTCGTAGTACCCACCTCATCCACCCCCGAGTCGATTGCCGCAGTCTTTAACTTCACCATTGGCGACAATCCGGATCTCAGTGGATTTCGCATCAAGAAGTCCCAGGACGACGATCGAGATGAAGACGAAGACGAAGACCTTGACGTCTCTATGTACGCCGGCTACAATAAGCACTACATCTTCCTCTATACGTATCGTATCCTCGTTGGTCGATTTCCTGAGTTGGAACCCCACATCATCTACGCCACGATGGCGGACCGGCGGTTTGTGCAGGACCCTGAGAATTGTAACATGGTGGACCAGTACGCATTCTATCACCATGTCGCAGACGAGGATCAAAAACCAGCGGGAGATGAATTTGACGACGTTGGGATTGCACAATGTTTCTTTATTCAGTTGTTGACCGATGAGAGTCGGACGGAGGACCAAAGGGTCCAGGAGGCATGGTTAGGGAAAGGCAGATTGTACATGCATTGCCGAGCAGACAGGTTTGTTTGTCAACTCACTTCTCTGGATACGTGTTTCTGACGTTTACTGTCAGGTTTCCCTCTGCCGAACCGCTGATGTCTGTGGAACCATCCGGAATTCCAGACACAACTTTCACTAAGCTCCCTGTCGATATCCTTGACAACCTCTGCGCCACGTACCTCACCATCCGAGATGCCTCTCTTCTTCTTTGTCTTTCCCGCACCCTCCGTCATACGCTGTTAAGATTCATCGATTCGTTTGCCCACAAAGAAATTGCTCGCCGTCAGCCATGGCTTCTCCCTATCCAGGACGCAGAGTGTCTGAGAGGCAACGAGGAGATGGAGAAATGGCTAGAAATGTGGGATGGCAAGCTCGACGAAATCCCATGGGTTGCATATGCGAGAGCGTGCAGTTTGAGTCCCAATATGCGTAACAGACAGAGGATCTGGGGGATCACAGAACGATTTAGAGCTCAAGCCAAGTCGTTGGGTTGGCTCGAGACCGAGGATTAAACAGTTATTTCCCGTTTTTCTGATGTACATAGACTAGTATAACAAAGTGATTTGCGCCAGACACTCTTGACTATATATCACCATCATAGTCCAATATCATCTGGTCCGTGATACCCCCATCCCCAAACTCATCGTCGTCGTCCATTGCATCCTGCGCGGCTTGTTGCTCTGCCGCAAACGTTTCCGCCTTCTGTTTCGCCTGCGCCTTCTCGATATCCTCTAGGGTCCACAGCGATATCCCTGTCTGGTTCTCATTCGGGTTCTGTGAAATGGACCGCATGAACAGCTTCGACAGCGTCAGCGCCATGTCCGTCGACAGATTCGCTGCTGTGTCCGTGATGTACTGGTTTATCCACCGTGGAAGCTTGGCTCGTTTATCGCTGCGGCTGAAACGCTAAATAAGATGTAAGCGAGAAGTTACAGACGCGACACTCCTACTAACCTTATCTGCGAAGACCATCAGTCCCCAATCCGTCTTTCCACGCAAGACTCGTCCGACACACTGCGCAGCATTGCGCATCGCATCGAACCCTAAGAATTCAGACTCTCGTATCCGATATGCATCTCGCAGGTATTCCAGACGGGCTCGTAGTATCCTACTTTCTGTGTATTGATATGGGACACTGTATTCTCGTTAGCGCAGTGTGGGAATGGACATCCATGAAACCTTACCCAAACATGATCACAGCACGTCCATAGTTGTGATCAAAATCGATACCCTCAGAAACTTTGCCTCGGGCTACAGAAAGAAGCACGGCGCCTCGGCCGTTGTCACAGGCCTTGAGTGGTCTGTTAGTAAGAGTCCGACAGAGCAAAGTAGAACAAGCCTTACACGTCGATAGTTCTCCAAAGCTATACTCGTCTCATTAGCATCAGGAGTCTCCACAAAGATGAGCTTGTGCTTCCAGACTTCGTTGAGAATGCCCTGTGAAACAATGAGGGATTCGTTCATCCAAATTTAGTCTTGGCATACCATATCATTCCAAGCAGCAACGATGGATTCCATATACAGATAACTCGGGAAGAAAGCAACAATTCCGTCCGGGACAATCTTGCTGTATTCAACAAGAATACTCCCAAAGTTGCGCACTACTGCGGGGTCATTTCGGACCTCGAAGCGCGAGCTGACAGCAACTTGATCACTTCCCCGTGTTATGACCTAGAGGGAGCGACTTTCAGAGCTAGACGCATTCGAGGATGGGTATGTTTACCAGTGGCAAAAAGGCATTACGCGTGAGCGTCATGGGATAAGTCTCTTGAACGACCGGCTGGAACTGAAGCATCTTCGGGTACATATCTAATGGCGAGATCGTCCCGGATGTAATGACAACACTACTAAAATGCTCAAACACTGGTTTTATCGCCAGTGATGGATCAAGACACCTGTAGAGGATGGTCGTCATATAGAGCACAAAGGGAGAAAAAAGTCTTACGTGAAATGGAAAATAGGATTGGGTACGGTCGCGTTCTCTGTTTCGAATGGCTCCAATATGAGTAGGAAGCCTTTCTCGTATGTAGAGACCAGGGTTGCGAAGGAGGCGACCTTCTGTAGAGACGCGTACTCGTCGAGTCTACTAAGCTCTAATGTCTTGATGAGAGATTGTAGCCGTTCGGCGCAGAATCTAGGCAGTCACGTCAGGATTCACTCAAGGCATATCAATGCGACGCTCACCGCAGCGGTCTACGCTCAATGTATGTTATATCTTTCAGATGCTGCAGAAATGACAGTGGCGTCTCTGCTACGACGTGCAGGACACGCATTCTTGTCTGCAAACGATGAGCCGGTATAACGCTACAGCATTTGTGGTGAATACCTTTAAATATTCCACGAAACGTTTCAAAAATGCGATGAAGTGCTCTGCTTTCCTTATATTTCCAGGAATTGCTTCATGTAATAGGTCTTCGGGAAGCACGGGACTAGTCATGAAGCCGTCATTGTCAGCATCACTTGGCGCGTCGTCTTGTAGGCCCTCGACGAGCTTCGCATACTCGTCCTGCAACTTGGCAGCATCGGTCGTTTTGATTCTGGAACTCGCTGTCAATGCTGTCAACGAAATGCACACGAGATATCTTACTCTTCAATCTTGTCCGTGAGTTTACCGATGCTTCGTGTTGCTGACTCCAGCATTGGCCTCGTAAGATCGATACTCAACGATTCAATGCAAACGTTATCTGAACAACAATCAGCCATTACACCAGAACCAGAATGAACAGTACCAATATTGTGAGCCTCGTCGAAGACCACAATGGCATCCTTGGACATTTCTTTGGAGACTTGTTCCGCGACTTTGGGATCAAGGAGGTAGTGGAAGGAATAGATGATGATGTCGACAAAAGGAAGCTGCGAAAGCATTAGAAATGTATTCTGGGGCATGTTGGGTGACGAGTACCATTCTTCTGACGGTGAAGTAGGGGCATGTCTTGTTGTCACGACCATACTGCAGGACGTCGGCAAGAGTCCATATTCCTGGAGGTACAAGGTTTCCCGGCTCTAAGTTGTTCAGATTCTACGCGCGTGTTAGAGGGAAGTTGATGGGCGGTGGAGAGTTCGCACTTCATGCCAGTCGCACATTTCGACAGAGCCCGGTTCTTCTCGTCCCTTCTTGCAAGTCAGGGCATTTGTGAGATCGCGGCACCGAGCATCGACGATCTTGCCCTTCTTCTCCTTCGAAACCTGGGGAGCATTAGCATGCGATGAATACACGAAGATAGTGACGCACCTCAGGGTGTATACACAAGTTCTTCCGACTTGTCAAGCCAATTCCCGTAAAACTTTGTTCTTTTTGCTTGTCCGCCTCTGTCTCGGCACATTCGATGCGGTACGCGATGAGTCTTTTCAACTCAGTGAGAGCCTTCTCAATCTCCGGTACGGTTCGAGAGCAGTATACCAGTTTTCGGCGTATTGGATAGAACTAAGCAGGGTGAGCTGTAGAACGGTGGCGCGAAATTACAGACACACCTGCTGGTAGGACACAATCAAGGATAACAAGGACACGGTCTTTCCTGTTCCGGAAGGCATTTCGAGCACGCAATGGCCCTGCAGCACAGACATTAAGAGGTGGAGACTGAGAGTCTGGCAAAAACCATACCGCCGCGTCGAGCGTTCGCTTGAGATCGCACATGTAGGCATATTGTTCTGCGAGAAGTTGGCGACTTTTAGGCTTCGTTGTGTTGAGGCAAACGTACCAGGGTATATGCGGTCATAAGGAAAGATTATCTTTTCATTTCGGTGAGTAGACACGCAAACATTAGAGGAAAGCCGTCTCAACTGGTAAATCGTCGATGAAGAACTTCATCAGAAAGGAAATTAGAAATGACTGATCGGTGCCATCGCACTCAATAGTGCGCATTACCTCGATCCTTGTCCTTTTCGGGCAGCAATGCTGTCATCGTCGACGCGAACTCATAAATGTGGAGCAGTTCTCCCTGGTCAAGTTACAACTTGCCTTTACACCATGGCGGAACCCTCTTATGCAGAAGTAGTCAAAGACGACAAAGCGGTTGAGCATCGCATAGGTAAAGCATAACTATCTGGCGATCGTGCTTAGAGTACTTATATGTCTACGCAGAGCGAGAGGAGGAGGAAAAGCAGGACACAGAAAAGCAGGACAAGCAGGACACAGAAACGTCTCCCAAGCCGTCTCCGCTTCAACGTCACATCGAATTCTGGGACGCTGATGGCGACGGTATCATCTGGCCTGTCCAGACATTCATTGGTATGCGGAGCTAGTAAACGCGTCTGGAAACGTGCTCATCCTACCACAGGTTTCTACAAGCTCGGCTTTGGTTTAATCCTCTCTGTCATCTCGACCGTCGTCATCCACTCTGCCTTCTCGTATCCCACGCAAACCAGCTGGATACCTGACCCCTTCTTTCGCATCCACGTCGCAAAAATACAGAATGACAAGCATGGATCTGATTCTGGTGAGAACAGCCGCCTAGATTGCATTGATTGGCCTGACATAGTGTTTGTAGGCGCCTACGACAACAAAGGTGGTTTTGTTCAAGACAAGTTCGACCGCATCTTTTCCGAGTACTCTTCGCTCGAGGATAAATCTGGATTGACTTGGCGCGATACAATCCACTTGTTGCTTGGACAGAGGTCCTTGTTTGATCCCTTTGGAATGTCGGCTGTGGCGTTTGAATGGGCAGCTACCTGGATTCTCTTACGTCCCAAGGATGGCATTATCAGGAAGGAGGACGTCCTGGCCGTCTACGACGGTTCCATTTTCGAAAAGATTGCTCGCCAAAGGTTGGCTTTCCGCTTACTCAGTCTCGCGGCGCTAATATTGTTCGACTTCCAGAGGTTACAAGTAGCTTCACAGATTGACCGCTAGATTATAGTTAATGTATTGCATCGTTTTCATATCATAAAAAATTTCGCACATTAAGCAGCATCAAGCTTGGGAGGTCAACAGGATTGGGTCAACCAAAGCCTTGAAAGCGCGGTTGAGAATCGGAGAGACTGTTGAGACATATGATTTTGAGGAGGCGATGACGTCAAATACCTTTTGGCTCTTACATCGTGTCAGTGTCAAGATGGCTGAAGAGAAAGTGTTGCCGTGGTGGCTCAGGTTCCTCGACTACGTGAGTAACACCTGAGTGTTCCTATAAGTGTTTAGCACATGCTGAAGCATTTAGCAAAGACCAACATAAGCGTCACCGGGATAACCGCTTGGTTCCTCCTTTACACGAGGTCCGTTGGTGTCATGTACTTCGCGGGAGGTGCTGTGGCCTGTTCAATGTCCGTCAAGGTCATAAAGAAGTTCATTCGACAACCGAGACCTCCACCGACGGCCGGTGCGCGCAAGAAGATTTCCTATGGGTAACGTTTCCTGCGAAAACTCGTGGACATTGTCAATAACGACGACCTAGGATGCCGAGTACCCATTCAGCGACGATTACCTACTTTGCCGTCTATTCGAGTCTGGCATGTGCATACCTGCCTATCCATGGGTCCCTGCCAACGCACTGGCTGACTCGAACACTGCCGCCGTTCATCATCGTCCCCTGGGCTATGTTAATTGCCCTGTCCAGACTGTGGCTCGGGCATCACACGTGGCCACAGGTTATCGCGGGCTGCTCGTACGGAGTATTCTTCTCATCTCTCCTCTTCGGTTTGTGGACGCATGGATTGTCAGATGCTGGTCGGTGGGCAGAACAGACAGTGCCACTCTTTAGAACTTAGACTTGAAAATAAATACAAAACTCCATTTATGGGAATAAGTGACATTTAGTACACGAAGCTCGTGACGTGTGACCCAACGCGCCTCGAATCTTCTCCAATTTCATGTCGGATCCCATTCACCAGTTCTTCCCCGACCAGGAGGACGTCGACCTCTACGCTGTTTTGGCTGTTGATTCTAAAGCCTCGAATGACGACATTAAGAAGGCATACCGCCGTCTGGCGCTGACCTATCATCCGGACAAGCATTCTGCGGCCAGCGAGGAAGCGCAGGCGCAGGCGTCGGCCAAATTCCAGCAGGTTGGGTTCGCGTATGCAGTCCTCAGCGAAGAGAAGAGACGGAAGAGATATGACAGCACTGGACAGACCGACGAGGGCTCTGAATTGGACCCTGAAGGCGGTTGGGAAGCGTATTTCGAGGAACTGTTCGATCGCGTTACGCGTGGCAAACTGGACGAAATGAAGAAAGAATACCAAGGTTCACGCTACTTATCCTTGCCTATAATGGTTTTCTGATACCTCGCAGGCTCTGCCGAAGAAATTGTCGACCTCAAAGCGGCCTACATTGACACAGACGGCTCCATTGGCGATATCATGATGCACATCCCACATTCGACAGCTGACGACGAGGCGCGCTTCGTCATCATCATAACGGGGCTCATCAAGAGCAAGGAGCTCCCAAAACTCAAGACATGGGAGTCCAGCATCAAAGATGAGAAGGCCAAACTCGCCAGGAGAAAGCAGGGCGATAAGGAAGCGAAGGAGGCGGAGGAGATGGCCAAAGAGTTGGGCGTATGGGACGAGTTTTATGGGAGTGGTAAGGTCGGGGACCGCAAAGGAAAAGGGAAGGCCAAAGCGAAGCAGGATGAGGATGAGGAGGACCACTCCGCGTTGCAGGCGTTGATCTTGAAGAAACGAAAGAACATGGACGGCTTCTTCGATGGCCTCGCTGCTAAATATGCCGAGCCTGATCGCGCGTCGAAAGGCAAGAAAAGGAGTCGCGACAACAACAACGATGATGAGGCGGAGGTCAAATCGCCCAGGAAAAGGTCGAAGCGCACGAGCCCGCCACCGCCACCGGAGATCGACGACGCAGAATTTGAGAGGATACAGAAGGAGATGTTCGGGGAGAAGAAGAAGAATTCTCCAAAGATTTCTGCTGCCAAAGGAAAGAAGAGCGGGAGAAGGGCAAAGTAGGCTGTCACTTCGAGTCTCGCGTCCATTGTAATTCTTTGTAGATATGTATAGTGTAATGTGGATGTCCAGTGTATGTATGTATGTCAGACTCACAGCGAACGTAGCGAATAGTAGGTAAAGCAGGAAGAGACCTATTGCAGTAGGCGACGAGAATGTTTGCCCAAATGTCTCCTCGAAATGGAACCCAGCTCCTTTACGCTTTGCTCCAACCTCACGACGTGGTTTAGAAGCTGAGAAAGCGTCACCGGCGGCGTGGTTTTCTCTTTCGGTCCATGCTTGTTGGCAGATAAATGGCCTTTCTGGTCTCCGTGAGCGCTAACACGCTGCCGTGTTTTGTGAGGCGGATTCGAAGATGAAGGCTTTCGTCTCTTCGTGTCAGTCTTCGTTTGCAAAACTGCAGTAGCAGCGTTCTGGGGGAGAGGAGCAGGTCGCCGTGTTTTGACGCGTGGATTCGAAGACGGATCTCTCTGTCCAAGAACGTCAACGTTTGCTCGCGAATCTGCCATTACTTCAGTGGTAGTAATCTGGGGGAGAGGAGTCCGTCGCCGTTGTTTGACGCGTGGGACCGTGGAGGAGAGGCTTTCTCCCAATGCATCCAACTTGGCCCGTAAGACTGCATTTTCTATAGCAGCAGCACTCGGGCGTCCCATCACCTCTGCACGAAGCTCTCTTTCAACCTCTAAAGCTTCCGCAGATGAGTCCACACATTGACTCATTTGCTGCTGGAGGAAAGAAACATGTTCGGAAAGCTCCGCAGACTTCTCCTCCGCTGCAGCCAGGCGGAGTTTCGTAAGGTGCAGCTCGTCGCTAGCTGCGACCTGAGAGAGGAGAGGATTCTGATCGTCCGTGCTCGTGTCGGATCGCTTTCGGTATTCGGGAGGATCCTCAGGATGGACAGATGTGGTCATCCTCTGAAAGGCCAGGTCGCGGCCAACGAGAAGTTTGTTATGCTCGAGGAGGGTGAGGTTTACTTGGGAGAGGCGCAAAATCTCAACTTCCGCTGCTTCTCGTTGGGCGCGCTCATCTGCCAAGAGGCTAGAAAGAGAGTTGCACTGCTCTTCGTAGTTGCGCACTGAACGTGATAACGCCGTGTTCTGGTTTCTGACCTCCTTCATGGTTTCGAGCACCTCCAGGTAGAATTGACGCTGCCCAGAGGTCTCCAATTCTCCAGAAGGGTGATCCGACGGATGGTATGTAGGAGGCAGGGTGTCGCGGGCTTCTCGTTCTGCTATCAGCGCGCCACGAGTCTCCTCAAGCTCGGCTGATAGATGCTTGTTGATGGACTCCAGTAAGACTGTCTTTTCCTCAGCATTGGACAGTGGCATCCTGTTACTCGGAGTCATGTCACCTCCAAGAGTCTGGCGACGATGACGTTGAGGTGTAGGAGATCGCGGCGTGGGCGGCAGCGACGGGGAGGACATAGTTGGAGGCACGGAAGAATTGCGGCGATGTGTGAGCCGAGGAATGGCATATTCGTGACCGGAAGACATGGCCAGACCGGCGGGCTGCGAGTAGAGGGTGGTGAGATGAAGAAGATAGAGAAACAGGACTTTCACGGACATTATGTCGGAGCGTTGGAGCGTGCGGGTCCAAGGCAGCATCAGAAACGAGCGTCAGAGGTTTCATTTGAGCCATCGTTTGAATTTGGAGAATCAATGCGATAGCAAGACAGCTGGAACATACAGAGTTAGCACCAAGTACCGCAAAGACGCCGAAGAGGAACTATGTCAATCTCGGCAGATATCCAATGAAGTTTTATGAGAAGGAGATATGGCTACACTTACTCGCCGCGACTGTCTAACTTGGCGGTTAAAGACAAGCAGCATAGAGCAGACGACATCCTTGTCCCACTGACGTCAGGTATACGGAATCCGTGCCGGCAGAGGAGACTTGTAGGTGCATGCGGGCATTCATGCTAAAGAATTGTATGGGTACCTGAGGGCTTGTTCTTCGTTGAACTGACTACCAAGCATGTCCAGCCAAAGCGCCTCCGAGGGTAAAAAGCCGAAGTTCAAAAGGCAACAGCGACGGGCAAAGTAGGTCCTTACAAAGCAATAGCAAGTTAAATTAGCTTCCTTTATGTGCTTCTGAACGAATGTTCAGTATGATGTGAGTTCCTGGGTGTATGCCTGGTATAACAAGTACAATGGACGATGGAAAAAAAAAAGCAGAACGTTACAGATAGCGAATAGAGTCTATGCCCAAACTCCTCCTTGCATGAATGATGGCGACCAGCTCCTTCATGCTTTCCTCCAATATCACAACATTATCCAGGAGCTGAGAAAGCGTCACCGACGGAGCGGGTTCTTCTTTCTCTTCCTTGGGCTCGTCGACGAATGGATCGGCATCTTCCTTCTCTGCGAAACCAGAGCTGAACACATCGTCTTCCTCAGTGTTCCATTTCCCGCTCTTTGACGGCGTCCAAGGACCCGTCAACGGAGCAGGAGCGACAAACGGCTCCACGCTGATAGAGCCCGTTTTCTGGTAATGAGACCCGAATGGACTGGAGAGCATGTTCTTGATCTCGGGATTATTTGGCGGAGTGGTAGGTTCAGACAGAATGGAAGGTTTCGTCCTGTTCTTCTTGGGAGTCAAAAAGGACACAAACGACGACGACGCAGAGGGTCGTGCTTTGGGCTTGGACTTGGGAGGCTGAACAGGTTCCACGACGACAATCGGCCGAGATATCTCGTCTTGAAGCTGTATCAGCGACAAGGCATCCGTAAGGTTTTCCGAGAACAAGAGGCCCTGTCGGCGTTCAAGCAGGAATTTATCGAAGTTGTCGACAATCTGGCGATAACGCTCGAGCTGTGCGACCAGCCCGTGGAAAATGGTGTGCACGACAGGCCGCGAGTTTTCGTCCATGCTCGATGCGGGTAAGTTGATCGTTTCCGACTCGAGCTGTTCGCCGATCTCGAAGTCGATGGAGCGGTCATCCCCGTCTCCCTGCACATCCATATGGCTCCCTGTGTACGAGTCATTCTTTGGTAGTGTGTCGTTGACCATGAAGGTCAGCCATCCCGCCAGAGAACGGTCCGGATGCATCGCCAGCGTGGCGAGGACACCCGTCAACGCAACGTTGTAGGCAGGCGAATTAGAGAAGAAACGACGCAACGAGTCGAGGAGAAGTGTCAGCAACGGATCATGGACATTCAGGCGGTGTTTATAGCTCAACGAATCCTCCACCGGGTCGGCAAGTTCATCAGAGTGGAAAGCGGGCTGACTCTGGATGGAGAACAAGGCGTCGCGCAAATAGTGGCTGTAGCCTGTGCTGAATGGATCTGCGTTGTGAGAAGGATCCACTCGGGAGACCAGGGCCAGGTACAGCCCCATTTCCCGTTCGTGAGTTGAGTATGTCGTCTCCGGTTGGTAGTATAAGGGGGTCGAGTCCTCTGTGAGCTCGATATCCAGGCCCGGGTATACAAAGGTGTCCTCATCCTCGTCCTCCTCTTCAATCGTCCCCTTGTTCTCGATCCGGCGAACCAAAGCTGGATGAGGGAAGCTTGTGGCATGAGGATCAGATATGACCAGCATGATCTTGTCTACGCAAAGATGAGGATGTTGGATGAGGAGGGATTGGAAAAGTTGAAGGGCGGAGGTGGCAGCAGGCTGGAACTTTGAGCGGAGGTTGGACAGTAAGAGATCCTTCAGAGTGAAACGACCCATGGAAGTGAAATATTCGGATTGTTTCCTCGTGTCTGGCGCCTCCATCTCAAGCAGCGTCATGGCACTACTCTTCCGTCTCCGGAGTTTATTGTGCTTGTCTTGTGAGGATTTGCTCTGGGGAGGCGGGGCGTTCGTGCTGAGGTTGAGCATCGAGACGGGACGTGGTCTAGGCTTGACCTCATCATTGTCCTCGCTGATCAGAAACTCGACAAGGAGATCAGAGAGCTGCCCATCCTGAAGAGTCCGTATCATGATCTCAATGTATGACATGACTGCCACAGCACTCCCGTCGGTGTCCGAGCATTCCAGGATGGTCGGGTAAAGCACATTCTCGAGGAAGATGCTCCGCACAGCGTCAAGGATGGAGTTGACGATAGCTGTTCCGACAAGTGAGGACGCGTCCATGGCATCGTGAACGATGTTACGCCGTAAGACATCCTGGAGGAATTCGAGAAGCTTGAGGAAGTGGTCGAGACGCGACTTGAAGTCCGGATTGGTCGCGTCTTCCACTCCCATAGCTAGCGATTTGGCCCTAGCAACCTCGAGCATCTCCTTCTCGTCCTCATTGTCTAGAGCAAGTCCCCCAATTATCATTCCAGTGGAGCCGGAGTTGGTAGGAGGTGGGAATTGGAGCTTGGTCGGAAGCAGGGAGTATACGGCGCCCAAACCAGCACCAAGCACCTCAGAGAAGTCTCCGTCAAGGATGTATTCCGCCAATGCAAGTGCTGCATCAGTTATTGGATCAGCACGAGCAGCGTCTGAGCCAGAGGCTTCGCCTGTTAGGGTATTGATGGATTCGCCCGGGGACATGGCGACATCCATGAGAAAGAGGAGTCCAGCGCGCGCGAAATCGCCGATCTGGCCTTCGCGATGGACAAAGCGGAGAAGGTAGTTGAAGAGGAGGAATTCATACTCGGTCTTCTTGGTTGTAGACGATGTTGGAGCGGAGGTAACAGTAGCCTGGGATGGTGTTGGTGAGGCTCCTCGTGCGGCGTGTTTGGCAAGATATTCCTGCTCTTCCTCTTCGTCCTCTTCGTTGAGAGTGCTCTCGTCTTCCTCCTCTACAGAGAACAGAGGTTCTGAGCGGTACCAATGCTTGTCGTGGAAGAAGATCATGAGAAGCTCGCGGTAAGTTCGGATGCGACTGCAGAGAATACAAAGGAGATTGACCACTGGTTGGAAGATCAGTCAAGCAAGCTTTCTGGAATATGATTGGCATACAGTCTTCCTCATACTCCGAGGGTTGGCTGCGAGCCGTGTTGCCGGCAGCGCCCATAACTTTCTTTCGACCGTCCAATTGCTCTTGTAGGTCGTCGCCAACGCAGTTACGGAGTAGCCTGAGGACGGCCCGGTGGACAGCCGAGTGTACGAGGAATTGCTCGTCCAGCAAGACAACCATGTTCTGAACCGCGCGTAGTACTTCTGCCTGGATTCCAGAGGGTCGATCGGATTCACTTAGACGGACGAGAGTTCCAAGGACGTCTGCGAGGGTCAGATCCAGCTCAGCGGGAACGCAGAACACTCGCCATTCTTCAGCAAATATTCCAGACATGCGCCTGTCGTGCTGCGAACGTCACGTCATTCCATCCATTGTGTAACTCCAGGAGGTGCAGTGGACATACCCTTCTTCGTTTCTTGTTGATTCGAGAACAAGCGCGTCTACCATGGATTTCAAACACGCAGGCACTTGCGTCCGCTTTATCCCGTGGCGGAGTTGGCTTTCATCGGGGGTTACCAAGGTGTCCTGTGCAGGTCGAACGATAAGCGGAGGGGCGGGGGGACGTCGGGACACACACTCTGATGATATCCCAGGATTTGTGGAACTCCTGCGCAAGGTCGGGCGGTGTCTTTGGGGCTGCGTGCGCCCCTGGTCGCAGAAATTTGGAGAAATAATCCATTCGAGTGCCGTAAGCGCTCGAACTGAACGAAGGAGACCGTCTGCCGTGGGAAGCTGTCGGCGCTATCCTGCGGATGACCGTCCCGACACTCCTATATAGAGATGCCTCAGTATACTGTACTAGCATTGACAGTCACCGATGAAATAGATTCAATGCCGAGAAGGGTGGCCCATCCCACGGGAAGGGCGCAGTGGCGCGCCACTAGCGCAAGTATACCGCCACTGGTCAGTCTTTTGCACGTTCGACGCTCTCTTCATGTCCATTGTCCCGTCATATATCATTCGTAGTTGTATCTAATCTAAACTTATGGATGTACCTATCACGAATTCGAATCGTTGTAACAGTGACCACACGGCGTGTGCTTGGATAGTAATCCTCATCTCTTTGAGTGGTAGGTTTCCTGAATCTGATGGACATGAAGTTCTATGTTGAGTCAGCCCTCTAATTTCATGCCACGAACACCTTCATGGACCAGAACTTACTGAGTAAAGCCGAGTGCTGTACATATGGCATAATCTCGCGAAGTCCGAATTCGAAACTGTCAACGAGTTCAACCTCTTCACGAGATGAAGCTCCCGGCCTCGTTCGGAAGAGGAGTATCTCATCCAGGAATGATTGACTTGCGAGGGCCCATACAGCCTAGTAATCGGCGTGAATTTCAGCTCACCGACTTGTAAGAAGGAGAGAGAGAGAGAGACGGAACGCACTCCGATGATTGGATTGACCACCTTGACCTGCCCAATGTCCGTACGGTTGAATACCCTTGCCAGCCTGAACACCGACTTGGCCGAGTCCAACACTCGCACCTTACACTTCACGTCCGACGAGTCGAGAATGCTGTGCAGTCGGATCGTAGCAGCATGCGCCACGTTCTGCGCCAGGAAAAGGGTGCGCAATTTAGTAGAGGTGAGGAGAGGCATAGAGTCGGTTGGAGGCAGAGTTGCATGTAACGACTCAAGGAGATTGTCAATGTGGTTAAATAGGTAGTAGAAATTGTCCGATTCTGGCGAAGGGGGGTCGAGAGGGACCGTAACTCAGTACATATAACCCCACATCGTATGTGGCATGACTGACCGGTGCTATAAGCATTTGCACACTCCATAGCTTTCTCCCAAAGGCGAGCTGCCTTGGCGAGGAGGGCCTTACTCGAGTGCGCATTCCCGTGAACGTGTTTGACGCCATCCCAGTAGTTCTGGAAACTGTAAGATGTTTGAGCGTCAGACGGAATGCCACTCTGTGTCCGTACTCATCAGTATACGTTTATAGCTAGCTACGAAAATCCTCGAAACTCACATTCTCATACTCCTCTGTCTCAAGCGGCCACGGCGTATCGCAATGCGTCGGGAAGAGCACGACTGGCACGGTAACACTCGGCGGTACAGCCAAGGCCGCAGCCCAGCACTGATCTATGACAAACATCGCCCACGCCACGTCGATCCTCTCGCCTTCTTCGATGGCATCATTTGGTGTGGGCAGCCACAGCTCTCCATCGGCGTCCACGCGCCCGGAGCGACTTTTCCCCAACCCAGCTCCAAGGCAAAGCGAGAGGGAAAAAGAGACGTGATACTTCCCCTCAAGAAGTTTACCGGCGGCGAATAGATAGTATATGATGATCAGCTCCGCTTGGAGGGTTTGGACGACGCGTTGGGGATGTGAGTTTGATACTGATACAGGGAGTTGGGCGAGGGCGCGTGAGAGGAAAGTATGCTTGTGGGAAGCGATTTCAGCATCGAGCGAGAGGTGCGCGCCGACGAAGTAGACCGCGTTCATGAGAGCTGGAAGCGGTCGGGAAGAATGTCCAAGTTCTGCATGGCCTAGTGCAGATGCACGGAATCGGGGAACATAGAGGCTGAAGCCGTACTCAGAGCTCTGGGAGACAAATGAGTCAATGCTGATTAGATGAATATCAGTCGAAAACGTCTCCAAAGGAAAAAAGGAAAAGATTGACAGTGATTCTCTCATGCGCGATGGCGGTTCTGGAGTAGCCCACCATGCGAGGTCGGCTGTCGTGAAGGCACCATCATTGACAGAGGTGAAGTTACCGTTGTTGGGGGAGATTTCCACTCCAGTCTGGGGGTGTGCGCCGGCATACGGGTCACTGAGGAGGATAGGAGATCCCGGACGTTCAGGGCGTTCGAGCTCGGATAAGCGCGCCTCAGCTCTGGTAATGCTTTCCTCGAGCATTTCCATCTGCGTTTTCCCGCGGTCGTTGTACTGACAGTCTTCAAGACGTCGGCTGCGGTTGCATTGACCACAGACGGGTCGGGCGCCGTCGCATCGCTAGCATGGATGAACAAAACACGAGTATAGATGGTAGTTTGGACATGCCATTTTGCGCCTGCGGCAGTAGACGCACGCTTGCCCGCGAGGCAGCGAAGAAGCAGAGTTCATCATGTCTTGGAGGGTGACAGTCAAGGTTTCAGACGAGGGGTGAATCTACGCGTGAAACAGGCCATGTTATACCAGTTGGAACATTCCCCACACTGCTCCGAGTCATTGCACAGCATTGCACCGAACAGGATGTTCGAACAAGGAGTTGATATATTGGCATCGCCGTCCACACGGTATGAGTGCCTACCGAAGCCTACGACAGATACTGGTCAGGACCCAGGGGGTGAAACGCTTGCCAAACCTTCACCCCAACAATCGCCCATAGGCCTTCCGCGGATGGTGATATTGTTCGTGGCATTCTCGGGACCAGTGCCTACCGAAGCCTACGCTGGTCTTGGGGGGGTGTACTTATCGTGACGCCGTTTGCCACCACGCTGCGAATGGATGGGGGAAATATGCTACAGCGTTGTCCGCGGCGTTGTTCATGGCGCTGGATGAGAGGGGGACAGTGGGGGTAGAGGGTGGGCAAGCGTTGCAATTGGTGTCGTGCCGGTCAGGAGCAAGCCGTGAATGGTGGCTGTGCGACTCGTCCGGCAGGCAATTCATGCAACCCCTGACATTTGTCTTACTCTCACTCGTCGTTAGGATGTCTGCCCTTCCTTGACTGCTACGTATAAAGGTAAGCAAGCGCACCTATGTATTTCGACACATGTCGTGTAACGCTCAGTGTTGGACGCTTCCACACACTTACATCTGTCAAGAATGACTGTCAGAAAACATAAGAAATCCGCTCAATTCCCACTTTCTTTCTGATTCAACGTCTTGGCGGTATTTGGGCGCTGACTCTGCATTTCCCAGCTCTTCTTTCCTCCCCATCGCTTGGACTTCCGCTCACAAGCACGATGGCCCAAAGAAAACGCTTGACACTCGTTCCCAACTTTGCCGATCTACAGGCACCCACATTCCTTAACGACAACACTGTCAGTCACCATCCTACATTTACTTTTTGCCGACTTATAGCTTCACAGCGCTCCAATCCTACAACGCCCACGAGCTATGAACACGCCGCCTTTTCCCGTCTTACACATCGCCGAAATCCATCCATGCCCCTAACAACTCCGTCGTCCCCGCTGGCCTCATCCATGCCACGGTCTCCCTTACATCATCATCATCGTCGCAAGACACTTGGAGGCGACATGAGTCCGACAACCCGAACGCCTCTCTTCAACGTCGAAGAGAAGATAGCCTTGTTGGAGTCAACCAACAAGCGGCTCTCTGTCGAGCTGCAGGAAATTCGTGGTGCGCTTGTCACAGAACGCGAAGCCCGCGACTGCCTGTCTCCCACGCGGGACCCCTCGGATCAGCCCCCTGAACAGTCGGAGGTTCTCTGGGAGCGTAATCTCCGCCTGGAAATTCTTGAAGTCCTGAAGAAGGTCAGAACACAGAACACGGCCCTCTCGCGTTCAGTGCGCGAGTATCAGGAGCAGTGTGACTCGCTTTCTAGCCTCTTGACTGAAGAGCGCGCCAAATGTGAAACAGCCCAGGGCGAGATCTCGCGCCTCTCTCAAGTAAACTTCACCCTCTTCGAACATAACAAACTTCTTGTCGGTCGCGATCTGGATTTCCAAAAGCTGACGTCCTCTGTCCATCCCGGGGTTTCCTCACAAGTCCAGGAAGGGCCCGACGCGAGCACGGGTTCTAATGGCGAAGAGGATTCACTTCGCTCTCAGCTCAACTCGGCTAGCGACGAGCTGCACATCACCAAACTCCGCCTAGTTGCAGCGGAGGAGAAGTCTGCCGAGCTCTATGAACATGTGTCTTTCCTCCAGAAGCAAATGAGCCAGTGCCTGGACTCGTCTGCACAAGCTCTGGAGGTCGAAAGGGAACTTCGTGCGGAGTTTATGGGTCGCGCAAATGCTGCTACTGAAGAAAACGCAGTTTTACGAGCGAAGGTTGACGCACTGGAACGGACACTTCCATCCACTGTTCCATGCGTTAAGGTACAGCGACGTGTTCCTCTCCCCCAACGCATATCGAACCGGCTGCATAGTCGGCGGCAAAGTCGAACTATGGTCGCGACCTATACTGCTCAGCATAAGGTACATATTATCGATCAAGCTTATATTCTTCCTCTAAATCACATCTCAGAGTATGAGGCCTCCATCTGCTCTCAACACCCTCAAGCCTTGTTTGAAACTGGGTCCAGCCTCAGCACCCATGCCGATGAACCTCCCCACCACCACCTCTTCATCTTATCGGATGCCACACTCTCTTTCTAGACTATTCAGCGCTGTGCCACCTCCTGTACCACCCAGTGTAACCTTTGAAGCTCCCCCCTCCGAATCTGCTCCAGCCGAAAACATTATCGAGTCTAGCTCCATTGTTTCAATGGCTTCCACTCTCGTTTCGGATGATGCCAAGACTCAACATACCAACAACCGCGCTTCTGTACTCCTATCGGCGACTCTGTCTCGCAAGTCTTCCAATATGTTTTCTGCCTACAAGGCTGTATCAACGTGTTCTGTGAGTGACCGTGATACCATTGCTGAGATTTGCACCGCTCACAATGCTGGGTCAGATCAATGTAATCAATACGTGTATAGTAGCCGACGATTGCGCGACGGTGAAACTGCCCTCGATCTCGAATAAGAGAGCCTCTGTCGTTTTGGTGTGTTCATTCCGCGGTTTCTGTCTGTGAAGTACCACCGTTACTGATCTCGCTCACAGGGTGACATGCTGTTGCAAGATTCCGGTTGGGAAGTCGTTGGTGAATGCGATATACCTTGAGATACCCGGGGAGTCTCCGCGACGTTGGTGTATTTATACCCAGGGGTTTTATGTTTCTTCTCTATGATATTTATGTCGCGATACCAGTATGTATGTATGTTTCCAGCACTCGTAGTGCGTCCGTCAGCGTAGAGAGTTTCCCGGGCCAATTGACATCGGGATCTCGTGCCGTCAACTCCGAATATGGATGATCTCATCCCCAGTGTCAGTTTCTCTTGTCGCCCACCGTGACCAAACACTCTTCCTACTTAGCATGAGGCTTTCGTCATCCATACGATGCTCAACTAAAGCTATTGCACGATACTCATATGCATCTCCGTCGTCGTCCCGAGCACTGTCGACCGCCAGCCCTCAGCGGCCGTATACATTCCATATGGCCAGCAGCTGGGCGGGCAAGCCCGTCGAGCGGGACACATTCAAAAAGACACCTTTCACTCCCACCAGTCCGATTGGGAGGTGGCGGGACAAAACGCTGACGCGGAAGCCGGGATCGTCGACGGAGATATGGTATCCGGACGCTGGGGAGGACTTTTTCTTTGTCCAAGAGGTGCGTCTGGTCATTATTCACAGTTGGCAGCCTTGATAACCCCCCGTGAAGATGAAAAACGCATCTGTGAGCGCGTTTTATCACATTGTATAGCCGTTCCGGAAGCTTATGTCCACGCAAGGGGGTTTCCTTCGGAGTAGCTGACGGCGTCGGTGGTTGGGTGGAGAGCGGTGTGGACCCGTCTCTGTTTTCACAGGCTTTGATGTACCACGCCCACCGGTATACGCGTAATGCATGGGCAGGAGAGCCGGAAATCGATCCAACACTCGATTACGCGGAGCGGGAACAGGTTGAAGGATGGGAACTGACGCCTTACGAGTGTCTGGACTTGTCTTATGGCGGGGTGTGTCGGGAGCGACTTGTCCAAGCAGGTGCGTGTTTCGTTTAATTGCCTCTGGAACGCTCACTTTAACTGCTTTAGGCTCCAGCACTGCAGTGATACTCAGTCTGAATGCCTCCTCTGGCCTATTACGCGCTACCAAGTGCGTCTGATCATCGTGTCTCGTTATTCGACTCTTTCCTAACGCTACCCAGCCTAGGCGATAGCGGCTTTCTAATCATTCGGTCATCCTCAGTGTATTACAAACAAGCCTCCCAGACACATTTCTTCAATTGTCCTCTGTACGAAGCCACCTCTGACCCTTGTTTGTGACTTGACGTGTATTTCTGACAGACAACTCACCAAACTTCCTGCAAGGGATGCTCGCCGCTTCTCTCGGGCGTGCATCGATCCTCCCGCCGCCGCCGACAGGTACGAGACAAAGTTACGCCACGGAGACATTATCATTGCCTATGTGAGTATCAGACTTTCCAGATACATGTGTCTATCTTGATTCATTTATTCTCTATAGACCGATGGACTTAGTGACAACGTTTTCTCGTCGGAGATCCTCAATATTGTCTCACTGGTGGGACGCTCTGGGCTGCCAGATAGCGCGCAGGCGCAGTCAATAGCTGACCGCCTCATATCACACGCTCGACATTGTATGTTCAACAAGTATCGTGTCAGCCCTTTCGAAAGTTCGTGCCAGTATTAGACTGTTTGCGATGTAGCTAACTTTTCGCTTTAGAGGAAGCTGCTAGAGATGGGAAATTCTTCCGTGGTGGCGTAAGTCTATCCTTATCTTTGTATTTGCGTAGAATTGATCTTTCATTCATCCCCTAGAAAATTGACGAGTAAGTGCCTTCACCAAGACTTTACAATCTCAATCTCACTCTCTTTAGCGTCACTGTCGTCGTCTCGATAGTCAACGAGACCTTATAGATTCTACACTAGGCACCCAGGACCATTGTGGCTCCACTAATTATCCATACTATACCATTGTAGCAACAACGACACTGTATTTGACATGGCTCATAATATGTACCTCTTAGGACCTACCATCCCAGAGAGAACCAACCCCTCCGTTTTGGCTCCGTATCGTGGGCAGGAGGTGGATTTGAGATTACCTCCTGCATGCGGTCGCGTTTGGTCACAAGCGCATTCCACTGTGAGAGTTGGGCAACTCTGTAGTCCGGCACATGTTTTCCTTCCTCGTCGATTTTCCCCGCCCATTTGAGAGCCTGCTCGTAACATAAGAGTGTTGCCTTAGGATCACTCTTTGTTCGCTCTCCAAGGGTACCCATCAAACCCCATGCTTCCGACGCGGTCCGCCGTGCGTCGCGAAGTAGTCCAGTGGCAGCTTCCTTTAGGTAGGGAGAATCAGTGTATATTGGTGATACCTCCAGACCTTCAGGTGACTGATCCACGTTCTTCTGGTTTCCCAGGATTCGTGCAACCCGCGCGGACGATTCAGTCACAGACGAAAGCCACTCCACACATTCTTGGGGCTTCCTGCCCAGCCCATACAATACTTCGGCGTGGTGCAATGAAAGGATGGATGCCTGCTGGACGATGGTGGAGGAGTGAAGCGCCTCCGGCTGGGAGGCAGATTTGAGGGATTCTGCATGGGCAATAGAGCGGAGGAGGTTCAAGGCATTGGTTCCAAAGGTATCCGCTTGTTGTAGTTGGCGGTTTGTGGCGTAATGTGAGGATAGAGAGACCAGTGTGGAGGCTAGGATGCGCTGTGCGCGCGGGGAAGATGGAAGTGTAGAAGGGACGTGTATATCGGTATCGGATGGTGTCTGGCCATTTGTAGTCTGAATGGCGCGCGACCACCACAGAAGCGCTTCATCATTCATGTCAAGACGGTGGCAGACTTCGCCAAGCCGCCAGGCAGTATAAGAGTTCGGCATCCGTTGCCAGAGTTTCTCGTATATCTCCTTGGCTCCAGGAAGGCAATTCCGGTCAACGTCCAGTTTCTCCAGCATGGACGCACATCGGGTGTAGAGCAGGTTGAGCGTCGCGGGATGCAGTTTCCCTTCCGCGTCCTTTTCCTCCGCTATCCGCACTGCTGCGATGAGCAGTCTGACACTGTGGTACATGCCCAAATCTACGGCTGCTGATGGATTGGCTCTGAGATAGTCAGAGCCTGCTTCCGCGTTGAGGCTGGTAATGCCTAAGGCGGCAGACGCTGCACCGACCAGACGGCGCGCCGTTCGACCAAGGCCAGGGTCTGTTCCTCCTTTACTTGAATCCCCGTTCCAGCCTGGCTCCTCAGCATCCCAACCCCACTTTAGTGTCTCTGAATCTGGCAGCGACGGAGCAAGACGAGAATGTTCGATGTACTGGGCGTAGCCCTCGCTGAAAGCGTATTTCCCGACGACAAAAATGACGCCTCCGGCAATTCCTATCAGAACGGTGCGTTTGATAATGTCGATAGAGGCCATGAGGGGCTTGAGATATAGCTCTTTCTGGTCGCGTTCGACTGCCTCGGATCGAGGGGGCGGTCGAGGGGGAGGAGTCGCGGTCGACTCGCATCTGAGAAGAGGCAGTCGCCGTGCGGCCAATGGCCGTCTTTTTGGCAGGAGAGCAGAGCGACTGAGCATTGCTGTCGATGTCCTGGTGGTTCTCTGTGAACGAAAGCTATGACGTAACGACAAGACGCGATTTCAACGCGACAGATTCCAGGTCAAGAAATGATAGCCATGGAATGACAGTAAATTTCGTACAGCAATATAGAGAGGTTCAGCAGATGCATACGATGCGTGTAATGTACATAATGAGAGTAACGTCTAGAACTACTTCTTGGACTTCTTCTTGGACTTTTTCTTCTTGTTTTTGCCCCCCGACGAGACCGACTCGGTCGCCTCTGGGACAATGACCCCAGACGGGGCAGATCCCTCCGTGACAATGAACGAATCGCCAGAAAAGTCAGCCGAGTAAATCTGCACCGGAACGTCGTCAGGCATAGGCTCAGCATTGGCGATCGCTTTCACAGCTTGCTTTATAGCTGATCTTTGCTTGCAATCTTCAAGACCGTCAACAAGAGGGAGATTTGGACGTAGTACCGCTTCTCACCGGATCTATGCCTTTTCCAATCCTCTTTCTGACAAGCGGGACCGCAATAAGACACCTGCAAATTCAACTCAATCAGAGATGCGAGCTCAGTAAGAAGAATCATCCCATACCTGGTGACAGGATGAGCATCGCTGGAACTCTGCAGCAGAGATCTCCTTGTTTGTGCAGTTTGAATTGGCGCACGCCTTCCTTGACACGTCCTGTGCATCTGGGTTTTTGCTCACCCAATCCCACACATCTTCAGCCATCCACAAGCTCTGCGCCATATAGAGATAATCGTGTGCATCCTCCGTGCCGTTGTGAGCCCTGGCAGACATGTTCAAATCGTCTGTACCATTACACAGGTTAACATGGATCGATACTTCGCGAAGGACGCGCTGACCTGGTTTCTTGATTCTCGCCAGAATTTTGACAAGTACGTGACGGCAGCCGCCAGCAGCTATCTTCAAGTACTGCCGGGAAGCATCGCAGTCGCCCCAGAGTTTGAAGGCCGCGTACGCGGCTGTGTATAACAGTGAACATTTGGTGAACATCAGGCGTTTCATTGACGCCTCGTCTGTGGGATATAATTCGCGCTTCGGTTCCTTGAATGGCAGTCCGCCATTGTCAAGAGGCTTCTTTAGCGAATGGTCCAGATATGCTTGAGCAAAGGAGAGGGCGTCGCTGTAACGTCTGGTATGACAAAGCGCAGGCCCAAGCCAAGAGCGCTGATCCAAGTTGTCTCCCGGGCAAAGTCGAATCATTTCGACGATGGCGGTGCTTGAGAGAAGATGAGAACTGGGAGCGAGCTCAGGTAATCAACATACACGGCATCCCTGTACTTCTCCATCATAAACTGGAAACGGACGCGAGTTTGCAATACGCGCATATAAGGACGCGTATCCAGAATATCCCAGAAACGACCGACGTGCTCGTCGCTGAAGCATGTTGGGCCCAGTCGTTTCTCCATCAGTATGCGACCTAAGAGCAAGTCTATGAACACGCCCCGTGTCACCAACGTGAGGCGAAAATGCTCACCAAACCTCATCCCATCGTCCAGAAACTCCATGCTGTCCTTCTTGGTTGGGCAGATGAAGGCAATCTCGATGTACGCGTCGAGATTAAACTTGTCGAGCGAGATTGACTTGAATAGATAGGGTGCAGCTTCGTTGACGCGTCCTTGCTTGCAGAGCGCCGCACCAATCTGGTAACTATCATTTCCTCGATTTATAGGGAGAAAGACAAGAGGAAACCAGTCCCGCACTTTTCCTGCGACTCTGGAAGCACCATGCTCCCACCTCCGGTGCCCAACGCACGCTCGAATCCGACATTCTTGTTCATGACGGTGGCGAGAGTGACGAGAATCGGTCACCCTGATCCAGCCCTGATCGATATCCCAAGATATCCTTCAATTCCAAGCAAACTCAAGGGCCCTCAACTTCTCAAGCTCCTCATATCCTTGAGAAGACTCTGAGACTAACGAACCTAGACCTCAAGAATATTCGATATCATTGATGGTATAAACATGTCGCTCTCTTCAACATGACCTTCCAAAATGTCAATTTCTATGTAGGTGGGCACCAGTGTCCGTCCGTAAATTATCCCTGATTGTGTACGATGAAGTTGTACAAATGGCTATACTTGAAAGATCGTGGTATGGGTATGTACACTAAGCATCGGTCACCCTCAAGAGAGTCAGTGAAATAGGTTAGATAATTAGATACTCTTGCAGATAGAACAGTTGAAGGTTATCACATCTCGGAAGAGCGCAGCTGTGACATGAGGTTAGCAAAAGACGAGGTATCGAAGATACAACACATACGCAAGATGATGAGCGCCGCCAACAGACTGATGACCAATAGGTAGACGATCGTGTACTTGATGACCTGCAGACAATTATCAAAAGAAGATCCTCGACCAAGTGGAATCTACGCACGATCCATCGACGCTGTCTCTTCTGTTTGGTGGAGAACAGAGGAGGTCTGATCTGTTTCGAAGGACGCAGCCAGACTAGACATAGGTCAGGATGGAGAATATTGTTCAACACGAATCACGTACACAACATAGTCGAGTGCAGAGAGTTCATGAAGGGAATGAGGAGAGGTGGCGTGAGAATCATTAAGAGCAGATGTCCCAACAAGAAGTCGGAACTCCAAAGCGACATCTCGACGATTTTGACAATGAATTCACGAGCTGGTTGAGACATTGCCGAATTGCCCAGGCCCCGACCATACCATTTACCAGTCCACCATGCTCTGTTCGTTTCGTCGTGCTTGAACTCACGAGTTAAGAACACAGCAATCAAGATCTTCTGGATGGCGCGTTGGACGGCAACAATTGAGATGATACCGAGCACTGCGTGGGACGCATCCCAAAGTTCGAGGAACCACTACATGCTGGTTAGACTTGGAAGCACGGCTCTGAGATGGAAACGTACGAAGAACTCGAAAAACGCGATGATTCCGACAAGCGCAAGGGTATGAGCAAGAGCAGCCATCACAGACCCGAATTTCTGCCAAGAATCCATCATTGGTCCCAAGAAGAGCGAGATGAGGAAGAGGGTCATCAGAACCGCCGCATTCCACACCACTGGCCCGACAGCAATGATAGCCATACGAATCAGCGGGCTTGGGCTAGTATTGCCGTTTTCGTCCGGGAATGATTTGACAAACATGTACGCATTCACGAAGAAAATGGCCATGATGATAGGCCAGACAATCTCCGAGAAGATGACGGTCTTCCATGTCGCCCGAGGTGCGTCGCCGGAGAGCTTGTCAGAGGGGTGCCCAAGCTTCTTCTTCTTGTACCCAGTGATCATAGTACGTGAGAGACGGCAGTATCCGTACCAACTACTCGCCTTATGGCGAGAGTTGCCCCGAGACATCCATCGTAAGAATTCTCGATAGTCGATAACGAAATCGGAGATAGAGAATTGATGAGGATTGAATACGAATGGCGCTATGCACAGTGACAAGACGGATAGCCAGAAGTAGATCAAGTGGGGGATCCAGAGGGCCATAGTGGCGTACAGCAGCAGCAACAAATTCCGCATGCCCATGTAGATACTCGGGCCTGCGAATCGAGAGTACAGGATGCTGAAGCTGATGCGCGTTGTGGCAAAACCACGGCCTGTAGCGATATATCGAGCTCCACCGAAGGTCAGATTGCTCAGGACGGCTTGGGAGTAGATCTGCGTCGAGAAAACTTCGAAGATTGGCGATAGTGACAGGAAATGTTTCGCCAGACGAAGAACAGCTTTGCCTGTTCCTCTCTCCACCAATTCTAGACATGACTGTTAGAGGAGCGTCATTGTGAGACCAATCAAAACACGGACCTTGCAAGAACAGTGGCAAGAAGGCAATGATGAAGACCAAGAAGATAGAAATGATACACCGCTTGATCCAATCGAAGACAGGAATGAGGTTGTAGCAACCGGGCTGCCCACTGATGGGGTTGCCTTGACTGTCGACCTTACAAATCAGCAACTGCTTGTTGAGAGTGCCGAGATAGAGGACTGATTGGAAGTTGAGTATTGAACTGGATAGTAAGGAGGTCAAGCTCACGTGTAACCATGAAAATCTGGATCGAATAGATGACGAGGATGTTGTTGATGTGGAAACCAGGATGACCGTAGTAGAAGGTGAGGAAGCGGTCAATGGGGAGTTGTGTGCCCAAGTAATAGTATTCGCGACTCAGCATCTGTTCACCCATGCCGGTACCGATCTTGGTCTGGAAATTGAGAATCGTCCCAAATCCGAGATCACGACCTTTTCCACATTGATAGTACTCCGAATGCTTGATACGTCCACCGCGGCCGAAAGCGTTCATACCGGCGAAGATATCCTCGTTCAAATGAAGGCCCTTCTGGGCTTTCGAAACCCCTCCGCGGGTAGTCATGAATGTCGCGTTCAGGAAATCAGGATGGCCGTAATGAAGCTTGCCACCAATCCAGGCCAGCGCACGAGCTGTCATGGTACCGAATGTCTGTTCCTTTCCTGCGGCAATATCACCAAGCACACCAATGTTCTCCGAGAAGATGTACTCGCGGGTTCCAACGATAGCAACAGGAGACCTCGCGAACTCCTTGTGTCCCCATTGCGCGTACGGACTCTGATTCGAAACACGCAATTCTTCGAACTCGCCAAGGACGTTACGGATCTTCAAGCATTCTTCCAAATAGTTGTCCTGGTTAGCGTCGATGAGCTGAAGGTATTCGCCACGATAGAAGATGATAGCGTGGTTCTGGTTGTCCGATTTACCGTCGCCCAGGATGGGGTTACCAGGTAGCTCAACACGGAACTTGGGCCGGCGACGTCCAGTTTCTTCGTCGAACTCGGAATGACCATCGATGAGGGTGGAGAACAGACGAGGATCGCCGCCTTTGGGACCCGGCTCCTCGTCAAGGAACGCGATCTGGAGGTCGGGGTACGCGCGGAGAAGGAATTCTGCATTCTCCTGCTCCTCCTTGTTGAATTTGGCATATCGCTGCATGGAGATGGTGAACTTGAACTTCCTGCGAGACATGCGCTCAAGCTCTCGCTCCAACCGCTCGGTGTTTCCACCAAAGTTGTGCACGATGTCCGGATTTTCGACTCGGTAGAGGAGCTTGACGGCTTTGGAGTAGTTCATCATACCCGAAACGGTACGATATAACGTCTGAGCGCGAAGTGATGCCCAGATACGAGTCCGCAGAGTGTACTCAGGCGACGAGTTCTTGAAGCCGATGCAGTAGAAGGGTAGGTCCTCAGACTTGGTTCCCTTCTCGTTGCTACCACTATCGCCATCCATCTCCTCCGCAAGAATCTTGGTGTCCTTAACGAAGTTATCCCATTCAACTGGATGAAGCTGTTTGGTGTACTCCAAAATTGTAACGCGAGTGTTCTTGTCCTCTTCCCGAATGATTTCTCGGAGACTGAGAAGAATCTTCTCGGAGTAATGTGGTACAAGGACGGTGAATGTTGGCATGGCATCGACGGGGACAGGTTCGGGGAGTGCAGTGGTAAGAGAAGATGAGAAGAAGGAGATACGACGTTCGGCCTCGCCGCCAGGAGGGAAGAAGTTGCCCTTGAAGTTCTGCTGGTTGGTGAAGAAAGGAGGAGCGCGGAGTGTTCGTCGACCGTCGGGACCGTCCACCTGGTGGTAGAGCAGCCGTTGAACATGGTCAATGGACAGTAGATGTTCACGATACATCGAGATAATGACCGCATTCCAGATTTGTGACACGAGGACCTAGATGGAGATTAGACAACAGCGACCCATTCATCAGTATGGACGTACTTTGGGCTTGTACTTGATTTCCATTTCGCCGGTGGCCAAAAGCTTGGCGTATATTCTCTTCGGCAACCGAGTGAAAATATCCTTCCAAGGAGTCCAGATACTCAGACCGAGGGCGAAGCTGCGTCCGATACTGAAAACGACGATCCAGATGATGTACCAGAGGTATGTGTCCAGGAAGAACAGGCACAAGTCCATGACATACATGATGGCAAGCGTGAAGGGAACCTGGTTGGAGCAGAGCACAGACCCGAAATACACGTCGTTACAGTTCTGCACCTTCGTCCGCGCCATGACAGCAACGGGGGAAGAGAATGACGAAGTCAAGAAGAAATATGACTCGGTAAACTTGCACCCAAAAATGAGAATCCACATGCAGATCGATGCAATGCGTGGTCCACGAGCGAGACTTGGATACGATGCAGTGAAGGTTTGGGAGGCCATGTACTTTCGAGATTTGCCAGCAACCCTGTCACCGAACATGCGACCGGACGGGACGAGACCAAAGATGATAGTCACTACAACGCTGATGAAAAACTGGACAATGCCAAGAATGAGTGGAAGCTGTGACTGGTTTGCGCTGTCGTCGACGGAGGCGATGTAGAAGGTGGGCCCGCATGTCAAAGCCAGGATAATGATGAGGAAGAATAAGCGGGTAGAGAGATGTGAGGCGTTGTTCCAGGTGGTCGGGATGTACGAAAATTCCGCCAAGGTGGCGGCGATCATGATAGCTGTCGAAACCGCGCCTCCGAGAGCCACTGCGGACCACGTCATCTCAGGTGACGGATCGCTCTTGTTCTTGGGAGCGTACACCCTCGGCGAGTTGAAGGAGGTATAGAAGAAGAAGACGGAAACGTGTAGAATCCAAATTCGGTTGAAGTTGACGAGAAGATGTAGTATGGACCGTTTCTCGAAATATGTTTTGAAGAAGACACGGTTCCACTCTATGCGGCTGAATTTCATGAAGCGTTGTGCGGGGGGCACATCGACGAGGCGGGTCTGGAAGCACATTTGATGTTAGCCACAACAAGCAGAATCAAAAAGGTGACGCACATTATCATTAAGGACAATCTTCGCTAAACCTTCCGGATACCAGAAGAGCTGATTGATGTCATCATAGCCAATGATTTGGTCGTGGTCCTTCTCCCTCCTGACGAACTTTCCATCGACGACCTCATATCCTTGATCCCTCATGAAGCGATAGAGCGGTTTGACAACGGTGCTCAGGTATAGACCCTCCGGAACAGGATCCACACGATTCTGGCACTCCGGACTGCGATAGTAGTCGTCCGCGCACTTGAAGATGAAGCAGAGACATTCAGGAACGAATCTGACGTTGGCGGCTTCTCCCCAGCAGAGAAGGTAGAGTGCAATCTGCCGCAAACGATCGTAGTGGGACATGTTGTTCATAGCGTTGCGCCAGCGATTGAGGGCAGAATCGAGAGACTTGTTGCCACCCTTTGCTCCTTTGACTGACTTGAGGCGCTGAAGGCCGGGATTGTTGGTCTGGCCAACAGCATCGTCGAGGTTGAGTTGGGCGGCAAAATACCACTTGCGGTAATTCGCATGTTGCCCACCAATATAGTCGGCATGGAGGGTGAGGAGCGCCTGATTTGGAGTCATGCGAGAAGCGCGGGAGTCCAGGAGTGACATCGTGAAGTCAAACTACAGGACGTTCAGAAGGACGAAACATCAGCAGGTAGTGGCAACTCACCATATTTCGCATCGAGTCGCGTTGAAATCCAAACTTCTGAGTAAGATCCAAAAAGATATCCTCGATTTCCTCCTTCGACATGGGAATGCCCTTGTCCGCGGACCAGGCAGGGTACGGTTCATTGGAGCCGATGCCCGGGTCGGCGAACGGGGAGATACTGGGGAGACTCGCATGGGAATCAACTGATGGGACATAACGTCTGCCGTATACGTCTTGTTCTGAGCTGTCTGAAAGGATGTCATCAGTGGATGTGTTCGGAGCACGAGGTGATGTGCGTGTGTTGCCGAGGCACAGCAAGTGTCAGGCAACAGCATAGGAGAGGGCGGCGACGGGAACGCAAGGAATGCAACGTACTGTTTTGGTCGAAATAGCCTGGGCTGCCTGCTAACCTAGTGGTACTGGAGTTGTACGAGCCGTAGTGGTCCCCGGCATCGGAGTCTGCATCGTAGTCTCGTCGCGGCTGCGGGAAACTGGGAGCGGGCTGTGGTTGAGGAGGGCCGGGAGGGCGCTGCGCCGAATTTGCAAAGGGGTTTCTGGGATCTTGAGGCAAGCCGTAGCCTCTAGACGACATGGCGACTCGATGTCTTGGGTACCAGCCTGATTAGAGGAAGACGAGTGCTAGAAAGGAATGGCTGAGGGAAAGACAGGAAATGATGGCCGTCCAGAGCAAAGCTGGGAGGGAGATGCCAGTGGTTACTATGAGAGATGCGTTTATTTATTATTAATTTGCGGCCACGTTCTGCCTATCCTTCGATTTCCCACGCCTACTCCAAATGGGCGATCTTATGTACCATTGAGGCTGACTTTGAGCGGGCTAACTGCGGACAGATGTAGAAGTGGTGGATGTTGTCTTGTAGCATATAGCAGCCATGAGTGTAGCGCAAACAGAGGCTCAAGATGCAATGTACTTACGGGCTCAACTATTAATATTATTGCTATTTATGGCCGATATTTCGATCACCGGCCTGCGCGCATGGCCGAGTCCCGGTCACCCGACTTGCCCATACACCGCCATGATCGTGTTGAGACTGCCCATCAAACAGGCTTCTGCTGATAGCACGGTCTCCAAATACGTGCACCAGCCGTGCTACAGCAAGGGTCCATATGTGCTGTCCGAGCACCCCTCTACACTGCCCTATGTGCCCTCTCCGTTCTACTTTTATATACGCGTTCTCGCGTCTATGCCCGAACAGGTACACAAATTGGGGGAATTCACTCTCGAATACTCCCCACCGGATGTCGATAATAGTTTTGATATTATCCGCTCGCTCATCCCATCATTTGGAACGCCCGACTTCTCCCTTTCCTCTGTAGACCCCCGTCTTTGGGCCACTCTCGCTCAACTCTACAAAACTACTCTGCCCGACGCGTTTTCTCACTACAACATGCCCCTATCGGACGCGTATCTTCCTCTCCTCCAAACCATTCCTTCAACCCCCGACTTCTCCCTGGTGACCATCTTAGAGCTGCCGGGATGTGTAGAACTCGATGACAATACCATCTCGGAGCTCCGCGCTCTACACATGTTGGTTGCCCTTGAAGCGAGCGGGACCAATATCACAGACTATGGAATCCGTACATTGTCTAAAACTCTGGTTTGGGATGACGATTCAAGACGCCGTGGCCCTTGGCCATTGAGGATACTTCGTCTTCGCAACTGCAAGGGTATCACCGCCGAGGTGCTGCCGAGTGTTGCTAAATTTCCTCTACTTTCTGTACTCGGTACGTCTTCCATTCATTTTTCGTAGAACCTAGCCTCACGGTTGTAGATCTGAGAGGAACCAAATGTTGGTCCTCGTATGCAAAAGCGTCCCATTGGACACTGTCGACATACCACGACCTCTATCATCCCACACCTCTTCGCGCTTCTCTATCGTACCTGACATCACTATCAGACGGCACTCTCTTTTCATCTTCGACCCAATTCCATGTGTGCGTCAGCTGTCTTCAATATTCCCGCCCATACGAACGAGACATCGGCGTCAAACGAGAAACCATGACTCGGAGAAGATCGAAATTCTCCAATGTTACGACCAGGGATACAGTGACCCTCGTATCTAACAATACTGATATGCATGCTGAGAGCGGGTCTCAAGGTACTCAGGTTTCTTTTCCTCCACGCAGTCGCGCGTTTGATGAAAAACTTACAGCATCGAATCGGGAAACGACATGGTTGGAGACGGTGATTCAGAACGAGATGGAAAGCGTCTTGCAGAAACAAGCCGTCAATGCTTTCTATGCCAAATTGCCCAACATTCGGCAACCTACCATGTCCACCACAGAAAGGATATACGTGACTCAGGAGACTTGTTTCTGCTCGTCCGGTAACGAGAAAGCCATGTTCTTTAGAGAACCTCCGCCGTGGTCACTTCTAGACCTTAAAAAAACCCCTGCAAAAGAACACGTTGCAGCGGCGAAGCGCAGTGTCGAGACGCTAACAATCCACAAAAACAGCGAGAAGGCGCGTCTAATGGCCGCGTGGCAGACTTCGTTCATGACAAAGCCGAAGGAGAAGGTATCGTCGGCACCACCCGAGAAACTCGAGGATACTCTGAAGGGCGGAAACCCATTCCGCCGTAAAGTAGAGCCTCACGCCGTGCCTGCTTCCCTCCTTGGGGCCAACAAACTTCGGGCGGAGGGTACGACAACAAAGCATGTTCGTCCCATATCAAGCTTGGACGTTCCTGCTTTACCGGAAGAGGAGAAGAAGAAACTGAAAGAAGACTCGAGGCGAGAGTCGCTTTCATCTTCGACGTCGGGAAAAGGGAGGCCTTCTGGTCCGCCGCCAGCGAAGAAGCCAAAGTTTGATATGAAGGGATGGCTGAAGCCGAAGCCAGGGCCCAAATCTTGAATCTTGAAGCGCTACGCGGAAGGCATTATGTACACTATATGTATACCCTCATTTCTCTTGCTTGCTATGTACACTAGATGCTTTCGAATTAGTATACTCGTGTTGTGATTATATCCGCGTTATGTCCGTTATCTTATCAATCACCTTTCATTTTTTCCCTCATCATGTTCTACATTATCGGTCTTGGGCTTTGCGATGAGAGCGATGTAACTGTTCGAGGACTGAACGTGAACGGATCTCTTGATTGCAATGAACTCTTTCTCATTCATGCCTGTAGGCTATCAAAAACTCCGCACGGGTCTACCTCGAAGCGTACACTAGCATTCTCATGGTGAACAAGGAGCGATTGGTGCGTGGTTTTCAATCAATCTCGAGCTATCGTCTCAAATGGCCTTGCAAGTAAGGAGGCCTTCTATGAGAAACCGATTATTCTCGCCGACCGCGACATGGTCGAGACAGAGAGCGATACCATCTTGGCCAACGCTGACAAGGAAGATGTGTCGTTGCTCGTGGTGGGCGATCCATTCGGGTACGTTATTCCGATACTGTATGCCTGATTCATATTCTTACGCGCCTCAAGTGCGACGACCCACACAGACATCATTCTCCGCGCTCGAAGCCTCGGGATACCTATTCGCGTCATCCATAATGCATCCATCATGAACGCTGTCGGCGCATGCGGTCTCCAGCTCTACAATTTTGGACAGACTGTCTCCTTGGTGTTCTTCACGGAGACATGGAAGCCCGATAGCTTCTACGACCGCATCAAGGAGAACATCGATCTTGGTCTCCACACACTCGTCCTCCTGGACATCAAAGTCAAGGAACAGAGCGAAGAGAATTTAGCACGGTGAGCTTCGATAATCAGCCATGCAGAACGATATTCATTCTGTTCAAAAGCGGCCGCAAAATTTACGAACCGCCGAGATACATGTCAATACCACAAGCCGTATACCAGCTAATCGAAATCGAAACACTGCGTCACACAGGTATCCTGTCGCCCGATAACACATTGGCTGTTGCTCTTTCTCGAGTTGGAGGTGGCGACGAGAACGAGAAGATCGTTTGTGGTACGCTCACTGAGCTTGCCAACCATGCAGAAGATGGATTTGGAGAGCCTTTGCACAGCCTGGTTATCGTTGGGAAGAGGCTGCATCATCTCGAAGTGGAATACGCCGAGCAGTACGCTATCAACCGAGAGAACTGGCGTCGGGTAGCCAAAGAAGTGTACAAATGCGCATTGGAGTAGCGCACGCGAAATGATATTATATGACGAGAAACTAGCGCCTCAAGGGCCAGTTCCGTGAACTAGATTAGGAAGAACGAAAAGCGTATGATACAACAGGGACAGAAGGTATGTCTAATGTTTGAGAATAACGTGAATGCAGACAGACGAATAAAGAGCTATGGCACGATCGTCAGGATGGAAGGTACATTATTGTAGTGGAATGAAACATACATATTATAGATGACAAGCCTAAGATCATATAGACGAGAATGATGAACAGGGACTGTCGTCCATTCCCAGATGTGTACCTAGATTGGAGATGTGTAAGGACTAGCGATACAAGTAGATGAATCAGATGTACAGTTCGTCTGGTACGTCGTCCATGTCGATAACATCCAACATTCCCATCTCAGGATAAGGCGATTCCGGAGTGCCGCTCTCGTACTGGCCGATCTTCAGAACCTTCTGGAGGCTATCGAAGCGATGAAGATGGGCATCCGGCCCAACGCTCTGTCCGAATTCCAGAACGTGGATTCGGCCATCGTGCTTCGTCGCGAGGCAGGTTCGACCTGAGGCCTCGTCCCAAGCCATGGCGGTGATTCGGTTCCCATTGATCATTCCCAATATGTGCGGGGAGATGTCGATGTTCCGATACAGGTGCCTGGGCCTCCAACCACATAGCTGCTGTGTTCTGACCAATGCGTCTTTGGAGAAGGAAAGAAGGTCGGGAACATATGATTCCGGATTGAAGTACCGTCTTAGGGCAGTGAGATTCGTGTGAGGGGAGTAAGGACCCTCCTCGTTCGCAGTGCTGACGACTAGAGCGCGATGTGTACCGGGAAATACGTGTTGGAGGCTATTCGTTGTATTTCGTGCGGTTGACTGCTGGACCACCTGGGTGAGGTCGTAAGACCACCAGAATGTGGAGAGGCCGAAGGCGGTATATTTGACGGGAGAGATCGTATAATGGGTGATGGTCGGAGGACTTGACGTCTCCAGATAGAGTGACATAGGAAGGGGACTGTCAAGACAGGACTCCATTATCGGCACTTCAGAGAACTGAAAGCTGCTGACTCCAGTCTCTCGGATTACTACCCGTGCCTTGGGTATGGGAGCGAACCTGCCCAGGGCCTGAGGTATGGTATACAGCTCAAGCAGATGAACGTCATTCGGTCCATTGAGGACTGTACGGACGACCATCACATCGCCTTGACTAGGCAAGAAGCACATTGCGCGAATTTGTTGGTCCTAGAAATTGTCAGTTATGCGTATTGCCAGTTGTATGTACAACACGCACGAAAGGGTAGAATGCTTCGTCTGGGCTACAAGTCATGGACCGAGCCTCATTTCTGTCTAGGTTGATGATCACGATGTCGTTGGGAAGAAACATCGTCGCGAGATAGAGATCTCCGCCAGCGAGGAATACAGAGGCATCACGGACCGGGTCAGCAAAGCTGTAGGGAACCAGCAGTTCGAATGGCTCCGGAGTCAACGCTAATACTTTTGCTCGCATGCCCAGAGTATCTAGTCCGATATGGGCGATATGACATGTGTAGCCAATGCCGGCTCTGCAAATTGAGTTAGAGCGACAATTTCAAGAAGCATGGTGCTACTAACCCGGATGGTCTCTCGACATCGGTTTTGAGTACGAACCAGACCATGATTCCCTGTCGTCCGTTATAGGTCATGTACTGGGCTTTCAGACTATACGGTCTCTCCATGGTCGCAAGGCTAGCTAGAGGAACGAACTTCCCGTTCATCTGCGTCACCATTACGCGAAAGCCGTCCTCGTCACTGACAGCCAATACACCGTATTCTCCGCCAGGAAGAATCTTCATCTCGAGAACTCTGCACAGAGTAGAGAATTTGTGATATCCGTAGAGCTCCGGGCACGGGCTTTCCCAGTTGCGCTGAACGGAAAGGAAATTGGCCACCATATGCTCGGCTTTGAAGTCTGACGCTTGGAGAGTGAAGGGGACGAAAGCCGGAATGTAGGGAGGTGGGACATTGAATTGATTGAGAAAGCGACGCCATATCACGGGCTCGTGTGTTAGGAGAAAGAACGCGAGGTTGACCTGCATAGACGAGTGAGTAAACGTTGACAGCGAAAATGTGGTAGTGCAGATACCTTTCTCAGCGCAATGACATCTCCAACCGACAGAAACGATAATATGTTGTCAACCAGGAGTTGTATAGGTAGCCTCTGGACGGGATGGGCTGATTCCCTGTAGAAGGAGGCGGAGAGGAGATGGTGGATGAAGATTTTTTCGTACGCTCCAGGCATGGTATGGGAGAGCAAGAATAAGAATGACGCTTTTCAAAAAGTCGCGTGTAATATGGGGTACATTGTCCTTGTTCCATCCTTTGCTCTTCTTGTCCCGATATGGTGGTGGATAACAAAAGTTACTCAAAGTGGCACAAAAGGATTTCAGGTTAGGGCTACGCGACATCACATGTCACATTGCCTTTGCAAGCCCAGACTGAGAGTACTTAGCCTGAGCGTTAGCCACTCCTTGACCAACTCCTCTCCCGCTCCTTGAGTGTACGAGTTGTATCTAAACCTGCGAGTCCAGGCATTCTCAAAGAGATACAGATCATGGAAGACGGCGCATACAGCGCGGATAAGCTGGCTCACAGCGAGAATTGTAAGCTTCGGACCATGTCGTGATGTAAACGATAAAATTGTCCCCGACCCGACAATAAATAACAGGGAATAGTGAGAATGTACATCTTCGTAAGAGGACGTCGAGTGGTATGTGCATACATTATAAGATAGGGTGTTGTGTAGAAAGTCCGTAAAAAGATCACTCGATAGATATCCTCTGTCCAAGCCCGGTTCCTCCGAGGTAGGAAGATTGGCGCTGGGTCATGTTTCCTGATTCACCTTTTTGGTAGTTAGGACGCGTCGGTGAGTCTAGCAGAAATATTAATCACCACTCATGATTTCCATTTTTGTTGCGACGGGAGCGTACTGACCATTGACTTTCGAGGAGTGGAGACCGCGGTCGAAGTCAGCGAAACAGCGAAGGCCGACGGCAAACGTCAGGAATAGTAAAATGAAGGCCACGATAGCTGCGAAAGTTGAGGACTACCTTTGAGATGGAAGAAGAAAGTAGACCGACTGAAGATAGTGAGTGTTGCTCTAGTTGTGGCATACTGTTCCCTTGAGGCGGGTTGGTAGAATCTGACCAGTTTGTAGACTATAAAGTTCATCAGTTCCACGAGATTGATGCCCTGAATCGGAGGAACGTACTGACTAAAAGGATGTTTAGTCGACGATGTAAAAAAACAGAATGAACACTTACAGTAGCTTTCAGCTGCTAACATCATGACCAACGATATCGACATGATCCTGGAGGCATTGTGAGACTTTTGTGTACAGAAGAAACCAATCAGTCGTTGGAACAAACCATTTGATCTCCCGTTGCACGGCGACTCCGCAGAGCGCTAGAAGAGCTAGAACGACCGGAATAGCAGCAACAGTAACACCAAATTCGGCGGAGTTCTTGGATAGGACCAAAATGAGTAGCTGCAAGCACAAATCAGCGAATTGAAGAAAGGCGCCCGAGGGAAGACAAACCTGCATCGTGACTCCCGTGAAGAAGAAGAAATCGAATTTGAGGAGGCATATCATGATTTGATAGTACTGATACATGGCTAAGTCCCGTCATTAGCGGTGCCATGGATCCACGTGGCAAATCTTACTCTTCATCTTTGGATTAGCTCCGACGATGTGGAAAATTGCCCAGCCGAACTCAGCGTATAGCTGTTTGACGAAGAAAAGGATGAACAGCCACGAAGCGCCGATCACGCAGGGAGTGACTAGCAGCCGTGAATACAGTGCGCCAAGCGAGCGCGAACGGAACACACCTATCAGGTATGGCTCTACCCTGGTAAACAGACTCCCGGAACCATCACATTTCTGCGGGAAGGGCTGTCAAGGCGCCATCAACGGTACTTGAGTCCAAGACGCACAATTTCGTTCCACTTCGTGTCACATTCTGAATCAGACATGGTAACCAAGGCGCTCTTGGTTTGGTGTATTTGCAGGGCGGCGAATACGACGAGGGCGAGTTGGAATACTGGCGGGATGGATGAGCCGGGCGGACTTGACGAGAATACGGCAACACACGTAGTATTCCCACTAGTTGAATGACGTTTCGCATCCGTAATGCATCGAAGGCCATGAGTAATTCGAACACCCTGGGTATGCGGTTTAGATGATACAGCAGGCAGATGGATGAGTGTGGCGGCGTACTCGGCAAGAGCAAAGAGTGCGAGATAACAAGGGAGAGTCTGTTTGCAGGTCATTAGATATCCCAGAGCTGCCGTCGAGGAGTTGTGCGCACCTTGTAGCCATCCGTAAAGTCCACCTTCTCCTCTACCTGATACACACTGAGTACATTGGCCGTAGTCACTTGCTGATAACGCACCAGTCTAAATGTTATCGCTATCATAACGAGGGTGACAATGCCCTCTGTCGGGTCGTTGAGCAGACTGAGGCGCTGGCTGGCTGCACGACAACTCACGAATAGTAACTGGCGCATACGAATCAAAAATGAGAATTTGCAAACATCGCCAACAACTCACTTGTGCCAATGAAGGCCTTTTGGGCACGCGAAGCAAGAAATGGCTCGATGGCCATCTTAGAGAAACAAAGAAGGAGGCGCAAGACAGGAAGGAAAGAGAGCAGATGGGAAAGTTCGACGCCCAATTTGGATCATCATACTCGTAAACCGGCGGCATCCACTGCCGAGCACAGCACAGCATTTGCACTGCCCCAATCTGAAACGCCACAGCAACGCACGGGATGGCTTTCATGTGTATCTAGAAGGCAACATCGCCAGCGATACACTCCGAGACAGCCCGTGCTACTAGGATCTCCTCCATCCACAGCATCTCCACCGTACCGGTTGCCCCGGTCTCGTTCCTTTCCATTGCTTTTACTCTCTCCAGGCCCCGTTCTCCCCTCTCAACCAGCCGACCACATATTCGGTCAAGTTCCGAGCGCATCCTTGTCTCGTTGTCGGGAGAGACATTGTCCCGCCGTCCAGCTAATGTCTCTCTCCAAAGCCGTATTGCATTCTCGTTCAAGTTCTCTGGTGAGAGTGTGCATACGAGGGAATACAGCCGTAATGCCGTCAGAACACGAAACGACGGGTACGCCGACTCTCGAGTATAGTGTAACGTCCAGTCCCTGCACATGAGACATTGCTTGTCCTCTAGATGGAAAACTTACCCCCAGTATTGTTCTGTCTCGAGGACACCTCTCAAGAAGTCCCAGTGTGTCTCCGAGAATAAGTCCTCGAGGATGTCTGAAATCTCAACCTCCGCGTCGACTCGTCCGTGCGTGATGGCCTCAGTAGTGACTGGAAGTACAAACCCATACTCCGTGAACAGTAATCGGTTACTATGGGCTCCATACTTCAGATAGATCTCTTCATCAGCGCCCAAAGACACGTCCACCGGAGACAGGAAAGTCATTGATCGGCCAGGAGCGGCTGATGGGCGCGGTGTCATGTGTGGAAGGTGCGACGAGTGGTTGGCCATGTCCAATATCGGGCATAGCGTAAGATTATCGGGGTGGGACTGCTTGCTTTTCAGTCGGTGGTATATCCCACGAGTATTGACTGGAGAGAGTTCAGTATCAAACACGCCACATGTGTTGGAGTGTTACCATTCAACCATCCCCACAGGTAATCGTTTTCGGATACAGCGTCCTGAGAGAATGAGTGCGTGCAGTTTGACTACATGATCTGACTAACCGAAAGTCGTAAAACTGCCTTCCAGTCCTCTCGGAAGCGTATTGAAAGTTCACAAAGTGCTTTGGAAGTGGACGGCGGTAGCAATGAGATAAACTCTGCCTCAGGACTCGTCTCGTGAATCAACCAGAAAAGAGGATGGAAAGCAAAGTTGCCTGGTAGAACAGCGATATATGGTGCAAAGTGGGAAGCTTCCTCCGAGTTGACTCCAGGTCGATGAACAGCAAGATACAAGGAAATCAGCTGAACAGCGCTTAGATCGCCTCGAGGGTGTAGAGATGAAAGAGTCTTGACGTTCAACAAAGCAGTTTCTGGTACCGAAAATAGGACCGAGGATGGGGAACATGTTCTCAACGCGTAGAGGCCATGTCCAGCACCTACAAGCACCAGTGAACACCAACAATTGTGGGATACAAGAATGGTGGACGTCTCGACCTTCCGTTTCTCGGCGCTCTACTAACAGCCCATCCGAGGAAGTATCCATCCCATTTTCTCCCAGCCACCGTAGTAGATTGTCCCAGGCCAGTGGCGACATGGGAGTTGTCTTCACAAATCTCTTTTGCCGACGGCCGCTTGGACGCCGCGGCGACGCGGAGTTCCAGATTGCATCAGATACCTCTCACCTTCCGTCAGTCTTGTTCGCACCGATCTATAGTCTTATTTTCGCGAATTTCTGACTTTTCAAAAGTTTTCATTCCCCCACAATGTCCGTATTCAACGCATCTCGTCTCTTGGGTAAAACTGTCATTGTCACTGGCGCTTCAAGCGGGATCGGTGCTGTAAGCTTGCTTGCTTTTTTCCTGGAGTGAAATTTCTCATCCGGTGGAACTCTTACAGGCAACCGCTATTCTCTTCGCCAAGGTGAGTATATCTGATAAATCATCGCACAGTACTTACGCTTCGCAGGGTGGATCCAATGTCATCCTGATTGCCCGACGCGCAGAGGCTCTTAAAAAAGTCTCTGACGCCTGCACGTCCGCCTTCAAGGAATCCGGTCTTCAACAAGGCGGAAAGTTTGCAAGTGTACAACTCGATGTCTCGGACAAGAACCAGATCGCCACTTTGTGGGACAAGGTTCCCGCTGATCTGCGCAACGTCGACATTCTTGGTGAGCCCCACGCATCGATAGCAATGCTTCACACGCTTGACTGAATTTTAGTGAACAACGCTGGCTTCGTCCTTGGCGTCGAACACGTCGGCGACATCAAACCTGAAGACATCGAGGGCATGTTCGCGACCAACGTCTTCGGACTGATTGCCATGACTCAGTTACTTGTCAAGGGTATGTGGTTTCACGGTTCTTTTCATCGTCGTCTTACTGATAAGACCAGACTTCAAGGCCAAGAAATCCGGGCATGTTATCAACCTCGGATCCATTGCTGGCATCGAGGCCTACGCCGGCGGCAGTATCTACACCGCGACAAAACACGCCGTACGCGCTTTCACAGGATCTCTGCGCCGCGAACTCGTCAACACGCCCATTCGCGTAACCGAAATTCAGCCAGGTTGGTCTACACGATATCAGTGTGGTCGCATGTAAACATTCTTTGCAGGAATGGTTGAGACCGAATTCTCGATCGTAAGGTATCGTGGTGACTCCGGAGCAGCTGCAAAGGTCTATGAGGGTTTGGAACCGCGTACGCAAATTGGCCACTCGTACTCGATATTGCTCACTGACACATACTCTAGTCACCGCGCACGACATTGCTGAGGAAATCGTCTGGGCGGCATCTCGTCCAGCACATGTTAACATTGCTGAAACGTTGGTGCTCCCAGTAAACCAAGCGAGCGCGACCATCAACTTTAGGGCTCCGAAGTAAGTTAGCGGGAAAGTGAAGATATAAGATCAGCCTGCATCTGTAGTTCTACTGTATGAGCAGCTATCTGCCAATCGAAGTTATGAAAGATATACCGTACCGGTAATGGGTATCAGGCGCTGTCAAGCCTCTGGACGATCCAGAAACAAAACAAGTTATCCGGAGGCAATTCAGATGAAGATGATGAACACAGCGAATGATGCGATGGTAGATAGAATATATAGATGGGAATGAATTACAACCCACAGACTGCTTTCTGAAGAAGAAATAACTAGAAAGAATAACGATACACGACCCATGAAGCCATCTATGAGCCAGAGCTACTGTTTCTTCTTCCTCGACCTGGTATTCTTTACAGGCTCTACTGGAGCAAGTAGCTCAAGGTCACTGTCGTAGACAATCTTCTTGACAATCACATTCTCGGGAACCAGTTCTTGCAAAGGTGGAGCCTTTTTATCAACGATGTTTCCGAGCCTGTCTAGGTTCAAGGACTGGTAGGTTGTCAGACATTTTTGTTGGATTTGTGGACATGGATGAACTCACTTTCGCTGCAGGTGCTAGACAGCTTTTACCCGCCGTGGCATCCCTTTTGAGTCTGAGATCATTCAACTGGATCTCGTCCATGTAGACGGATTTGGAGAGTCCTCGGTCCCATTTAACGCCCTTGGATTCTTTGGCACCAATGTCATCGCTACCAAGACGGACTTTCTTCGAGGGCGGTGGCCGTTCAGGCGTGACGTAGTCTTCCTCGTCTCCCGGGCCTCTTCGATGGCGAAGAGGACTGCCGTTTGCGTCCGCACCCCATCCCTCGTCATCATCCTCACCATTAGGCTGAACGGGTGTCGATGTCCTGTCCTCCCCTTCAACAGGTGTCGACGCTCCTGAGCGCTGTGCACGCCTCTCGGCACGCTGCGACCTCAGCTGCCCACGCTCCTCCTGCTCCTTCTGAGACCTCGTCTTGACCTTCATCACCGGGCTTTCTGGTCGTACACCCTCCTTCCTGATCACTTCTATCTCCAGCTTTGCGGCCTGATACGCCTCGTTCTTCGTGGTGTTCGTTTTCGTCATGGACATCCACGCAGAAGGAGTGAACCCTAGGAAGAGATTGGCCTCGGTCCGGAGAGTAGGGGGTTTGCGTTGCCGAGGCGCTGGAGGGGGCGGAGGCTTGGGGAATAAGTCGATCCCAGATGCTACAGCACGGCGAGCCCTGGTAGTTCTGCGAATAGGCGAGCCCTCATCAGCCACGGTCATCAGAGGGGGAGGGGGTTCCTCAACAGACGTTTGTGCTGTAGACGCATTGGGAAGGGAGGGAATACGAGATGGGGCAGCCGGTATTTCCGAAGGCAGGGGATCAGCTTGAGTCACTTTCGCTGCAGAAACCTCTTCAGCGGGACGAGGAAGCAATCTCAGAGGCTTTGTTGGACTACTCGGGACGGGTCTTATGGCGCGAACTTTAACAGGAGAAGTAGTTTGCTCAAGACTACTGTGCTTGCGTTTCAAATTCGTCGCTGCAATGTCTACTGTCGGCTTCAGCTTCGACTGCTCTATCAATGTAGGCTTTGGTACCTGGGAAGAGACGGGTCAGACAAGGAAAACGATAGAAGATACTAATGCCTACGGAGATGGCAGGAACATCGACTTGTCGCATGGGAAGCCTAGATTTGTTGATATTCATAGTTGGGGCTGGTCTCGAGTATGGTTTCAAGCGGGGTATTTTACTTGAATTGGAACCTTGGCGCAAACTGGACTTGGCCAGGGCACTGGTAGATGGTTGCGACGCAGATTCGCCTTTGGCCGACATTGGTTTCGGAGGAATTTCTGGAGTGGTGGATGTTCGGACTTGTAACGGGGTCTCCTCGTCCTCTGGGATAGAAAGCGGTATCCGAGATGGAGTGGATACCAAGGGGAAGGGTAGGCGGTGCGATATAGAGGGTTCAGCAGAGCCGCCTCGAGAAGCCATCTTTGGCCTTGAGTTGGATACAGGCTCTATTGACCTGCTGCGCGAAGGCGAAGAAACAGGAGCTAGCTTGTCGAAGACTGGAAGCTTCAAATTTCCTCGGGGAGTCGACAAATCAGCAGCAGGTACCCGCCGAGCAGGACTGTCTGAGGCTTGTATGTTGAGCGAAAAGATGTCGCTGTTCAGAGGTTTGGAAGGTGAACGCCGTCCATTAGCAATGGCTTGTTCTATCGGGACGCGACGCGCCGGGGACTGAATCGGGTCGTCGCGAACATTGAGCGCAAATGATGGGGTAGATGTGCCACGTTTTGGACTCGGAGAGCGAACAGGACTCCGGAAAGGCATTTTGTGTGACCCAGCAAGAGATTCGGAGGATGGAACATGAAAAAATGGCGAGGGCCGCGTAGGGTTCGGAAGATTGGCGTCTGTTAGAGTCACTGATAAGCCATCTAACAAGCCATGGGCACCAGGCGACAATGAGTCCAACTGCCGTCTAGACGAACGCGACAACGCCTTGTACTGTGCTCGTGAAGGAGATACTTCACGACGCGGACTATCGTACATGGGTCGCGGCGTTGCGTCGCAATCCGGAGCTGCCTTGCCTTTGCCCTTCTTGTCGGGACTGGGTGTGGACTCCGGGCGCGAAGGAGTAGGCACCAAACTTCGGCGCGGACGGGTGGATCTCCTCACAGGAATTTGTTGCTCTGCGTCAGGATCAGGCAGCGACGGCACTTTACTAGACGAAGGAACAGGTGAATCTGGAATCAGAGAATCGGCAACATCCGCCTCCTCGTCTGTAGTATCGACTTCGTCCTGGTGAGAATCAGGCTGCAGTGGAGTAGGTTCGGTAGGCGGAGAGGGAGCTGGCGGTGGTACAGATGATGGGGTAACAGAGTCGGAAGACGTGGCTATCTCGAGACCAGGAGAGGCAGACGAGGATGCCTCTTGCGTTTCGGACTCTTCCTCTGTCGATGACGCTTGGTCGGGGTCAAATTTGAGGTCTTGAACCCTTACAGGGAGGGGATGGAGAATGGTGGATTCCGGAGGAGGGGATACTCGCAGTGTCGGCAAGCCTGACGGACTGGCAGTACCAAGGGAGGGCTGCTCAATGAGATCGGCCGTAGTGGGCAAGGGCGTTGTGTTCTCGGACGACCTGGCATAGTCAGGCGACTGCGGTGGCGGAGAAGGATTGGACTGAGATCGCATGATTCGAGACGCAAGCACGGAGGAAGGTTCTGGGTGAGATGTGGGTAAACAGAAAATTGCCGACAGGTGTTTGCCACGCACCATCGTTACCTTGGTCATTGTCCGGAGTGACAGGACGCGATTCAAGGTCGTCATTCTCGCCGTTGGCCGCCGTTTCCACTACCGGCGGTAGGATGGGGGCAGGCAGTGGACTCGATAATCTTGGGGAGCGCCTCAGTGGTGACGGTGACGGCGGTAGTGGTATAGCGCCATTCTCGGCAGCAAGTTGCGCGCGCTGAGGCGTGAGCAGACTATTACCGTCCATGAGAACGGTATGGGTATCCCCGACGGTGGCGCGACGAAACACTTTGGCGATGTTGAACGTAACGGTTCAAGACTGGTAAACACGGTGCACGTGATGAATTATTTCTCTTCCCAACCACCACCTCTCCACAATTGAGTCAAAGCTACGGAACGTATTCTATTATGTTGCACACCACCTTGGTCGTTGCAAAGTGCATCGATACCAAATCACCGCCTTCTGCTTCGATCGCGACTGTCTTCGACCTGTGGAGAAGAGCTACGATGAGAGTCCCAGTTTCCCTTATTCTTCGCGCCAAGGCGATCTGATGTTGATCCACGAGAAGACCCATGTTTGGAATATGATCCCGAAGAATTAGACACTCTGTTGAACGACTTTTGCTGCTTGTTGCCAGTCGTCTCATACCAGCCCGCTTTGAATGTCCCGCTTGTGCGAGCGCCGTTCGATTGGAGGGCGAAATCCCGTTCCCAGGCTGGAGCGGTCGGTACAGGCTTAGTGTGGATCATGGATTTCAACTGGCGCCGTTGTCAGTGTTCTCCTCGCCTTGCTCTTCATAACACACACCTCATCATTTTCCTTCGTCAAGAGATTGATAGAAGTCAATTGTTGATCGAGTTTCAGCTGCATTTCCTGCAATCTTTCTTCTGTGGATGTCCTTCGAGACGACCCGTATTCATCAAGTTTGAATCGCTTGTCCGAGGGCCTATCTTCGTCCTCTTCCCTGTGTCTTTTAGACAAATCGGAGAGACTACCTGCGCCTCCGGAGGAACTTGTGTGCAATCCTGGCGCGTGCGTGATAGCCGCATTGACTGCAGTAACAGCTTCTGTTTTCAACGCCGCGAGCGCTTGTTGGAGCGACGAATCAATGACCTTCCCGACCTCCTTCGTTACAGCGAGGAAAATCTCCTGCCAGACCTGCCCAACCGCATTGAGCCCCTGGTCCAGGCGATTCTTGGTGTGCGCGTGATCAAGCAGTATCTCTGCGAGGTTGGGCGCGACAGCTGCAGCCGCAGAATTGGAAACCTTTGCGAGCGTCGTCGAAATTTCCGTGTACGTCTCAAGCTTTTTCTCCTGCCGGTCGTACTCAGTTGTCATTTCAAGGACATTGCTTGAAATCCTGTTGTGTGAGACACTGCTTTAGACTCCCAACAATTGCAGAGTGAGCTTGCGAATCTTACTTGGCAAGACCACGGAATAGTTCGACCATCTTTCTGGAGGCTTCGTGTGACATGGGCAGACTGGCCGCGTTTGCGGTCATTGCTGTCAGCGTGCCCTCATCGAGGAGCCCATCTATCAGCGAAGGATTTTCGTGCACAACAGGTCGAACAGACGCGTTCTGTATTGGCATCGTACGTCAATCCATAGGCTTGGAAGTACACAGGAGCCTACCATCGCGTTGTGTTGATCAGCAGGCTTTATACGCTCAACGAGTCGCCCACGGTCGGTCATTGTTGCTCGGGGCGTGGAGTTTCCTTGGGTAGACGCAGTAGCAGACTGGTGTCTCTGATTCTTTGAATAATTGCCCTTATCAGACTCGCGCTGTGAGATGCGAGCGAGTATACTGCTGTCGTCGCCCTCGTCTTCCTGCTTGCACGTCCTGAACAGATCTCCTTGGGGCAATAGTGGCGGGCCGTAACGAGACCTTGGAGGCGACGTCGCGTCTCTTTTGTTACTTGGACCTGCCGCTTTCTTGTTTGGGGGGTAGGCTTTGGGCTGCGAACTGTATTTGCGCCCAGGCCAATTGGAATCATCTGGATGCACGAAGCTGATGAACCCAGATAGCATCGCGTTCGGTGAAGCTGCCAGTAAGAATGTCTCACCGGCATTGATCTCCTTCTCTGCAGCTTGGGCTCAACGGATTACCGTCATCGTCAAAATACTGCACAACGTCACCACAATCAGCGGGTTTCGGCAGGTGTAGCAGGGAAGGACAGACTCGACATTGGTATTTCTTGTAGAGGCCTTTGTTATTTCCTGTCATCTTGACCCGTATTCGCTAAATATGACAGAGAAAAGAGCTTGTTAGATGGCGGTCGGAAGGCAAAGAGATTCTTTCAGAAGCGCACATCCAGCCAGATGAACGTGACTTTCTGACCAATTGACAGGACTTCGCCTGCATTCTTCTTGCCATCCATACCACGCGACGAACGCAGAGAAAATGCATGCATTTTGCTTTGCCTGACATTCTGCGCTTATCGATAGTGAATCTAGGTGAAATACGCCATCGACGCGTCGCGGCAGCTTTCCACCGCATTACGGCTAGTATAGGCAGCTTCTGTTGTGCTACGTATTCGTGTTGATGCGTTGATGGCCAGCATTCTTCCTTGTTATACGCTGTACCCCAATTGTGTATTGCGGGTGGTGTTTGTTTCGTTCAATGATGATTGCGGCACCGTTCCAAGTATGTCGTCGCCGATTCGCACGTAGCCTTATTCTTCTACTCGGCTACTCTCTATATATACACATCGCTCGGGCTCAAAGCGCGTGCATATGTGACGCCGACGGGCTTAGTACTGATTGATGCATGATGGTGTTGGCATCGACATGTCAGCTGGGCTATCGTTTCAGGGCTACAACCCCAAAGACATCTAGTACTTGAGGTTGCGCTGAGTACGGTAACGTACTGGCCCTCAATCTCCTCAGCCTCAGTCGCCCCCATCATGTTGAGCGCAGACATGCTTGAGTTCCCGCCTCTCTTAGCGCTCGCGCTTGGCCTCACGGCCATCACTTACCTCTTCGCACCGAGCCACGTTTCCTCAATCGTCATATATCCCAAATCACCCACCAACGTCATTCTGAAGACCGCTGATGACAAGGAACGAAAAAGTGTTAGCATCGAAGAAGCCGTGAAGGCCAAGTGCAAGAGCTTGTACACGAAGTACAGCTCTCCTTGGTGGCTCTTCAAGTGAGTGATAGCTTCCAACGCCCAGCTGCTGTGTTCATTGATCCTTATCCAGTGGTCACCTCCAGACGGCCTATTGCATCGCAGGCGACTTCACGAGGGTGGATCCGATGAAGTACCGACGGTGCGTTCAGCGCTGCCACCGCGTTACGAAGTTGGACCTGCGCTGATGATCGCTCTCATTTAGGCAGCTCTTGCGCCTAGCCGACCGTGGAACCATGTGCGTGTCAGGGCTTCTGCGATTGCCGAACTCTGAACATACTTGCCTATAGCGGACTTGACTTCGCACCAATCGATGATTCCCATTTGAAGGACGACGCACCAATCGTCGTTGTGCAGCATGGCTTGACAGGCGGTAAGGCCTACTTATGCCCGAGTGTTTTGTCCCCGATCTCAACCAGTCTTCTAGGCTCTTACGAACCGGTAAAGCCTACTACGGCGAAGTGTTTTGTCCCCGATCTCATCAACGTTGTATGTAGTATGTCAGAGCCATTCTACGTCCCGTTTGCACTCCGGTTGAGGAAGGTGGTCTCGGCTACCGCGCTGTAGTCGTCAATTTCCGGGGTTGTACGTGCTCTGTATGAATTGGTACCTGTGGATATAGCGCTAACCGCATAGCAAGGCGCCGGAGTGCCCGTCACGACTTCCAAATTGTTCACAGCCGGAGGAACAGACGATCTGCGTCAGGCGTTGATGTACATCTCGAGGCTGTATCCCGACGCTCCCTTGCTTGGACTTGGGTTCTCTCTCGGTGCCAACGTCTTGACTCGGTACCTAGCGGAGGAAGGATTGAGCTCGAAGTTAAACTCGGCCTGCATGTTGGCATGCGTGAGTCCTCGTCGCACTCATGCCGTTTGAGACCACCGTTGATGCGTCGCATACTAGCCATGGGACCTGCTCTTGAATGATCAGATGTATGTCGCGCACTGGCCCTCGATTAACATGGACTGATGGCTTTCTAGACTCGAGGCTAACTGGATCTCAAGAGAGTTATACTCAAAGGGGATGGGGGCCAACCTCTGTGCCCTTGTGAGACGCCACCGCGACGCGTTGATGCACGAGCCCAATCCTTGGTTCGCCGAAGCGGTGTTCGATCTTTTGAAAGTCAAGAAGCCCACAATGCGGGAATGGCACCAAAAATATGGTCGGTTCGACGGCTCTGCCCCGCTTTTCCCATTCCCATCCGCGTTGGATTACTATAAGGGCATGTCTTGCGTCCAAGTTATTGGTGATGTTGCGGTCCCATTCCTGTCGATAAATGCTCTCGACGATCCTATTGTCCAGCACGTTCCTCTGCATGGAGGAAACAGCAAAGTCGTGATGGCGCTGACTCCGGGCGGAGGACATTTAGGTTGGTTCCAGGGACAAAACAAGAGGTGGACGACTAGGCCTGTACTGGAATGGCTGCAAATGGTAGCAGAGAACATCGAAGACAGCAGTCGGAAGCCGCGACCCTTGTTCGTAGATTTGGATGGTTGGATCAGAGAGCATGGCAGCAAGGATTTGGGCTGTATCCCTATCGAAGGTGGCGGAATTATCGACGGAAGCAGAGGAGAAGAAGGCACTCTGCAAGGTCTGTAAGAATGTTGTTGTACAAGATCGTATATACAATTTTTGCTGTGTAGCACTTCATTCAACTTAGACTAGTCACTGTCGCTGAAAGTGACGCGTTCATCCTCGTCCTGTTCCTCGTCCCGGTGCGATCTGTCATATTGGCTGATATCGACGGAAACGGTCCCTTCCTCCATGAGCGTTTCTTCTTCGAGATTACGGTTTTTCTCGAATAACTGTCTCCCTGATTCAAAGACAGATTCAATGTATGTTCGCCGCATGTTGTATGCGAGGACATGTTCTCACCAGATAGCCTCGTGGACATTCGTTTCCACTCTTCCCGTTCCTTCGGTGTGAGCCCGATCATGCGTTCCGCCTCTTCTCGCTGTTTGCGCCTTGCCTGGTCGGCATCAAATTTGGCTTTCCATGATTTGAATGACTCGATGGTGACGGGCGTCCCACGAGTTCTAGCCTCCTCCTCCTGCATCGGAAATGAGACGTGATATGAGTACTGTGGGCGATAAGATTCGCACCTCGAGTGCAAGACGCTCCTTCTCGGCTTCCTCCTTATCGCGCGCCTCGGCCCTCGACCGGACGAGCAGACCGAGTTGTTCACGCAGGTGGGACACGAGGGTGAAAGTCATTGCCATTCCCAGATTTTCCTCGCCCTTGAACACATATTGAAACCGGACGCGCGACATGTCACTGAGCTGCGCACCACGGTGTTGAGCTCTGACAGAAGTTTCGTGACTTCATGGTCCTCGAGGATGCCTTCTTCCGAGTCAATGGACAGAGTAGGCAGGGTGTCTGGATATGTGTCGGGGTAGGAGACGTGAAGGGTCACTCTGACTATTGCAACAGTTCACTACATGATAAGAACAGCCGGGAATGAGCATACGCGGTTCGGTGCCATCATCCAGGTCATCGGGCTCAGCATCGATCTGCAGATCCTTTTCGGAAAGTTCTTGTATGAGCCTTAGATGAAGAGGGCCGCAGAGAGAGAGACGGACGACACTGACTGGTCAGTTCTCTCGGGTAGATCGACTCGAGCACCTGGCAGCGGGTATTTAATAAATAAATTCAAAAGAACAGCAGGTGAAGCCGGACCTCGAACTCTTCGAGTAGCACGTCGGAGGACATCAGGGCAGGAGGCAGGCAATGTCGACCAAACAACCGACACCACTTGATGTTCCACCAATTCAGCTGGCGCGGACCCCCGCTGTGCACAGGCCCGCACCGCGCGTTCCACGACACGTCGGTTGCCCGCGAACTCCTCAAGGCGTACAGACCAAAGAACGCATGGGACGCCCTTGGCCTGGGTGACTCTGTGCCGCCGCCAGAGAACGAGCCGACCACCGAGGAACAGGCGGTCGAGGCGAAATGGAGAGCCATGTCTCGAATAGCGCAGGACTCGCTGATTGCCCATCCCGTGCCCAATGCAACAAGCGGTGAGTATCTGTTGTATTTTTTCACGACATCCATGACACCTCTGCCAAGGTCGCACTGTGCGGATAAGCGGTGACATTACGTCTGCCTACGAGAAACTGCAGGGCATTCTCAAAAAGAACAATGTTACCTACGAGCTCAAGAAGAGCTCCAGACACGAGAAAAAGGGTGTCAAACGGAGACGGCTCGCGAGTGAGACGTGGCGCAGAGTCTTTGCGCACGAGGCAAGTCTTCACCTTTCTTTCTTGTTTTAGCCGCGCGTGCGTGGCACTGACCTTGACGCGCCCTAGGTCCGCCGAAGTGTCCAACTCGTTTCCAAAATTCGCAGGCGTGGAGCATGATGTACTCGTACTTTCCAACTTAATGCTATTCTCCTTCATTTAGACCGATCAAACTGGCTCAATTGCAGGCGTCGCGTTTGCCATGAGGCCTTGCAGTCCGACACCTGGCGTTTATTCCGCCGGCAGCTCACGTCAAACCGCTGCATCCCGCGAACCTCGTTTCTCTATGTCTTCTTGCTGTGTTCTTTCTTATCGATTTGTTCTCGTCCCAATCCTGTTCGGGATCACCCCACACCTCATGTCTTTCGCGCTGCATCACATCACCGGGAGGTTTCTGTTCTGTTTGACCTTGGCGGCGCTCCGACATGCCAGTGATTCCCATGACTCGGAGAGACGATATCTGGCGTCGACGTTTCCATTATCAGCCAACTTCCTAAACTGCGGGTCTTTCCGAATCCTCGCGCGGCTTGTTTCTTGAACGAGGCTGGCATGCAGTCCCCTTATAAGGTATACAATGGGTGCCTTTCGGTACAGCTCTTAAGGAATTAGCGCCCCCACGCCTCCTCATCCTTCTGCCCTTACCCTCACAATGTGCCACAATGTCTGTTCCACCCTGAGCCGTTTAGCCCGTCTACTAACACCATGTCCAGGTCATCGACGGACGCTATCACACTCTCTGTGGCCATTTTTACTCCATGGCGACACGTCAGCAGGACTGTCTCCGTGAAAATTGTCTTTTCAGCAGTCGGCATGCTCATCCCATCGGTAAGTCTGCTATCGAGCAGATCAGCTCCGCATGGATATTCATTGGCACCACCCATTTACAAAGGCTGTCGATCCCCTACCTGCATTCGTCTGATGGCTCCTCCTGCGCGAAATCCAATTAGAGTCAGTCCGACCAGATGTTCCGACTGTAGAAATATCTTTGGGCGTCTGGGTGGCCAAGGCCCGAGCACGGGTCAGCGATGAATGTCCCCGTCGAGTTTCTCGAAATGAGTTGTGGACTTTCTGTCTTGATTTAAATTGTAATAACTCTGTAATTCTCCCTCTTTACTTTACAGTATATGTGCGTAAGTAGTAGCTCTGTGCGCCATGGTCGACTGCTTCTAAGGAAGACAGCGATGTCGGCATCAATCCATCCATCCATTTTGGGAATCCTTGTCAAAGACCATGTCCTTCTTGTTCTCTAACAGTCGCGTCTTGTCTTTGTGAACCGGCCCTTTATCCACGTTTAGAAGAAAGAACCCTCGTATTTATGCTCGCTACTTACGAGATGCCCGCCCCCTTCTCTCTACGACAACAACTATGCGCGGCACCGATAACCTCCAGTCATATATTGGGTTTTCCCAACTTCCCGACCTTAGGCTCGGGCCCATGGCACCAGCAATGCCGCCACCGGGCCACAAAAGTCATCTTAACCATCTACAAATAACTCCGGAGCGTCCACGGCGTCTAGAGCATATATCCAACTCATTCGGAGACATGGATTTTGTTCGAGAATGTCAGTTATTGATTCCGCCTCGAAGCCGTGCCATTAACATGCGTTCATCACCGAAGGGATTCTCCAAGCTATCCCGTTCAAGCCGCTTGATACTACAGACGAAGATCCGAGCCTAGGAGAAACTCTGACTTTACCCAGCGCTTCGTCATTCGAGGTACAGCGATCATGGCATCGGCCTGCAGAAGACTTGCACAAGTACGCATCTGGTCATTGCTGTTTTACCCTATGTAATACTGACGAAGGTCAGGATCGGTGACTGGCTAGGTGCGAATATCTCAGAGTTCAACCGTATCGTTTTTATTGACTTCCGCTTCGTTTTCTCAGAGGACTATCCGTTAGTAACAGCACAGAGGATTCTACATCTAATCAGCCCACGAACGGAGCGTTGGGGCTTCAAACGCACGCACGATTTGAGTTCGGACAGAGACCTGTTACAGTACTTCTTGTGGTCAAAGTTAGAGGGTCCAGCCTCTACGCCACTCACCCAAGATATGAGACTGATGATACAGAGTAAGTCTGTCATCGTGGCCTATCAGCCGCCTTGGGTCCTGTCTCCGCAAGATATGAAGGCGTTTGCTAATTGCGAGGTAATTCCACATTGATTCCGCCAGTACGTCGTCTAATAACGCATTCGAAGGTTCCTCATAATTGTATCGACATGGAGAACATGACCAGCAAGGAACGGCTATGGGGCAAGGTAAAGAGTCATGCAGCTGAAAAGCTAACGCGTTCTGAACTGCTGTAGCTCTGGGACATCTGCGTCCTCAATGACGTCCACTATTTCGTTTTGACTACCTATAACCAATGGGTATTCGGCGCATTTGAGTCGCGTAAGTCCAAGGCCAATCTCACCGCGTGGTGTCCTGTCCGCTAATGCGCACACCTCCCAGATTGGACCACGGGATTTATCAGCCAGATCTTCGAACACGATTCGAATGGGCCGACTGTTGCAGAGGCGCTCGTGCATTGGATTGCATCTGCCATGCGCCAGACAGGTTTCGTTCTTCCGAGGGTGCTCTACTCCCACAGTCTCCAAATTTTTCGGCTAATTTTTTCCAGGTTGCGCTTTCTCGGCCTTTGGATGCCCTTGTCAGACCTCCTCGAGCCGAGGACATAGGTACCATAATTCCGGATGCCTCTGAATCCAATTGGACGGGGAAAAGCGATGGTATGTGATTCGTTGACGCACCTACTTGACTTGCGCGCTGACATGGCCCAGATGTCGCGTCATCTGCGGGGTATCGGGCCTCATCCGTCTCTTCCAAGGTCTCCGACGACGGCGTGTATCCAACATCTGCGCCGGGACAACAGCCCATGAGTAGCGACGCAATCAACAGGTGGCTAAACCGGTAAAGTCGTCGACGAGACATCCATCTTCATACCGGTAGCACCTGTTCATCTAGATAACCAATCTTGAAATTTGCTTCCGTCGAAAATTTGCTTCCGTCTGTTTCCACGCAAATCATTGATACAACAATGGGGCCAGTAAGGGTCAGTTTGGAAAGTTCAAGGTTTCCAGAGAGTTGACACTTATGCAGGCACCAGGGTCGTCGCATCGGACCCCTAGCCATGGAACAAAGGAACGAATACCGAAGGAGTACTTGGCAGGTATCTGTCTTTTTCCTTGAGGATTTACTTGGGGCCTTCATATTATTCGAGACAACACCCAAGAGAATTAGAAGATCCGGTCAGAGATAACGACGCAATATAGGCTGCCTGTGGAAGCAAAACAAGTTGAACGACACATCGATACTGTAAGACAAAGATACTAGTGGGTCAGAGCATCGATCCGGCCTGCTTCAGCATCCATATCAACATCACCGCGACCGTTCGTCGAATTCACTGTTGACAGAGGTGAAAAGCTGCCATGTGTTGATTTCGGTGTCAATCCCGAGTCGACCGGGGGTGGAGGTGGTAAAGCCTGAGCAGGGAGGAGGCTTGTAGGGTTAATGGCGGCCATTTCAGTGAACGCCTTGTATATGGGATCTCTGGGTGTTCCCAGTGACGGCGCCGGGACCTTTCAAGGAGGTCAGTGGATCACGAAACGCAATTCACACATTTCTTGTTCACCTGTGCCACGTTCCCTAGATACGGATACGCCGCTATGTCCTGCACAGTATAGAACTCAAGGATTATTCTCAGGGCATCTAACAGCGACTGTCAGACCTCACATGAATTACGACAACCGGAAGACCAACCAGCGAGATCATGTAGCTCTTCTTGGCCGAAAGCGAAATGGTCGACTGCGAATCTGGGTCTTTCAGGTGACGCCGGTTTGTGGGAAGGAGGAGTCGGCAGGGAAGCAGAAGGCGGCGTGTATGAGATTCGGGCGTCTAAGGATGGTGAATTGGGCCCTTCCACGATTCGCTGGGCCAGGACATAGCAAGCAGCGGCAATGATCCGTGGCGAGAATAGAACACATAGTGGTGTGCGATAACTAGACAGGATTGTATCAGCTCTCAGAGAACATAAATACTCTTACGAGTCATGTGCAATAGTCCAAGACGTTTCTTGAACTTGGGGGTCTTCTTCGTGAATATTGAACAGATCCACCAAGACGGTGTGAGGATTGTCAACCCTGAAGTCAAAGCATATCGCCTCGAGAAGGACTTCTTCGGTCTGCAAGATTGCGACGCGACAGTTCTCAACCTCCTGTACCACGGGTTCGATAAGTCATTGACTTTTGCCATGGCAGACTCGACCTGACGTGATAACTGACCTTGCTATCCTCCGGAATGTCTGCGACGTCTCTGCCGTCTATTTTGGATTGACACACGCGAGATACATCGCGAAGTTTGCGCCCACATTCCTCTGTCTTTGTGGCGAGAAATATGCAGGCGGCGGCGACATCCTGAGCGACACCCGTTCAGAACGCGGTTCATAAATTAAGCCGGATGGTCAGGCTTACTTGCCGGTGGAAGTCCTCGATGGCAAACCGCATGTAAAATCGATGAAACCAGGTCGCTGCCGTAAACATAGCGGGAGCCGGACTAACGACACGATGAAGCCATGGTCAGCTAATGCGAGCGATCCTCTCACAGCTGTAAGGAAGCGCCCAGGCGAAACAAGAATTCTACTCCACGAGCGCGATCATAGAGTTGTTTTTCCAGAGGCCAACTGGACGGCGTAGCACGTAACGCAGACGTTGGGAATAGCCATTGATTTGTGGATGCCAAGACAGCAGCATTTTGCTCAATTGGCGCCTCGTCGCGTGGTGCTTGTGCTTTACGCATTGCGATGTCTTCGACTAATGGTGAGTGTCGGGGTGATGGCCGAGGATAGGTTGAACGGCATTAGTTTCTCAATTATTTGTTAATACTCCTTATTAAGGTTCACCATCTCACTTACTTCGCGTCGCCAGACTGGCCCATCTATCACGCTAAAAGATGCGAGCGCAGTTGTAATCGGATTCTTTCCATTATGTTCTCGATCTGAAACTCCACCCAACCGAGTCTGAATCCTACTGTCGTCTTTTTGGGTCCTCGAAGCCTCCGACTGTACTTCTCTGATCCGTGTAAGAATTGTCGAAGCAGAACCGTAGCACATATAGACTTGGTCAGTGTCAGACGTTCGAATTCACTGTGGGCCCATAGCACTAATCAATGGGTTCTAGAGTGTGAAGCACATTCTCGGTGGTAGTATCTGTTCAACACTTTCACCTCTCGCCGGTGATAAGAACAAGGTGGCTCCAGTCCTGGGACCCCATATAACAATTACAACAAGACAACAAAAGAGTAGCAAAAGTACATCATTAGAGGTCATAACGCGAACAGGCCATGGCATCAGAAACCTCCTAGCGTCTATTTTCTTGAGCAGCTCGGGCTGCGCGAGCAGCTGCGGCGCGACACTCTGGACAGAGACCACGGATTTGGGGTGCTTGAATGGCTGCGTTAGAGCGTACTTGACCAAAGGCACTAACATTCAACGTACTGTATTGCTCTGGGAACTGGCGCCTAGTTCAAGTCAGACCCCCATTCCGATGGAACGACAGCTATACATACCGGTGCCAGCAGGTCTGGCGGCAGTTGGGCCCACAATCGGCAGGGTGTGCGGCGCTGAATGTACAATAGCGGTCTTCACAATAGATCTGTAACGGTTGTCTGAGACGCGTTCAATGGGGTCGGATGGTTGGAACAGACCGTCACGTCGGCCTACAGGAAGATGATATGAGAGTGTTCGTCTTGCCGACGGTATAGATGGCTTACCTCTCTCACTGTGTGGGGGCATTGCGTGAAAGAGTTCTGGACTCTGGAGAGATATTGGGATGGAAGACGCAGGAAGGAGAAAGAATATTACTCACTGACGGAAGCGGCACATCTCGGATCGAGGATGGAGCAATGGTGAAGGAGGACGGGTGACTCCAAAGCGTGTCGACGTTCCACTGCATGCTGTCTTTTATATGAATTCAGCAATCGAAACGTGAGCTGAAAATCTTCGATTTACAGTCGGGTCAACCTATCCGCATGGAAGGACTCGGCAACCCAAAGGGCGCAGATTGGCGAGATCTGTGCAAACTAGAGTTTCTACGCAGTCTTCGAAATCGTGTGACATCAATTTGATCCCGCGAGCTGAAAACGTTAATAGTGACGCAGAACAGTGGATAACACGTTCGCGTTGTCTATATACACCATCCTCGGAATAGCTGTTTCCGCTATCCGTAGAACGGCTTGCGTTATCCATCTGATAATTTTTTTCTTACTCCGAGCCAAGGCGTGTTTATTGAGAAATCCCAGAGAGATGCATTGGATTGCATCGATACTAGAAGAAGAAGACATGGGTAATATGGGTGGGCCAAAAGATGCTCGGAGAAGCGACTGTTTTCCTGGGCACACATAGTTTGACCGCTCGTTCAACAGTCCAGAACAACGGAGCCTTTTAGGGTCACCAGGAGTATCGGAATAGGCATGTCACCCTGCAAACATTCCGACGAGATACTGGCTAACTCCCTCTGGGGTCAGACTGCCTACGTCGGAGAAGACAAGAGAGATGAGGTCTGGTCTATGACAGGAAATTATTGGCACCAGCGTACGCAGAGATGTAAATCGTACGCTCATACCTTGTGTAATCGACGTCCGGGTTGTTGCTAGCGATTTGTTCTTGACTTATCTTGATTAAGGCGGGTGCATCCGAGTCCTTAACGCCGGCAACGGCTGATGCCCCCAAAGTTGATCCGGGCAAGGACGTCGGGGCTTTAGCAGTAGAATTTCGGTGTGTTCGACCTTGTGGTACGGAGAAAGAGAGGAGTCTCGAATTGTGGGTGGGGAGGTCGTACTGCGATAATGGAAAGAGTCGGTGGAACTTGTAGCTAGCGGTAAGAGGGTCAGAGCTACACCGAGCAAAAGAAAAGCCTCATGCCGTCCGCACCTTTCAGCGAGCGCGTAGAATGGCTTATTGGCCGCTTTTGCGATGATTGCTATCTGGTTGCTTCCGACTGCGTTGATGAGGCCCCCGCTTTCCACGACAGCTTCGGAACCAACAAGAACAAAGTCGACCATGTCCATGCTGTATGCCACAGCCGAATCCAGAACGACGGTACTGGGGATACCAGCCGCAGCGAGCATTTCAGCGGTCTTGATACTGTGAGGACTGTCATGAACCTCTGTGGGAAGACACCTCTCTTTGAACATACCCGAGACCACGAGGCCTTGCCTCTGTGACGAAGACTATACACCGAACATGAGCATATGATGTGCCATATGAGCTATACGGCATTCAAACCTGATATGCGTTTCCTTTTGTGGGCCCATAGTAAGGTTTGCATGACGACTCTAGAGTATGAGTGGGTAAGAATCTAAACGAATCCGCACCGTGAGCACACAAAATGCATCAAGAAGCAGGCAATAGTTACCACGGAGCCATCTTTGATGAAATCGAAGGCGAGTGCAGCTATTTTTTCCCTGTATGTCAGCGCCTCAGACACATATTGGTGGCCTTGCCGGATAAGTTCAGTTTTAAGTTCAAGAAAGCTCTTGAGATTATAATTAGTGGCGGTAGCAGAGCCGATGAGAGAAGAAAGGCACTGACAGATGCCTCGTGAGGGAACAGCGTCACGAACTCAATGAAAAGCTCCGTGCCAGCATTGATAGAGACTGAATTTGCAGTCTGCTGCTTTAATGTCTCCGCGCCGTCCTTCAGTTCTTGAACGAGTTCAAACATAGTGCCAGCTGTCATGCATGGCGTGAAACCATGTAGTTTGGGGCAAGCCCAGACGAGCTTACCGGTCGTGTTTTCCATGAGTTCTACGAGAGCCAAGATTGCGGCGACGGGGGTAGATATCTTGGATGATCAGACCACTATCCGACACAGACTGGTGAGAACCGACTTGTTCATTTTCGAGTATACGATTGTAAGCAGAACGGATGTCGAAACGACTTGTTGAAGATGAGATCTTGGCAGGCATTTGGATGGATCGAGTCAGGGTGACATGTGACAAAACGATTCTCAGTAGAGCTTACGTAAATTCGCCATCACGTGCTTTCTTGATGACAGGATTTGAAATGGTTCGGTCCGTTGCTGCGCGCGCCGCGCGCCTTTAGGGGTGGAGGACCAAGACGCGCTGCATTATCTCTGCGGTACCATGTACTCGCATCTCTCCCCATCCTTCTCTACATGAATAACCCGTGTAACCAACACAACACTTATGTGAGTCTGTAGGCGACGGAAATTCTGACCGGATTTTGACCAGGAGCTGACCAACGGCAACGGCAACGACCGTTGGCATGGCTGGCCCATAATAAGCGGTCGCGAATGCGTACAGATGCGTACACGGCCAGTGCGTCTCCGGATCCGAGATCAATATCATCGGCCCTGTGTGCAATGTATGTGTGTGTCATGCTACAGTTGAGTCTTGAATTCATCGTGTTGGGACTTTCATGTCTCTGTCAGAAGTTCAGCATGACCGGTCTCTCGCTGGCCAATATCATATGAAAGACCACACCGGCTTTGCTGAGCGCTTGTCAATAGCTAAGTAAGTATCATCAAGTCCCCCACCCGTCATCAGTACGTACTGTACTCGTCAGTTTCAATTATGATTGTGGATGACGCCGCCGCTGGCGTGTTTTAGTCGTGTCCTTCTCATGAAGAGTCCTTTACTATAGAATGTCATGACTAGGGAATTCCGAACCATTTCTCATCCCAGGTTGGGTCCTACTGCCGGCTGCAGAACTGACCCGGCCTCAAATGGAGACCTTGGCACAACCGCTGTCCACAGGATGTTCCCGAACAAAGTCCCATGAGTCGCCACGGCTGAGATTGACCATTGAATCTCCCCAAATTCGGGAGCTTCTAGAGCAAACATGGTGAGATACCGCGTGGGTCCCGGTGGATAACGATTGGTAGGGAGAAACTCAACCTCGCCGTAAGGACCAAGCCTACAGTATATCAAAAGCCCACATGTACAGTGGCACCGTAGCTGACCGAGGGGCCAGTACCTGGCCGGTGAATCGGGTGATGGGCATTGACCGACCAGGTTCAACCGGACTGTTGCTTTGTTCGGTCCAAATCGAGACTCCGAGCAAGCAAATGCTCGCCTGGGAGGCGCCCAGGAGGCACCTACGTCTCATACAAAAGGTAGGCGACCACAAGGCGAGTACACTTTGCATTGAATGATATCAGTGGCACCGAGCGGCGAAATAACAGGATCATGATTGAACTGAATTAGACCTGCCTAATATGACGCGTGAGCCTACACTCTCGCAAGGCCCAAGCACGGGTCCAGAAAAGGATGGAAAGGCTCCCCAAGTTTCAGATTTGAATATTGGGACCCTGGCGACGCTCGCGCGCGAATCGGGTGACCGGATCTGCGGTGTCTGGATCGTGAGCCGAAAAATGAGCCAGATCCAGAGGACCAGCGGACCAAAACAATGAGCGAGGACCATGCAGCGAGGCAGATACACTTTGGCGCGCAGAGAATGGACAAAGCGCCAGAGAAAACAAAGCAGCGCCCAGGAAGAGAACAATGCGCGGAAGCTTGCGGTGAATTTGCAAGCCGTCGTGTCGTTTGAAACGGGATTGATGGCGCTCTCGTGGGAAGGCACGTGTAATCTTGAGCGGAAGGCCCGACTGCGCCAGAACGCTACAAATACGCAGAGTGTCCTGTCCTCTTTTTTCACCTTGCCCGCCCTAGACTGTATTTCTCTCTCTCTCCCCACCATTCCCCTTCGTCTGCCCGCCGTCGCTGCTGCTCTCGCCGCCGCCGCCCAGCGCCACGCCTCAATCCTGCTCGCCGGTCGCATCTGGGACGCCGCTCGTGTCAGCCGTCGCCGTCGCCTGCCCCCCACTTCCGGGCAATTTTCACTTGCAGTGCGTAGCATACCGTCCGTGCCGTACCCGCGCTCACCCAACACCGCCTCATTCTACAGTCTCTCTATCAGTACAATAACCTCCGCTGGGCGCTAATCATCATCCTCTAATTCTGTACCCATCCCAACGATGGCCCCACCCAAGAACACCGAGGTCGTCTTCTCCCCCGACGTGCGCAACATGGACGAGTGGTCCAAGCGCACCCGCATTGCGCTCAGCACGGCGGAGGCGTTGGGCGCTTCCTATGCGCGGGCCCATCCGTGGCTCGAGCGTTTGAAGGACAAGCTGGTGCGCGAGTACAAGTGGAGGGACGTCAGTCCCCGTGACCCTCGCATGCTGTTCACGCTCGAAAACGCCTCTATCTGGAGCTCGTCGTCGGGCCTTCCCGCGGGCCCGACGCTCAAGCTGCAGCTCCCCGTGCACGCCAGCTCCTTCTTTTCCCCGGACAGACGCGTGCAATGGCAGATGGTTTTCCACAGCGACACGTTCGAGTCGGTCCGCAAAATATGTCCTCCCATTGCCGACATTCTCTATCTCCTCCAGTGTCTGCTCACCGGCCTCCTCACCGTCAGCTTCGAGGAGCACGAGGCTGCAGGCATCTTTCGCACTACCCGTGGTCTACCCCCTGCATCCTGGGTCATAGAAAACCAGGATGCACTGCTTAGGATCTTCGGCCCCAACCGTTACAAGGACCTGCATCGCGCCTGCGCGGACCTCCAGTCTTCCTTCTATGTCCAGAAGATTGCCTACCGCTGAGCGCGGTGCACCCATGCCCTGTCCTCCAAAAACAAGCAACCCCACCCCACCGCACCCTCTTCCCTGTCGTTTTCCTCTGTCTCCTAATCGCATCGCTGTCATATATTGCTCTCCCATCTTGCATCGACCATCCATACTTAGACCGTTATAGTGATCTACTCATATTCTTGTTCACGCACATTAAGTTAAATTTTCTCCTCTCTTAGCTATCATTCGCATTTACCACCTACCTATGGCATCTAATACTCAATTCTGCTTCACTGTATCATCTTGTCCTCTTTCATCTCAGATTATTTAGTATAGGTACTATAGTTGTCGGCTACTCTCCGTATGATACTTTGCCTCGACTGGCCAGTACTACACCCAAAAAACATGTTTCCGCTGGAATGGTATGCGAAGAGCCTGTCCCTGCGTCCAGACCGAATTACACATACCGGCATACACGGCAAATTGTGCCGACCAAGATTGATCAAATCATTTCTTTGCTTTGTTCCACCATCTATGTCTTCTCCGGTCCTATGCCAAAGCAGTTCCTGTCCCAATGGCAACCCACCATCTCATCTAGAATGCCCGACGTGCAATAAGTCAGCCCTGCATCCATCCCGACCGGAAAAATCATACTAATATCTATCACAGACTCGGCATTCGCGGTTCATTCTTCTGCGGTCAGGAATGCTTCAAGGCAGGCTGTGAGCTGTCCATCTTGTTGCAACTGTACCGTGACAGTATCTAACTCGTTGATGATTCGGCAGGGGAAAGTATCTGTCGAAAGTTTCGCGGCAATCGGGCTAACTGATTGTACAGAAAAGCCACAAGATCGTGCATGCACTCTTGGCTAGGCCGAAAGAGGACGCCCTCGAAAGTGGGTCCTGCCATCCAGATTATCTGCTCGTGTTCGTTGACCGTTCGCCGAAGAGGGAACGTATAATCCGTTCCCAAACTACGACTTCACCGGATCTATGCGGCCCATCTACCCACTCTCTCCGAAACGACAGGTCCCGGCTCACATAGCGCGGCCCGATTACGCAGACGATGGTAAAATCATGAGCTTTGTTCACGGGTTTAAGACGATGATGTGAGCTAAACGCTTTGCTTTTTTTTGTTCCAGGCAAACCAATGGCTGAGGCTAGGGCCGCTGGCGCACCCCCGACCATATTGACTTTAGAAGAGCAAGAGAAAATGCGCACCGTCTGCAGGGCACGTCTTCTCGATTGCTCTCTTCGCTTTCCGCACACTCATCCGCTTGCTTTGCAGCTTGGCCGAGAAATTCTCGACCTCGTCGCTTCTCACGTTAAACCTGGCATCACTACCGACGAACTCGACGAAATCGTACACACCGCAACCATAGAGCGTAACGCCTACCCTTCCCCGCTGAACTACCGCAACTACCCCAAATCAGTTTGCACGTACGTCGACGCGTCCCAATTCGCACGTCACTGTCACTCACTTGCTACTTGCTACTTTACATCGGGATCTCAGTTCTATCAACGAAGTCATCTGCCATGGAATCCCGGACAAGCGAAAGCTCAAGAACGGTGACATTATTAATATCGGTACGCTCTTTGCCGGGACTCCATCGCAATAGACCTTACTTGTTGCAGATGTTAGTCTTTACTACGACGGTGATTGCTAGTTCACGGGGTATAACGTTTCTATCCTTACCTGTAATCACAAGGTTACCACGGGGACCTCAACGCAACTTATCCTGTCGGGGAGATTGACGAAGAGTCCAAAAAGCTTATTCGCACAACTCGGCAATGCCTAGATGATGCTATCAAGATCTGCAAGCCTGGTGCTCTCTTCCGAGACATAGGCAAAGTCATGTACGCACAATACGCTTCTATCCCGAGGAGTTCTGGGACTTACCCACTCTTTCAAGTGAGCCTCTAGCGCGAGCCAATGGCTGCGCAACGGTGCGCAACTACACGGGCCATGGGATCAATACACTTTTCCATTGTTCACCCAACATCCCACATTACGCGAAGAACAAAGCTGTCGGCACTATGAAGCCCGGAATGGTACGTGCTGCTTCTCAGCCCTACCCTTCGATCTAACGCCTGCGGCGTAGGTCTTCACCATAGAACCCGTAAGCGAAAGATCACTTCGACCGTCACCGCCGTTACTGATTCCTCTGTGCTAGATGATAAATATTGGGACCAACTGGGGCGATATCCATTGGCCAGATAACTGGACGGCAACAACTATAGACGGCAAACGTAGTGCCCAGTTCGAGGAGACGCTTCTGTGAGCCGGGACGATTCTCACTAATTCCACCTTGAATGCTCAATCGATCGACAGAATCACCGAAACCGGAGTGGAGGTGCTGACAGCTGGCAAACCATTCGAGTTATGATCGATACTATACAACTGGACGCAAAAAGATAGTCCAGGCCTTATTCCAGACATAGGGCTTGAATCTTACAGGCTGAACGTCGACAATAGTCACATCAGACTCCCACCAATGCTATCGAAAGTTGGCTGGGCGCGCCTAATGTTGTTGTCATCATATATCTCAGATTTGCTGTCTTGACGCTTCCAACAAGTGTCAAGCAAACCTCTAAACCGGGCGGTCATTCTACTTACATACACATGGGTAAGATGCTTTCAGCCTTGCCCTGATGAATAACGTCCCGAAAAAAATGATATGTGCAGTAAGTATATGTGTCTACCAAGTCATGAATGATGCCGTCCCAGTACAACACCTATCAATCCCTTTTCGATCCCGCCTTTTCCCGTCGTAATTCCTCGTTCAAACTGTCCGTAGCCGCTAGGAAATTTTCCTGTGGATCGACACCAGCCAGAATATCAACGGGTACATTGTTCGACAAACTAGGTCGTCGATTTCTGTGCCCTCGCCTGAAGTGTATACCGTCCATCTCGACTGGGCTGTCGGAAGGCGTTGTGACCGTGGGTGCTGTTGTGGGGGACATCGTAGCGGGCATTGTCTGGAGACGCAGTTTCTGCAAATTGGCATAGGAGTTTGCTCGACTTCGTGCTTTGGTATTCATGCTATCGTCGTGCACGGGTAGGTACCCGAGCACGTTGTCGTAATCGCCTGTATCTTCGTCGTCTGTGTCATCGGGTGTGCCACTTCGGCTTGGCTCTGCGCTCCCTCCCCAAGCACTAGTCCCACGCCTTGAGCTGTGGGACCAGCCGAAGAGGCGCTCATCAATCCTGCAAACTCATTAGCAGAAAAAAAGGTAGGTGTGCATTGAATCATACCAAGTCATAGGATGTATGAGACCAAGACCCTGCGCGTCAACAGCGCCAGTGCTGCTTTTTCTTCGCCAAAGACCAGACTGTTTCCCATTTGATGGAGGGGCAGCCGCCGACGGAAGCATACGATACTGTCGTTGTTGTCAGTAAGAAGGCCACAGAATTTAATATACGAGCTCACCCCATCGAAGTCGCTGTACAATTTGGGACCGAACTCGTTGATCACTCCCGCGACTTCGTTCGTAAGTTGCATCCTCATCTGTTTGAGTTTGTTGAGGGATCTTTGCTGCCCAGGTACAAGTGAGATGATCAATGGGTTCAGTGATCTAAGCACAAGCCATGAGCGATGTACAGCGCATGAAAATAGAGACTCACTTTAGGACATCGAACCCTGCTTCGCCAAACTTGAGTGCTGCGTAGTTCATGAAAGGGAGTGAAAAGGCAACCACAAGGGGTGTCAAGATTCTCCATTTGAGGGGTAATTGTGCGCGAATGGCAAGGATAGTGGCAATGAATGCGTAAGACGCGTAGAGAACCGGCGCAAGGCCGAGAGAGATGAGAACTTTCCAAGTGGCGAGAACATCACGGCCAGCGATTTTGACAGTAGATTCTGCCAAAGCCTCTAACAAGTCATACTGAAATCAGCGACTGATATTTCGCAAAAATATGTTGTTACCTTTGGCTTTCTTCCGAGACAAAACTGAGGCAATGATGAAGATGGGAGCATTGAGGATACTACCGGGCAAGGCTAGCACCGCCCAGACCAGAAGGAGGAGGACACGATAACCGAGGAGTCCAAGCGTTTTCCAGCCCGCCTTTTGAGCTCTTGGAACCTGGGACGACGTCAGTCGATGGAAGGTGTCTCCAAGGATGGTCACACGAACCTGGTGGTCCCTCAGCCCAAGATCACGAAGAAGTCGGTTGTACTTGAGGACATCCTTGCGGAGTTGAGCAACGCGTGGCTCGTCTTTAAAATTGGTGTAGCCCTCCAGGAGTCGTCGATTCAACTCGACAACTTGGCCGAGAGTCATGTGCATGCCAGGAGTTTTGTACAGCCGTCTGGCAGCTTGGATCATCTAGATCGCTTGAGAATACGATAACGACAGACATCCAAGAGACACACCATGAGTGTATCGTAATCTGGTGCACGAACTGTGACCGTCTTCAGTGCGTCATAAACGAGGTCCAGGAACTTCTGGACCGCCTCTCGCTTCTTGTCCCCGCCCTGTTTGAACATTTCAACGAGTTCGTCGGGAACATCCAGCGCAGTGCCGAACTCAACGACGGCACGAGATCGAAAGCGGTGTGCGTGGAAGTATGCCAGTCCCACGGGGACAATTTTTACACGAAGTTTTGGGTTGTTGGCCATTGCACCCAGAGCCATGATGGATACACCAGCTTTGAGTGGAAGAAGATCCGTTCTGTCGTGACTACCGCCTAAACCGTGCGTCAGTGTCGCATGATAAATATGTCGGGAATCCAACTTGCCTTCGGGAAATATGCCAATGCTGCCATCGTTCTGTAAACACTCATAGACATACCGGTACATCTCCTGTTGATCGACGAACGGTAGTTTCTTGAATTCGATTCCAGCCTTGCCCTCTGCTTCCAGTTCAGCAACTCGATCGCGCAGCCTGAGTGTTCCTTTTTCTCCGCCAAATTCTCGTTTCACGCGGAGCTCCGTGTCGGAAATAACTTCCACGACCTCCGCAATGAGGGATCCAAGGTATTTGGGCAACAAAACTTGCATTCGAGGGGACATTTCCTCCGTGAACTTGGTCCCAACACCAAGGACGAGGCATGGGTCATTGGGAGATAGTCGAATGGTACCGGTACCGGGACTGGCCGAATCTGCTGCTCGAGCGACAGGGACTTGAGCGGAATGAATAAGAATGCTATGAAGAGGCGGAGCCAAAAATTGACGCACTACTCTCCATCAAGCGACTGAAGAAACCCACTGCCTTGCGCTTCATGCTCTTTGCAGCCGTAAGGAATTGGACATGGCGGTGGCTCTCCTTGTAGACCTCGAGACTGAGCAATAATGGATCCAAGAACTGACGAACTTGAGTATTCTCTTCAGATAAACGTGAGTCCGCGCTACGCACTTGGTTATTATGTGGGGCCCCAACGAAGATAGCCGGTCCAGTTTTCGGAATATTGAACGCACCGCGCGGCCTGACTTCACGGAAGAAAATCTGGGTGACGATACGCCAAAAAAGCATAGCAGCATCATAGCTGAGATGCGATTGCTTGGGCTTGGCCATGATGGCAGGAGGCAAAGGTGGCTAGTTTCTAAATTGACAGGGTCCGTCATGCGCTTACTCGCTTAGTTGCCGGACATTCTCAAGAGACAAAAATTACAGAATCATTGAACAATGCAATATGTACATATGTAGTGCAAATGATGATAAAGCAGACAATGCGTGAGGCGAGAAAGAAAGCAAAGTTTACATCGACGTCTTGGAAATAGACGGCGTAATCCGTGCAGAGTCCGTACTAGATCTATACTGGAACAAATTGTGCAGCTTGGATAATCGATCTTGGTTGTCTGGAAGCTCAGTCTGCAACGAGCGACGAGGAGAGTTCGGCGATCTGGGCGACGACTCTAGACTTCGGCGAAGATCTGCACTGGGCCTGGTCTCCGTGCTCTGTCGCGTATCCAAACTATGACGGGCGGACAGTGGCTCCCTTCGATTCTCCAGCTCTGGAAGTCAAGTTTAGGCTAACCAGACTGTCAAGAGAGCGAGAGAACTCACTGTCAAACGCGTCCAAAACAGCGACGTCTCTTTCCTTGTCTTCGGCCGCGCGACTAGCCAGTGCTCGAGTGATGTATTTACGGAAGGCGGCGCCAGTGGACTCAAGCATCTTGTCAACTCTGGGCCGCTTGCCTGGATATGCCTTCAAGAAGTGGTGTAGTTCCGTAATGCCTTCCTTGTGTAAAGCCCCCGTCGTTTCGCTTGATATGTGACCGATAATTTCAAGGAGTTGAGCGTCGGGGTCAGGCTCTTCAGAGATTGGGGAGTGAGAGTGTGCACCGTTGCCATTGCCGTTTAGCGAGTTCACGCTAGGACTGGTGCGATGACTGGGCGCGGCAGAATCTCGCGGAGAGTCCGTCCCTGAAGCAGTTTCCTGAGGTGACATGGGCCTGCTACTAGATGCTGTAGACAATGGGCGAGTGGCGGGATCCGGTTCCATGTCAACGGGTTGTTGTGCTTCGGGTGCTGGTTTGGTGGCAGAGTTGAGAATCCGATAAACGTAGGGATATACGATGGTCGCCGAAGGATCGTCGAACGAAGCAGACAGGAGATCGTAAACGTCGTCCCCATAATGCGCTATTTAGTAGACTTAGATGGCCGGACATTGAATTCGAAGAGGGCAGGGTACTCACCAACGACGTGCTGGATGATCACCTTGATGGTCCTGAGAGGCATATCACCACACGGAACTTTATTGGTAGCTCTGGCGCGCCATTCATTGGGAGGAACTGATTGGAGGAAATGTTCAATGGTGGGGAACAATTCCACAGGGTCCAGTTTCTGCTCCGTAAGATCCTGTGGTATACTGCGGGCCAACTTCCAGACACACTTCAGGACCAGCTCTGCGACCTTCGCCTCCCGTGAATCCGGTGCTGTTCCATTGCTAGGGAATGGTTTGACAACCTGGAGCAGCAACACAAATAGCGCCCTGACACAAAATTGGTATGCTTCAACGAGATATGAAACAAAGTGACGCACTTGAAAATCGACATCCTTCTTCCCGTTGCGAAAAGTCGCAAGATGATCATGTTGATAAACCGCGAGAGGTCCTTGACCTTTTTCACAGGACTGTCATCAGTCTCTAGCAACCTGAGCGTGAGCTCTTCCAACAGTGAAGTCAAAATATCGACAGTCAAAGACTCGGCAAGGACGGCATGGTCGCAGAAGTTGTTCAACGTCTGGATCAAGTGCTTTGCAAGCCGGAAATTCTCCTCTGTGACGAGCTCATCTTGGCGTTCGAAGACATGGGCCATCTGCAAGGTTATGGTCTCCACAAGGCCCTCCGCGTGTTCAGCAAGATCTCTGTAGGCAGAGCCACCGTCGGGACCGGCAGAAAGTATGCGTTGTACTTTCTTCAGAGCATCCACGCTTCGTGAAGGATCGCTACTGAGTATACTCGATATCGTGACGGTGATATCAGCCGATTCTTCGACTGCAGGTGGCGGCGCTAAGGCTGGCGCTCTATGGCTATAGATTTGGGGTGCCTCCTCTACTTCAACGGGCTCGGGTTCAGCCTCAGGCTCGTCACGTACAGGCGGTGCGAAATGCGATCGCGGTCGACCTAGACGAGATGGAAGCATGGTCTTTGGCCGACCAATGGCTGTGGGAGAGGAAGGAGTCGGCTGTGCCTTGCCTATTCGCGATGGAGAGGCGGATCTTTGGGTAACCACAGGCGGTGATAGAGGCCTCATAGCTGGAGACACAGGTCGTGCGAGCTTCGAAGGAGCAGGACTACCAGGGCGCGGAATTCCGCCGAACCGAGATGTTCCTGCTGGCGATCCAGGTCTAGGGATGCCAGGCAACCGCGATGTTGCCGCAGGAGACTCTGGGCGGGGTAGTCCACCGATTCGAGGGCCTGTAGCCGGAGAGCCTGGGCGCGGTAGCCCAGCAAGACGCGCAATCTGTGGCGGAGGTATCGGTTCGGCGTTTTCGTGAGTACTTGGCCCCGCGACGCGTCGTAAACGCTCTTCTAGCTGTGTCTTGTCCTTCGGAGAGAGTGGTCCGATCATTGACCACACCTTCTCACCGACAAGCATATAACCCTCACTATAGAAACGCTTAGAATCAGTAGAACATGATAGACAATTGACCGCACCTGATGGCACTCAATGCGGATTTGCGAACCGATGAATCTTTGTCGGCTATCATAGAACCTAGCACCGGGAAGGCCTTCGTCGGTTCACAGGCACCCATGCCAGACTTTCTGAGGATTCCTGACATCTCATCCAGGGTTCCCTGACGTGTCTTTGCCACTTTGGACTTCAATCCATAGTCTAGAAGTAGCTGAAAAACCCTGCTGTATGCGTACACTTTGGGAAGGCTCTGGATGATCTGTTGCACTCGAGCACGTACTTGCTCGCGGGCATCGCCAAGCTGACGAGAAGATAAGCATTGGTAGAAGCATCATATATGGATCGAACCTTGTGTATGAAGGTCGGGATGAAACAGAGAGCTTCATTGTCCGTCAATTGTTGGTTAGTCGCTCGGAGGAAAGCCAGGACTGTCTCCACGAGTTCGATACATTTGGATATGACATTGGACTGGGGCTCATGGGCCTTGATCGATGCGTACTTGAGAGGCAGATCAAACGTGGCCAAACATATACGCTCCAGCTTCTCGTCCCCCGATTGTGCAGAATTGTAGAAATCACACAACGTGGTGATACCTGTGACATGGTCATTCACAGCATTGTGATCGTGACTGAACAGGCGCGCCACCAATTCCTTGGACGCGAGAGGTTCCATCTGAGCTTGCAGCGCCTCCGCCAAATCTTTACGGGTCGGGCCGCTCTCGTTGATCCATTTCGAGGAATCCTTGCCACAGCGAGTCTTCCGACTGTCAGGATTGGTCCCTGTAAGAGGAAGATTACTGGAGGATGCGGAGTCCTCAACAGCAGCGGGCTTGGCCGAGGTGGACGTTCCGGCCGGACGCTTGAGACCAGGTGCCTTGGAGATTCGCGATGTAGTTGGTTCAGGACCACCTTCTGCACGAGACTCTGGGCGACTTCCTGCTTGAGGAAGCTTGCGTCTCATACCAAGCAATTTGCTCCCGGTCTTCGGTGCAGCTGAAGGAGGAGGCGATTCAGGTGGTGGAGATGGGGTCGCGACGGGGGCTGCCTTGGGAGCTGCCTTGGCAGGCTTGGGTGGAGGAGCGCTCGCTTGTACCGGAGCGGCACTCTGGCGAGCAGCTTGGATGAGAGGAACGGCGCTTCCCCGCGAAGCTGGCTTGAGTGAGTTAGCTTGCTGCATCACATAGTCAAAGCCACAACAAGTGATTAACGTCGGAAGAAGCGTGACCGCTCCTTTGCGCACGTCGCCGTTACGGTCGTCCAGTGACGCAACAACGGGAGCAGCCAGCGTACTGAGATCAAGCGACCCAGGAGGAGGATGTTCCTTGAACCACTCATTGATCCAATTCAGGAGGGTGCCCTTCTGCATTGGGTTCGTAGATTCCAAACCAGTGTGTATTCCGGGAACCAAGGATTCAAAGCTTTCACACGCAGTGGCGATGGCAGTCAACGCTTGCAAGGCTGCAGTCCGAATGTGTGCTTTTTGGTCCGAAAGCACTGTGGTGAGGGGATGGACGAAGAAGCGATTCTGCTTTTCAAACGGCTTGCCCATGCCCGTCGCGATTCTGGCGACAATGTCGAGGGCCAGCATTTGAACGGCCTTGTTCGTGTCGGTCACGCGTGCTTTCAACACCCCCGAGATTTCACCTGCAATGTATTAGTAGTGTTTCGAGATGCTGTTATCAAAAAGGAACATCCTTACCCATACTGGGCTTGAGACGCTTGTTGCTACCCTGATCAAGGATCGCCTGGAGCGCTTCGAGTGCTTCTTTCTTCGTCTTCCAGGCATCGCTCTTGGCATCAGCGAGTATTGTGGTTCCTTTCATGAGTCCGTCAATTTCAACGCGTGGGAAGAGATCGTCCAATGCGTCATCACCGCCAGAGGCGGTAGCACCTGCGCCCGACGAGGTTGCAACGCTCGCGACGTCAGCGGAAGTGCGTGTTGGCTCCGGAGCGGAGGTACCTTCAGTCTTGTCAAACTCTGATGTGATGGTATTCAGCAGTTGGGGGTTGAGGTCCTGGATAAGATCCTTGATGCCTGAGTACATTGAGCTCGATGCGTGCAAGAGCTGTAGTAAAAATTGCTTACTCGATCCAGCAAAGAGTTTGACAGTTACCATCGCCTTTGTGGCGCTGGTTCTGACTGCGGCATTGGAGTTCTGGAGAGCTACCTTCAAGAAATCTATGAGGCTGCGTAGCGAGACTCCAGCAATCCCAAAGTCGGTCAAAGAAGCGTTGATCCATGTTATGGCATCGGCCAGCACCTTCGGGGCTTTCTGTTTCGATAGTGGCTCATACGCTGGGAAGAATGGTCAGTGAAACAAGGTGGTAAAAGTAACATGCAATGACAACCTTGGTTGAGCACAAATTGGAGAGAGGTCCGTTCAGCAAAAGCGATGAGCGCATCGCCTGCGGGTTTCTTCAACTTGAGATCACCCAATTTCTCACTCATGTGGGGCACACAAAGAGCAGCGCACGATCGTCCGAAAGAAGGACATTTCTCAGCTAGTGTTGCACAAACACCATAGATCTTCGCAGAGACCTAACAGCGGCATGGGCTTAGTCCCAAGGTCATGTTAAGCAGATGCGACCAACCTGAAAGTTCTTCTCGGACCAGCCTTTCTTGGCCAACGCGCGGATCAGTACCTCAGCATCAATCTCGTCGACAGCGCCATCTACCCAGATGGCCAGTTCTTCCAACGCCGCAATGCGCGTTTTCCAGTTGGCGTCAGCAAAATCTGTCAGAATCGAGCCTGGGATCTGCTCAGCTGCGAGAGCCTCAGCGTCTTCGGGGGTGTGCTTGTATTTGAACGTATCTAACCCCCCTGGCGCGATGGGAGCTGCCTTTGACGGCTTCGAGGCTGCTGCACCTGCGGGGGGCAACTTCTTCGGAGCTGCTGCTGCTGCAGGAGCCGCAGATGCACCAGAAGCGGCGGCTCCGCCTTTGGCCTATCGCGGCAAGTGAGCTCTTGGCTGGAAAAGTTCAGAACAGCGGACGGACCATGAGACGGCCGGGAGGCTTCGCGACTTTCTTTGGGGGCGGAGGTGTGGAAGCTTCAGCGGTGTCATCTGTGACAGGAGGAGGCTTTGATGCGGGCGCAGCCTTCTTCTTCGGCGCTCCAGCAGATGGCGGGGCGGCTTTGGGTGCGGCTTTGGGAGGACCACCGGATCCAAGTTTGCATTTGACTGTGGCCTTCTCGAAAGCTTCCTTGATTTTCGCTTTCCGAACATCTGCCACGCTTTCTATGACTGCATTGAGCGGACGTTCTCCCACCATCTTCATCAAGGTCCCAATGCAGACTGCGGCCTCATTTCGCGCGCCTTCAAAACTGTCTTCTAGAAGACCGACGAGGGAGTCGGCAAGAGGTTTGATCTGCGCTTGTTGAATCGGTGTAGTCGCGGTAGCCAAAGATCGCCCTAGGAACTTGAGGGTGCCCTCCTTTACTTGTGGGTTTTTGTGCGCGAGCGCAGCGCCGAGATCGGGGATAATATCAGACAAAGTTGTCTGAAAATGGGTAAACGATGGTAGAGTTGTGGTGGCAATGACTTACCGTTAGAAATATTGCATCCAACGCCGCGCCAATGGCGTCGGTGACGTTAGCCTTCCTCTCCTTTAGCCTCTCCAGCATCGGAGGCACAACAGTTTCGTGATATTTGGCGAAGCCCGTCATTAGGCCTTTCGCGAGGTGCTCCATGCACGCAGCTGCAGCCATGACACAATTGATGTTCGCGTCGGATTGTATGCGAGTAGCCAAAGACTTTGCGAGTTCGCCTAGTTCGGACGCTTCCTTTATACGGGGAGTGGAAGACAAAAGAGTCGCAACCTCGTCTAATACCTCTTTGCGATCTTTCCATTTGGATGAGGTGAGGGATGTTTGTAGGGAAGCGGGTAATTTGGGAACGACATCAACAATCTCCGCAAACTGACGCGGATCCATAGGGATGTCTGAGGCGGACTGTGAGCAACAGAGCACGCCATCGAATCACTGGCACGCACCTTCCTCGACAGCATCAGCCTCGCCATCAGCACCTTCATCGTTCCCAGCAACCTCGGCTTCTCTGGCAGCTGCTCGCGTCATTCTATCGGGCTTGAGGGTACCCTTCCCTTTCCCGTCTTTCTCTAGTGATTCGAACGATTCCTTCAATTCCTTTACTTGGACGGGCTTTAGGTCGGCCAACCACGAGTCGATTCCTGGACCAATGTACTGGTAGATGATTTGTGCAAGGGTAGTTCCTTCGGCGCGTACTGTCTTGTCGCTATGCGCAAATATCTTGGGTAGAACCTTGAGAATGGGAGGCGGGGGCGTGGCTTGGATACCAAATGCACTGCCAATTGTATTGAGTATCGAACGATACAGGAGATAAAAGTTGCGCTACCGGAGGACCTCTCTTAGAGCCAACACGCATCCGGACACCGTCTTGGGTTGCTTAGCGCCTAGACCCACTATGAGGTCGTTCTATCCGCGAATAAGCGATTGGATGAACAAGATAAACATAGCAGACGCACCACGACGCCTGCGCCACTGTTCTCGACTTCAGTGTACTGCAGAGCCAATTCGACGGCGTGTGCCTTGGTCCCCGCCCGCGACGATCCATAGCACTTGTCCACAAGGGCAGGCATCACGGTCTCCCGCGTCTTGGCTGCCGTCTCTCCAGCAAACTTGACGAAGGCGACAATGCACTCAAGGCCCTTCTCCTGCGCGACAGCATTGGTATCGGTGGCAATCTTTTTAAGGGTATCGGGGTTGTTGGCATATGGCTTGAAGGCGGGATCGTTGTCGGACGCGGTGTTTTGGAAAGTCTTGACAAGTGTCTCGTATGCGCTGACGCGAGCTTTCCAGTTCTTGTGTCCGAGTCTGTCTGACACTGGTAGCGTAGAGAAATCCTCCTCTGGCGGAGGGGGGCCGTCCATGGCTGGACAGAGCAAGGCTTGAAAAGACACGTGATCTGTCTCAGCAACTTCAACATTCGAATTGGGACTAAGTTCAAAGTTGCTGTACATTCGTAGTAAGTAATGATAGTTATTGTGCCAACAACTTTTTCGACTGGACTTGCGTTTTATAACGCAGCTGGGGCGTATCTGGGTGTATCTTAGGCAATTGACGTGCGCCGCCTTTTGTTTGGCCTCCCTCCAATCTCGATGCTGCTCATCTTCCTTCAACTTATAGAACATTCTACGTCGCTCTCGAGTCTCGATCTACCGTCTCAGATTTCAGATCCAATGCCGCGGGTGTATCTCATCGTCACCGGGTCATCCTAGCTAACTTCGCGCCTTATTACATAGCTCTCAGAAGACGACAGGTGCAACAATGTCGAACTAGCCTAAATCAAATGACTTGCTTCGCACCTTCGTTGCTCTGTGACTCAGACCAAGTCGACGTCTTTTGAACGCTGTCTTCAACGTGATAACGTGGGCAATCGAGGCTTGCGCAACCGCGATGCTCCCAGTGGCTCAGCCGATGAATAAACATTTTTGAAACAAATGGTCGGGTGGGGTATAAGAACCAGGAGGGAGCCAATGGTAGAGCCTCGCCAGCGACTACGAAGGGCGGCTGTGGCACCATCATAAGCTCGGTACCAAGACGAGAAGGCCGTGGCAATGTGAAAGACAGCGAACGAAGCGGCCAAGATTTCGACGCATGAATTCCAAGCCTAGGCGGGGAGCGAGCATCGATTTCAGGATGTCCAAGATGTTTGCAAGTTGCAAGTGGTGTCCAGCAGTTTGCGTGTCTTCTTGATGGATGCTAATCAAAGAGCGGTGAAAGCATCGAGTAAGGTGTAACCTTCCATAGCCGCTAACACCATACTTCCACGCCATGAGCATAGAGAAATTGGTGATCTCAGAGCGACCAAGAATCTCCGCGGAATGCTAGCATGTAGCCACATTATGCAGAACGGCGTGCATTTCATGACGGCGTGTATCGTGAAATGCACACCGTTCTGCAGAGGGTCGTAATGATGAGAACGCTGTAATGATGAAGCATCTAGTCGAGTAGGGCATTCCATAGGTAGCAAGCGTAAGACACAGAATGGAAACAGACATCGTCAGAGAGAGAAAGAGAGCGTTTACCTGAGGCAGAGCGGAGTCAGCGGACATACCGCTGCCCGCAGATCCACCACGTGCAGATGATCCTAGACTAGGGTTTCGCAAAATACTCTTCGTTCATTGCGGTCATGACACTGAAAGCTGGGAAACGGTCGGGTCCTCCTTCGCAGGTAAGAGAGTCGTCAGGATTCTACCTTTGAATCTCATCCATGTAACAGCATCCGGCGAAACGCAGAAAAACAACTTCGAAATCACGACCGTCAAAACCCAAAGTTGACAAGAAGGGAAAAGAAAAGGCGTCGGACCGTCTCGTTATTCCAATTCCCGGTGCAGATGCCGACGACGACGACTCAAATCTATCAGATCAGGATCTTGACGTGCTTGAAAACTATGGTACCGCAACGGGGTTCCTGAAGAATCTTGACCGCACAGGTATTTCACGGTATGTTTTCAATGCTGCTCCAGGCTACGTTGGTTGTGCTCATGAAACCCTAGGAGCAAAAAAGAAACAACTCGTTTACACCAGATCCAAAAACCAACACGTACCAAAACCGATACGGAAGACTTACCATCCATACACTCTGACTCTGACGGGGACGACGAATCTTGGAGCTCTGGCATAGATGATGAAGACATCTCTTCTGTCGCAGACGCTTCCGAGCCGGACATTGCATCTGAAGATTCCGACGCCGAAATGCCCTACGAGGCTGCCCCTCGTACTTCACGCGTCTTCCGTGATTCCGATAAATCTGTCGTCCAGCGACTTCCAATCAAACTGGTGGATGGGAGCATAAAATCCATGGGTCCGGGCCACGTCGTGCCGGAGTCAGACGAGGAAGAGGAAAAGGAAGAGCCAGAAGCTCCCCCGGTACCCTCTACCTCGTATAAACGCGACGATATCTCTACGGGTGCACGTTTCGGTCGCGCGTCTGTCGTGGATGTGATAACCAGAGGCTCTCGCAAAGCACGTATACAAGAGGCAAAGGACCAGATCGCCGGCATTTGTCAAGACATCGTTGCAGAGCCGGAAATGAGTGTATGTCCGACCGACCTTGCCTCCATTCTTACTCATCCACATCATCTAGTTGGGTCTATTGAGGCGCCTACACGCTTTTGCTTCTGCGACGGTGACCAGTACTACTCATCCGGAACCAGTCAAAAACGACCCTATGATTCGGAAGTTGGCCATATTGTCCCAACTTGCCGTGTTTACGGATATCATACCCGGATACCGGATACGTGCGCTGACAGATCAAGAGAAGTCGGAGAAAGTCAGCCAGCAGGTGGCACGGACTCGCGAATGGGAGCAAGGCTTGGTCGGTGTTTATCAAGGCTATCTTCGCATATTGGAGACCGAGCTAAAAGGTTCGTCAATCACTCGCTCGAATGTTTAGTTAATAACCTTTGGGATAGCGCGAAGTGAACTTACCGATACATCCCTCCAGTGTCTGTGCATACTGTTGAAAAAGGCGACACACTTCAATTTTGCAGTCAATATCATGGGGTGTATTGTGGGTAAACTGAGCAAGAAGTCGTGGAACAAAGTATGTGAGACGATTTTGTGTTGATATCATGCCGCTGATGGCAAATTTAGTCCTCTGAAATGTGCATGGACGCTGTCACACACGTCTTTCGCAATGACTTAACCGGACAACCTTCACTTGATATGGTCCGCTTGTTGAACAGGATGATCAAGGAGAGACGATACAACATCCATCCCAATGTTCTATCATGCCTACCTTTCCTGCGCTTGAAAACGGAGCTGTCCGTAAGGGCCTCGGATTCTAAAACGGACAAGCCTGCTCCCATAAAGAAGAACGGCAAGCGCGCGACGGGTGCTTCTAGAAGAAAGATCGGAGATGCACCGCACATCAGCAAGAAGAACGCTAAAGTCTTGAAAGAGACCAAGGAAATCGAACGCGAGTTCCGAGAAGCCGAGGCTGAGGTTGACCGCGAACAGCGAGCTTCCACGGTGAGTCTCCTCCGCTCCAAACCATCATGTCTTGCTGAGTCGGGCTGCAGCAAACCGAGACTCTTAAACTGCTCTTCGTGCTGTACTTCAGTATCTTGAAGTCGACGCATCCCACCCCGCTGCTTCCAGGCGCTCTTGAAGGCATATCCAAGTTTGCCCACCTGGTCAATATAGATTTCTTCAAGGATCTGATGCAGGTCCTGAAAAAGCTTATCGAAGACGAGGAGGAGGACGACGCCGAAGACGAGCTCGTTTCGTCGACCCATCGCAGATTATTATGTATCATCACTGCCTTCGATCTTCTTTCTGGTCAAGGTGAGTTTCCCTACCAGTGGTTGCGTGTTGCGATCCTTATGCTTTCTACAGGCGAGGCACTCAATATCGACCTCAGTGATTTCGTATCACACCTCTATACCATAATACAGCCTCTCAGTCTGGCCTCGGACATTGACAGGCCTATACCCGAGCAAGGGGGCGGATCGTCATCCCTCGCCAACAAACTCTTCCGCGCGCTTGACATCGTGTTTTCGCCGCGTTCTTTCGGTGTAGCCGCACCTGCGTGGCGCTCTGCTGCATTCGCAAAACGGCTACTCAGCGCCTCTCTACACTGGCCTCCCCCGCTGGCGCTTCGCTCTCTGGACTTCGTCAATGGGCTCATACTCAAAGACGAGCAACTGGAAAACCTCCTGTTCACTGAAGAGCGCAGTCTCGACGGTGTGTATCGTCCTGACATTGACGATCCCCAGTTGTCCAATCCTTTCGGGACGTCGTTCTGGGAGCTTTATGCGTTACGGGAGAATCACTATGATGACGGAGTCCGCGAGGAGGCTCGCAAGATTATAGTGCGAGCTCAAGGAGGTCGTTGACATATCGTAAGCAGAGAGTATGGATATACAACAGGCGTAACTAGGTTAATGGATACAGTTCGTACTATCGTCGTAATCTGAGAGTGCCAGTCATGTATGCACATGTCTCGAGCTGAGACATCATTAAATACAACATCCGAGAAATTACGGGTAAGGAGAATACAGTAACGCACAAAGTCAAAGTCGAAGAACAAGGGTATCATCTTCCAACAATAATCAATATGTCTGGAAGGGTGGACATGTCGTCGATAATGCCGAGGACAAGGAAGTCTGGTGATAGACAGTTGAAGGCGAATGGTACATCGTCTCCGTCGGTTGTAATGGTGGCACCCCGTTGAGCTGATTCGGATAATACATATTGGGTTGTCCAGACCGGTAGTTCAAGAGAGTAGCACTGGGAAGCAGTGATGCAGGTCTTCGATCCAAGTGGTAGGTGACGTGTAGGAGCAGCTTGCCGTCCGACACGACATCCTGGATGATGTTGTACTTGGTTTCTGTAAGAGGGCTTGTTAATTCATGTCGCACAGCAAACCGTGTAAGCGACGTACCATGAGGAAGCCACCGACACCGGTTCAGATTTGACTCCGGCAGGGTGACGTTGGGAACACCGATGTCGATGCTCGTTATTTGCAGCTGCTGCGATTCCTCCGATGCACCGCCTTCGGAGACAAGCCTCGTCACGCACCACCCAGCCTTCGCCCATACGCGCCCCAAGCATATCTTGGCAGAGAAACCATGAATTGTAGACGGGCACCGGGTGTCGTCGATGGCAGGGAGAGATAATTGTACGTCAAGACACACAGGCTGGTTGGTTGGCAGACCAAGACTGTCCATGTCGACGCTGAAAGCGGGCATGAAGTCGGCTAATAGCTCGAGCTTCGTGACTCTATTTGAGTCACTGTAGTAGTCGGCACGCGCCTTTGCAAACGGTGGACCACCGGACGACACGCTGTACTGCGGGCGACCACCATACGATATGGGAGACGCCGCTGTTTGGCGGGAGGGTTGCTGAGGATAGAATGGATAGCTATTGGACTCATGACTGCTTAGCTGCGGGATGGTGCTAGGTCCAGGCAAAGGGCGTCCATCACGAGGAGACGGCGACGCGGGGTATAGTGATGCTGAGTAGACAGAGTCCGGCGAGGAAGAGTAGTGCGAGTGGTCGGAGAAGATGGGAGAGCTACAAGACGACGCATCAGAGTCATCAACATCAAAGGAGATGGCGTCGTTGAGTTCTGCTTTGATGTCGCCGTGTCGAGTGTGTGATTTATGGAAAAGAGGGTCTGCTTGAGGCGGCAGCGTCGGTTCATTATCACATCCGTTGCAGTCCATCCAAAGCTCTTCTGGCCCAGCAACAAGATAAAAGTCTGCAAAACAACGCGTCAGTAATACGCCGACATAAGTGAATGTTTTCGGCGTACATGGTGTTCCCTTCCACATGTTTCGAAGGACTTGGATGTGACTTGCGACCTGCTTCTTCGAACGAATGACGCCCTTCTTCTCGAGAAAGTCCACAAGGAAGCCGTTCCTCCATTTCTGCCGACCAGGCCTGATCGAGTCGGGGTTCTTCATGTATTCACGAAGGCCTGTAAACCCGGCCATCAGACAGTGTACACGGATGAAAGACGCGAATATACCTTGTGCGAATACAACTTCCACTTCGCGAGGCCAGACTTCATTACCACTTCCGTCTTTCAGCAGCTTGTGATGTTTGCGGGCGGGGGTGAGGGACTTGGTGCCGCCGCGTTCGACGGTAGGATTGGTCATTATCTTGGGTGAGGGACGGGACATGGCATCAGACGTGAGGGAGTACGGATGGTGGGCGTGGGGGGTAGGGTTGGAAAGAGGAAACCCGGGCGTTCATGGCGTTATATAAGAGGAATTGGCTTTGATGTATGCACGGGTTACAGTTGGAGTCCGTGACGGCCAGGAAGTAACGCGATTGAGTTGAGATCCGATAGACTGATGGGATAGGCCCGTTTGGAAGGACGAAACCACTCCGCTGGAGATGGTGAATATAGTGTACCTGGCAGATGGGGGATCGGGGTGGACAACACCGTGTATTGCATCAAGCCATTCTTGACATCAAGACATAACAATCGGCCGATAGTCAAGGTCCGACACAGCGCCCGCTCAGAATCAGGAGCTAGTAAGCACTAAGTGACCATTCAGTGGGCGAGAAACAAAAGAGGGTGGCAGGGACAAAGCGTTGACACAAAAGAGGATGAGGCTAAAGCGGAGAGGTTGTCCAGAGCAATACTTACGAGGGGAAGGACATCCGCTTCCCGGAACCTCCGCCATCACGTCCTCCCTGCGGTCTTTCAGCCTTCTGCTTTTGGACGGTAGTTTCCCACTGACTCCCATTGACACCGGCAACTCTCCAAATGACTGAGAATACATAAGGAATGGACCGACATATGACCCGCATAATCGATGCATGCGAGGAGAAATCATGAGCGCGAGGCGGTGTGACGTGGAAGAGGTCTAGAGCACGCGGGATACCCAGAGAAAGAATGGGAAGGACAATCAGCAGCACAAAGATACTTCCGCGGAATGCACAGGTCGTATGCATGCCAGATCTTCAAGCGGGAACGGATACCAGTCTGCTGGGTTGTCCGATCTGCGTCCAAAAAGGCAGGAGAGAACAAAAAGATTGGACCCTCGGATTTCGCCTTGGGTGCCTCGACCCGGTAGACTGGGTCAGTGGCGGATCCTTGGTTTCAAGGAATGTTTTCTATCCGGGGATGGCCCGAAGACTGGTCGCATGGAACGAAACCACAAACGAACAGACGAAGTGGGCGTTGAGTCGACGGCGCACCCGGCACTCGGACCGAGTTCCGAGTCCCGGGAGGACAGCGGCGCCATGCCGGCAGAGTCGGTATGGCTGAAACTCTGACACAGAAATGGCTTCGTCAAAACCTGCAGACGTACCTGCAAGCCGACCGTGTGTTTGCCGACGTGGACGCGACGCTGAGCCGCTTCCCGACGCTGCGCCCGAAGACCGACGCCTACAGTACGCTATCTCTGTGCTGTATGGCGCACTGCTTGCTGAACCTCGCGCGTAGCATACGATGATGGCCGTACCCAGCTGCTTCTCTGCCTACACAACGTCATTCCCATCTCATTCCGCGGAGCATCGTACAACATCCCAGTGGCCATCTGGATCCCTCGGGATCATCCTGCACAACCGCCCATCGTGTATGTCGTTCCAACGAGCGACATGCTCGTCAAGGCGGGCAAGTTCATTGAGGTCAGCGGACGGTGCAACGTCGAGTACATGCAGCGCTGGGAGCGCAAGAGTGAGGTCCGTGTGCGTGTCTTGTGAGCGGGCTCGCGGTCTGACACTCCACGGACGCAGGGATGCAGCCTGTCGGGGTTAGTGGAGGCCATGCAAGAACAGTTCTCTCGTGAGCCACCGGTCTATGCGAAGCCTAAAGAGGCTCCTCGTCCGCCGCCACAGTCTTCTGGAAGCCAACCCGTGTATGCATCACGGCCCCCTCCCCCACTCCCTGGCACATCGGCATCTCAATCGCCTCAGCCCGTGCAGCCCTCTGGGCGTCCTGTTCTCCCGCCGAGGCCGGGGCAGCCCCCCAGTCGCCAGTCGACGCCATCGTCGCCGCCTCCGCACCACGTCCGTACCTTCTCTGATCACTCTTGCTTTGGCTCACAGCTGTTCAGTCCGTGGCTTTCCAGCAAGCTCGCCCACCGTCTTCTATTCCATTAGAAGCGCCGAGGAGTCCCGTCGGTTCTTCAAATCCAAATCTTATCTACGCACCAAGGTCACCGACCCAAAGTCAATACCACGTTCATGATTCACGACCCTTCTCACAGCCCCCGCCTCCTCCTCCTCCACCACCCTCGTTCCAGTCTCCTCCGCCATGGAGTGCGAGTCCTGTTGCGGCGCAGAATGTTCAGCCCCCTCCACCGCCTCAACCGTGGCTGCCCACCACTCCCGCGCCGAATTTGTTAGATGAAGATTCCGGTGTCGAACCTGTGCAACCTGTTCAATCGGCCCCTGCACCTCCGCGACCTCCCAATCCCGAGATTCTTCGTCTCCACAGCCAACTCCACGAGAAATTCACATCCGAGATGGCATCTCTAGCCCAGGTTCTATCCCTTGACGCCGAACGTTTACGCGCTCAGCAGGCTGATCTGCTTCTCGGTGAACCGGCTATCAGGGACGAGATGGCCAGACTGGAAGCGGTACGCGACGTGTGCCGCAACGTGAGCAGCCGGATGCGAAATACTGTGGATCAGGCGGAACACAACTTGACGGAGTTACGTCGCAAGGGCGATCCCGAAGTTGATGAACTTGTCTGCTCGACCACAATCGTCCACAATCAGTACGCTATCATAAGACCGCTTAGTCGCGGCCACGGAACTTACTTGAACACAGACTCATCAACCTTGTTGCGGAGGACAACGCCATCGAGGACACGATCTACCACTTGCATCGTGCGCTCAACAGTGGAAGGGTTGACCTAGAAAGATTCTTGAGAGTGCGTGTGACTTGTTCTATTGTCTTCCGCTTTCTGCTGACCGCATCTTTTCCATTCAGACTACGCGTATCCTTGCAGAAGAACAGTTTTTGAAACGTGCACTGATTGAGAAGATAGAGTCTGGTCTCCCGCTGGGATCAGCTTGGACATGATTTGCAAAACCCTCTTGACTACCCATAGTACCCATGTAGTTAGATGTTACCTTCAGCTCCTCAACAAAAAGTTTGCCTTTTCCGTCGACTTCTTTTCCTTCGCCGCTTTCGGGAGTTCGTTTGTTTGGACAGCCCCCGTCACAATGCTAATTGTTCTCTGGTGCTTGTGGAAGTCCGTAGTTTTTTCATTTCGATTATCGCCCACATCTTGCGACATGCGTAGGAGGAGCCTCAAGCCCCTTGAGCCCGAACAGATGACACGATAATACGCATAGTGACAGAACAAGACTCAAGTACATAGAATTTAAATTTGAGGAAAACTTTAGGAAAGGAGGCAGAAAAAAACAAGACAATGACGATACTATAGATACGGTCCCTATTCTTCTACTCCCTCGATTTCTCCGGTGTCTGCTGTCAACTGTTTTTGGACCCCAGATCCACCAACCCAGCGCCACACCCTCATTTCGTTGCCACCGTTTCCTTCTTCTAAATTAGCACGGACATTAGTGTTTCCTTCCACAACTCGCGCAACCTTCTCCCACAGCCTGACCCGGGTGGCCAAATTTTCATGTGGGAGGAGCAGATCACGAAGTTGAACAGATGACACGAAGGACTGCGGCGACGTTATGGGGTCGGTGTGATGGGCCATTTCAGCATCCCGGACGGCTCTTAGCGCGACGGGAACAAGATCGACGGCGCGCTTCGTCTCTTGCTTGTTTTGAGCAGTACGAACGCGCATAGCATAGAGCGTGATAGCTGAAATGACAATACCTGAGATTGGTTAGGTGAGCACCAGACGCGACGCAAAATCAGATGGAATCTTACCGAGGCCCGTCAGACGCCACGTACGCCAGACACCCCGAGACTTAACAATAACTGTGCAACCCAGTGTGAGTTTAGGGGTCTTGTGAGCAATGTAGCGATTGCCACTGATGAGGGTCAGCCAAGTGCGACTCGGGCCGAACTACAGTAGACTGACCGAGAATCTTCCTTGAAGATGATGTCGCCCCACTGGACGAGCTGCTGGATCGCCTCGTTGAACATGTCATCGAAAGCGGGCAAGAGATGGGGCTGAATGAAGATGGGAGGTCAGTATCGAAAGCGAAGATCAGAATAACACCTACAGCAGTCATTCCCTTCATCACACTTCGCAGGTCTTCACGCGACATGCCCCACCTCTTAGCTTCCCCTCCTTCCTGCTCCGTGAACGACGTCGTGTCATTTCCAGCACACAATATTTTCCCTCTAACATCGCCCAAAACGTTTTCGATGGCCTTTCCAAGAGCCCCAATATGTCGCTTTCTCTTTGGGTCTTCAACGCAACTAGGCGGCAGGGCGACGCTGCCCAGACCAGGAAGACCATTGGACAATACCGAGATGGCTTTCCACGCCAGTTCGTTAGGAGGGGACGAAAGTGCGAAGTGAACATTGGAGGGAGATGGCACCGGAGGTAAAAAGAACAGCAGCGGATGGGGACGCAGAATGTACCCAGAGCCGCAAGCAACAGCATCCCCATTACAAGTGGCATGTTCAGGGCATGGCGTACAGCTGTCTGGATGAAGAGCTGGAACAAACATGGGGAGAGGACAGGGAGTTTCGTCATCTTTGTACAGAGTCGTCCTGTTTTCGCGATTGCAGAGTTCAACGGCTTGTCTTGCTGACCGCAGGTTCTCCAACACCGCGTTGGTATCCTTACCAACATCGCAGTACCCAATCGGTGCAGACTCCGCCTTGTATATCCAACTCCCGGTCAATAGACCTCCAAAGGTAATCCAAAGCAATATGCGATAGAAGAATGGCATGGGAGTTGCTGGGGGTATTGGCTCTAGTCCCAAGTCGTCGACACTTGCGCTGAGTTGTGCAAGAGCATGTTCGTTTTCCTCGCCTTCACTGAAGTTCTCCGACCCAACAACTTCTTCTGGCTCTTGGTAATCTACGTCCTCATAATTTACGGGCTCGTCGTCATCATGAAGGACCCGGGGAGGCGATTCAACCTTGGGGTTGACTTCATCAGTAACGAAGGGCGAGCGGGGTATCGGTAGCGGTGGGAGGTTGGGTTCGAAACGGGATTGTGGGACCTCTGCGCCAAAGGAAGGGCGCGCGGGAGATGATAGAGGTGACGCTTGTGGTGGAGCTGATGCAGATTTGCGCGACTTGCGAGCAATGGGCCGACGAGACTTGACTTTCACTGGAGAAGCGCGCGCAGGCGAAGATGATTCGGCACCCGATTGGAAAATGTTGTTATCTTCCCAACCACTGTCCTCCTAGAAAATGGTCAATTCACAATAACAAGCAAGTCGAACAACGCACTGCAAGGGAGACGCGTCGACTGGCACGTGCTGTCTGTATCGAATTGTGAGCGTACGGTTCGGCGACTGTGTGGCGGACGTACGGCTTTCTTGGTTTTACCGATCTTCCGGACGGGAAGCTCGTCTTCTTCGGGCTCACTCTCCTCCGCTAGAGTAGGCTGAGTGACAACGGCTTTCGAAGGACCGCCGAGACTGGGTTGGGCCGAAGAGCGGCGGCGTTTGGGCTGTACAGCATGATGAGGGGATGTTGTGCCACACTAGAGAAATACACACAGGATCGGGGCGAGGTTCCGGCTCGGCGACAGGGTCTTGAGGTGCGCGCGATATGCGACGCGAAGTTCTCCTCGCCGGGGCAGCAGGCTTGATGCTGTTAGGCGCACGATAACGGAATATGACATCAATCTCACCTTCGGTTCAGCACGAAGAGGCTTTCCAGTTACACCGTCCGTTATCCCATCATCGCTGGCCATACTCGATTCATGCTTGAGCCTCTGGCGCCTTAGCTTGGAGGCCTTTGCTTTGATTTCGTCGTTGAAGACCTGGACCAACTTGGGCTTGGAGTACGGAGTTGGATACTTGACATCGTGGTAGCCAAGGACGCCTAGCAATTGGGAAACCGTCAGAGTCGAGGGCTCAAAGTCGGGTTCGAGATATTTCCCGAGCGAGATCACTTGCGACGCCGTCAGCTTGGACATCGCTGAGAGGCTTTGGTGGTCGGAGGTCAACCGACTCAACGTCAAAGACCGGTCACATGGCATGACACGTGGGAAAAATGCCTCTCAGCCCTCAACGTGGCAGACCTGGGTAAGTAGAGTCAAGTACAACTGCTGTCGGACTGCTGTGATTCCTCAGAGTAATTGTATTGAGCTAGTGTGACCAAGCGAACGCTATTTACTACTAGTAGAAGCGATGCGAGTATCCTAGTAAGAGGGACGGGATAGGCCTTTGGTACCAAACCATTGCCCTTTTACCATGTAGTTCCAGTAGGCGGCGGGGAAAAGGTCCTAGAGATTGCAGGTTAGCGCCATGATATGCTTCGTATGAGGCAGTAATCACCTTTTTCAAATGATAGAAAAACCTGAGGAAGGATAAGGGTGAGCTTCAGTCGAAGAACAACACTAAGACACAAACCTGTTGCTCTTTGCCTGGTTCAAGAACGCGAACGATTCCTTGGGCTCAAGTCCATACTTGAACTCGGCCAGCATCAGCTCGCCGTATCCCGTGAGAAGCTATTTGGTCGGTGAGACTAGGATAAGGTTGACGAAGTCAAAACGTACAGGGCAACTTGTGTAGCCGTCGTACTGGGCTTTGCTCACTGCGCCCGTGGTCATGAAAGAGACAAGGTTCTCAGTCAGAACGGGTGCTTGAGCAGTAATGGCCGCAGCTGTCTTGGACGTCGGCAAAGAAGAGCAGTCTCCAATGGCGAAGATATTGGCGTATTCTGGCTTTGTGTGCTGGAGGGTAGCCTGGTCTACCGACACCCATCCTGCAGCATCAGCTATGGGCGATCCCTTGATGAAATCAAGAGGGCCCATGGGTGGGGTGACGTGAAGAGTTGTATAATCAACTTTCAGGTCTGATCCATCGGCCTTCTTGAACGTGGCGACGTGGTTGTTGGCGTCAATGGAAGTCAGATTGTGCTGGAAGTAGCCTCCAACACCTCGCTCAACACGAAGAGCATCCAAAGCATCGGAGTACTTCTTCACACTGAACATAGTAGGCATGCCAGTGTAAAAGTCAACCTTGATGTTGTCCAGACGATCCGTCCTCCTAAACCTATCGCGAGCCATCCACATTATTTTTTGAGGAGCTACCACAGGCCAGTTTAGTGATCGACCTTCTGTTTGAACTGGAGGGCTCACCGCCGGCACATTTGATAACGCCTGCTGGCTGCGTGAACACAGCCTTTCCAGAGCGAAGGCTCTCAATGTCGGACCAGACTTTGTCACAGGCATCATACGAGTAGATGGAGGACACTCCCGAGGAAGAGTCCGACAAGGCACCAGATAAACCTGCGATGCCGTCCCAATTGATCTGGAGGCCAGTGGCGACGACAAGGGTTTCGTATGAGAGATTCCGTCCAGACACAGTAGTGACCGAGTTGCTTCCGGGTTGGAAAGATTTCACTTTGTCACCAATATGGGATATGTGTTTGCCGATTAATGAAGACATCGGGCGACGGAACTCCGTCTTGTCTTTCAAACCAGATCCGACGAGCGTCCTAAGACCGGTCAGGGTACGAGAAGTGTACAGAAAGGTTGAATACGTGCCATCCGGGCTAAGGTACGGTCAGCCTGTGAGTTTGACTAGAGAATGGCAGGTGACGGACTTGATAATAATGATAGTCGGCGGAATCAACTATGGCGACGTCGCCGCTGTTAAGGGCTTTTCCCTCAGCCTTGAAACGGTTGTAAATCTGGTTCGCGACCGATAGACCGCCGCTTCCTGGTGTGAAGAATTATTGACTGAGCGGCGCTAGAAGGATGGAGAAGTTACCGCCTCCGACGACAAGCACTTTGTACTTGTCTCCTGATGCGGACGTGCTAGCGAAGCGCGCCCATTTCGCGGCATTTCCTGCACTTTTCGTGGCCAACATGAGAGATATGTTAGGGGCCTGAACGATATGTGCTGGTCAGTGAGATATTCGGGAATGAACACGCTATGGGGGCTGGCAGGATTACACCGCAAGCATTAAATGAATGGCTCACCTAAAACTAGCCGTCAGATGTGAACCAAAGCAGGGAACTGACAGTAACTGTGAAAAATGTTGTATGGCGGCTTCGGACGATCTATCACCAAGGATCGCGTCATTTCGGAGACCCGTCCCGAGTCCCGACTGCTGGCGGCGGAATTTGATTTGTTGTTCTTGCCTTTCATCATCGTCCTGGATACACCTTGCAGCTGGTCTGCTCGCGTCTGCTCTTCTCTTCACTTTCTATTTTTTGCCAGGTGCCATGAACCAGGACTCTCGCGCTTATGGCCTGCCGAGCGGGCCAGGTCGTGCAAGGTCGCGCTCTCGTAACGAACCTGATCGCCACGATCGCGCTCCTTCATTGCCGCGTCAAGTCCGCCCGCAGAAGTCCGTCCCGTCGATGCCCAAAGAACGCCACAATGTCTCGTTCACGTCTAGGGACCAATCCCCAGCTCCGGTCCCCTCCCATTCTCATCGCTCTCCTGCCCCTTCTTATCGTTCTCCGGCCCCTTCTTATCGTTCCTCCAGCGAATCAACCTTCTCTTCACGCTCTACCTTCGACCATGTGAGGTCCAGATCAGGATACACCTCCTCTGTCACTAGCTACGAAGAGGATGAGCATAGAAGAGCCACAGGCTCTCCGCCGCTCACCAAACAACCTTCCTTAAGGCATCGACGGGAAACTCAGCAATCACCAGAAAGTCAGTACTCATAAGATTCTCGTTGCATCAAAGATTATCGTCTCATTATGGCATGCGAAACAGGAGAAGAATCCTTACCATCTAACACGACTGATGGTGGGTTAGGCTCGTCCATATGGAACCGTGTTGCTCTTGCTGCTGGAGCTTTGAGTATCAACGTCTCCAAGGCTTGGACAGCGAACATTGTCACCATGTCCGGTGAAGGTAATGTGAGGCCATTTCTCAGCCGACATCCGTTTACCCTTGACTAGAGACGCCTCCCGGCCAGGAATCCCGATTGACCCGAGCCATGAAGGCGTACCACTTGGCACAGGCAAGGGAGCTATCAGATCTACCTTCGTGGCTGTTCGAAGAGCACGAACGAATGCCCAAACGAGGCATCTCGGAGGTGCCGCCGAGCAGAGAAGCACCGTCGGACAGCTTGATAGGCGCTGCAAAGTCCAATGGCCTTCGTGATATTTATGACTCTGCGTCTACTCCCGTCACCTCTATTCGCCGATCAGCGCCATCTCTGCGCTACAATCCATCGGACGTCCAACCGTCCAAAGCTACAGATCGCCTCAAGGCAATGCGAGATGCTAAACGAACGGTGATCCAATCTCAAACGGCCATCACTCGAGATGAGACTGGTGGCGCTTCTATTGAGCAGCCTGCGCCTCGTCGAGTCGGGTTGCCATCAAGACCTGCGACGGTTACACGGCGGGGGAACTACTGATTATGATCCAGATGTGCTTTATTAATAACATGGTGTATCTGCTATTTTTGCTCGGCGGCAAGTGGGGACATGCTATGGGAAACGTATGAGAGCGGTATAAACAGGTTGATGGGAACTGGGGTTGATGGGCGTCGTAAGGCGTCGTATGGCGTTGGACCTCATTCGACCCGAAGGAGTGGTGACGGCCGACAGATGGCCCCAATGGCCCATGGAAACGACGCATTTGCAGACACTCTTGTCTTTCCATTGGCTCTTTCTGTATGAATATATCATTGGATCGCTTACGGTACTTGTCTAGATCTCTAGGTGATTGGATATGAGACAGAGGTCAATAATGGCTTCAACATTCAAATTTAGTGCAATTGAGGAACTTTCCGGTGTGGTTGGGAGGTCCCAATCAAGGATTTCACCAGACATGAAGAAAGCTCTTGGAAAGCTCCCGGAAAGCTCTCTTGGAAAGCTCGGCAACCCGAGGTCACCGCAACTGGGTAATTGGAGGGCCAATAGGAAACACGGAACATTCGCCAATCAAACTGTCAGATGAATGAGTAACTGATGTTGCCATGGACGCCATCACCGATTTCAGACACACCAATAAATACACAACGTGTGCAGACCTTCCTCCATCTTATTCCTTTCCCTCCCTCCCTTTGATTTTCTCTTTTCCAAGTCGAGTTGACTCGGCTCCATTCTTTCGTTCAGCCTTGAGGTATGTGTTCTTTATCTCTCAGTGCTTCAGCTCACACTCGTTCACCAGATCACCCTCTTCGATAGAGATTCTGTTTTACCTCCAGGGAGGCCATTAGTTCACAGTCCACGACATTCACACACCTCAACGGATAACCCCCCTTTCGTTTTTCTACAATGTTCACTTCCTTGATTGGTGCCACCATTCTGCTGTCCGGTTTCACGGCGGCATTGCCCCGTCCCGACAGCGCTATCGGAGAAGAAGTTGGCGTCTCCGCTGTTGATGGCGTTGTGATGACTGATACCGCAGAACTTGCTAGGTATGTCAACTCCTTGATTGATGATCATGAAGTTTCAGCTAATTGTGGCGCGCTAGTCAAACTTCTGCTGAGGCTGCTGCCAAAACGCAAGCCTCCAACTACGGCTCGTCTTCCGGCTACGGCTCGTCGTCTAACTACGGTTCAGACTCCAGCTATGGCTCTTCGTCCAACTACGGCTCCGACTCGTCCAACTACGGCTCGGACTCGTCCAACTACGGTTCGTCCAACTACGGTTCGGACAGCTCCGAGGACACTGCCGTATGGCAAACGTCGACAGCTGAGGAGTCCTGGACCACCTCCACTGAGGAGTCCTGGACTAGCTCTACTGAGGAGTCTTGGACCAGCTCTACTGAGGATTCCTGGACGTCGACGGTTTCCGCTGCCCAGTCCTACTCCACTCCTTCGTACGGATCTGGTTCCGATAGCTGGAACTCCGGTTATGACAGCTGTGTCCAGCGTGAGTCTGATTCTTTGGCTGTTCTCGCGAACCTTTTTCTCATTGGTTTTCAGAATGCCTTGCTTCGTACGGTGGCCTTGCCACTGCTACCTATGAGGCCACTGCCACCAGCGGTAGCAGTGGAACTGGCGCTACGCACACCGTCATCGTTGCCCCGACCCAGGGTGTTCTTCGCTTTGTGCCATTCGCCTTGAACGCCTCGGTTGGTGATACCGTCATGTTCATGTGGGGCGGCAACACGCACACCGTCACGAAGAGCTCCGAGCTCACTCCCTGCAACAAGACCGACGATGGCCTCTTTGCCTCTGGAACCCACGACAAGGGCTTCGTCTGTATGTAAATCTCAATCTCTTGAATTTCGGCGACTAACGTGCTCTCACAGTCAACGAGGTTATCAACAGCACTGATACCACCTTCTACTACTGTGGCACTCCTGGCCATTGCCAGAAAGGAATGTTCGGTATCCTGTAAGTGTTCCTTGACAATTATCCGCGATTAGTGCCTAACATCCGTCCAGTAACCCTCCCAACGCTCTCGCAGGTGCTTCCACCGCTGTGGGTTCGATGATGCAATCTATCACTGCCAACGTAAGTGTTTCACTCTATTGTCTTCACACACAACAGATTCTGATTGATGGTCGTTCAGAACTCTGACGTCCAAGCCTACGCCTCGTACACTTCCAACCTGACTGCCGGAACCGCCGCCTCCAACTGGGGAACCAACCTCGACATGAGCACTATCCCGGCTGAATCCCACGCTGATTTCGTTGAGAACGTTCTGTTCACTCGCAACTTCCTCGCTGCCAACCCCGATGTCTTGGCAGCTGATGGTTCCATCGACCTCAGCAGCATGGCGACCACTCCCATCATGATCCCCGATGATGTTAGCGCCGCTCTCCAGAACGCTGCTGCCGCCCCGGCATCCACCGATTCTGCAGCCGCCACCGACGCAAGCTCTACCGCGGCAGCCCCCGCCACGACATCTGCGTCGTCGGCCTCCTCAACGGGCGCGAGCAACGGTGCCGGCGGCCTGACCTCCTCAAAGATGGTCGTGTGTATCGCCACTCTGTTGGCCACCGTCTTCCTCTTGTAAATGTCTTAAATGACTTCATGGCGGGCTTGCTATAAATTATCCTCTTGGCAACTTTCATGGACCTCGTAGATTAAACATCATTATACCGTTGATTCCCCCCCGCGCATGTTTCGGACTGTTCTACTTACTACCTTCTCTTCTGTTGTCGAGATGTGATCTCTCTTATCTTTTTGTTAACTTTACTTGCCTTGCACCAGATGCTACAATGTATAGCTAGCGCTCCTGCAATGTTAAATTGTAGTCACTAAATACACCAGGTTTGACACTGTAGCGTCGCCCAGAAAAATACATCCGAAAAGAACTCTTATTCCATGCCCTACATGGCGAATATAGCGTCAATCTCGTCAACTTTCTTCCGTTTCTTTTTTGGTTTGACAACCGTTGGTGGCGGCGCACTCGAAGATGGCTTCATGACTATGACTATGGGGATTATTGTCAGGGTGTACGGAGGGTTTAGTAACCAACGCACCGGGCTCGAGTGCGGTAACAGGCACCTCTTCCTCGTGAATGGGCAGCGCCCGTGGTGGAGGTAAATCATCCTCGATGACAACCGACTCTTCAGTGCGTGGCGCGTCCTGGAAAGTTTGTTTCGATGTGTTGTCATTAGACGAAGAGACGTAGACAAATACCTTAAATAGATTTGCGAGTTGCATAACCAATGAGTTGCAAAGAGAAACGTCGGAGTGAAGTGCCTCTGTGATTATGTGTATCCTCGAGACTACCGCTGCGAACAAGACAAGGAACTGAACGAATGCACCCGATTGTAAGGCAATGGTCAGATGCCTGTTACTGTTGAGACATAGACCAACGGGATGAATTATGTAGACGATATACCTATAGCAATTCTCAAAACGGGAACGAGACTGGGTCGCAGCAGTCAATATAAGGTGTGAAACTCCATAGACAAACTCACTTTCTCAAGCAATTGTAAAATGGCGGTGAGCCGGCTGGACACTGACAAAACGCCGTCTGGTTCAGGAAAGTGAGACCAAGGACCTGTAGTCTTCCTGTCATTTATGAGCGTGGTATACCATAGTTTTCGTTGACTTCCTCACTGCGCGGGCCCATCGAGATCAAAGAAGGCGAGATGCATGCTATCCAGAGGTACGAGAGGTGCCGATTCACGAACGCGTTGAGCGTATCGCCTGGCTTCAGTTACTCTTTTCCAGACCAGAGAGCTAGAGTGTTGATTTTTCCCTTTGTAGTAAAGGCGCTCCAGTATCTCTAGTTCGTCACTGAGTGCATTTAGATTTGCCTTGCACTGGCGCTTGGCTTTCTTCAGGCTCTTTAGAATAGCATCCGTTGTTGCCTGTGCAGCAGGGCATAAGTACTCCCTCGGCTGGCACGAGAAAGCGGGTGGGTTGTTGCGCCGCCGCGTCGACATGGCCTTCGAGTGAAGTTCAGGAAAGAGAGGTGTATTCGATCATGCTTGATGATGACGTGACGGCGGTGATCGCCTTACTGTACAGCTTGCTTTCGCGCGTCCACTACAGAGGTCGACCACGATGTCAGCCCCCGGCCAGGATGCCAAATTCTTTCAGCGAGGCAAAATCGAGGTGAGAGTCGTGCCGACACTGCAGCAGAAATACCGACCCTCCACCAGGAATTCAGAGCGGAATTGCATGCCGCTGAATCCAAGGACAAGAAGTTCCAGAAACGCAAGACCGTGCTCAAGAAAATAGTAGCCAACATAACGATGGGAAATGACAGTGTGTGCTTTCCATCTCCTGCCGACGCTGGGCACTCACCGGACATCATGCAGTGTCCCCATTATTCACCGATGTCGTGCAATGCCTCGGCACGCCGTTGCTCGAAATCAAGAAAAGTGAGCCTTAATGGCGCGTCGCGTCTCTTGTCTCAACACTTGCCAGCTTAGTGGTCTATCTCTTCCTGGTCAGCTACGGCCGATCGAAGCCAGAACAGATACACATCGTCATACCCAACTTCCTCCAAGTACGGATGATGCTAGCAGATTGCTTGTTTCCCTCTGACACCAGCCCAGGACTGCAATGACCGCAACCCGCTCATACGAGCCCTCGCCATCCGCACGATGTCCTACATTCCAATACCCGTGGTTACCGATGCCCTCTCCGACAACTTGCGACATTGCCTCAAGGACCGTGATCCCTATGTTCGCAAGACGGCAGCTATCTGTGTCGCCAAACTGTACGCGGCTGACCCACGTAAGGCAGAGAAAGAAGGCTTCGTCGAACTGTTACGTGACCTAATGCTGGACACGAACGCAACTGTGGTTGCCAACGCCGTCGCTGCATTATCCGAAATCGGCGATAGACAAGACGGTGTCATCTTCAAGCTCAATCTAGCGACGACAAACAAGCTGCTCGCAGCTCTAGGAGAGAGCTCTGAGTGTGTCCATATCAATCGCAGTCTTGACACGCTACTAATCATCACATCAGATGGGGCCAAATCTACATTCTCGATTCCCTGCTGCGATACGTGCCAGAGCGCTGTGGCGACGCCGAACTCTTAGGCGAACGAATCATCATCCAACTTCAACATGCCAATTCAGCAGTGGTGCTCACCACTGTCAAGGCACTGCTCTACTTCATGAACTATATGGAAAACCGTCAATTGATAGACCACATATGCAAGAAGATGGGTCCTCCATTAGGTATGTACTCACGCAATTTCTCCAGTTCATACTGATTGTCTCCCAGTCACGCTTCTATCGTCTGGACCAGAAGTCCAATATGTCGCGTTGCGCAATATTCTCCTCATCATCCAACGGAGGCCAAGCGTGCTGAAGAACGATGTCCGCGTCTTCTTTTGCAAGTACAACGATCCAATATATGTCAAACTTGCAAAGCTGGAGATCATGTATCGTCTCGCGCGAGCCGAGAACGCGAACGAGGTGCTTACTGAGCTACAAGAGTGTGTTCCGCCCCATATTCCATCCTGACCGTCCTGATCCACTGTAGATATGCATCGGAAGTCGACATTGACTTCGTTCGTAAAGCTGTCAGATCCATTGGACGATTGGCCATCAAAGTCGAAGCCGCGGCCGACAGCTGTATACAAGCACTGTTGGGTCTAATAGAGACGAAAGTGACCTATGTTGTCCAAGAAGCGGTCATAGTCATCAAAGACATCTTCCGACGTTACCCAGGCAAATACGAAGGCGTCATTCCTACTCTTTGCGAAAATCTCGATCTATTGGACGAACCGGAACCGAAGGCCGCAATGGTGTGGATCATTGGCGAATTCTCCAACATCATCGACAATGCGGATGAGCTGCTGGACGATCTATGTTACACATTCACTGACGAGAGCGTTGAGGCAAGTGGGCTCGCTTTCATGATCTACTTGCTGTTGATTTGCGACACCCCAGGTTCAATTGGCTCTCTTGACAGCCGTTGTCAAGCTGTTCGCTTATAAAGGCACCATGGACAAGACGAAAGAACTTGTACATAAGGTCCTGAAATGCGTGACTGAGGACATCGACAACCCAGACCTCCGGGACAGAGGATTCATGTATTGGAGGATGCTTGCTGTGAATCCAATCGCTGCTGGGCAGATTGTCCTAGCCGAAAAGCCCCCAATAACGACAGACTCGGATCGAATGGACCGAGGGGCGCTCGACCAGCTGCTCTTACACACGGGCACGCTAGGAAGTATTTACCACAAGAACCCTGAGGTAGGTTTACCACTCTTCGCGTCTGTCCCAATATCCAACGCTTCCTTCAGACTTTCATTCGCGGTGCCGCTGGGAAGGCATTGAAGGATAGTCCCGCCTTGAATGCACACTCTCGAGCTGTCCTTGTCCCGCTGCTTCGAACACAACTTCCAGGAGTTGGTCCTATATCCGTCCCAGGTCCAGGCCCCAAAGAGTCTCACACTAAGGACGACGATGCTGTGGCTGTGGCTGAAGCACCGGCCTTGCCCAGCAAGGCCTTGGCCGAAGATAACCCTTCGAGTCAACAGGATCAAGATAGTGACGGTGGAAATCTTGACGATGACGACGACGAGCCCAGAGGAGCCGCGAATGACGATCCTTACTCGAATCTCGGTGGGGCATTTGGCACTTATCTTGCTGATGAGCCCAAGCCCATGGGTGCTGGAAGTCATAAGGGACGTCATGGCGAGGAGGAGGACCTTCTGTTCTGATTTACTGTAGTTTATTCAGATTATCAATACCACGGACCACAATTGTATTCACTATATGTCTATCATGTTATTGCGTTCTTTATACCCTGTAGAATCCCGCTCTTTGGTCGAAGGGAGTTGTAATGCTGTCGGGGATCTATCAGCAATGCCTGACGAATATTACGATCAGACTCGCCTCCCCAAGTCCGTACATCCGCCGATGATAGCTAATGCGCAGTGCGTTCTTGGCGTGTATATCATCTGCGCTGGAGCCTGACGGATCATGTACCACAACAGGTGGAACGCCACCTTGGATGACGTGGATTGGAACTTTGTAGGCTCGGCTCAGAGCCTGGATCTCTGGCTCGCCGCCCCATACCCCAGTATCCCGAATCAACACACAGTACCGCTCATATTCCTGGATAGTCATGAGGCCGGCGTTGTTGGCGCCCTCTGTATCCTCGCCGCCAGTAGATGGAAGGAATGGCAGGAAGTCATCTACGTGCTTCCACATGTAAACAGACGCGGCTTCACGCGTCGTTTCGTATTTCGCCTCGTCCTGGGCCAAGAGTCCATGCAGGGCAAGCTGGTCGGCGATGGCAGAAAAGAGACAGTGACCGTCGGGATTTATCTAGCAGGAGTGATGAGGTCCATATCTCCCAGTAGGAGGAAGGGTGCACTTCGTGTAGTTCGACGCCCAATGACTCGCATGTCTTCTTGATCGAGGTCTCTTCTTCTTTGGCTTCTCTTTCCAGCCTAGCGGTCATCTCTGGATTATCCGGTGAGTGGGAGCTCTCCAGGGCAGCGGCTTTTCTGGCCTACGATACATCAGTCTCACGGGCAGGACTTGAACGGAAGACTCACTTGTCTCTCCTTGAATCTGTTCTTGGATGACTTTGACGATGAGGCATCAGGTTCTCGTACTTCCTGCATTTCTTGCAAGATTTCGGATGATTCTGCTTGGACGTTTGTATCGCGCGAATCCAGCTGGGACAGCAGGTCGTCCATGAGCTCGTCATCTTCTTCCACAGCGGCGGCCGGTGGCGGCGACGACACGCTGCTGGACGGCGAGAGGGCTTTCTTGACTCTTGCTCGTTTTGAACCTGCCATGGATGTAGGTGTGAACGAAGATCATCGATCAGTTCGCACTATGCGTCATTTACCCACCCTGACTAATCAAAGCCGTATCTACTATCATCTTGGCTATCGACCATCATGCCTGCGACGCGTATTCCCCTTCTCTTTGTGCGTGGCCTACTACTCTCGATTATACACACCCCTTATGCACGCTGAAGGGCACCATGACTATGGGCTTTGCGGGCCAGGAGGGTGTCAGGAACTCAGATCTCAAGGAATGCCAGGAGATCCTGGACGTGTACTTCGACCATGGTTACACAGAGCTGGACACTGCTCGTATATATGGATCTGGAACCACTGAACAGGTCTTTATCTTCCCGTCCTTGTAACCCATGCATTGAACCTCTCTCTCTGTGGCTTAGGTCGTCGCGCAGCTGAATCTGAGGCAATCTACTCTCGATACCAAGTAAGTAATGAGCATGATGCATAGGCATGACTCTTTAATGGCCCTTCCAGAGTCATGCCGCTAGAGCCCGGCGATCATGCTCCTGAGAAGTTGCGCAAGACCTTCCTGACTTCTCTGGAGTCTTTGAAACGTTCCCAAGTACGCGTCTTGTATCTTCACGCGCCGGACAGGAGCGTTCCCTTTGAGGACACCCTCAAGGAGGTTAACGAATTGTACAAAGAAGGCCGCTTGTGAGTCACCTCCATTCCACGTCCGAGCTGCATCAGACCACCAACACAACAGTGAAATCTTGGGATTGAGTAACTTCGCAGCCTGGGAGGTAAGTGTGCTTCGAAGAGTCAATAATTGTGTGATCAGCTAACGGTATCTCTTAGGTTGCCGAGGTAGTTGGCATCTGCAAGGCAAACGACTATGTATTGCCCAAGATCTATCAGGTGTGAGTGGTTATCTTATACTGAACGTACGCACTGGCAGCCCAAGGCTAATGATATCACTACAGCATGTAGGCTGACATCCCATCTGTCTAGTAAGTCTCAACCTGACGCGGCATGTCGTAGGTACAATGCGATCACGAGAGAGATGGAAACCGAACTCCTGCCGTGTGCCAGGAAGTTTGGTCTGCGTCTTGTGTCTTACAATCCTTTGGCGTGCGTCCGATCTCTTTCGCCCATTGAAATGCTCATTTATCCTCGTTTCAGCGGCGGTCTCTTCGCGGGTAAGATCCAGAAGGTTGACGATGAACCCGCCGATGGTAGGTTCAACGCGCAGAGCCGTCAGGGTAAAATGTACCGTGCACGCTATCTGAACGAAGGCTACCTCAAGGCACTTGACATGCTGAATGCCGTTGCTGTAAGTATTCACCTGAGTATGCGGCAACGGCCTACCTGACAACATTACTAGAAAGAGCACGATTTGCGACTCACAGAGATTGCTCTGCGCTGGTGCCAACATCATTCCAAGCTGACCCCAGCAGATGGAATTATCCTGGGTGCGAGTAGTGCTAGCCAACTGAAGGCCAACTGCGAAGATAGCGCGAAGGGACCACTTCCTGACGCTGTCATCGCGGCTTTGGATGAAGCCAATCGTATTGTGATTGCTCATGGGAGCGCGCCACGCTATTGGCGTTGAGAGCTAATGTAATTTGTAATATAAACGGATCCCGGGCCGCCTGCCCTATCACATTGATTGTACTGTAATTGTAACTTCCATCTTGCACCCTCTGATCCTGGACGTCATCGCCATTTGACAATAAGCCGTCTCCTTTGAACGCCTCATCGAACGTCGCGAGCGATGTCAGGCCAGGAGAGCGCCGCCGAGCTCGAGGGCCAGCTCTCTACCCTCCTCCTCCAGGTCCGGGCATCCGATTCAAAGGTGTCTTGGCACCAGATTGGCATCGTCGCCCACGACATCGCCAACGCGTTGCGCATCAAAGACGAACAGAGTGCGTGGGCCCCGCGGCCGTGGTACGCCCCATACTGAGAGACTGTACACAGACGACATACATACAGCCTTGGGCAAAACAACACTTCCTCACACGCTCACTGCGCTGTTGAGCCTCTCTCTCCAGGGTGGATCGATCCCAGACGATGCACACACGACGCCCACACTGGAGCTGCTGAGAGTGGCCGCAAACTTCTGCCTGGATCATGGTACGGACGCTGCACCTCTGGCCTCCGTGTGGCGCTGATCGCGTCCTATAGATGGCAATCGGGGCGCCCTCCTCGACGCAGGCTTTCCCCAGGCAATATTCTCCCTGCTCGAAGGATACGCCGAGCTAGTGGCTTCTCCGCCTCTCCCTCAACCGCTTCCTCTCTCAGTTCCCCACCTCAAAGTGATCCGAACAGCCATCGGGGTCCTCTTAAACGCGTGTGTCAGCTACGGTATATATTATACTTCATAGCCTGTGATTTCTTTGCTTATCAGAACATAGATCCCGTCAAGTTTCGCCTGTTGTCTGTCGAGGCTGTCCCGACAATACTGAAGCTATCTACATCGATCTATCCGCCGGGATCCTGGCAATACTTCTCGCTTCAGGACGAGGACAACAGCCAGGAGTCATGGACTATACGGAGTGGTCTCTCGAGCTGGGCGTGGCGTCTCATCAATGAACTGCGAGATGTCAAAGATGAATGTATGCTCTATGTTGCTTCACCAACAACAAATCCTGATCCATACCCCGTAGCCCTCCTGAAGATCAACCCGGACGTCCTCTCCGCTCTTACGCCGACCCTCACAGCGTTCACGCCCTCAAACACCGCTCCGACACAGACAACAGACATACCACCGCAATCCGACCTATACCATGACCTCCTGCGAGCCGATTTCGATACCCTGGAAGAGACTTGCAGTGCCATAGAGTCTTTCTCTCTCGACGTCGAAGATGTCCGGTACTCTCTCGCCCGAGGATTCCAGAACCCCGACGAACATGGCGGGGTGCCATGCCTGCAGTCTATCCTTGCTTTCATCGAAAGTGGCGAATACCCGCAATCATGGCGTCTGTCTGAACTTGTCACCGAGCCAGAAGTCAAACGGATGTCCAAGGGCTTTGACATCTGCAAAGCCGCGTTGGTCAAGTGTGTCGTTGAGGTCGCCGGGGAAGAAATCAACGAAGAAGTCCTATGGGACGATTCTGACCCAGCGCAACCTGGTGGAGAGTTTGTGTCCAAGATGGTCAAATGGATCAAGGACTATGTATCCTCTGTGGATACGTTCATGGGCGAGACTCTTCCCCGTGATGATCTTGTCATTTGCGCCAGTCTTTCTCTCGGAAATCTTGCAAGGAGAGGTCAGATTCGACACTGCTTATTCCTTGATAGGTGCTGAAATTATCACACAGAAAAGCACGCGACGGTTCTACTTTCACCGCCTCACTCGATAGCTCCGGTCTTGACATCGCCTCACTTACTGGGTTCCGGAGTGGATATCAAACTAAAACACGGCGTCCTTGCTCTACTTAAACATATGGCACAGTCCTCGCCATCTCCCGTTGTCCATGACTTCCTTCTCCAGGCCGATGTGGTGCGGCAAATCTCTCAAAGCGGTATCTGGGACGAAAAGACCGACAACATGGCCGAAGTCGTTCAATTGAGTGCTATCGGTGTCGTAAAGCACATGTGTGGCGCGAATGGTACACTATCGTCCTCAAGCTTTTTCCTCGTTTCGCTGACGTCTCGTGGTAGTGGAAAACGCGTTCACGCTGGTTCTTCCCACCGAACAAGGTGTCACTGGACTTGCTCAAATCATGTCTCTGGTGCGACGTTCAGACTCTATATCCATCAAGAGCGAGGGTACGAGAGTCTTGGTCAATGTTATCAAATCCCTATGGTCGAGTGACATACCTCCCGCTGCTGCGGAAACCGAGCCGTTGTCGACCAAGCAAAAGAAGAAGCAGACGGCGATACGATTGTTGTTGACACAGGACTGTGCATCAGCTTTAGCGAGTCTCGTCGCACGGAGTGGAAGATATCCTCTCCTTGTGAATGAGGGTGTCGTAGCTTTAAGTCTTCTCAGTACTCAAAGGCTTGGTGGTAAGACATCGCTCATTCTAGCCGCAATTGTTTTACTCATCTCGCCTCAGCTCCTCTGGTCCTTAAGGCCTTGTTGATCTCCAGCCAGGAGGTGGCATCTCCAGCGTCAACGGAACCCTCGTCGACCACATCCTCCACCCATAGCTCCCCGACGCTTGCCACACCGTCGTCGACTCGAGGTCAACTCCCTGTCCCAGATAGCGCCACCGACATGCTTATTGGCGTCCTGCGGAACGTCGACAACCCAGCCAATTTCCAGGTCGAAGTACGGCTTAACGTTTGCTCCCTACTCTTGCAGCTATCGAAGCAGCCTCCGAGTGACGGAATGAGGAAAATCAAGCACCGGATACAGCCAGTTCTGGAACAACTCATTGAGAACTTGCAAACAGTGCAAGTCGACGGGAAGGAGGGTCTTCTTCTAGCTGCGGCAAAGGAAGTGTTGAAAGGATGGGCGTCGATTTGAATGAACTTCTCAAATACAATTCGGTTTGTTGTATGTGCTACCGTGTTCCTCTGATTTGCGGGTGTTGGTGTACATAGTGAAATGTATTATGTCTGGCTCGGGTTATACGACGGTATAAACTATGCGCTTTGCGTAACGCTCAATTGCCCCATGGCTCACTCCGGGTCGGGGATATTCAATTGCCGGCTAGCGAACAGGTTGCCTCCAACATGGACACCCATGACATGACCACCTGAACGGTGTATGAGCTACCGGCTAGAAATCATCCGGCCAAGTTCTCCTTGTTTCTGCTTTCAACCTACAGCTAGCTCACTCTCTTCTCCCAATCATCCTCTCCGACGACTATGAGCGAAGTTCTCGTCAACATATCTGAGGGCATCGCGACAATCACGTTCAACAGACCGCGCAGCTTTAACGCTATTACGAGAGACGGTAAGCAGCTATTCTGTTAGGTACTGTGCCTGGCTTTATGTTCATAGACTATGCTGCCTTTGCGAACGCATTGAGAGATATCGACAAACGGCCCGACGTGCTGGTGACAGTCTGGCAAGCGACCGGCAAGTGGTTCTGCGCGTACGCCATTTCACAATTGCTAGTGTCGTATCGTGGGCTCATTATTTAAACTTGCAGTGGTACTCACATACAGCGTAACTCTGGCACCGCTCGTGAAAATCCTTCAACAATCCGCGATGCATATCTGAAGGGCGTCGCTGAAGCTAATACTGACTGTTCTCAGGCGGTACGTCGCGTTTTCTTCAATGAACGGACAACCATCAACCGATATCAGCTGTACTCGCATTCCAAGATACTAGTCGCCGCTTTGAATGGGCCCGTGATGGGTATGCATTCATCACTGTTCTAACTCTTTCACGTCTGAACAAAAGAACAGGAATCGCCGCAGGTGTTTAACTTTCTTTGAACTACTGTAGCCTCAGGCCCTAAACCCAAGTCGAGCTTTTCTTGGACATTTCGACTTCATTTACTGTCTACCGCATGTCTGGCTTTCGGTACCATTCACCTTTCTGGGTATGTACCCGTATCGGAAATCTCTCCAACATTTGCAGACTTGACCGCTACAGGTCTTATCTCAGAAGCAGGCTCCAGCGTCTCATTCATCAATCGCAGTACGTTTTTGGCTTGGATAACTGGAATTTGATGCTCAGATAAGCTTTTTTTTAGTGGGTATCGCTAAAGCAAATGAAGTTCTCCTCTGGGGGCGCAAACAAACGGCGGATCAGTTGGTGAGGTGCGGCTTCGTGAAGTGAGTGACATGCCCACCCCAATGATAAAAGCTTATGCTGACCATCCTCTAGTGAAATATCCCCTGCGTCGTCTACGGAAGACTTTCACAACGCTGTCAGACGTCGAGTTTTGGAAGACGTAGATGGTTTAGACCCAACTGCACTTCTCGCCGTCAAGAGTCTTTTGCGGACTGCCTTGAACGAGAGTAATAACCCAGATGCAGCCAACCTTCGCGAAAGTTATGGTACGCCAACCATCATTGTCTAATGACGACGATAATAATGCCTAGATTATGTAGTTCAAGCAGCCCGATTCGCCAGTGGGGTACCGTACGAGCGGTTTGCCAAGATTGCATCCAAGGAAATCAGACACAAGCTTTAGATTGTACACTTAGCCGAGTTACACTCGACTCGGAATTTGAGCTGGGCTCCGTGAACACTTCTGTCGTTCTTTCGACAATTGGATTCAGGTCGCTCCTGGGTCGCTCCGCTTATTCTTGACACAGCTTATAATTGAGTGGAATGGCGCAATTGAGATGTGCATAGTGCCTGCACGGTTGCACCACATGAGACCACATGGCGCATGCCTTCAACACCTTGGCATCGAACACGCGATAACGGAGGTCCGACCCTGGCGGATATCCATCAGCATGCGCAATTTGAATACATCTTTTGAATCTTTCCCCGGGATCTATGCTTTCGGGATGACGTTTGCCTATATATAAGTAGGTGCTCTGGGCGCGTCAGCTCTTGACCCCCACCTCTTGCCACGAAGATGAGTGATATCGAGAAAAAGGTCCCGGACTCACCGTCACTTCATTCTACCGACGGCGAGAGGAATAATGGGTACTACGAAGAGGACCTACATGAGCCACCTGCCGAGGACACTCTCCATCGCGGGCTCAAGGCAAGACAAATCTCTATGATTGCTGTACGTGACACTACAACACGTTCATTCTGACGAGCTCAAGATGAGCCTCCCCTGTGTGTAGCTGGGTGGTGCTGTGGGGACCGGTCTCATCATTGGGTGAGGGCGCGCAATGGGCGCGCAATCGCGATCAATATGAAGAATACTGAATTTCACAGCTCGGGAACAGCATTAACGCATGGCGGTCCACTCGGCCTTCTGCTAGGATACTCTTTCGTCGGCATGGTTTGCTACATGGTCATGGTGGCTTTGGGAGAGATGGCTGCATATCTCCCTCACAAGAAAGGCTTCTCAGGCTATGCTACTCGCTTCGTCGATCCTGCTATGGGGTTTGCTTTGGGATACAACTACCTCATGAAATATGTACGGCTTTTTCCATGACGCTTGATCCTCAGCCAGCAATCTGACAAGTTGTTTTCGAAAAGCTTATCGTCACTCCAAACAACATCAATGCCGCGGGTGTCGTTATTCGATACTGGACTGAGAGCGTTCACATTGCCATTTGGATGTGTGAGCTACAATCTTCCATGATACTATGACACCTCATTAACGCCTCCCAGGTATCTTCATTGCTGCGAGTGAGCTCAAAACTGCTACAGGCATGTGCCGAACACTTACACATTGTAGTATTCATTGTCAATCTGCTTGGTGTTCGCGTCTTTGGCGAGCTGGAGTTCTGGTTCTCCAGCATCAAAGGTACGTTATTAATATACCGTATCTACATAGCCCTTTGATATTCTGATCCGCGTTCCCAGTGGTCTCTCTGATAGGCCTCCTATTGATGGGTATTATTATTGACTTGGGTACAGAATTCGCGCATTGTAAATTATTTGCCAATCTTACTGTGTCTAGGTGGAAACCCTGAACACGACCGCCTCGGTTTCCGATACTGGCAGCCGCCCAATGGGCCTATGGGACACTACCTCTTATCACAGGTCCATAACGAACATCTGTCTATCTTTCTTGGGTTCTGGAGCACTCTGACGAACGCCCTTTTCGCCTTCATCGGTACGGAGCTGGTTGGAGTGAGATCTTTGTCTCATCTTTGTTCAATAACCCGCTAATGTAGGTTCAATCACTTACAGGTGACGGTCGGCGAGGTATGGCACCTACAGGAATGATGGCACACAATCCAAACCAACGTTTTCTCTTCAGGCTCAGAACCCACGCCGCAACATCCCCAATGCCATTCGTCGCACGTTCTGGCGAATCCTTGTCTTCTATGTTGGCGGCGTTTTCGTGATTGGGCTGATTGTACCTAGCACAAACGACTCGTTATTCACAGCGACCAAATCAAAGACCGGCGGTGAGAGGTTTTTCGTGATATCGCGGCTATGTGTATTGATTGTCCCCATCTAGCTGCTGCATCGCCCTTCGTAGTCGGCGAGTTTCTTCCTCCGTGTCGGATCTACCTTCTGAATGTCCAACAGCCACGACACTCGTTGGCATCAAAGTACTCAACCACATTGTCAACGCAGTCATCCTTATCTTTGTACTTTCCGCAGCTAACTCGGACCTGTTCGTCGGCGAGTTTTTCTTGATTTGAGATGTATCAACCTTGTCTGATTCTGCAACAGGATCCCGTACGCTGTATGGCTTAGCAGCTGAGGGGAAGGCACCCAGCGTTTTCAAGCGTGTCAATCGTCTCGGTGTTCCGTATCCTGCACTGATACTTTGTACTTTATTCTGTGGCCTGGTTTTCCTCAACGTCTCATCTTCGAGTGCTAAAGGTATGTCATGGACGTTGCCGTCAATCTCCAAATTCTGATTGAGGGAAATCCTCAACTAGTATTCACCTGGTTCGTTAACTTGGTCTCAACGTTTGGTGCCATCACCTGGATGTGCATCGCTTATGCGCACATGTGAGCGATTTTCTATGTCAAGTCGCCAATCTCACAAACAATGTACCAGCTGTTTCATGAAAGCTCTCAAAGTCCAAGGAATGTCTCGAGATGACTTGCCCTTCAAGGCGCCGTTCCAACCATACGGCAGCTGGTTCGCACTGATTTCGACCATGATCATCACCATATTCAAAGGCTTCGACACTTTCATGCCTTTCAAGACCGATACCTTCGTCACCTCGTACATCGGAATCCCAGCCTTCATCGCATTCTATGTTGGTTACAAGGTGGTTTACCGGACGAGGAAGATTCCTCCCAAGCACGTAGATCTAGTGACCGGGCTAGCATCCATCAACGAGGAAGAGGCGCGCTTCTTGGCTGCACAAGAGAGCGAGGGTCCGCGCACCTGGAAACAAAGACTATGGGACGGTCTTTAGGCGATGTATGTCAGTAGGAACAGCCGGGTTACATGAATTACGATCTGTACAACGAGCAATTTTAGTATTTGATACACTTTTACAACGCCGCGAGCTCTCAAGAAACATGACTGAGTTAAGCTAACCCCCGATCTCCCATCCATGCAGTTATCCATGCAACCATTCGGCCGACATTAGCTTCCAAATCTTCCGTGCTTTCACTGGTGAGTTCCACGACGATTTCCGGTGCATATGAGGACCGCGCTTCTTCGAGAACGACCTCCATGATCTCAGCTTCGTTGTTCTCTTGGATCTTTTTGAGAGGATACGCCCTGTATCTAGGGTAAGAATGGTGTACAGGGCAAGGGAGATGATATTCACCGCTTTTCTAGTCGCTCCCAAAGCTTGGTGTGATCGCATCGTAAAACGACGACCAGATCAGCCCATCGTTCCGGGAATGCCTCGCAGGTATGCCAGTCGAGTATGATGCCACCTTCAGCAACAATAGGTTCTAGCTCGTCTAAGAGCTAATCACTAACAAGCCTGAGCAACAGAAGGACATTCATTCGATAGACCACACCTTGTCCTCGTCGACCATGTGACTTTGCCATTCCTCGTCAAACTCTTCGAAAAGACCTCTCTCCTTGACGAAGTCGCTGACGTTGATGTGTCGCAACGGGATGGGAGACTCATTGACAAGGATTTGTGCGTGAGTCGACTTGCCGGTCCCTGGAGTCCCAGTGATGACGATGACGGGCGACTTCCTTTCTGTCGACATAGTTGAGGTGAAGATGAAGACTGATCGAAACTGATCGAGCAAAAAAATCCCGCTGCAGATCTTCCCAATTTGGATGTTCGGTCGTTCGACACGCGCTGCGAGCACCGAGCGAGTACACTACATACGCATGTACAATGAATGATTAGACATACAAATCTAACGATGCACTGCTATATATCGCGAGCCATTTTGCGATTCTTTCTTCGTGGCTCTTCACCATCGTCTTCCCCAACGTTCTGCATACCATCCCAAAGCTCATCGTCCTCATGTGGGGCCATCGAGCCTTGAGATGACGCCGTTTCGTGATCCCAAGCAAGGACCGTTGTCTGCGTCTGAGAGTAGACCTTATCGACAACTTTTCCTCTGTCATCCAGATTTTGTCCTGGTTGTGTAGGAGGAGGAGCGTTACTATGAAATCGTAGGTAACGGTCCAGTGATGTGGAGGCAACTATCGTGGGCGAGGGCGCAATGGCCGAAACAGTGCCAGATATACCTGCCATGGCGGGTTGTTGAGTAAACGGCCGAGTCAAAGCAATGTGATAACTGACCATCATAGCGATACAATATCCGCCCATTGCGAAGGTCGACCGCGGCCATTTTATTGCTGTGATCACTGATAAACGCTTCACTGCACAATGAGTCAGAAACTGGAGAAGCGGATAGGTGGTATTGGACAGACTGTTCTGAGAATCCTGCCTCAAGTGCAGTGATTGCGTGGCGGCCAGTGTCGTTGAGTACCTTCGACCAATCCGCCACAGGCTTGCGAGCTGCACGAGTATCATATCGCTTGAGGTTCCCAAATTGTGTTGCGGCCAATATATTAGTGGGTGAGACATGCGATAACGCAGTGATCCGCACTGGTTGGCGCAAGTTCAGATTGTCATGTTGAATCTGCAGAATGGAATGAGGGGTAAGGAATGTCACGACGGCTAATGACCGACATTTTTTGCGCGCCATATTTCAGCTGGAAACAGCTCGTTGCGCTTTCTCTTTTTGGTAGCCTCGGTTGATGGATTCGAACTGAAGGCGCGCTCGGTGTTCCAAACAGAAACGTCCACCTCGTCTCCACCGTACGCGAATGTTTGCGAGTCCTTGGGCATGCGCCAGGTAGTGAGGCGTGTCGGTAGAGATGTAGGTGTAGAATCAGGAGAAGCTTCAGATGCATCCAAAGGATTTCGTCTTAGAGCGCCGTTGCTCGTGCAAGTGAAGACCCCTCTATCCGGGTAAGCGTTGGGATAGCAACTGTGGGATATAGCTTACTGTGGACATATTGAGATACCAACGTATGGATTCTTCTTGGCACGAGATTCCTTCCATTGGTGTTTCTTGGTGAGGCAATCGTCTTCGAGGGTCAACAATGAGACGGAAGCGTCTGCATATGCCGCAGCCACCTTAATCAAAGTATAAGACATGCAACCAACAGTAAAGAGAGCAGGGTGTACTCACCCAAGTCGAGCCGTTTACTGGGACGGTAGCCAACTGAGTTACTGCATTTGCGGGTTCATCTGTATTGGCATTTCCGCCTGTGAGCTCCTGTAGAGAAGACGGGGTGTTTTCGCCATAAGTGAGGGCTTTGATGTTCCCAAGACTGTCGCCAGTGATGAATCGCGACATGAGGGGGAAAGGGAAAAGTAGACGATGGATCGAAATTTTTGATCGGCCTGTCTGCCGATGTCCAAATCTAGACTGCGCCTGATCGGGACATTGCCGCCTCTTCCCTCCAGTCACTGTCATCGGCGCTCTTGAGCCCTCTCCCTTTGTGAATGACCGGCCATGGAAGCCGCTATCAAGGAATTAGCGAAACTCGAGAAACTGGCTCCCATAAATGGCAAAGGGAAACACCCGTCGATCCAAGAGTCGCTTGAAGGGCTGGTCGACTATCTGCAGTCGCTGAAGGGCGCCGACACCCTGGATCGCACCGAGATCTTGCGACATATAGAGGCGAAGAAGAAGGACATTGACGATCATCAGAAAGAGGTGTATTCGGCGATGTCGCGGTTAGGGAAGGCTTTAGACAAGGTACCACATTTACAGTTAGCTGCAATGTCATCAACGAACTAATGCTGCCTAGAAATTTCCTGTTCCGCTACCTTCGTACCCCGACTTGTTTTCGTCTCCAGAAAGCACTACAGCTTTGGAGAGAACCATCATATTGCACCTTCTCCGTACAGGGAAGTTCGACGCTGCAGAAACGCTGATACAGGTGCGTTTGCCTCATGACTCGTCTCTAGATGACCTCAACAAGATGCGAAAGGAATCCGGCCTTGTTATCCCTGACGAAATTCGAGCACAATTCAAGAACCTTCATCGAATCTTGAACGCTCTACAGGACCAGGATATCCAGCCTGCCCTCCAGTAGGTTCTGCCGCCCATACCTATCTTCAAGAGCTAACCGTGAATAGATGGGTACAAGAACATAACGATTTCCTGCGGAAGCGTTCATCTCCTCTAGAGTTCTACTTGCATCGGTCTGAGTACATGCGAATACTTTTATCGACACATCCGGGCGATCATCTACAAGCTATAGCATACGCCAACTCTTACCTGCGACCTTTCTTTGCAGACCACAAGACCGAGTTCATGCGCTTATTGACTTGTATCGCCTATCTTCCGTTGTCGAGGATGCAAACCACGAAATATGCGGACCTCGCTGCGCCTACCCTACACCGAGAACTGGAGCCTTTGTTTGAGAAAGAATTTTGCGCAACCATGGGGATGAGCAAGCAGGTCCCGCTTGCAGTCGTGACACAGATTGGTGCGGCGGGATCGCTCGCAAAGATCGAGAAAGGTCGGCGTGTCATTCGGGAGAACAAGAATGAATGGAGTCAAGCGAATGAACTACCCGTACGCTTCTTGAGTTCTGTCAACCAGTCTGGCATTAAATATTCCTCCGCCCGCAGATCGAGATACCTGTACCTCCGGAAAACACGTATCATTCAATATTCACTTGCCCCGTCTCTAAGGAGCAGTCAACCAAAGACAATCCTCCGATGATGATGACTTGTGGACATGTTCTGGCACGAGACAGCCTGCAGAAGCTGAGCAAACCACTGGGACAGACAGGGTAACGTCTCATGCCCTTTGCCATTTGACGATTCGAAACTGATTTCCTCCAGGCGAGTCAAGTGTCCATACTGCCCCAATGAAGCGCCAGCGTCTCAGGCCATACAGGTATATTTCTGATTGTATATGTGGAGGACATCGTGTATTTTATATGTACAGTAAACATTTGTAGTAACAATGGATTATGGAGCAACTTGAACAATGGATTCTGGAGATGGTGTGAAACTTTTGACCCTGAATAGTCTGTTGACTGCACGTGGCTTCCCTCACCTTCTCCTCGTCCCATCAATGCATGCCGCCTAAGTCGACCATGGATGCTTTTCGACCAACCCGCTCATCACCTCCGGCGCGTCTACCACTGGACATCTCTGGGTCAATCTCGGCGGCATCCGTCGCGACGTCGCGGTCATCGGCTCCTGTTCCAGAATTGACTGGTCTAACCAGTGTTGATGTCGAGCTGTTGGACGCCATCATCGAACGCGCAGGAGAGTCCGCGACGACATTTCTCACTGTTTTCAAGGCGTATAACGACATACTGCAAGAACGGGGGCTCAACACGCATGAAGTTGTCTACTATGGAAAACTGCTCAAGCTGGGTACACTCAAGGGCAGGAATTGGGCAGATAAGTGGGATATGGTCAAGAAGCACCATGGGTATTCGGCTGGCGGCAGTGTTGCTGGACCCTCGACTCGACCATCGCAGCCTCCTCCGCCTGCCCCGCCTCCCCGTGTGGCGCGACAAGCCGCCAGCGGGCTAAGAAGGGCTCAGCCTGTCATACGCGACGATGATTCGTTCACGATGCATTCTCATGATAACGACTCTCTCGCGGGGGATCACCATCAACAAGAGCCCTCCGCCAGATCGCCAGCCTATCTTCATCCCGCCCTGGCGCGCGCCCGTGCGCGACAACGACGTCTTCCCACTCCCTCCGACGCGACCACGAACTCGCTCGGGCTCGAATTTGGCGAATCTGTGTCCGCTGCTCCCATACACCGTATCAACCCTCGGACAAATGCTCGACCGGCATCAAACCACTCAGACGAGACCACCACAGACGTATTTACCGCCGCTCCGCCATCCACTACACCCCCTTCCTACCGTGCTGCTGCTCGCGACGTCTTGATTGGCAGACAATCTGTTGAGCCTTCTCTCAATCTCAAAGCATTGCCAACACCTACACGGTCTACACCACGACCCATCCCACCTGTGCAGAAACCAAGTGCTATCAACGACGACGATGCCTGGAAGAAGATACGAATGGCTCAAGACGAAAAAGATGCAGATGAGTATTACAGATTGCGTCTAGTAGAGAAATACTGGAATGCCTGGAAAGATGGCTTCAATTGGATTATTGTATGATTTGTTTCCGTGTTATACATCCTCGATCTAATCTCTTCTACTAGGAAACTCATGAACATGTTGCACGAGCGCGCGAAGAAATTCTTATTCGTCAATGTGTCAACCGCTGGCGCGCTCATTTGGATTACCGCAATCAGTTTCTAGAGAACGTCGCGAAGGTGGCAGACAGGCACTGCGTCAAGGCGGCATTTTCCACTTGGAGAAAGCGTCTGGTCTCTAAGCAGCACTCTAATTGGCGCGACTCTATGCGCGCCAAAATGAAGACTGTTCGAAAGAAGCAGGACTTGCGACTCCGGAAAGACGCTTGGGCCAAATGGCGGCAGTTGTATAACTCGCGTCTGTCCGTTCAGCGTTATAACGAGAGACTGATCTTGCGAGCGTATCAACGCTGGAAGGAGAAAATCCGCTCGTTGGAGCAGCTTGAGGAGGTCGCTGACCAGGTCCTCGAGAACGATCTTGCATGGGTGGCACAAACTTGCTGGAACCGTTGGCGGCTTGCGGCACAGCATCGTGCTGCAGAGCGAACTCTCAGTCAACGCGTCGGCCTGAGATTGAAAGCTCAGGTCATGGCACGTTGGCGACAGCAAATGTGAGTCCTTTGCATCTGTATATGATTCTCAATTGACCGTTCTCAGTCAGGACCTATATTATGCCGACGACTACTATGATCTTTGTCTCGTCAAGAGAGTTTTGAAAAAATGGAAGGATGCTATCGCCGGTGTCCGAGTACGTCAAAGTTATCCGTGTATACGACCACCACAGACTAACATCTGCTATTCAGCAATTGGAAAAGCGCGCAGACCGGCATGTCGCTCGTCAAGATGACATCCTTGTCCGTGCAGTCACTCGAGTATGGAGGGCTCGAGGGTGCGGACGTCGTCTACTGAAGGTCAATTCTGACCGCTTGTTGAAAGATGCCTGGGCCATCTGGCATGCTCGAATACAACAGCATCAACAGCGTGAATGTAAGTAGATCGACTTGTTTTCTGACATCTCGCTCATTACCGTGTAGCTCTTGCTCTACAATTCGCCTCACAGTCCCCACATCTAGTTGTTCGCTCCTTCCAAAAATGGCGTCAGATGCTTGTTACTCACCGAAATGCGGACGACTTTGCTGTTCGACACCACTCTGCCCAGCTCAAGCGACGGTTTATGCTCCTTTGGCACCGCCGGTATCAACAGCAGCTCAAACAGCGACTGGACATGGCAAAGAAGGCGCGACTGACGGAGAATTACTTTATTATGCGGCGCTGTTTGAACAGACTCAAACGTGCTACTGCCGAAAAGCAGCTGCAGCATAAGTTGGAGGCGTTCAATACTCAGCTCACAACCAAGATATTCAAAGGTACATTACGTTTCGTTTCATTACTCCTGTGCTATATGCTTAAAACACTCATAGCATGGTCACATCGAGCTCAACGCCAAAAGCATTTCCGATTGGCTGAAGAGCAAGTTGAGACGAGGGTTTCTCATGTCGGTACTTTCTCCAAGCTTCAGAACGTCTATGCTGACTACCATCGTAGAGAATCTTGCGTGCTACGTTGACTCACTGGACAAACCGTGTCATCGATATCAAGTCACAGGAACTCGACTTCAAGCAACGCTATGAAGTCGGCATATTGATGTAAGTGCTGTCTAAACCAACCTCGTCAGTCGCTCAATCGCAATCTCAGGAATGCATACGGCAAGTGGAAACGCATATACAACCGAGTCCAGGGACTCGAAAGCCTCAGACTGAGCGACCGCACCGTCAAAGACGAAGGTATAGTAATCTGACAGCACGGCGTATTCGATGCTTACAGTATCACAGACCTTACTCGTCGCCTGTTCCAGCATTGGTTGATTGCTACTCGAGCTGCTCGACACCGGAAACTCCTGCTTCAGCGTTTGGAAGACGAAAAGCAGCTGACACTGATCGTTGACGCCTGGGAGCGGTGGAGAGAGCGATTCAAAGAGCCGCGTCTGCAATCTCTTGTAAGTGTAAAATCGTTTGTCCATCTATCGATCTTGACAGCCTTTTAGGAGGATGACGTCCTCGTGCGGCGGGACAGAAACTATCTGCGGAACGCCATGATTCGTTGGAAGTCGCGGACCAAGTCTGTACCTGCCATCCGTTTCGATGCGATGCGTCTCAAGACAAACGCCTGGAAAATCTGGATTGAGCAGATGCCCCGTGCGCAACTTTCCAAAAAGGCGAGAGACATGGATCGCAAGAATACGCTATGTGAGTCTCCCATCAGTGAAGGTTGGATGTAGTCTCATCTTCCTCCAGCGAGATACCTCGAAAACTGGCTACAAGCGTATCGGACCAAAATTACGAGGAAGGCAGTCGAGTCAGTGCACCACGAACTTTGTATAATGCGGCCCTTACTAATCCCTTCTTGTAGTCGAGCAAGGCTGCTACGACTGCCAACTGCAGCGAGCACACCGCGTCCAGTCGCTTCTTCGCGCCCCGAGGCATCCGCATTCCGCAACATCTTCCCACCTCGGCGTATGAATGCAACGGAGCGGACCATCGAACGAGAATCCAGTCCTCCACGTCCTTCATTACTACTAGCGCGGAAACCTCTCTTCCCGACGCGTCCCCGCTCAGAGACGAGTCCCGCTCGATCTCGGCGGCTCCCGCGAGAGTCGAGTCCTCCTCCCGTTCGCGTCCCGCGAGATCTGAGCCCCGCCCCGTCGAGCAGGTCGTCTGTAGCTCCGCGTCCTCGTCGCGTCTTCCCTTCGGCCCCAGCGAGCATGGCCGAAGAACCCAGTACCTTGTGGCGCGACCTTCGAGAAGCACGTAGCAGGTCCAAAGCCTCTTCGGGCCAGTCTCGTGGCCGACGTTCTCCATGAGTTGAGTAGAGTTATTTATCTGAGGTATTTATTTTGTCTGTATTGTCGCATCTTCGCACTCGCTTTGTACCGTCGCATCTATACACTAGCTTTGTACCACGAGTATGCATGTCTCCTTCGGATTCTTGCCATCGGTTCTTTCTGATACACTGTTGACAACGAAGAACCGTCAGAAACGCATTACACATTTTTGCTCTATCTAAAAGTACACTGTACAAATTTTGGGTTTCTTTTTCTTGCACCTTGCAGCAATCCTCTATTTAGCAGCGGCCTGAGCCTTCGCGCGCTTTTCGTCGCGCGACTTCTCGCTGGCCTTGCGAATCGCCCATGTCAGCTCGTAGGTCTTGACAGCATCTAGAAAATTTCGAGTTAAACACCACAATCACACACGTTGGATGAACAGTAGTACCTTCGTAAGAGCTCAAGATCTGAGCAGCCTCGGGATCCTCCTCGATGTCCTCAATGATATCGATGAGGTTGGAGACTTCCGAGAAGAAGGGATCGTCATCAGCGAAGCGGATGGTCTGCTCGTGATCATCGCCTGGCTTGCGGACATAGAGCACGGGTTGGACGTATGGGTTCACAAGCCTGATCGAGTGGAATAAGTGTGTGCGCACAAGTGAACAAGAAACGCCTACTTCAGACTGTACCCATCAGCGTACACCTCAAGCTCGCAGCTATAGTCGGTTCCCTGCAGAGCGGCGATATGTGAGAAGCTCCCAACAGCTCCGCTCTCGTATTTCCTATGGGAGTTGTGAGATACATCATCACCTGAGAAGGATTCGTTCTTACCAGGTGGCGGCGGTAACGCGAGGTATCCTGTTTTCAGGCGCAATTTGGTTCTCGTCGATCTTGATGGCCGACAGGTGACCAGCATTCTCATCCCATTCGAGGGAGTGGGCCGAGACCGTGGAGATATCAACCTCTCCCCCGAAGTAACGCGACAGGTCACAGAAGTGTGTTCCCTGTTCGACGATGGGGCCGGCACTCTTGGACTTGTCCCACCAATCGGGCTTGGCAATGGCCTCGTAGGCGCATGCGTACCGGGCAATAGTGGTCATGACTGTAAGCTGGTTCTCATCTATGATTTGCTTCATCATCTGGACGGCCTTGAGGTAGCGCAACATGTACCTAGAAATGAACGTGAAAACAGGGCTACATGCATTCGGGGGTCCAGAGCTTACCCAACAGAGCACACGGTGTTCGTGTCTTGGATACTTTTCGCGATTGAAAATGCATCTGCAATTTCCTCTTCGGGACCGGTAGCGATGGGTTTCTCGATGAATAACGCGACGCCGGGGAAATACTTGAGGATTTGCATCTCAATATCGCGTCCGGGCTTGGTCGTACCGCGGAACATGGGAGGGCTGCCAACGATGATAGCGCGGGGGCGATCTTTGGGAGACATGTTCTTGACAAAGTCCTCAAGAGTTTTGAAGACACGCGTGTCCTGGTAGGCAGACCGCACGAAGGAGTCGCATTTCTTCTGGAGAACAGCGGTGGCCCGGTCGATGGCGGGATCGATGAGAGCGACGACCTTGAGGCGCGGGCCAAGCTTACTGCGATGGCGATCAGCCCCAGTGTCACGGCAGTGGTGCGGCGGATACGTACTGCTCGAACCGGAAAGAGTGGTTCCATGGGCCCTCGTCAGAACCTGGAGTCGGTGGAGTTATCAGCCGCGATCTAGAGCGAATCAGAGAGCGAGGAGGGCCCACCGAACATGATGTTGCCAGCACCGACAAAGACAACGTTGAAGTCATCGGAACCCGCGACGTGGGTCACTCTGAGCGACGGTCAACGAAAATGGGCGGGAAATGTACGCAGAAAAGACAGACTTGTCCATGCGTATGAGACGCAGAGGGTCGATAGAGCCGCGGCGCGAGTCGTGTCCCGAGCCGCGCCTCTCAGAGCCGCGCCGCTCTGAGGCGCGGCGGTCGGAGGCGCGACGGCCGGAGAGAGGAGACGGAGATTGCAGGGGGGAGTTGGGCATGGCTAATGAGATGGTGGTGGTTGGAAGGAAAGAAAAGCAAAGAGCGAAATTAAAGATACCCGCTGTCAGACTCGGATGATGTCACTTGGAGAGTGGGCTATAGCAATTTACATTAAACAAACAGGCGCTGGGTATTCTTTCCTACGTCGCCGACGGCTCCACGATGTGCTGCTCCCGCTCTCTCTTCTGCGCCCTCAGCCGGGTGCGCTGCTCAGCAGCCTCCAGCCGGTCCGACATGGCCTTCAGATCCGCCTTCAGCCTCTCGTTCTCCTCAGCCAGCTTCAGCACATTCGACTGCCGCTTGGTCACTTTCTCCAGGCTGTAGCCCGGCGTCAGCGTCGCGCTCGTCACAGGCAGCGCCAGAGCGACACATACTTAGGGTCCTTCGGTTCAATGAAGCCAGATATATCAAAGTCGAGCGTGGGGGATGGGGTGATCTCGGGGAGGGTGGTGGGGAGGCTCGGGCTCGCGACGCGGCGCTCGTCGGTGGGCGCCGACGATGTGGCATCGGGTTGCGCGCTGTCCCGCTCGTGCTCCTGGCTGATCCGCCTATGATGGCGGGCGTTAGACGCGTCTGATGGCGGCAGCGGGGGCATACGGACCTCGAGGCAGCCGCTGGGGGTATGTCGTGTTCGGTGCTCATCGTGGACGGAAGCAAAACCGGCGTGTGCTCGACAGGGCAACTGGGTGGTGAAGGCAACTCTGAATCCGCTCAGGACAGCGCCATCAATTCTTTACGTCACGTTCACGCTTCTTGGCAACCAACTTTTACCCAGCCTGAGCCGCTGTAAGTAACACTCCGCCCATGCAGGCGCCCAATGTCGGCCACGTCGTTGTTGCAGCGTCGGTCGCGTTCTTCTGCTTTGCCAGCTATGCTGTCCTGCTCAGCGCGTTCACCCCTCTCACCGGAATAGCCGTAATGAATCCTCCGAGCACTGTCGGCCACACTCTCTTATCCTTCCTTATCAGGTTCTGGACGCTCTTGCGAATGACACCCATTACAAATACTTTGCCATCCTCCTTGTTCCCACCGGAGCCTACTTTGTGATCGCGAACTGGGTAGGATGGCAGTACTACCGCAACACCTGAACACGACCGCGTCGGCGCATAGGAGTTTTGGCTGACCATTACTCATATCCAGTGTATCATTGGGTCAGGGTTCCAACACATGTCGCATTTCTCGCACTCCCGCAGGCCATTCATCGTCTTACGGTGAACACTCTAACCCGAGAGACAGAAAACGCAACGTCGGACAGGGGTGCCATAATATCTCCGATCTTGAAGAGTCTCGGTGGTTTCCCTTGTCCCACCATGTTGCAAGTGCATGTCCACAAAGTTTATGCCATCTGCATATTCGTCACTATCGCGGCACTCTCATGGTTACTCTACCTCTCAGACGACCGACACTCCACACCGCCGCATATACAGGACACCGTCACAGTGCACCAATCCCATGAATCTTCCCGGAATGCCACCTTCAGAGAGCAGCTAACAAAGCTCGGGCCCTTGGACAACCTACGGCACTCGCGTACCCTGGGGGTCGCGTCCCGACTATACACTATAGGCCTTGAACACCGCAAGGACCGACGCGACTCGATGGAGCGTCTCGCCAGCGCTATGGAGATCGACCTCACATGGCACTATGGCCTCCCCTCTTCCGATCCTCTCGTGGACAGGATCCTCGAGCGCGTTCAGTGGGCGCGCGCCGAGTCCCTCCACACCATCTCCCCCACCCACTCCAACGACAACCCCACCCTGCACTTTTCCTGGGCGCCTGACGTCGGGCAAAGTGGCCCCCTTAACTCGCTTGCGGAGTCCGAGCTGTGGTTCCTCCCTCCCGGCACCCCCGGCGCCTTGCCCCCTCTCCCTCCATCAGATGCGCCAATTCTTATTGCGACACTCACCGGTGAAGACGTCGTATACACCGAGCAACCCGTCCTGCGCGCTCAAATCAGCTGTTGGTACTCGCACTACCAAGTCCTCAGCAAGATCGCGCGGGGGGATGACGAGGTCGCCATCGTCTTCGAGGACGATATCGACATGGAGTGGGACCTGGAGGTGCGTCTGCGGCGCGTATGGCGCCACCTCCCGGAGCACTGGGATCTCGTCATGCTCGGGCACTGTATGTCCAGAGAATGGGACAAGCCCGCAGTGCCTGGGACGCCGTACCTCCACCCCTCCACCCAGGTGCTGTGTACGCATGCTTATGCCGTGTCGCGCGAAGGCGCCCGACGCGCTGTGCGGTACCTCCGGTCGTCTTTGTTCGCGTTCTCGCGTCCGATAGACGGCGCGATACAACATTTGAACTTCCACAGGCTGCTCACGATGTATAGCGTCGAGCCGCCCATGGTCGTCCAGACTCGGACGACATTGAGTGACATCTTTGACGGGATTGGAGCGGCGAAGGATCAGTGGCTGGAGGACAGCGCTATGGATAGACTGGCGATGTACGATAGACTAACGGAAGAGAAGAAGACGGATACTTGACGTTATTCCTTAGTAGGTTATATACAAGTGGCATTCCGTCAATGGCGAAACGTTTCAGTCCGCCTAGTTTTCTCTCCATTGATGTGTACACGCTGTGCATCTGTGTGGCAATGAATGGGTGGGGCAGTCGTAATCTGGAAACTGTACCGGTAAACTGCAGCGGGATGAGTTAACCGTCATGTCAGCCACAGAAATAACCAGCGACTCACACGTTGTCATTGGTTCATCGGCGGACCGTATCTGGAGCTGGTAAAAGTAGGCCTTGTCGTTATTGCATTTGCCACAAGAAGCTGGACCAAATCAGAATTGCTCGTACGCGACACGGCAAGAACTCACCCTGTGTAGAGTCGGCGTGCTCCCAAGCCTGGTCTCCTCCGAGAACATCGTCAATCTCCTTCCTCTTCAGTCGCGTTCGCGAGGTCATCTAACAGACGCAAGTCAATTAGTAGCAATCGAAGACTTTTTTCCGGGGCTGACCTGCTTGGTTATGGGAAACTCGTACGGGCACGAGTTGCACGCCCATTTGTTGTAGCCTGTCGTGGATGAGATGACCAGCATGTTGGCGCACGTTGGACAGAACAGCATAATTGGTGGCGAGATGGACGATCGAAGTGAAGAGCCGGCCCGATCGAATGATCAATTTAGATTTCAGACGCTGACCACATGCACAATTGCATGTGTTCACGGATGTCCTTCCCTTCGCTCCTCGCAGCTCCCAATGCGCTTAGGCTGGCTAGCATACCTATGTTCTCTCGCTGCGGCCACGGCCCACCAGCTGCCGCTATCTGTTCACGATGATTCCGGCCCAATGCTGTCCGCCGAAATTGACTCTTTCGTACAGGGCATACTCGAAGAATGGGGATCTTCCGGGGGATTGGGCGTTGCTGTAGTGAAGCTTCAAGACGACGGGACTTGGAAAGTAGAGACCAAAGGCTACGGAAAGGCCGCATTGGATGGAACGAAAGTGACGCCGGATACGATGTTCGGTATTGGTTCAAACTCAAAGGTATGCTACGAATCTGTCCAGCGCACTGCTTGGTGTTCATCTCGTGCAGCTCTTCGATGTGATTGCTACCGGCTTGCTCATCTCGAACGAAACCCTCACTCCCCGCATCGACTGGGACACACGTATATCTTCCATCCTCCCCTCCGAGCTATGGGGCTTGCGCGACCCCTTCGCAAATTCGGAGAGCACAATAACCGATCTCATGTCCCACCGCACTGGCTTGCCTCGCGACGATCAGATGTACGGTCGAAATGACACGATCCCCTCCGCTCTGGCGCGTCTCAAATACGCCAGACCATCCGTTCCCTTTAGGACTACTTGGCAGTACAACAACAATATGTACACCCTCCTTTCGTATCTTCCCACACATCTCCTCCCGCATCGTCCAGGGTTCGCAACCTACGTGAAGGAAAACATCTTCGAACCGTTGGGTCTTGTAAACACCACATACTCTGGTGTCAAAGCCATAAAGAGCGGGCAGCTGGCGCAGGGCATGACTCGAGACGCCATGAAGAGCGCGTTCGACGCGGGCATTCCTCGGAAGACGCCATACATCACTCTGGACGAAGGAGAGGATGGCTGGAGTCTACTATCAGGGGCTGGTGGGATCGTCATGAGCGCAAACGATGCGGCTACCTGGCTGCAAACTCTCCTCTTGCGCGGCAAGAACCCCAAGACTGGGGACGTGGTCATCCCCGCTGAGGTGATTGACAAGGCTGCTACTGGGATCACCGTGATGACTGGGAAAAGCAGTCATCCGTCTATGTCTCCTGTGGTCTACGGTGGGGCCCAGATGATCTCATCTTACCAAGGACACGCATTGATCCAACACGGGGGTTCGATAACCGGATACATGACCCAAATAGCGCGCTTGCCACACGACGGGCTCGGCGTCGCTGTGTTCAGCAACGATGACATGTACGGCTCGCGCTTCCTGGAGGTCGTCAAGTTTCGCATCATCGACACAGTTCTCGGTCTTCCCAAGGTAGATTGGAACGACGTGATGAAGACGACCACGCAGGCCGAGTATGATCAGATCCAGTCGAAGATTAACACTTCGCGACCTGAAAACCCCAGTATTCCGTGGTCCGCACTGGAATTGGAAGGAACGTATACCAACAAGGTGTATGAGGGCTTCCTCCTCTGTGCGTTCCCCACCTCGAACCCCTCCTGTCCACCATTCCCGCATCCAGAGCCTGAAAGCACGCGCCCTACGCTTGTAGCCAAGTGGGACAAGTACTGGTCAAGCCACTTGCTTCTTGAGCACTTTGACGGCGACGTTTGGAACGTCACTCTCGGACGCGTGGAGGAGTACGGGTTCCGTCGAGTCGACGACTTCAGGAAGGCGACCTTTGCCAGCGATGGCTCTGGGTTTGGTATCACGGGCGGTTTTTGGGGTGCTGGTGCAGGCGTTCCGGATCCCCGGGGCGACACGCTTGAGGAACGCAGTGAGGCTTGGTTTGAGAAAGTGCAGTAGTTGATCACGTAAGTGTTTGACTGCTCATTTCTCTGTCGATGGATTCATGATTTATATCAATGGCGTACAGACACAGATTCTTTGGGGTTGCCAGTGGCACGACTTTCTGATAATACTCGATGATCGTCTCATGTTTGCCTTACAAAGATCTCTACATACATACCGGACTGACCAGATGCTGACCAGCAACCAGGTGCTGACCCGCAACAAAATATGACAAGTCTCCGACATTTTTTTGACCGTACATCCGAGACAAATCGTGCAACCATACCGATTCCCAAAGAACGTGGCGTCCGTAGTCATCCCATCTTATTGGGGTGCTGCCCCAAAACCCGTCGGTTGTTTCTGCTCACAATCGAATAGAAATGAATCTGGAACTCATCCATTCTTCGTTCGAGCGCATTCCTCTCGCCGCCTTTTGACATCACCGAGCCACCGCGACTACCCATATGGACGTCCTCTCACCCAAAGACTTCATTGTCTCGCGTGGATTGAATTACCATTATTACTTCAAGCAGCCTCAAGGAAACCACCCTTACCTCTTACTTCTTCACGGATGGCCCAGTAGCCCATACGACTGGCGTCACCAGATCAATTTCTTCTCTGCTCGCGGATTTGGGATTATTGTTCCGGACATGCTGGGATACGGTGGTACGGCGAAGCCTCTGGAGACAGAGGCGTACAGAAGCAGACTGATTACCAAGGATCTCATTGACATTTTGGATCATGAACAAATCCGAGATGTCTTCGCCGTGGGGCATGACTGGTGAGTGATTCATCAACGTCTAGCTGCATTCGACACTAACTCCCACTAGGGGATCCAAAATAAGCGGCCGCTTGGCGAACTACCATGAGGATCGCTTCCTAGGCTTTGCGTTCTATGCCGCCGGACACCTCCCTCCCAACTTTGCGTCCTCGTATCAAGAGTTCTCTGCGCAGGTGATTTGCATTTCTGCTCTCCTTCCGTTTACCTACACATGCCCTTCCTCCCAGTCGGAAGCTATCGTAGGATATAACGAGTTCGGTTATTGCGACTTTCTCTCGCAAGACGACGCATCCCAGATAATCAAGGCCAATCCGGACTCCCTTTAGACGCTGCAGTTCTGCTTGGACCCTTTTGATTGATTATTCCCCACTTCGCGCCTCACGGCGCTCTGCAACCATGGATTCAGTCTGGGTCGTTGACGGAGACTTTCCTATCCAAAAACGTTGGTCATCAGACTTCAGTCACCCTTCGACACAGTTGCTCATCCGAGTGCTTAAGGAATACGACGCCAGCAAGGCAGAGTTCCTCCTGTCAGGCGTCACCGCTACACTCAACTGGTACAAGATAATGACGTCCGGGATTGATTTTATTGATGATCAGGGTACGCTGGACTAGGTGCTTACTCGTTTCGTTATGTCTGATCGTCCTAGGTATACCACTTTTGGCTTACGAGATAAAGAAACCAACCTTCTTCGGAGGCGCTTCGCGCGACTACGTTTGCATCCCAGCCATAATGCGTGCCTCGTTCTTCAAATATGCAGCAAACTTTACTTTCCAGGATTACGATGCTTCTCATTGGGTGATAATTGAGCAAGCGGAAGCTGTGAATGAGGATTTGTTACATTGGATTCGGGGTATTCTTGCGCATCAATAAAGATGTTGGGGTGAAGTTTGTGCACGGCTCAATTATTACAGATCAGTGGTTGTAGTGACGTCCTTCCAGGCCTCGAGAACTTGCAGGCGCTCCGTGAGCTCTTGCCTCACCAAGCTGTGGCAATCAGCCCCAATCTGTAGACTGCGTGGGACTATTCTACCCTTCGCCACTCCTTCTTTCTTAACCACGTCGACAATGATCTCGACTAGTTTCTGAGTATCACCCCGTTGTTCTCCGTCAAGAGCTATAGATTTCGCTGAGTTTGTCTACTATACAGATGGCATGTAGGACAAGCACTTACACCTGAATGAATCATCTACCGCGGTCATTGTGTCTTTGTATTCCTCGATCGAGCTCTCATACGCTTGACGGTTGTTGAGATCAAGAAACTTCGAGCGGAAGAAGCCTGGTTCGATGTTGATACTGCGAAGACCGAAAGGACAGATCTCCCGGTCCATGCCCTCGGAGATGGCTGTAAAATTGAGTACAAGGACACCATTATTGGGACCAAAAAGTCACTACCTCTGACGGTGTGCTTAACGGCGGCATACATAGTGCCTCCAGCAACGGCGCTGTAGCGAGAAGGATAGTAAGGCGGCGCAGGAGAACTTAAATAAAGGCAGACTTACTGCCATCCGTACAAGGATCCTATCCAAAGGATCGTTCCCGATCTTTGTTTCCGCATGTAGGGAAGAAAAGCGCGTGTGACGTTGAGGGCACCAAAGACGTTCACACTAATCAGGTAGTCAAGGTACGCAGAGAATCCTAGTAGGTGCGCGAGCTCACTTGAATTGATTAAACGTTGACTCGGGGCTGTTGATATTCTGTTTCAGACTCTCTGTCGCGAGACATGGGCACTAACTCACCTAATCTCTTCCACCGCACCGCTTGCAAGGAAGGCACCTTTTAGGAAGTTCAGTCCCACAAGTTTACTGAGCCAACGATTCCAATATTTACCAGCATTGTTCACAAGGACATCTAGACGTCCATTCAGCGCGAAGGCTTTCTCGGCGGACTTGACGAGATTTGCTGGAGACTCAGTGACATCGAGCTCAAGAACATCCGCTCCCGCAGCTGACAAGTCTTCGAGCTGTGCCATCGACCGCTGGCGAGTTGTAGCAATGACTTTGTCTCCACGCCGGAGAGCAGCCAGGGCCAACTCGCGTCCAATGCCCGAGCTGAATCAACGCGTTCTCAGCCTACAAAGCGGTATGAAGAGATTATGCACAAACGAAGTTCCCGTTATCAGCCAAACGAATGCCATTGCGAGGGAGTAGAAGCGGAGGAGAAGGCCATCGGATCATGATTGTGCTTTTCACGGCGATTGTGTGGACGGTTTGCAAAGTATGGCTATCTGGTACTGGGCCACCTATATCAATATAATTGAGATACACACTGTGGACATGTCTCAGAATGCGTTCTAGCAAGGTGTAGCGCACGCTGAAGAAGACATGTCGCGCCTTAAGATAGGCCGATCATTCTTAAAAAGGAAATACTGCAAACGATGCGCGCCTCGATGATCGATCATTAAACCGTTACGCGCCCTTACGCGCCTCGATCAATGTAAGTAGTCTTCTGCACTTTGTGTATACCAAGCAAAGACTTGCACTAGAGTACATATGGGTTTTTACAGCTAAGATTCAGTACCTGATTCTTGAGTGGACTTTGTTTCGTTTTTCTGCTTTTTAACCCTGTCTTCCTTCCCGATTTCGAGTTTCCTCTTTCTATCCAGACGCGCTTTTTCTCGAGCAGTCATGCGATCGAATTCTTCCTGAAGATGAGACTTCAGCGTAGGCATGTTCTTTTGCTCGGAACCACAGTGAAAACACGACAAGGGTTGTTTCAAAATGGCCTCGTATTGTTTATGGTCGAGTTTAGCTTTCTAGTCGATCTTGTGAGCGCTCGATCCTGACCAGCAACATATGAAAAACGTACGGTTGTGTAATAGGATGGTGCAGCTTCGAACCAAGACAGCACTTCATCTATATCTAGGAAGAAATCGAGCTTTGGGTGAAAAGAGTTGTAATGTTTCTTATGCTTCATCTTGTCCGAGCACAGGTCGGCGGACAGGACGTGTAAGTGGAGGTGCCTTTTGAGAGAAATTCAGCTGCTTTCTGACAGCAAGAAAGATGCACTCACTCCATTGACGGAGCACCATGAAAGCCCGTCCAAACGTCCCACTTGAAGCCGTGCAGTCTGACCATCTCCGCCTCGATCTCCGCCCTCAGTGTCGCCGCATCATCCTTCAGAGACTTGATGACCTCTTCGGCGCGCGATTTTCCCCCATGCAACAGTGATTTAAGGCTCCCAAGGTCGGCAAGCGTCAGGTCAGGATATGCATCTGGACGCGGCAGAACCAAGAAATGGAAGACGGATTTTGGGAAAGCGTCGTATATTGTCAAGGAGGTTTGACTGTGATTGAGCAAGACAGAGGGAGGTAGCTCGAGAGGATTCTTTGTTGCGTATTTTCGCAGGATCGCGAGATTGGACATGACGGTAATGAACGAAGGTAAGTGGGAACGTGACCGTCTCATCACTTCAATTCGAAACCGGAATCCGTAACACAGACTGCCAAGATTAAGAGCTGCTGTGTAGATTACAAGTATACTACTAGAGTGTACTGGAGGGCTCGTAATATAAGTCCGTTAGAGAGTGGAGACTATTACTACTCGATACAACAGAGGTAAGAAAATTCTAAATCATATTCTTCTTTATACGTCAATGGTCGTGAGGAAGTCGTAGAACGTTGAACTGGCAATCACAAGAGAGAGCCAAGTACGACACTGAGTGAAGCGAGAAGGATACCTGCACCGAGGGTGTTGCCAGCAGCACCATCGGTAGCATTGGTCGATCCGGTTCCGTTCAGCTGGATGGCAGCTGACTGAAAAGCCTCGAAAGTATTTCCTGTAGTAGGCGCGTTGACAGAGAATACCATGCCCTGACCGCAATGAGAAGTCTGTCGACAGTAACCCCAGATGGGCTTGGTCTGGAAGGACGCAAAGATTAGTATGTCAAGTAGACATGCAAAGATGAGCGGCGTACGTCGTTGACTTGAAGGGTCCAGGTGGGGAAGGTAGTAGCGTTGGCCGCGACAGGGACGCTTGAAAACCATGAGATTAGGGTTTCGAGAGATGATTCGAGTAGCACTTACAACCCAGAATCGAATCCAGCCCCGGTCGTGCTCGTCAAAGAAAGAGCTCTACATGGGTCGGCAAAGCTTGATGCAGTGATGGTGTGGTTTTTCGAGTGGAACTCGAAAGTCACAGTGTCACCAGGTTGGGCAGTGATGTTTGACGGGGTGTAGACGAGGCCAGCAGTACCACCAACTACGACCTTATGGTCGGTGGAGCTCGCGATGCTTGAAGATGAAGCAGCCGAAGAGGATGTAGTCGTCGCGTAGGTAGTCGTCTCAACTGCGCCAGATACAGTGACGGTAGCAGTTACGGTGACGACACTGGCACCAGACGAAGAGGTATCGGTCGTAGTATTGCCCGTCGCTGCGGCCTTGAACTGGTCAAACTTGTCCGCTGGGTTGATGGCGAACACCATGCCCTTGTTACGAAGTCAGTGTGTTTCGGCAAGGCAAGAGTGTTGGAACTCACCTTCTGGCAATGAGAGGTCTGTTTACAATAGACCCATGTAGGCTCAGTGTCGGTGACGAGCAGGTCAGCATGGGGAAAGTCCTCGGTGACTGAATCGGCGACTGGAACGCTGAAGAAAGATGAGTGGTATTCAAGGGAGCTATAGCGGAAATAACATACAAGCCAGTGTCAAAGCCACCTGCCAAAGGGGAGCAAGGATCGGCCAGAGACGACTGAGTGACAGTGTGGTTCTTCTGTTGGAACTGAAAGACAACGACATCGTTGACGTTCGCGTTCTGGAGAACGGTGTGAGCCGAGTGAACTGATGATTGGCGGGGTCGACGTACGACAAATTCTGGATCGAATTGGACTGCACCACCAGGTCCACCAACGATGACGGTGATATTCGCTGCAAGCGCAGCAGAACAAAGACTGAGTGCGGCAGCAGCCGACGTTATGGAGAAGCGAGGCATTTCTGGTTGAAGGATGGACGAAGAGAGCTCTTGAAAAAAAGAAGATACGACTGGCGTGTGTGAGTGAATGGGAAGGATAAGATGGAATGCATCGTCGCGGAAAAAAGCCTTTTTATATTGTTGAGTGTTACGGAAGGAGAACAATGGAGATACCGTGAAAGACAAAGACAATAAGCAGGTTGGTCACGCGTCGCGATTATTGACTCCGCCCTTGTTCCCTTTTCGGAAAACTCGATCAATACACGGCGCACGCACTCATCTGTTCTCTCTGCTCGTTTCACGTCTGCTCGTTTTACAACCATGATTTATTCGGATGTATGTCTTCATCATTCTCCTTCTTGATGAGCTGCATTCCAAGGAGTTTGTGGCTGTATCTGAGTACGCTGAGCCCACTCTCGCACAGCCTACCAACATTGTAAGTTCGAGGGTGCCTGTGATGTTTCAGAGCTGTTATCTTTCTTTGTCCCATTTGAAAGTATAGATTCAGTCTCTCTTTACACTTTTTGGACCATGGCCTTGACGAGGAACTGGAAGCAGAGGCTGAGCCATCCCAACAACTCGGCTCAGGGTCAACATATGTAACACGAGTCGCCCAAAGTCGCCATTGTCCTTTTGTTCTCAGCGGACACCGATGTCCCCATCCCCAAGTGTTACTTATTGTCTTGAGGCTGTAGTTCCGTGAGGCGATTGGTCGCCGTGGCGTCCAAACACATCAAAGGCCTCTTGTACTTCGAGTCATAATCGCCGCCACAACACAAAGGATCCATCCAGCGATCAGGTCAGACAGACCTCCAATCACGTCTTTGCTATACACTAGAGTAAAAATATGTCGCTACATGTATACGTTACAAGTTTCAATGTACACTCGTGAAATTTTCATCCAAAATACAGTCTGTAGATCCGTCATGCAATTCATGATCGCCCAGCATGGAGTAGCTCTCTCAAGTTACTGGACAACTCAGGCAGCGCTATAATGGCCTTGTCAGCACTGCTTCCGCGTTGACGAAGACCAGTCGGAGACGCCGTGTAAGTCACATCAGCCTGTCGCCTGTCGATATCGGCAACAAGCTGTGCGAAGGAAAGGAACAGGACCTCCGCTTGGGCCAGCGTTGTATCCAGCTCGATGGTCATACTGAGTTCGTTGCAGTACTAAAATGTCGAGGTTCAATAATAATGTAGACCCAGAGGATGGGTACTTGTCTCACCTTCAAGATTTCGTCGAACTACAAAGGGGATTTAGTCAGGCCATGTCTCAAAGACAAACACCGAGCTCACCTCGACCAGATAGCGAAGTATCATATCTCTATGCGATTCTAACACGGCCAGAGCCACGAAGAGAATGAAATCGTTGCTATAGTAGTCAGTCCATAGAACTTCCCACAACCTCAAGACATCGTCAAAAGCAAACTCCCTCTTGAATGCGATGAGCACCCAGCTATAGAACGCGTGAGACAAAGACACTGATAGGCGCGAATCTTACACACCGGAAACAAAAGAAGAGGTTCAAGCCATCGGCCTTCTCCAAATGTCGGTAGAGCTCAGGATCCATCATACCGATGAGTTGTTGGAGTGTCAGAAGCTGTTTTTTCATGCCGCTTTGATCACGAAGGAAGTTTTGCTTCTGAGAACGGCATCAGCTGAGTAGTAGACCTTCGGAAGGAGGTATCTACCATTCGATGCATGACCTCCACGAAGCACCAGAAAGTCAGCTCCTCATCCGCTTGCATCACGACATAGATCGGCGCGCATAGGTCCGACATGCCCTGCACATACCCTGTAGCTAGAGTCAGATACCGCGACTTGGTCTCAAAACTTGGCCACAAACCTAGTTCCTTCTCGTAGAAGTTGTAAGATAGTAGGATGGCGGACAGACGGTCAATATGTTCGTTACTCGGCGATTGAGCACCAATGTCACTCATGTTGGGTGAGATTATGGAGTACCGCTTCGCACGCTCCTTCTCGCTATCGGCTTCTTCAGTGGGTGAAGTGGATCGTGGTGTAGAGAAGAGAGGCTGATTGCGGTCTGTCCGGCGGCAGTCGACATCGATGCGATGACGTTCCTGGTATAGTTCGGTCAGTCTGCAGTCAATGGCTCGGGAAGATTGCCTACCTCCAAGACATCCTGCCGGTCAAAGACTTCTGGGACCCCACACCACTCGTCCTTGACAGACTGATACTGCTGCCTCTTCTGGTCCCAATTCCGCATTCGCTCCTCTGAGGTGACGTCCCAGTCGAGCACACCCAAAAGGTACGGCCATATAGTTTTCCGCAATGTACCCTTTGCTGAAATGCCGCGTCTGAAGATCTCCCTGCGCATCTGCTCGACTCGAATTGTAGGACGACCATCCTTTCCAAACCATTGGGACCATTGCACCTCGTTTATAGGCTGTGTTGGATTCCGTGATGATTTTGGTGTAGGAAGGTTTGATGTGGAGTGTAGTAGCTCAAAGATACCCAACGATGATGTCTCCTCACCAAGATTCGAGGACGAACTCGGGAGAGTTTGCGCTTCTTGTCTACGCGCACGCTCACCCTCCTCCGCGACAATCCTTGCCCAACGAGCAAGATACACTCGGGCGCTTTCGAATTCTCCAACGCCACCCTTCTCAACCCAACTACCCCACGTCGACTCTCCGTTCGCGTTCACTAAGCTCTTGACAGGGTCCGGAAGATGGGGGACAATAGGCTTCGCAAGAGGATGCGAAAGGATATTCTGGGCAGCATGTCGCGTGGCTCGAGTGATGTTGGAGAACGACTGGAGTAGGGCGGTTCGCGCTTGAGACTGCGACTGTGGACTGGCAGGCGGGGCGAGAGATCGGTGGAGAACAGAGGAACGTGTGGAGTAAGGGTTCGGAGCGGGCGGGGATGCCATGGAAATAGGACGCGGCCGGCGATGCGCGGGTACGGGGGAATGGGAACCGGCATAGGATGACTGGGCCAAGATGTCATCAACCGCATCATCGTCGAAGAGTTGGACCGAATGCGTCTCGATGTCGGCTCGAGAGGGATCGATCAGGAAGAGTGAAGGTTGGAGGTTGGACCGTAGGACGTGGGCGTAAGAGCGTAGTCGGGAGAGCAGCACTTCTCCGCCCCAAGCATTTGTGACATCTGCGGAGTGTGATGCAAGGGAAGGCGCCGGGGGAGGAGGATAGGACGCGATACTGTTGCGCTTCATTCTCGGATTGATGGGTTTGGGTGGTGCGGGCACAGTGAACGAACGGGACTCGTCGTCGTGAAAGTATAGAGTGGGTAGAGTGTCTCCATTGATGAGGTTAATGCCAACGGATCCGTCTGCAAGCTGTAAGAATCGGAGCAGGTTGACAGGAAGATTATACGTACGCCACGATGAGAATGACGGGGGATACAGCACTAGCGAGTAGATCGAAGTCAAGGGAACAGAGAAGGCGTACGACTCGGGCCGCTGCGTCGGCAGGTCAATAAGGACTACGTCTGTCATGGAATGGTTAGCAAATGCCTGCAACCGACAAAGTGGACGCACCATCGTCTTCATCGTCAACGGGCGCCCTTTCCTCAATCTTGACAAACTTGTCCCATTCATCAGTGCCCTTCTCGTTGAGTAGTGTCTCCGGTATCCAGGCTAGAAGATGGGTAGGATTGGCGGCTTCCTGTTTGCTTATGAGTTGGCAAGCGGCGGAGGACGGGCATGTACCCACCCGCTTAACGAGGGCTACAAAGCCGGGGATGTTGTCCCGCGAATAGGCTGTGGGGTTCACGTAGACCTTGGACTTGGAGTAGATGAGCCTGTATCTGTCTTCCTCGAGCGCCTGTGCCGCCCGCGACGACGAGGCGAGCATGGAGTCGGTTCGCTTGATCTCAACCATTGATCCAGACTGGTCGATGGTAGGGTTAGGTGCAAAGCCAATGGAGCTGGTCGCCACGTACTGAAAGCGTGGAGAACGAGCTCTCGAGCGAGGACGATGACTCAAATGAAGACGAAGTGTGGCCGGTCATGAAATGGCAGCGTTAGCAGCTATTTAATGATCAGGACCTGGCGGTAGCGCAGTGACCGCAGTGGAACAGAAATGGTGCGTCACTAAACACGTGCGACGCGCCGAATTCGATTGCCACGCGTAGACGGCATATGCATTCTTCAAGTTCAACAAAACGAACAGAGAGGCCATGTTGGAAAGGAAGTCTGACGAACTGGGTCAAGTAGTTCGGAGTGGGGAACAGTTGTGTTCAAGTAGGAAAGACTTGTCCAAGACCGCTATTGTCTCCGCTGCTGTTTACTCAATGAAGCGAATCGTACACTAGAAACTAGGCACACTCCGTGCTCATTCTGACTCAAGATCTCTCAAGATGCGCAGCTGGGGATGCAAGTGGGGATGGGAAGAAAGAAAGCACATGCATCCCAAGGGACTTGCATGTATTCCTCTGCTGCGGAACGTCGCAAGAGTCTAATTCCAGTATGTACGAGATCTGGCGTCGCTTGGGCCCGATGCATTGCGTCCTGAAGCTGCCTGCTCGAGTCCAGTTGAGATCGATCTTGCTGATATATCATTCGGACAGCCATTTTCACGAGAACATCATCTGTATAGCGCATGGAAACTCAAAAGTACAGGAATCGTGAAAAAATAATCATTTTTGGTATGACCAGACGTTCCTGAGGACTACAAGCAAAATGAGCGATCGAGCACTCTTGGGAGGGTAATATAACTCACGACCAGCCTTCGTTGCCAGCCTGTTCAGCGAGTCGTCACCCTCTCCCTGAGACCGCACCTGTCCGCAGAGGGCAAAGGTAGTGGAGGTGTTCAGAGCACGGCCATTGGCGTCAACGTCCGCGATGTTGATCTGGACCGAAGCGTGGTCCTTGGAGGTGATGAGACGGTCTACAAGGGCGCCCTTTAGTCCATCATTATTCCAAGGTAGATTGCGAATGAAGCGTACTGGTCGCCGCGCACTTGCGGGGGACATAGAGATCGACGAGAACACCCTATAATGGCTGATTTAGCCCGGTGATATGGCCATGGCGCACCGCACTGACCTGGTCGTTTTCCATTTTGCTATAATCTACAGGTCGGCGGTGCGAGGGATGTGGCTCGGGCTGGGATTTTTCGGCCACGTGACGATTTGTCACCTCAAACTGTACAGTTGGTTTCTCACGCCCTCGCGAGCAGTCAAGGGTTCGATTCCTCTCCGACGCACTATATATATATACTGGGTCCATGCTACAGTCCTGGGTCGAAATCTTTGGGAAATACTTGCCTGACGTTGATATTTACTCTAGCTGTCTTCATATACTCAGCGTACGGAAGCCAATGTGGGTCGTCCGTGCTCGATAGATGAGGCGGAAGACTGCCTTCCAAAATTCGAGGAACACCTGATGAATATGGTTGTTCAAACTTTTCATTGGAGTTTGGTGATTGCGTACCGTGATATGCTCGTCTACAGGCAGGTCCGGACATTATCACAACATCACCAGACCGAAGAAGAATCGGTATGGGCTCTACGTCTCTGGTGACACCCCCAATAAGAAACACTGCAGCGTTCCCGAGACTATAAAAAGCGAATGAATGAGTGGTATCTCATAAGCGCGCATTGGACCCACGATATTGAGACCAGCGGTGCGGTGGCGCAGACTTCTGATCGGTCAACATGGGCCATGAGTGTGTCCTTGAACATGTTATTTACGCATGACAAGAGGGAGACAAGAATACCTTTGTCTGATAGAAGTTCACTATTCCGGCATCTGGCTCTGCGGAAAGTTAGGATCACTAAGTGCTCAAGAGATTCAGATCTCACCATAACTATTGTCCCAATCTTTCCAAGAAAGCGCCTCATCTCCCCAGTCAAGATCCACACCATCGTACACCTGATTCCAGTCGACAGACTTGACAGCGCGCTTGCAGACGTCTCGCAGTATATCGCTAACAGGCGCCTTCCCTTTCGTAAAGTCGTACTGTTTTGTGCCCCAATGATAGAACCAGCCTATGTTGGCCCAGCGTAGTCTCCGACATAGATCAGAGCACCGAGAAGGGGCCGCGGTCGTCGCTGGTAGAGCCGCGGGTTTGGGAGTATTCACGATGGTTGTGAAGTTGTCCGTTGTCGCCGCTTCGTTGTTCACTAATTGGCGAGGACCTGAGAGTTCTGCGGAGGAGGTAGATGGGGAAACACGAGGCTGTACCAGGAGGTCTTCATCCAGGTTCTCCCGAGCCCGGAAATTGATATTCCAGATGCCTTCGTCCGGAAGAGCGTAGTGGATGTCAAGGTTCGTAGGATTCGGATGTTTCGCCTGGTCCGCAAGGGACCAGCGGATGAGATCTCTCTGCTTCTGGTGCGGTATGAATGATGGTAGAACGACTAGACCTTCAGATATCGAGGTGAGGTATGGATGTCTATGATCCGTAGCATTAAGTACCTGGAATGGTGGGTATAGCATAAGCGACACGCGTTTCGGACGTGTTCTTTAGTGGTATTTCCGTGTATTCGACGGCCTCCCCGCGTCCTACCCAGTATCCCGCCTCGATTTCGTCTGATCGAGCGTCATCCAGTGTGGCCAAGTCTAGTACGTTGGACAGATTCGGCGGAGGGAATCTCGCCTTGTATAGCTTTTCGGCGGCTCTGAATGGTGTCCAGTTGGCTTCTACATCGGTATTTCTATTCCTTGTAGTCTTTTGGTGCAGCCGCTGGGCCTTTCTGTAGGCGGCACTGGAAGAGTCGTGGAGAGCGGAAACAGACATGTCTTTAGCCTAGGTTCGATCAACCCCTCTTGTCAACGTGTCGGCAGGGTCTTGTTCCGAGACTAGTCTTTAGCCCAAAAATCTACCAATGCAGCTTTTCGTCCAAAAGTACACCTTTGGTGGCAGATATTGCACAGCCACGCGGCACCAGAGAATGACGAGCGGATGCGGCTGATGGTCCTGAACTTACACCTTTTCCAATTGGATGACAGAGACTCATCGCCGCTAAACTTTCTATCTCCTCTTCCCTATGTCTGTATGGCTTCCCCGCCGCTCTGCGTCGCTCCTTGTCCGCCCATATAGCACCGTTCTCCGCGCCCACCCGCTCATTCGCCCGCTCCCCGCTTTTACCCGTCCACAGGCGCTCGTGACAACACCGGCGCGCCGTTTCGCGAGCTCCCAGACGCCTGATGATGGCCCGAAACCGCCCGTGACCGCTGCCAACGCCGCAGAGACTAAGCCTGCCGTCAAGGAAGCGCCCAAAGGTCCTCTTGGTGCAAGGGTATGGAAGAAGGTCAAACACGAAGCCCAGCATTACTGGCATGGATCGAAACTGCTCGTCTCGGAAGTCCGTATTTCCGCGCGCCTGCAGTGGAAAATCTTGCACGGCGAGACGCTCACACGACGTGAACGCAGACAGGTGAGCAGCATCTTGCGTACTCTACCCGCGCTGACCGTGTACGACAGCTGAGACGCACTACGCAAGATCTCCTCCGACTCGTTCCGTTCGCCGTCTTCGTCATCGTCCCCTTCATGGAATTGCTTCTTCCCGTCGCTCTCAAGCTGTTCCCTAACATGCTTCCGTCTACTTTCGAGGACAAGTTCGCTGCTGTAAGTACTCGCAGGCTGACCAAAATCTTCAACCTCTCACAATTCCTCGTATAGCAAGAAAAAGAGCGCAAGCTCCTCCGGTCCCGTCTCGAAATGGCCAAGTTCCTCCAGGAGACCTTACGCGAGTCCGGTCTGAAGGCAAACGCACACATCGTCGGCAGTGAGGAATTCAAAGAATTCTTCCGCAAGGTAACGGGCTTCCGTCTGTCATTCACATCTGAAAACTCACTTATATAAGGTTCGGTCAACTGGAGAGTCCCCTTCGGCTAACGACATCATCAACGTCGCCAAACTATTCGATGACGATCTTACTCTGGACAATCTATCGCGTCCCCAGCTCGTGTCAATGTGTCGGTATATGGATTTGAACGCGTTCGGAACTGATAACTTCCTTCGCGGTGCCATTCGTTCCCGTCTACTTCACCTTCGCCGAGATGACAACCTTATTGAGTCCGAGGGCGTCGATGAGCTTTCGACGTCTGAACTCCAGGCCGCCTGTCAATCTCGTGGTATACGGACTACCGGTATTTCGCCCGCCAAACTGCGTGAGGAATTGACAACATGGATCAACTTGCACCTACACAACCGTGTTTCTGGTGTCTTGCTCGTACTCGGACGCGCCTTTACCTTTGATAGAAAGGCAGGTGCAGATGAAGATGGCAAGACCAGCGTCATCAAAAGCTTGGAAAGTGTTCTCAGTGGCTTGCCCGACAACTTGGTATGTTCACTCGGCTGATTAACAGACTTTGGGCCTGACATCCCCTCCAGTTGAACGAAGCTGAACTAGAAGTTGACTCTGATAAGGCCAGCTACAAGCAGAAACTTGAGGTTTTGCAACAACAGGAAGAACTTATCGAGGACGAAGAGGAACAGGAACAGAAGGAAGAGGATGCCCGGAGAGCCAAGCGCGAGGCTGCTGAACTGGAAGCTCAGACTGCCCGCTCTCTCTTACCGGATTCCGAGGTGAGTTCTCTGACAGCTTTGGGGCAAACCTGTAAACTCAATCACCGTCTGTTAGCTCATGCCGGAAGGCGTGGAGGATGAGAATGCTCGCATGACTACCGAACAACTGAAAGAGCTTGCTGAAGCTCTTTCTATTCTTTCTGCTAAATCTAGTGTTCTGAAGGAGCGGGATGAATTGAGAGCTCTTATGGAAGAGAATCTCCAAGCCGAAGAGGTAAGCTACCATCACGACACGATGCCCGGTCAATGCTCAACTTGGTGTAGGACCCCAAGTCTCCCTCTGGCGCGCTCACAAAACGCATCCGGTCTATGCTAACGAAAATTGATACGCAACTGCAAGAATACGATGCTCGCGTCGGTAGCTCCCTGCAGATGATTTCTGCCGACGCGCAAGGCCGCATCTCTGTCCAGGATCTCGAAAAGGCGCTGGCTGTCATCAAACACAAACCAGACGATGACGTTGGACATGCTGTTATCCACAAGCTTGACGTCGACCGGGATGGGTTTGTTGAGCTGGAACACGTTCTCGGCCTCGTCAAAGAAGAGGGTTTAGGTACAGGTCTCCTCATTACGGTCGAAAATGTTTGCTCATTTGCGTATAGGCATTGTCATGGACGACGAAGCGCAATCTATCATCGGTTTGGGGCATGAGATCAAAAATTCTAAACCACGGAAGGAAGACATCGTCCAGGAATCATAATAGAGATGGCAGATAGACTGTACATGTTTTTGATTATGTAGCATTGACCATAGAATCAGTTAATACAGAGTGGGGTACGTCGTCTCGTCTCATATGATCGTGCAAAATGGTGGAGATGAAAATAGGTGCAGTTATGTGGGGATTGTGGGGACTGGTGTTCTCGCTCTGGAGATAGTTTTTGCGTCCTCTGAATCGCTCTCTGCAATCTCTGTGTCCTCATCGTATGTCTCTGCCCAGAACCTGCCGGCTTGTAAAGCCAAGATGCCCGTCAGAGCCACGCTGCATATGAGGTTGCAAGACGCGAGGTCGAGGGCCGCGTTTTTGAGGTCTTTGGGACTCGGATCCGTGAGTCCGTGGATAGGCAAATCCGTAAAGCTGGTGTAGACGACTGCGAGAGTAGAGGGTCAAACTCGATGTATTATCCAGAGGGGGTGGTGGCACGTACCTGGAACCACGGAATACAGATACATGGACACGGTTGTGCCGAAGAGGACTGCAGAGACTGATGAATTGGGGTCGGAGGGAAAGAGGAGTCGCCTACAAATGCTTCCACCGTCGAACATGAGATTGCCAGCCTCGCCGTCGCGCAGGCTGAGGAGGATTGTGACGGCGCCGGTGAACACGATGAATGCTAGGGTATAGAACAACCCGACAGGGCTCCGTGCGAGGATGGAATAGTAGGATGCGGCTGTCCACACGTTCTCGTCCGTGACCGGCGACTTCCAGAGGGTCAACGAGTCTGCCATCCAGTGTGTGAAGATGGAACCTGGAGTGATATTCGGTGTCAACCAAATCGCTCCGTCTTTTTCTCGGAAAACATACCAAGCAAGAAGCTCGTTACGCAGACGACCAGACTCGACCTAAAACCCATAACTCGTTCAAGGAAAAAGAAAAAAGGAGATGTTGAGGAAAGTTCAAGTTGAACGGGCAAAAGTCAAGTGAAGTTCACTTGGGGTTGCATTCCAAAACGGGAGTCGTTCACGCTGTCAGAGCTATGTGAATTATAATTACTCGATCAAGAGCGCCCATCATCATGCAGGCAGCAATTCGCAGACATTACGCGCACGCGTTTCGCTCGCTGTCCACGACAACGGCGGGAAGCACGCCCTGGTTTGTCGACAACGAGGCTCCTACTGCTCCAGCACGACGCCCAATTCCTCTCAATGTACCGCCTCTCCCGACTGACGTCCCGCCCGTCCTGGAAAAACTTCACTCACAACTAGTCCACATCCCCCACCTCGATCCCGAGTTTCTCTTTGTATCACGGCCGATGGCTATTGAACCAGGCCCTCCCCTACCTTTTCGTGGGCCCCAAGGAAAGCGGAAACGTGGTGGAAGCGATCCAGGCGAATCTACATACGACATGCCCAATGGCATATGGAACTGGTTCGTTCTTGCCCAAGTACGCATCTGCTTCCAGAACATAAGGGCTGCAACTGACCACTTGTTCTTTCAAGGTCAAAGAAGGAACAGAAGGCAGAGGGACGATTGAATCTGTCGTTCGCGTTGTGAGGAAAACAGTGAGTCGACTTGTCATGTGTATTTTTCGTCTCCTTTTGACGCGCCCCGTAATAGCTATTAGAGGTTCGACCGCCGCTACCCATGCCGCCCAACGCTAAACGACGAATGCTCAATGAATGGGCTATGATCGACGCCGGTGACTTTGCGGTTCATATCTTCAGCAAAACAGTGCGAGAAAGATACTTTGCACGTAGCGGAGCAACACGGGGGGACTATTACGATTTCTGATTCAAAGTTGCTCTTCGCAACACTTTTCCAGTGAACCAGTCAGTACCGTTCACTGTTCAGAGGTCGTATAGAATAAGGTGACATGGAATAGGACTCTGGCCATCCTAACTCGCAGAGATCAGAGGTGTTCCAGAGCCGTGGTTTGGAATGTGGAATACTGTTCCCTGAGTACTTATTTGGCTTGGGGTACGTCCTCATTCGAAGTCATTCTCTGGGAGGTAGTCGCGAATCAATGACCAAACTACATATCCCCAACTCACACATACACGAAACTATATTACACATGCTAAGTAGGTAGAAGGTGAAAGCAAAGTACACAAAGCGAATATTGCCTGCACAGCAGACAACGAAAGCAAAGTCCAGAACAACCAACATGGAAGAAAAACATAGCATTAAGCATGAGCAGGCAATGGAACCGGCATTGCCATAGACGAGTACCCATATCCAGCACCTCGCCCCGCCATTCCTGGGCTCGTGCTGACATCGGACAGCGCGGCAGGTGGCAGCATTTGCAAGTACACCGGAGTCAGATACGGATATTGTCCTTGCGGTGCTGGTGGTACTGGTACCGGTGGTGGAGTGCCCGCAGACTGGGAAGAATGTTGAGGATGAGGAGGAGGGTGGCCCATAACATAGAATGCGGGCGTCACAGTAGGGACGGGGGAGAGAGTTCGCTTTGATGAAGGTGGGGTGGGTGCAGGCATGTAGCCATGCGGGTACATCGGTGGCGTGTGCGGTTTGTGCTCATCGCGATGCTGACGCCGGGTGGATTTATGAGGGCGACGCTTCGAGGGGCGAGGCGAGGAGATGTGGTGTTGGGATACTTCAACGTCGGGGAATATCACGTAGCTCTTCCGACGCCGCTGCTGTTTTCGCCTCGCGCTCACGTGTCGTGAGCTGGTCGAGGCCGAGCCCAATGAGAGCGGCGACATCGTAGACCCGGCCGAGCTCAGCATGTCGAGACGATCGTCTCTGCGCGTGGCCCAGCTGAAGCGTGGCAGCGCACTGCTCCTGGTCGTCGTCGGTTGCTCTATCACCGCTGTCTGATCCTTGCTAGTGTACCACGGACGCACCGGCTTGCGCACAGGAACATGGACCAGCACGCGATCCCTGGCTTCGGACTTGGCCCACTTCCACGTCCACGCCCCTCGCCTGATTCCAGGGAGGTAGTCCACTGTAACGCGTTCGGAAGATATCCAGGGCATCTCGTATAGAGTGGAGAAGAACCGGTGCACGGGATTGAGCTCCGTCTCGAACGAAGGTTCACTGCGTCCCCCAACGCTGGTACCTCCTGCTTTGGACAGAGACATGCGACGGTAATCGTCCGCAAGCTGTGGGTGGGCCTGGATCGAGGCTGGCTGGCTAGTATGGGCTGCGGGCGGCGAGTGTGAGATGTGTGAATGCCGGGAAGGATGGGGAGACAAAAGCGCCGATTCCTGGCGTTGTGAAGGATGGGGTGACAGAATGGGAGGTGGTGGCACTGAGGTGGGGCGTGACGAAGCATTGTTGTTGGGTGGAGTCGGCATGGCTGAGTCTCTCGTGTAGTCGACGGGAATCTCGGTCGGCGAGGGAGCGTAGCTTTCTACTACCCGGGGAGGTGGGCCACGATAGTTGACACGCCGCTTTCTCTGCATATCCCCCGCGACAATGGCCTCTGGGACCTCATTGACGGTGAGGTAGAAAGGCTGGGCTGCAGGCATCCTAATATTAGTGGGCGAAGGAGGATTGGAGGCATATTGAGGAAGCGTGTTACCTGTCTGATGGCTGCCGCTGCCTTCTTCAGCGATTTCATTCCTCCAGACAGGCAGCACTGGCTCGCGTTTGCGGAAGGCACGTTTGACATTCGTCATGAAGCCTCCGACAAAGCGCCGCTTTGGCTTGGGGGACGTGTTTACGACGTGTAGCCCGAAGCCGTTCGTCTGTGAGACATCCCCGGGTTGAATGTTCATGTATTCTTCTTCATCCTGCTCATACGGATTGGCTGGACGTAGGACAGCCACGGGAGAGGGTATTCCGCGGATAGGCTCTGCAGGAGGAGGTGGATTCTGCTGAGACTGGACCCAGGAACGAGTACTGGTATGACTGGTACTCTGGAACGAATGCGAGCCTCGAGAACGTCGAGCTGCAGAGGTATCCAGAGGTCGAATGCTGGCAGAGTCCCGGATAGCCTCTGTCATACTTAGTAGTGAGTGGACAAGAAGTAGAGACGGAGTAAGTTACGTCAAGAGGATAAGTACAAAGTGCCACCGATGCATGCGATAAAGACGTGTCTGACCTCGTGTCGTGATCTGCAGTTGCACGCGTTCACGAGGCTACGGCGCGATCGACGCCTAGAGTTTACGAGATTTCCTGCGAGAGACGGACAACATGGTGGCAATGTGCCCTCATCGACAGATGAAGAGCAAGATGGAGGCTGGAACGGCCCGGAAGGATGTGACTGGGGAATCGACTGTCGGCGTGTGTCTGGCGAGTGCTTGGGCACTATCTTAATCAGGCGGGCTCGTTGGCATTTGCATAGATTGTATGGGCATTTGGATCTACCAGGCTCATGCATTTCTATGAGACTATGGAATTGCGGACTCGCAGGAAGTAAGTAAGAAGATTGACCTGCAGCTGCCGATCAAAATGATCCCCCAACCCCGGGCTTAACTCCGTCGCTCCGCTATACCCAGTACTCATCGTTTTCTCTGCTCTTCATTCTCCCTCTCGTCCGTTCCTTTGCCCTTTTTGCTTCTGTGTCTCCTTTTGACCTACATATTGGTGAGCTCTACCTACAAGCATATGTATCTATCGAGCCAAACATGTCCAAGAGCTCGTCCAAGGCGGTGGTGTGACTTTGGCAAGTGTGATGGGTGGTCACGATGACCTACGATGACGCGTTTGCTTATGTCATCTCGACAGAAATCGATAGGCTTCCATGAGTTGTCTTGCTTTAATTAAGAATCCAAGATCCTTCGACAGAGTGGGCCAATATGTCTACTATTGGCCGTACGATCGCGGAACGAGCTATCTAATGAACTCCTGCGCAAAAGTATTGAATCCCCCCCTTCAAAAATGATATTTACCTCCCAGAACTGGGTCGAAATGGTGCGAAATGGGCAGAATAGTGCAGAACTTTCGATTGGTCATGTGAGTTGATAAGATAATGATAATTTTTGGAGGGGGGAGCTGTTTTTTGAGGGTTTTCCAACTATAAAAAAGCCTAAGTCACACCGAAAGGTGTATTTTCCTCACTTTTACCTTCACGATCACCTTTCAAAACTAGGTCTGCGCCTCTCAGTCTCTTCTTTATCCTCTCTCTTCCTTACTCCCTCCATCAGACAATTATGTCGTCTTCAAAAGCTATCGGTATTGATTTGGGTACCACCTACTCGTACGTGGCTCTTGCTGCTGTAGTGCTGTCTCTTTCTCATTTTTTCTCCCTCAATCCACAGCTGTGTCGGTGTCTGGCAGAACGATCGTGTCGAGATCATCGCCAACGACCAGGGCAACCGAACCACCCCATCCTACGTCTCGTTCTCCGACAACGAGCGTCTCATCGGTGATGCCGCAAAGAACCAGGTCGCCATGAACCCCCAGAACACGTATGCCGCCATTTTCTTTCACCGCCACAACATCTCACTGATCGTCGCTGATTAGCGTGTTCGACGCCAAGCGTCTCATCGGTCGTAAATTCGCGGATGCCGAGGTGCAGTCCGATATGAAGCACTTCCCCTTCCGCGTCTTCGACAAGGCCAGCAAGCCCTACATCTCCGTTGAGTACCGTGGCGAGACCAAGGAATTCGTATGTCTCGGGTTTTTCTCTTGTGGATCATGTCTGATTGTGGCTCTAGTCTCCCGAAGAAATCTCCTCCATGGTCCTCCTCAAGATGAAGGAGACCGCCGAGTCCTACCTCGGAACCACCGTCAACAACGCCGTCGTTACCGTCCCCGCCTACTTCAACGACTCCCAGCGTCAGGCCACCAAGGACGCTGGTACCATCTCTGGCATGAACGTCCTCCGTATCATCAACGAGCCCACCGCTGCCGCCATCGCCTACGGTCTCGACAAGAAGGTCACCGGCGAGCGCAACGTCCTCATCTTCGATCTCGGAGGAGGAACCTTCGATGTCTCCCTCTTGACCATCGAGGAGGGTATCTTCGAAGTCAAGGCCACCGCTGGTGACACTCACTTGGGTGGTGAGGACTTCGATAACCGCCTCGTCAACCACTTCGTCCAGGAGTTCAAGCGCAAGAACAAGAAGGGTAGGTCCCCTAGCCATCTATGACGTCACGCGCCGTCCTAATTTTTTCCTGCAGATCTCTCCTCCAACCTCCGCGCTCTCCGTCGTCTCCGCACTGCTTGCGAGCGTGCCAAGCGTACTCTCTCGTCTGCTGCTCAGACCTCCATCGAAATCGATTCGCTCTTCGAGGGTATCGACTTCTACACCTCGCTCACTCGTGCCCGTTTCGAGGAACTGTGCCAGGATCTCTTCCGTGGCACTCTCGACCCCGTCGAGAAGGTCCTCCGCGACTCCAAGATCGACAAGTCCAACGTTCACGAAATTGTCTTGGTCGGTGGCTCTACCCGTATCCCCCGTATCGTCAAGCTCGTTTCCGACTTCTTCAACGGCAAGGAGCCCAACAAGAGCATCAACCCCGATGAGGCTGTTGCCTACGGTGCCGCCGTCCAGGCTGCCATCCTTTCTGGTGACACTTCTGAGAAGACCCAGGATCTCCTTCTCCTCGATGTTGCCCCTTTGTCTCTTGGGTGAGTTCCATCAATCCTATCTCATCGGGCCCCTTCTGACTTTTCCCCGTAGTATCGAGACTGCCGGTGGTGTCATGACCGCCCTCATCAAGCGTAACACCACCGTTCCCACCAAGAAGTCTGAGGTCTTCTCCACCTACGCCGACAACCAGCCCGGTGTCCTCATCCAGGTCTTCGAGGGTGAGCGTGCTCGCACCAAGGACAACAACTTGCTCGGCAAGTTCGAGCTCTCCGGTATCCCCCCCGCACCCCGTGGTGTTCCTCAGATTGAGGTCACCTTCGACATTGATGCCAACGGTATCCTGAACGTCTCTGCCCACGACAAGACCACCGGCAAGTCGAACCGCATCACCATCACCAACGACAAGGGTCGCTTGTCGAAGGAGGATATCGAGCGCATGGTCAACGAGGCCGAGAAGTACAAGGGTGCGCCTGACTTTTCTTTTATGTTTGCTTCCCGTTTACTCATTTTTGTCCAGCCGAGGATGAGGCCGCCGCTTCCCGTATCACCGCCAAGAACGGCCTCGAGTCGTACGCCTACAACCTGCGTAACTCTATGACCGACGAGAAGCTCGCCGACAAGTTCGATGCCGCTGACAAGTCGAAGCTCGAGACTGCTGTCAACGAGACCATCTCATGGCTCGACAACTCCCAGGAGGCTTCCAAGGAGGAGTACGAGGAGAAGCAGAAGGAGTTGGAGGCCATTGCCAACCCCATCATGCAGAAACTCTACGGTGCGGCTGGTGGACCTCCGGGTGATGCACCTGGTGGCTTCCCCGGTGGCGCTGCTCCTGGTGGCTTCCCCGGAGGTGCAAGCGAGGACGGTCCCAGCGTCGAGGAGGTCGACTAAACCAGTCGCCCGACTCCTTCCTCCTCTTTGCTCTCTCTTTGGACTGACGATCTCATAGCACAGTAATGACCCGTTGTACGCTAGCATCATAGATAAAAAGCATCACCGACTGTATATTATTAAATCTGCATTTCTTTCTCTCTCGAAATCTGCGTGAAGCTTACAGTAAGAGGATTCAGAACTTCGTGGTGCTCCGTCTCGGACTGTCTCAAAGTCATCATACGTTGGAGCACGCAAGCATCCTTATTGCATTCAGAATTTAACCGTCAGACCCGAGCTTATAGAACTAGTGTACATGATAAATTTGTCTGGAATGGAACAGGACTGGCTCGACGCTTCAAGTCGCCGAACCGTTCGACTTCAGAACGCCTGCTGCAACACTTCCACCTGCAACCGGACGAGCTAGCTTGTTCTCCCCGGTATTAACGATGAATTCCGCACTAGCAAAGCCATCCAGGTTCTCGTTTGCTATTGATACGGGACATAGATGAACATTGAGCTCGGTCAGGGATAAGGGCATGAAGTAGCTACTTACAGATGTTGTTCATTGCATAATACGTCGAGACGACTCTTTCGGCACTGATTTTGAGAGCAAAAAAGCCGCGGTAAGAGCCTTCGCTCCACTGCAAGTCCGTGTTGTTGGCCACGAGGATTTTGGACATCGCGTCTGCCTTGGCGGGAGAGATGCCTGCTCCGAAGGAGGAGGTGGATGTGACAGCGGTTCCAGCGAACTCGACACCTATGGCACCAGCACCCGTTGTCGAGTTGTATCTAAGCGAGGTAAGACCGTTGAATAACAGCAAACGTTGAATACTAACGTTGTGGTGTCATTGGGGTCTGATTGACTATTCAGTAGTGATAGAAAGCACGGTCTTGGTAGTACGCACATGCAAGGTCGAACGCCCAGTTGGCATGGCTATCACCGGCAAGAACAACTGTATTGCTGATGTTGTTCTTGTAGAGATGATCCAGTACGCGTCTTCTGTTAGCCCTGTAGCCGTCCCATGCGTCCTGTAAGGATCGCTCGATTGGAGGTAATCTCCGCCACACCTAGTTCAAGAACGTACCAAATCGACTATTGGCAATAAAAACAGCAGGTCATACAGTCACCAGGTAAGTACGCACAAGATCCGTTGGCACTCAGCTGCGAGAAAACAATCTGTTGGCTAGACGAGGTCATAGCTGAGCTCGGTCGTCACCGTCGGGCGAACTTGAACTCGAAGGGGCTTTCCGGACATACCCGACTATCCTCCACACTGCTCCCCTTGCTTTAGACTCGGAAAGTGTATTGAGGAATCCTGACCCGTTAGTTGAGTGCCCCGCAAAATGTATAAGTTGGAGCGCACATTTCTCTTGCGCCGATCCCATCAGAGACCTATTTTCGAAGGCAGCCACCGTGTTGACGACTATACATAGCTATCGTCCAGAAATACGGACCGATGTCCCGTGCAATAAGTGCTCACATTCTAGAAAGGAGCTGTCAGTGTCAAGCCTGAATCTCATTGAATCTGCCACTAACCAGTGTTGTAATAAACCTTACACCCTCGTGGTCAGCGGAGCTCACAAGACCGGATGTTCAGTGGCACTCACGTCGGTCAAGTCCCTGTCATATTGTCCTAGTGCTCACCCGTCAGTTCAGACCCGTTTAGTGTCAATGAGGGGAGATGGCGTACGTGTGTCAAGCATTGTCAGGTCCATGAGCTGACCGATCTGGAAGTTTCTCCAAATACGAAGCTGGTCGTCAGGAGTGACTTGACGAATAGGCATCCATTCATGGTAAGCCCGTACAGCGGCAAGTTTTCTGTCAGTGAAACACGCGCCCGAGGGTGAGAATGAACATCCAAGCGCAGTATCGTTTGAATCTGCCGTCCCGGCTTTCCTAAAATACATATTATATATGTCAATGAGGACGAATGTACAGAGATCTGATAACAGACCAGGCGTTGTCGGCGACCTAGAATGAGCATAGTCAATTGATGGTGGTGTTCGTTCCGCATCCAGAGCCTACCTCATGATCATCCTACGTTTGATCGTTCAATGAGTATCTGAAGGAGATATAGAAAACTCAGTCGCACCCTGCGGTCAATATTAGCTGTTTTCTATTCTGTCTCTTAGAATACTGTAGGAACGTACATACCATACAGCGATCCATGGAGCGCTCTCGTGGGCTACTCGGAGACCTGCGTCTGTCCTGTACTGTGCCAGGCGCTGACGATAGTCATGGATGGTAGCTAGCTCGCGTCCCAAAGTCTTACGGCCAATTGAGGCCCTGCACGAAAACCATGTCGATATACAGTGATCAAGTTCGTAACTCTGTCCGCATACCCGTTTCCGAGTGACTCGTAAATCTAAGTACGAAATCAACGTTCACACATAGAAAGCATGAGGATAGAAGGCTGACATAGTCACCAAGATGAATCATGTAGTCCGGGGCCAGGTGTTGGGTAGCATATGCGTACGCATTGAAGTAGCCTAGAGAAATGATGTCAAAGTACTACCTAGGGAAATGAGCAATTGACACCTTGTTGATATTGGGAACACGAAAATACAGCCAGGGTAAGAGGTTGTCCTCCGTTTATGTCTCCAGGCGAGGCTTTTTGCGCGGTTTGATGTCAACATTGCCAGCGGATTTACGTGCACGTACTGTTGGAATGCGGAAGAGTTTTCGTTGCCCCGATTGTACTGACACTGGAAGGATTGCTGCAATCTGAGAACTGGAAGAAGTACTTGGTATCTGCGGATAAGCCAGTCGCTTCGACCTTGACAGTCCAGTCCACGTCATAGCTCGTGAATGCCTCCCCCGAATCGACAACCGGACTCAAATTTCGAGAGGGAGAGATCCTGAATGATACGCAAACCGGCACACTTTGGTCAGGGAGAGCTCCCGGTTGAGGAACAGGAAGTGGTTCTGCCCGCGTCCACAATAGCACCGATGTGTCGAAGGGATCGCCCTGTCCATGTCAGTCAAATCAATGGTTCGTCCTTATCTGTCCACGAAACGTACGCTAGCGACTAATACTGAGATTCAAAGGCTGCCTCAGATCAGAAGAGTGGACGAAAACTCTCACCAGAGTGTGTAAAGTTAGCACCCCCGTTCCAGATGAAAGGGCTCTAAACATGCGGGAATGTGAGCCAGATGTCACAGTACTACGAATGAGGGGCTTGCATTGCTAAAATCGCTGCCGTAGAATGTCGGATAGTGGACATCCTGGAAAGACCCCGCATCGACGTATTGACGACGAGCATGCTGGATGTGGCGTTTTTGAATTGCTTGTGTGTCGATCGCAGCCTTCAATTCAATGAGAGATGAGCATCATACTCACGCAAGCCTCATTAGCCACCTTGAAGTCACCGAAGGGCGAACTGTAGACGAGATTTCGATCCAAAAGCCGAGTATCATGCGCGCTGTTGAAGACTACCGCCACAAGAATGAGAAAAACCAGCTTGGGAGCCATCTTCTCGGGTTACAAATAATTGGCGAGTTACAAAGAGGTCGGTTAGGTTCTCCTCTTGTACCTTTGAGCCTTGGCCTTTATCGCGGTAACCATTCACATGTTGCTTGTGGCCACATTGCTGCAACTCACGTTTCTCAACTTCTTCGCCACACACACGCACGTGCGCCACAGATACGTCTGCACAGAGGCAAGCACAAAAGACTAGAGCCAGCCGGGGGCTCCCAGTCGGATGCAGGTACTAGGCTTACTATGTGAGGTCGACATGGCGTGAATGAAATGAAACAACCTCACAGAAGAAAGGCCTGCTACAATGCTCGACACATACATACATGGTTAACGTGAGAGTGCTTCTCAGCGGGTGTGGGAAGATGATGCTTATCCGCACAAGGAACCTCTGGCACACAATCGATTTCGATACTGCCCTGGTAATGGTATAATCTTAGTGTTCAATGCAGCGCGGTCACAGAGGGCGAAAGTCAAGACATACCTATGTAGAACCCTCGGGCCTTACGTACATAAGACATGGAGTCGCCGAGAAAGGCGCCCAGAACATGTGGCGCTCGGGTGGCCGAGTCCGCATGATGGTGGTCACTGGCAATCTTATGTTAGGTTGATATCTCCGTTGTATGTCAAACTTCGAGCCGATTCGCAGAACGTCCGCGGACTTCATACATCACGACCATTACATGACGCGTCTTGTCAGTTTCGGTCATATACGCGTGAAGTTAGTCGCCACGAAATGATCTTCAGTGACACTGTACAGGGAGCGATGAGTTAGTTTGATTAGTCTGATTGAACAACACACCCAGTAATTCACGCTGGCACTTGCCTAGCACATGTTCACGGAAACAGCGGACACACCGGATTAACACGATAAGGGCACGATGCGGTCCTGGTATCCCAAGTACTGGCACGGAGTCGCATACAGTTCGCAGTGCCTCTTTTCGTGCTCATCGGAAGATTCGTAAGACGCCAACTTTGTGCTGACTGACAGTACAGTACTGACGCAGGGAGCGGGGCCGGTACTTAAATGCCGCATTAGAAGATGAAAGGCAGAAAATCACAGAAATCAGCACATACACGATGATTCTCCAGATAGACAGGCAAAAACAGGCTAGAAACTTCCTGGAACTGAATGAATCTGATCACCCGTTGACTTCGGGGTACCTCATGCCGTGGTGGGACAGTCTACAGCGGAAAGCAACATTGGAGAAGAAGATGTTGCCAAAGAACAAGGAGGACCAAAGAGGGCAAGCTAAGAGTGTGTGTTGGGTTCTGTTAGGATTTGTGAAACAGTCCGCAGGATAGCCCACAAGCCGTTCATTCAATATTGCTTCCGTCGGTAATTATAGAGTGGGTCATGCCGGCAGCTGGTTCAGTTCGGCTTTAATATATACTTGGGCAGCTGTACTTACATGTTGTTTCTTCCCATCATAGCGACACGCTCTGCTGATGAAAGTCGAGGGCGCCACAGACCGTTTTCCTCTAACTGACGACCGCGCGGGGGATGCCCTGCGCGGCGTCGGTGCTGACTCTGGCTCGCTCTTTCGCTTCTACGGTGGCGATCACACTGATGGATCAGAGGACCACCACTCGGATACTGAGTCGTCCCGTCGCGCCAATCGTCTTGCGCCAAAATCGTTCGTGCTGCTCGTATATTTCTGGTCTCGTCTCTCCGTGCTCACACATTTCCTCATCATCCTAGCTCAGGCGCGTGTGTCCATTGCAAATCACTCAAGGTAAGCTCTCCGAGTCCGAGCCCCGATGCACAGCTCGATTTGAACGTTGTCGCGATGTAGGTCCGGTGCGAGTTCACGTTGGGCGAGAAGGTCTGCCAGAGGTGCCAGGCAGGCAACTACGAATGTATTCCTCGCTCCAGGAAAAAACGCAAACCAGCTCCGCAAGTGTTTCCTCTCTCAACCTGCACCCCAGCTCATTTAGCTTCCAGTACGCACGAGGATCTACAAATGAAAGCACACAATCTCGATGGCGAAATTAGTGCCTTACTTCTGAAGTTCGACATCCTCAAGTCCCACAATAGGATACGAGACCGCATGTCACGAATAGAACTTGCTGGTATGTGCTATAATAGAGTTTGCCGCCTTCCTTCCGTCAATTACATCCGTTTTCAGGTGGCAAACGCTCAATCCAGCAGGATAGATTTGATCAATTACTTCGCGGGGACTCGCCGACCGAGCTAGCGGTGATGAGCACTTTTTCCCCAAGTAGGAACTCTCACTCTCAGTGGAACTGTCTAATCACATTGTTTCTCTAGGATCGACGCATGTAGCGGGCATCCCCCGGCTGACTCCGCCTGATATTGTCAGATATTGTTCTCTTTCTCCCAAGGATATTGAGGACTTATTTACCATGTGAGGCCGCCCGCTCCCCCCTTCGTCGGTTACTGATACGCAGTTAGTTTCTTTGAACGCATCAATGTTGGTGAACGTCTTTCGTGGTCTCTGTCATCTTCCTCAATGATTTGACAGCCCTTCTTCTCAATTTTGGACCCGGGACTCCACACAGCGCAGGCTTTGATTTGGACGAGTCCATATCTCTTTACAGTCAGTGAGTGACTATCACTTCCTCATCTCGTTCGAGATGATTCAGTCATGGTAGTTTGTAGCACCGCGGCCAGGTATTACGATGTACGGCCGAATCTCTATCAGTCTGCCCAGGACTATGCCCGAGACGCTGCCGCAAAGGCCCTTATCGATGGCCCAAAAAGCGTCGATGTTTGTCAGGCTTATTTGCTCATGGCCCTTTACCCTCCGCCGAAGAAGAAATGGGAGGAGGATCGGCGTTGGGTTCTAATGGGAGTGGCTATAAGGTGAGTGGCAGTGTCTCGCCTCAGGCTACAGGTGGTAGAAACTCAGAATTCCAAGGATGGCTCTTGAACTCGAACTCAACAAGCCTTCGGAGTCCTGCGACGAACGGGAAAAGCAAAACCGGATACGGACCTGGCTGAACTGCTTCTGCGTTGACGGATCTCATGCTATACAGTTCGGGAAAATACCCATGCTTCGACTGGACGATCACATGGCTGTCAACTCCGAAGACTGGTTTCGATCCTCAGACTCGAATCTTCCGTTCGACGTGCACTTGTGCGCCTACGTACAAATCATTGTCATCATGGCACGGTGGTATAAGGACGCGAGGGGTGACAATCGCCATAGAATCCGTGATGTAAGGGCTCTATCGTGTATTGTAGATTCTTGAATCTGATGACTATTCTAGGACCTTGATGTTGTCAAGCTGGCGATCGAAACGGAGGAAAGATTGGATCAGGAGATGAACCATTGGGCAACCTTGTATGACGAGCAATACAGCTACAACCGTATGTTGTCTTCTAACTCTCAATTCTTGCTACAACCCTTATCATTGGTCGAGTGCTAGCCCTTCAAATATGCTTGTATCGAGGAGATACAACGAGATTGTGAGTGTGTTGGAATGCTCTACAAGCAGCCAAACGCTTATACCGACAACAGGATCACTGCTTACCTTCGGCTAGTGGTACTCGCCGCCGGGTTCCAGCACGCGGCAAAAACCTCCACATTGTCTCGCGACTCGGAAATTTTGAAGCGTTCCATCAACGCTGCCAAGGTCGTCATTGAAGTGACCGTGAAACGGCTGTATCCTACCGGCAACCTACGATATGCCATGGAGGCCAACTTCGTGTATGTCTCCTTCGCAGCGGCTTACTTAGTCAACGTCAGCCTTTCCTTCCTCTGCCAACGAGCCTTTGATATCTGACACGTCTCTCAGCTCTTACGACCAAAATTTATCCATCTCGTCCGGGAAGAGCTCCAGCATGAGATTGTCTCTGTTGTCACGCATTTGGTCAAGATTTTGAATTCGGACACTGTAGCCTTGGACGGGACACATACTCCTGCTCTCTACTCACGATTCTTGGCCAACCTTATGGCCAAACATAATGTCATAGATCTTTTGCCAGAAGGTGAAATTTCACCCATCGACCCTAGTATGTTCGAATCGTCACCGGTTGGCGAAGGGTATACTTGGCCAGACGTTCGGTATTCTGACTCACCGCCAACCGTCGATAATGACATGGACTTCAGTCTCGGTAACTTTGGTGTGTAACATACATATTAGCGTTCAATCTGAATCTGACAGTCTTTAGTCTCTTCAGTGACATCAGTTGCTGAAGACCTGCCACTGACGCCGGACATACCAGTCGCGCACTTTGCGTCCTTTCCGTCTGGACAGCAATGGGCTGATCCAGTCCCTAATACTTGGCAAGTCCACGACTCCACTGGTTATGCCAACCATAATCACCATTGGAATGGCTACAATGGAGGATCTTGGCGACACTAGCGCTTCTTCCAAAGGCTTATGTTACTGTACAAACATTCATCTTGAGATTTATTCTTGCTTTCTACTATACTATCTTTCGTCGCATATCCATACCATATAGTGTTTGATCGCTCCAGCTCTCCTGTGTACTCAACCTTCATTCTAATCTCCTTGTATTCATACTGCTTGTAGCCAATACATATTCCAAAGTCTTGTACATTGTTGAATGAGCCACTGCCGACAATTCCTTCGACATTGAATATTGATTACTTGGCCGAAAGCGGGCGGCAGGCAAATCGTGATTTCTCCTTCCTGCCTTCTGCCTCCATCGCTTGAAGTCGCCGGCGTGAAATGTCTTCAACCACGAGGATAGAATCCCTAGAGTCTGTCAGCGCTCCATTCTATCGTAGCACGGGTTGACTGTGCGTCGTTCAGAAAGGTGTTCCGGGATCTGTTCAATCCCACAACATCACTCTCCAAAGTCAGAGATGCAGCGCTCGCCGACAGGCTGTTCACTACCATCGACGGTGAACTCGAAGTTCCCGGAAGAAGTATTGCGTGGAAGGTGCGTTCTATGCTGAGTGCTCAACTAGCCTAGACTAACCTCGCCGCAAGCTCTTTCTGTTGCCGAGCGAACCTTTGAAGACTCCTGTGGAGGCTGATGCGTCTTTACTGCTTGACAAACTCAAATCCGAGCGGAAGCGATATACCGGCCTCCTTCTCGACAAGATGCGCGCTCCCGACGGTGGCTACGAGGAGGGATTCACCGTGCCAGGCTTATCAACGTCACCGAAACGAGTATCCAAGCCTGACATGAATTTGGAACGCAATAACCCTCTCAGTCTTGATAACGAGGTACGTCGTCTGTCCGAGATCAGGGAATGTTTCTTAGATGACATAGAATCCATGGACAGAGTGGTTCGCTTCAGTCGAGCTTAGGAAGACCATCCTCCAGGACGTTGAGCGAACGTATGCTCCCACAATTGCGCCTGCTGTCTGAACAACATCATGACCAGCTCTTAGTTTTCCGGAGGTCGACTTCTTTAGACTTCCCGAGGTTCAAGCCCAACTCACGAGCATCCTTTTCATATACTCCGCCATGAATCCCTCCGTGGGATACCGCCAAGGTCAGATCCATCTTCATGTGTACGTTCTCGAAATCTTACCATACGTGTCAGGCATGCATGAGCTACTTGCGCCGTTGTATTACGCGGTCTATTACGACTCAATCGTAGAGTCAGATAATCAGTCTCAGCATGACCCCACGGTTCAAGAACTCTGCTCGAGCCTATGGGTCGCCGCGGATGCCTGGGCACTATTCGAAGCGATAATGCGCAGTACATTTCGCTGGTATGAGTGGCGAGAGCCGCCACAAAGTACTGGTGGTAGCCAGTCTCCTTTGAAAACCCATGTCCATCTCAATACCTCAGAATATCGAGGCAGTGTCGATATCAAGCCATATGTCACGCCTATCGTCCAAACCTGTAACGACATCCAGTCCAACCTTCTACGGACAACCGATTTTGCTCTCTGGCAACATTTGCAGGCAACTGGGATCGAGCCCCAGATATACGGAATGTAAGCTATCCTCTTCCAAAATAACCCTTCTCTTCTATCTTTATCACCTAGTCTTCTAGACGTTGGTTGCGCCTTCTATTCACCCGAGAGTTCAATCTACCGGATGCCATGAAGCTCTGGGACGCGCTTTTTGCCTGTGACGCCTCATTAGATCTCGCACCCTGGATATGTGTCGCGATGCTCATACGTATACGCAACGAGCGTGAGCATGTTCATCCACTTGACCCCTCATATTCGAGCGCTCACATATCTGAACAGTCCTCCCTTCAGATTACACTGGACAGCTCACATGTCTACTACGCTATTCATCGAACCAGCCCGCATATGGGCCACATATCAACCACGCCAGCCTACTAGTGAGACAAGCCGTCGCCTTGCAGATGTCTCCGACACCCGCCGCTGGAGTGTCTTTGATAAGTGAAAATTGGAGTCTACTTAACATAGCCATGGACGTTCCGGAACCACCACCTGCACCTCGTCGAAGAATGCCGCCTTCTGCTGCTCGCGGAAGACCATTGTCTACGACCACTCCTGCGGGCACATCTTCTAGTCATATCCGCCAGCAATCCTCCCAGCAGCTCGGATTCCCCGAGATGTTGGCACGAGGAATTCTAGAGCGAGGAGAAAGCTTAGGAATCAATAAGTCATTGATGAGCGCAGTCTCTGAATTGAAAGTGCGTTCTTTTTCTCACATTGAAGGCGAAATCTGAATGGAGTATCGCAGCGAAATATTCCGGACATTGCGTCGTCCCTTATCCGCTCACCCACAGCATCATCTCCCTCGTTCCCATTGATTGCCGAAGGGGAGGGCGAAAAGCCTCCATGGGAACATCGATCTCGCATCGATATGGAACAGGAAGTAGCTATGCTCCAAGCGGTCCATAAACGTCTCGGACATTCATTAACCTGGATCGTTGATGTCCTCCTCCAAGACGAAGGCGAGGCATCTGATTCTGATCTATTGAAAAAGAGAAGACGAGAAGCCGTGGAGTCACTAGCGTATGTTCGGGATGTTATGATCAGTAACACCACGGACGTCGAAGAGGATCGATTGTTTGGCGAAGAAGAACGTAAACAGCAGAAGTTGAAGGCAAAGATGAAGGAGGCTCGGGATGCGGAAATTCTATCACCGGCCTTGCCAACGCCTGTACCTGTCGTTCACACCGTCCGCCAATCGCAATCCAGCGCCGGACCGTCTCGTCCAACGCCACGTTCTTTGGACAAGGCGAGTACCGTATCTAACCCTCGACCTACACCTCAATCACCGCCGGAGCCTCCAGTGCGTGCTGCACCTTGGAATTATACGCGGTCCAGCTTCGCCGCGCCCTCCTCTGCAGTAGAAGCCGCTCTTCCACGTCTTCCACCCCCTTCTACGTCTTCCACCAGACCTCCCCTTCTATCTACGCACAGTTCTAGCAGGAAACGCGTTGAGAAGGAGTCGACACCTGTTCTCCATGACCCTCTCGGTGTCATTCCTTGAAACATCGAAGCATCACCTCTCCAATCACTGCCCATAGCTCGCGCAAACCTTATCCACGTCTTCATATTGTGGCTTTCGAATAGTCTCTTTTACCCTGCGCTCATTCATGAGAGCTGATCATCGTAATTTGTGTTTGCTTCGTGTTTGGGGCCATTCTACATTCTAGCCTTCATGAAACAGGAAGAACATTGTTGCGCCACATTGCTCGAAATATTGCCTCGCATGCCTGACACGTCACATGGCGCCGTCACCGATGAATGGCTAGATTATCCCATAAACAGTACAATGATGGCAGCCCAGAGACGATTACAAATGGCGAGAGATTCAATTGAGCTGAACTACGGAACTGACTGAAGTTTGAACCATTCCCACGTCAGTCTGATAAGGTCTGCGGCTCTCTCTGCAACTATGTACGTAGGGGCTTGTGTATGACCACTAGGAACGTAAGACTGAAAGAAATTCAAGTTCAAATACAAATTGTAAGGATTGCCTCACCAGAATAGACGCGTTCACTACTCGCAGTCCAACGACTCCCTTCACCTTCAAGTCAGGATCAATAACACCGTAGGCCGCGCCTATTGGCGACATGCTCGCGGCTCCCACAGGGTGAGCAGACGTGCCAGCGTTAGCTCTAGCGGACACTTCGAGTTCCTCATCCGTCACGGTTGCATTGGCCAGATCACCATAGGGTTGCAACACATAGTCGTCCCAGGCATGGGCCCCAAAAAATCGAAAGGAGCTTTTGATGGCCTCCACCATGGCGAAAACATCGAACTTGAGATAAATATCCCGGATCGATGAGAGGCGGTGACAATGGGTCTGAGGAATTGATAGAGAGCGAACCACTAAAATATACTGTTATCAAGACCTGGCGAGTGTTCGACAAGATGGACCATACTACTACATACTTTCTTCCTTGCTGTGATTATATATCTTTTGCCTGTCAAAAGATTCCGTTGGGTTACTTATGAAACCAAGGTGTTAACACTCACTGCCCGAGGACTGTACAATTTCAACTGAGTCAAACTTGATGTGCGATCCACTATACCGTATACGCGACATCCTGAAGTATTCTCGTGACCCGATCCCCAAGGAGAACAATCAAGTTCGGCCTCCCAACGAATTGTGGGCCCAAGTAAGATGTGGCGGAGCTGCTACGCTCGCCATCGTTGATAGTTGCTTGCACTCACCCTGATCGTCATGCATGCATCAGGTGAGTATATGGGTACGCGGTGAAATCCTTCGGTAATTCTTACCGACGCCTTGCGCTTTTCCGGGATTGATGTCCAACACAAGTTCGCCCGGAAGTTCCTGCGTGGTGGCCATGATGCGATTGCTTACGGGGGTGTGGATAACCGGCGAGACTGACGGCATTGATGCCAGTGAGACTGTGAACATGACGGTCGTACTGTCCGCTGGTGTTGAGTCTATCAACAGGAGGTGTCCATTTCTCGTTCTGTGGCGTTCAAGTTGCCAAAGTCAGCAGGTGAGTTGACGTATATAGCGATACATCCAATATATGGAGTCCCATGCCCAGCCTGTATCTCCCGATATGTCGGAATAACGATTCCAGTCATCTGGTGAACTACGGGTGTATATCATGCCGTCTGCACATAAGAGCACGTCACCCAGCTCATAGATGTATATCAACGCGTGAATGAATCGGAGGGCTTACTCATTGAGGTGCTTCCCCCAAGTACGTCGAGGAAAGGCAGTGACTCGACCCCGAGCCCAGGCTGCGCCACCGTAGTGTAATTCCAGTCGAATGCCGTCCCCCGAGAAGGATAGCCATCTATGGAATGGCGATGTTCTCAACATTGGCATTACTGTGATGATTCAGGAATATCAATGAAAAGCCCGACTTTGAAAGTAAACACACCTTGGACCCGCTTCGAGAAGGAGAACAGAAAAATTCCCTTCTGTGAGCAAGGACACTACCGGCTACAAGAACAGAATCAAAGGTAATCAAGTTGAGAACGGCGACGGGAATCCGACGGGAATTGACCTCCGACAATGACAAAGTCTTAATTTGTCGCTGGAAAATCCGCCACATCTTCATGGATCTCCCTGACACGGGAGAAGTGAGGACAAGCATATCAGAAGAGCTAGCTTTCGGGCATATACAGGTACCATTGAAAGGCCGAACAAGTGAGACCGCTGGGTGGTCCGTCATCTTATTTAGATTTCATAGACTCACCAGGAGAAAAGTCGCGCCACACGTTCCTAGAGTAGGCTTCCTTGCTGACAGGAAGGGAAGGAGTGGGAAAACTTGAAGCCATCGTACCCGAGACGAAGTATATTTGCGGCGTCCATTGCATGTATAGTAGACACAGAAGATGTCGTTGATGAGCCAATGATGAGTGACTTCGTTGAGCTAAGATTTCCGAGCACATGCCCGCGTGCCAGGCGTGATGAAATGACTGGACGCTTGTGACTCCACGGTCCTGTCTCCCGGTCGCCCCTCCATGAATGTTGGAATTGTGTGGCGCTCAGATGGATGAACTCGTCATATGCATGCGACCGTGACACCATGCTTTGCTCCTTGTGACTCGAAAACGATGCGACCATGACTTCTCCTGGTCTTCTCCTGATGAAGAGTTGACGACACCAAACCCTTGACAAGTACCAACGATTCCCAGGGTTTGTTCTTCTCGAGAGTCGACTTGAATAGACCCTAGTCCGCAGCTTCCCTATAAACAACTGGGAACTCTACTCACAGATTGTCGAAATGCATGTAAGAAAGTGGGATACAAAGTTAGCACAGTAGTACAGATAAAATCACAGCGGACCATTCAAATCAAACCGGCTGAACGTAGCTTCAGGAAAATACCTCGCACGTACAGTTCGACCTCCAAAATAACGGCCGTCCAGTTCTCTGACTGTCTTCCAAGCCCCGACCGGGCCTCCAAAAACTACAAAAATTCTGACCTGGTCGGCAGGATTTGGAGGCGGCGGCTGGACGAGGTGCACGATTACACGGTCCACGGTCCCATTCTTTGAACACTCTTCGCCTATGAGTGTGAGTTGAATCAACATGTTCATGAGCTGTACGATTGAAGAAGATAACGAACCAATTTCATCTTGTAATCCCGCGTCTTCTGTATCCTCCGGCCCAACCATATTTGTGAGAACGACAACTTTACTGGGCTCGCCAAAGCGTTCGCGATCTTCTCTGGTTTTGGCATCCTCGTTGTCGTTCACGATCCGCCCGCGGGTCGACCCCGCTGCGACTCCCTTCGCGCCTTTTCCTTTGCCTTTGCCTTCGGATACTTGTTGTACGCTTAGTGCGTTCACTATCCCAGTGGCATTAGCACCCAGCCCCTGCCCTTCTTTGTGTCCCCATTTCGCCATCATACGAGCAGCAAACCCGTGAGGGTCCGGTCTAGCAACTGGGTCAGCGCCGTTGCTCTAGATGCCCCCCAAAAAGGATTACCGTTTGGATTCGACTTCGGCCGCCGCGGCAGGAGGATGGTTGGAAGAGCCGCTGGCCAACGCAGACAGCCGGGCGGCAATAGCAGCCGCAGCTTTAGCTCTTGCATCAATGGCGTTGATGGGCGGACCAGGCGGTGGTGGAGGAACGGTTGTAGGAGGAGCAAACGGATTGTAGGCCAAAGTCGGAGGAGACATTGAACGTGGCGGAGGGGGAGGGGGAGCGGCAGCTCTACTGGTCAACGCGGTGCGTCGAAGGTAGGCTTCCTCGCCAGTCTCCGGTCGAGGCGCCTCAACTTCAGTAGGTGGTGGTGGCAGTGGTGCGGCAGCAGGGGCCTGGGATTGAGACATTGCGAGCCTACGAAGATAGGCTTCGTCACCCGTCAGAGTCTTTTCGACTACGACAGGTGTTATCGGGAGAGGCGGCCGAGCAGTTTCGCGACTGTCTTCGTCGTTCCGCGACGGGATATCATCGTATTTCCCTGAGAAGAGTTCAGCACAACAGACAATTACTCCTGCGGCAGAAACGCACCAGCTTTTCGAGGGCGATCGTCGTCGGAGTAGTCGTCCTCGCTCTCTGTATATTCACTGTCGCGACCACGTTTACGTTGCCGTTCTCGTTCCTCAGCCTCCTTGGCTCGTCTATCAATCTTGTCTTTCTGTTTCCAGACTTTGTACTCGTTGTAGTCATTGGGCTTCAAGAGATCATACGGTTCTGAGGGATCCCACACGGCAAATACGGGCGCGTGTTTGTTCTGACAACTCTTGAGCGTCCCGCCGTGAGAGAATAGATGATGAAACACACCTTTCTGCCTTTTCCTTTGCCAGCACCACCCTTCTTTTTCTGATTGCGCCTGAATCCGTTGACATCCTCATCCAGTATCATCGACGGAGGCTTGACTTTTTTGCCCCATCCCGTTGTCTCTGGTTGAGTTTCCTCCGGCTTTGGAATCTCGGCGGGGACTGGGGCCGCAAAGATTACGGCGTTGGAAGAGACGACTGCATTGGAGGGCGCCAACGCGGCCCCGAGCGGCAATCGTGCGGCTGGCTTGGCTTTTGCCTGGTTGCGGCGGATGGGTGCAAAGGCAAGAGCAGCAGACCAGCCTTTTATGCAATAAAGGTTGTTTCAATAAAGCAGATCTCAATATGAAAGACACAGTAGAGGAGGAGTACCGGCTGTGGGTTTTCCGCTGGCCGACGGTTCGGCGGCGGCGGGCACAGTGTCTTGAGTGGGCTCGCCTGGGGCGGGCTCGGCCGTGGTGTTCAGCGGCGGAGACTGGCTCGACGAGGTGGGAGGCGCGGGCGGCGCGGCACCCGACTTGAACTGGATGCCGCCGTAGAGTCCTCCCGCTCGGCTTGACATTGTGGGTTGGTGGTGGTAGCTGCAGGGTGGCTGGAATCCACATCAAGCTTGCCTTACCAATGCCGACTTGCCGTTGCCGTCGGCAGGCTTACGAGGCGAGCTCAGCATTGCCTGCCTCTCCTCTTCGCTCTCTTACGATGAGCAAGACGAGAGTCATATCCACATTCCACAGGGCCTCTTCTGTGGTATCGTCATGTAAATGCCGCCTCACCGACGCCGCTACCGAGCATCTCGTCGTCGCCCATCCTGATAGCGTCCAGGTCTACTCTGTAACGGACGAAGGCCTGGTCTTACAATGCACGACGCGAATTTGGGGCAGAATATTGTCGATAAGGCCGGTGCTCACTGCAGTGCGTCTCAGTCACCCATTGCTGCCGCCAGCTCACTTGGCACATAGTCTACACGGAAATCTAATATCCTTGTCTTGCTTGACCATCCGAATCCCGAGTTGCTCTTCATGGCTCTTCACACCGGGGACTCTCCTTCACTGAAGGTGGCCCAAACCATATCTCTATTCGAATCCGGAGGATTCGTATCAGATTTCTTCTGTGATGTTCTTGTCGACCCAACTGGGCAAATCGGTGTAGTCAGCATGTATCAAGGCAAGGTGAAGATCCTGGAGCTCCAGGACGGACTTTGCAATCAGGAGACAGACGCCCTGTAACTTCTATCTCTTTCAGTTCTGTGCGAGTACCTGACCTCGACTTCATCCAGTTTGCCTGAGATTACAGTTCTGAGTCTCGAGATCATCGCCAACGACACGGAAGGCTATTCCTTCGGGCTCGCAATACTGCATCTCACCCACAAGAAGAACGTTCAGCTATTGGTCCGTGACCTTACTACGGACGACTTGGCGCAGAATCACTCCTTCATCTTCAACCCTACTCTCATCTCTGCTAATACGCTTCCATATCCCTACGAAGAGATACCCAAACTGTCCTTTGCGCCAACCTTCTCCAAGGATCAATCTCCTGGAGCTATCATGGTTGCCGGTGGCCGAAAGATTCTTCTTTATGGTCTCAATTCGCCTGACACGCGTCGCAGGCAAGCTCGGAAGGCGAACAAAGCGGATAAGGAGAAAGGGAAGGGCAAGAGGAACGCTAGCAGTGCCACCGATGTCGATGAACCAAAAGAGAAATATCGCAATCCCTCTGCTTCCGTACAGTGGCCATTTCATACCGTCAGGGCGTAAGAATTGCAGTACCTCCTTAGGCGTGCAAGCACTCACTCTAGTATTGCAGTGTGTCCGGGGTCGGCGAGCCTCCTTCCAAGTGGCTCATCGGCGACACTTTTGGAAGAACTTGTCTGCTCGTTTTGGACGACTCCGTCTTCACTCTGATTGTTCTCGGCGAGGTAATTTCACGGTCTCGTATTCGATGCCTGACCGTTGACTGTACTACTAGACCGCTTCCGCAGAGACATTGACGTACCTCGCCAACCAGGTGTTCTATGTTGGCTCATCTGGCGGTGATTCCAAACTTGTCAGAATTAGCCCTGAACTCGAAGATGCTTGTCCTGTTCCTATTCCAGATGAAGTCGCAACCCTCCAGGAGTCGGACTTGGTCACCGGGAAAAACCCAGAAATACCAGAGGAGAAGGGCCGCGTGGTTACGAGTAGCGGGTCGTACCTGCAAGTGATTCGCACTTTCAAGAATCTCTCTCCTCTTAACGACGCCGTTCTGGTCAACTTGGACAACTCGAGACACGTTAGTGTATTCTCTGCTTCCCCTGCACGGGGCTAACATCACTGTCTGCTTTCCAGAATCAACTCGTCACTTGCTCTGGCCGCGACAATTCTGGGTCCTTGAACGTCATCAGGATGGGCACAGAGTTTGTGGCGAAAGCTTCAATTCCTGGCCTCAGTGACATTGTTTCGGTGTGGTCTCTCCGTACAGTCTTGTCAGCCAAGGAAGACTCCCACATCGTTGTGTCGACTTTCCAGGAAACCTTCGTCTTCAAGATCGAATCGGACTCGGTCGTGGTGCATCAAGGCCAAAACATCATAGAGGGCTTCGTACATGACACTCGTACTTTGTGCGTCTCAAACATCACGGGAAAAGCTGTAGGCAGCGCAGACTACGATAAAAACTCTCCGATGGCTGTACAAGTCACTCCGAAGGGCGTTTACCTCCTCGAATGTGTCCATGGCCAGTACGAGCGGAAAGACGAGTGGGTGCCATCGGCGGTGCCACCCCAACTCCGTCCCGAGATCACCGCCGCCAGCGCCAATGCGTCATCCATCCTACTTGCGCTGTCCAATGGCAAATTGCAGATCCTGAAGTTGGAAAACAAGAGATTGGTGCAGGGGCAGTCAGTATCATCCTATCCAGTCATTTTGCAATCGTCTAATCATTCTTTTCACAGGCTCAGCGCAGTCACCATGGTGCGAAATCGCTCAGAGAAGACGGAACCGCAAGTCTCCATTTTAGACGATCTCCAGGTAGCCACTGACAACATTGAATTTAAAGGCACGGACCGAATGATTACATGGCGGAGTGGCCAAATCGGATATCTTGTGTTACTTGCATACCATTCGATTCCAAGCTCTTCTCGCCTTTCGTCGCCGCCGCCTTCTGGCACACCAACCAGGTAAAGGTGTATAAAACCAAAGGCAACTTTACGTTCTCGTGGGAGACTCCTGTGTTGAAGGCACCCGTAACATCAATTCTCATCACCAGCTTTGGCACTTCGGGAGATAAAGAAGACACATTCTTGCTCGTGGGACTCGCCAACGGAACACTCGCGTTTTTCAAGTGGCCGCGTGCTGCAGGAGGCAATACAGGCGCGCAAAACTCAAGCCCCCCGCGAATAATCGCGATCGGGAACGGCCCCGTGACACTCTCGACGACGACGGTTCGCGATGGACCAACTGCTGTACTTGCTGTCGCCGACAAAGCGGTCATGATCTCCTACCCAGAACGCCGGTTGCGTGTTTCCGCTCTCGCCGTCCAGGTCGGTTTCTCTTTCTCGACGACTTCAGTAGAAGCTGAGATACTCCCAGGATGTCACGACTGCTTGTTCGTTGAACACCAAGGCCTATCCGAATTCAGTTATCCTTGCTACTCCGAAAGGTCTGACAATCGGCTCTGTTGACTCTTTGACGAGTATGCACATTCAATCGGTTAGTATCGCAAAGCTCTTTCCAGGTGTCATCCAACTGAAATGCGTTCGAGATTCCCATGGGCTACAGTGTACCTCAACGGATCGTGCACATTGACTCGCCAGCTGTGTTTGGGGTCGCGTGCAAAATTGTACGCCCCGATAGAGTGGGCTCGGACGATACAGAACAACATTCATTCCGCCTCATGGACGACAACACTTTCAAACGTATGTTCTTCGTCCGCTTTTTGCCTTATTGACCAATTAGGACACAGTTCTGACTCAATGGAATGCTAACCCGGACGAAGTCATTCAGTCCATTGCCACAGTCAAACTGCCGGAAACTGACACCACTGTTTTCGTCGTGGCCACATATACGCTCCAGCTCGAGGATGTTGAGGCTCACGAGGGCCGCATCCTTCTGTTCTCTGTGGAACGATCTTCCATCGCGAAAATGTCGTCCGAAAGTTATCAGTTGACCATGCTCGCGTCTACGGTCATCGATGGCTGCCCGGCTTCATTGACAGTGACAACTGATGGTATGTTGGTAGCAGCGGTCAACGCTTCGGTTCGTGATTGTCGGCTGTCATATTTTACTGTTCTCACTTCTTTCCACAGGTACAGCTGTACTCCATCAATATCTCAAAGAGTCCGGAGCGACCACCTTCGTATTCCCTTCACAAAGTCTCGGAGTACAGCCACTTCTACTCTGTTGCTGCTTTGGCATCCATCGGGCAACGTGTCTTTGCGGCAGACATTTTGCAGTCCGTGTCAGTTCTCGAGATACAGCGCAGCGTGAAACTTGAGTCTCTTGCAAAGGAGTACGCCCCATTATGGCCACATGCAATTGGGGCTTGCGAGAATGGTGACATCCTCGGGGCAAATGTGAGTGTTGTTAATCACGACATTTCATTGACTAGAGCACTATATATCTCAGGATGGCTTCAATCTATTCTCCCATTCGTTGGAGACTACCAATCTGAGACCAACGCTCGCTATGAAAGGCTTTTATCATCTCGGGGATTTTGTTTCCAAGTTCATTCCAGGTTTGTGATAACTATCTCGACGAGGCGATCCTGGGAACTGAACCATGCGATAGGTTCTATGACACCTCCCGATCCCTTGGCACCACTAGAACCTACTCACTTGTTCTTGACAAGCTCTGGATCCATTGGCATCATATCAGATGTCAAGCACGACGACTTTGGTGAACGCTTGGCAGCTCTCCAAGGAGCCATGGAGCCTGTCGTGACAGAGTCTGGAGGTATCAGTCACGCAAAGTAGTAACTCTTACTCTGTCTTCGAGAGGTTCACTGAATTCTAGCCACAGATACCGTGCTCCCCGACGGACAAATCATCAGAGCGTGCAGGAAGCCGCGTATGGATTCCTCGACGGAGATTACATGGAACTATTGACTTCCCTTCGTGAAGATGCGCCTCAGGAAGTGAACGCGTTACTCGCTAATATTGAACTCTCCTCTGAAGAGCTTGGTGCGACTCTCGAGGCGCTTCAGAACGTACACACGTAAAACAATGTAAAATGTAGATTTGATTCACATATATCATTTTGGATGTTCTTGTATTTTTACGCAACCAAGATCGGCTATTATTAGAACTCTCGTTTGTTCTGTTTCCTACCAGCAGTCGCCTTTAAATTCTCGGCGTTTCCTACAGCGCGTCGGCACCCAACCCAGGCCCTACTAGAGGTGGCGAGGACAATCCACTCGGATCGCGTGCCGGGCAGTATGGGGCTACTGAGTTCTGTTCACTGCCACAGATCGGTCATGAGCGGGCTAGCACTGGTGCACACCTCACATTGTCCTGGCTCTCCATAGCTCTCTGCTCAGTTCAAATTCAACCGGACCATCGCGTGGATGATCTTCTCGCCTGCTATGGTGTGGAACACCTTCTCCATGGCGGCGACCCATCTGAGTCTCATCGCACCGCGGCGCACGAAGCTGTCCGATGCAGTTCAATTGAGCGCTCAGCGAATATCGCGTTACTTATCTATGTCAGCTCTGGTCTAGTTCTGTCGGATCTGTCCTCGTGGCTATGGATCTCAGGATCTGGGCATCATTATTGGACTGCTTTTTCTTTCTCTTGACCCGAGTCGTCTTCACGGAGACTTGGTCCTTGGCAACCTAAGTGGGCCTCGACGAAACATATCCACCGTACCTGGAAGGATGGTCTCTCACCAGTGATAACCAATGATAGCCTGGTTCATTTCAGACTACCACCGCCTGATCACCGCGTACACCACCTACCCTCACATGGCTCTTCACACGCTGAATCCGACTCGGCCTGAACAATCTTGGCAAAGATCCAGGGTCCAATTCATGCAGCCCTATGCAGCCCCTGCCAAGCCCTCGAAAGATCGAAGAACAGCGACTGAACAGCGAAGAACTCGATCGGCACCTGTCGGCGCCAGAGAAGCGGTAGTTGATGAAGGTGCTAGGAACCATGTGAGAAGCTGGCGCGGCAGCATGTCTCCATGTGCTTTCCTCTGTTATCTTTGAATGGAGCCTGAATGGAGCACCAAGGAAGACGAGTTGTTTGGTATAAGTATTATTTTCAGTACAGTTCTGATTTTGCGGCTTTCCCACCTGAAGCGCGACGCCTATCACGATGGCCTCTCCAGCGTCCCCAGCCTACGACACCGAGAAAAGTGCGAAGGCAGCTGACGGCGTGACTGTTGCTAGCGAGAAGCATGACAGCGAGCTCGAGTTGGAATACGACGAGAACAGCATCGTTGAAGGTTCCGAAGGGGTCACTCACAAGGAATTCGAGACTTTGAGAAAAGTTTCGGACAAGATAAACTGGTCGTCTTGGTTGGTTATTATCGTCGAATTTTCTGAAAGGTGCGCTCCGCTACTCACTACGCTCGTCCTTGAGAGCTCACGGTTCATAGATGGTCTTACTATGGGACGATCAACGTTCTCAATAACGTTTGTCAAGCTTCTTGCTGCTGACTGAAGAATCTAAACCTCCTCCTCAGTATGTTCGAGCGCCGTTGCCTCCTGGTTCGCGTGATGGATCAGTACCTGCGTCGAATCGAGCAAACGGTATTGTAAGTGACCTCTAGCGAAGTTGTCGAGCGAATGTGCTCATAGACATCTTCCAGGCTGGCGCTCTTGGGAAGGGGCAGCAGAGGTCTTTCACTGTGCGAACGGTTCGTCGTCTCTGTTTCACATATAATGTAATCCTCACAGTGCGCCTAGTTCAACAGCTTCTGGTTCTATGTTACCCCATGGATTGGAGGAATCGTTGCAGACTGCTACCTGGGTCGTTACAACACGATCATGCTGTTTTCCCTTGTCTGCCTGTACGTCGTTTTTCGTACCATGTGTGTATCACACCATATACTGACTTATCAAGTGCCGGTCACATTATTCTTGTTGGCTCGGCCACTCCTGCGTCGATTGCCCACCCCGACCAGGCTTACGGTTTGCTGTTCCTAGCAGTCGTTGTAATGGGTATTGGAGGAGGAGCTATCAAGGAAAGTCTCATGTCACAGCAACAATACGCATTATGCTAACCTGCGTGTTTAGGCCAACGTCAGTCCCATGATTGCCGAGCAATACACCGGAAAGTTGCGCAAGACTGTATTGCCCTCTGGCGAAGAGGTCCTGATCTCGCCCGATGTGACTATCCAGAGGATATACAACTGGTCTGTCAAAAGAAACGGGATGAACACTTTGAGAAAGTTGACCGTCGTATAGGTTCTACGCAGCGATCAACTGGGGCTCTACAGGTGCCATCTCGGCGTCGTTCTTGGCCAGAGACCACGGTTACTGGGCGGCGTTCCTCGTTCCCACTTGTCTCTTTGTCTTGGTTCCCATCGTCCTCGCTGCAGGAAGGAAGAAATATGTCATCACACCTCCTCGTGGCTCGATCCTGTTGGAGGTTTGTGGCCAGTGTTATCTGCATCTGAATTTGTCTTGACCATTCAATAGACTCTACGGGTTATCAAGATGTGCGTCGGTGACAAAATCACACTGAACCCGTCCCGGACATTAAAGAACCTCCGCGCACCGGGTTTCTGGGATGTTGCCAGGCCGAGTATGTGATTCCCTGCTGCATGAGCCCTTTGTCTGATTCTGTCAGGCTCTTATAAGGACGGGCAACTCCCCAAGAGGAGTAAGCATTCATAGCTTGAGATCATTTCTGTTTGCTTACTGCGAGCTACCTCTAGTCACTTGGGATGACCAATTCGTCGGCGAAGTTGTGCGCACGCTGAAAGCCTGTCAAGTGTTTATGGCCATGCCGTTCTTCTACTTGTGTTACTCTCAAATCGATGGTAACTTGGGAACGGTAGCTGCTGGTATGAAACTCAACGTAAGCTGTCCCTTCTTCCTCCATCGTGGGCAGACGTTGATTGAGATACGTTATGTAGGGAACACCCAACGTGCGTTCAGAATACTTTTACCTTCTCATAAGAATTCAAGGTCTGATTTTTGGACGACATAGGATCTCATTCAGTTAGTCACCGCCCAGTTCAAAGTCTAACCTTCGCTCTAACCTATCGCACCCAGAAACTTGAACCCGATTGTCATTATTATAATCATCCCTATCATGGATTTCCTCGTCTACCCTGCGTTGCGCAAGAGAGGCATTAACTTCACCCCCATCAAGCGGATAACATTGGGATTCTTCATTGCAGGACTCGGTCAGTCAGAGAATGTCTGCATGGAGACATCATCGCTGATTTGCATACCCAGCCATGCTGTACGCCGCCATCTTGCAGAAGTTCATCTACGAGAAGTCTCCTTGCCACGATAATTTGCCATCGGAGTGTGTTGACGAAGACGGAAACCCCAACCCCGCGCCTATCAATGTTTGGTGAGCATGTTTCTGCTGTGGCGTTCTTGTTAGTCTGAATATATGTAGGGTTGTCGCTGGTCCCTATATCCTTGTCGGATTCGCCGAGTAAGATTGGTTTTGTCTTGTTATCCTCATTCCTCGTAGCTGATGCGCGGCCTTCGTTGAGGATCTTTACTACCCTTGTAGTAAACGAGTATGCCTTCACCAAATCTCCCAAGCGCATGAAGTCAACCGTCATGGCGTTCTCTCTCTTCATGAGTGTAAGTCGATTATCGTCGCCACACATAACCAGAGACTGACCCTCGACCAGGCCATTTCTTCTGCCATCAACTTCGCCTTGACTGCTGTGAACACCGAAGATGTATGTCACATTCATAGCGATGATCGAACTTGTTTGACATGTTACACTCCAGAAATTCACCTGGCTCTTCGGGTCGTTCGCTATCGTTGCATGGGTTGTTGGAGGAATATTCTACGTCTGGTTCCGCGACTTGGACAAGGAGGAAGCCGACCTGAATGTCGTCGGAAGGGGTGCACGCCAGGGTTTCGCAAACGAGACCGCCGATGTCACCACAGAAGTTCATCACCACGGCGAGGAGAAGTTGGGCAAAGCTGCCTATGTGTAATGTCCGAGAGGAGGCTTATTACTATGACTCTATTATGATAATATCTTGGTGTGCACGCAGTTGTAGAATTCGGTGTATCGTGAATATCACATTTCATTCAATCTATTATCCCGAGCATAGATCACCAGTTCAATGTTAAAAACGGTGGATATAGATAGTCCTTCAGCCTGCGGACAGCAAGCGCCCTAAATCTTGGGGACGCGCAGTGTTTTACTGACCATGGCGGAGGCCCACAAGCCAAAGATCGCACTGACGACATGAAGTTCCCCACGCCCTCCGTCATCCCCCCACAGAGTGATAGTCCCCAAAGGAATGCCCTGCTGTCCTTCTATCCAGCCTTGCTTGGCCCAGTATGCAAGCGTTCCGACGAGAACAAGAGAGGAAGGAATGGGCAGGCCTTCGAAATATTTGGCCTTGCCGCCATCGTCTTTGGGCACAAGAGCGACAGTTGCGTTGAAGCGCGCAAGTCGGGCGAGGCCGCAACATATAAAGACCGTGAGCATGACAGTGTCGAGGTAGGTCCTGAGGCCAACAACGAAGGCAAGAAGAGCTGGAGCTACGCCAAATGAAATCTACGATGAGTCGAAGGTTAGAATGTGTTGTTCGTCCGATAACAACACCTACTAGGTCAGCCAGACTGTCCAGCTCCTGTCCGAGCATACTGCTGGACTTTCTCCACCGCGCGACCTTGCCGTCAAGAAAGTCGAACATGAGACCAGCAAGGGGGAACCCTAGCGCCATGGTCAGGTAGTCGGGATCGTTCGAAATGAGGTAGCGGGCGGAGGAGAAAATTGAGAAGGATCCACAGACGCCGTTCATAATGGTGACAAGATCTGCCAGCCGAAAATTCCTGCAAGAAAAGGTGTGAGAGGAGGTGACGGCGGCGGGTAATTGGGGGCTTACCTGACGAGCGAGAAATGGCCCTCTGAGTCCTGGTACTGCTGCAAAGCAACTGCTTTTTGTTCGTCCATGTCGTTAGATTTCGTGACCGACGAAGTTTTTCTTTGGCTCATGACGGGAGGAGGAATGTCAGAGTATGTCGATGATGACGGTCACTGGGCAAGCCAGTATGATGGCACCAAACACGTGGCTACGCAGGTCTCCCGGAGTTCAAACCGATAGATACACTACATACTCGTACATCCTACAAAGAATCAGATAGTTTACACGTCCGTATCTCCCTACTAGCCGTCCACCTCCATCGCCTCACTCTTTGTCTCCTTCGCCTTGTCCAACTCGATACTTCGCATGGCATATTGATTGGGATGAGTGACCGACTCGCCACTTCCTACGCCCTCACCCTTCTTCACCCCACATCCAGCGTGTGTTATTTCGAACACGCGCGTACATGCGACGTGATAATGCATCCCCTTGATATTGTGCATAACTTCTGGTAGATCCGAATGTTGAAGGCCCAGGTGTGAATAGTTTGACACAAGGCTGGTTTGCAGATTCTCGGGTGTGAGCAAACGATACGGACATCCGTATTCCGTGCTGCCCGTCAAGAGCTGCATGCACCTACAAAAAGTCCTTCAGAGCAAGGGCAGATAATAGATAAGCTGCACTCACGTTTTTGCGGGATAGTCAGCGCGTTTCCCTTCTTTACCATATGAATGACGGATGTTGTACGCATATTCCTTGTTGAACTTGTCCTCGGTGACCTTGCCGCCATTGAAGGACTTTCTCCAGAAGATAAGTGCCTCCTCCATGCTGACACCCAGTCTCTGTCAGAATTATTAGCCCCGTCCCGACCAATCGGCCAATTGAACAAGGCATACCTTGAGGAAAAGCCCATAGTCAAGACGACCAAAGTGCTTGAGATGGTGATCGCGGGTCAATTGGTTGTGCATATTCCGCATGCAAAGTGGGAAGTGACGTTTAGCGTAACCGTCAATCATGTCTGCAGTTATCTTGTCGCCATTCGCCTCCGAGTCAGATCCGCCCCAGTCCGAAGAAACACCAGCGAGGAAGCCTTGTGAAAGATTGTCGAGGACGGGAAGCAATCGCGTGTCTTCATCCAGCCTTGGGAGAGATCTGGCGGTAAGCTATCAAGCTTAGTAAACTGTGCGTCCAAGTCGAGAAAGGTGTACATACAATCAAGTCCTTCTCCAAGAGGGACTCAAACTCTCGGAAGACGATACTGGATTGTTCTTTGACCGGAACATAGGCCCATCCCCGCTTGAGAAAGACCTTACGCTTATCAACAAGGTCGGGAACACGCGTCCATTTGACCTGTTTCTTTATCAGCATCAGTTCCATCTCAATGCATGAGGGCGTACTTTGTAGTAGTTTTCGACTTTGAAGGCATTGATCTTCTCTGTCTCAGTTTTGAAGCCTTGGGAGGCAGCCAACAATTCCCTCTCATATTGTGCTTTCTCAGACGCGGATACCTGATAGTCTTCAATAAAGCTGTTGGTATGGAGTGTAGGGCTACGCACTGCTATCCACTTAAAATCCCGAGTGCCCAAGAAAGCCTTCCTTTCATTCGAATCGTCGGTCTCATAGCGTACCCGAAAGAGGGTTGACTCGGCTTTGATGAATCGGCGTCGCAAGTCCTCTCTGTCAATGCGTGAGATATAATCGTAATCGTAGATGCGAAGAGATGGGACGCACGAGCGACAAAAGGCAAGTCTCAGCACAAAGTGGCCCAAGTGATCCTTTCGTCTTTCCGCATCTCTGTCAACGCCAGCTGCCGATGTCGCGTGCAAGGGGAGGTATTTCAGGCATTGGGCGCTGGTAACGGTCTTGGTCTCCTCCCACGATCTCCCTCGAGCCGCCGAGGACTCAATCTCGGCCAGTATACGTAGTCGGTCAAGAGCACATCGTTCAAACTCCTCAAGGCTAACGTCGAAAAGCGGTGGTTTGTCGTAGCTTTGGGTCAGTTTAACGCGTGTTCATTTGCTCATCAACGACGACGCGACTCACAAATTAAGTCGAGTTGGATATTCAAGATGAATGTCGGCAGATTTGCTGTTGTAAGCAAAGGGTTTGCTCTCTGCCTGTGCGCTCGCTTTGAACATCGATGATGATGGTTCGTAAAGAAATGTCACAAACGCGAACCGTAACAGACCGTAACATCGCGTCCGTCACCGTAGCGTTCGCTCATCAACCTTCTCAGGCATGTAACTTACAGATGATCTACTGATTCTATAGAACCCATGCAATAAGGATACATACACATAGCATACATATACTACTTTACAAATAGACAGCATGTTGATAGTTCACCGCTTCCGTGGTCTCATCTTTGGCCTGTCCTCCGGCGGCTCCTGCTTCAACTCGAACGTCACCCCCGGACGCCGAACCTTAAGCTTCCCATTCCCTGCATTGCCTTGATCTCTCCACTCCCGCGTCGCAACGGCGGGATCGCGTGTAGGCGGTGGCGGGGCCGCATTGGAGCTGAGCACCGACGCCGTAGGTGACCCAACGACGGTGTTGTTCTGGGAGCACTTGAGTAACATGCGCCGAATAAAAGGAAAAGAGAAAGACTTACAGCTGTACCGCTGACAGCCTCAAAAGAAGCACCCGATACAGTCCGATGTCGCTTGGAGGACAAGTATCGAAACGGACTGAAAGCCGACGAATGTGAGAGATTCTGAACGAGGAGCGTCTCCTGTGATTGTGCGGGAGCGGGCACATGTATGGGTGGTGGCACTTGAGTTCTCGACGATAAGGGTTTCCGAGCGCTGGTACGTTCATCCTTGTGAGCAGCAGACGTGGAAGCGGGTGCAGGCGTTGATGGAGGCGCAGGAGTGGGAGCAGATACAACCTTCGAACGGAATATCCTGAAAATTCCCTTCTTCTTCGACTCCTGGCTTTGTGAGCCGACAGACCCAGAGATCGAAGTCCGAGAAGGCACCTTTTTGAGGACTGAAGGAGCCAATGAAGACGGAGTCCTCATTATCGAGTCATGGGACGAAGAGCGCGCCATCGGAGGTTCGAGATAAGACGGAGAGGATTTGGTCTGGGTGGACGAATTGGAAGGACGTGTAGCTGCAATGGAAGACGGTATCGTTGGTACAAGGGTATTTGGAGATATTGATACAGTATTCTGTGGTTGGACTTGCGACGGTGTAGTGTACGGCGTAGTAGGTGGACGGTGGACAGCTTGTGATGGTGTTGGTGGTGGTACATTGGGATTGGAAGCAGAAGTCGTGCGGGTGGCGTGAGAGTCATAAGCAGAGATCGAAGGTCTAGTTGGGGGGATCGGTGTTGAGGGTATGGGTAGAGCAGGAGTCCGCTGGCGACTTGAGTCAACTGCAGGAGTCGCGGCACCCGTGCGGTGGTTGTATAAAGAAGCGCTGTTGTTGTCTGGTCGTGCTGCACTGGAGGACCCAGAAGCAGCTGCCGCCGATGCTGAATTGTACATCCGTGAGTCAACCATTGGCTGAGGTGCCGCCACAGTCTGTGCCACAGGCCAGCCCCTGGACCCTTCAGGCTGCGAGTCTGTCCGTTTCGCATTTGGGTACTGGCCACTATCTGTAGGAACGACGGTGGCACTTTGCGATTGCTGTCGAACATCATAATCCCATGGCTGCGAACCAGTCCTTTCGATGGCGGTCGAAAACTTCGTGTTGTTAGTCGGGGACGTGAGCAACTCAGTGAGTATTGGATGCCTGTACGGCTTCGGGGTGGACATATCCCGAGGAGGAACAACCGGAGTCGGCTGTACCGCGTATGGCGGTTCCCATCTGGGATCCGAAGGTGGAGGAGCAGACTGACTCGGTACAGGTGTGGCCGTACTAGCAGATACAGTTCGACCCGCATAGTCCCTAGGAGGCTGGTTCGGCAAAGGGATGGGCGTCGGAGGCGGATGCGGGGCATGAGAAACGCTAGCTTGGTATCTATCCGTCTCATCCGGCCGTGTAGACTGTGCAGCCTTCAATGAAGTGCTGCTATCGGCCCTTGGTCGATCTGACGGGACATTGGAGATTGGAACGGGAAGCGGTGTCGCAGCACCTGTCCTAGGCGGAGGGAAGGGTGTACGAGGGGCGCCCTGCGCATTGGAAAGTCTATCTCGCTGTTGATCCAGGAAGGCAGCGCGGTGAATGGTATTGGGATCCGCTGGCGGAGGCAGATTGTGAAACCCTGCCGATGTTGAAGGCCGCTGGAGACTGGCGCCAGCTGCCGCGTGAGATGGGAAGGGATATGAAGTGCCCGCAGGTGGCGGAGCTTGCGTCGCAGTCCTGGCTGAGTCGTCCCGTCGAAAGGCCATGGAGGTTGAAGAGCGAGGTATCGACGCCCCAGCAGCATAAGTGGGTGTCCGTGCTGAAATATCTTGATTCACCTGGAGAGGCGCAAACGCGCTTCGGACCTCATATGTATTCTCAGGTGGAGTAAAAGCAGGTGGTGCAACGGCCTGAGATGGATGAGATTCGATGGTTTTAGACGATGAGTAAGGAAACATACAACAGTATTATGCTCTGAGGCTCGTGTCTTACTCTCTGGACTGCTGTTGTGACCACTATTAGTTGCATGATCCCGCTTCGGCGGTGATGATTTCGAAGTGTGTTGAGTGGTCGAAGGTTGAGGGGTCATTTGGCTGGGGAGTTGCGTTGGTGGTGTGGTCTCGATCGGTGCCATGACTCCGTATTCATAGTTGATCTGTTTTGAGTGTTGGAAAATACGACACTACGGTTAGCCAAATTACTCACCTTCTCCTGTAGTGAACGTTTGCCTGGTGATGATTTAGTGATAACGGGAGAGTCGCGAGTGGCAACAGTCTGCGGAGGAATGCTAAGTCCCAATCCAGTCTGTACAGTCGAACCTGTGACAGGTGGGAGAGCTGAAGAAGAATGGGAGAAGGACACCGAAGGTGCCTCCTTGGACGAGACTTGGTACCTGTCATGGCGATGGGATTGAGATTCTAATGACGAGTTATCCTCCCGGCGTGGAGTGATTTCGTGACTACTGGTAGAGCTGTTCGTCACCGGTACTGCAAATTTCTCAATGTTGCCTGGCGTCCCGATGACCTGTCGGGGATCGGGGCGGTAGTTCTGCTCATGCAATCAGTATTGTAAGCCAGAAAGGTAGTTGAGTTCTCACGGAGGGGGTAACAAACTCTGAAGAGCGAGGGACCGACGTGGAATGGGTGTAGTCTGGCCCAGGGCGGAGACGCTACGGTAAGAAATCAGGCCTTGTCCAGGTGGAAAGCAGAAGATGGCAGGTACCTGCTTTTCTTTCTTGCTCTTCCCAGAATCACTATCGACCATGACGATTTGATAGTCAATTCCGGGCCCCTGAACATTTGCGAGGAAGGGGGACGTGAGCGGACGGATTGGGGCTTCATAAGACGACGAAGAAGGTGCAATAGCGACAGGATAGAGCTTCGATTCCTACAAATGAAGTTCAATAAATGATTGATCTTGCCGGCAAGAGAGAAAACATACTCTGGGCGTATATTCTTCAGTTCGATGCCTCCGATGTCGAGACGACGCCTCAACCTTAGGCTTGGCGGCACTGTCAGAGCTTTCGCCCTCGTCGTGTGACCGAGAAAGGACTGGCACGCCTCTCAGTTTGCCATCGCGGACGTCCTTGGAGGAGGACGGGAGCCTCTCCCGCGTCTCCGCATGTCTCGACTCCCGTTCCGGATGTCGACTGCTTGAGCGAGCGGAGCGTTCCGCTTTACGATGATCACTGTCGCGTCGATCGCGATCCGCGTCGTGTCTGGTGACGGCGTCAGAGGGAACTCTCCTTTCGCGCGGCTCGTCCCGGTGACGCTCCCGTTCCTCTGCGCGTCTGCTTCTCCTCTCAGCGTCCGACTCCTCTCTACGTGCCTCCCGCTCCCGCTCTCTTTCCTCCCTAGTCCGAACTTTAGCCTTCTCAACGTCAGAGTCATCCCTCCGTCGCTCCTTCTCTCTTTCCCTGTCCCTCTCCCTGTCCCGTTCCTCCTTGGTCCTGCTCCGACTCTTCTCCTTTTCAGTCCTGTGCGTTGGCCGGATAGAGTCGCTGTCTTTATGACTGCGATGGGTCTTCGCCACAGGAACAATGAATTGAGGAAGCTCGGGCAGAACCATCTTCTCCCTGTCCTTCTCCCTCGCTTTCTTGGGCGGCTCTGGTTGCCATATAAGAGGATTCATGGCAGATGTAGAAGGGTCTGTTCGACTGCGAGAATGTCCATTTCGGTCTTTCTGGGGTTTGGAGGTGGATGGTGGGTTGTCGTCGGATGGGGGTGGGATCCAGAAATCGGGCTGCGTCGTGTTCGGGATGGTTCGACTGCGATTGTGGGTATGTCGCAATGGCTTGGATGGAGGAAGGGAGGCGTATTGGGCGGCAGGGACGGGGGTCGGTGCGATAGAATGGGACCGGGGCTGCTGACTCGACTCATACTGGGCACCGAAACTTGGGGGAGGATGACTGTAGGAAGTGGAGGCTGTTGGCGCAGACTGGAACTGTGCGGGGGCCGAGCTCGAATGTTTCGGAGGCTTGTGCGAGTGCGAAGACGTCGCGACAGGCGTCACTGTGCTCGGTCCGGCGGCCGGAGTCGCGGAATGGCTCTTGTGCAGCTTGGTGGACGATGGCGGCGGTGCTGGGTGGCTTGGCTGAGCAGCAGTGCGTCGGGACGATCCGTTCGCATCACCCGCGGCCTTGGGCCTGACCTCCACATGCTCAGACGCCCGGGAAACCTTGTTTCGGGGTGGCTCTGCGTTGGGCTGGGACGCGGGAATCCAGATTTTGTATTGGTTGGCTTTGGGGGCTGGCGCAGATTCCGCGGGTTTCTCTACTTTGCGGGTTTGAAAGAAGCTCTTCATGCAGCGGTGGCACTGGAAATTGGACCGCCCGCTTCGGTCCTAGGGAAAGAGAAAGGCCCCGGCGACAAAGATGGAAAGACAGGCAAAAGAGAGCGGAGGGCATGAGGCAAACTGATGTGAAACCCATTTAGGCGACGTCTGCTCATCAGCACAATTTTCGGGCGCGGGCAGTTGAGCGCTGTCGAGCGGGTCTCTTCAGTGCAGCTGTACAAAGAAAGGCGGTTCAGAGTGTTCTCATGACACAGATTATGTAGGGTACAGGCGTAAGTATGAGTATAATAATGCATGTACGACATTGCGCAGACGACCAAGATGGCGGGATACCGTCAGAAACAGCATCAGGATCAAGGTCTGTCAGCGCAACGACTATGCCAGACACCGCCATAACGATAACCATCTAGTCAACGAGGACTATCAGGCATCACCAGACCGAGCCCAAAACGAGCCGGAATGTAATATGAACAGTGAAGGGCCCGCTCTACCATGGTTTTGACTCATTATCGACAGTAGACAGCGGAAAAGCTGTTGAGGATTCGCAGGCGAATCTTCCCGTCGAGACAATTTAAGGACCGTGGTTGAGAGAAACAAAAAAGGCGATCAGAGGCATTTTATACTCTCTCGATCGGCCTCGGCATCTTCCGCGGCCGCCAAGAATTCGTGTCTCTTCCTTCTACTGAGCCACTATTGGCCGCCCTATGGCGTCTAGGCCGCTCTGTCCTGTGCGGGATACTGACTGCTCTACGGTCGGGACCCTTACATACAAGTGGGCGCGCTTCTCACAGCGAACCCTTGCTCGCGACACGACATATGGTATCTAGCCTCGTCTAGGCCAGGGCCCTTCCTAAATTTTGCCTTCAAAAAGGATGCACACCGCCTTCTGCATCTCCAAATTCCCCCATACACTCACTCGAGGCTGACCTCCCTAACGACACTCTTTAACTTGACTTTGCTCTCCTTCGACACAACTGCTGGTGACTTCAGTAATGATGTACACCTTCACGCCGCTTGCCTTAGCGCTAGCTGTTGCGGCTCCCTCATGGGCACAGAAAGCTGGCACGTTCACCAACATAGGCGACTCGCAGATCAGCGCAATGATGGTAGGAGCTTCCCTCGCCGCTCGTGGGACATACATACTCATGACCGCCCAAGATGTTCCTCGGCAATGCTGAGATGGTCTACATCATGGACAAAGCAGAGGGCAACGCCGCCCAAATTGACGGGCACCCTGCCTGGGGAGCAGTAATGTGGGTTTACTCTTTTTTGTTCAGCCACGCGTTCTCTGAACTCTCGTCGTAGGGATCTTTCAACACACGACGTTGCTCTCCAGGACATTCGTACCAATGTCTTCTGTGCCTCTGGGATGCACCTCCCCAATGGCTCATTTGCCACGTTCGGTGGTAACGGTGCTGTCACTGTCGGTGGCTCACTTGGCTCAGAGCTAAATGATGGCGGGTTTTCGGCTTCCTACGACGATACCTACATGGATTACGACGGCACCAAAGCTATTCGAGTCCTCAACCCTTGTCCCGCAGGCTCTGACTTCACGTCTTCTGAGTGTGGCTGGTACGATGACCCGTCCGTGTTGTCCATGCAAAAGCAGCGCTGGTACTCGACGGCCGAACCCTTGGGCACCGGACAAATCGTCCTGATTGGCGGTTTTGTGCAGGGCGGTTATGTGAACCGCAACTACCCCAATGTGGATCCCGAATTCGAAGGTGGTGCTGCAGACTGCACCTACGAGTTCTACCCTAATCCTGATAACGCCTCCGCCATCACGATGCAATTCATGATTGATACTTCTGGTCTCAACTCGTATGCTCATACGTACCTCATGCCGTCAGGCTTGATGTTTGTCCAGGCCAACCTGTCTACCAGTATGTTCCTCCTTTCTTCGTTCCCCGTCCTTTCTAATACTGATTTTTAGTGCTCTGGGATCCTGCCACAAATACCGAGACACGCCTTCCCGACATGCCAGGCGGTATTGCGCGTGTTTACCCCGCCTCTGGTGGCGTCGCGATGCTTCCCTTGACGCCCGAAAACAACTACACACCAACCGTCATCTTCTGTGGTGGCACTGATATGCCGGACTACGCGTGGGGAAACTATTCCTGGCCCTACATAGACACGTTCTACTATCCCGCATCTAAGGATTGCCAGCGCATCACTCCCGAGCCTCAGGACGGATCGTCGCCAGCGTACGAACAGGACGACGACATGCTCGAAGGTCGTACGATGGGCCAGTTCATCATTCTGCCCGACGGGAAGCTCTTGATGGTCAACGGTGGTCAGAATGGCACTGCCGGATACTCTGAGAAGACTCTCCTCACCCAATCGTATGGCGATATGCCGTACGGAATGTCGCTCGCTTCTGAACCGGCCTTCACTCCAGCCATTTATGATCCTAATGCCGAGTCGGGTAGCCGCTGGTCCAACGCCGGATTAGACGCGTCCTCAATTCCACGTCTGTACCATTCGTCGGCGCTTCTCCTCCCGGATGCCTCTGTCCTCATTGCCGGCTCCAACCCCAACGTTGATGTGAATCTGACGACGATGTACCCCACCACGTATGCCATGGAGGTGTTCTACCCCCCTTACTACTCGGCCTCCGTCCGCCCCACGTTCACCGGTGCACCCGACACTCTGTCGTACGGCGGTGAATACTTCAACCTTACGATCTCTGCGGACTCGTACAGTGGCAATTCCAACGATGCCGCTGGGAACTCGACGTGTGTCGTCGTGAGACCCGGCTGGACGACGCATGGGTTGAACATGGGCCAGAAGTTCCTGCAGCTGAACAGCACCTTTACCGTCAACGACGATGGTAGCATTGTCCTTCACTGCGCTCAGATGCCGCCCAATGCCAACATCTTCCAGCCTGGTCCGGCGCTTCTCTTCGTGAACGTCAACGGCATTCCGAGTAATGGGACCCATCTTATTGTCGGTAGCGGAAACATCGAGACGCAACCTACTTCCGATGTGGCTGAATTGCCCGTCTCTGTCCTGTCTACTGGTGCCTCTGGGTCCGGTTCTGGTAACGGTTTGTCTACTAGTGGTAGCAGCAACCATACGGACGATGGTAACTCGTCGACATCAACCAAGGCCGTCGGTCTAGGTGGACTCTTGGGAGCTCTGTTGATTCTTGCTTCAATCAGTGAGTATTTCGCTCTTTGGTCATGATGATATTCATACATTGTGCTGATTCCCATTTTAACAGGTGCATGATCGAGTGAAAGCAAATCACCGAACATCTGAATTATGACCTTTGGAAGTAGGTACTTGTATCATAGTGCCATGGACGTTAGTGATTGGCTTGAGGTCGATCTTGAATTGGGACCATTAGCTTTGTCCGTAACATACCATACGTACCAAGCTCACACTCTTTGGACTAATCTGTAGTACTGTAGACATCCATCCCGGTATTGATGCAACGATTCAGTACTCATAAATAGTCGTCGTCTTGACGTATATAATGAAGACATTGTTCTCTGTTTGCTTTCTTGAAGTTTGCTCGACCTGTGAAGCTTCAAGCTACAACACGGAACTTTGAATCGTTTGTGGATTACCATCGAGTTAGTTTTACCAGGAAGTCGCACAGCTGTTTCGGCACCGCCTTTCATTCAATTTAGTAGTGACGACTGTTGCTCATCTGGATCCAGTCGGAATCTATCAGATAGAGAGCAGAAGCTTCTCTCCATTGCACTGGACGCCTCATCTACTGGCGACAAGGCCTTTGTAATACCAACAGAATGAATAATTATCAAGTTCGTCGTCGGTGGCGCGCTCTGACGCGCAGACCGGAGTATGCCGAAGCCGGCATTTGTCAGCCGTGACAAACGCTTCCAGGCATCGAGTCCACCCAAGGCTACGCATCTCCCCCACTCTACCCATTTCTTTCTTTCCGCCCTTTCGCCAGGCCCTTTCCTTATCCCAACGCCTGGCTGTTTTCACGATATTACCTCCACCCGGCGCATGGTGAGCTGCATTGCTCGCTCATATCACCCATCTAAGCCTCGTCCGAATCCCAGAACGACAACAGCATGGATGTTTTAGATGAGAAGTCCAATGGAGGCCCCTCAATGCCGGTCATGGAGATAAACGATGTCGTCTCCGTCCGCGACGGTGCGTATCCGTCTTTGGCGCCTGTTCGTGCGTATCTGACTTGTGGCGAATTGATAGAGGAAGCATTCGCCGCAAAGCACCTGCCCGACATGGGCTACGACGTTAAGGATTTCAAGGTCTTCAACTGGAAACTGGCAAGCTGGAAGAAACTCGACAAGAAGCTGACGAGTCCGGACTTCGAGTGTGGCGGTCACAAGTGGTGCGTCATTTGGTCCTAGTGCTGCCTTGTTCTCTTGCTCAACCCGTGCTCGCTTCAGGCGCATATTACTCTTTCCCTTCGGCAACTCTAACGCACCGCCAAATGACACCGTGTCCGTCTACCTCGACTATGCCGAACCCAAGAAGGCCCCCGAAGGCTGGCACGCTTGTGCCCAGTTCGCACTCGTCATTTCGAATATACACGATCCCACCGTCTTCACCGTCAGCCGTGTGTATCTCCGGCTTCTTCCTTGCATACCCGTACTCACGGCCCGTAGACGCCCATCACCGGTTCATCGCTGAGGAGTGCGATTGGGGCTTCACCCGGTTCGCAGAACTGAAAAAGCTCTTCTCAAAACAGGAAGGGCATGCACGACCCACCATCGAGGACGATGCTGCCGATATTTCAGTGTTTGTACGCGTTCTCGAAGACCCGACCGGCGTTTTATGGCATAACTTTGTCAAGTGAGCAAACCCTTCATCTGATCTCGGACCTGCCTGATGGTGTTGTAGCTACGATTCCAAGAAGGAGACGGGCTTCGTTGGACTCAAAAACCAGGGCGCAACATGTTACATGAACTCCCTTCTCCAATCCCTGTTCTGCACTCGATATTTCCGCAAGGTACGTTCTTCTGCTCAGCCGATATGACGTTATTGAATGATCTCCTCCACAGGCTGTCTACCAGATACCAACGGAAGACGACCACCCGACGGAGAGCTTCGCTTTAGCCCTCCAAAGGGTCTTCTATCACCTGCAGACATCAGATCACCCTGTTGGCAAGTGATATCCGCCTCTAAACCTTCGCGAATTAACTGTCTATCCAGGAACGACCGAACTTACAAAGTCTTTCGGTTGGAAATCTCTTGACTCTTTCCTCCAACACGATGTACAAGAGTTCAACCGAGTCCTACAAGACAAACTGGAGTTCAAGATGAAGGTAAGCATTACGATTCCACTTGATTGTTCTTCTCTGCTGATAAAGCTCGCAGGGCACTTTAGCAGAAGGCGCCATTGCCAAGCTATTCGTTGGGAAGATGAAGAGCTTCATCAAGTGTGTCAACGTTGATTTTGAGTCGTCCCGGAGCGAGGAGTTCAATGGTGAGTGCGCGGTCGTTGCCTGTGATGCAGTGTTGACACATCGTATTACAGACATTCAACTCAACGTCAAGGGTATGAAGAATCTGCACGATTCCTTCAAGGATTACGTCGCTGTCGAAACCCTAGAGGGCGAGAACAAGTATCAGGCGGAAGGTCTAGGCCTACAAGACGCCAAGAAGGGTATCATATTCGAATCCTTCCCTCCCGTGCTGCACCTACAGCTCAAGCGTTTCGAGTACGATGTCAACCGCGACGCCATGGTCAAGATCAACGACCGACACGAATTCCCTTTCGAAATCGATCTCGACGAATTCCTGGATCCTTCCGCAGACCGTTCGTCGCCATGGGTATACAAACTGCATGGCGTCCTTGTCCATTCCGGGGACCTTCATGGCGGTCACTACTTTGCTCTTATCAAACCGGACCGAGACACCAGGTGGCTGAAATTCGACGACGACAGAGTGACGCCAGTGACCGATAAGGAGGTGCTGGAAGAGAACTACGGCGGCGAAGCTTTGAATGGCGTTCCCGCTAATGTGCAGCAGCGGAACCAGGCGAGAAGTGTCAAGCGCTTCACAAACGCTTACATGCTGGTGTACATCCGAGAGTCGGCCATGGATGAGGTCCTACCGCCTTTCACCGAAGAAGATACTCCACCACATCTCAGTGCGTAGCTCTCGAACTTCTGATTCTCCATGTGCTCAATACCCCGAAGAGCGTCGCCTAGAGGAGGAGCGTCTTCAAATGGAGGCCAAGAAGAGGGAGAGGGAGGAACAGCATCTCTTCTTGACTGCCAAGGTGCGCAATTCTCACCTCATGGAGACGCAGTGCTGATATCAATGTGTGCAGGTGATCACCGACGACACTTTCTCTCGGCATGAAGGCTTCGATCTTGCAACATTTGATGACAAGAATTGGCCTCCGTCTGAGCTTCCGTCTTTCCGTGTTCTCAAGACGGAGACCTACAAGACTTTCAAGAGCCGCGTCGCACAACACTTCCACTATGCTGAAAGTCAGATTCGTCTCTGGGTTCTGGTCAACAGACAGAACAAGACTGTTCGCCCTGACACTCCCATACCTGAGAATGAAGCCTCCCTCAGTGAGTTTTTCTGACGTCCTTATCGTATCTCAAACTAATCAAGATATAGCTGTCGAGGTAATCCGGAATAATATGGCAGCAAGACAATCAGACCTACGGCTGTATCTTGACGTTATTCCTGAACACAACCGGGTGCGTACGACTTGATCTGTAACTACTGGAACCTTCACTTACACATAAACGTGCAGGCTGAAATACCACCACAATCGATCATGGTTTTCCTCAAGCACTTCGACACGTCCAAACAGTCCCTTACTGGCGCTGGCAAGGTGTACATGCTCAAGACCAACAAAGTTGGTGACCTTGTACAAGTGATCAACGAGCGAATGCGATGGACACCGGGGACACCTATTAAGCTGTACGAGGAAATCAAGCCCGGGATGATTGAACTCATGAAGCCGAAAATGTCCTTCGCGCAGAGTGAGATACAAGATGGTGATGTCATCTGTTTCCAGGTCGACCTTCCGGAGAATGAGTGCGTCTTTTGAATATCCTGCAGTTGCACTCTAATCAATTTTCTTAGGGTGCACGACCTCGAGACGCAGGGCCTCCAATCGACTCCGATAGGCTACTATGACTTCCTGCAGAACCGGGTCCTGATCATCTTCCGACCGAAGACTGACGAGGGCGATCCAGAATTCAATCTCGTGCTGAGCAAGAAGCACAACTATGACACTGTAAGCCAGTATCACTACACCCAATAGCTCACAATCTCATGCGTTACCTTTAGATGTCACTGAAGGCTGGGGAGCACCTTCGACATGACCCAATCAAGCTTCGGTTCACGACTACACACGCTCAGAATGGTCAACCGAAATCCATACTCAAGCGCTCGCTAAACCAGAGTATAGCGGAGATCATGTCTCCTTACTATGCTACGAGTACGGTCATTCTGTACGAGCGATTAGACGTCAGCATTGTGGAGCTTGAGACGAAGCGAAGTCTCAAGGTTGTCTGGACTGGTGTTCACAACAAGGAGGAGGCGGCGCACCCCTTCCTTCTGCCCAAGACCAGCTCTGTACACGATCTGGCTGAGAACCTCGGGAAGAAGGTGACCCTCACCCCCACCGGTACGGGCAAAATTCGGATATTCGAGATATCGAAGGACGGCAAGAACCAGAAGGAGTTTACGGGCTCAGAGATGATTGGCAACATCCCCGATCCCGTTGAACTATACGCGGAGGTATGGGCGACTGACATTTCTGTGACTGCTTGCTGATCATTCCTCAGGAAATCCCTCGAGAGGAATTAGAGGCGGATGATACAGACAAAGTGATTGGTGTCTTCCACTTCTCGAGGGATCTAATGCGGACGCACGGGGTGCCCTTCAAATTTGTGGTCAAGCGGGTACGTTATTCAACTCCATACTGCGATGAATAGCATTAACAGCCTTCGCAGGGAGAGAAGTTCGCTGACACCAAGAAACGCCTGCAAGCTCGACTGGGTGTATCCGACAGAGACTTGGCCAAATACCGCTTTGCTCTCATTCTGGCATCAACATTCAAGCAGCCGTCGTACATTGAAGATGGTACGTCAATCAGCTTGTTACCGAGCTTGCTGTTCACCCCACATGCAGAGGATACTATCTACGATCATCAATTCGCACCAGAAGATGTCCTCGGGTTGGACCACGTCGACAAGTCGGGAAAGACACGAATTGGCGCCGGGGAGAAGGCGATTGTGATCAGAGGCTAATCTTTTTGTATGACCATCCCATTTGTACAATGCTTCACTACAGTAAAATTCCCGTTTTATGTATTATCGTGGACCTATTTTAACACTCCTCTTTACCAATTGCGTTTGAGCGTGAACGTACCAACACAGTATGTGGTAGTATATGCTACATGATATGGAAACACTGGAAATGAGCGAAGAGCGTCATGGTCAAAGCTGGACAACAGCGTGCGGCGAATGGAATAGTGCTGTAAGCTATACAGTAGCGTCGGTGGGATGCTTAGTTGTCAATGGATATCAAGCCTTGGGCTGGACTATATTTATCATATGCATCTGCAAGACAACGGCACCAACGTCTTCCTGGTAGGAACGATCTCGCGTCAAGGCGTTTTGGCCAACACTAAAGAAAAAAGAGAGAGCCTGTCTCAAGCCGCATTGAAAATCTCAAGCAATCTACAGCAACATCGTATGTATGTGGTAAGTGTATCCTTCGCAACAATCCGGGACTGCATATAATGTGAACTTGAGGATTAGCAGAACAACTTACGGTTTACAAATTCAAAAACAAGCTGGCGCGAATTAAAGGGGGGAGGGAGGAAATGTAACAGAATTATCGACATAAAGGAGGTATCAATTTACCGCACGTATAGCAATGTCCGGGGTTCACTCAGACTTTGTCTTTAGTATCGTACACCGTTTTGTTGCGGAGCGTTGGGATCATCCAGACTTCGGTGAGCTTGGAGGTCGCGCAGGACCGTGGGATCGACTACCTGCGAGTGAGTTGGCGCAAGTGAATTGGGTCTAGCGAGACATACCAGGTAGAACACTCTTTCGTCGGACATGCGGGCTCTGAGGCTGTCCTGGCTGGTTTAGCTCAGTAGCCGCCATGTCATACGTGCGCTGGATGAGGCTTGATCAGATATCGCCAATAGAGCGCATTTAGATAACGTACATCGAGACCAGGATCCGCCATAGGTACTCTCTCAATACCATGCTCGTCCAAGTCACCTCCAACGTCATCAATGGAGGCAGCATTGAGCTCCATCGACAAGTCGAGAATGTCGGTATCGTCGACAGGTGGAGGAGGCGGTGGCGGTGGGTGGGGAACCTCGTGGTAGCTTGGTGGCAATTTCCCAGCGGGGGCATTGCGGAGAGCCTTTTCGCGCATCTTCTGCCATGCGTCGTAGCGGGCGACAGCATGTTGTTGATCCCTTCAGAAAAGGTCAGATTGCCAAACTTGCCAGGAAGTATGATGCCTACTTGATCTGGCGGTCCTTGTATTGCTGCATGGCCTCATCGAAGAGATCGGGGTTGATTTCCATGAACAACTTCAAGGCATTGTATACCATGCCGTGTATGGTCCTGTATAAGGCGGATGAGTAAGACGAATGAATAACGCCGAGAAAGAAACGCCGCACCGGTTCCAATGCGACTTGGAGTTCGTGTAAAGCGCCGGGAACACGATGGGAAGAACAGTGCCCAGGTTGTCGCTCATGAGGTTGACAACGTATTCATTGTTCCAGTACAACAGCGCCCGTTCCGCCACCTGGAAGTGCTGACTGTTGATGCACCGAGCCAACTGGTGGAAAAGCGCCACCTGGATCTTCTGGAACTCGACTGGGTCTGTGACATCGAGGACCTCCTCCACCTCATTGAGGTACATGACCTCCTTCGGGGAGTTGACCTTGGGCCAGAACTTGAGTAGTCCCATCATCACGTCCTCCGCTAGGGCAGGGTCCTTCTCCAGGAATTGGACTACGCAATATGCGAGTTGAGGATGATACAAAGTCAGACTCTTCGCTTTGTGGAGGGGAAGGAGGACACGAGTGAGGAAGATTTTGTGCTCTTCCTTCAAGGGGAGCGCAAATCCATTGATGATAGAGCCCAGAATTTCCAGCAATTCCGCTATGCCGTTGTGTCGTTCAGTTTCGTACACGAAGTGGAAAAAGACGTTGTTGATGGACCGCCTGATGAAAGCCCGGAGATTGAGGAACTTGCCATAGATGCGATGTAAGGTGGTCTTCAGGAAGTCGCGTTCTCGAGGGTCCTCAGAGTCGAAAAGCTCTAGTAAGTTGAGCACAAAGGGCTGGTCAATGTATCGTTTGGCGAGGTTGGTGTTGAAGTCCTGGCTCTCGATGAAACGCAAGAAGAACTCGTATACAATCTGTAAATGCGGCCACGCGAGTTCGAGAACAGGTTCGTCTTCCTCTGGGTCAAATGCATCTCCTGTGGGATTGACAGGCGGGGGTATGGAACGGAAGAGGTTGGAGGCAAACTATCGGTCTGCGTGAGAAGATGGAGCGAATGTGGATGAAGCACGGACCATGTTGACGACCTCAGGGTATACGTTTTCTGTGATAACACCACGTTGGGTCGTGATATACTCGAGCATTTCATGCAGCGTTTGTGCCTTGATTTGCTTGCCACGCAGTTCGGCGCTTGTATCGTTGAAATCGAAGAGAACACGACATTGGTGGAGCTTCCTGATAAACAACTGTGGTCGTTCACTAATAGGCGTCTCTGGAGAAAAGAAAGATGAGACACGATGGGGAGAGCAGGACGTTCATACCGTTGAACGCAGGCAGCCTCTCTATTTCGACCTTTTCAGTAACAACAAATCGACTACTGCGCTGCTTCCTGGGAGGCTTGCCAACGATAGGAATGGTATCTTTGGGGCCGGCTCGCAGACGATTGAGGGTTGTTGACCGAGGCGGATCGCCGGGTCTGTCTGCACCGCCAAAGTGAGGACCACGGTGGGCGGGTTCGTGCGAGGGATCCGAGCTGACAACTACGATGGGTGGCGCAGGCAGATCCGCAGAGCCACGGCGGTCCGGGGTGGTAGAGCCTGTCGAGGTGGCTGGTGAGGACGAACGAGGCTGAGAGTTGAGGGCACCAGCGACAGCAGACCCGCCGGGAGTGGGGAGAGGTTTTGCAGTGTTGGGTGGCGGGGCGGGCGCGGCGGCGGCAGCGGCGGCGGCATGGTTTGCCTTGGCCTCTTTCTTGGACGAGCCGTCCTGGCTTTGGGAGCCCTTTCTGTTGAGCTGAGTGCGGCCATGTCAGACACGCGTTGGCGGGGAATAAAAGGGCATACGAGGGTCTTCTTGAGGCCCTTCATCGCTGTGTGACGCGCTGAGGACGGCGGGAGGAGGAGCGGGGTCGCTGTCGAGGACGACGAGGGCGGGTTGATGGTGAATCGATGGTGTTGGGAGAGAGAGGTGACAGCCGGGGCCTGGCCGGGACAAACAAATCAGATCACAAGTTCGGTTGCTCCTGTTGCTCTGCTGCTATATCGTTACGACCAGGTTACGACCATGGCAGGTATGCACCCGTGCTGGCTGCTTGCTCGCTGGCTGACCGTCCCTGCCAGCCATCTACTCGGTCTACACATCGCCCACGCACCCGCCCATCCCAGACCATCTCCCGACGCTCATCGTCACGCCACATGGTGAGCACCCCCTTCCCGCCGTCGCGACCCGCTGCTCACCCGTCCCCAGGCCAGCCCGCCAACATACTCTATTCCTACCTGCACACAAACTTTGTACGTGCGCTCTGTGCCTCTCTGACGTCGCTTACGTCCAGTAGAACTCGGAAAACTACCTCTTGACGCCATCGCCACAAGGCGATCTCTGCGTTGCCAAGCTCTTCCCGCCCAGGCCAAAGGAACCCGGCAAGGCTTCTGCCTCTGATCCAGGGCATTCCTCGCCTTCTGGCTCCCGCGTAGTTCGCTGCGAGGCGTCTCGCAACCTCAAATGGTCTATCGCTAACACTGGTGTTCTATCTCCCATCTACAAGCTATCCCTCCCCTCCCCCGACTCGGCGGACCTCCCGCTCTTCCAAATATCTAAGCCCAATCCCAATGCCGCCTTCTGGAGCATGTTCTACTTTGCTTATGCCGGCCATAACATTCCGCCAAAACGCATCGAGTTTGGCAAAATCCAGAAGAACCCGCCCGGTCCCAACGGTGGCGGCACCAGGATCAGCATCACCGGAAAGTCCGCCGAAGAAAAGGCTGTCTGGCAAACGCTCGGCGAGGGCAACGAGGACTGCGTCGAATGGGTGGTCTTGTGCGCAGCTCTGAATCTCCTCGAGTACGTTTTACCGTCCCTGCTCTGTCCGTCTCACCAAAAATAAACCCATCTCCCGCAGTGATGAGATTGTCAAGGCCGCCGAGAAGAATCCCTCCTCGATGGGTAATGGCAATGGTTCTCCCATGCCCAACGCGGGGACGAATGGCCGTCCTGCGCCAGTCTCTTTGCGAGATCCGGGTCCCAGTGGTAGTCCAGCACCACGTGCGCCCCCTGGCCCTCAACAGCGCCCACCTCCTCAACACGCTAATTCACTGCCTCCTGGCGGGGCCAGACCACTACCAGGTTATCAAGGGCCACCTGGCCCTATGTCGCCTCAGCCTCAGCAACGAGGCTACCCGCCGGGTCAAGGCCCTCCTCTCAACGGCTACGGTGGTGCACCTCCTTCTCAGAGCTATGGGCCGGGTCCTCAGACGAGGCAGCCGCCTCCACAACAGATGCGGGGTGGAATGCCGCCTGGCCCAGGTGGCCGTCCTCCTCCGCAGAACATGCAGTCGCCTCCTCAACAGGCTCGTCGGTTCTGAGTTTTTTAGCCTGGGTTTTGGAATGTTCTGTCGCCAGTGGTCGCGTGCCACGGTATACCCTTCTGTTTCGCTTCTCGTCTTATCTTCATCAACTATCTATCCGCTTTCCCGGTCATGCGCGCTGTTCTTCGATAGCGCGTCGCCTTGGGAACAGACAATGTACTTGTACGTAGCCCCGTAGTAGCATGTGTGCATGTCATTCTCATCAGTCGACCTCAAGCTTGAGCTGCCACTGCTCTTTGGAAATCACTTCGGCGGTTTGCTTTACGGATATTGATGCCAAACTTCAAGTTGAAGGCGAAAATGAAGGAGGCTCAGGATGCAGAAATCCTGTCACCGACCTTGCCGACGCCTGTACTTATCTGTCGTCCACTCCGTCTGGCATTCGCAGTCCAGCCGGACCTTCTCGTACAACGCCACGCTCTTTGGGCACAGTGAGTAATACATCCAACACTCGTTCTACACCTCAATCACCACCGGAACCTGCTATGCGCGCCGCACCCAGCACTAAATCTTTCGAATAGTTTCTTATACCCTACGCTCATTCATGAGACTTGAACATCCGTGTTTGCGTCGTGGCTTGGGGCCATTCTACAGACATTCTTGCCTCCATGAAACAGAGCGACACTGTTGCGCCACATTACTCGAAAGATAAACGGGTGTATTCTTCCATAAAGAGTACAATACTAGTCCAGGAGAGATTACAATATGGCGAGAAATTCGGTATGAACTATTTCCACGTCAGTTTGATGAGGTCTGCAGCTCTCTCTGCGACTATGTATGTAGGAGCTTGTGTATGACCGCTAGGAACCCGAGGCTGGAAGGGAATCAATCTTTGAGAGAGATCCAAATCGCGAGGATTGCCTCACCAGAATCGACGCGTCCACCACTCGGAGTCCAACGACTCCCTTCACCTTCAAGTCTGGATCAACGACACCATAGTCCGCGCCTAGTGGCGACATGCTCGCAGTTCCCACAGGGTGAGCAGACGTGCCAGCGCTAGCTCTAGCAAACGCTTCGAGTTCTTCATCCGTCGTCGCATTAGCCAAACCACCGGCGGCTTGCAGCACATAGTCGTCCCATGCATGCGCCCCGAAGAAGCAAAATACGATCTTGATGGCCGCCACTAGGGCGAAAATATCGAAGTCGTGAGTGAGATATCCCGGATCGATAAGTGGTGGTGAAAGTGGATCTGAGGAATTGATAGAGACCGAACCACCTATAATGAATTGATATCAATACTCGGCGAGTCTTCGACAATAAGGATCATACGAGAATACGGTGTCACTACGCATGTTCCGGTGCTCACAAAGTATCCTACAGGTTGCAAAGAATTTGGAACAGCTCCATTCTAAAGTACGAGTGAGCTCTGAACACATCCGAGCCGATGACTCAAAGCCAGAGGTCACCTACCTGAACTCCAATTTCTATATGTGGCGTGTTGGGTCCAGCAGCAGGATCTGCATACTTCTCAAAGATAGTCGCGTTGGCAGAAAGTCGGTTCCAAACGAGATGGCTCGGAAGGGTGTCCACCAATGGACCGGTCCTAGAGGTACGCCACTCTTCCCGCAACTCCTCCTGGTAGGTGTTGTTCCAAAACACATCGTCCCATGTGTCCGTGCTGTTTACATACCAATCGGTCCAGACCTGAACCTGATCTGTAAGATTTCCACCGACACTTGGGAGATCGAGAAGGACTGGTATGTCAAGAGAGGATAGAAGTGACGCATTGCCGATTCCGGAATGTAGTAAAATGCTCGGGGTGCCAATTGTTCCAGCGGAGAGGATAATTTCCTTCTTTGCGTTGACTATATGTCTTTCGCCTGTACAAATCCCGTTGAATCATGAACCGAAGGTTCTTGAAGGGGTGTAAGCGCTCACTGCCCAAAGACTGTACAAATTCAACCGAGTCAAACTTGATGTGCGAACCACTATACGCGACATCTTGAAGTACTCTCGTGACCCGAGCCTCGAGGAGAACATCCAAGTTCGATCTGTTAACGAATTGTGGGCCCAAATAAGACGTGGCGGAGCTGCTACGCTCGCCATCGTTGATAGTTGCCTGCAGCCAACCTTGAAGCGATGCAATAGGTGAGTATATCGGGAACGCAACGCAATTTTTTATAATCTTACCTACGCCTTGCGCTTTTCCTGGGTTGACGTCCAACACAAACGGAAATTCACCGGGAAGTTCTTGCGTCGTGGCCATGATGCGACCGCTGATAGGGTGTGGATATCCGGCGAGACTGACGGCATTGACTCCAGTGAGACTGTGAATATGGGGATCATACTGTCCGCTGGTATTGTGTCTGTCAGCCGGAGGTGTCCATTTCTCGTTCTGTGGCGTTTACAAAAGTCAGCAGATAAGTTAACGTATAGTGATACATCACCACCTTCGCAATATATGGCTGGATTGAGTCCCATGCCCAGCCTGAATCCCCCGTTATCTCGGAATAACGATTCCAATCATCTGGTGAACCACGGGTGTATATCATGCCGTCTGGTACATAAAAGCACGTCAACATCCAGCTCATAGATGTGTATCAACGCGAGAAATCATCGCAGAACTTACTGATTGAAGTGCTTCCCCCAAGTACGTGGCCCCGAGGAAACACAGCGACACGGCCCCCCAGCCCAGGCTGCGCCACCGTCGTATAATTCCAGTCGAATGCCGTCCCACCAAGAAGAGTTACCATGTATGGAATGGCAATGTTCTCAACATTGGCATTACTGTGCTGATTGAGGGAATCGTTGCCCAATTTATGGAAGTAGACACACCTTGGACCCGCTTCAAGAAGGAGAACAGAAAAGTTCCCCTCTGTGAGACGATTCGCAAGAACACCACCAGCAGCACCAGCTACAAGGACAGAGTCAAGGGGAGTCAAGCTGAGAGCGACGACGAGAGTAAACCTCCGACAATGACAAAGTCATAACTTGTCGCTGGAAGATCCGCCACATCCTCATAGATAGCTCCGTGGCAAGAGGGAAGAGAAGACAAGCACAACAAAAGAGCTAGCTTTCGAGAGTATACAGACACCATCGAGAGGCTGTATTATTGGGATCGTTGGAGTCCGCCATCTTATATAGCACGCGTTTGTATTACATGGACTCATTTGAATGCACTCATTGCACCACAAATATAGAGATACCGAGAAAAGCTTCTTCGGAGGTTCTCATCTTGCGGTTGACCTCTTTCGAGTGGAGAGACCTAAGTCGTCACAGTGATTCAAGATTGGAACCTAGGAGAAAGGTCGCGCCACACAGGGTCGGTGTTCCTAGAGTAGGCCTTGTTGATAGGAAGCGAAGGAGTGGAAAGCAGTCGAGACTATTGTACCCGAGAGGAAGTGTATCCGCGGCGTCCATGCATGTAGACACAGAGGTCGTTGATGGGACATTGACGAGCGACTTCGTTGGGCAACTTGGGCGGGCTCAAGTTTCTTCTCACCGGCACCGTGCCGGCATGTCCGGCCTGATAAAATGATTGGTCATTCCGAACGCAGGTCTCGGTCCTGCTAGCTCCCAGTCGCCGAGCTACTGTCGGCGCACTCCTAATTCGACTCGCCTTGATAGTAGGTATGTCATGAAGATGCAACAGATCTACTAATCACGACTGCCCTCGACCACCAATAGCCTCTTATTCATTTTTTCTCATTTCATTGGTCATTTCGAACTCATGTTTCGGACCTGGTCACCGAACTACTTAGGTTGGTGGTCAGCCACTCCCAATTTGACTCGCCTTCAAAGTTAAGAACAGGTAACTTATGACATGAGATGTAACATCTATAGATCGCCACTGCCCTCGACCACCAATACGATACAGCTTCTTGTCTATTATTTTTCACTTCTTCGCCACAGCTGCCTTCTCTAGCGCATCCAGGGACAGGGCTGGATAAATAAGGAGTAAGTGGCGAAGTCAATGTCAGAAGACAAGCTTACATTTAGGCCTTTCTAGAGGCAGTCCAAGAGCTGATAATGTGTTTGGTCACCGCGACGCGAGCAAACGGAACTACATACCTCGAGCCCACACGAGTTGTGTCAGGCATCCCAACGCTGACCACAATGTTACTAATTTGACCACAGGCGCAAAACCATCACTTACCTCTGGAGACGCCGAAGATGACAGTGTAATACTTGAACTCTGTCAATCCGTAATGGTGCAAGACGCAGCCTGTCGACCAAGTATCAGACTGTGCTGCATTTGGGCCACGTGCTCGACATACCTGAAGTTGCATCGACGTTCGGGTAAGGGTTCTTGGTCTGTGCAATGATGATCAGTCTCCGACACTAGGATACCTTATAGGAAGAAACTACTTTGCCGTGCTCTTTCAGCACATCAGGAGCCACCTCATACGTCTGTTATTGTATGATCAGGACACTTCCATGACCATCCATGGATCACAACCCACCTTCTTCACCAAGCGCACTATCGAGCTTTCTTCGAGCTCTGGCTTGGAATCACAGAACTGCTGCAGAGCGAGGAAGCGCGGGTCTGGGTTCCGGAGAACACCATGTCCATAGCTGGTATGGAAGGTGTCAAAGACGATTCACGAATAACACGCTAGCGCCATACCCTGGAACGACTTGACCGCTTTTCAGAGTCTTCCATAGATACTCTTTGATCCTCTCGTGCGTAATGTCGTCTCCAATCTCTTTCTGCATGGCCATCTGCCAGCGGAGGACTTCTTGGTTCGCCAGGCTAACAGGGCACATCTCAGCATAGCTTTCGAGAAAAGGCTAGTACACCAAGATACCCATGGAGTGGTCCCGCAAGCGCGAATAGCGCGGCGGAGTACGACAGGTACGGATCTGAAAGAGTTGAACCGACGAGGTCTTACATGTAGTGTCAGATTGATGAACGCTCTGAGTCGGAGAGGTTCCTTACGAGCAGTATGTGCAGACGCGTTCCCCCCTTCATGATCGCCGTGCAATGCGATGTACAGTCGCAAGTATTCCGTCAAGCTATGGTTGTCCCCGTATCCAAGCATCCGCGAGTAGTTGCCTACATGTTACAGTTGAGAAGTGGTTGGGGATGAGGGAAGGCCATGATCTGGACGCGTACCAACAAGATCTAGGCCACTGTCAAGTTCAAGCATCTGCCGGTCAGGGTGATAGACGTTCCGATAGATGCGGGCAGCCAGTGCGGGGAGCCGTGCAATGAGGTTCAGACAGTCCTCCAGCGTGGCTTCCCAGTATTCTGATTTCTTCATGCCTTTCTCGTATGCGGCCTGGAACACGCTCTCCTGATTTAGGGACGCGACGCCCATTCCGAGTTGGGTCATGGGATGTAATGTTCTTGGGAAGCTGGGCAGGGATACATGAGGAGTACTCCATGCTCGAGCTGAAGGCGCTTACGAGTCGATGAGCGTCTCGAGGTATGACGGGAGTGTGCCTCTCGCAGCGAGGTCTTGTGAGAGCGCGCGTGTTTGTGCTTCGGATGGAACTTTGCCGGTAAGGAGGAGCCACAACATGCTCTCAGCTATGATCTCTTTGCCTCCTGGTGCGGTTGGAAGCTGGCTCTGGCACTCCGGAATGGATAGCCCATGGAAGCGGATACCCTGTGATGAACGTTGTTGGATGCGGGCTTGGCAGACGATGGTAGCACTCCACCTCTTCCGGATCTAAGACAGACGCGTCCCAGAGCATAGTCTTGAGACCGCGCATGCCACCGATGACATTCTCTACCTGCGAGAGCGGTTAAGCGGCAGAACATGTAACAGGGCGGTTGCTTGCCTTGACGTCGCCGACGGTGTTACCGCTGTATTGCGTTTTCTGAGAACACGTAAGGTAATTGAAGTCATATATGAAAGCATGTGTACTTGCCAGCCGTTTGAGCTGCTCTTGCTTTCGGGGAATGGCCTCCTGGATCGCCTCTTTCAACGACTGATGGGGTGTTACTATTAGCTGATGGCGGACAAGAAGGACGAGAAGGATACCTGGGTCGAGGCAAATCGGGCGTGGATGCCCTTTGAGTAGATTCTAAGTCCTCGGCTACGAAACATGGCTGGAAGGAGGGAGAATGGCCGGCTACTCTTGCTCTATGTACCGCTTTAATACCCCATGATCTCCAGGCGTCAACATCCGGGGTAATTGGATATTGGCACGCGTGACCGTCCGCCTCCGTCCGCTTCAAGTTCCAACCCGAACTGAATCACTCGTGCCGCTCAGCTGCTTAGCGCTGCAAGAGCGTCGGATCGACGACGGGTGGCCGCAGAGAACCGTCCTTGTGTCTCTTCACTTGTACCCAGAGGCATCTGACAATGACATGGAATTCCCCGCACAACGCAGGTTGAACTTCATGAATGACTTGACTGGTAAGTTATTTGCATACTACTTGGATCTTGAAGGTACATGAGTACACTAGACTCAAATTTCAATGTTCTTTGTGAAACTCAATGGGTTTGGGTGAATTCATGTCTCCGCTGTGAGGACTGAAGCCGTCTCGGCATATTTCGGCAAGGAGAAACCCTCCGGATACACTCACACACAACGCCTAGCTGCCACGTTCACCAAGTCAGCTCATCATTTCACGACTTCAAAAGCGTCCACTATGGCGTCGGTCCTCGTTCCTGTTGCTTATGTTGTCCTCGTCTTTGGATCGCTCTCTATATTCATTCACTTTTACCGCAAACGTCTTGCTGGTATGTCGCCTTTACAAGTCATTTCAAGATGCTAACACATACGCGTTCTTCAGCCAAGGGAATCGAGCCATATTTCCCACCACACGTTGAACGAAACACATATGTCACTCTTCTCGGGAAATCCGACCCTCCCACCCCCGATCCCATTCTCAAGGCTGCTCTCGTACGGCGAGCGGTCGCCGACGTTCTTCGAGTAATGAAAATCCGCGAAGACAAGCCCGCACTGCAGAACCTCCTACAAAAGGGCTCTATTGGTGATGACCTGTGGAACAGTATGCTGGCGGCGGAGAAGGAAATAGAAGGAGAGGTCGCCGAGGTCATCACAGAGGCAGAATCCTTCCTTCCGAGCTGGGGCACGATCATATTCCAAACTGCAAACGAGATCATCGCCAATGACCGGATTCGCACCTCGTTCGAGCAAATAAACGCGAATAAGGCTAAACTTGGTATGGTCCTCCTGTTGGCAAGTCTCGGCATGCTGCTAACATTGCTCGTAGAAGCCAAGTATGGAGTGAAGGCGCGACTTACTATTGGAACCGGACCAGCGCCGCCTGGTGCGACATCGTCAAACGCGTTACCGCCAATCAAAGCCCCAAATCCGTCAGTGTCTCCGTCACCCTCCGCACGGGTACTTGGTACACCCAAATCTGCCAATGGTACTTCCCCCAGCCTACCACCTGACAATGGCTCTCTGCAACCCCCTACTCCCAGTACAACCGCTGAAAGCATAGCCTCGAGCGACGGCGAAGGCTCTTCGAAGTCTCCTTCACCTTCAAAAAACGTAAACCTTCTCTCTCCTCTTCCGTTGACGCGAACTTATAGTCTTGACAGAAGAAGAACAAGAAGCGCAAGTGAACCGGGATGCACGATCTATTTATTCGAGTCTCTTATCCATTGTACACCTCTGCACGGTACAATAGTAAGGTTAATTTAATGTCTTGGGTGTGTTACCTCAGTGAGTCCTTGGAACGCTTCATGCACCATTGAAGGCATCATCGGCTCGTTGATTCTTCCCGCCATGAAAGCCGCGGACATGATGAAACTCTCGATTCATCTGGAGGTCTCGCTTAAGAGCTCAACGAAACTTGTATCAGACGTAGCGAGTATGCTCATTTCGCGGAAGCACGTTACAAAAAGATCACGAAACGAGACCCGCTGGACAGACCCGGACGTACGACCTGAATGCTATCACAGCATGACTGCACGTCAACCAAGTCAGCGTACTGATCGAGGCGAGCAATACGACACATCTTACAATGGGTCAGCCCAGCATGCAACGCAATCAATCCAGCACCGGCGGCGGGGCGACTGGAGCGAACAAAGCACAGTCTGTAGGTTCGAGAAACACGCGTTTAGACGCGTCAAGCTTGTAGAGTATAGGGTGACACTCGCGTAAACATGATGGAGTTGGGCAAGGCGGGTTCTGGTTAAAGGATAGCCGAGGAATCGATTGGACCTGCGCTCGTGAGCTTACAGCACGACTCAGCTCGAACATCGCTCAGGTTTGCTCTCAATTGAGTGACTGAGACTCAGGCCTCTCAAACTCTATCGACGTCGCTCAGCCATCACCGACTTCGCACCTTATGAGTTGGTCCTCTCGAGCAAGCCCGTAGGCTATCATCACCAAAAACAGCGGATTGTCTATACAGAATAACATTTTTACAAGATACACAGAAATAGGCACCAAATCCTGCTACCAAGAGAGAACAGATTACTGGTAGACGGGGCTTTGACCTGCCATGTTTGGAGATACTACAGATGTTTGGTCCTGAACATCTAGCACTGGGTGTTGGCATAGACTTGCGTGGAGAAGCACTGTGCGTAATGTCAGTTAGCCTGAATCTGTATGTCACAAATAAAACATACGTTGTAGTTGTCAGCGTTGATGAGCTTGTTGGAAACCGACAGGGCCTGGTCAGCGCTGCATCCGTAAGTGATAAAGGTGTTCAGATAAGTTAAAATTCTTTCTTAAAAGAGCGCAGCGTACCCGTGTCGGACAGAGCGTGGGTGAGCTGGAAAAGATCAGAGAGGTGCTTGTCTGTAGAGCCACGGAACGTACCTCGTGCAGAGTGGTTCCACCACGAACGTTGCGGGAAGCGACGGTGGTTCCAGAGCAGAGAGAAGTCGACGCAACCTCGTTGAAGAAGATGCTGCAGTAGTAGATCTGAACGCGACGTTGAATGTGTAGAGAAGTTCCATTGTCAGAATGCACTGACGTTGGTAGTCGCGATGACAGTGTAGGCAATGACACTGCCAGTGCAAACGCCGTACGAGTCAACGCAGCTCAACCTTCCAAGACGTTAGATGATCAAAAATCGAGGATTTTGATACTGGGGGAGACATACGTGCGCGTGGTAGAAGACTCAGCAGTGACGGCGTTGAAGACACCGCGGACGGTGGTCTGAGAGTTGGTTCCGTAGTAAGCCGTGTACAAAGAGTTGGCGCCGTTGGAGGCGATGTAGCTAGAAGAGATTGAGGCCAAAGCCTTGGCTTCGGTGTAGCTGTTCAACACTAAAGTCAGGCAGCCCGAGTGAATTTGACAGAAACCGTACTAACCTGGCATCGATGAAGGTCTTGCGGGAAGCAGTGGTGCAGATATCAGTAGCGCGCTTGTTGCGCTGGTGGAGGTCGCGCTTCGCCAAATCACCCGAGAGGGTGACCTCCACGGAGTTGGTGGAAGCACCAACTTTGTCCAGGGCGTCCGTGCTGGTGACGCGCGCGAGGGTTGGGGCGATGTAGAAGTTGGTAACGGGCTCGAAGTTGAACGTTCCCTCCCCAGCGGAGGCGAAGTCGAACAAGGTGGAAACTGTCATTTCGGAAGCAGGTCAGAAAGAGTTCAACCCAGAACCGATACTTCCTCACCATCGTGTTCAACAGTAACGGTTTCACCAGCAGCAATGAAGGTGTAGGCTGAATCATCGGCGTCTTCGAGAGAGACGGAGAGCTGAGTGAGTTTCGGTGAGCAACGACGCGTCGTAACGAAGGAAGAAATGCGCCGACCTTGACACCAGTGAAAGACACGGCTTCGCCGTCTTTGGTGACGGTGAAGGACCGCGTAGGCAGGTTGTCGTCCAAAATAGTGGCGTACTTGAGGACCTTCACGTCTTCCGCTCCCGTGTTCGTGACGGATGCCGTGAACTTGAGATCATCGACCGAGCCGACATCTGCGGCCGGTCCAGTGACGGACACGGTGAGGCCATCGAAGCGCTTTAGCGGGCCTGCAAAGGCAGCGGCGGCAAAGCTCAGAGCAATGAAGGGGGTGAACATCTTAGAGCGAGGCGAGAGAAATCGACGAGCAGAAGATGTCTTTGAGTTTCGACCAGCTCAACCAAATGCCTTAAATATGTTTTGCTTATCTCTCCCTCCCCCCAGCTCACGTCATGGAAAGAGGTCACATACTCAGAGGCCCGAAGAGAGACTACAACGAGCGCATGGACGGTCGAATAGACACCGCTGGCTACAAGGTCAGAATAAAGAGATGTTCTTCGCCATAGAATGATTACATCACTTACCTCGACAAGTTCAGATAGTGGTGCCCTCGTTCGAGTCGACAGTTTCGGTTCAGCTTCTAGTTCGGTAGTCTACCGTTATGAAGGAGTTGTTGGACCAGTGACTCTCCGCGATATTACCGTTCAGTCTATACAGCGAACGACTGTCTTCGCTGGGTTTTCAGGCTACGTTCACAGACTTCAAAGCCAAGCCATAGAGATTTTGTGGACCCTAGTTTGCTTGGCATCTGGAGTGGGCACCAAAACGAGATAGTTTCCTGGTGAACATCATGAGGAGACGTTTTTGACTTCCTGCCGACGATGTTCCTGGTGAGTCCCACATGTAGCTTCATCAGATAGAGGTAGAGCCGCAGCAGCAAAATCATGAGATACTTGGCCTCTAGGCGGGCGGTCCGGTAAGTGGAGATGATTACAGTAGTAAGGTCAGCGTCGCTGTTGAAAGTACGTGATTGAAAGAACGTGAGGCAGTTGACAATTGTCGAACAAAGGACAACCTGTCTCGGTGCTGCCGAACTCGGCAGCTACCGGAACAAAGTCAGTTTGATCCGTTGTCGGGGATTGCCGAGCCGAGGTAAGCATCTAGGTGGATGAACTAACGGTAAGTAGATAGACTCGTAGAGACACGTATCACGGAGAGCATCATTCGTACAATGGGTACATAGCTCCCGCCGAAAGGTTTGTGACCCTCGAGTCTCGGTGAGGAAGAGCATTGCATGGATGACAAAGTCAGTGCTATTTTACTGATGTGGAGTTTTCAACTTGTCCGTCTGAACGCTTGAGCTGCTCTTTGTGAAGACTTTGTAAAGAGCCTCTCACCCGTCTCACCTTTTGCGCTATATTTTGGGACTACTAGTTGCCATTGGCATTGCAGAGGTATGCTTCAAGCCAGTCCTTCACGCAGACTCATTTCGAAAATAGATGGTATCTTCGGCATTCTAGGATTGGAGGGCGGCATCGTGAATTTTGACGCGTTTTTGGTTCAGTGTGAGAGGGCCGTCATGAATTCTCACTAGATAAGTTATATAGACAGACTGGAGGCTTAAAAGACGCGCCAAGTTCAAGTTGAAATAGAGGACCACGACCACGTGATAAAATTCTGAATCCCATCATACTGATAGATCTCTGAGTCTGAGACTAGCTGAGACTTTCGTCGTTGGTACACGGCACAATCTAGGATCAATGCTGTGTCGTGGGCCACTACTGTCATGGACAGAATCTGTGCGCTGGGTGTAACTACCCTCATGTACTTACTACGGTTAAAGATCCCCATCTCCTAACCCTCTGCGGTCGATAATCATACGAGAAAGATACCATGCTTGGTGTACACGTTCCCATTCCAATTTTTTGGAGACAGAGCATCTCCATTGCATTCGTTGCATAGCGCGCGGCTTCCCGGAATATTCGTAACAAGAAACGCAGTGTTCATCAAACCCGATACGTGAAGTCGCCGATACACCGAAGCAGCTCCTACGTTTTGGCCAGTCAGACAGGAGACCAAGGTTGGAGCTATGAAGGTTTCGTTCGTGTTGGCCTCGCGTCTTTTTCGAGATCCTCAAGGGTCCCGTGTCGTGTATTTGTTCATACCACGCCCTCCAGCTCTCCTGCACAGGTCTGATAATGTATATTCCTATGGAAGCAGCGCGTGCCGCAGTGAGATGAAAAGGACACGAGGCGATGGATGGTCAGCCGCCACAATAAAGGGCGCTAAGATGAAATTTAAACATGACAGCCTTCCGAGTCACGGTTGCCTGGACTCGGACCACCGTCTGTCTAATTACCGCGACCGCATGTGGCGAAAAACCTTGTGCGGGATTCGGCCAACCACGATGGTCCATCCATCCACGTTCACAATGATTCTCTCGGGGACTGTTCGTGAATGCCGCCGTTCGGAGCAGGCGTGGCGCTTATATCAAAGCTTATTCGTTCGAGATTCGCTACTTACCACACCCGAATGCGAATGCGAAGCATGAGAAGCTGCTTGGATAGTGAATGACAAGCTGTGGGGTGGAGGTATGAATTATTGCGCCTCGTGGATTAAAAAATGCAGCCTGGGAGATCCTGGTAGAAATGTCAAGGGACCGATATCGGCTCGGATGTATAGATAGTACATCACCGCTGGGCTGGAGGAAGCCGGACACGGATCTGTCTAGGGTACTAGTTTCAGCCTCCAGAGCTGTACACCGTCCCAATCCTCCTTGGGCCACTGCATGCCGGATTTCCTCAGAGCTTTGGAGAGTTTATGATATGGTACCTGCTCGGTCTTGAAGCCTCGCTGGCGCGCGTGGTCAAAAAAAGAATCAATCAGAGGAGGGTCGCGTCGTTCGAGACAAATGAACAGATGGGCACGAGGCGAACGCGAGGCCAGCGCAAAGATTGTATCAAGAAGGGGTCGGATAAGGGATGGTTCATAGATGGTATCAGCGGTCACGATGAGATCATAGACGTCATTGTTGTCGAGGGCGGGACAAGTCCAGTCGAGGTGGCGCACTGAGATGCGACCCGCAGGGTCGTTGGTGGCAACGTTTGGCTGTAGCACGGCAGAGATGACTTCGGGGAGATCGGTGGCAACGACCGTCCAATTTAGGGAGGCGAGAGTTAGGCTGGGAAGCTTGTCAGGATAGATGATCTGACAAGCTGCTGGGAAAGGGTTTTACGCAGAGAGACCGATGCCCGCTCCGAGTTCAATTGCACGGCCTGGAGGCAATGCGAGGGCCTTCAGGTAAGCGGTTAGAACCTGTAAATCAATCTCAACAAATGAGCTTCAACCCTAACCCTACAAACCTGCGCGCCGAGCCATAGAGCGGTACCGTTCGTGAGGCCGTCGTCGGACTGCTTTAGAGTAAACGGAGGGTACTCGAGCACTGGGCAGTGCTTTGTCATGTACGCTGGCAGCTGGGCCGACATCACAGTACTCGCAAGGCCTGCATTTCTGTGACAATAAACTGTGCCAAATGCGGGTCGCCTTGTCACCCATGTCACAGACATTCACGCTCATCACCGACCAGCGACGATGAAGGCGTTCTTTTCGCGGCTGCACCTGGGCAGCAAAGACAAAGACCGGGAGCCCGCCGTGCAGAAGGAGAAATTCCCGCCGCTCAAGCAATGGCCGCCGCCCAAGGAGGAGCCGCCCGTTCGGGTCACATCGACCCCGACGTCGTACTCGTCCTTCAAGCCGTTGCCGCAGCTTGCTCCCGACCTCTCTGGCCAGCTGTCCACCCGCGCCCTCGCGCCGCCCGCGGACGACGAGGTATCGACGTCATCGTCCACACCAACACCCCCATCCCCAAACCCGTCCCACACACACCAGCCAACATCTGCTTCCGCCAACTCGGCCGACGTCCAGAAAAAGGTTGCCTTCATCTCTCCGCCACCGACTCCCGGTCCTGCCCTCGACCGCGCGCTTCCCCAGTCGCCCACGCCCCAGCCACCCGCCGTCCTCTCACCCACCAAAAATTCGGTTTCTCGTTTCCATGCTGCCCACACCAAGGAGCCGCGCGGCTCGACGTCGTCCAGCACCCGCACCGCATCTCCGAGCGGCGCGAAGCCCGACCAGTCCACGCAGTCGCTGCGCTCAGGCTCGCCATACAGTCAGATGTCCGAAAACACGAGTGGAAGCAGGATTTTGGCCGCTCAGTCCTGGTCAGAAGTGGCGGAGGACGATCTAGTCTCCAACATTGGGTCGCGCGAAAGGACACGGCAGGAGGTGTTGTTTGAGATTATTCAGAGCGAGGAGCGTTATGTGCAAGAGCTCGTCAAAATGAAGGATACGTTCATCGACCCGCTTCTTCATCCATTTGCGTCCACCTCGTCTGCGCCTGTCTCCTCCTCCACTCCCAGTCTAGACTACGACTTCTACAGGGCCGACTCTCCGCCAATCGAAAGCTCGGACCACCTCCCTCCAATTGCAGCACGTTTCATGTCCCCGACCCCTCCCACTCCCGTCATGGATGCCGACTCTATGGACAGCGACGAGGACGACGAAGCTGACGACAGAGTCGGCAAAGGCTATACATCCCAAACCTCAAACAAGCAGAGCCAGGCAGCAAAGCACAACCATCCGCGTTCCCCTTACAGATCAACGGTCACACGCACAGCCAAGACGGTCCCATTTCCCTCTGGCGCGCGCTCTCACCAATCCCTCCCCGCCCCTCCTCCTAGGTCACAACAACTAGCGTCGTCAACTCAGTCGTTGGGAAGGCAGTCCATCTCCGATCAAACGAGTCAGACTCCGTCCAAAAAGCAGCAGCAGCAGTCTCCCGCTATGATTCGCAGGTTCAAAAAGAGCGAAACCTCTAATCCATTCGGGGATGCCGTTGCTCCGCATCAGCTACCGGACGATTTACGAATATGTCTGCAGGTTGTCGATAGTGGCGTGCTGGACGGACATAAGCGTCTTTCGGAGAGTCTGAAAAAACGCTACGATGACCAGTACCCCCTTGTGCGAAGTTTGGCAGACGTCTTTGTTTCCAATGTATGTTTCCACCGCTTCCTTCTGACTAATCTGACTGGGAATACGCAGGCCGATATATTTCACGGATATGCGACGTACGTGCTGCACCTTGAACGTGCGTTGGAGCAGGTAGACAATGCCTTGAGGAACGTCTCGACCAAGAAGCCGAAAAATCAAGACGTAGCCGAATGGAACAAGGTCTGTCGGTACCTGCAGAAGCTCGAGGAAGTCGCGTGCGAAAAGGGCGAGACCGGCCTCGCGATTACCCTATCCAAACCATTCCAGCGACTGCTCAAATACCCCTTGCTCTTCCAGAACCTACTCTTCCACACGGATCCGAGTACATTCGAGTATGAGAGCACACTACAGATGGTTGCAGAGGTCGAGACGATCGTGAGGAGCATAGAAGATGAGAAGATACAGAAGGAGGAGCGCGACAAGACGCGGGATGTCTTTGCTCGCATTGAAGGCCTGGACAAGGTGAGGCAGCTTGCCCTGCCGAAGCCCTCCAGGATCTTGGTGGAAGAGCGCCAATGCCCAACAAATTCGTCGTTGTCACCTTCGAAGAGTCCCACGCCTTCCACTAACGCCAAGGTGGTCAAAGGGCGAAGCAGCTTGCGAAAGATCAGCGATGTGTTGGGTCCGCAGAAGAAGGACATGTGGCTGGTGGTATTCAACGATGTAGTTCTTCAGTGCCAGAAGACGGGCGCGACGTCGCTTCCTATGATTGCGGCGACCAACTCGAGGACGAACAGTTTGCCAGAGCTGCAGGGCAAAGCGAAATATGCGACCACAGGGAGGAGGAACTCGCATACCAAACCAAGGAATTTGTATAAATTTGTAAAGGTGCGATGACCGTTTGCTGCTTTTGGTCCTCTGCTCACGGACTTCAGATTGAGACATGGGCTATCGGAGATGTGGTCCAGCCCAGAGAAGGAGTTGTCTCCATGGAAGAGTAAGTTCATCCACCCAGTGCACGGGACTAGCTACTGATGGCATATCAAGTGTGGCGCGGACGCGGTCCCATCTCGCATCCCAACCTCGCATTGTACCCTTACCGCCTGACCGCGAAGATGACGATGACGGCGGCATGGACTCGGACGACTCTGATCGAAAGTCGAAGATGTCGTTCTCCTACTGGGGTGCCGACAAGGTTACAGTGCAGAAGCCCGTCCTTGCAGGCAAAGGTCGTCTCGCAGTCTCTGCGCCGCGGCGAGGCGGCGTTCCCTCTGCCTATGCGCGCGAATCCTCCGCGAATGCCAAATTCGGCAGCAGACTGATCACGCCGTCGGAAGCCGGCGGCAGCAGTACGTCCACCCGACCTGCGAGTCGCAGGGCGGGGGTGAGTTCTCGGCAAGGCGAGTACTCGATGAAGTCTACCAGCACTAGGCCGGAGTGGAATGCCAACACGAGAGGGACAGCTGTCCCTATGAAGCGGGCGCGCAATACCAGCCAAACCAGTGCCGCGGTCAGCGTGAAGACACCTGGGGCGGGTCCTGTGAAGCTATCAAGCCCAGCGCCCAGTGAGGATTCCGGGGTGGGTTTATACCGCCAGATGCTCGCAAAGGACCCCTCACTAAACAACGCTTAAGGCCTAGGCTTCCATTCCTTTCTGTTTACGGTTTTTTTTCTTGTCAATCATGGTTTCTCTTATCATATATCCCCCATCATACGATACTTATTATACCGCTCAGCATACTCACATTCATTTCCCATGCTTTCTTACTCTATTGTCCTGCTATGATACAGTCCCCATCACGCTCATTCTCCTTTTTTCCTAGTTAGTTTCTCGGTTACATTATGGCTCACACTCACTCATACCCCCAGTCCGAGGATTTTACCCGTTTTCGCGCGCGACAACCTATCATCTTGCTCATTTCACTTTGTTTACTAGACTATATATACGGCTGTATTATTAGTATGCAATCTTCTGACGACTTCTCCATTTTCATATGGGAAGCAATGCGCCACACGACCACGAATGCTTCTCTGACGTCTGGAATGCACAAGTCAAGACGACATAGCTCTTCTTTGTAGTACACACATGCAATTTCTCGCGCTTTCCTCTCTATGTAGTGTAGCCCAGTACTTAATAAAGTTACCTCAGACAGTGTAATAATGATAACCCTCTGAGAGGACTTTCTTTGTGACTGTCACAGAGCAGCTTCCCCGTGCTCACTGGTAGGTGCTGGTAGCTGGTGGTTTCAGGTCTGTGTGTATGTTTTGCTGCGCTCCGAATGCAACATGTACCTAATTCATGCATGTTAATCGTTCTAAGTAGAATGGGGTAAGCCGCCAGCCTTCAGGGAGTTATCTCTCCTTCACGCCACACTTTTCGTCACGAGGGCTAGACTAGTGATTTCGGACAAGGCTTAGGATGGAGCAATTTATTCATTTAACGGCCTATGTACGTGCTACAAACTTCAAGAGATCCCGAACATCAAGTCAGAGCGGAGGACATATTTCGTCCCAGCTAAGACTTTGGATCCTTCGTGCAGCATGCAATCTGGCCCGTGTCTGTCATAAGGTCATATTAAGTATGTCAAACGAGCGATGAAGCACTATATCGTACCGATGTAGTAATGCTGAACCTCGAGTTAGCGGCGCGACAATCGTGTCGGTGGGGCGGCATTTCTCATCCTTGTAGAAAACAGTCTGGGCGATCGTCGGAATCAATCCACAAAGCGGGAAGCAAATTTACCTCTCCTCCTTCAACACCATCCTCGGATCCTGATAAGTATATCAGGAGAGTCCACTCTGACACTTGACCTGTCTCTTCGTTGAAGACGTAGTCGTCGTAGTGAGGCCTGTAATCACGTTCAGTGAAAGCACCAACCGATTGAAAGCACCTTACCCAAAGTGCTGCCCCGTCACATATTTATAGAAGCGGATGTTTGAGTTGAATGCAATGGGATGTCTGGGAGCGGCGCTCTCCCTCTTCTTCAGAGCGCGCGAACTTGAAGGTGGTAGAAGTGGTAGGTGAGGTGTCAAAAGGACTCGCAGATGTTCTGCAAAATCAGGCGACTCGACACTGAAACGGACTTGTCATTCGAAGTGAGTGACATTTGTTTGTCAACTAGATAAGACCTGAATGGAACTGACAGTTGAATCTGTCCGCTTCTCCTCGCCGTTTCGGTGGGGTCATCTCCAGCGGAAATGCATCGATAGCGGCGATAGCTGCAGCACACTCTTTGGCTGATAGGAAGTTCTAGTCACAACTTCAAAAGAGTACATAAACGCAGAGTGGCCTTCCCTACATCAATGACTAGAATTTGGTCGTCCAGAACGACACGGCATTCAAGATCGCGTTTAGCGTTGAACTGAAGTTTCGATAAGATATCGACGGCAGATTTTCCGGGGGTGGACGTAGATGCGCCCTTGTTTTTAGTCTCTGGCTTTTGCGATTTGCTAGGTTTCTTTGCCATTGCGGCGGTTTGAAGTAAGTATGAAAAAGAGTCAGTAGATCTCCCACGTCACGACGTGTTCATGAAGACACGGCCCTGGCCCGATCACACTTGCTTCCGCTCTCTGATATGCATTCCTGATGCCTCTTGACTTCGTCGTGGCTCGGGCCCCAGCCTTCCACGAGTTCCGGGTACAACGACACCCCTCTGCTGTCAGCTGGCAAGGGTGGTCATTCGCTGTACTGGCGCTTTCTCTTGCAACTCGACTTGTCAGACACACACTTTCTCAACGCGCATCAATTGAAAAATGTACACATCTAGATTGACTGGAAGCATTGGCTGCTTCCTCTTGCCTGTTTGACGTTCCTGTTCAAGCTGAACACTCTCATATCTGGTACACGCCTTCCCGCAAGCCCTTCACCGTCTTCTCACGCTTCAAACAAGAATCTGTCGTCGTGTTTCCCTCTCATGGCATACAGTTCGAGACATATCGTGGATTTCGTCGTATGCCAATCAAAACCCGCCACTTCATTCCGCGCACGGTGATTCGCGATGTGATTATCAACGAGGGTCTTTATGGCTGGAATGTCCGTTATTACTTGGCTATTATGACGGAGGACAAAGGCCACCAGGAAATTCGCGTCGCGTTCGAGGTATACAACATCCAGCCGCTTCAAACTTCAACTCATGCGATCTTATAGAACTTACTTCCACGGTTCCCTGTGCTGTTGGAGGTATATAACGAGATACATGACATATTAGAGGAAGCAAAATAATGTAGATAAAACAAAGAACATGCAAAGGCGGATAGTATAGACAGCGTGAATGGACCATTGGTAACAAGATGCAGTACCAGACTAGCGGATGCTTGAATCGCCCTCTGGCTCTTCACTCTCGTATGCACTCAGAAAATCGTCGTATCCTTCATCATCCCCTTCATCCGCCACACTGTCCCGAGGCCGCCTGCTCGCTTTGAAAGTGTCGGTCGAAATTTTTCGAGTGCGCGACTCCGTCGACAGCTTCCTGGTACGAGATTCAGTGGATATCTTGCGTGTCCTCTGCTCATGCGTCGCTGCTCCGTCCGATGAAACCTTGCGAGTTCTTCTCTGTAGACGCGTGGGGGAGATATTTCCACCCTCGAAGCTCGAGGCTTTCGGGGTGTATATGACCTCGTCTTCGGGCCATGGCACGTCCAATGAGTGGGGAGACCGAGCAGCGTCATGAGGTATAGTCGTTTCATGGAGGCGAAGTGCAGAGGGTTTAGTAACATGACGCCGGGTGCGTATCTTGGGACTCTTCGGAGGAGCTTCGGCCACCGAAGAATCAGAAGTATCACCAGCATATGCCACCGCTGGATGCGAAGGCGCTTCCGGTTCTTCGTAGATGGCAGGATTCCTGGATGGACCACCCGTGGTAGTGTGTTGCGGTGTCTGGGGAGGGGGCGAATACAAAGATGACGTGTCAGCATAATTAGAACTGAATGGGTCGTTGGAAGCGAGGTCGATGTCACCACGAGAACTAAAGGCGAGATGCTGCATTCCTCGATCAGGAGAGCTCCGAGCAGAGGTTCCCGAAGACGAATAAGAGGTGTGGCGAGCTGCTCGACCTGCTCGGAAACTGGGCGCCATCGGAGACACAGATTTACGATTGAGTAGAACCCGTTTGCTTCTGGCGCCATCAGTGTCATAAGGTGTCAAGGAAGAGACAGAAGACTGCGAGTCCTGCCGACCGACATGCCCTCTCGTTTTCATCTTCTTCACCTCTGCCCATTCGTCCGTCACCTGAGGACTGGCGTTGCCTTCCGTTCGGTGTTCGGTGATCAGAGACGATGCATTCAACAGCAACGGACGAGGTCCACTCTTGCGAGCAGCCTTCGGACGAGTGAGGGACGCAATGGAATCTTGTATGTGTTTGGTTCGACCCAGAAGGGAGTCACTTTCGGAATGGGTCGCTGCTTCAGGACTATTGGGAGCAGAGGCAGCGGCGGGGAAGATCACGCTATCTCGTGGAGGGCGGAAATATGCTGGTCGACTGGGGGGCGAGTAAACACCAGTTCTATCTGGCCCAGGTAAAGAACCGCGACGATTCTCGCTGGACTTGCTTGGTGCGCTGTTTGGAGAAAGTAGTTCTTGATGAGAAGTGCCAGGTGAGCTAGTAGCAGACTCCGGTGCTGCTTTGCGCAAACTCCACGATCCCGTCCAAGCTTTGGCGCGCCAGTTGGTGCTGGCTTTAGCGAGAGCTGCCGCTGTATCCGATTCCTTTAGCTTTTCGGCATAGTCCCAAAGTCGAGTAGATGCAGGGAGATTAGACGAAGTAGTCTGGGGTTTCTCCTGCGTCTCAGGCTCTGGGGAAGGGAACCTTTCGCTTTGGGCAGGTGAAGAAGGGGACAAGGGTGAGGGTGGGACTTCCATGGATGACTGATTTGTAATGCCTTTCCAAACACTGGTAGCCAAACGGGATGTTAAGGTAGATGTAGGCTCGTTTGGCGTCTGCGCTACATTGTTTGCATGGATGGGCGAAGGAGCAGGCTTTTCATCTTCAGACTCATCTTCTCCATCCGAAACGTTGGGTGATCGTTCCGGGGACGGTATCTGGTTAGTGAAGCCCTTCCAGAGCGTCACCTTCAGTCGCGCGCCTAGACCCATGTTCCCCGATGCTGCAGCTTTCGCCTCTTCCTGGCGACGATTCCAGAGATCAGCAGCAGATTGTAGCACAGAATCAATGCCGCCCGCTCCTGACAAAGGATAATTCTGGAGAAGAGCAGTTCCCTCTAGAAAGGCGTCTCCCATTTCCCAAGCCCGCAGAGGAGAGGGAGGAGGAAGTGTCTCGTCTTCATGTCCCCACAACCCTGGGGATTTAGGCACATTCTTGCCCAGCCTAGTTTCCATTTAGTAGTGCCTTTAGCTACACGAGTAGTTCGCACCGCAAGATTGGAACTCTCAGACGAAGAAGCATTGCCGCACATATGTCCACGAGAAACTCTAGACGAGGGCTACTATCTCTTTGACGCGCCTCCCTAGTGAATATGGCATCCCACGCCACTAGGACACCTGACAAAGGAAATGTTTGAGCCAGTAGGGGAGCCAGCCACCGACTACCATCATCAGCCTCAAATCCAACTCAAAACAGCCGCACTCACTATGAGTAATGGGGGAGACTGGGATTGAGACCTTTACGGTCCTAGCGACGGACGTTGAGAGTGACGTCTCGGAGAGGTGAAAACTGGATAAGCTCACCAGATTCTCGAAGAGGTCGTAGTCTGCCCAAGATAACCTCTCGCTCAATTTCTTCATCCAAATATTACCACCCTGTTCGTCCTCCAGCTCAGAGAACTCCCCGACCAGTGTTTCGAACAACCAAAAGGTATCGGCCTCGACGTGGGCGGCATCCTCGGCCTCGACCTCCTCCAGCATGACGGAATAAATCGGTACGACAAGGGTTGGTATGTGTGGCGATAAGTTTCCGGGATTGATCGCCGAGTGAATGTACAATATTCGCCCTAGTGCAGCCATATGCTTCGCATTTGTCTTGTCAGAGAGAGACTTGGACACTAAGATAGGCGGCGGTTGGACCCGCTTTGAAAGAGAGGTCGTACGGGATAAGGGAGTTTCGGGTCCTGTAGCTTCAAACTCGAGCCGAATCTCAGGAATGGCCGAGGTGCTTGCAGGAGCGCCAGAGTTTTGAGATTGAATGGCCACCACGCGTCGCTGTAAAGCATCGCCGTATGATATTCTATCATCTTTGGTGTAGGAATCATCCAGAGGGCACAATGGGCTAGATTCCGGTTCGTCAGTGAGTCCGGAGAACAAGGTGTGCGGTATTCGCGATAACTGCTGTGAGACATCAAGTACTGCCTTGTCTTGAGCGGAAAGAGGCGTAGAGAGCGGGGTGTCATCTTGAAGTGGTGAAAGTAGTCTCCGCACGAGGTCCTAACGGCGGCGAGAACATGAGAAGAGAAGCATCACCGACAACTGAAACATACATAATAGCTATTGCGCTGAGCAGTCATCTCCTTTGCCCAATTGGACTTCAAGACAGGCAATACGCCCATGAAAAGCCTGATAGTTTGTTCAGTGAGCTGCATGCAGTCTATAAGGGGCACATACTTCCAAAGGCGAGGGCGGAGCCACGGGGGTTGGTCAGGAATGCCTTGAACTGATGTGAGTGACACGTTGTAGAAGAAAATGGAGGTAAACCAACCGCGTGAGCATAACATGCGTAGACGGGGAACGTCAACCACGGGCGAATTGGTAGCGTCCAGGATCTCAGATAGTTCTCGTACACTACGACGATGAGCGTTGATCTGGAGGGTGGGATGACAGCTTACACGTCTTGTCTACGTGGTTCTGGGATCCAACGCACGCCGTATGACTTTGCGATATTTAGCAAGTACATATCCAGATCCGCGGCGCTTGGGGATGGAGTGGACAAAGAAGCAACGGCCTGCCGTGGACGTCAAGAGCGGGTAGAGTGAGGAGAGTGCGGCATACACGAGGCGACACATAGCTATCGCGATTGGTAGACGCAGACGCGGCAAAATCGTGACCAAGCCTCTGAACGAGTAGATCACGAACGAGATGTAATTCTAGATATTTCAGTGCGGCGTTGGTGTATCAGACGGAAATACACACCTTTGATATCGACATGCGATGCAGCGAAAATGATAGTTGACGCCGCCTCGACAATCACCGGGCTGGGAGAATGACTGGAGGAGGAGGATTAAGCGGCCAAGAATACATCCGCAGTGGAAGCGTTACGTTTCGTCCAATTCGTGTATGTGCTCCAGCAAAACACCTGTGTACATTCCGAGGATCTCCAGGACATCTCCAAAGGCGTCGTCCTGTATCAACTTTTGGGCCTTCGCTCGGGCAAGACTGACATTGCTTTGTTGTAGAAGGGTGGAAATGTCTCGTCGGGTAATGTTGCCTTGCGAATCGTTCTTCTCCTGGAGCTGGCCCATTCGCTGACAGGCCCATCTGAATTGATTCTGCGCGGTCGAATGCGATGAGAGCCTGTAGACAATGAACGAGTTTTGTGACGCACTTTGGCTGCATTTCGATCCCAGTTATGCTGTGCCATTTGTCGTCACTGTCGTTGTCGTGCCGGTCATGAAAGAATGGGTGGGTATCGTTGGTGAAGCCGATTCGCGCTCGTACACAGCTGTGGGCAAAGCCTCTCGCAAGACTGGCCGCTGACACTGGCAGTGACAGTGATGGAGAACCGCAAGTTTGCCTCACGTGGGACCGGCTGATCTGCCCCCGCGACCTGCCCGCGACTTGCCCGCGACGCCTCGTCTTGTTTCAAAGTAATAGGTCGGCTTCTAGCGCATAAGCTTGAGCGTTGACCAGCATTGAGCACCTAGTACACAGCACCGATTACACCTCAATTACGCTCTACGTGAATTATTCTAGATACTGTTTACCGATACAAAATGCTAATTACTGCGAGTAGGTATGCGTACAACTGCGCGAGGTGTGAAGTACTATCATTGTCTGAGTCCATGAGCTTGTGCAGATAAATAACACGTAGACAGTTCGTAACCCATCAAGGGCTATTATTGTTCATGGTGAGAGAGGAATGTTGTGAATGCTGCCGCCCTTCTTGGCATCTGCTCTCATCCATTCAGACAACCGTGGTAAGGGGATAGGCTTGTCGTGGTCCGCAATATCGTGGGGGAACGGTGTCTTTGTGGAGATATCAGAGTCCATGCTGAAATGAGACTTCCCCGGTCTTGTCAGCATACGAGACTCCCGAAAGCGCTCAATGAAACGCGAAGTGGGAGACTGAAGACCGAGAGGGGGCGCGGGAGCAGGGCGAGGAGGCAGTGGGATTCTACTGTGCGATGTATTGGTCGAAGAGTCGTCATCGCGAACGGCGAACGGTGAATCACGTCCACGTCGAACGTCGGTGTTCTGCGCCCAGGGTGCTTTCTCTAGAATGCTCGGGGTTCCCTTTTGAATGTTGTCGACGGACGCCTGACGCTTTCGATCAGAATCGTATTCGATACCTGCTACATAAAGCGACCAGGAGTCGTTCTCGACGTCGGGGATGGTTCGGGGCGGCGCATTTTCCAGGTAAGGTGACTTGTCTTCGGAATCGATCGAAAACCACGGTACAGTATAAAGGGAACTGGACCAGATTGAAGGCAGTTGACGCGAGTGAACCATTGTGACGATGAGAAGTAGGAAGAAGTATCCCAATACTAGAATTACTCGTCAGCGACTTCCCCGTAATGATCAGTATGAAAACGTACGAATGAGACTTTTCAACCAAACTGCAGGCAGGAGCAGGTATGAAGAAGCACAAACATCCCATTCACCTATCCGATCATGTGAGAATGGATTCACTTTACAAGGGGGTTCACTTTGCACTTACGCGTCAATTGGCAGGCCAGGACTGGGCCATTCACCACGAGACTGATAGATGCGCCTGGGGGTGCTGATCAGATACGCCCCAGCCATGCAAAGAAAATGCCATACCAACTTCGAACATGCTGAGAACAAGCATCCAGGCGCATTCGAACGCGACAAAAGCGGTCACCTTGCCGAAAGGAATCGGACAAACGAGTTCCGAGAAAGATCTACAAGGAGAGCGAATGAGGAACCGCGAAACAATCATGCAGTGGTCTTCCGCACAAAGGTACAAGAGCGAACAGCATGCCAGTGTCGAAGATCAGCAGAACCGCAGATCCAGGGACTGGTGATAACATCAGACACGTCCCCACTGGAAACAGCCAAACGACGCACCTGGTACCAGCGTTTTTGAGATTGCATGGATATTCCAAGAGGCAAATACCAATATCAAGAGACTGAAGTACGTCAACAGTGCTAACATATGTTTAGCCCAAGAAACGACGATAACAGAGACACTTACCAAACACAACGCATCTGGCTACTAGGAATGGGCTCCTCATGATAGTTCGTTCCGACTAGCGGGTTTCAAGAAGTGAGTGTGAGGGGGTTCGTAACTGCCAACCAGTGGACTTGGTCGTGAGAGGTGAGCGCTTGAGCGGCGACAGAGAGACACGTCGTTTTAGAGCGGCATCGTGTGCGTTTCTTCGCCCTTTATATATCTGCTCTGAGTACAATAAGGATTCTTTTCGTCGCGTTGCCCCTGGGAACCGACTGGGAACAATGGGGAGTGGTGTTCCATTGCCACGACCCTTGCTTTTGTTAGGGGCTTGCCTTTTTAGTACAACACCGCCCATCGCCCTTCTAAACCCGGCGCAAAACACAGTTTGCACATTGTGTCAAAAGAGGGTGGTACATAAATCCGATGTACATATATGATACAACATAATAACCTACAACCAAGTCCAGCTGGTAAATCGTCCTGCATCATGGTTCCCATCTTCGTACTGGAGCTTTCCCTTTTGAGTTTGACATTGACGTTGCAATTGAACCAGAGAGATCCAGTGGCGGAGGACGAGGTCTCGAGCTCGAGCTCGTTCGAGTCCTTGGCCCTCCTGGACGGGTGCGGTTTGGTGACAGCGGTGGCGCGACCTCCGCAGCCTCCAGTACCACATTCTGCGGTACATCCACCGGCGAAGGCGTTTTACTGCGACTTTTGCGCACTGGTAGGGATAAGATATCGGCACGAGGCCAACTTCCCAGCGGTAGGGGTGAAGGTCCTCTGCGCGGTTCTCGGGTTTGTGCGACGGGCGGTGAAGAAATCGCGGATTGAACGTATTGCGAATATAGGTCGGGATAATTGCCAGTCCCTGTCAGGACAGGGCGGGTGTGCGTGGCTATGTGTGCTGGGCTAGGCTCATACGGCTCGATATCGTAGATTGACCGAAGACCTGTCATAGTATCGATGGGTGGGATAGGCCGCCGAGGTTTGGGCGCGATGATCGATGTAGCAGCTTTCCGCTTCTGAAAGTATGGCAGGACGGGAGACGACGGTATGTTCTGTGAACTGATGACACGAAAACATTCGGGATTGGCAATGTCCTTGATCTCAGACTGCCATATCCTGGGATCCGCACCCTGGCGGATGAGACAGTATAGCATCAAAAGAGCCAAATACCAGAATACTACATTGATCAGACGCGGAACGGAGACGTCAACATGACAGGCACGTACATAGGACGGCAAGAAGCCAAGTGAATGCCAGAAGGACCTGATTGGAGGTACAAGCTTGCGTGCCCACCGAGATCCGAGCTGGGAACATTCATGTCATCAGAACCCACGCTATGTGGCAGGAACGAGCAAAGTCGCCATACCAGTCACACTGCACAGTTGAGGTCTATGAACCGAGAGATATGCAGCCCCAGCTACAGGTTGTATGAGCGACTCATGTATAACTTCCCATACTTGGATAACAGACCGATATTCATCACAAAGAGTAGTCCTATCCATGCGCATTCGAACCATACGCGGCTCGTGATAGAATGGTCGCGCAGGAGCTCAATAGAGACACTGGTGGGCACGGTGAGCAAAGGCCGCTCGTCGATTGTGAATGTATAACGGAAACTCACATTGCGAAAACAAGCGCCAGACCGAAAGCGCCGAGGAAGGTAAGATAATTATCCAGAGGGTCTGTCCATCGTCAAGGCGAGGTAATAGGTCGGACGAGAGTGAATATACATGTCAGCTTCAGTGATTGTACAAAGCCAAGGTTCCAGACAGCGACAGAGGCGATTATAGCATTGCAAGCAATAGATAGCGCTAATCCGACAGTGAATCAGCCCATGGCCTTGGACAACAGGTGTCTGACTTGCCGAAGGTAGCGTACCGTGTACAGGTGAAGACAGTCCACATGTTGGCGTTGTAAAGAGCGGCACCGCTCGCGGCGAATATACAAGAGCACTTCAAGAGAGGGAAGAAGGTCAACTCCAGTCCTCGTTGCGACCCTGATTCAAGGCACGGTCTACATCGAACCCCCGTTCGGATTCGGTAGTTGAAACCCAGCGGCATCACACATGTCACACGGGCTTCGGGCGCTGAGCTTAAGTACCTAAGTCCTCAAGCAACTTCAATCCTACGTAGATTCTTGGCGTGACTCGTACTAACATGATACATCTCTCTACACAAGAATCCAGTGACGATAGCGTTAGATATAGCGATAGTTTAATGATTAGGTATGTGGATGTAGTCAATACTGAGTATAGTTTGAGGAAGTCATTCCGCGTGGAAATAAATCTGAATGATTTCATCAAGCACATATGCTGAGAAGTCGGATGATGACAGTGACAATGAAATATCGCCTCCAAAAAGATCCCTCCGAAGGCGTCGCAGTGTTTCATTGCTTACTGATAAAGACGTGAGGGGGTCTGGAGAAGATGCCCAAGTTCGTAGAGGAATCCAATCCTGGTGGTATCGTAACCGGAGAACTGGCACCTCCATCGTGTGGACGATTTCGTGGTGGCATGATGTCAGCAATATATAGCATGACCTCGCGCGAAGTCTCTTGTGAGAACGATCTCAACAGTCCGTCGAGTGGAGATGAGATGTAATTTCCCATTGATTGACGGCCTGGGAGGCAGACAACCCGCGTCAGCAACCTGAATCACACATCTATCGTCCAACCACACTCACCGAACAAACTCCCAGCAAGTCGAGCGACACCGATCCTAACACCGACAATAGCATCACGGGCTAAAGTCCACAAGGGCTTTGACAGTTCATCATCGAGTAAAATCAACGGTTTGCCATGTCCCGGGGGGAGTAGTAGACTATGCTGACAAGCGACATAACTTCGAGCAAATCAGACATGCGCAAGTTGCAAAAGAAACATCAAGACATACGTCATTCTCCTACGGGAGTTATCAGATTCAGCGAAAGACTGGATGTCGAGTCGGATCCTGGTAAGATTTTGCGGTTGATGTTGAATCAATGACCACAATGGCGGCAACTGTGAAATGGAGTTAGGTATGTTCATCTCAAAAAAGATTGGGGGTTACTCACGCAACTGATCGCTGCATCGCGGACAGCGCTGACATTGTCGGCTAGTGCGTAGATTGCCAATCCACAGACAGCAGCGGAGATTCGGGTGATTTCGCCTGAGCTGTTCTCGCTGATTGAATCGATGATCGTCGCAAGCGTTAAAACGAGGGTCTCTCGCTCCCTCCATCCCTTCCATCGGCCGGCTTTCCACACCTCAAGCATCTTCTCCAAAACTTCCAAACGCCCTGAAGGACCTAGCGCAGGGAAGAACAAGGCTAAACAGTCAACGGTTTTGGTGCGAATTTCGTCGTCCTGCCCGTTCACCGCATCGCGCCAGACACCCATCAGATCTCGTGCGGCAATATCAGGTCCCAGTATCTTTGCGAGATCCCCCACGGAGGCCGCAAGTGTACGTCGGACACCAAAGGCGGGGTTGTTTGAGAGACGAATGTAGAAGTCCCGCAGAGTAGAATCCCACCTGGAGGGTCCAAGTGCTTTGGTGACAGCTGGAAAGTTGAAGGCGCATATCAAAGGGCGAGACGGATCTTTGTAGAACAAGTTAAGATACTCCGCCTTGTCTCGATCGAAAGGTGGCTGGCCGTCTTCCCGTCTGTCATTTCGGCGACCAATGAACATTTGTAGCAATTCGTCTGGTGTTTCCAAAACAGAGTTCCTTTCTTCGTCGAAGAAAGTATAGATGACTTCGCCTAGCGACTCCAGAAGGCCGGAGCGGATTTCAGCCGCCGAATCCATAGCCAAGGCATTTGCGGCGTGAAGTGCGAATGCCTGCCGTCGTTTCAAGGGAAGACGCGATAGGACGCTTGGTAGGGCAAACAGTGACGAGTGTCTGACATGACATACAGAATCTCCGAGAAGATTTTCAAGGAGAGGTAGCTATAGATTGACTCAGTAAAGCATACGTTCGCTCGAAGAGAGACCATACCAGGGACATGTGGACAAGTTCGTCCGGAAGTGTTTTGGCGAGGGCTCCAATGGCAAAACTGGATTCTCTGCGCACCCAGGGCACCGAATCAGTCGCAAACCGCTCGAGTTGCTGAGCGAAGATGATCTGGGAGGACGTCTCAAGACAGCCTATCGACCGAGTCAGTATCTTTCGATAAGTCATAACTCGAAGGACAGACCTTGCGATGCCACTGCAGCCATAAGATTGATACTAGCCATGCGTTTCACCGCGGCCTGTTCTTCGTCTTCCTGGGTTGCTTGCGTTGTGGAGGCAGTTACTTCAGGAGAAAAAGCATGTTCCAGGGCAGGCCTCTTTGGCGTTATATCAGCAGCAGACGAAGGTTGTGGACTGTGTGTACGTGGGAATGGGCTGGCGGGAGATGACGGGCGCAGATGGTACGGACTAGAGAGTAATGAGAAGGGATCATTGAGCTGGTGGAGGGGTGAAGACTTTGGTGAAGATCTAGACGAAAACGGCGAGTAAGGGGGCGTAGTAGGCCGGGCAAACTGGGCACTATGTGGTGACTGTGCTAGCCGAGCGGGAGGAGAGACCAATGTCGGCACTTCTGGGTGGGTCACCGCCATAGTGCCATCAGGGGAGAGGGAGGACGAAGAGGGGGTACTGGTTATAGAGTTCGGTGTCGAGGATGTCGTTGATGACGTCGGGGAGTCGACGGCATTTATGTCACTGGAATGTGTTGACAGGACCGGGAAGTAGGGGTTGATATTAGGAACATCGGCCTTGTGAAGATGAGGATCTGTGCGATACAAAACGCTGTCAGGTGTTCGAGCAACGCTGGAGGGTGATATCCCGCCCATTGTCTCAACGCCTTCCATGTCCGAAGTATCTTGGACCACGACAGATTCGCTCCATGACTGGATGTCGTTTGCATAGCGTTCCTCCTCAGTAGTGTAGTCGCCATAATCGTATATCCCGGATTCCGTGTCCTCCAGATTCTCCAAACCCATGATTAGATTGTCTAGAACTTCGTGTTCAAAAGAACTCCGTTGGTCTTTGTAAAACAGGCCAGCCGAAACGTATTCCGGCGCTTTACCCAGTTCATTCGCACCACTGGGGTCATGCGATCTCGGATCGTCGGCATGGGATGGTGTGTTAGCCTGTTTTTCCGCACGATCGGTTTCCCGAAGGCGCTCGAGCAGGTTTACAACGACAGACTTCGCGGAACCTCCCACTGTGGAGCTAGGACTGAGAACAAGCCGAGCCAATATTGGAGTGAAGACGTCAACAGAAATGGCGGGCGGCGAAGGCGGTTCAGACGATGCGGATGCTCTTTCCTCCATGGGACAGTGCTGGGAAGAAAGAATGAGAAACGAAGATATACATCACGTCTTGCTTACCGTCAGAAACCACCAGATAACTGGAGATAGACCAGACGTCAGAGCTTCTCTGACGGATTCGTCTGCAAGACAGTCAATTGAGATCGTCAACGAGCGGCTAGGGGAAAACTTGCCCTGATCCTTGGATAGCACATGGAGGAGAGGTATGACATACTCAACCGCCTCTTGCGGAGTCAGCAAGTCCAGTAAATTGGGGAGATCCTGGCAGATGAAGATACGGTGATACGTCGCTTTGCTGATGGAGTAAAGATATATCTTCTCGAGCGGATTGAGGCTCTCCATACTTTCATCCTCGTCCAGCACCACGTCGATGGACTCGGATGTGGGAAAAGCGTCGTCAGTGTCCGCCGATGGAGACTGAGCCGGTTGATGGATATCAGGCGGTGGGCGAGGACTCTCGAGCGCCGGTGAAATAGGAGAAGGAAACGCAGCCATTGCCTGATATTGGTGGACCGAGGGTATGGTCAACTGGATCGCGTGGGCGAGTGGAGACTGGGAGGTCGGCGACTGTGCATCCATCGATGAAAGCTGAAAGATCACCGTGTCTTCGGCTAGTGGAGAGGGAATAGGAGTGGAGGGAGCAGTGTAGAAAGTCAGCGGAGGAGATAACATTGGACTGGCGAACGGGTCCTCGAGACGGTGCGACGGAGACGGAGTGATGGACAAGGCAGCGAAATACGGGGTGGGGAGAGCGATGAATGTGGGCGGGTTGCGGGAGACGGCAGCCATGGTGGACTTGGCAGTTTGAGATTCCGGGGCGCTTCCAGCGGGGTCTGGAGATGTGGAATTTGAGAGCGTACCCTCAAGTATGGACACTATGAGGCCCATGGTGAGAAAGGGCCCGGGCGAGGAAAAAAGGACGAACTGGGTGATTAACCCGTTAGGCGACCAGCTTTTGTAGTCGTGGGCCAGGTAGGCGCAGCATGCACGAGCGATGGTAACGCGGCAGCCCTTTCTCTGCGTGCGCAATCGCGTGGGGGCACATTCACGTTTGGAAATGCAATGAGCGCAGACCGTCACCGAAAGACCTCGAGTATCGCCACGTTCCGGATTGGAGCAAAGTGGGGCCAGTCGTGGTGTCGGATGGGGCCAAGAGCGTCGGTCCGCCACAGTTGGGCGCGCGCTGTCTCTCTCAGCGTCGGGCGGCGGCGCGGCTAGTCAGGCTTGCCTGTTTTGAGCTGTGTTGGCGGCGTGATAGAAAGCCTCTGAACAGTGTGATCAAAACAACGAGAAAGACCCACCGACGTCATCGTGCTTCTTCGCGCAAGGCACCCATTACGCACGAGGTCTACGGAGGTCTAGACTCCGCCACCGGTGTATTCGGTGTCACGACGCCAGGGATGCCGCCCACTCTGTCTGCCATCGGTGAGGGCAGTACGGCATCGCTGGATTCCTTTCATTTCGCTTGAGCTAATGGTGCTCAACTGCCACTCCAACAGAGCATGCTGACCAGCACGAAGTCATAAAGTGACTGGCATAATTGTATGCACTCCGTGTCAATACACACCTTGCAGTTGGAACAGGCGGGACATCTCCACAAAACTCTCCGTAAAGACCCAAGGAGTGCTGAGATTAGTAGAGCGGACTAATTTCGATCATATTAGAAGCTTGAGAAGGCGCACAAAATGCAGATTGTGGAGAAAGTGTCCGGTGTCGTACTGCTACTCATTTCCCAGCCAAGGGGTTGAAACTTGGAGCGACATCGATGTATTGGGGGTGCTTTCTTTATGAAAGCAAGTTGTGGTAGTGCCTTCTAGCGTCTTACTTCAGTTGCATGTGTGGCGCCGGAGCCGGGAACTTCCGGCTGTACCAACTACTGAAAGAACGAGTGAGGACACCCACCGAGAACTTCAGGGACACTGATTGAAATGATATACTTCATAGAATGAGACTCTTTGACCATCTTGGGAGCCTTTGGTGTCGCTTCATTGGCAGACAGGCGCGAGGCAACATGTCAGTTCGTATAAATGTACGTATGATGTAAACGTCTAATGTCAACTACAGTCTATGGGAGGCGAAGATATTAAGTCAAGCGTCCGATTCTCTCTTCAAAGTCCGAAGAACAGAGTCCAGACAAACGAGTGAGTAATTAGTTCACATGTATTTTAGTAAGAGAACTTCATGAGCCAGGGGTTGAGGACAATCTGGAATGGAAACAATGTGAGATATGTAGTCGTCACAGAAGCGAGAAAACGCACAGGCAACAGGATGTGAGAGCCGACGACAAGCGACATGGGGACAATCAGCGCAAATTGCCACCCCGGTATCTGCCACTCGAATGGCACAAGGTCGGAAGAGAACACAATCATCATGACGATGAGGGTGAAGCAGATGGTGAAAGATAGCCAGAAGCCTTTCAGGATTCGAGGAACTACAGGGCGGGATCAGATAAAAATCGAAGGATGGGGCGCGGAAAAAAAACAGACCTTCTATCCAAAAAGTTGATTTCTCGACTTCTTTACCAGTGGACCCCCACGTCCTGAAGAGCATAGTCAGCAAAAGGTGACGCGTAACCATGCATCAGATACTTACATGTCGTAAGAAAACAGATGAGCCAGTAGTGCAGTCGAGAGATGTATACTGAGCCCTCCGAAGAAGAACGTGCTGTGTATGGTTGAGCATCAGATTTCCATGATCATCTAGAATTTCACTCACAAGAAGGGAATCCATCTCAAGTTCTCGCCCAAGGCGCTAAACAGAGACCGATGGCCCAGTCGATACTCTAGCAGCGTGAACCCAACATTACCCAAGCCGGGGAACACAACGACACAAGCCAAGAGGATCTCAAAGCTGTGAAGGTAGAACCTGTCCAGATTGGGGGCCAATCCCAGAAGCAGGTAGTTGAGGATGGAGCCAACGGTAGCAGCCGCGATACCATCTGCGTGATGGCTAAGCGCCTGCAGACAGTGAACGACGAGATAGAACTCACAGTAGGAGAACATGTACGACATCATCCCGATCTTGTAATGCACCGGGGCCGCCGACCAAACGAACCCTCTCAGTTGTTTACTGATTGGGCCCTGTCGCCACCATCGTATCAAGGGATTGAAGATGATCTCGTCGCATCCATACGCGTACTTCTGCCATCGAGCTAGCTCGTCAACAACCGTCAAGCTGACACCCTCCTTGAACCCTCCGTTCGAGTAGGTCGCCCAGCGGAGCGTATATCCACGCAGCAACAAGCGAAGCGCCATGTCGAAGTCTTCGGAAACGTTGGCTTCAGACCACAACTTCCGCTTGCCGTCGGCCCCGTCGATAAAGCTCGCATCTTGCATAGCAGACCATCTCAAGAAGGCGTTGTGACCCACGAACGGCGCGACCTCTCCGTTCGCGCATCCGTACGATATACACTTGTTGATCCGGCGTGTAAAGTGGGTGATACCATTCTCGAAGTAGTGGTTGGCGACCTGCATCACGTCTGTTGGCACAAGGTTAGCTCTAAATCGAGACGATGGCCTGCAAATCGCAACTAACCGGACTCGTGCTGAATAATGGCAACATCCTCGCTCTCGTACATTTCGCGCGCCGCGTCTCTGAAGCAGTCCTCTGGAACGATGGTGTCGGCGTCAATGATGAGCACAATCTCGCCCATTCGCAGACTTTGTGCGTTGCTCGCCCAGGGTTTAAACCTCCCACCACTGTCCTGGAATGTTTCATCGATGGCCATTTGCAGAGCACGATCCTCTAACGAGATGCCGTCCTGCTCCCGCTCACCCCGCTCAATCAAGTCTGCCAGGTGCTTTTCAAGCTTGATAGATAATGCCAGCCCATAATTCATGCTGTCGGTCCTGTGTGAGAAAATCTCCCAGGTTGAGGTAGCTACTTGACTTACTTGCTGGCTTTCTTGAATTTCCCGGCACGCTTGAAGCCATCGGGATCCTTAGAGTTGTGACCGGGCCGAGCAACCCAGCCGATGTTGTGATTCGCATAAAAGTCCATTCTCTCCTGGCGGTCTTTCTCTGGAATGAGCTGAAGACCATCGTCGCAGATAAAGATAGCGGACGTTCCGCCCTGTCTAGCGTACGTCTGCATAGCTTTTTTGATGGAGAAGACAGAAGGCGCGCTGTGAAATTCTGAACGTCCGATCTCTCAGAGAAGCAAGGAACAGGAACGTACATTGTCAACTCCAAGCTCTCTTTGTAGACAGGACATTGAATCGTGATGTGTGGGAGGTTATTATCAACCTCAGGGTTCGGATCAGGCTTGATGGCGGAATAGTAGGCAGAGTTCTCGTGGTACTGGGCGACCGGACCGATTATAAGGCTGATGTTACCGACCAGCTGAAGGCAGAAGAAAATGGAGACACAAAAGATGACAGGCAGAGTCACGCAAAGAGCAAACCGTGTCGCGTTCCCGTCGAGCATGTACTCCTCGAGAAGAATCGATAAACCTGATCCTGCAAAATCTAAGACGGGGTCAATCAGTGGCAGATTTGACAGACAGAGCACACACATGTTGCGAGGGCAGCACCACAACCTGCATATAGAGGACCAAGCAGGACCTGTTTCCGCGCCTTCTTCTCCTTATTTGAACCTCCCTTTTCAGCATCGACTTGAGGTTCCACGGCTGGTGCTGTGGAGGCGAGCTTCCAAGTCCACCACTTCGACTTCTTGGCGATTGGCTTTGGCGCCGCCTCAGTTTCATCCTGCTTTTCAGGTATTGGACTCGGCCGGAGATTGGCTGTGGATGATGCAAGGATGCTGGGACTATAGGGAGGAGGAGCATTGGTGTCACGGTTCGGGGTAGATCTGGTACGCCAGATGTATTTGATGAGTTTCTCTTCGAATTCCTGACAGAGAGGAATGATGGTGTCCACGGCATATGCCCAAAGTATCAGCGCATCTTCCGAGCGCTACAACGCCGTCAGATAGTGCCGTGTCAATCTGTACAAACGGACTTACAATGAAAGCACCACACTGGTCCTTCTCAGCCTTTGGCAGCATGTCTATGTGATCCAGGATTTGAATGCGGGTGGACCTGTCAATCTGTACGGATGTATCCCCCAGTCGACTGTTTGTGGAAGTCAGTCATTGTCCGCGTACAATGGTAAAGTCGACGTACGACGAGGAAATAACAACGTGTATACTCGGACTTTTCAGCTTTACGGCCACGGCTGGATTGAGCTTCCGGACGTTCTCCTCGAACGAGATCAAGTGAGGATTCTCGTAGGGAAATACACGAAAGGTGCTTGATGTAGCAGCAGGGGCATCCGGAGACGACGAAGAGGCATTAACGCGTAGACAGACGCCAGTAGACTGTGACGAAGTAGGATGTGTGAACCAGTTATTAGGGAGGGTATTTTCGTCTATAAGATAGAACATTCAGCTTGAGGATCCCCAAGAAAGCAGTGTGAGACTTACAGATGTTGTGCAAAAGAGCGTCAAAGGCATCGTAGTCACTGTTGAGGATGGTCACCCCGGCGCTGCTGAAGCTGGCTGCAGAAGACATTGCTGAACAGTGGCCCCACGGTGCCTCGTACACACCCAGGGGTTTTATGAGCGCCAACTAAGGCAGTGATTGACATGCATGCTGCCAGTCCTCGCTTCTCATCTCAGTCCGCCCAGGAACCATATGAATGGAGATTCATATGGCAATTGGTAAGGCCTTCTTATCGTCACGCCGTACTGACACCGTCTATCTCACGTCAAGTAGAAGCAATTTGGTGGGCCTCAATCGCCGGGTATGGCTACCCGTGTGATAGTAACTTCCATGTAGCTGCAGGCAGAGAGAGCGGGCGTCGGGCCATTATGCGCATGGTGGTACGAGACAAAGCCGTCGTAGGCACGTGGTCATGTATCGGATACCATTTCCCCGCCTGCCGCCACTGTCGTCGTTCATTCAAACGTCCACGCACGGCCAGAGGTATTCGGCGCCATGTCGGAAGCTGATATGCCTAGATACTGCCTCGCCAACATCACATCGATGCGATCCGGTTCCTTAGGCGTGCGTTCTTGGCGGATCGAAAGCTCGGAACAGCGCATTCTTGAGTTCTCATGCTTCTAGGCTTCCGTACGACGTTCACCATGCTCACATTCGACCTGGTGCCTATCTGTGCCAAACAATCTATCTGTACACGCTCTGAAAACTCTTGAAGGCTATCATGTTCCTCCCATCTAGGTCTGATCCTTCTGAATCTCGTTGAATAACTGACGGCATCAGTCTTCCTGCTGCCTGGGAAAGGTCCTTACGTCCATCAACCCATATGCAACCATTCTCGCACTCACTGGTGCCCCATTTAGAACTGATACCTCACCTCATAGAGGGTCTAAAGTCTCTCGCGGCAGTGTCCAATACCCACGTCAAGACATGGCTTCCTTTCCGCCTTCCAAGGCATCCTCTGTGAATGACCCGTTTCGCGATGCCAACCGTGTCTCGTCCACGACATCCGTTTCCTTCCCCTCTGGCGCAGATGCACTACCGCGAATGCGGTCTACACTTCTTCCGATCTCGCTGACCACGACCGACGACCAAGAGACTCTCAAACGGTTGGAGGTGCCCAAGCCATGGCGGGAGAAACCCAATCCCCGCGGTAAAATCACGTACGTTCTCGTGTACGGTATGTTATGCGTGGGCGTGGCTGTTAGTAAGTGTGAACAATTGCTTCTCGATATGCAGTCTTTTGACATAAATCAACAGGCGCCATACAGTGCTATTTCTCGTACAAAAACGTGCTGCTCGACCGGCAACCTCTGTGTCTGGTCATGGACGAAGAATTCAACGGCTCCGAGGACGATATCTTCGGACCGAATGGATTCTTCATGCGGGAGGTCGATGCATCTGGTTCTGGGTAGGAGTCTCTCACACTTTCTGTCTCACTATGTCTGATCATGAACTTCACACAGAAACGGACAGTTCGAGATGACCACCGCCTCATCCAAGAACTCATTCATACAAGACGGGATGCTGCACATCGTACCGACCTTAACTTCTGAAGAAATCGGGAACGACGCCGTCTTCAACGACTATGTGTACAATCTTACCGACTGCACGTTTAACATCACGCAGTCAAACGGCGGTTACCTCATCCAAGGGGATGGTACCACTGCAGGATCGAGGGTGAGCTTGTACGCACTAACTAACCGTGTGTGCGCCCTAACGCCTCGCAGCAATTCGATTACGCAGGCTACTACAGAGCTTGCGGAGCTGTGTCCAATTCTAGCACGGGCGCCGTCATCAATCCCGTCCAGAGCGCACGCGTCAGCACGCTCCTCAGTGCTCGAGAAGGTCGCGGTGGGAGTTTGAAGTACGGCCGCGTTGAGGTCCGCGCAAAGATGCCAAAGGGCGACTGGATGTGGCCCGCCATCTGGATGTTACCAGTCAACTCCGTCTATGGTCCGTGGCCGGCTAGTGGAGAGATCGACATGGTGGAATCGCGGGGGAACGGAATACGCTACAGTGGCCACGGCTCGAACTACGTCCAGGGCTCTCTGAACTGGGGCCCAAATCCCTCGCTGAACGGAGTCAGCAAGTCCTACAGCTGGTGGACAGAACGCCGGGAGTCGTTCGCAAACGGATTCCACACATACGTGCTGGAGTGGACAGACAAGTTCCTCCGCATCTATGTCGACACCAGATCACATACGCTCCTCACCTTCCGCTTCAAAGAGCCGTTCTTTGAATTTGGTGATTTCCCAGAGGTCGTGTCGCAGGACGGGAGGCAGATACCGCTAGAAAATCCTTGGGTGAACGGAACAAAGAATGCGGCACCGTTTGATCAGGAATTCTATCTGATCATGAACGTGGCTGTTGGGTCTACGACGGGATGGTTCCCGGACTGGCAAGGCGACAAACCATGGCGGAACAACGCAGCAAGTACGTGATTGTAGTACCTTCTAATATCTTCCTTGGAGCTCATAAATCCAAAGGTCCAATGCGGGACTTTGCGAACGCGCAGAGTTTGTGGTATCCGACATGGCCTCAGGATTTGGACTCGCGGGCCATGATTGTGTAAGTCCCTTGCTGTCCTTGTCATGTCCAGTTCTGACGTTTCTTGGTTAGGGATTATGTGAAGATGTGGAAACACTGCTAGTTTTGACGTTGACAAGGACTTTAATTCCATAGACTATTAGCTCTCACATACCTTAAATAATGTATTCGGACTTTTCCAGGGCTTTGCGTTGTTCTTTGCGTTCACGAAACCTTTGACACTGACTTGTGATGAGGAGTTGGTTATTTTGACAACAATGCTAGTAAACCTATACCTGTCCGCGGTAATTGCGAGGACTGGCATACGCAGACAGTTACCTGTCTGATACGCACTGCCCGCAAGAAGCTTGTCCCAACGGTTTCACCGGTGACGGGCAAGGAGTCTGACCAGTTCCGGGCGCGAACAGAGCGGTCAAATCAGTACCGTCAAAGTCATATCTCGTTATTGCTCTAGAGCATCGTGAAATGCGTGTGCTAATCATCTAGTCCTTCTCGTCAACAAGCTTTGCAACCGGAGCATATCTAGGCGCCTCGGCGTCGACCTTGGGAGCATCGAAGAGCGCCGCAATCTCTTCCAGACTCAGGTTCTTCGTTTCCATTATGACTGTCATGGAGTAAGTCGAGTCATGAGAAGGAATGTGAGCAACGAAAAACACACAGAAATATCCGAAGATAGCTGCGACGCCACCCCAACACGCGTAAACGACCTGTGATGAGTGTGATCAGCCGTACACCGTCGATAAGCTTGGACAGGCCTACAAATAGTTTCCAACCGATTGCGGCTGGACAATGGTGTAAGAGGATACCAAGCAGGGATGGAGGAAGGTGCTCACACAGAGCAATGGGATTGACATAGCCTGTGCCTATTGCGGCTACAGCAGTGAACCCCCAAAAGATGTTCAATCCTTTAGCGCGAAGCTGGAAGGGAAGGATCTCCATGACGTAAGAGACGATAGGTATGAACGCCAGGCTGTAATAGTTTCTTCAGCATATAGAAAGCCGCTTGGTGCAAGTAGCTGACTTGAAAGGAATATAAGATAAGAAGAGGAGCGCCAAGAAGCCACGACCTGCAGCCTCTGAACCCCGCTCCGAGTATACGGCAAAACATATCGTGTCAGCAGAGTAGAACAAAACATAGAAAACGACAGAGGTGAGAAACAACGGTCGTCGCCCGACTCTTTCGACGAGGCTCGCTGCAACCAATGACCAAATCAAGTTCCATATCGAGAGGCTCGCGTTGATAAGCAACTGGATGATACTGAGACTCGGCATTTCCCTAGATAAATCGAACTGACCTGTGTTGTCGGAGTTGTTACACCAACATCTGTGAGAATGATGTTGAGGTAGAATGCAGCTACTCCGATTCCAGACCACAACCAGAAGAGAGGAAGAGCCACGAGGATCGCAAGGCGCTTACGATTTGCACTCGTGGTGAAGAGCGCCTTGTAACTGGAGTCGTGAGCCTCTTCAACTTGTATTAGAGCTGGAACACAGGCAAGCACAAAGATCACCTTGATTGACGTCCGACGAGATTGAACTCTGTATGCTTTCAAACTCGTATTGCACCAAAGGATCGTTTCTGAGAATGTGAGGTAGGAAGACATCAGCAGCCAAGTCACGCTTGAGCTCACCGATCACCGTCCGCGTGATAATATGCGAGCATCTCCAGCGCCTCCTCTTCTCTGCCTTTACTGACCAACCATCGAGGAGATTCTGGAATGAACCATATAATCAGAATTTGGAGGACGGGAACGATGCCTTGTACTAGGCACGGAATCCTCCAGGCCCAAGAACTCTGAATTCGCAGGGTTCCGTACGTCGTCCATGCGCCACTGTCGCAGAGGGATAAGTCTGTATATGTCTGTACTTGAGCTGCCTGCCCACATAACGGTTCCCGTGTAGAGTGCTGCGACATACGCAGCCGACATCGCCTCTCTGTACGGCGGATATGCAAGCTCGGTGACCAAAATTGGCGACGCGTTCGCTGATATGTGGCGTGCATGCCAGTGAGAGACGCGATTGAGGCATGGTGGATGGCTTACCACTGAACGCTAGCCCAAACCCTGAGAGGAACCTAACGAACGTCACATCTCCATACGAGCTTCACCCTCAAGTAGGGTTGTGCTTACCTAGAGGCCATGAACATTCCCCACGAATTTGATGCCGCTTGGATGGCTGATCCTGCAATCATGAGCACGTTCCCAATAAGAATCGTGTAACGCCGTCCGATTCCGTCCGTCAAGTAGGGCGCTATTGGGTATCCAGCCAGGGATCCTATACTCTACTTGCCATGAGGATCGGAGAATGGCAGACGAGAATTGAAGTTGTGGCGTACCAGCATGGCTACCACGATTCCCAGGCGCCCCTTAGTAGGAAAATGGAAATATGATGACCATTGCTCAAGCGACTGAAGGGCGTTCATCAAGGTTTCGTCGTATCCAGTCGTAGAGGAAGATAGTAGCCTAAAGACGATGAGAAAAAGACCTGGCGAGGAAGGAATCTACGGACAAAAGGACGAGCCACATGTTGAGAGTTGCCAGTCTAGAGACAAGTCCGTAGCGTTAAGTCGTAGATATCGCAGAGAGAGAAGCCGCTACCTTGCATTATTGTACCATGTTCTCTTGCTGAGGAGATGGTGGTATCCGGGCTCCTCGGAAGCCATTGATCAATACGGCGAGCGAGCGAGAATGTAGCAACCAGAGAACGATGGCAGTACTCTTATAAAGGTATAAACCATTGAAAAGTTTGTGTATGGAATGGTGTACACCATGCACCATGAAGTCGAACATGGCGCATAGCTGTCATCGAGTGGATGTGCGTGCATAGACCCAGAGTGAGGTTGAGCGTGCGACATGTACACCTGCCATTCCAAAGTTTCGCGGCGCACTCTCCGTGACCATGCAAGCATCGCATACGGCAACTCTAGGAAACAAGAAACTCACCCCATTATTGCCTGGTTTCTGTTTTACAGTAGAAAGCAAGCCGCCGCACATCTGTTCAACTAAAAAACAATTACATCTATATTGGTAGGTCAACAGTTGTTCACAATCTAATCATCAATCTCATAGGCAGCGTTGTGAATCTTGACACTTCGCCCGGAGGGATCAGATGCACATCCCCAATCGCCTCGTGGTATCCATCTGTTCATCGTTAGTCAGTCTTCCCAATACTTGTGCGTGTAGGCTCACCGGACAGCAGTATCAGCAGCAGCCTTAGTGGGGAAAAGACCTAGTGTTCGCTTAGTACAACTATTCGCACTCGAAGAATCTTGCAAGTACATACCATCGAACACGTCCCGGATATAATATGCTTCCTTGGTATCCGGCGTCCCTTCAGGCCAGCGTTCAGACGCCTTGGCGAGGGCTTCATCCGAAACCATGGAAGCGGAGTGGTCTTTTATTCTACAGCCGATTGAGTATGATTTGACGTCAAGCAGTATGAACCATACCCATCAATCCACGAGTATCCAACACCGTCGGAGAACTGCTCTTTCTGACGCCACAAGATTGATTTTGGGAGATAAGCCTGGAAGAATAACGTTAGGGTGTCAAACTTCTTGCCCGAAGATCCTCATGCACAAACCTTGCCGTCCGGAGAGCAATCGAAAGCTTTACGAAGAATGTACTGTAAACGGATTCGTCGGTACAATCGTGGCAACTTAATGCGCAAAACAAACCTTCTCCATTTTCGGGCAGCCGTCAGCGTCGACTTCCTGGCTTGCACCCTTACTGAACATCTTTTCTGTGGGATCGACATTCATCGCGACTTCCAAAAAAGCCTTATCGAGGAACGGCACGCGTGCCTCAAGACCCCACGCCATAGTGGACCTGCGAAGTGTCAGAAATTGTAGCATTCTGAGTGGCGGAACACTCGCTTGTTGGCGCGGAGACAGTCGGATGTGTGCAAGTTCTTGACACGACGCACACACTCTTGGTGGAATGACTTGGCGTCCGGCGCAGCGTGGAAGTAGAGGTATCCTGCGACACGTCCGTCAGCTGTCCAATATAACTCGAGCCCGACCGTACTAACCACCCAGGATTTCATCACTGCCTTCCCCACTGAGTACCATCTTGACACCCATGGCTTTGATCTTACGACTGAGCAGATACATCGGCGTACTCGCACGGACAGTGGTTACGTCGTATGTCTCGAGGTGATGAATGACCTCGGGAATAGCATCGAGACCTTCTTGGACGGTGAAGACATATTCATGATGAACAGTGCCCAAGAAATGCGCCGCTTTCCGGGCAGCCAACAAATCGGGCGAGTTCTCAAGACCGATGGAGAAAGAGTGTAGTTGTGGCCAAGACGCGAGCGTGGCTAGGTCGGTAAAGTTAGTTACATGGAAGGGCGGGTTCAAGGCAAAACTCACTTTCTTCATCAACTCGAAGGCCGCTGGGCGTCGAAGGACCGCTGGTCTGTTCCCGTAACTTGCGCTTGCGAGCCTCGTACTGTGCCTGGGCAACCTTCTCGGTCTCTCTAGCGGCAATAGAAGCAATCAAACTGCTATCAAGACCTCCGCTGAGGAGAACGCCGTACGGCACCTCGGACATGAGGCGCTTGCGCACAGCAGCTTCCAAAGATTCGCGTATGAGCGTAAGATCGGCCGGGGTGGAAGGGATGGTGGCGTTGGGACCTTCGTCGTCGCCGTGCCACCAGGAAGGGTCGAAATAACGCGTCGTAGATTGATCGAGACTGTCGTAGACGTGACCGGGAGGGAACGAGATAATTTTGTCGCAGTCATCGGAGATGGCCTTGAGCTCAGACGCGAAGTAGACGGCCCCAGGGCGTTTAGAGTTCCAGCCTTGATAGAGGGTGGTGATACCGATAGGATCACGAGCGGCGATGATTCTGCTGGGTGTCACGGACTCGTCGAGAAGGACGAAGGAGAACATTCCATCGAGGTGTTTGCACAGTTCTTTGCCATGTTCCTTGTACTGTGAGAATTGTGAGAGGGAATTCCTCTCGCAAAATGCGAGCAGCTTACAAGAGGGATGATGACTTCACAGTCAGAGTGTGTCTTGAATTTGACGTGGTTTTTCAAACTGGCACGGAGTGCAATGTGATTGTAGATCTCGCCGTTAACGGCCAGTATGGTTTTGCCATCCTCACTGACCAGAGGCTGAGCACCGGTATCTGTTGGGGATGGTTAGATTGCTCTGTATGATCTAATCACAGAGGCACTAACCAACGCCGACGATGGCGAGACGCTCGTGGACGAGGACTGACTCCTTCCCGACAAAGCAGCCCGACCAGTCAGGACCGCGATGGCGGATGCGCTTGGAGCAGGCGATAAAGCGCACGCGGTCGGCGGCGGGGTTGTCGAGGCCGTGGGCTGCGAGAATGCCACACATGCTGCGCGTATGTTGTAGGAGAAAGACAAGTTCAGCTTTTCGATGACTCGGAGATCTGCCTAAGGCCTTATCGGTCCTAATTGGGCCAGCAGGATGACGTGATGGCAATGACCGCCGACCGGAGCCAGCCCTGAGCCCTGTGCTCGGTCATTCTTACGACTCACGAGCTCTTACGTCCGCTTTTCAGCTACTGGCTTGCATCCGCTCCCCGCCCGGTCGCCCTCTCTCCCGCCGCCATGTCCAACAAGACCGCCCACAGACGCAAGACAGAGTCGGTCAGCCTCGTCGACGCCAACTCCGCCCTCGATCTAGCCACCAACCAGACATACAAGGAAAATGTCTTTCTTTTCGCCCCCAACCTCATTGGTGCGTTCTGCCTCCTCGGAACGTGCTCCAGCCCTCATTTCTCCGTCCACAGGCTACACTAGGGTCATTCTCGCGGCGTTGTCGCTGCATTACATGAGCTATCATCCGAAGTACTGCACAATCGCATATGTCGTATCCTGTCTACTAGACGCTGTCGATGGCCCGGTTGCCCGCTACCGCGGCGAGGAATCCAAGTTTGGTGCTGTGCTCGATATGGTCACCGACAGGTGCGTCGCCGTCCTCTTGGTTCGGGAAAAGCTGTGTGCTAATCCGCTGGATAGGTGTACAACATCGTGTCTCCTCTGTTATCTGGCTTCCGCGTATCCATACTGGGCCATAGCGTTCCAATTCCTCATCGCCCTTGACTTCAGCAGTCATTACATGCACATGTACAGGTAAGGTCGAGACGAAGCGTGTTACTCTTTTGGCTTACAATTATTCCGCGTACGCACAGCTCCATCATCACTGGATCTTCGTCTCACAAACTGGTCACAAGCGAAGTTAGTCGCATCCTCTGGCTCTACTACAACGACCGCGTATGTTCACTTCTACCTTCCCTATGGTTGCGCAAAAACTGACGGAACGTGTAGCGAACCCTCTTCCTCGTCTGCGCAGGAAACGAGCTGTTCTTTGTCGCACTCTATCTCGCCAAGTGGTGGTCTTCGCCCATCGATTTCTTGTCACAACCGAACACCCCTTGGCCTGTTGCTGGTCTGAGCTGGGCAGGCGCTATTGCCTATTCCATGTTTCCGGTATTCTTCATCAAGAACGTCATTAATGTCGTTCAGCTGTGGAAGGCGTCGAAGATTCTGGTTGGAGTGGACTTGGCAGAGCGCGCCAAGGTAAGGCGCGACAAGCAGGTCAAGAACTGATTATCCTGAGCGTATTTATGATAGTCTGTCATTGTTCTTTATAATTTAGAGTCAATAATCGACCCCCTGGGCTGCACGCTGTGGCGTCTATGGTGTACAATCTGGAACCACGTGATCGAGCAACACGGGAGGAACTTTTGTTTACAACCACAGTTTACAGTTTGTAGTTTTATACCCGCAGTCGTACATTATTCCTTCTGGCGCTTGTGTGTTTTCTCCATCTCACTTACAACTTACTGTACAAGCAAGTTTGACCAGAGTTTGACGCGCGTAGTTTGGACGGCTTCCATTTTGGGCCACAAGTGATCGAGAGGGAGTCCAATTTTTGGGAGCAACTTTCGTGTCAGCAGTGAATGCGGTCTCCAGCAGCGTCGGGCTCGTTGTTCAACGCTGTTCGAACTGTTCGGATAGGCGCACAGCGCCACATCTCTGCACCGGGCAGGCGTCACCTCCTCCCTCAGGCGTCCGGCAGCCGACTCTCGTCAACAAGCTCGTCAGACTCGCCCGAGCCTGCTCAAAACCCAGAGCCGCCTGCTGAAAATGGCCCTGTGGACTCAGCAACACCCCCGAGCTCCGCGCCGCCACCCCCGCCACCGCTTGTAGAAAAGCCCGAACGCGGGCGGCGAACCAAAGTGACCACACCGCCCATCGAAACCGTGGACTGGCCGGAGGACCTCGACGTGCTATGGGCGCCTTCAGAAAGCTCCGACGCAGATGTGCCCAATCCAGACATTCTTCCCCCGCCGCATATATTGGAGGAGGCGCTGGACAACCTGCTCATCACCCTCCATCCCCATACCCAAAATCGCGCCGTCTATGCCTCCCCACAAGGCCCCCCTGTCGAGCCGACGCTGGCGCTCTACTGTCCCATTGAAGGCGGCGACTATGTGGTAGATGCAACCGTGAAGGAAATGGCGCGTAGAATCGGGGCAGAGGTCCTTGTCCTTGACTCTGTCCAGCTTGCGGCTGGTGAATGGGGAGCTTTCGGAAAAGGTGCGCCTCAGTCTGTGCTCGTATCCACAATAGTACTGACTGCTCAATAGCTGCGAACATGATTCGTCTACCTCGAAATCCGCTTCACTTTCGCGCGACGTCGACCGCACCACCGCAAGCATCGAATGCAATGGAAGAGGACGATGACGAGGAAACCAGCGGAAACACGTTCCCCGCCGCCCAGATGATGCTGACTGTCATGTCTCCGGCGTCGACCCGTGGCACCGTGGTCTCCGCCTCCAAGCTGTCGAGTTCGCAGCCAAGTAAAGCCAAAATCTTCTTCGATGCCCTCGTCAACATGCCCTCAATTGACGGTGTCAAAAGTCCATCAGCCCCCCGTATAATCTATATCCGCGACTTTACAACGCTGGCTTCAACATCCTCAAGTTGGTATCGACCTCTTCTCAATGCCGTCCGCCAACGACGACGCGGTCCCATCGCATCCCCCTCTTCTCCTGTCACCAACCCTACGACTATCATCTTTGGGATATGCCCGCCTATCACGCCACCAGAAGTCATTTCTGCGCCTACTGCAGGACCGACTCCTTCGGGCCTGCTCAGTCTTCTCATGAACCGTCGCGCGGGTTCAACCCCACTGACTTCGCTTCCGAGACCCGGAAAATACGACTGGAACGAGGACGAGGGTGCCGTGAAAGCAAGAGAAGCCCGTCTTCGCCGACGTCTCAAGAAGTGGGAGAGGGGTGACCAATCGCTTTTGGACGAACTACCCACCTTGACAAACCAGGAGGAAGAGGACGAAGGCGACTCGCGGCGCAACGACGTCCTCGTGCTAGGCGGTAATGCGATCCAGCTTCCATTTGCGGGCGCCCAGAACGCGTCCTCAAGCCGACAGGCGCCCGAGAGCGACACGAAGACGTCCTTTTTCCGGACATCCATCCTAGTGCCCAGCACGCGTTCCATGGCAACAGAAAAGGAGTGTCGAGTAGAGAGACGTCGCGAGATCAACGAGCTGACGACGCGTATGGCCATTGGTGCAGTCGGCGGAGTCCTCGACCCTCGCAGCGCTGCCTCTCTCGCGTCCAGCGAAGCTGGCCTCGAGTTTGACGAGACTGAAAGGGAGACCGAGGTCGATGGCACACAGGCACCGCTTCCCGATGCCGTCGAGCCTTCTGCCCAAGAACAGATGTGGGAGGAATGGGGCAAGCGCGTGGAATTGTGGATGACGGTCAAACACGTAGCGGACAGAGCTGTGGGCAGCGTCGTCGCTACTTCCGTTTCTGGTGCGCAGAAGCAGTCCTTGGAGCCGACGCCTGTTCCGTGGGATGCAGTTTCGCATGCATGGAGTGCTCAGCAGTCACTCTCGGATTTGCGCAAGACGTGGTTCAAGGAGGCACTGAAGGCGTCACAACCCGAGAAGCAAGACCCTGATAGTGAGCTTGAGGAACCGGTACCGACTGTCGACGAGGTCATCGAACGGATGAAGAACGATCCTGAGCTTGACAGCCACGAGCAGCGTCTGCTGCCTTGCATTGTTGATCCTGGTATGAGCCAAATATCTTGTTTCGGTGTACTTCTCTCTGATACTCTGCCCAGTGACCATGCCTACTTCCTTCGCACAAGTTCACCTGCCGACACGGACGATTGACTCTGTTCGGACCATCGTGTCTCTGCCTTTGTTACATCCACAGGCTTTCCAGCAGGGTATCCTCAAGGAGCATAGCATAACGGGATGCCTCCTCTTCGGGCCTCCGGGTACTGGTAAAACTCTTGTTGTCAGAGCACTGGCCAAGGAGGCTGGTTGTCGCATGATGAGCGTGTCACCCTCAGACGTTATGGACATGGTGCGCCGCATCTTCTATTCTATGAACTATGTACTGATCAAATTTACTCAGTACGTCGGAGAGGGCGAGAAGCTTGTCAAAGCTGTCTTCGCGCTCGCGCGCAAGCTGTCGCCCTGTGTCGTGTTCTTGGATGAGATCGACGCCCTCCTCGGCGCTCGCTCATCCGGGCGCGAAAGTGGAAGCTCTGCCGCGTACAGAGGCGTCGTCACCGAGTTCATGCAAGAAATGGACGGACTGAAGACGCTCAAGGACAGCAACGTTATCGTTATTGGAGCCACGAATCGTCCCTTCGATTTGGACGACGCTGTGTTGCGCCGATTGCCGAGACGGCTGCTCGTCGATCTTCCTGGCGAAAAGGAGCGAGAGGGTAGGATCTCATCTCACTATGTGTTCATTATCTAATGTTGTTCTTGGGGTATAGAGATCCTCAAGATCATGTTGCGCAACGAAGAGCTCGCCTCGGACGTTGATATCAAAGACTTGGCGAAACGGACCGAGAGTTTCTCTGGCTCGGATCTGAAACGTGCGTCTGCTTGGTCCTTATCTATCATAAAGCTTAGCTGACTTGGCTTGGCTCCAGATCTCTGCGTGTCCGCTGCCGTTGACGCCGTCAAAGAGCACGTTGAACTTCCTTGGCTCGTGTCTGACAAGGAGGCCCGGGCTGAGGCGACAGCTGCCAAGGTGGAGGACCCCGTCACACAGGCAACGCCGGAGGAGCCACAGACTGTGTCTGTGTCTGCTGAGGAAACTTCAGCGGAGCAGACGGAGCCGACTGCTTCAGCGGAACAGACGGAACCAACTGCTCAGGAGGACTCACCCAAGGTCGACGAATCTCAAACTTCGACCGCGGCGCCCGAAGACAAGCTCGTAGCCCGTGTGTTGTCGAAGAAGCATTTCACGAAAGCCCTGAAGGAGATCACACCGTCTTCGTCTGAAGGCACTGGAACCCTTGCTGCCCTGCGCAAATGGAACGAAGACTTTGGGGAGGGACATCGTGAGCGCAAGCGTAAACAGATCTGGGGTAAAGGGCGATTTGGGTTCACCGACCCCGTCCACTTCCAGGAGGAAGACGGTCGAGTGCTTCCCTCAACACCAGCGGGTGAAACTAGACCACATCCTTGATCCTTGTGGCCAAGAAGTGCACAGGGAATGCACTATCTACACTCTGCAGTATATATATACATCAATACATAACTTAACGCAAAGAACCCTAATCACTGGCCGCGAGTACTGCGACGTCTTGTGGGAACAATGACTTCCTCTTCGTCCTCGTCCTCATCCTCGTCGACATCCATGTCTGCAGCTTTCTTCTTACGCCCCTTCTGACTACTTTTGGCTTGAGAAGGCTGAGACTGGGACTGGGACTGGTCCTGAGATCCCTTCATATCCTCGTCTTCCTCGTCGCTGTCTTCATCACTCTGGGCTTCTCTCTGCCGTGTTCGTCGTTTGTGCTCATCGCCATCGCGTGCAGCGTCTTCTCCGATGGGGATGAGGGGTTTATCATTATGAGAGCGAGGCCACTCGATTTTGCAAGTCGGACAGGTTCCGCTCCGAGCTCGTATCTTGTCAAAGCAGTGGCGGTGAAGGCGAGTATGACAGGTTGGGCTTTGGCAAGTAATGCCTTTGGTGATCATCTGCAAATTCATGAGTCGGCTAACTGTGATAGATTGACGGAGACCGCACTTCGTGGCAAATTGTGCACTCGTAGATCTGGTCTGGATAGTTGTCCTTGAGGTAGGGGGCAAGCTCTTGGGTCGTCCTGAGCGAAAGAGAATAACGACCGCGTCTGGAGAGGGAGATGAGACAATATCAAGAAGGAGATTAATCGACACATACTTGCTGCGAACCAGCCAACCATTCGTGACGAAACTAGAGAGGACAATCTCTGCTTGAGTCTTGGTGATGACGGGCTTGATCTGGCCAGCTTCGCGTAAGGCCGAAAAAGAAGTGACCGAAAACGCGTCGCGTGGCGCAAGCATGATTTGTTCGACCTGTGCTAGTTTAGCCAAAGGGGAGCGCATTCGCGACAGAAAGCAGCGTACGATGGCCTTGAAGTAGGCGATTTCGTTGACAGAATACTCCGTTGCGAGCTGGGCAATCTCGTCGCTTCGCATATTCGCCTAAACACGCGTTAGACGCAAAGACGCGACGGATTAAGATGATTTACGCACGAGAATACACATTTTATTGCCTGTCACCTCGTCAATACCGAATTTGAACGTCAGGTCCAGCGCGTCCAGAGACTTGTTCACGTTGGCTACGAACGCCTCCCAAGAAGCTTCACTGTCCGAGTCTGAAATTTCCAAAGAGTTGTCCGCCTCTGCCCAATGAATGAGCACGGAGAGACAGATTTGCGCGGGAAAATGCTGCCCGACCTTTGACGATAGTGATGCATCTCTGGCGCAAAACTCTAGCGAGTTTTTCGGTCATGACTCCCCGCGAGAGGATGGCTTGCATGAAAAGTCTTTGAACGTCGCCAACGGATGCCATCGTAGAAAACGCGTCGGTAGTGCTGATGGAGCAAACGAAAAGCGCGAATGTCACGAAGACGTGATCTGTCTGCTGTCACGCGTGTCCAAGAACAACTCAAGAACACAGCTGAACACAAAGTTCAGTAAGTAAGTACTCAACGTTTCCTTGGAGCCCGTCATTTGACTACGATCTCTCCGAATGTAGCTGTCGTTTCAGTCCCAGCTGTCACTCACCCATTCGGCTTGCCGTCGCCTGTTTCAGCTATTATGATAGTTCAATTGCCACGCATTAACGCTTTCAGGGTATACGTACTCATCCAAAGTAGCTCGTTGACAATCGGCCGATGAACCTCTCATGTCTGTGACTATTCCCTGGACGCTGAATTGGACCTTACACAAGTAATATCTACAGCGGACAGCACGTTCTGTATTACGCCGGCGCAACTTGAAATCAACACATGTCTGCTTGTGGTGTGCGTCCAATACTTGATATCCCTCTCGGAAGGAAAAACCTTGGGCACGACCGTCGCCACCATCTTGCGCCCTATACACTCGTTGACATATCCTGGATCTTCTCTGATTGAACTGGCGCCCAATACCATCTCTCCACACGTAGATGAAGCGAGTCGGGAGTTGATTTGCGGTATTTTCGCTGGAGGGTCCATGCTGTTGTTTTTACTCTCTTACATACAACGAGTCAGGTCTAGTCGGTGTGCAAGTATAGAACGCGGGTCACCGCTGTCAGGCAGCTGAGCCATCGTGTTTACTCACATCTCAAAGTCAAGCTGACATAGCGGCGGGTCAAAGTAGGTTGTACACCGTCTTGATAGTTTGTTATTGGCATATATAGGAATGTACGGTAGAATTACAACGTAGCATCTAATCTTTAATAGATAGCGGCGTGGTGGGGGAGGGAGCATGAATCAAAAACAGGGAGAAAAATGTCCCGTAGGTGAAGTATAGATCTAGAAATTAAATGTTAAAAAAACCGTCTCTTGCCTTGCTTCTCGTCGACAGTAATCTTGGCATGTACGTGGGTGGGTTTCGCGTTGCAGGAGCACGGCTGGATGCTCTTGATCCACTCATCCCCGTCATCCTCTTCGCAATCGTGATCCACGCAGTAACCTTCATGCTCCCCAGTCACCGAAGCATCGCATCCACACAACAACCGGCTGCCCTTGCCCTTGCCTTTGAGCAGATCCGTCAAAGTGCATCGTGATGAAGGCTCCACGAACAACATCCTGCGTAACGCCGGACGCGTTTCGCGGGGCAGAAGACGGAAGATACTCTCAGCGCCACCTCCATGGAACGTGGTAACACTGTCACTCCGCTGACGACGTTTAGGCGCTTCGCGGGGAGTCTCCGCGTTGAGGGTGTTGACGGCATCGGCTACGGCCTTGCGGTCACCAACGGCCATAGTAGAGGCGCGTGTCCGTTCTGGCTGGGGTTTCGGTTTCGTCGTTGAGAGAACTTCTTCGCTGGGACTGCCACCAGCTGGGAAGACCTGAATAGTGTAGGCCATGCGCGGGCTGAGTGGAAGAGATTCCGTCGAATCACCCGGACGGTCAAAGACGCGAACGGAAGGATCCTCGGGAGCAAGGGAAGAGCCAGAGGAGAGGATGTCCGTCAAATGGGGACTCACGGGCAGCGTCGCGGTGCTGTGGCTAATGGGGCCATCGTACTCGTTGAACGCAGCAAAGTCGCGGATATTGAGTTTGGCATCACGTGAAGGAGGATCAGTTATGGCGGTGGACTCGGTGTCGGTGACCTCATCGGAGTCGCTAGAATTCAGGGAGGATGTAGTTTCTGGCTCGGAGTTGAGGGTGGATGAGGTAAAAGTGGGGTGGGATGTGTTGGCTCGCTCCGGGGAAGGTGGAGGCGGGAAGGAGGTGTCGAGGGAAAGGGGAGCAGTGACCCCACGCAGGGGAGTCTTGCGTTTCGGTGGGTCGGCGCAGGCCACGGAGAGATCCGGGTGGGCGTGGACGAAGGCTCTGAAGGAGGGATCCTGCTTGGGATCTGGTATCTTCCAAGGGAACCGGCGCAGAATCATGCAGAGGAATATGATTGCCACACTCCAGACATCAGACTTGCGAGGGTCGTAAGAGTCCGTAGAAAGTACCTCCGGTGCGAGGTAGGGGTCACTGCCCACGATACCGGTAGCGGGCGTATGGGACGATTTGCCCGGGTAATGGAACACGGTCGCCGTCCCAAAATCAATGAGCTTGACGATATTGTCCGTGGTCATTACGCAGTTGTCGAGCTTGATGTCGCGGTGGGCGAGCCCGAGCTCGTGCAGGTAGTCGACGCCGTCGCATATCTGGCGGAAGACGCAGTAGACCTCTGGCCGACACATCTTGCCAGACATGACGACCGAGAAGAGATCGTAGGGGGCATACTCCATCACCTAGCCAGCATTAGCAATCAGGCGCAGGATGTGCAAGCGTGCGGGCTACCTCGTAGTAATGCCCGTGGTCCGAGACGATATCGACAGTCTCGATGATATTGGGGTGCTTCAGCGTCGAGCCCACGCAGAACTCTGCGGTCACTTTTTTCTGGTACTCTTTTTCCGACTCGCCCGTGCGTTTAGGCCGAAACTCTTTGACGGCGAAGATGGTGCCTCCGTTCTTGGGGCTCGCCTTGATGAGCCGCACCGTGCCACCGGCACCTGATCCGAGCACCCGACCCCATTTCCCGTACTTTTTCGAGAGATGGGCGTGCGTCGCTTCTTGCAGGGACGGGACGGGGGTCGAGATACCCGATGCGCGGGTAGGGTGGGGCGTCGACGGCGGGGCAAGGTCGTGGACGTCCGGCGACGAGCGCTGCGACACGGTCGTCGATGCCGATGGTGATGGAGTGCGCTGTTTCCGAAATGGGTGCTCGTCGTGGATGTGGTGGTTGAGGAAGCGCTTCAGGTCGTGCAGAGCGCCGTGCTTGGCCGCTGCCGGCACGGCTGGCGCCGCATTGGGGCTGCCGCTCATCGAGGTCTTGCGGGGGAATCGAAAGCGGGATTCGCTGCGCGGCGACGGTGGTGCTTCTACCATCGTGGGCGAGGAGGGGGCAAGAGACGATGAGGGCATAACGAAGGTTTTTCGGCCCGATATAAGGAACGCGGGCGCTCCAATTGGGCGGCGTGACGTTTGTGTACCCTATACACAAGTGACATCTTATCTCATCGTAATTATCCTGACCCACACAGCCTACTCTTGCTCGTCCTCTCTCTTTCGCTTCATCTCCCGGCTAACCTTGTGCTGCGCCGCCTCGTGTTTCGCCAGTTCATTCGGTACTTTGCTCACTGGGCTCTTGCTGATCTCTTGGCGGAGCTCGTACATCACCTCATCATCCTCGTTCGTCAAGAACGTGATCGCTGTGCCCAACTTTCCTGCACGACCAGTACGACCAATTCGGTGCACATACGCCTCAATTGTGTTTGCCATCTGGTAGTTGATGACCAAGCCAACGTCCTGTGCATTCGGGTTAGCACTGAACAGCTGTATGAAGCAATACATAGCCAACCTTCACGTCAATTCCGCGACCGGCCAAGTCAGTTGCGACGAGAATGTCACTCTCGCCGGAGCGGAGGGACTGTAGCGCTGCCTCACGCTGTTCCTGGTTCTTGCCGCTGTGCAAAGTTGACGCATTCCACTGTAAACGAACATGAGTAAAAATAGATCTGTAACAAACAGTACCCACGTTAGCCCGTTGCAGATCTTTCGCCACCATATCGGCCGTCTTTTTCTGGTTCACAAACACAATGATGGGTGAGGGATATTCGCCGCTGTTCAATATCTCCAACATTCGTTGCCTGATGGAGTCGGATTAGTATCCGTATTTCTCGACCATGGTTATTCACGCACTTCTTCTTCTCGTCCCCGTTGACAAACTCGACTTTCTGCTCGACAGTGTCCACGGCTCGGCCGGCCTCTCCGATGGTGATGATAGCTGCCTTCTTGAGATACTTACGGGCCAGCCGCTCTACCGCCGCAGGCATGGTCGCGGAAAACAATGTAGTCACTCGCGTCCGCCCTTTGCGTACCACGGCCCCATCTACGTCCATGGCGCTCCCCACGTCTTCCCCAACCATCGTTTCCGTCGGGAGCGCATCCAAGATGAAAGTCAGGTCGGCCTCAAACCCGAGATTGACCATCCGGTCCGCTTCATCCATGACCACGTATCGACACTGTGATAAAACCAACACATGCCTCTCAATCACGTCTTTCAGACGTCCAGGCGTGGCTATAATGATCTCCGCTCCCTCGCGCAGATTGAACTGTTGTTCCTCGACAGCACGCTAGATAGCACAATCAGATCTGTCGGTCAATTTCAATATAACCAATGTGCTTACCCCACCAACAATCGAGACGCATCGATACCCCAATGGACTAGCAAATTTGCGTGCTTCGCTCTCAATCTGTTGCGCCAGCTCACGCGTGGGCGCAAGGATGAGCGCGTAGGGACCCAAGTGTCGGTTATCGTCATCAAACTTCGGGAGATTCAGGATAAATGACAGCATAGGTATCACAAACGCTGCTGTCTTACCAGAGCCTGTAAATCATCGTTGAAGATGAACCCTGTGTTGAATGAAGAATGAAGATAGGCGTACCAGTCTCCGCAATGCCGATGATGTCGCGGTTCATCAAGCCAATGGGAATGGCCTGCCGTTGAATAGGTGAAGGCTCTTTGTATCCAATGCCCTCTATGCAATCCAACAATTGCCTTGGGATATCGGATTCGTTCCAGCTCCTTAGTGGATGGGGTATGTTGCCGCCACGCGCACCAATACTAAAGTCTTCCCGGAAAATGCGCCAATCACGTTCCTTCATCTCGGTAAGCGGCTTCTCTGACCAGTGTCGTTCGTCGACCACAGTAGACCTCCTCTCCATGGCATCCCGACCACCATCATCGATGCCAGCAATACGTCCTCGGCCAAACATGACCTGAGGTGCATTCTGTTGTAGAGGCACAGAAGCTTCAGCAGAGAACGTGTCGTCGGTAGCGTCCCAGTCGAAGACGAATTTGCGGTCGTTCATCTTACGAATCTTGCGCTTCTTCTGTCCAACGCCGAGATAGCGAGAGCGAACAGCATCTAGTTCTGAGGATGACATGGATGAGACTGGGGCGGTCGACGTGGGTGCGGTCGGCTGGGGTGGGGGAGGCATAGACATTGAAGAGGGACCAGTTGGAGTCGACCGGCCACGGTCTGCACGAGGTCCAGTAGGTGCATTCGCAGGAGGAGGTCTCTGCCTCTGATTTGAGTGATCTGATGAGTGTAAGTCGATGAGCCTCAAAACACTTCAGGTTGGAGTGACGCACGTCTAGAAGGCGGTCCACGGGTGTCCTTAGGACGTATTTGAGCCTCTAAGGCCTCCCTGTCTCGACGGGCATTCTCCTCTCGTTCTTTCGTTTCGCGAATTTCAGCTGCCCGCTTTGCAATTGCGACCTTGGCGCGTTCCTCCTTCGACAGAAATTTAGGCTAGAGATGGGTCAGTTTAAGCAGTGATGTTAGGTGTATTCCCACCTTGGAAGCAGCCTCTTTCTCTGCCTTCTGCTTCTGCAGGAGCGTCTCGATTGAAAGTGGGCCGGACCCGCTCATTGCGTTGAGAGTCAAGTACGAACACGTGGGCTCGATCACTCTCATCTTCCACTTTCGTCCAACTTGAACTTCGACCATGTCCAGCGTAAAGTTACTCGATGAAGAGGGCGACATGTCCCAAAAGGTATTTACATTGCTATTCAATGCTTCTATAAATCCAGCATCTGATTCTTGTAGTTTGAGGCCGCTCTCAAGCACATCTTTGAAAAATACGCCGTTGATGGGATCATGACGCGCGAAAAAATCCAGCAATGGTCAAGGGATACCAACGGCGAAGCGAACGCGCTCAGCGAGGACAGTATCGACGAGATCATCGAGTATTTCGATGTCGACGACAATGACAACTTGACGTGAGTATCTCGGGTGACGCCTGAGATTACTGTACTGATTGACGCCACTCTCTACAGATACAAAGGGTTCCTCTCCATCTTCCAACTCCAAACCGAGAACGATCCTGCTGAGACCTGGCGAGACCTTGTACGTTCAGATCTACCGCTCATCAGCACCATCTCATTCCATTTTCAGGAAAAACACGGGTTTAATAACGAACTTCAACTTGAAAAATAAATATTTATCGTTCATTCTCCTCCGGCTCGAAGGCCGGAACACGGCAAAAGTGCGGAATATATGCTTCCCCGACGCCGAGGTCTGGGGCATGGACCCATATGTGTCTACAGTCAGTGACGGAATGCTTGGCCATGAGTTCAGACTCCTTGGCTAGACCTTGGCTTTGGCCTAGTTCCCACACGAGCCCGCTTCGCACCTGCGACGTCCCACTTTCTCTTGGTCGCCGCCATATGCTCTTGCTGCTTCTGACTAGGCAGCAAGAACCGAGTTGTGGATTCTTGTGCTTCGTGTGCATCTGGCCGGCTATTTTCCTATTGGACGCCACCGATTTTATCGACAGCTCGCCTATCAACCAACCTCATCTGCCAGATATTCAGCCCAATATCCGACATCGGGTGTATGCTAGTACTAGCCTGGATCAGATATCGCGCCCGCTCATCCAAGATGCGGACTTAGACTCTGATGCAAACACTTGCAGCTCGCCACAAGCGTACGGCTCGCCGTTGACCTGCCAGCGCCGTCCGATCATCATGGTGTAGAATTTACACCTCGCGGATGTCTTCCGGCGGGCGCGTTGACAGCGCCCCGCCAAGAATCTTGGAACTCCAATCCCGTGTTTGATGATTGATTCTAATTGACGTTACTAACGCATCTAACAAGTACAGCTCTCAATCGTCGGGCCGCTGACAGGTGGTAAGAGTTACCTGAACCTGTCCCTCATTTAACAGTGTTGCCATCGCAAAGAGACAATGGCATTCTCAAAACATCTGCCACATACGGGAGGTACTCAACTGTTGGAACGGTGCGACACGACAACTCTCAAACCTGTATCCTTGGGCGCAGATTCTGGGTAGTGTGAGGTCACTCTTCAACTATACCCTCCTGACCCCATCTACAGTACCAGCACCCACATGGGAATGTCTAAACGGTCTGGCAGACACCCTATACGGGTTAGCATGGGAAGATGGGTACACTACAGCCCACTCGACCACGCTGCGACGTAATGATCGCTCGAACTTGGTGCCTTGGATGGAGGGAACACGCTCCTTCGAATCTTGTGCTCGAAGTTTCTGTCGAACTGAGGACTGCATGTACGTGTGCCTATGTGGCGCTGTCCGTTCGCATGGCCTTGAGCTCAGCTATCTCAGGATCCATCATTTTACCCACACCGTCCTTAGCTTTGCTAAATGCTCCGGGCATGGTGGCAAAGAGGGTTACCATTTCAATGGTACCGCCGATTCAGCGAAGATGCTCTTTTCGGTGGCACACCAGAGTTTCGTGATCGTCGGTGTGTGCGCTTTCTGCAAAGAATCGGCACAATGGCCACGATGGAAACGCTTTTCTCGCGGGAGAAGCTTCTTCTACCAATTATATGGTTATATTCTTCGAAGTGCACCAAGCCACCTCACTCCCATGGCGGTGCAACGATGAGCACACCTCAAGGATAAATATAATTTTCTGGACAAGGACTTCCTTATCCGTCAAGGAACCAGTACGTTAGCTGTAGTGGCGACACCGGACATGTGCGATTCTTCAGACTTCCGGGTATATGTGGCGAAGCACGTCGTCCGAGCTGAGCGAGCCTTCTTGCTCGCCCTGCACCTTGTATTTGTATGGAATAATCTCGTGGCCGAAATATATACATAGTAACTCTCTAGCCCGGAATGAAACCTGTCGACCCATCCTTTTGCTTGATATACTTGTACCTCAGCGCACATCCCGGATGTCACAGTCGACCCGGAACTCGGAACGCTCTTCAATGAATGAGCTTCCCAGCCCAACCCCAAGAAATTGGCCATCACTCACATATTTGATCTATCAGTAGGGTGTCTAACCAATTTTTTTCCTGGGATCCGTTCGAAGTTGCGTGGTATTCCGTCAGGATTGCCACTTTGTTATGATAATATTACTGTAATATGATTGCTGTCACAACTTACTCTGCAATATATGGATAAGCCGCGCTATTCCCCGGCTCTACCCATCAATGCCTTCCTCTGGCCTTGTTCGAAGCCACCACGAGTTCGCAGCGCTCGTGGCGTAACTTGATATTCCCGGGGTGCCTCCGGCATTCTGCATACAAATGAATTGATATCGGGGGTATTTCCCGCGCGAAATCGAAGGTTGATGTAAGGGTAACGTTTGATCGAGGACGACGTTCATCATTGTTTCCAAGAGTCGGCGTCGAGTCGTCGCTTGGTGTGTCACTTTTAATATACGACATTATTGTAACTTATGCCCTTGCAACTCACCTTGCTCTCCAGAACATGATGAATTCGAAACGAGAAATCTCGTTGCTGTATTATGCTCAACTGACAGCTATTGTACAATCCGGAAGTAGAACCGATAATTTACAGAAGAGGACGCTACAGCTCGTCCAGCGGTCGAGAGTCATCATAATAGTCTTCCTCGTCCTCCTCATATTCTTCTTGTCTGACCTCAATCCCCGCCGACTTCAAGACATCCATGAGCCGATCCATAAGCGCCCCATTGTCTCCAGCCTCATCCTTTTCTATCAACTCTTCCAACGGCAGATCATCCACAAACTCCACCATTACTGCACCATCATCAGAAACGACGACCTTTCCGTTTGAGAGGTCTACACCGTGACCCAAACCCGAAAGCATATTCATAGCCTTCTTGAGGATTTCGTCGTACTGCTGATTCGCATTGGAGCCTGAGGCCGGTTTCCCGTTCTCCTTGGTCGGAGGAGGAAGCTCGGCTGTGGGCCGAACCAGCTTCCACGGGAAATCCTGAGGTTCCTTTCCTTCGATAGTGTTCGCCGCCACCTCTGGGTCGCTGACGATTTCGCGACACTGGATGTAGGCCTGTTCGGTGACATCGCGCGTGCTCTTGAACCCCGGCTCACTGCAGAGCCTCGGGGTATTAATCACGAGCACGTATGAGCAGGTTTTGGCCTCCTTGACGAACAGGATGGTGTCCGACATGGCCATCGAGCAGTGAAACTGACCAGGAACATGAGCAATAATAATTACGGGAGTGGATTGAATGGGTTAGGAACCTGGACTTGCACCTCTCGAGGTTTGCCTGACTTGTCGCACATCGTGCCGTCACCCCATGTTTGGACGAGGTAGCGAGAACCACCTGCGCCACCATGGGCCAGTTCTATGGAACCCTCACGCACGGCGACATCGGTGCTGGTCTGTGGGGCTTTTCCGAGAGTGTACGCTTCCCACTGCAGATATGATGGGTAAGATGGAGGCGTCAGCGTGGGAGAGAGAACGCGCCTTGGGATCTTCCTCGGGTTTGTAGCCGCCTGCGAAAAGAAGAGTCAGTCGGTGCGGTGCGATTAGTAGGGTTGATAGGACGAACCAGGCGCGGCGCCGTGTTGGTGAACACGCTCCTTGAACTGGCGTATTTCTGCGTTGTGACAGTAAGAGTAGGTGAACCAGCCTTGGCGGTGCTGCAGTGAAGAGGGTGTAAGCGAACAACAAACACGTGCGAAGACGACGAACGTAAAGGCAGCTGCCGGCGAGAGGTTGCAGTAGTGACCAGCTGTGCGCCGGCGAGGCCACGATTTCTGGTTCGGGGGTCGAGGCGACGGGGGGATCAAGTGCCTTGGGAATCAAACAGAGATACGTGTCGTTGGGACCCATCCGCATGTGCTCGAGCGAGTAGTGGGTGGACGCTGGCTGGGGCACGGGATCCTCGCCATCGCCCGACGCGATCTCCTTGTGTGTGGGGAGCGGCTGGCCGAGAAACTCGCGTTCGCCGCCCGCAAGCCCGCCGTTGAGCCACCTTTGCGCGGTGGCGTTGTGCAGCGGCAGCTGGGAGAGAAAGGAGACCTTGTACTTGGGAAAGGCATAGGTGTCCTCGGGCAGCGAGTGCAGCAGGCGGGCAAAGGAGAGGCGGCAGAAGAGGGCAGTGAGCAGGAGGATGCCGTGCATGGTGATGGCAGCCGACGTGTCAGGAAAGGAAGTGACCGCCGCGCTGAACTTCGGCGGTTTGGACGTGGCCCGGCCGATGTCATCAGCGAGTTACGTGACAGAGTCCCCAAAGCGAGGCTACTCGTCGCTGAGATAATAAAGGCAACTACCTGCAATTCAATGCGAATTCTTCTAAATCCGGGCAAGGTGCTTTCCTGCCATTAAAGCCGTTCACCAGCCTTTCCCCCGTTTTCCTTCCCGACCATGTCTGCGTCCCCGCGTGAGGCCCAGGACGAGTCCCCCGACAAGCTCGAAGACGAGCTCGACGAGCACGCCCCGTCCGCCGAGCCCAGCGAGCCTGGTTGGTCCCGCCGCCGCTTCTGTGGTTCGCTTTCTTATCGTGCCTGAACAGCGCCTGCAGCAGCCCCCGCGTCCCCCGAACAGCCGCCCAAGCGCGGCCGCGGCAGACCCAAGGGCTCCAAGAACAAGGGTCCCGCCGCTTCGGCCTCTGCCGCGCCCAAGCGTCCACGCGGGCGACCTCCCAAGGTTCGTGCGCCTCTCCGACGTGTCGCGTGGTGTTCACTGTCTGCCTCGCAGGAGAAAAAGGATGACGACGAGCCCGCAGAGTCATCCACCACAAAACGCGGTAGGGGACGACCCCCGAAGCACCCTCGCCCGACGGCTGAATCCAGTGGCGAGGGCGAAACTGCCGAGCCTCCGCCCAAACGAAAGCGCGGCAGGCCAAAGAAGTCGGCGTGATTGAGCAGCTGTTCCAACCTCGTTCTCTGTATATTCACGTATCTCATTATCTCAAGCTGTGTTGTTGTACGCCCTGTCACGATCCATTAGTCTCACTCACTCGAACTTTCTTCTCTTCTCTCTTCTTGGGTTACGCGCTAGTCGTCTTGCTCTGCTCTATAGTGTATTTATCTTGGATTTGTACATACGATTTTCACCGCCAACGAGCATCATCTGTACGCATTCAATCAATCTGGGACACTCTCCGTGCGAGCCTCATGGGAATTTCCCAGTCATTTCTGCACATGCCTTGTCAAATGATTTATTTATTGCCTTTACAGCATTCTTCTAATCGATAGCACGTTTCCAACACGGCCCACTCGGTTGGTCCCAGCGACTCAATGACTCAGGCGTGCGACCGGTGAGACACCGCCATGCGCACGCCTCTCAATGCCCATAAACCCGCCATGCCGACTATTGCCGTCCCTATCCATCCAACAGTCGCCAGGATGCGAGACTGCCGGGCCACCTTGCGTTTCGCAATAGCGTAACTGATGTCCGGCCGAAAGGTCACCATCGTGTAGAGAGGCACCCACCCTTTCGGCTCCCCTTCATATAGCACACGAGAGAACAGCTCAGTGAACGACCCAAACGCCATATTTCTCCGCGTGCTCCACGAATACAAAAAGTTGTCCAGCGCCTTTTTGAATATAAACATGGGCGAAGTCACCAGGTGGCGCATCTCTATGCTGGAAAAAAAGGGAATTGTACAACATCATCAGGAAACGAGCTTTCCACGCCTGTCAAGGGAACCCGCTTACTAGTTGTTCATCGCCAGATCACAGATGGCGACCAGATCTTCGTGGCGATTCTCAGAATACTTATTCAAGGCACGTGCCATGCCCTCGTCGATGTCCTGGCGGGGCGCGCTTGTCGCCGGGTTCACAGCCTCCTGGCGTAACATAAAATCAAGCACCCGCACGTCCTCCAATCCACAATTCAATCCCTGTCCGTAAAAGGGCACCATTGAATGCGCGGCATCGCCCAGAAGTATCGCTCGATCCAAATAATGATATGGTTTGGACTGCTCGGAGGATTAGATTTTCGGTGGAAAATTCGAAAAGGATATTAATGAATACCTTGGTGCAGATTAGGGGACTACGAGGATTAGACGTAAAATCATGCACCAGTGCCTTCTCACCCATGAGTGTGACAGCATCCGGGAAATGTAATTTAAACCATGAGAGGATTAGTTCGGGGTTGGTGAGGCGATCCAGTTCAGGCGTAGGTGCGAACAATGTGCATGTAAAGGTTTTATCCTAGGGTGAATGAAATTTAATAACGCGGCAAACCAGATGGGCGCGGTAGCCTCACCTGGTTCGGGAGCGCAATGAGCATGAATGAATGGCGCGGCCAGATGTGAAGGTGGTTCGGATCGAGCAAAAATGTGGCTTCCCCGTCCGCATTGCGTCCTGCCGGAAGCCTCAGCTCGATATATTCGTCGGTGATGTACTCTTGCTGGTAATTCATTCTGTGACCATATGCTCCGTGAACTTGTCAAGCGTTATTATCCCTGAGGAAGAGGACCAACCTCACGACCCGCATCATCTGTCGGCGAACCGTCGAGAAGCTGCCATCCGCACCAATGCAGAAGTCAAAGCCAACAGAGACGTCTTTCTCCGCACTAAGATCCCGGAAACTCATCACGCGTGCCTCAAAATCGACATAGACCAGTTTGTGCGTGAAATACACATTCACGTTCTCCGAGGTAAGCGCTTCTTCCAACAGGGCTTCGTTCAGCAGTCCCCGGTCAATTGAATTGATACACTATGGGGGGACAGACAGTCGTGAGTATATGAACGATACCGGATAGAGAATGGGGAAAAAAAAAGCTAGAAAGCAACCAACCTGTCCATCGCGATCATACAACTGACTATCAAGGTTGCCGTCTAAATGGTGTATCATCCGCCCGCGCATGGGGACGACAGATTCAAGAAATCTTTGCGCCGCTCTTGGATCTATGGCGTTGATCGCGCACAGGCCGCGGTGGGAGATGGCGAGATTTATGGACCGCGCGCGGGCGGCTGCCCTCGATGACGCGAGGCGAGGATCTGTGAAGGGAATGATTGGCAGGGGGAATGGTTGATAGCACCCAGTGACAGAAGCCACGGACCTGGCCTGCCTTCGTAAAGCGACACACGCCAGCCTCGCTTGGAGAGTGCTAACGCGGCAAGACAGCCCACCGGGCCTGCACCCACGATGACTGCTTCGCGCGGAGAAGCCATCCCCAGCAGATATTAAAGCCTCGTATCGGATCAAGTGCCAACGAGATAAGTTAGGGAAAGCTCCGAGTTCTGGGCAAGTGCGGGAGAACGACAACCTAGGTGACAGAAAAGGGATCCCGCACAAGGCGATGTCGATGTATAAGAACAGAAAACTTCCCCGGTACGCGTCCCAACCCCCTGAAATTTCCGCGGATGACAAACACGTTCTTATAAACATACACGCAGGGGATCTAATCTCATCGCAATGTGATCGTTCATTATCTCCGCACGCGAGTCGTGGCTCAAAAAGGCTTTCTCCTCGTCTCCCATCGTCTCTCCAATGGCCACACCGTTGAGCAACGAGTTCTTCCTACCCACCAACAAGGAGATCGGTGCAAGCAGAGCAGAAGACACGGGCAAGTCACAGCTAGCACCTTGCAGATCCGGTCGAGATCTGGCGCTCACAGCATCCCTAGATGGGCCGTGCATCTATCTTTGCGGCAATTCACTGGGTGCTCTGTCGACTCGATCGCAGAAACTCGTCCAAGAGGAGCTTGATGTCTGGTCGAAGAGGTAGGGTTCACATTTACGTATCTTCCCTCACCCTTGCCAGTGTGCTCACCGTTTTGCAATGCAATAGAGCCGTCGTGGGCCACTTCTCACACCCGCACAACAGAGGCTGGGTCAGCATCGCAGATCATGTTACGCCCCTACTCGCTGAAATCGTAGGCGAGTAGCGGCATCCCCTACTACTAGCTCTTACCCACTTGCTAATCCTGCGCGCTCACAGGAGCGAAAGAGAAGGAAGTAGCCTGCATGAGCACTCTAACCGCCAACCTGCATCTCATGATGGATTCCTTCTATAAACCCACTACCGAGCGCTACAAAATCTTATGCGAAGCGCATGCATTTCCCTCGGACCAGGTGAATTCTTAAATCTTGTCTGTTATTAATTTCGCGGTTCTGACGCCTTCCATCCCCGATTTCTAGTACGCATTCGCCTCGCAAGTGCGCGCGCATGGTCTAGACCCCAAGGATGCCATTCTCGAGATATCTCCACGCCCGGGCGAGTTTACGCTCCGCGAAGAGGACATTCTGGACACGCTGGAGAAGGATGGATCCTCAATCGCACTGGTGCTCTTTTCAGGAGTCCAATATTACACCGGCCAGTGGTTCCCCATGCAGACTGTCACAGAAAAGGCTAAGCAAATGGTAGGAAGCGTTCAGCGGCGGGTTAATCAAACAAACTAACTGACAATCTCCGTAGGGTTGTATATGCGGCTGGGACTTGGCCCACGCTGTCGGCAACGTACCACTAGCCCTTCACGACTGGAACGTCGATTTTGCTGTGTGGTGTACGTATAAGTACCTCAATTCCGGTCCCGGTGGTATTGCAGGTCTGTTCATCCACGAGAAATGGGATAACGTTGAAAAGCCCAGGTGGGTCTACATTCATGTCGCCGTGCAGTATCCTCGATACTGATTGGTGTGTCCACTCTCCAGATCCGCAGGGTGGTGGGGCACCGACCCGTCGAGCCGCTTCAAAATGGGGTCAGAATTCTCGCCCATTGTAGGAGCGCAAGGATTCCAGCAATCGAATCCATCAGCGTTGTGTGTCGCTGCCCTTCTTGGATCTCTGCAGATATTCAAAGAAGTCGGCATGATGCCCGCTATCAGGGAACGATCCTTGCTTCTGACCTCCAGCCTGGAAGCGTGTCTGAAAAGGTCGCCATACTTTGTCCAAGTCGCCGACATATCCTCCATTGGCCAGACCCAGACGGGATCCAAGGCGTTGGGTTTTACTATTATCACGCCGCAGGAATCTAAAGATCGAGGTGCCCAGCTCTCCCTCTTGTTCCTGCCTCCTGGTACGGGTGTCATGCAGAAGATATACGCTCTGCTCGGTGAATATGGTGTCGTGGGTGACGAGCGACAGCCGGATGTCATCCGCCTCGCACCTATTCCTCTCTACAATACCTTGACGGATTGTGAGGTCGCAGCGTCGCGGTTGGACCAGGCCTTCAAGGAGATCCAATGATTTGTACATTTTTGTCCTGCTATCGAATTACAATGTTGAGCTTCGTGCACCTCCGCGTACGAACGTCGCCACCTCGTTCAAGTACTCGTCGTTCTCGAGCATGTCTCCGTGTTGTCCGTAGTTACCAACAACATTGGTGACGAAGCCATCCATTTGAGGCACAGAGGCATAGAGATGACGCAAGTGATGGTACATCTTCTCGCTTTGACCGAGGTCAACGAGCTCGTCACCAGTGGAGTGGGCAATAAGCCACCGAATGGACGTAGTGCGCGCGGGAAGAGTGGTCGCTGAGAACTGATTGTAGGCCTCGCGGTTGCCGAACGCGTCTTGGATGAACCACATCCGGTACGAGGGAAAGCGCCCAAGGAGTGCATCGATATCGTAGATGCCGGCGGAGAGAATGACACCGCGTATCGCCAGGAGAATGTTCGGCGAGGGCGTAAGCGACGGCGTAACACCGGAGGAATCGAGCAGTATGGAGCTCAGCATATGTGCGCCACAGCTGTGACCCATCAGGTAGATCTTGGTGGAATCGTACATGCGCGGGTGATCCTGCGGACCTTGCCAAGCAGTGAGGAAGGACAGCAATTGCAGTGCATCCTGTGCATGGCCCGGGTGGTGGAATTCGGTTTCGGGCGTTGGTTCTTGGGGCGTGAGCCTGTAGTTGGCGACGACAACCGCGTATCCGGTGGCAGCGACCAGCTTACGCGCGAGAAGGGCATGGTCGCGCTTGTCCTCGCTAATCAATTATTAGAGTGAGCATTGATTACGTGGATCCGATAAGGGATCGCACTGACGAGCGCCATGCCCCGCCGTGGATGAAGCAGATCAAGGGCCGTGCAGCAGCGAGTGCGGTCTGGGGCGCGTAGAGGTCAAATTGGAGGAGAGGATTGTCTGGGCTGTCCGTGTACGGCACGTTGGAGAATACGTCGAGGGCCCCCGTCATGCTTGGCGACTGTGCACACACTGCAATAGCACAATCATGGATCTGTGATGATGCAAACACTGCCACGGAAGTCCGGCTATGATGACGGGAGGGGAGATGATGTCACTGAAAATCGCCCTACAAAAGCAGCTTTTTCTCCCAACTGTGGCTTACTACCCAACCACCAACCACCCACCCTTACGAACTTCACGCAAATACCGCATACTCATCACAATGCCCTTCACCGCTTCCGACATCTGCAAGGCAAGCCTGCTCACTGCGCCTCCTTGTTTGTGGCTCACCTCTTCACAGATCCTCGTGGCCATCCTCCTGCCACCTCTCGGTGTCTTCTTTGAACGAGGATGCGGTGTTGACTTGGTGCGCTTCCTTCGCCCTCTCCCGCACGCAGCCTAACATTCTGGTCTAGCTCATCAACATCCTCTTGACCGTACTCGGTTACATGTAAGTTGCATCCGCCTCCTGTCCCACACCATTTACTCATTGCCTCCCGCAGTCCCGGAATCATCCATGGTATGTTCGACTCTTATCAACCTCCACCAATCGCCAACCCCTCCACTAGCTCTGTACATCATCCTGAAGTACTAGTAACATGTCGACGGACCTGTAGTCGGACTCTTTCTGTACATTACCCTTGCCGCGTAATTTTGATACCAATGGCTTGACATTTTTACATTTCTTGACGCCTGTTCCGCCCTCTCTAAGATGCTATAGCGAGTCTAATCACCGCACAACGTTCCTGCAAGCATACTATAACTCAACTAGCGTAATGACATCATGGAGCTACTTGGCTCGTCCGATCTAGAGTCGCACTGGCAAGCGGTGGGGGTGCAGCGCGTGCAGCAGCCGCCGGGGAAGCGGCATTGTTGCCCTCCTCGCTGCTCTGCTCGTCACTCTGCTCGTCATCCTCGCTCTCGTCGTCGTCGCCGCCCTCTTCCTCGTCGCTCCCGTCATCTTCCTCATCGTCATCATCTTCCTTGGCTTTGGTTACCGGTAGTTGACCACCGGATGTTACGGTAGATCCTGGGATAGACGATGACGGCGTGGTGGTCGATCCTGTCAGTGTTGGTCCTTTATCAGAGTGGGTCCTTGTTTGTCCATCTTCTCCACTGTCTTCCTCTTCATCTTCCTCGTCCTCTTCCTCTTCCTCTTCCTCTTCGTCCTCTTCTTCGTCCTCTTCAGTTGTTGTCTTTGAGGGTTGCTCCTTCACCTGGCTAGGACCTGGTGCGGTTTTTTTCTCGCTCTCGTCCTCGCTATCCTCTTCCTCTTCACCGTCCTCCTCCTCCTCTTCACCTTCACTGTCGCTTTCCTGATCGTCTATATGTTCGAGTAGCGCTTTCCCAACCGTCCAGCATTTCTTGACATTATCTGTCTGCGTACTGGGCGGTAGTCCAGTACCTTTTGCCGTCGGAAGAGCTTGCCAGGCGCGAATATCGTCCTCGTCGACGATGTCTTGTTCGTAAAGCGAAACAAGAAGCTTCCCAAACAGATGCGTGCGTTCATTCGACGCGCAATACGTCTAATCAATGAATCAATGTCTGCCTCCATCAAGTCCGGAATCTCAACGCGTCTCACCTGCAAGATGGATATACTCTCAACAGCGTCCGCACCTCCAATGTGTACGATCAGCCCGCCCCAGCGCTTCATGACCAAAGCGATCTCCTGCGCCTGTTGAGCGCCATTGTCCACAACCTTGATCCTCTCGACGATAGCAGCGATAACCGCCTCCCTCACACGAGACAAAGGCACGTTACTCGCCATGCGGAGCGTCTTGAGCTCAACCGCCGCATTGTCGATAGAGTGGCCTTCGGAGAACGCGCGCTCAAGGGATTGGTTGACTTCCGCGCGGAATTCAGACTCAGCGATGGCGTCTGACGAGGGGAGGTTCAGCGCGTCCGAGCTCTCCGAGGTCAAGTGAGCGCCTGCGAGCACGTCATCTTCACTGCTCTCGTCAGAGTCGGAGTCGCCGTCCTCATCCGAGTCCGAGCCATCGTCCGAATCATCTAGATCGGAGCACGTATCGCCTGGGAAGTAAAGAAATTGAGCCAAACAGCCAAACCTCAAAAGCGGTAAATTGAATTTTTTTTACCTATGCGCATATATCGCTGATTTCTGTAGTTCTCGACATCCTCTTCGTCGTCGTCGTCAGGTGGTGCTTTGGGCCATATGATTGCGTTGGCATCTGGGCCTAATCGCGCATTCGAGGATGGCTGACCTAGGTCATGCGGGGGTTCAGTCAATATCAACCCCATAGTTATATTCAGAGAGATAACGTACTCGCTTCCACTTCCTCGAGATCAGAATCAACGTCCTCGTCATCGTAGCTGGCGTCTTTATTGGGTGGTTGGCTTTGCCGTTTGGATAGTCGATCGAACGGCTCGAGGATGGCCTCTGGTCCAACTATCACCTCGTCGCCGATCAGGCAACCCTTCGGTATATGCGTGCTATCTTTCACGACGGCGCGCTCTCCGATGATACTCCCCTCGACGGTGCACTCTGGTCCTATGGCGACACCATCAAAGAGGTACGAGTCGATAATGATACTTCCAGGACCTATGATACAGTCGCGTCCAATGACCGAGGAAGATATCTGCGCGTCTTCTGACACATGGGTGGAAGACCCAATCAGCGTGTTGTTGCCGATTTTGCTAGTCCTGTCAACCAAAATTAGGTGGGAGTGAGTGGACAATCGATCAATCAGGAGGGGAGAACGCCATACCGTCCTAGGGTTACAGAAGAATCCTTCGCGATGTACTTGTTTCCACGGATATGCTCGTAAGCGTGACCGCCGGGGTAGTTGTTATCTGGCACCAGGGGAAACGTCCAGCGTGATAAGATGTCTTTGCTGTGAGATAGAAGGCTGTTCGTAATCCCGCACCGAAAAGCCACAAATGAAATCATTTACCTGACAGAGTCGTAGCTTTTCGTGTCTTTCACTCGAGCCGCATAACCATCCTGGGCGATATAGCAATATATATTTTTCTCCAAAAGATCCGAGGTCAGCACGCCGTGGAGGAAGTCACGGCGTAAATCGAGATAGTCGAAATTGTCCTGAAAGAGCGAGGGTACCTGTAAATGGTGTAATTGGACAAGACATCCCAGGTATTCGCATGAGAAATAATACCTCGACAGAGCATATGTCTATAGAGCAGTCGATAAGGTCGTTCCGGATGTCCAGCTCGGAATGTTTCTCCAGAATCTCCCGGGGAATGCGGACCTTGTCCGTCACTGGGTATCCGGTAACAGCCTCATAATGCAGACACTCGGACGTCTCGGCGTCCAAAACGAATATCGATGAATCGCCTTGGGATCTAAGCGCACACACACACGGTCATTGATGCCCAGTCTGCCGGGACAACGAGGACCGCTTACCTGCTCCGGTGCTTGCCACCACTTTCCTTGACCACCATGGTCATGAGCGCGTTCGGATTCGCCTTGCGCCGCTCCTTGTGGAGGCGCACGACCTCGTCGATGCGGATGTTGCTGACCAGGTCGCCCATGACGAGCACAAAGTCGCTCTTGACCAGTCCGCGCGTGTAGATGTCGCGCATAGCGTCGCCCGGGGAGAACGTCTCCTTCGCAATCATGACGGGTATGATTTTAGTTCCAGATCCAGGCTTGCTCCATCGCGATTCACTGTGAGCGGGTCATCGTACCGAGTAGTAGGCGGAGATGGGAGCAAAGCTGGCCTACGCGATGACTGCTTTGATCTGCTCGGAGTGCGACCTGCAAATGACAAAGATCTCCTGGACGCCTGCGAGGGCCAGACTCTCGAATGTCCAATCGAGGAGCGGGGCATTGCACACGTTGAGCAGACACTGGCATCGTTGGCTGTTAAGGTGGCGCTATCGATGGGAAGATATAGCACGCACTCGTGGTTTCCGCGTCGTCAGCGGCCGAAAACGTTTGTTGAAGCTGTCAGCGAGTACCACAGCCTGCAGGACGTCGTCGTCGCCGGACAGTTTTTCTGGCGCTGCCTTGGGTGCCATGAGTCAAGATGAACGAGCGATCAATTGTGCCGCCGCTAAGTATCAAGTGCCTGCCGCTACTTATGACTCATTCTTCGAACTTCGAGCAGGCTTCGCGGTGCAAAGTCACTTTGTTCAGGCGCCAAAAATGTATATTGAATGGATGACATGGAAAAGTAACATGGAGCACAATCCAGCAAACGAAGGAGGGGTATGCAATCAGACCAATGAATTGGGAATTGGAGAATTAGGAGGAGTACGGAGTGGGTTCATGATGGGTAAAGACGTTCGTAAAAGAAGTAAGCGTGAACCACTCCGAAGGTATACTAAGGTATACTAGAGAGAAGAGAAACCAAAAAGAGCTCCAGGATGGAACAGATCCTGAGCGGGGTAAAAAGTAAGACAATGAGAGCGAGACAGAGAGATGTATAAAAAAGCTCATAAAAGGTCGTTCATGATGATAGAGATGGTCCAGACATGCGCAAGCAAAGTGCGATTATGCGGCGGCGGCGACAACGGGTGTTGGTGCAGGTGCGGCGACGGGCACTTCGGGCTGGGCCTCCTCAACAGGCTTGGTCTCCTCAGCCTTGGCCTCCTCGACGGCAGCTTCAGGTTTCGACTCCTCAGCAGGTGCGACGGCGGTCTCGGCGGCGGTCTCTTCAGCCGGGTTCTCGAGAGGAGCGATGGGCGTAGGCTCATCGATCTTGGGAGGGTTCTCGTCAACCTTGGCGGGGGTAGAAACCTCCTGCTTAGGCTTGGCCTTGAAGAAGTCGCCGACGCGAGCAGAGAGGCGACGGCCAACCTTCTTCTCCTTCTTCTCCTCCTTTTTCTCTTCCTTCTGAGTCACGGTCAGCTGACTTGTGGGACAGCGAAGGACAGACAAAACGTACCTTCTCCTCCTTGGCCTCCTCAGCAGCCGGGGTCTCGACTACGGGGGCGGGAGTCTCCTCGGTCACGGGAGCGACCTCAGGAACAACCTCACTAAAGGCGACGATTAGGACAAGTGAACAGGTCAACCCAAGCTTGCAACGTACGCCTCCTTGACGGCCTCCGGAGCAGGGGTCTCCTCAGCGGTTGCGGGCTCAGGAGCAGCCTCCGCAGTTTCAGTAACCGGAGCAACAGCAGTCTCCTCCTTGGCGGGCTCTTCGGCAGCAGCAGGAGCGGACTAAGGGCGAAATAATGAGCACCGATTGAAATGAATAGGCGTCTAGCGGACGCACCTCAGAAGTTTCCTTCTTTTTCTCCTTCCTGGGGCTCTTGGGCGCCTTTGCCTTCTTCTCGACCTTGGCCTTCTCGTTCTTGAAGGGCGCAAGCAGTTTGGCAAGGAGACCAGGGCTCTTGGGGCGGTCCTCCTTCTTGGCGGTCTCGGCTTCGGCCTCAGTCTGGACGGAACTCGTTAGTCTCGTGACTGTATCGTATCATGAAACGAGATGCATACGGGCTTGGCGTCGTCCTTGGGGGCCTCCTCGGTGGCAGCGGTCTCCTCAGCAGCAGGCGCGGCCTCCTCAGCAGGCGCAGCAACAGCAGGGGTCTCCTCAGCAACAGCAGGGGTCTCGGTTGCCGGCTCGACCTTGGGTGCCTCCTGAGAACGAAATGAGGCAAGGCGAGTGGGCGAGAATGAAAGAAACTGACCTCAACCTTGGGCTCTTCAGCAACAGGTGCCTACGCGGGAAAGCGATGAGTCAAATGGGAGAACAAGAGAGGGTACCAGGACGCACAGGGAGAGCCTCCTCGACGACGGGCGCAGCCTCGACGGGGGCAGGCGCGGGAGTCTCGACGGGCTTGACTTCCTCGACGGGGGCAACAGCGGGAGCAGCAGCTTCAGGCGCAGACATTATGGCAGAAAGCTGGAAAAAGACGCGATAAAGGTGAGATGATAAGCAAAAAGAGGCGCAGGAGAGCACAAACATGTGAAAGGGGTATTAACTGACAACCTAAAAAGAGAGAGGAATATGCGTGCTACGCAGCCTTGAGACCCGCTGGGAAAATAGTGGGGATGGAAGAGGTGTAAGGCCAGAGAGTGCAAAAAGGGAAACTTCTTATACGGGGTCCCGTTGCCACGTCCGTGCACAACACCGCCAAATAGCTCTCGCCCTTCCTCAGCGCAGGGTCCTCAGGTTCGCGTGTCTTTTTGTCTTGATGGAAGCGCAACAACGTGCGACAGAGGGCGACCGTAGCTGTCTGAAACGGCCCTGTGCACTCCCTGTGCTCGCTCAGCAGCACCTCTGTCAATGCCAGGTCTCTGCATACAGCTTTGGCCTCGTATCTCCCTTCAGCACTGCACTTGTGTGAAATCGAAGCCATCAATGGTGTATATTCCATCACCAGATATCACGGCAGGTAATTTTCCCTCACCTGTGCCACTAAGGTCGCGCTTCCGAATCGTACTGTGCTTTCCGCCGATCCCGAAACACCTTCTTGTGCGGACTTGATGTTGGCCACTGTGTGGCGCATTTTCTACCTGCGCATAACGTTCGGATCCTTTGCCCACGGTCCCGCCTTCAAACAATCTAAGTATACTCCACAAGTCATCCTGTTTGCTTTGACTCAGGCTTTTCTGACCCTTCCCCAACCGGTTTCGACTTGCTTCGACTGGTCTTTCGCGTCGTTCCATTTCTGATAGGCTCGCAGCGACCCTGCATTCCCACATCCATTCCCGCAGGCAGGCCTAGGCAGGCTCACAGACGTCATGCACTGTGTTGTCCATTGATGCTAATGGAGCTTGCTGTCATTGGTCTTGTTCTCTATAAAATGGTCCTCTGTCCACGCTGTGCAATTCCCGGCCGCGCCCTCGCTTTAACGACTCACTCATCATGAAATCCTTCAATCCCAATCCCCAGCACTTATCTCTCTTGACGCCGTTCCTGCTCTTTGTGTCGTTTCTCCTCCTCCTCCTCGTGTCGCTCTCCGTTCCCATCATACACAGCATCTACCTATTCACCATCACCAGCCACTTCAAAGAACTCGGCGTTTCGGTCACCGGAAACGCCCACATTGGCGTGTGGGGTTACTGCGTCAGTGAAGTCGACCTCTCGTGAGTCTCGCCTGTCTCTTCGCAGCTCCGACAGAGTCGATTAACGTGTTTTAGGTCGTCTTTCCTCCCGAAGAGCTCCCTTGATGTCGCGAACGCAAAGTGCTCCCATCCCAAACTGGGCTACACTTTTGATAAGACGTTAGCCACTGATCTGTACGTACAATACACGACGCTCTATCCCAGTACTCTCAAACAGCCTGCATCCAGCCATGTCGACGACATCACGGACCTCATTAGTGGTGCCCTTTCGGCGGCGCTAGTGTTGCACCCCATAGGTAATTGGACACCGTATCAGTCAATGGGATCGACACTTCCTAACCGTTTACCTGCTAGTCTGCGGCCTAACCTTTCTCGCTCTGGTCATGACACTGTTCCTATACTTCCAAGAACGAAAGAAAGCCCGTCTTGGCCAAGGTTTCCTGGCCCGCAGGTCCAAGATCCTCACTATGGGCGCGATTCTTCCAGCAGCCGTCCTCGCGACGATCTCATTCATCATCGATATTGTGATGACTGCTGAGATCAAGAAACACATCAAGCATTCGAGTGATGGTACGCTCGCAGGTGCCATTGGCAACGCGGTATGTATTGACTGCAGTGTCAATTTGCTCTCGACGTGGGTGATGGACTGATTGTTGTTCCTTCAAGGTTTGGATGGTTCTGGTCGCTTGGCTCCTCTTGTGGCTCGCTCTCGCTATCCCGACCTATGGATGGTATACCGCAAAGCGCGAAGAGCGGTGGGTTCATCCTCGCGCTGCTCCTGTTCGCTGTCCTGACATGTATCCTAGACTTGTGCAAGAGAAAGAACATCTTAACCGCGCCGGATCACATTAGGATACCCCCTGGACAATAACTGCCCAAGCAGACGACTTTCTGATTGACGAACAATCCCATGTAATGTCTAGCTCTCCCGTATACTTTGATAATTGTTTCGCGTACATATGCCGGCCTCTTGTAACGCGAGATGCGACGATACCCTTCTAATCTGATGAAATAATTGACAATAGCACGCTCCTGAGATGAGATGCACATGTGGTCGATCACACGGTGAGTAAAAAGCGAGAAGGCACGCAAGACCGTCGTCGTATGGATTTGTGGCTAAAGCTTAAGCGCTGGCCTTTACAGTAGGTGTAACGGGCGGAGGCTTGGAGCGGGGAGGCGGCTTCAAGCCCTTCGCCTTCATGCGACGTCTTTTGGCCTCTGCGTACATTGATCAGCAAAAAAAAACGGACTCAAAACAGATGGACACGAACCTTCGAGGTATGGTTTGTCTTCGTCCGAGTCGAATCCTACATCTTCCTTGGGCCCATCCATCTCAACATCCGCATCGACAGTAACAGGCTCGTCTTTCTCAACCGCAGCCGCCTTTGTCTTTGCCTTCTTTTCGACCTTGAATTTGGCAACGAAGAATCCATCCATGTTATGCACATGCGGGTAGAACCTCCGAGTCATCTTGACGCTCGGATGGAAATTCTTTCCGCGATACTTGGTATATCCCTCTCGTCCAAAGTCCAGACCCGTCTCAACGAGCTTGACGTTGGGCCGCTTCTTCAAAGCATAGTCCACGACCGCCTCGTTTTCGTCGACGGTTACCGAACACGTTGAGTAAACGAGATAGCCGCCAGTTTTCGACTCCGGGCTGACACTGTCAATTGCACATAGAATGAGCTGTTTCTGGAGATGCGACAGCAGCGAGAAGTCTCGCTCGGACTAGGAGAAAGGATCAATGACAAGTCGACGCCACATGGACAAGGGAATTGAACCATACCTTATTGACCTTGACGCTGGTGTCTTTGCTGATAACGCCCGTTCCACTACAAGGAGCATCCAACAGCACGCGGTCGAAGCCTCCCATAACCTTTGGGAATTCCCGGCCATCATGCGAGCACACGATGACATTTTTGCAACCCAGACGATGAACGTTGGCCGTTAGACTCTTAGTCCTTGCTTTGTTAGCATCGTTTGCGAACACAACCCCGGTGTTTTGGAGAAGCGCGGAGATATGAGTAGTCTTTCCACCGGGAGCGGAAGCCATATCCAGGACACGCTCATTTGGCTCTGGCGCTAGAGCGATGACAGGAAGGAATGATGAGGCTGCTTGAAGCATATAATGGCCAGCGAGGTATTCGGGCGTCGCACCTGTACGCTAATGAGTTTTCGAGTCTTTGTTTAAGGGGGAGGGAACTGACCGATGGGAACACTACTCTCGAAGACTTGCAGACCGACGTTAGTCCATTTACCGATAGGCTCCAGGTTGACGCCGCGATTCACCAAGGCTTGCGCCAGATCTCGGCGTCGGGTGCGTAGAGTATTTGTTCTTATGGTCACTGGCCGCGAAACCTCGTTCGACTCGAAGAACTCGATAGCCTATGCAAGCGTTAATAGCTAGACAAGATTGCAAACATCTAGACACTTACTTCGTCAACAGGGAACAGCTGGAATAGCTTCTCTGCGAGGAACTCGTTATAACCATAATAACTGCAGATGTCGGAGAGTATTTGCTCCGTGTATTCTGACCGTGAACTATAGTGAGGGAGATTGTCAGAGAGCTCCGACGCGCCTTACTTTGAGTTTACTTACCGCCCAGGCTCTGCCAGCTTCTTGAATCTGCCCAATACACGCGCGCACTCCCGCATACGCCGTTGAACGAGCTGTACATCAGGACCTCCTTGAGACTTTTCTTCCTCCCGCTCCTCTAGTGTAGGAAGGTGGAACTTTTCTCCGTCACCGCCCTCGTCCTCACCATCGTCCATGTCGAATTCATCGTCATCGTCATCGTCGTTGAGAGCGTTTTGTTGCAGCTCTTCCGCGTCGAGTTCGGCCTCCGCAAGGGCTTGGGCATCCAATGCACGCGAACGAGCTTCCATGTTGGCCATAGTAACGGGCTCGTCTTCGTCTTCGTCTTCAGATTCATCCTCATCATCATCGGACGATGCATCTGAGCCCGTTGGTATTATTTTTGCTGGGCGTTCGCTCTGCTTCGACCTTTTGGATTTCAACTTGGGAAGGGGAATTTCTTCATCTTCTTCGGCATCACTCCAGTCAAATTCCTGCACCGGTCCGCGTAGAGGTTCGTCACTGGAAGAGTTGAGAATCCGAATAATAAACATAGGATGGTAAACGCACTCATCCAAGCCCTCAAACTCATCGTCAAGATCATCTCTGCAATAAGTGTAAGACAACGTTTCACGGACAAGATGTAACACACTGTTCTTGATCAAGGACACCCTCCCAGCCGTCAGCATCCGAGGATTCGTCAACGGGCTGCTTCTTGCTTTTCGGTTTTGGTGCAGACTCTTTTGCGGAAGGCTTGGGTTTTGAAGTGTCCTTTAGCTTCTTCGCCGGTCGGCCGTCTTTTGCGTCTGTCGCCTTGCGTTTTCGGAAAGACTCTTTCTCCAACGGCTCCGGAGCGGCTTGCTTGTTTTTGGCACGACGACCCATAGTGTATCGGAGGTGGATGGAGGGAAGAGGAAAACCGAAAAAATCAAAATCTTGAATTCGATCATGTGCGCTTTTTCCAATTTGGTCGTATGTACAACTTAGCAGTGTCCTTCACCATCAACCGATCCTCAGTCCCAACGCCAACCCAGCTACAAACGACGCCCTCGGCTGGAAATCCGCCGTAAGGAAGTTCGTCAACCAGCGGAACAGGGAATATATAGTGGGCGATTTCCGCTGCCCGGCCGCGTCCGTCGTATAGAACAGCCGTTCAAACCTGCCCCCCATGGCTCCCCAGTCGACTTTGAGGAGGGAGAATGACACAAAATACTACGCGGATATTCTCAGATTTGTGTATCCATAGCGAGAGGTGAGACCGACCTGTAAGAGTACAAAGACTCCTCCCAAGAGAAACGCGGCGGCTTTGGCACCCTTCTTGATGAATACACCAGCGCATATGCCAGCCACAGTGCCGAACGACAGTTCGTAAAGCGATAGCGTCGACGTGGGAGGTGGAGGGAGATCGTCCAACTCTGGAGCAGGCTTCTTCTGCGCTTCAACCTTGACTGGAGCTGGATGGTTGTTAGCTGACGATCTTCTCTCAATGCGTACTCTCGAACCTTCGGAATGGATAACCGCCCTGCTGGCCAGATATGCGCCAATTCCCACACCAGCGACGCTCGCGCCTGCGCCTGTGAGGAACGAGACGCGTGGCTTCGGTTGGAATCTCAGCGGATCGGTCGTCAGTTGGCGATACATCCGGAAGGTACTCTTGAACGGCGCGGGACGTGCCATTCTGCTTGAGAGTCCTATGCCGCAGCGCGACGTTGAAGAAATCAGTGAGGCGAACATGACGGCGGGAAGGAAGAACACAGATGCCACCCCACCATACCAATACCATACCTGACGTCACACATTGTACTGTAGGTCCCAGTGTACACACTCATGTAGACGATCTGCTGTCAGACGTGCACTTCTTGACATACGCATAAGAAAACTGAAGAACTGTGAGAGTTGTCGACTTGCGCAGACAAATATAAGCACAAATGTAGCCAATTGATGTCAACTGCTATCTTTAGGTTGAATTACAGCCCGTTCTTCACCCTCATGTCGAACAACGTGGACCCAGAACAGCAGCCTCTCCTCAACGGAGGCCCTCCCGAGTCGGGGTGGCGAGTTAGACTTGGTCATTTTCTTGAGCACCCATGGTTTCACAGAATCGTAATTGCTCTGGTAAATAGGTGTCTCCCAGATATTATGAACGCCCGTCGCTCACCCTCACTCCCCGTCTCTTGTAGATCATAATCGACGCTGGCTGCGTGCTAGCCGACTTGGCCTATACCCTTCTCACCCCCGGATGTAAGCCCCCCAGCCCAGAAGGCCCTGTGTGGCTCAAAGTGCTTTCCAACATCTCCCTCGTCATCACCATCTTCTTCCTGGTCGAAATACCTCTCGCACTCTGGGCATTTGGGTTTACATACTTTAATCCTTTCGGGGAGACCCCGCATGCTATATTGCATGACTTCGATGCTGCCATCATCATAACCACGTTTGTGCTGGAGATCGTCTTGAAGGGCAAGGAGAGAGAGCTCGGATCACTCCTCATTGTCCTTCGTCTTTGGCGCTTGATCAAACTGGTCGGCGGTGAGTGCATTGAATCACTTGATGTGCAAAATTCAGACTGAATCACCATCCACCTTAGGTGTAACAGTTGGTGCGGGGGAACTAACGGAGGACGACGCGCAGGAATTGTATGAGAACAGGCGGATGATTGACGAAATGAAGAAAGAGGTCCAAGACCTCCACGCCGAAAACAAGCAACTTCGTCTTCGCTTATCAGCGTCGACAGATACATCGTAACTACAACAAACAGTTTTACCATCATGTCGTGAACGAATGTGCAATTAAGAGGGGTATAATGGCGTCCACAGTCCGGGTAACATTACCATATATATGAGGACATTATAGTAGCGGAAAAGAGAAAGAATCAAGACGAAATGAGTGCGACGAAAATAAGGAGTCCACAGTCTGAATGTCAAGCACACCCATACCTTGATAAATAGATCAATGGGAAAGTGTCCAGCTACTTCTTGTTGTTGTTTGTTATCACCACAGCGACGACAACTATAGACTGGTCAGTAAAAGCATTTGAACTCTTTAGCGAAACTCGACGCACCCGCGATAATGACTGGAACAAGCAAGACCGGTCAGTAAAAGCATTTAAACTGAACCCAATAGAGCGGCGACGAACTTAGAACGATTAAAATGATGAAGAAGCAAATCCAACGCTTCTTACGCGCTGCGCGCGCTGAAGAGACAGCCTTTTCAGTATAGCCCAGGCTGTTTTCGAGATCAGCAAACGCAGAGGTGACAAGTGAAGGACATACCCCGCTTCGGTATCCCGTTCCACAGTGGCGGCTTGCGTCTCGATAGCATTGATAGTTTCATCTTGTTGCTCGACGAGTACACTCATCTATTGCACATCAATGGGCGGCTGGCAGACGCGGTCAAGGAGTTACTCACATCATTGAAGAGTTGTGCGAGTTCTCCAAGAGTCTTTTCAATACGCTTGATATCTTCGTGGCGCTCTTGAACTTCACGATAGGCAGCGCGCGACTCGCCGTAACGGTTTGAGCTGAGAAGCTATTTATTTCGATGAGGCCATGTCGACCAATTGTGCAGGGAATGAAACGCACCGCCTGACTGAATATCTGGCCGCCGTTCTCATCATTGACGACTGCTCGCACTTCCTCTGGCGATGCATCGGGTTTAACTGTGCTTTTTGAGTGGGGGATTGAGGACGAGGTAGGAGGTGACACATACCGATCTTGAACTGACGCTCCATGCGTTGCTTGTACTTTGTGCGGTATTGCTGCTCGACAGTTTGGTAGCTCTGAATGGCTTCCACAAACTTGGACTTGACCAATGCAGTCTATTTGACAGTAAGACATTGTGGAGGAAAGTGATCGTGTAGCGTACCTGTTGTTTGCGGATTTGTCCATCACGTCCAGGCCCACCCTGACGTTCCAACGCCTTGATGCGCCTCTTTAGTGTAGCGCTGAGCGCGCTGGTGTCCTCCACGAGTTCATCAAGATGTGAGGCATTTCGCTGGGCAGCGGCATCGTCCATGTTGTTCAATGACCTAGAATGCAAGTCCCCGATCCGAGCGACATTGTCGTTGAACGTCCGTAGGCTGTCTTGAATGGAGGAGATCTAGCAAGGGCTAAATAAGCAGGGCAACGAAAGGCGTAAGACTGGCGCACTTCGCTGTAGAAGGCCGACATGCTATCTCCGCCAGGTGCTGGAGCCGTCAACTGCGTCGTGCTGACGTTGTCCATCTCGTAGCTTTTGTCGTCCTGCTGGGCATAGGGATTTTGCTGGCGCTGGTATCCCCCTCCTCCTCCTCCGTAGGACGCCTGTGTGGGATAGGAGTTGCTAAGAATGAAATGAGACCATTGTTGGCGACTCCAAAAATTCACGAGACATACTTGTCGAGGTTGCCCGCGCCCTGCTGCTGGGCCTGGAGAATGCAGTCAGTACACAATGCCGCCCTGCGAAGCGCCGGGAGCGCTCACCCTCATTGCTGCGAGACGGTCTCTGGCCATGACGGTGGCTATGTGTTGTGTTGGCGGGGTGAAACAAAGGTGCGAGTAAGGGGGAAAGAGGGAAAATCAATAGGAGCAGTCGTAGCAAAGCCGAGTTTGCGTGTCGAATCGACGACTACAAAGAACCAAGGTGTTTTGTAGAGGGAGAACAACGTCGTTTGGAGCAGTGATGGCTCACGGTAAACAAGGGCAAACTCGTTCGCGCACTTCCGACACAGCATCGTGTACTAAATTACTCTATATCACGTAGATGAGGCTGTTCTCTTTCTATTACACGGGATACTCTATTGCGCCAGCGCAGCGCGGAGGACAGCAATCTGCCGGTCCACCATCTTCCGGCTGGGTCCTCCAATCGCCTGTCGCCTTTCTACACTGGCCTCAAAGTCAAATACATCCGCCACGTCCTCAGTAAACTTCTCATGCAACGATTTGAAGTCTTCCAATGACAACTCGTTGATCTGACATTGACGCGCTTCCGCCAAGGCAACTGCGCGCCCAGAAACATGATGCGTCTCCCGGAACGGAATCTGAGGAACTCCGTATGAGGTTATGTCCGCGTCAAAAATGAAGAACTTACGCCTTTGCGGACGAGGTAATCGGCGAGATCCGTGGCAAGAACATCCATCGTAAGAGCCTTTCGCATTTTCTCGGCATGCACCTTGGGGATAAATTAGTTTGATAAACATACAGCGGTTGATACGTGGAACCCACCTCCAAGGTAGCAACAACTCCTTCGGCAATCTTCAATGAAGCAGACACGTTATCAACTGCATCAAACAGCGGCTCCTTATCTTCCTGGAGATCTTTGTTATACGTAGAAGGTAGTCCCTTCAATGTCATCAAGAAACCGGCCATCTGTGACCATTGAGCATAGGATTCGGACTGGACATGAACAGCCTTACGTTTCCGAAGACACGACCAGACTTGCCGCGCAGCAGCTCGAGTGAATCGGGGTTCTTCTTCTGGGGCATCATACTAGAGCCAGTACTATGCATAGAATGCTTAACAATCCAAAACGGATTCCGATGGCCGAGATGCGACTTACCTGTAAGCATCGCTCAGAGTAACGAAACCGAACTCGGCCGTTGAATAGATGATGAGATCCTCCGACATGCGACTGAGATGCGTCATGGTCAAGCTGGACCACATCAGGAATTCGACAATGAAGTCTCGGTCACCAACACCCCATAAGCTGTTCTCGGCAACTGATTGGAAACCAAGTTCCTGAGCGAGGAATTCACGGTCGACGTTGAAGGGATTTCCTGCAAGAGCTCCAGACCCAAGAGGAAGTACAGATATGCGGGGGATGAGCTCTTTCAGACGATCCAAGTCCGAACGGAAAGAGAACGCGTGCGACAAGAGCAAGTGAGACCATCGAATAGGTTGACCACGCTGAGAATGAAGAATGTCACCGACGTGTACATAACTTGAGTATGGCGGAAGCATACCTGCAGATGAGTGTATCCAGGCATCAAGTAGTCTTTTTCGTTGTCAGCGCGCTCGACAAGGACGCGTATGAGGCCGCGAACACCCTCTTCTACGGCCTTCACCTCGTTCAGGAGCCATAAACGCATATCGGTTGCGACCTGGTCGTTTCGGGAACGTCCAGTGTGGAGTTTGCCGCCCAGGGGACCGATGATTTCGCTAAGCCTGCGCTCATTTGCGGTATGAATGTCCTCGTCGTCCGCTTGAATGGCAAACTTGAACCAAGGTAAACATTCATAGCAATTGTTGCTCTAGGGAAACGTACGGTTCCCTGCTCCCATTCCTTCTCGACTTGAGCGAGTCCACGCGTGATTTTATCTTCCTCGTCCTTGGTGAGAATTCCGACGCGACGAAGAGCTTTTGAGTAGGCAATCGATCCCGTAATGTCCGCATTGTGCATGCGCTGATCATATTTCAAAGACTGGTTGAACTCGTGCATCCTGCGAGGGTAGTGTCACTCATAATCATGTAATATAAACGTTGCAAAGCTTACAGTGGGTCCGTCTTGCCAGTGAAACGACCACCCCATAGCTTTTGTTTTGTTGGCTGTTCAGACATGGCGGTTGAGAGGGAGGTGTAAATATGACTCGGTCCAGAAACGGCATCTCCGATACCACCGATCGCGTACCGGATCAGTCTCCTCCTTCATTTAATTTCTCTTCCCCACTGAACACGATTCTTGGCGGAGGAAACGGAATGAAAGCGTACTGAAACGGCTGTGCACTTTCGGGGCTGTAACAATTAACGGGACCATATACATGGGCCGACATCATGACGTTACAATGAACAATGAGCCCTATTGTCCTTGCCTGGACAAAGAACAACACGCGCGGGCCAGAGGCACGCCCTTCTCTCTTCCCTTCATTCACGACGAAATGGCTGGTCCACCTTCATCGACGTCTTCAAAACCTACACTTACGAATGTCACGCCCAAACCAACGTACTCGCCTGTATTCTTAAGCACCCGTTCAATTGCTTTCGGTCAGTTTCCTGGCCCATTTTGTTGCCAAACTCTTATCTTATCGTCTCTTCAGCTCTCATCTGTTTTGTCAGCTTTTTATGTATTGTTATACTATGTGTTCAAGTCTATCTGGAATGGGACATCACCTCCAAGTCCGAACGTGTGTTTCCCGTGCGCCACTCATCTTCATTTCCTGATCGTTGCCGTCAGGCTCTCTCATTGCCGTAATGCTCGCCACTCATGCCATAACACTAATAGTACTTCCCATCTTGTGGGTCTTCCTCCGTACAGATTCTGATAGAATTACTCACTTTGCAGAATAATCCTTGAATTCCGACCGTGGTTAGATGCCCTTCGATTTTTGCTGCTCCTCATGTTGCACATTGGTATGTGATTTTTGATCCCTAATCGACTTACTTGCTGACACCCTCAATCTGAAAGGGGCTGGGACGCTCTTCGCTGTCTGGTTCCAGCAGTTTCAGTCGCAATGCCCAAGTAAGATCATCCTCTTCTACGTCGACATGGCCTGAGACTGAGCTTTTTAGAATCAAACGGTTCATGCATTCTTTTCAATGCCTATGTTCTTTCCGGAAGCTGGATCGTCTCAACACTTCGTATGCATGCCTTTACTATGAACTACGACAGTCTGCTGACAGGTCATCCTAGTTATAATATATGCTGCTGGACTTGCTTTCATGGTGTATAGACGGGCGAAGATGATGAAGACACTCGCGGACGACGAATCGGCGACGGTTGTGAATCATGGACGGTCGTCTTTCCTGCCAATCATGACACCTCCAGCTACTTCGCCGTTGCCCGTAGCTTCTCGTTTTGCGTACGACCGGCGCTTCAGCGCTCCACGCAGTCATCTCAGCATGACGCCAAGCCACGAAAAACGCGTAACAATGCCTCCATCGCGCTATAGCAGCGTGCCTTCGCGTGTATCCATGCTTCCTCCCACACCCACAGCCAATAGACGAACGTCACCAACGGCAGCATTACCGTCTCCTTGGAGTCCTACCTACTCACGACACATGTCGGTAATTCAGCCGGTCACTGACAAACGGCTGACGATGGGGAGTGTACGATATGGCGTGGCGGTTTAATACTATACTTTGTTGTTCGCTTGTATAGCATATATATTTGTGGCTCAGCAGGAGGTTCCGTGGCCAAAAAAGCAACAACTTTCTCAGGGCGTGACTTCGGTCGTCAGCGCGATTACAATCCCGACGACGATGACTGGCTGATTTGCAACCCTCGCATACCTATTTAAGAGGGCTGATATCGCGGATAGTTCATGTTCAAAACCTCTCTGCTTTTCCTCCTTTGTGTCACAGTTTTATCTTGGCTTGCCCTTCCTCGCTGGCAGTCTGCTTCCGATCAACAACTTCCGATGGCAGCGTTATCGTCTATCACTCGACAGATCGCGAAGAAGGTCCTCGCAGTGGAGACGCCCGAGGTCTGTCTCAAGCTTTGAGATCGTCAAGTCGTTGTTCATTTGTCTAGGGCGCCGGTGCTCTCGTTCGACGGAGCATAGGATCTATGAATCTTCGCAACCTCACACCGTTCTTGATGCTCGATCACTTTCATGTCTCTAAAGGAGCGGTATGGACTCAAGTTATCTGCGCCTCAGCATCTTGTTGATAATAGTACAGGGATTTCCCGACCATCCCCATCGTGGCCAAGCCACAGTCACGTACATGCTCGAAGGGTTCGCACTGCCGATTATACTGCGCTAAATAACGCTGATATGTAGACAAACTACCAAGGACGAGCCGACATGAAGATTCAGCTGGCCACAAGGGGACGATAGGCATGGAATTCTTTCTTAGCGATTATCTGCCTTTTAAATATAACCAACTTTTACAGAAACTGGCGGTGTTCAATGGATGTGTGCCGGTAAAGGTATCATACACGCAGAGATGCCCGTACACCTGAACGGCGCACCTGATCCCCGAGGTTCGTTTGCGTATACTTTCAATTTGCTCAACCACACCATTCCAATGCCTTGCCAATTCTAGGCCTCCAACTGTGGATCGACCTACCCAAACAGGTATGTGCATTTGTTTCTCCTAGCGCATCTTCGAATCAACGACTGACATATATGTATAGTACAAGATGGTGGTGAGTACACTATCACTCCAGAGCAAGTCGGAGGCTGAATTCATTATCTTGCAGGAACCTACATACCAAGAACTGGGTCCCAGCGAGTACGTCTATGCACTCATATTTCTGTCGCAGACTTGCTGACATTCCTTAGGATCCCGACTGCATACCCAGAAGGAAAAGACGGCCCAGTTAGAATCAAGGTCATCAGTGGCAAGACCTACGGCGTCGAGTCGCCCGTCAGACCTCTTGGAGGCTGCTGGTTCTTCCATGTCACCTTCGACAAAGCTGGGTCGACCATCTTCCCAGAACTTCGTAAGCTTCCTTTCACCAGCTCGATAACAGCGACTAATGCATTGTGATAGCTTCAAACTGGACTGCTTTCATATACAGTAAGTCATCTTCGCATCGCCACCATAAACTTATGCTGATTGAGCGGTACAGTCTGGAAAGGCGCTATCATCATTGGCGATGACCCGACTCCCACACAGGCATTCCATACAATTACGCTTACTAGCGAGAAGGAGTCCACTGGTGTGCAGCTCAAAGCCGCCGCCGACAACACTGAGTTCATCCTGGTAAGCCACACATCATCAAGTCTACGATCGGATTCTTATGCGCCCCTTCATAGGTGTCTGGAGAGCCCTTGGTGAATCCTATCTCACCATTATTTCTTGAACAGTGCACTGAAAATGCTTTTAGGACCAAACCGTCTTCCAGTACGGTCCATTCGTGATGACGACGCGCGAAGAGATCCAGAAGACGTTGGTTGATTGTGAGTGACAATACCTGCTGCGCATCGGGTGATAAATTGACAAGGTCCCAGATCAAACGGGGCGGAATGGCTTCGAGAAGGCGCATACATGGGAGAGTGAAATTGGACGCGGTTCCAACTAGGATCTATCTTCACCTACACCCCACTCACGTTGCGAAATCTGAACGTTTTCTTCGTGTCTTCTAGCTGGTGCTTAATAATAAGATACAAACATGGAGCCCCGCACCCTCGAAAAGCCTGCAGAAATTATCTTTCCAAAAAACTGAGTTGTGTGTGTTACATTCCATTCATTCTACTTCCTCTAGGTATGCTCCTACAATTCTCCCCGCACCGCCCGATCCAGAGATTCAGCAAAGTACTGGATGTTATTGCTGTTCAACCCCGCCATACTTATACGCCCAGTCACAGTCAGGTATATGTGCGCCTTCTCCGTCAATGCCTTGCTTTGGTCGGGTGTTATGCCCGTGTAGCTTGAGAAGCGATTGGTTAGCCGACTTCGACACACCTAGTAAGAAGCCTACCTGAACATGCCAATCTGGTTAACGATATGATCCCAATTCCCGGGAGTCTTGAGTTCGACGGTGAGCAAGTCAAAGAGCTTCTTGCGCATCTCGATGATGCGTCCCGACATGGTGACGACGTCGCGCCTCCATTCCTCGAACATCTCGGGATCGTTGAGGATCATGGACACCTAGAACACCGTCACGTCAGTCGGTCGTGTAGTCATATACGCCAATGAGCTGCCTACAATCCGCGCTCCGTAAGTCGGTGGGGTACTAATCTCGCTCCTCTGGAGCACTGACAGCTGGCTCTGGACGCGGTCGGCGGTCTCCTTGTTGGGCGACACGACGTGGAGGCACCCAACGCGTTCGCCGTAGAGTCCGGCGTTTTTGGCAAAGCTCTGGCAGACGAGCAGAGAGACACCCCTGCGGACGAATTCTCGAACAGCCCACGCGTCTCCGTCGAGGTCTCCGCTGGCGAAACCCTGGTAGGCGCAGTCAAAGAAGGCGTAGTGGCCCTTCTGGAGCATGATGTCCGCGACCTTGCCCCACTGTTCCTTGGAAGGATCAACGCCAGTAGGGTTGTGCGCGCATGCGTGGAGGAGGAAGATGGACTTGTTCGGAGCAGAGGAGAGCGCGTCGATGAGGCCGCTGTAGTCGAGCCCGATAGTCTTGGGGTCGTAATAAGGGTAGTCTAGAGGCTCTACACCGACATTCTTGAAGATAGCGACGTGGTTCGCTATATGCAGGGCGTTATGAGCATATGACCTATTTGGAGGACTGAATGTGCACATACCCCAGGTGGGATCACTGAGGAAGACTTGCTTGTCTCCGCCCCACGAGTAGAACCTGGAGAGGAAGAGGGCGCCGAGATGGTTAGCACCTGTGCCGGAGATGGTCTGGATGCTCGTGACACGCTCCTCCGCGATGGCAGGCGAGTCGGCGCCGAGGATCAGCTTGGCGGCTGGGCCCGTGAATTCGGGCAGACCAGTGATGGGAAGATATTCGTGGTCGATGTTGGGGGTCGAGAGCAGCTTTTGCTCGGCCTGGGCAGGGCTGGTGAGCGGTTTACCCAACGGGAGACGCGTCCGGAACGCACTTTTCGCACGACAGGGAGGACCCACGGCTTGTTGTCGTTGTCGCGGTAGGCGCCGACGCCGAGGTTGATCTTCTTGTCGAAGGTGTCGGCCTTGTAGGCGGCGGTCAGCTTGAAGATGCTGGAATATGCGGGGTTAGAGATGCCGTGGGGCTGAGCGATCGGGTTCACCTGTCCGGGGGAGCCAGGGGGACGCTCTGCCATAATTCTGCGGGTACAATGAGCGACTGGGCGGGGAGAGAGGCGAGATGGCGCACCTGCGGACATGCTGTCTGGTTTTGCGAGGTGGTTAATTATCTGCTTTACTCTGGATGCCATGGATGTCAACTGGATAGCTTGTGGATGGTAAATATGGCGCGTACGATAGGTCCGGGTCTGCATGTGATTGCTAGAGTCGGTTATCAGGCCTGGTGCAGCTGCGCGGACGGACAGACCTAATCTTCTGCTTCAGAACGTAGCCGGAACGTGGACGTGGGTGTTGGATGTAGAAAAGCTAAACGATGCTTTCCTTCGTGACTCCGTCCAGGCCTTACGTTACCAAATAAATATTAGTCTCGGGATCATGGGTCCCCGTCGGCGGCGAAATGTCCGCATGTGGACCTTGCGCCGCCCAATTGCCGCCAGCTATTGCCGCTCACATTGAACCCGGAAATGATTCAAATGAAAGAGCTACAGTGACGGGACAGAGACGACTAGAGTATGTGAACGTACCATCTGACAGCCTGACTTCAAGTCTCTCGGGTAAGCCACAGTCCTCGAGCAAAGTGAATGAGGTGAGCTCAGGAAATGAAACGGTGCGGCTCCACGATCCAGACGCGTCGTGGCGTGTTCTATAGAGGACACAGCATACGCGGAACATCGTGCCACTAATTACTGTGATCTGAGACACTGGGACGACGGGATCTCTCAAGAGTATACAGAACTTACGGTCTAGATCTACAGTAAGTAACATAGGCGAGACCAACATATCAGAACGACTTGACAGGACGCATGCGCTTAGGTTTCAGGACCTCTTCAATCCTTTCATCAAAGATGTCTTCGACAATTCCCAGCATCTTGGCAACCGTAGGACGATAACTAAGTAGGCTAGAGCTTCCACCATATTTGTGAGAAAGTCGGAAATTCTGAGCCACCGTGAGGGAACAAGAAGGATCTATGTGGTAAAGGGCAAAGAGACGCGCGTCGCCCAATCGAGATTCCCTAGGCTTTACCCTTGACGCCAATCCACACCTGCCGCTGGGAACTTATCAAAGGCCACTCGGATCAGACTGATGCTATGATTATTCTATACAGACAGCAAAGAAACCGAGTCGTAGAGCAGGCGATGCATATTAAGGCAAGTATGTATAGAAACGTCCGTGTGAAGGTAGGGAATAGGGATGGATGCGCCAGAGACTGCTTCTGGTCGTTCCGGATCGTGAATGATATCGGCGGGGGAAGGGAAATAGGTGGGTGGGTGGAGGAAGGGAGGGGGGATGGGTGTCCTAGGCCGTAGCCATCTTGGAGGCGACAGTGCGCTCACTCTCGAGTCTCTCCTTGTTCTTCTTGAACGCCTCTTGCCGGCAGTCTTCAAGGTTATTGCAATTGTGATGCTCGGGTAGACGATGCTGTTGGGGGAGGACGGGTCGAGTCAGATACCATAAAGGACAGGGGCATAATGAGCTCACCGTTGAACAGAACTGCGATGAGCAATGCGGGCAGGTGCCTACGAGGCGGAGGGCTGCGGAATTGCACTGCGAGTCGGTGCCGAGCTGGAATTGGCAGCGCTTCTTGGCGGGCATGGTCGTCGTGTGATAAGGAGGTGGGGTGGGTCTGCAGGGCGAGGGAGTCAACAACGGGCGAGGCAGGTGCGCCACAGGACGACGACGTACAGAGTGAGAGAGATGGGGCGGGGAGGGAGATGGAGGGGTAGGACAAGGCAAAGGGTGGGTGGTAGAGGGCAGACAGAGGTGGCTGGGATAGTGGTGCCCCGCTTACGCGTCCCAAGCCTTAAGTAGGCCCCGATCAGATCTCCCTCCTGGTCCACGTGGCGATGGCGATGCACGGCTCGTTCTTTGCCTTTCCATCGACCTTAGTAACCACTCGGTGGCCTTGTGTTCATCCACTCTTACAAAGAAACGGCTATTTTCGCGTACAATGTCTTGTCTTACTGCGCTCTTGTTCCTCACTCGACCACGCACTCCCAACGTGTCTATCGCAAGTCAGACAGACACTCTCCTTTGTTCCAGATCCGTCGGACCTGTCGGATTCCGACCGTTCTATTTCATCCGAAGACGGATCACATTCCCTCAAGTTCGTATCTATAATCTCTCCCTGGAGTCTCCGTTTCTTCACGTAGCGTACCCGCCTTCCGCCATCCAGTTCTCGCCGTCCTGGATCCTGATCTTCAAGGCAGCGGTCGTCTCCCCTCCTCACACTGGTCTAGCTGCCGTACTACTTCAGCGGGCAGCCTACCTCTGCGAGTATACCCCGCACTTAACCCGGGAGCTCGAGAAATCACTTCCAGGTTGAGCACCGAGCTCGCATGCACCCTTGTCCGACGCACTCGCCTGGATCTTCGGCCGCCCTGTTCGATTCGTCGACATCACGTCCCGGTCACCTCTCATGGCGTCATCACACACAACCCAATCCGCTGCTTCCAGGAAAACGCCGTAGTCAATTCATCATACGCCCTTCAGTCATGCAATGGAACTGGTTCCTGGAAGGCCCACTGAATTCAAGGCTTCATCTTTGAGCATTGTATTGCGAAGCGGACATCACACCACGGACTCGGAGGACTTCCTCCTCCGCTTCCTTGATTGCCGTAGTCCCAAATCCCGATGTATTGAGCATAAAAAAGAGAAGTTCTATCTCTTATGTTTGAATTGGCGTTTTCGTGGCATACCAGCCTCCACCTCGTCGTCATCTCTGTCGTTGTCGTCGCCTCTACGTTCACTCCCATGCTTCCTCTTCCTCCCATTGTTTGCCTTGCTATCCTGTTCCCGAAGCTCCGCCACAGCCAGCCGACTCGCTTCGTTCACGCGTTCCTTCAACAGCGCGATCTCCTCAGCATCGGACGGCCACAGCTCCAACTTCTTGTCGATGACCTGTTCGATTCGCTGGAGGAGTTCCACGTCGTATTGGGTCACTAATGTGATAGCCTTTCCGGCTCGCCCAGCGCGGGCGGTACGTCCGACACGATGGATGTAGTCTTTGGAATGTGTAGGGATGTCGAAGTTGATGACGATGTCGACGGAGGGGATATCGAGACCACGACTGGCTACATCTGTGGCGACGAGGATGCTGCGACCGCCACTTTTGAACTTTCCGAGAGCACCCAGACGTTGACTTTGGGTCAACTTTCCGTGTAGGGGTACAGCGGGAAAGCCAAGGATTCGCAGAATGATTGATAATCTAATGGATGTTGAATAGGAAAAGATTGAGGTGTTACTTGAGAATCTTACCTAGCGGCATCGTGCACTGTCCGTGTGAATATTATCATGGAGTTTTGCGCGAGGGTATTCGCGAGATAAACAAGATAGGTATCCTTGTCTTTCAACGGCATCAAAAGATAATTTTGCTGGAGTTTCGCATTGGTCTGGTATCTGCCAAAGTATTAGTTAAGTTTCATTACCCGCACAAGGACTAGCTCTAACCTAGTCGATGCTTCCACGCGAACAGGATTTTGTAAACTAGCTCTTTGCAGTTTTTCGACTTTGGTGGTCATGGTCGCGGAGAAGAGATATGTTGTTCGCTCTTTCGGTATCAGTCGCAGAATTTTGTCAATTACTGGACCGAAGTCCATGTCCAGGAGACGATCAGCTTCGTCGAGAACCTACACTTGACATCATGAGAAGGATCCAAGAAGATGGACAGAAGGAAGACGCACCAGAAACTTCAGACTTTTGAGGTTGAACCCTTTCGTGTTCTCGAGATGGTATTGAAGTCGGCCGGGAGTAGCGACGACGATGTGAGGGCGCTTTGCCAATGCGACGGCCTGCGCAATGGGATCGACACCACCGATTAGGACTACACAGCGTGCGCCCATGTCGGAGCCTAATGCCTCGAACTGCTCCGATATCTGGAAAGCGAGTTCACGAGTGGGAGCCATGATGCACGCAAATAGACCTTTCGGATCCTCCCATAGCTTCTGCAGAATCGGAAGAGCAAATGCAGCCGTTTTTCCTGAGCCAGTTTCCGCAACGCCGATGATGTCTTTTCCTTCCAGCGCTGAAGGTAACGCCTGGACCTGGATTTCGGTGGGCGTGGTGAACTTCATCTGATCCAAGGACTTCAGCAGTGGCTCTATCAGCCCCAGCTCCTTGAATCCGGGGGCCACAGCAGCAGGAGGAGGAGGGGTAGACGGCCCAGCTTCATCTGAGGACGGCATAATGATGGTGAGAGGGAAAGAAAAAATAAGCAACCCGGGCCGACATCCGATCCACCTGTTGTACCGCGACCGTCACGTCCCCCACCTTCCCTCCGCAAATGGCGTCCCCCAGCCAGCCAGTGCTGGTTTCCTATTCCGGCGCAACATCGTTCCTCGCCTCTCCGAGCTGGTCTCAGATCCAACGTGCCTTCCGCGCCCAGTTCCCCCTCCGCAACATCCACTGGAAATCGGCCTCCCGCGTCGCACTGCGTACCATCCAGGAACTGGACGTCAGTCTCGCGCATATCGACAGCCTCAAGGACGAGCATGCGTCCCAGATACCGGGCAATCTGCTGGGGAAACCCTTGCTGAACATCTACTTGGTTAATTGTGATGTACGTGGCCCGATACCTTCGCGCGTCGAGCACTGTGAGCGAACCTTTCTTGCAAGAATAACGACTTGGAGGGATATCGAACGACGATCAAGAGACAGGTGAAGGAGTGGCATACCACCGTCTCGTCGCGCAAGAACCAGGACTGGCTCATCATCCAGGTCGTGAAGCCGGACGCCAAGGCGCCGGCTGGGAGCTTCTTTCAACTGAAGGGCTCCGTCCTGGACAAACTGCGCGCGGATTTCAACTCTGATAAGCGGGACAGGTTCGTCGACCGTCGGCTTTACTAGGGTTATCTCAATGAAGTGTATAAGATGCGTGCACCTTGCCTGGACTGGCGATAATGCACCGGACAGCCCCATTATATGGGCTGAAGTCATGAACAAACTCAAAGATGGTCTCCTGATAGCTTTTGAGTCGGCCCTTGTCCAGCGAGAAGACGAAGTCAAACGATCTGAAAGTCAGCGGTTGATGCCAGGCTGGAATTTCTGTACATTCTTCATCCTGAAGGTCAGTGCTGCACAAGTGACGCATACATTCCGCTGATATTGCGCCAGGAAAGTCTAGCGATCTCTTTCCGAAGTATGAACCTACTTTCCGAGGCCTTGCTGCAGTACGATGAGCTGGAGGCTTCATTCTTCCAGGTGTTGAAGGAGAAGAATCTGTCTTGGTTTGGAACGCTGATTACAGCAACACCAAACGACGACTTCTGCGCTCTGCTTTCCGTGTCTAGAAAGTCATACAGGGATCTCATCTTGGCGAACACTATCTCCGTCTTCGACTTCCGCATCTACCTCCTTGCACGGCAATGCGAGCTACTAGCCGAAATGAATCGACTTCAGGACGTCTGTCGTAGATCAGTCGCCTTCTTGGGAGCTTTTGGACGTCGTCTGAGAGAGGTTCAAGATACATTGCCGTCGTATTTCATCGAATCGTGGACATATTCATCTTCGATGAGCGCTGTAGATCAATGCACTCTGTGGGAGGGTGAGCATCCACCGGAGAAAGGACACGTTGCTTCCGTCAACGCAGGTAAAGGCGAACTGCTAGAGCTAGCAAGAACCCAGGTTTGTGTCTTCGTCCCTGTATCAAGATTGCCTGGTATTGAGGTTGTGGTAGTTAGATCTAGTTGGCGTTCGGCAAGGTCATCTACCACCGACTCCGCCCTTCGCCAATGACACTCGAGACTCTTCATCTGCATTGGAAAATGTAGACGGTATCAGTAACGTCGACTTCAAGAAAGCCCTTCTGGACAAAGACGCATTTTACGACTTGTACATCGGCGTAACCAACCGCTCGATTGACATGTACGTCAAGGCTGGGCGTCGCAAATTCGCATTGAAGTTGCACGGCAGTCTGGCCGCTCTTGATATGTAAGCTGAAAATTCTTCCTAATCTCGAACCACTGTTCAGACGATTTCGCAGTCATCGCAATCGATTAGATGCCGCCCTCACGACATACACCTCCTTACCAGCTCACTATGCACCACACAAATGGAGTTCCCTAGAGGGTCTCATGATTTCTCGGGCTTTGGACACTCACGGAGCGTTGGATCGTCGGAAAGATGGAGAGTGGATACACCTGCTGTTATCATTCTTGACGACATACGTCGAGCATGGGACTGAGCTTCTTCTGTCCAAGGAGGATGTATCGATGTACCTCGGTCGGCTAATACTAGCCATGCGCGAGGCTGCTGGGCAACTAGACCAAGGTAGTCGTCCATCATTCCTCGCATGCTGCTTGAATTGGCTTTGACTGTACTCTCTAGATCTTATCCACTCTGAGCATCCGACAATTACTGTAAAGGTCGAACCAACCGCACGAATTTCCACCGACCAGGATGGCGCACTTTTGACCGTCATCCTCTTGAATCGTCTACCTTGCGTACGCTGTATATTCTGACTTATCACATTCCTGCTGACTCGCTTTTGCTGAACAGGAACTGCCAATTGACGATGTCACCGTAACGTTAGCGGGCGCTGACAACAGGCACCTAAGATTTACTACTCCGTGCAACTCTCTGCCGCCGGGGAGGACTGAGCTAACTCTATCTTGCTCGGTAAGTCTCGATCAGCGCATACATTATCACATACGTCGATTTTGACTGGTCCTAGGCGTCATTACCTGGTGTCTATGTACTTGACACAACTGAAATACGTCTATCCCGGGTCTTATTCTCTTGGTCGCATCGCAAAGACGCGGCCTCGAAATCACATCGAACCACTAAAGAAAAACTGCAGCTAGTCCGTATACCGAAGGATCCATTGGCACTGAGCGTTCGAATAACACAGCCCAATAAGGGTGAGCTTATCAGCCGCATACGTGCTTTCTCATTCTCAACAACTTTGTAGTCGTTTTGGGAGAGCCTGCAACGATACGGGTATGCGTGAACACAGGACGGAACGACGTGGAGCGATTGACACTGACTTTGCTCTCGCAATCTGTGGCGTTCCAACTGAAGGACGCTAAAGTAGAGGAACCGCCTGGTCAGTTCCACCTTCATGATTGCGGACACTGGCCTCAAACAATACTAGAACTTGACATTCTGACGAGTAGCGACGAAATACTGCTAGCTGATATCGAAAACGACAAACAGATCTCTCTGCTTGTCTCTCATACCGATATTTCTAGTCCCACTATGGTTCGTGAGTTGTCTTATGATCAAGACAAGTTGTAACGGATCTCAGAAAGTGGCCGTGCAAGTGCAATATGTCACCAAAGCAGAACCCACCATCACTCGGTCCATCTCAGTCACTCAAACTGTTCTCGTTACGCTCCCAATATCCGTAAACGTTGAGGACTTCTTTCGTGGAACTCGGTATGATCTGGTGGTTCCTCGTTAGAAGAAGGCTAATAAGGAAATCTCTAGGCTGTTTTCGCGCTTTACTGTGTCTAGTACAAGTCATCAGCACGTTCGCATCGCGTCCACAAGCCTCAAACCAGAACGAGAATCTGATCTCAAAGTCGTATCTTGTGCTTCAAAGAGTCGTGGAATCATCGTAAGACACGAAGTTCACATAGTATGTTCATGGCTTAACTTTGTTTCTAGACTGTCACGCCCAGTCAATCGGCAGATTTTCTGTTCTATATTGACTCTACACAGCCAGGTTTGTTTAAACGATGGTCCAGTGGGATACAGTACTCACCTTCAAGTAGTGCGAGAGTCTCTTAGGTTGCACGTGCGGTATCGCATGCTACGTGATGGTGAGCCCATTGTCCTCCAGCTAACAAAGCAGAGGGCTGAAAAGGGCTCCAGAGGTTCACGCCATTATTGAAGCAGCCGTCGATGCTATTGAGGAGCGGTCGATTCGAAATGCATTGATTGACACGATTGTCCGCGCCTTGGAGAGTGATGCCACCTGGATTGACAACTATGGGCTGACGGGGGAGATTATTTTGCCCAAATGTTCGACTCCAGATGACGAGGATGTGGACTTGATGAACCGGTCACTTGAGCGCATACGAGAGGTCAGGGCGATAATAGAGGTTCCATTGTCCCAACCTTATTTGCTTATCTTTTAGATCCTTTCCTCGAAAGAGAAGATCCCAGATCCAGGGGTGTGGAGGGAGATGCTCATCCCGGTTGACATTCCGTCGATGAATGTAAGTAAAAAGAACAGGCGTGCCATTGTTCTGGAAACTCACAATGTGACTAGATCATTGCATCAGTCCACATCGACATTCCTTCGAAGACAGATGTGTACAGGTTCTATGCAGGCCAGCCAATATGCGCCACACTGTCAATCCACACGTCTTCTAGCTGGGACAACAGCTCCACCTCAGAAGATCGACAGTATCAGATGCAGTATGATATAGAAGAAGTGCTACGGGACTGGCTCGTCAGCGGGCCCAAACGGGGAGGTTTTGTGGCCAAGGTAAAGCATGATCTGCCTTTTTGGGGGTTGCCCATTGTTTACTCGTGTTTGCAGCACAACGAGACGCATTCGGTTCCATTGTCCCTCATCGCATTACATCACGGTGAAGTTGTACTTCCCAGGGTCTCTGTATCTGCGTTGCCCCAAGGTGGCCTACTAACCATGGGTTCGATGAGTATACCGACTACAGAGACCTACCAGAGACATGGCGCGGAGAAGATTCTCGTCCTACCCCGCGGCGGGAGGACTACTTTTGTTACTGATTTGGCATGAAATCAATGCCCATTGTTTGACTGATTCAGTCCACCGCCACTTTTACGCGATCACGAGTTCCATTGTACCCAATGTTTCGACCCTGTCCATTGAGGCATGTTATGACCCAATTTGGGTCACTAAAGACTGTCCGACGCGGCTGGATTATTTAAAGGCTTGCACTCTGTCTGCGATTCCCCCAAGTCCCCGCAACTTCTGCATATCCAAAATGCTTACCAACATATTCGCCCTCGCGACTATTCTCAACTTCTACACTTTCCCCAATGTTAAGACCGCTGCCTTCCGCACGTCCGCCTATCTAGACACCGATCTCCCGACCGCCTCGCTCCCCATCGGTTACACCAGCCTGTTCACAATCTACTTGTGCATCTCCGCCCTCTTCGTCATCGGTCTCGCCACGGTCACTGTCCTCATCCTCCGTCGTTCCACCGTCCTCATCCCACAACTCGCCGACAACGACGACGCGCCATCCACGTCCAACGCTCTCCACCACCACCACGATACACCGACTGTCGTGATCGGCGCCATTTACATGTTGATGGCCATCGCATTGACATTCTCCGCCATCGGCGCTGGATTGTTAGTGCTGGACGTCGCAAGGGATGCAGACATTTCGTCTTGGACCATTGTTCAACATGCGCTTTCTGCATTCATTGTTTTGCTTGGAGCATTCAATGGCCTAGATGAGAACCTTTGCTGCATTGTCGCCTCCTCCACCACCTCGATGCCTATCTCCGCTCCGGTTGAAATCGGCGAGGAAGATGTCCAGTCGGTCCAGTCTGATTCCCCAATTTGTACGCCCAACGTTCTCAGGTTTTTGAGGTGATACTGATTTCTTACTCAGCCGTTACGAATGAGTCTCAATCCTCAGCCATCGAGGTAGCAGCCATTGTCAGCCACGCTCCAGAGCCTGAGACTCAACTTGGTACGTCGTTCTCATCCACCATTGAGCAGTACTCATCGCCTGTTGTAGTCGATAGCGGCGACTCTCAGTCCCCCACAATTCAGGAAGCAATCACTCCTTTGATTACCGCTTCCTCCCCCGTTTGCGTGGACTCTCCCCTTCGCATTTCGGTTGTGAAAGCCTCCGTTCATCCTTCTCCCCCAAACTACGGATCGTTCTTCCCCGCTCTCACCATTCCCCCGCCGCCTGCCCAACTTCCTAGCTCTTCCCCTCTGTTTGTCAAGGAGGAGGATACTTCCTCTGACATCGACGAGGACGAGGCTTTCGCGGCCGAATTGGCCTTCTACGAACGCTACATTGATGCCAAGGTCTGTGGTGACACCGCGACGCAACTCGAACTTGGTGCACAAATATGGCCCGACAGATATGGCAAGGAGTGGGCCTCTTACAAACGCAACCACGGCTGGGAATAAGCACCAGTTGAATTTAGGGTAAGTTTTTATACCCAATCATTGAAATCGTTGCTGACTTGTCCCTCTTTCATAGGTTTTTGGCCTTAAGCAACTGTGGATCTCTTTTCTCTTTGTCGACAGGGAGGCCTCTTCGCCGCATCTTTTCTTACTTTCCGTTCTTGTTTCCCGGCACACACCGACCACTTCTTCGCACTCGCCACATTCGGATATATCCACACCGCCCGCATTGCCAACCATGCATGCTCACGCACATTCTCACATCTCAAACACGAGTAACCAGTCAACCCGCCGGTTCAACGACAATAACTAGACACGGACGACTAGGAGCATCTCCACGATGACTACCGAGCGCGTCACGCCGTCGTCTGTTATATGGCATCGATTAAAGATGGACGAAAGCGTCCCAGTCACACGACTGGGATTGTTTCCCATCTTGTTGTTTTGCTGTTGTTGAACGCCACGCGCGAGTTGTAGGTTTTATCGACAGGAAGAGGACATCTGCAGCCAGGAGCGTCTCTACGACGACTGCCGAGCGCGCTGTACAGTGTTCTTCTCCCGTTCCCGATTAAAGTTGGACGAAAGCGCCTTGGCCTCGCGGCCAGGGTTGTTTCCTGACTTGTCGAGGAGCCGTCGTTGAAGTTTACTAAGTTTGAGATTTATGAGTTTGGACTAGGAGCTCGCTGAGTTTGCGTCTTGGGTGTATCGTGGGTTGATGGCCGTTGTTAGATCTGTCGAAGTTGTATGTAGTGTATTAGTGTCCAGTCTCGTGTGTGTATCTTGTAATTCAGTTCTGTTCATTGTGAAGTATCTAGCGCTCTACGTCCCTAGGCGAGAATGTCAGTATGATGCGATGGTGATTCAACGAAGGTCCGGTTTGACCGTGCCATCAAAGGCCAATTGTGTTTAACGTGATGGCAAGCTTCAACACGGCGTCTTTCATTCAAACGACTGCTTCGGGGATACTCCCATTCACCTGACTCCGTTCGTGAACAATACGGCTGGTAGGAACACAATAGCGAGCCATCGGGGGCCATGCTGGAAGGTCTTTTTGTGTTCGTCCCTTCCCTGATACCTGTTTACTGCCGCTTACGCAAGGGGTAGACAATAACATTGTTGTTGAATCCGGCACTTTGAGGCGCTAGAGGTCCCTATATATACGACAATGAGTTGCTTGTTGCTGTACGTTTCTTATGGACGTGGCGTCCCCCCCTCGGTATCGCAGATACTCCAGAGCAGGTCCGGTACCTGCGACTGGCTCGGAGCTCCCTGCATATTCTCGTCGTAACACTTTGGCTGCACCTTTGCAGCCTCCGCGAGAACCTACCGAGCACCTCTTCCAGCTCGCTGGCAGCAGTGGAAAGCCCTGGGCGACGTTGAGGATCTTTAGCAGTGCCAAGTCTGCAAAGTCTTTACCAACATTCTACGAGAAGGAGAAAATCAACGGATCTGTTGAGCTCAACATTAAACCGGGGGACTCGATCAGTATCTCTGGCGTCAATGTCCGCGTAAGTATTCCCGCTCGTTCATGCCATCCATCATCTCATCACTCGCCGTAGATAACAGGCCGGCTTCTGACTGGATCCCTTTCGGATAGCGCATTCACCTTCCTTGACATGATTACGCCGCTTTGGGGCAAGTCCTCGAGTAGCAGCCGCACTCCGTCACCGACAGATTTGACTAAATTAAATGGCCGCCACACTCTTCCATTCTCTATCTCACTGCCACGGACAATTGATATTACGACGAACACCAACGATACCCAGACCTTCTCTTTACCCGAAACCTTTCTTGAAAGGAACGCTCCCGTTACCGTTCAATACGACATCACGGCGACACTTTCGCGCGGCAAACTGCGAGCAGATAGCCAGTGGGTCCAATGCAGTACTCTTCGTGTAGTACGAGTCTCACGAAACTTTGACAGCATTACGACTGCTTTTGGATATGTCCCAAGTTCACGACCTGACGCTCCTTCAATATTGCGCCAATACGCCTACGCGCATAATCTTCCTCTCTCCGGACCTGACGCTGATCCTCAAGGCTGGCAGTCTATCGATCAGATCTGGGTGCGGGGCTCCATGCAGGGCAGGCCCGTCGATGTTGCATGCGCCGTATGTGAACCTCCTACTTGTGCTTATACCACCTTCTTACGTTTACATCTAGTTCTCTTTGCCGAGACCAGTGAGTCGGATGATCCTCATCCTTTCGTTCATTGCTGATGCCCATTTCAGTTGTGTTATGCGCGTGGTAGTGTCATCCCCTTCATGATGCGCTTGGAAAGCAACAACGCGGGTGCTCTCGACGCTCTTTGCTCGCCTGGCTCTATCGCTGTTTCATTGCAGAAATGCGTGAGATACACGATTAAAGCCAAGAAAGCTAAGGTAGCCGAAAGTGTGCAGACAGTCACAACGGCCGCTTGTTGGCTCTCGGCGAGCGTTCAAAGCACTACCAAGTGCCGCTTCATGGAAGGAGAACTCGCCCTCTCAAAGGACCTGCGATCTTCATCGGACATAGGGATGTTTAGCGTTTCCGTAAGTTTAACCTCGTTCCTCCCAAAGCGGTACCGCATGCTTATTGTCCTCAGTATTCTGTTGTTCTCAGTCCGTTCGACGCATTAGGAACGACCGACCCAAAACCTCTCGCTATTGTTCCTGTACAGATAGCGACCATGCATGCAAAGGGCCCGCGTGCCCAGATCTACGCTCCCCCGGCATACGACACCTCACGAACATCGCGAGAGCTTTCAGAAGGACTCTACATGAACTTTTGCCCATAAGCAGTCTACCCATTACACCTTATACTTAATCGCTATCTATTCGATGCTGCGCATCACTATATCGCTTTCGCCATGTTTTACGAATTAACCGCACCTTATACCTCTAGTCCTAATTGCATTTATACCTAGCTATGTATCACTCCCCACCAAGAACATGTTGTATGGACACTAGCTTGCATCGAATAATCAAAAGACACAGCCGCGCCTTGACGCAACACAATTTGTACAGTGTACTTGTCTTCTGTCCCATAACAAACGGGAAACGCATCGTCGAGTCAGCGAAATTTTGAGAGGACGAAAGTACAAGATCGATGTCAAGAGCTTTGGAGGCTGGGCCGCCGGCCGAACTGAACATACGAGTGAACACACAGTCAATGAGAACCTCTTCAAACAGAAAAGGCACGGCAGTAGTGTTCCAGATGTTGTAATAAGACAGTTGTATGTACGGTCAGCTTGGACAATTGATGCTCTTGATACAGTGTTTCATTTGAAGCGGTTGAGACCGCGCGTCTGAGATTACTCTTGTGTTTCATCCAAAAACTCGCGGATGTAGTCGACGAGTTGATCTGTCTGTTCCTCTGAAATCGCATTGTAGAGCGAAACACGGATACCCCCAACCGAGCTGCGGGGGAAACGAAAGTCAGGCTTCGACCGCGAAAATTGAACTACGAAACGAACCGGTGTCCTTTCAGAGATTTCAGTCCCTTCGCTTCCGCCCCAGAAAGGAACTTCGCCTCGGCACCGTCACCCAAGACGTCAAAAACGACGTTCATCCAACTGCCAGAGCCCTCTTGCACCTTTGCGTGCAGCTTGCCCTTGGCTTCGCCTTCTTTGACAACAGCGTACAGCTTCTCTGCCTTCTTGCGGTTGACTGATTCATAATACGCTACCCCGCCGAGTTTGCTCATCCTTTCGAGGACCAGGCCAGACATATAGATTGGCAGGACCGAGGGAGTGTTGTACAGGCTCCCCGAGTCCGCAAGGGTTTTGTACGACAAGGACAAGGGTACGGGGATAGCCCCGAGCTTGGCGGCGGCGTCTACGTCGACAAGACAATCCTGGCGGACGATGAGAATAGTCAGTCCAGCAGGACCAATGTTCTTCTGAGCTCCAGCAAATATCACAGCGTGATCTGCGAGGTTGGGGATGGGTCGCGACATGAAGGACGAGGAGTAGTCTGCGACCAGCGGGAGGAGGGTGTTTTTGGGGAGGAGACGGAAGGGGAAGGAAGCAGGAGAGGCCAAGTCGTGCGAGAACTGGACACCGTCTACGGTCTCGTTCTCGCAGTAGTAGATGAGCGCTGGATCGGGGGAGAACGCGTACACATCATGAGCGGGGATGTTGTCGAATGCCTTGCCCGTCTTGGAGTACGGACGGGCGTCGGCAGCAACATTGACACGAGCTCCGCCAGACAGACGGCGGGCCTCCTCTGCGGCCTTCTTGCTCCAAGAGCCAGTCACTACATAGTCCAGGACTCGCTCCTCGTTGGCCAGATCAGGATGGAGAAGGCGGTGGCGAGCCAGCATGTTCAGCACAACAGCTGAGAACTGCCCGGTTCCCCCGCCCTGCGTGAGCAGAATGGAATGGGTGGGCGGAACGGCAAGCTGGACGCGGATGAGGTCTTCGACATTTTTTATAAACGCGGTGAATTCCTTGGAGCGATGGGAGATTTCCGCGATGCCAATGCCAGTTCCGGCAAAGTCAAGGAGGCCTTTTGCGGTCTCTTCCAGCACTGATTCAGGCAGCGCGGACGGTCCCGCACCAAAGTTGATAGGACGCGACATGGTGATGATGATGCTGATCTCAATGGAGAGATAGAGGCCAATACTCTATTCGGACTTAGGGCCGGCCGACTGGGAATGGCAATCTGACTCGCCAGCGGGCGAGTCATAGAGCCCACTCGGGCGTAGAATTCATTCACTGGAGTCCATCGTGTGTAAGGCTGTAAGCAGTAATTCACGTAGTAATTATATGGAGCACAGACATCTAGATCGACATACATGGTAAGGATATGTAACATACGAAGCGCAGTAAGTAACTTGGGTGCAGATTATTGTGTATATATACCCAGTCCGTCGAATAACAATATTGCAGTGATTGGATCGCGGGTTTTGGGGAGTGGAGTAGGAGGTGCCGAAGGTAACACAGAGCAGTCGAAAGCGGGCTGATAACTAAGTAATAAATCATGATGGAGATGTGGTGCGTGTGCGTAAATGGGAATTGATGGTTGTGCAGCAGAAATACAATGATGCAAGGGCGTTGGTACAGCTGGGCGGCCAGCGATGCTGAGAATATTAAGTCGTGATGCAGATGATTCAAAGCCAGTTCTGGGGCATGAGATTTTCGAATCGGATGTCCGCATAGTCGCGCGGACGCGTGGACGTGGGCGGAGGAGTGGAGGAGCGCTCGGTGAGGAAGGGTGGAAGCACAAATGGGGAGGCATCGTCGGCCGGTGGCCGGGACGTTCTGTTGCTCGCACGCATCGGGCTGGTGCGCAGAGACGTCTTGCGTCGGCGCACAGGGCCAGAGCTCTCGACCGGCAGCTGGGAGAGATCTGCGATATCGAGAATGGAAGTCGCCGCTTCCATGTCCATGACAGAAATCCAGTCCAGGCTGTCAAACGGATGCGATGCGGGTTCCGGGTGGGCACGGCCGCGGCGCTGGCGCGGAGGCGAGCGAGCAGGTCGTCGTTTGATAAAGGAGCTGGCAGTCTGAGACGTGCTGTCAGTCGGACGATCCATTCCACGCGTCAGATGGCGACGTACCGTGCATTGGGATCGCAGAGCGGATCCACTAAGTGTGGCGGGGGGCATTAGCAGCGATGCAGAATACTGGGACTGCAGCGACGGTCAGCGCGCGGCAGTGTAGCGGAAAATGGAGGGCGCACATCGTAGACGTCGTTGTCGACGCTGAATCGATAAATAGAGGCAGATTGGACGGCAGCAGCAGGCATTATAGCAGATTTGTGATGTTGCAAGGGGGCAAAGCAGTGGGGCCTCAGCGTGTGAGAGAGGATTATAAGGATGATGGTAAGCAAGGACGGTAGCGCGTTAAGAGAGTCAGAGAATGATGGAGAAAGCGTGTGTCATGAGCAAAAATGGCGAACAATGGTCCAGCTGGTGAAAGGACAAAAGTGAGAGTAACGTGGGTCTCGCTCGGCGCCATTGTTGTCAAACTCGGCCAACACACATAAGCAGATACCCCCATATGGCATGTCCTAATCGGGCCATCTGGATTCTGCACAATAGTCCACTGGGTGTATCATACTTGGGCAATTTCGGATACTTAGCTGCACGAGAATCTAAGGATAGATATACTGTACCCTATGGGAGAATGCTGTCCTGTGAAGCTGTGTCGTGAGCTGGGAATCCAAGCAGCAAGGATGCTGATTCGATTGATGGGAGAGCTCATGAAGACAGGGGCTAATATTCTTTCAGGACATTGACTCACCGCCGCGCGATCGCCTGGCGGTGACTCGCTTCCATCTCACGCGCAACACGTTCCCACCGCACCGTATGAAACTCTTCAAGACATAATATAAATGATGGATATCATGCTTCCGCCAGACACGGCAGCTCAGTACAGAAGTGCGGCGCTAGTCTAGCTTCTGACATGCTAGTGTGCCCCACGCCGACAACGCCACGACCTCACAACCTCGCTCAAGCTGAGTATCACAACTCCGCTATCTTCATTACCCTCAAAGTGATACTACTTGGCCGAGATGAATAAGAACACGAACTCTATGGGATCAAGTCGGCGTTGTTAAGATGGGACGCGAGAGGCGCGCGCTTTCATCACAGCTATAACCCAGGTATCATCATCCAGCTGCATTTCAATACAATTCGCGAGAATTTCTTCAATACAGCACGTACATACACACTTTTGCTGTGAGACTGGCATCCCGCTCATTGGTCTCTCTACAAGTAAGAAAATGACACGCGTCGCAACGCGATCGGATGCCACATTAATTAATGTCGGGGAGATCGGATTCGCCGACGCGTCAATCACTGAACAGCCTCTTCCTGGAACGTTCCTTGACACGGGCGTACCATACCAATCCCTTTAGCAATACTTAGGCTCCCAATGCTAACCTGTCGACGTAAGTTTATAGCAAGTTTACAGCCCGCTTGCAATTCAGTGCCAGCTGCCCATGGCGCCACACAATCATATTGCTGTAAAAAGACATTACACGCTCATCCGTTGTTTAATGACGGGGGCGTCTTACACTTACGGGTGCGACTTCAACAACGACTCCTCGTCAAATGGGTCGCTGAGCGAGATCACACTATATACTATACCCCATCTCAACTCCATAAGTTACCAAGGAAGTTACACGGGAGGAGTGTGGCCATGACATTGGCGCCTTTAGCCTTGCCTGGTGTATATGTGTACCACACAGGTATGAGATTGTGTCAAACTCCGTCGTGAATGAAGCGAGCCCGCCGAGAAAGCGGCGCCCCGCTTGCACCAAGCTTAACTCTGGTAGCATCGAAGCAAATGGCATAACATCTAGGTTCATGCTCAGAGTCCCCTCTTTGAAAGCGCGCAATGAATATGTTGTGCGATTTTGAGGTCCTGGTCTATCTGTGTCACTCAGAATCCTTTGACACCGTCAAAACGAATGTCGAAAAGTTGTGCTTCTTCGACTCGTCTTCGTTAGCCTCTCAGCAGCACCAAATCACACAACGAACGAATGGATCTAATACAAAGCATTTTTCATTTATGTGCGGGAGATATGATGCGTGCAGATATAGAGATACAAGGAAATATGAAAACAATGCGACAACCCTCAAACCGTCAGTACGTGGTAAATTTTTGCGTTTAGTCAATCTCCTCCATGGCGGAGGTCGACGCGCCCTCGAGAGGTGGGGGAGCATCGTCGTCCTCGGCAACAGCGGCGGTCTCCTCCTCATCGACATCCAGACCGAGCCTGTTTATGACGCGTCAGCAAACGCGATCACAAGATGAGAAGGGCTGATAACTCACGAGATCATCCTGTGGATGCGCTTGGCGAATGATGAAGGCTCGTCAAGGGCGAAGCCGGAAGTAAGGAGGGCGGTCTCGAACAAGAGATAGGTCAAGTCGCGGACAGACTTGTCAGCCTTGTCCTCAGACACCTTGCGCTTCAACTCCTTGACGATGGGGTTCGTGGGGTTGAGCTCGAGGGTCTTCTTCGAGGCCATGTAGGAAGACATCGAAGAATCCCGGAGAGCCTGCGCCTTCATGATACGCTCCTACACAATCAATCAGCATCGACTGGGAGACAACGGTGAAACGAGAAAGTACGCACCATGTTTGAGGACCAACCGAACTGGCCAGTGACGAGGACACAAGGCGAGTCGGTGATACGGTTGGAGACAACAACCTTCTCGACCTTGTCACCGAGAGCATCCTTGACGACAGTGCAGAGCTCGTTGAACTCGGTGACGGTGGTCTCACGGGCGGCCTTCTCCTCGTCGGTCTCCTCGAGCTCAAGGCCCTCCTTGGACACACAGACCAGCTTCTTGCCATCGAACTCCTTGAGCTGGGTGATGGCGTATTCGTCAATGGGGTCAACGAGGAGAAGGACTTCAAAGCCCTTCTTCTTGAGGACCTCCAGGAAGGGGGACTCCTTGACGGAGGCAAGGGATTCACCGGTGAGGTAGTAAATGGACTTCTGAACCTCGGGCATGCGGGTGATGTAGTCTATGCGACGTGGTCAGTCAAGTCAAAATGAGGGGAATGAGCACAAACTCACCCTTGAGGGAGACTTGCTCCTCAGTGGACTTGGTCGAGAAGAAGCGCAGGAACTCGGCGAGCTTGCTGCGGTTCTGGGCATCCTCGTGGATACCGAGCTTGAGGTTCTTGCCGAACGCCTCGTAGAACTTGGCGAAGCCGTCCTTGTCCTCGCTGATCTCGGTCAAAAGATCCATGCACTTCTTGACAATGTTCTTGCGGATGACCTTGAGGATCTTGTTCTGCTGGAGGGTCTCACGGGAGATGTTGAGAGGGAGATCCTCAGAGTCGACGATACCCTTGACGAAGTTGAGGTACTCGGGGATGAGGTCCTCGCAGTCGTCCATGATGAACACGCGGCGGACGTACAACTTGATGTTGTTGCGCTTCTTCTTGGACTCGAAGAGATCGAAGGGGGCACTGAACACATCGTGTTGTTGAGTAACAAACGATAGACGCGTCCGAATAAGGCTTACCGCTTGGGGATGAAGAGGATAGCCTTGAACTCAAGCTGACCCTCGACGGAGAAGTGCTTGACAGCAAGGTGGTCCTCCCAGTCGTTGGTGAGCGACTTGTAGAAGGCAGCGTACTCCTCCTGGTTGATGTCCTGTGGGTTGCGAGTCCAGATGGGCTTCGTCTTGTTGAGCTCCTCGTTGGTGGTCTCAACCTCCTTGATCTTCTTGGTCTTCTTCTCCTTCTTCTCCTCCTCATCGTCGACCTCCTCGATCTTGGGCTTCTCAGCATCCTCGGCGACTTCTTCGTCATCCTCAACTTCCTAAACAAAGATGTTAGAACCGCGAATAAAACGACGCCACGAATGAACGCACCTTCTCGACCTCCTTGGTCACAGCCAACTGGATGGGGTAGGAGATGAACTCGGAGTGCTTCTTGACAATCTCCTTGATCTTCTTCTCCTCGAGGTACTCGAGCTGGTCCTCCTTGAGGTAGAGGCGCATCTCAGAGCCACGTCCGAGGGGAGGGTTGACGGTGTCCTGGGTGATGGTGAAGGTTCCACCAGCAGCAGACTCCCAGATGTATTGCTCGTCGTCGTTGTGCTTGGAGATGACCTGAACGCGGTCGGCGACGAGGTATGCTGAGTAGAAACCGACACCGAATTGACCAATCATAGAGATGTCAGCGCCGGAGCTGAGAGCCTCCATGAAGCCCTGGATGGAAAGAGATCGCGATCAGCGAAGTGCTGTGGCGCAAGGCGCTAAAGAAAAAAAAATGTGGCTCACCTTGGTGCCAGACTTGGCGATTGTGCCCAAGTTGTTGACCATGTCGGCCTTGGTCATACCGATACCAGTGTCGCGGATGGAGAGAACCTTGCCCTCCTTGTCGGGGATGATGCTGATGACAAGGTCCTTGCCAGTGTCGAGAGCACTGGGGTCGGTGAGGGAGGCATAGCGGATTTTGTCGAGCGCATCGGATGCGTTGGAGATCAGCTCGCGAAGGAAGATCTCCTTGTTCGAGTAGAAGGTGTCTGCGCCACGAGTCAGACGGTATTCGAGCGTGGATGAAAGGACGACTCACTGATGATCAAGTCCAAGAGCTGGCTGATCTCAGCCTGGAATCCAAAGCTTTCGGTAGACATGTCTACTGGCGGGGCGTCAGCGCGAGCGAGACGGCGGCGATGGCGACGAGCACTCACATTAGATGATGGTAAAAGGGAGAGGAACAGCCACGAGGGTATAGGAAAAAGTGAGGGATCTGAGTTTGGTGGGCTGAAGCGCGATTTTATTGTGTGCGCGTGTTATTTCGAGAAGAATCTTTGGATTGCCTATTGGGCCTACCTTTCGGCCCTGTACCATGGAAAATCATCGAAGGGCATCGAAGGGCGGAGAAGAGCATCGAACAGCTTTGCTGCTGTAAACTGTGTTGTCGGACTTTGACGCAACTTTGACAAGCATCCGAAACGCTGTGAATCCAATCCAACAATAGCTATAGTAGTTGCAGTGTACGAACAGTAAATCATTCAACTTGTACTCTGCCGGGCCTTCAGAATCTCTAGCATCACCTCCAATTCTTCAATCGTCTCGGTCTGCTCACGGTTCTTTTTACGGAGATCGTCGTTCACCTTCTGTAATTCGGTCTGGTTCGCAGTCATCGCGCTCAGCATCTGTGATGGATCGGCAGCTTTTGGCCCCGTTCGTCCTGGGTAAGATTGCACTGCGTGTCGAAGTTTGCTGTACCCATCACTGTCAACCGAGAGAACACGAAGAACGAAGGAACACACCGGTTCTCATCCTCCAGGTCCTTCTGATACGCTGACTGACTCTCCATCTGGAGCCTCATCTGTTGCATTTGGGTGACCAGATCAGCCATTTGGTCTTTCTGTTTGTCAAACTTTCTAAAGTCGGCCTCCCTAGGCACGCGTCAAAGAGACTCACACATATAACATGAAGCTTACCACAGTTGCTGTATCTTCACATGCTGATCGATTTGGTTCTCATAGTCGCGAAGCCGATCAACTTTGTGCTGGGTCTCCTTCCTGCTAGTCTCAAGCTCAAAGACGCGTTTGTTGGCATCTACCAATAACGCGTCTTGACCATCATACAGAGCCTGCAGACAAAGACATACATAAGGGCAAGATAAACAAAAAGATCATATCAGCTAACCTTGGCCTGTTTCGCTTCCGTTCGCAGAGCAGCGGCTTCAGTTGTCCATTTTTTCTTCTCCTCGCGTAAGTTCGTCAGCTTGCTCTGAAGCTCGGTGTTCCATTCCACATATTTGCTTTTGGATGAAGAGGCCTGCTGTTTGTGCTCCTTCAGCTCGTTTTCCAGAGCAAGGACTTGTGTGCGATAGTTGCGCAATTTATTGAACTAGATGCTCTCAGTACAAGATGGCTTGGATGAGGATAAGGACTTGACATACCAAGCCCTGCCGCTCAACTTCGACGTTGTTGGAGACAATACGATCCTGATAAAGACGACCGATATGCTGAACGTTCTCTCGTGACAGCCAGACTTCGAAATTGAGCTCCGTGCGGAGAAGGACGACCTCCCGCTGCAGCGACGCGATCGCTTGAGTTATATGAGGAGGCACTTCATCATAAGAACGTGATCGCGACGAGAAGATGCTCGCAGGACGCGAGCTTCCCTCGCTGCTAGTGGGATTCTGCACAAAGATCGAGGGAGGCCACTGCGACGTGGGATTTGTGATTTCCACATTCAATTCGGACTTGAGTGCGACGGAGGTGGCGACCATGTCTTGTAGGGATACGCGAGTAACACTGGGGGTGGTCAGACTGCCATTTTGCATAGACACAGAGTCGCTGGCCACAGACGTGGCGTCCGAGCTAGGTTCCGTCTCAGCGGCGTGTGCACGGATAGCCAGGGCCATGTTAGTGCTGTCAAGCATCATAGCTTCACTACTGATGCGGGCTGTGTCATAATTCGCCCAAAAGTTTCGTCTTGAACGTTCCTCCTCGGCATCGCGCCATATAATCAGCGGATGACATTGATGCGCCTTCAACAGACTCTGGACAAAAGATGATTCAACACCACTCGCGAACATAATATGCATTGAGTGAGTACCTCGGCTTTCTCCTTGTGTTCTTTCTCGTCTATCACGTTGCTCCAATCCAAAGTGAATGGGGATGGAAAATTCCATTCACTGAGGCACAGCATAGGTGTACGCAGAAAGCGTAGCAAATTACAGGGAAAGAGATAGTAAAGGAAGGTGAAGTATCGGTGAGGGGAGGGCGGGGTCGCTGCGGCAGTGTAGAAGGTTGCTTCCAGACGTTCCCAACCAAGATCAGATTTCAAAGGTACTGGCTTCCATGCCGATGGGTCCACCAGGGACGCGTCTGAATCTGGAGAAGGTACGCCACGTTCCTTCCAGCAAATGACGCGGGAAAGAATTATCAGCAGCTGGGGTATAATGTTTTTGAGGATATCGGGTGCATGGACCGCAAAGAGAGGTAGTATTTTGACAAGTAGCGTCAGTCCAACACTACACATTGTTGAGGAATTGTCGAGTAACAATGACAGTAGCAGCTGCGACATTAGTGGATGTGAGGCGAGAGTCAGTGACGATGCCTGAAACTCGGGCATCGACGTGAAAAGGTTGAGGAGCATGAATATCTGGAGGCGTGAAGTTGGCGTCGAGAATTGGGAGTGTAGTTCGGTCATGAATGCCTAGAAGCCGAATATTAAAGACAGTATGATGAGACGGTGTGAACGCGCCTCTGGGTGCTTTATGCCGTGTTTGAGTAGTAGGCTCTCGAGATTACTCTTCCAGCGATCTCTCTTTTCGCGGTCGACTTTGTCCAATTCGGCCTTGGCGATCACGTCGTCTCCGGAGGCATCATTGTATGCATCCAACAGGTAGAGATCAACAAGCCGGCGGCGGAAAGCTGACACCATAGATTCCTCCTGCTCTTCGTCGTCCTCGACGTCAGGTTCAAGAGCCAGCACAATAAGGTCTGATGCTTGTTCTGTTGCAGGAAGCGGTAGATTGGGCTCCCGCAATGCCGGCCGTAGTATTAGATCGAACCATAGCGTTATGACAGACGCTGTCGGCAGAACGACTCTGAGGTTGTAGAGGACTGCGAGAAAGACTTGAGTCTCGCGGGGAGAAAGGTCGTGGCCTACTTCTCGATGGATGGCCTGGAGCTCCTCCTCAATTTCGACGGCGGCCTCGTCGCCGGCGGTCTGCGCGAAGTCGTCGGCGAACGTGGCCAGCTCGGCAAGTGATATCTTCTCCTCGAGGGCGGCGCGAATCCGCCGGAAGAGGGTCGAGGTGGCCGATGACATATTGGCAAGAGCCAAGGCGCGTAGTCACGTTTTTCCTTTTCCGTCCCGCGACCATCATGCAGTCTGTTCGTCGAGCCACCGAGAGTGCGTTGGCCCTTCAATCCTCCCGAATATCTTGTTGAATGCTCTACTAGCCGCTATAAACCAAGGCAGATATATACTGGTGAAAAATGTGCCGCGCTCAGCAACCAGCAGTGACATGCACAGGATGATAGTTGCCGCTAAATTGGAGGGCATCTCCAATTGTGAGTGTCAAATACACGTCTAGAAGGGCCTCCCTCATCTACGACAGGCGCCATACAGTACAGCGACACCATGCAACCGACAGGCAGTGCTGTCTTGACACTTGCCCTTCCTACATTCCTCCGGGAGAATCTCAGAAAGCTTGAGGGCGCGCACGTAGGCGGCCAGACCCTCAAAAACGCCATTTCTGTTCCTCGACCTGGTATATCTGTGGCGGACGAGTCTGGGACATTGGTCCTTATATCTGGTGCCGGTGGAAAGGCCAGCTTTCCCGATGTGTATGAAATCTGCAAAGGTTACGAGCTGCATGACGGTGGCAAGGACGCCATAAGAAAACTGTACGCGTTTTTTGCCGGATTCTATGCTGTGTTGACTTAGAAGTTTGACAGCGCTGTACCCCCAAAAGCATTCACGCTCTACTCCCAATTCCTCGTTCGTTTCGCTTCAGAGACTGAAGCACAACGCTTCGTTCTGAACAGGCATCATACCTCTGCCGGCCAACCTGTCATACGAGCACACGTCGTGTATGGGTCAAATCCCACCCAGCTACAAAGCCAACAATGGTGATCGCTACTCTCCCCATCTGTAATTCGCCTTGCGTGAATTGAACATTGTCTGCGCGGAATTTACTCAACTCACGGCTCTATCCCTCAAAGACGCGTGCAGCCAGTCGTACTGTAGTGCGCTCAGTCTTTGTAGATGATTCTAATACTTAATCGAATTCGATGACATTAACATGGCAACCTAAATTTTGGCCTTGCAACGTTGTCAGTATCTCAAGAGTACTCAATTCAGCGATGTCTGGTGATACTGTAAGGAGGTGTCACTTTCTTTGGGTCGAGACACCGTTTTCACATCTTATCAGCTAGTCCTTCCTTCCATGCTCTCAAGATAGTGAGAATAATAATATACGGTCGAGGGGTTGCAGTTGTGATCACACTTGTATTTTTTCCTCGTGTCCCAAGTTTGGGATGAACACTATCAGTGAATGAGCTTTTCGAGGAAAGTCACATCCCGACCACGGATCGAATTACACTTAGCCCAGTCGCGCCACGCAAGGTAAACACGGAAGTGAACACTCGAACGTGCAGTGCAATAAGTTATTCATTTCGTACGCATCCAGGTATACAACTATTCAGAGGATTGTTGGAGTCTACAACATGAGGTTTCCGACAGCTGACTTGGAGCCGTCATCGTTGTAGAGGCAGGAGCCAGTACCGACGTAGGCTGCACCAGCGGCGTCGTTTGCTGAGAAAAGCGAAGGGCTTGAAGCAACGAAGGGGAAGTAGAGCGTCACGTAGTCTTGAGCATCAAGCCAGGTGAACGCATCACTGAAGAAGGAGGCCCTGTAGGTAGAGTATTCAGTATGAAGGTCGCGAAGAGCAAGGGGTAGCGTACTGGTCGGTCGCGCCACCAGACGGGTTCGTGAGGGCGAACTCCGTGATGACAATGTCGTACGACTATCAAGTCATGGTAAGAGAAACATATATCGATCAATAGGGTGCGGTCTTACCGGAAATTGTGAGTGTGCAGAGGTGACATGCGATTTGAAGTCATCTAGAGCCGTTCTGGAAAGACAAAGATGAGCATCTTGCAACTCCTTGAAAAGTCAAATCATTTGGCTTACCCGTACCAGTGCTAGAGACGTGAAGTTAGAACACGAATAGAATTGTGGAATTGTATGTGCATACCAGGTTGATATAGTCGCCAGAGCACGACCCACCACACGCAGAGATGAAGTCGGAGAGCCAGTTAAGACCCTTACCAGACGCAGTGTCGGAGGTCACTGCCGGGAAAGCCTTCTTCATGCTCTGTAAAAGTAGAGCTCAATCACAGCCAGGACAATTATGAAATGCTCAACATACCAGGGGGTTTATGTTCGACTTGTACCAGGAAGCCGCATCAGAAGCCGAGATACCGTTGAGATCTGGCTCGTTCAGACTGAAGACGGCTGTTGATATGATGCAATGAGAGGTGAGCTCGGGAAATGCAAAAATTCACTCACTAGCCCATCCTTGGGCTGCCGCACGAGACGCCAGTTCAGAAACAGGGCTGGAGTCGCTGTCCGTCTTCCCTTGCATACCGATGAAGCCTAATCCTCCATCGCCATTCGACCTTGGAAAGAAAGCTTTAGATGACGGCTTGGAGATGTAACAGTTGAGTTCTTACGATGGTGGCGAGTAGGTCTCCCAGTCGTAGATGGCGGCGACTGACCCGCCAGCGAATACTGAGGGGTCCCTGGGAGGTGGCGAGTTTAGTATCAATCATACAGCTCAGAGGACCGGTTGTGCGTACAAAGGACTGTTGTCTGTCAAAAGACGTTAGATAAAGACAACAATAAAATGAACGCAACGTACACCAAGGCCAGGCGAGACCACGCTTGCCAGCGGAGGCAGCAGTGACGAAGAGAGAGAGAGAAAGAGCGACGGAACCTTTCATGGCGGAAAAGAGGGTAGATATGAGGACTGGGCGAGCAATCTGAATATCTTTCGTTTTCCGAGCATTTTATATAGCAGCCTACGAAACATGTCCGTCGGAAATATCACGAGGCTTGTTTCAAGCTTGTTTGCTTCCCGATGATGTGGCCACCGCCAACCACGCTGGGTGTGGGGCGGTCCATCTGGAATTGGAGGTATTGGATAAAGGTAAAACGTCGCAGACTAGTTCCTCCAGAGTCAGGCTTTGGGCTCTAGAAAGCCAGACTGTAATAGCAAAGAAAGACAGTCGATAAGTCGACGACAGAGCCTGCTTGAAGGCCCCATGGACGTTCCTGAGCGGTCCTCGAAGCATTCATCGAGTAAAACCAAGAATATAACTCCCAGCGTTATTAGCCTGTGATATGGACTGATGTGGACAACAACTGATGGCGCTCAGACCGTGAGAGTGATACTGTACGCAGCCAGGGTACTGGTCGGGACTGGCGAGAAGCACGGTTGACGGTTTTAGGAGGTTTCAAGAGGTTTCTAGCATTTGTCAAAGCATCATCTGTGACTTTTCGAGACGTAGAATTTGGGAGCTTGATGCGAGGGCCCGGCGCGGACGCGACAATTAGAAACTCCTGCCATTTACGCCACATTAATGTGCAGTAAGTATTTTGGTTGTGCAGATAACTCGGACCTCTATGTGCTAGTCGCACAGTAGTCGCACTTGTTTGTAGCCTAAGCTATGGTGGGGAGCCGTGGTAGTCAGGTGTCCCGTTCGTCGCAATTTGGTGATGTACAAGCGTATCAATCTTTGAAATTCCAAAGCCTAGCCGTCAAACCCAGATGAAGCAAGTTACATGTAGCGTCCAAAATTAGCAACATAACCGCGGCGTTACGGTCCAAGTCGAAAGCAATTGTAGGTGAACGTTGAACATGGTCTCGGGATCTCCGTGGTCAAAAAGATTGTAAAATCTAAGGTCGTGTCTGCAAGAGGGTAGTTACATTCGCTCGCCTTCCAGATCATCGTCAAGGCGCGTTCGCTGACCCTGTCAAGGTTTAGATTCAGTTTCGAGCATTCCGTGGACAAGACCTACCAATCTGTTGCTTTCTTCCTCGTCGTCGGGTGATCTGCCGCGCTTGAGGTTGCCGCCTTCAACCGACTCTGCCTCCTTCCAGTCTCCTCCACCGCCAGCAACGGCGCCTGGGCCGTCTTGTGCGTCGGCGTACCGCTCCTCGACCTCCCTCCTCCTCTCAATCTCCAGCCGCTGCGCTTGTGCACCCCACCCACCACGACCTGGATCATAGTCCTGCCTGTGCTCATCCCTTACCTGCCCGCCGCTCTTCCCCCGTCCGAACTGTCTGCCCTCTTTATAGCCGAGATCCAAGTCGCAGCGTATAATTCGCTCGTCCAGCTTTGTCCCACTGACATAACGCATGCTCGCCAGTGCCTCTGTGTGCGTGTAGTATTCAACAAAGCAAAACCCACACGGTGTCCTGGAACCTGAGTTGAGACTTGTGTGTAGAACCCACAGTGAGATGCGCACCTCGTATTCCGATCCAGACCCATGATTATGCGCTTAATGCCACCACCATCCTCTGGTGTGGTGCATTTCGCAAAGAGCTCGTATATCTGCTCCTCTGTCGTATAAAAGCTCAAATTACCTGGCGAATATGAATAATGAAAATTGACCATGAGTTACCGAGCAGCTTACCTACATAAAGAGTTGTCGATTTTGCCAGCAAATCGTTTTGACGACTGCGGTCGAGTCGAATCTGCGAGTCCTTGTAGTTGGACGGCTGGTCCAGCGGCTGCACGACATGGGACATGGTCGAGTTGAGCGAGAGTGCCTCGGCGTTCCCACGGTCCTGGCGCGGGCAGCGACGCAGAGTAGCTGACGCGTCACGGACCTCTCTTCCACACTCCCTTGACTTCGCCACCTTCACCATGGATGAGATCGGTATCGAGCTGCAGAAACAGGTGCGCTGCACGTCCTGCTCGTCGTCGTGCGCATGCTCAACGCTCCCTAGGAACCGACGTTCGAGTCGGTTGTAACAGAAAAGACAGCGCTCTACCAGGAACTGCAAGAGGAGGATCTGTACACCAAGTACAAGAAGCTCGCCCGGCATCTAGAGCTGTTGGAGATTCAGGAAAGCTACATCAAGGACGAACAGGCGAATCTCAAGCGCGAACTCATCCGGGCGCAGGAGGAAGTCAAGCGCATCCAGTCTGTCCCGCTCGTCATCGGCCAGTTCCTCGAACCCATAGACCAGCACACCGGCATCGTCGGCTCCACCACCGGCTCGAACTATGTCGTCCGCATCCTCTCCACCCTTGACCGCGAGCTCCTCAAGCCGTCGTCGTCTGTCGCATTGCACCGTCATTCCAATGCCCTCGTTGACATCCTCCCGCCGGAAGCCGACTCATCCATATCCATGCTGAGCACCGAAGAGAAGCCCGATGTTGCGTACTCTGACGTCGGTGGCATGGATGCCCAGAAACAGGAAATTAGGGAGGCGGTCGAGCTTCCATTGACGCACTTTGACTTGTACAAGAAGATTGGCATAGATCCTCCACGAGGTGTCCTCCTGTACGGCCCTCCAGGCGAGTTCACATCTCAAATTCAGCGCGATATCATTTATAATATCTCGCAGGTACCGGAAAGACGATGCTGGTCAAGGCCGTCGCGCACCACACGACCGCCAGTTTCATTCGCGTCGTCGGCTCAGAGTTCGTCCAGAAGTATCTTGGTGAAGGTCCTCGAATGGTCCGCGACGTGTTTCGTCTCGCACGCGAAAATGCCCCAGCAATAATATTCATCGACGAGATTGACGCCATCGCCACAAAACGTTTCGACGCGCAGACTGGTGCTGATCGTGAGGTCCAGCGTATATTACTGGAGCTCCTCAATCAGATGGACGGTTTCGACCAAGGCAGCAACGTCAAAGTATGCTGCTTGTTATACTTCCTGTTTTGCCGCTTCTGAACATCGAGCAGGTTATCATGGCTACTAACCGTGCTGATACCCTCGATCCTGCTCTTCTACGACCCGGTCGTCTCGATCGCAAGATTGAGTTCCCTCTTCCCTCAAGGCGCGAAAAGCGCCTCATCTTCCAAACCGTCACGAGCAAAATGAACCTCGGTCCAGACGTTGACCTGGAAGATTGTGAGTCTTGCTCTGACCTTACACTCTGTTACGTTCTCACGTCATGGTAGATGTGTCTCGGCCGGATCGCATATCTTCAGCTGAGATCACTTCAATTGTCCAAGCAGCTGGACTACAAGGTATGTTCAGACGCGACTCTACATAATTTGTTACTGACCGTCAATCAGCCGTCCGCAAGAACCGCTATGTAATTCTGCCTGTTGACTTCGAGGAAGCTTGGAAGGTAAGCAAATGCCAGACCCCAACTCACCGACAGCATGTTCATTATTTTCTTTCCAGCAAACGGTCAAGAGATCCGACGAGACTCACGAGTTCTGTGAGTTTGTTGTGCGATTTTCTAATGATGTTTTCTCATCCTTCAACAGACAGATAATGGATGTACACCGGCATTTTGTCGTCCTCTACCCATACGTCTCTTGCACGAATATAACTTCTATTGTAATATACACAAGCTCGACCGGCGGCGTTTTGTTACTTTTTTGCAGGCTGACCCAACTGGCTTGCCCTTTCAGTCGCAATCTGGATTCCTCGCGCAATCGTGGAACGAACTCGGCCATCTTCCAATGCCAGTAAACCGGCGATCGTACATCCACCGGGCGCTGCGTCGCGTCAACTGAGTTGTCATTGCACATATGGGTGAATAACTTACTTGTTACAGAGTCCTTGATTTGCGATGGGTGAGCGCCGCTCTGGAGGACCATCCTAGCGGCTCCCTGTAGAGTTTGGGCTGCCAATTCTAGTGCCTCCGCGCGAGGAAGACCCATCATAACGCCTCCGTCGGCCATGGCTTCCAGGAAGATGCAGGCGAAAGCGGGTCCAGATCCAGATAGGGCAGTACACGCGTCAAAATGTTTCTCTTCCAGGAAACGACAGCGACCGATGGATGAGAAGATTTTGAGAATTCGGGCGTGGTCAACCTCTGCGGTATCGGAGGATGGGATTGTAGAGACGACGGTCATCCCTTCGCGGATCTGTATCAGTCATGATTAGTGCGAGGATTATTCGGTGGTGGAATATGCTTGCTTTGCATGGGGTATTGGGCATGGCGCGAATGACCTTGGTATCTGGGAGTACCCATCCACGAAGTTGGGAGATGGTTACACCAGCAAGGATACTAATGAGTAGTTTCTTGTCTAGCGCTGCCTTCATTCCTTCCTGAGATAGAATTACATGGGCGATTTGAGGCTTGCAGCTAGACGTAATACGCAGTCAGCTTCAATAATCGCTAAGCGCGCAGACGAACACACCATAGAAGGACTACATCCGCCTGTTGGACTGCTTGGAGATTCTGGGACGCGAGGACTTCGATGTTCTTGCCCATCGGTCCGAGCGAGTCAAACATCGGCCGTAACTTCTTGGCGCTCGCTTCTTGGCTCACACAGGCGATGAACCGCGTTGGGGTGGTGGCGTTTGGCGTTCTTGCAGGCGTAAGAGTTCCGGGGGTATGCGACTCCCACTTGTTCTGCGCGCTACTGGCGACACGAGATGGGACATCCAGACTATCGACAACACCAGAAAGGACGGCGATACCCATCGTGCCGCATCCTACAATGCAATTAGGGCTTGCAAGACACGCCAGTAGCAAATAATCACCTCACCCAGTACGCATAGTGTATAGCCCATGTTGACTGTTGGTAGATTGAACGATAGTGCTAAATGATAATAATTTTGTGATCGAGTCAAGATGAGATGCCGTCGGCCGAGTCCTCTGATGGGACTGGTTGCGTTCGTAACTGTTGGATCGACACGCTTTGACGAGCTGGTCGAGGCCGCCGTGTCCAACACCGTGCTCGCGGCGCTGAAGCAGAAGGGGTACACCCACCTCGTCGTGCAATGCGGCCACTCCGACATGGGCGTGCTCAATCCGGCGCTGGACAGGCGCGAAAAGCACACGCTGGAGCGTCTGGGTCTGGTGCTGGAGTTCTGGCGCTTCAAGCCGTCTTTGCAGAGATACTTTGAGGCTTCTGATTTAATCATAAGCCATGCTGGTAAGTGCGCGTTGCTCGTACGGAACTTTGTTGATGTAATTCATGCAGGCTCTGGAACGATTCTGGACGTGCTTCGCCTGGGCAAATCTCTCATCGCTGTTCCTAATCCTACCCTACTGGATAATCATCAGGAGGAGCTCGCGGTTTCTCTGGATAAGCTTCGCCACTTGAGGGCATCTACTGTCGAGTATGTATCCATCTTCCCGACCCATTCTCGGTACTTACGCGCTCGTTTAACTACAGTGAACTCGCTGATACAATCAAGGAGTTCGATAAGACAGAGATAGTGGCATTTCCTGGGTTCGATCCATCCAGATTCAGACATATCGTCGACGAACTGATGGGGTATGAATGAAGAAGGTATTGTCCTCCCCAAGTGCGGTCGCAGAGAATGTTAACATTTGTCTCCAGGAAGGATACCGTCTCAGATTTGGATATGCGCTACCTTCGCAGCCTCTTTGTAGTCGTTTTCAGAGATTATTTATCTATGCCTTGACCGGTATACATTGGGTGCTATGCTCACAGAGTCGGGTTCCAGGCTCTTGTAATATATATCAGTTTCTATCATGTATCTGGCGAAGTATATCACCCCATTCTTGCGTCGCTATCAAGCAGAACATGGACTGCGAGTACAAGTGTATGCATGATGGCAAATTTAGAGACGATCGAGCTTTGTCTTCAACTTCCATGGCACCTCCAGTCACCCCGGTCATTATCGACGAAAGAGCCGACGTTTACGAAGACAGCCACGTCCACGATGTCTATGAACAAATAGCCAGCCACTTCTCCTCCACTCGATACAAGGTATTCCATCAACGCACTGACTGTCCTACGGCTGAGGATAGTTCAGTAGCCATGGCCTGTCATTGCATCCTTTCTCTCGACGATACCTACCGGCTGGGTAGGTCTTGATTCCGGTACAGGAAACGGCAAATATCTTCCTCTCCCGCTGGATCGACCACATTGCATCCAAACGATTGGCATGGATCGCAGTCACAATCTGCTCGAAATCGCTAAAAACGCGGGTGGTTCTCCGCGTGAAGTTGTTCGCGGAGACGTGCTTGGGCAGGGATGGCGGCCTGGGGTGTTTGTGTGTACTTTCCACCTTGATATTGACGACGAAAGATTGAAGACACGCTCAGGACTACGCGATTTCGATTGCTACTATACATCATCTGGCAACGAACGAACGGCGCATGCTTGGGGTTCAAGTAAGTTCTTTGTATCATTTCCTTCTGCCACCTCTCTGATTCAAAGATAGCGTCTCCTTGAGGCAGTCTCCAGGGATCATGGAAGAGTCTTGATCTACGTATGGGCAACAGAGCAGGACGATGCGTCAAAACGCGTGATACCGATGGACTCTCAATCGAGCGACTCTGGCCAGGATGTGTTGGTGCCTTGGGTGTTATCCGCTTCATCTGCACAGAATCAGACGTCCGAAGAAGACAAGGTGCTGCATCGATACTATCATATGTTCTCTCGCGGTGAACTGGCAGCGCTGGTGCATGGAGCGGCAAAGAGCCTTGGGCTTGAAGTAGGAGCGAAAACTGATGCCTCCACCGGAGTGGAGGGCGTGGAGATTGTGCAGGACGGTTGGGAGAGATCCAATTACTACGTCGAATTACGGCGCTGGAAGAAAACTTGAGAAATGTTCAGGCCAACCAACAGTTTCGGATATTCCTAGTAAGCACTGGTGATATAATTCGCAACAAATACAAGGGACGACACTGAAACTACTCGCTCGCGGCCATGACTGGGTAAAATTGAGCATCTCAAACACAATGGAAGAGAAAAAAAGACGCACTGGCGTTGATCAAGTCACCTCCACTCTCCTTTAGTACTTTTACTGCCTTGGCGCGAGAGCAGCCGACCTAAAGACATCAGAATGAGATGGAAACGTAAATGGGGGGGATCGCAAGTACCTGGGCCATGACAAGGTCAATGTCCTTGGGGTCAACACCAGTCTCATCCACGGGGCCATCATCTTCCGGAGCCTCAAGCTCGGGGATGTCATCGTCGTCGTCGTCAGCGCCGGCACCCAGAGACTCGCTGGTGAGACCAGCGCCTCCACCTCCACCGAGTTGCTGAGCAGCAGACATTTGTGCGGACGAGTTCATGTCCTCGATCTGTGCCGATTTAGCTTTGAAAGACGGGGGTGATATCGCGACGCACTTTGGCCTCTCCGAACACGATGTAGCAGTCGCTGTTGGGGGATTTGTAGACATCGGGGGACGCAATGACGAAGAGAAGCTGGACACGATGTTCAGAGACCGTGGAGGTGATGAATGGCATGCAGACGCACGTTCTTAGGCCTCCTCAAAGTGACGCGCGTGATTCCGGCGACGCGCTTGAGACCGAGTCCGAGGAGGGCTTTCCTTGCCTTGCGCTCAGAGCGCGATTGGATTTTGTCGAGGGCGGCGTTCGAGGTGGGGTCCTCTTCGTGAGCGTGGTCGTGGCCGGCGTGGTCATGGCCTTCGTGGTCAGAGTGGTCCGAGGCGACTTCTTCAATGTGGGCGGACATCTAGAGCATGTGTGGCGTCAGAGTACATCCAGCCAAGGCTTTTCCATCCAACTGATCAAGAGCCGCACAGCGTTGAATCTTCCACAGAACGCATAGTGGGACCGGGTGCGGGAGCGAGGAACGAGTGCGCGAGACTCACCTTTGCGAATTACGGCGGGATAGGGCGGGAACAGCGAGCTCGTCGTACGGAACAGCGTTGAGCCACTTAGGCAATTAATTAACCGATTATTTCCACCCAAATTAATTATTGTGACAATGTTGCTAACATAGCATAGTTGCTCCTTTTGGTATCACACCTTGAACCACGACCAGCAGGGCGCGTATCCTCGTGTAGCCTCTCTGCTTTCTATTACTTTTTGCCATGTCTTCAAGAAATGACAGGGACCGCCCAGATCGGCGGCGGGGTGACCGCAACTGGGAGAAGGACGGCAGAGACAACCGCGACGACCGTTATTCACGGAATAGGCGGCGTTCACGCTCTCCAAGTCCTCGTCGACGTTCGCGAAGCCCATACCGCGGTGGAGACAAGGACCGCCGGCCAAGAACTGGTGAGCAACTCACTTGCAGTTCATCATCTGGAAGTTTATTGTTCAGACCACCGCGACTACAGACGTGAACGGGACGACCGGTATAGCAGGGATAAGGACAGGGATAGCAGGCGGGACGATCCTCGCGACGGACCACGAGAGGGGGGCCGGTCCCGAGATTATGCAAAGGATGATAGACGGTCACAACGACCTGAAGACGCTCCGCCTGCTAAAGATGACTCCAGCCGCTCAGGTGAGTTGCCACCTTCATAGTGTCTTGCGGTGTCCTTGACCTTGAATTAGCAGAGGTCAAAGATGTCAAAATGAGACCGAATCTTGACCCCGACGCTCCCGACGACGAGGATGGAGAACTGGATGATTCAGAGGCGGCTATGATGGCTATGATGGGCATGGGCGGCTTTGGGTCTACCAAGGTGCGTTCAAGAGTCTGTTTGAGTCACCCTACTCAACATGCTATAAGGGCAAGCCTGTTGTAGGTAACCAAGACGGTGGTGCCGATATCAAGAAGACAAGAACGTGGCGTCAATATATGAACAGGTTAGTCACTCAACCCTATGAGTGTGCTCGCCACTAAGTACGTTTCGAACAGGCGCGGAGGATTCAACAGACCATTAGACAAGATCAAGTAGGCGTTGCAATGACTGCGAGCGTAAGCAGGAAAAGATTCATTGTTACAACTGGAACGATCCAATGTATACAAACATGTAACTGAAAACGTGCATAGCATGAGATATGTAAGAAGGAGCGGCCGGGACATCTAATGGGTAATGCGGCGGCGGCGGCGATGATGGCGTTGCGGTGCGCTCAGAATCCGTGCACCTTGATAGTGGCTCTATCGATCCCCTCGTCGGTGAGGAAGGTGGAAATCTTGACACGCTGGTCGCCCTGGAGTTGGATGACCTTGCCCATCTTCTCGTCGTCGACGAGAGTGCCGTTGCAGGCAAACTCCTGATATGCCAGTCAGCGAGGAGAGCATAGACCAGTGAGGCATGCACCCACCTTCTTGAAAGCTTTCAGCAGCTTCTTGGAGTCATATTCTACAGCACCGGTCAGGTTCACGGGGCGGTGCCACAAAAGCTTAGGTGAGACTCACGTTTGGGCAAGCCCTGGAGGGTGGTCAGCGTCTTGCGGCCATTGCGCTGCTGGATTCGGATGTGGATGTAATCTGCCTGCGATCCAACGTCTTGGTTGTCTCCAAGCGGGTCGCCCTCGTCAGCGAAGGGATCTGGGGGGAGCCGCAATCAGCACCGTCATCGTCGGCTGCGGCCAGCACGTCTGCGACGCACCGAATGTATTGAGGTTCTGCACGCTCATGCGACGGACGAAAAAGTACAGAGGACTGAGTGGGGGAGGCGGGGCGCGGAAGGGTGGCGGTGGTAACGGTTGAGTAAGAGTGAAGAAGAGGCGTGTGCGAAATATCAATCGGATCCCGTTGATTCGGTTGGGACTCTTGCCAAACAGTGAAACACGTGCAACTGCCTCCCTCATCATGACCGTCACTGAATCAGTCGCGGTCAAAAAGAAACGCCCGCCGACGTTCCAGTATCTGCCGCTGAACAGAGGTGTGTACGATTCCTGTATATGCCAGCATTTTTTTCATCAACTATCGCAGCAAAAAAGCTAAAACAAGACTGGGTGTTGAAGCAAAAAGTGAAGAGCAAATGGCGCGAGGAAAAACGCAAGCTAGCACGCCCCGAAAAGGATGACTCGCCACAGCCAGCGGAGCCGCTCGAGGACATTGTCACTCCGGAATCCACACTGCCTCAGTCATCCACCACTCCACGCCCCAAGGTCCGCACAGGCTCCGGAAAACCCAAGCACAATGACCGGCAACCACAGCCACCATCATCCTCTAACACTGCCTCCAACGACTCCCTCCGCGACATGGCCCGCGAAGCCTACTCCGCCTCCTCCCTCCACACGTACCGGTCCAAACACTCCAAATCGGACACCCGCAAACCGGAGCAGAGAATGGGCAAAGGCCAACCCAATATGAAGCTTCGTATGAACGTCATGTTGGAGAAAATCAAACGCGATTTGAACTGAACACATTCTATTGACCCGCATCCTCTTTGACCGCATCGACCACCATCGCCTCGTCCGTCTCCGCCTTCGTGAACCTACTTTCCAACGTCTCCATGAACGGTCGACCAGTCCCCTCGCCGAGCGTCGTCACGGAGGTTAACGCTGTCGGGTGGTCACTCATATGGCCGGGGCTCGGGTCGTCCAGTTCATCGACGAGTCCGAGTGCCTTGGGCTCCAGTGGTTCCAGCCCCCCAATGTCAGCGACGGGCCCTGTCGAGCTAAGCACGAGGGGCGATGGTGGTGGACTGCGCGACTTGGATCGACGTGCGTCTTCGTGTAAGAATGGGATCGGGGAGAACAAGGGTGTGGATGGTACGGATGCCGAGATGGGCGGGATGCGAATCGCGTTGAGACCCAATGGCCCGGTTTCGGTTTGGCTTGTTACAGAAGGGGGGAAACTGTCTTTTGAGGACGTGACAAGCAGGGATTTTTCGACGGCACGTAGGTATTTGCCTACGGCGCTGTAATGTGTTCTTGGCTCGACGCAGAGCTCGCAGAGTCGTTGAATAGTGAACGGGGGTTTGCTGCGTGTGTGTTATGTGTGGTTTGATGGTAGCATGAAGTAACGTACTCGTCAAAGCCATCCAGTTCTGCAAAGATGAATTGCTTCATTTCTTCGGCTTGTTCCCGGTTCATGTAACTGGGGGGGACGTCCATCCCAAGGCCGGTCTGCTGGCGCGGTCCAAAGGGGGGTAGTTTCAGACCGCCATTAGAGAGCGTCAGCGGAGGAGATGAGACTGGTGTTGGCGGTGGCCGGCACTCTGACAAGTAGAAATCTATGTTCTGCAACGCGAATAAAGTCTCAAAACGCGAGGGATAGACAGCTAATTACCTGTGTGAGCTTGGCTTTGATGATGTTGCGCAGTTTGAGCCAGTCCGTGCTATGTAAGAAGGGATTCAGATGGTGGATTGGTGACGCTCGAGTGCACACACTCTACGATGTCCGTCGAAGCGACGTCCTGGAGGATATCGCCATACTCTTGACTTGGATTGAGCAATACGCGTCGGGGGATGGGTAAATGCTACCTGGGAGCCATTCAAAGTTGGGATTTGTTGACGACATGAAGGTTATTGAAGAGGTTGAGCTGTTACCAAACTCGATCACACAACTCATGATCGAACACTCAACATCATGACCACTCGTGTCTCTCGATGCTGGTCGCCATTCTATGGTTCTGCTCAATGATGTCGCCTTCCGACTACGCTTAGCTGATCTCTGTCGACACCGTTGCCTTGCTTTCTTTGCCGTCAAAATCTCGGAACCTTACCGAGCGACTTGAGGCGACTTGGATGTGATCAGGATGTGCCAAGATCGTCTTTCTTGTGCGGATGGGTGCCATTGGGTGGGGGTTCCTCCCAATGCTACCTCGGCGCATGACTCTACTAGGCCTCTGAAGCCCCATGGGATGTTGATGAGGGTATATGAACGAACGAGTACATGGCTGTCGCGGCGTTCCGTGCCATAATACTGCTCAGGTCTCTGTCTCTCACCACTTTCTCAGGCTTTTCTCCAGAGCCGCCACCCATACCTACGATGACCGTGGTATGCTGCCGAGCTGAAGGTCTTGTCTCCGATGTGAATGCGGCTGATTGCTGGCGCGCATTAATTACCCGACGAAGACCGAACACGCGTTTCAAGACATCCTGGTTCCTCAGCAGTTCCTCAGTATTACTATGATTGACATGCTGCTCGATGCCGAGCTTCTTCTCCCTTCTTCTCTATGCCTATTTTTTGATCTGGGCTGGACGGTTGCTCGCCTCAGTCTCGGGATCGCGTTATGGTCGCGTCCAACCATAGAACCATTGAATGATCGATACGTGTCGCTTTGGCTGGCGTTGATCTCTCTTCTCTGGTCGTAAGATCATCATTGGATCCTGTATGGATGGTTGGTCCTACATTGGCGCCCGACGGAAGTGGAAGGTTCTTCACACCCTCTTCTACTGCCAGAACGAGACCTGTAAGTATTTGAAAACCAGTGCGTACCTTGATCTTACTTTGTCAGGCGGTTTGTTCTCGGGATACCGCGTGGCGCAGCACCTGATGCTACTTATGAACGAGAGGCGCTAGTTGTGTATGTAGATGCATGAATCAGATTTGTACACACATGAACGAGCAAGTCAGAGCCGAATAGGCGTAAAAGTAACAAATGCTTACCATGTTATGTGAGGCCAGAATGTTATTGCGAAGTGAGTCGCGCTGCCAATTTGAGAAAACTTACCCCGATCCGTCGCCGATACACACTGTTCCACAACAGCCAGCATCCCGCCAACCTCTCGTTTCGTCGGCTACGACGACCACGACAGCCAGCACCCCGTTGCAGCCGCCGACGAACGCAGCGCTTTCGAGTGTCGACCGTGTAGCAGAGGACGCTTTTGATACCAGTGGATGGCAGCATATCCAACTTCTGTGCCACCCCAACTGACAAAGGTGCCCGAGGACAGCGAGCAAGGGACCGTGCCAGGCCAGACGACACCATCACGCGGGGACATGCAACTGCCCAGGTTGCGCTCTGACCACCACACTCCTACTGGCTCCGCCGTGCCACGCTCCTCAGTATCCACCTCTCGTCAGCGCCCCGTCTCCATGCCCCCACAGTCGTACAATATCCCGTCCTCCGCCTCGGCCAGCGCCTCCACCGCCTCCGGCACGCCCGATGCCAGCCGACGGGAGCATGCCAGCGGCAGTGACGACACCCGACGTAAGGACGGCCGAAGCAATGGCACCTCCGGCAGGACGCAGCGCAGGATCTTGGGCGACTATACCCTCACCAAAACCCTGGGCGCAGGCAGCATGGGCAAGGTCAAGCTCGCCACCCACAACCTGTCTGGGGAACAGGTCCGTGTCTGACATCACGGTTCGTTTTCGCTGCTCACCGTTGTTCTCCAGCTTGCCGTCAAAATCCTGCCGCGAGTCAATCCCGCCGCCCAGCAGCACAACAGTAATGCCAGCCCCGACTCAGTCGCCCGCCAGGCGTCGAAGGACGCCTCCAAGGAAATCAGGACCATTCGCGAGGCCGCGCTCTCCATGCTCCTCCACCACCCCTATATCTGTGGTATGCGTGAGATGATCGTCCACGCCAACCACTACTACATGGTATTCGAGTATGTCAACGGCGGCCAGATGCTCGATTACATTATCAGCCACGGTCGTCTGCGGGAACGAGTTGCGCGCAAGTTCGCCCGCCAGATAGGAAGTGCATTGGACTACTGTCATCGCAACAATGTTGTTCACCGAGGTGCGTTCCTACAACCCTTTGCAGGCCGTTCTTGGACATTCTCCATCGTCGTGCCTATATCCATATGTGTCGGTTGACACTTTACTCAGACCTCAAAATCGAAAATATCCTCATTTCGCAGACGGGCAACATCAAAATCATTGATTTTGGCCTGTCGAACCTCTATGATCCTGTTGCTCATCTATCCACCTTCTGTGGTTCTCTCTACTTCGCCGCACCCGAGCTTCTCAATGCAAAGGTTTACACTGGCCCCGAAGTCGACGTCTGGAGCTTCGGCGTAGTACTCTACGTACTCGTATGCGGGAAGGTCCCGTTCGATGACCAAAGTATGCCGGCACTGCATGCTAAGATCAAACGTGGTCTAGTAGAGTATCCGGTATGGCTAAGCGCAGAGTGCAGGAGCTTGCTCAGCCGTATGCTGGTAACCAACCCCGCCGCCCGCGCACCGCTTTCGGAGGTCCTACATCATCCCTGGATGACCCGCGGATTCACTGGCGCACCGGAGAACCATCTCCTTCACCGAGAGCCTCTACGTGCTGATGAGCTCGACCATCAGGTCCTCCAGGGCATGAAGGGATTCGAGTTTGGGTCCGAACCGGACATTGAGAAGAACTTGATCAACATACTGGAATCCGAGCCCTACCTACGGGCAGTTCAGCACTGGGAACGGAAAAGAGGCCTGGGGAGTGCTGTCAATGGTCACACGTCTGCCACCAACGGCCGGTGGGCCGAACCTTCGAGGTCTGAGTCGACTTTGGCCATATCGTTTGACGGTAGTGCCAAGGCGGAACCGCAGACCCCAAGCAAGAAGTCCAGGCGGTTTTCTGGATTTGACTTCTATCGCCGTAAACTATTTTCCCCTTCATCCTCGCCACCCTCTAGTCCAATGAGCCAGTCGCCACCTGGTTCTCAGAGCCACCTCTCCCAGTCCTCTCTCCTTGACCCCAATCGCGAACCCCTCGATCCTACCCGCGGATTCCATCCACTCATTTCCATGTACTACCTCGCACGCGAGAAACTCGAGAGGGAGCGGGTTTATGGCCCTGGTCAGTTCGCCAGCTCCCAGGTGTCCCTGCACGACCCTGCTCCTAAACCGACGCCTGTTCTTGAGCCTGTCAAGAAGAAGGATGGAGCGGTTGATTATAGCATGCCTCTACCTAGGCTGCCAGCGCCGGAGACTTCTCACTATTCGAAGATGTCTTATGATACCGCCGCACCAAGTCCTAGTACCCCAACTCACCCACAGCCTCGGGCACGAGATCCTGGATTGCCATCTCCGTCGAAGATCGATACCAGCCAGACCATCAGCGCGGGCAGTGGTCTACCTAGGGCTCCTCCTGCGAGCACGCACAAGCGCAGTCACAGTCTGAGTCAACGACCAGCTACCACTGGTGCACGCGGATGGGCAGGATTCGGTCCGGAAGAGACAGTGGATGAAAACGGCGCCATGGAGGTAAGGAGCGCTGGGCCCAAGATGATGACCTTTGAGGCTGCTGAGAAGGAACGGGAACGGGAAACGAGGGAGGCTGCACGGCAGAAGGAGGAGGAGAAGGAGCATACCACCTTCTCAGCTGGCGCGACGCTCGTGCGGAAGTTTGGGAGCTTGCTCGTGGGCGGGAAGGATGACTCGCGGAGGCATAATCCTCACCGGAGAGGCACGATTTTGGGTGGGTTGACCTTGTCGCCGAAGGCATCGAGGCACTCTGATGAGAAGGAGAATGCGACCAATGGTGAAAAGGCACAAGAGCCTGAATCTGCTACGGAGAAGACGGAGGAGGACCAGTCGACACCAACGACGCCGATCGCTGTCCCTGCGAAGTCGGTAACGCATAGTCAGAGTCAGCCGATTGGCAGCGCCCATCGCCGTGCTGCTACGATTATGGACACCAATCCGAACAGGAGACACGAACGCAGGAGCAGTACGGGCGCGGCACTGGTGAATTCAGCGACCAGCGGAGGCACCATTGGCAGACATAGACGCCCCTCGACTGGCTTCAGCGGTAGACCTATGGAGAGACTGTTCGCGAGGACGGAGGAAGTGGATGAGATGTCTGAAAAACACGAGGATCAGACGGAGAGTCAGACGGCACCCGTCAATGGTACAGGCGCTGATGACGATGGTCATGGTCACGACAAGGACATCAAGCCAGTGTTCTTGAAGGGCCTCTTCAGGTGTGCTTTCTTTCTGTTATACGTACCGTCCCCTGACATGATTTCCTAGTGTTGCCACCACTACTACCAGATCTGCACCCGTCATCAAGGCTGACATAAAACGGGTCCTTGACCGTATGCAAGTTCAATACCGCGAGATCAGGACAGGTTTCGAATGCATACATCTCCCCTCCATCGACATGTCTTCCGTAGAGGCTCCCGTGTCGCCTTCCCGTCATCAGTACCAGTCGTCAAGCGGTTCTGGCGAACCGTCCACACCGCGTCCCTCCATCGTCAAAAAGGCTTCGAAGCTGTCTTTCGTGAAGAGATCCTCGAAAGATCGCGAACACTCCGTCGACAGGGAGCGTCCGTCGGGCTTGTCGAGCGGTTCGTCATCGTTCTTCAATGTCTCTTCTCACCATACCACTACACCGACACCTGCACCCGAGAATGGAGTGACAGCGTCGCCGTCCGTGGAAATTGATGTCTCGCCGCCTTCGCCTTCGACACCGACAAAGTCCAAGGTACTTCCTCCAATACCGAAGGACTTTGCACCAGCCGGTGCACCTAGTGCGCGTAGTCTGAGTCCTATGCCCACTGGAGAGGTGGATCGTGATGTCTTTGAGAGTATGGGGAATAACTCTCTGTCCGTGAGGTTCGAGATCAACGTGGTCAAAGTGAGTATCATCCTTCTGCTCGTCTTGGATGCGGCACTAACGACGAATGATTCAAGGTTCCTTGGTTGCCTTTACACGGTATCCAATTCCGACGCGCAAGCGGGGATGGATGGCAATACCAGATGCTTGCTAGACGGGTACTGACAGAGTTAAAGTTATGATACGATACGAAAGGAACCTTATATGTCTCTCCTTGGTAATTTCTTCGGGCAACACACTTATGATCTTTTGCTTCTGGACGTTTGTTCCACTGCTTCACCCCGTTTGCTCTCGGGCGCTCACTATTTATACGTATTCTCAGGCTGGTTGTAAACGATATAATATGCGTTTTGCGGAGGTTTTGCTGGTGTGATCATTGGAGGATAGAAGATGTTTGCAAGGAGCCTGATGCAAGTCGGAAAAGCGGATGGGGGGGGAGGATGGGCGGTGTGCAGTAAACTGTGCTGAGTCACCCGGTAGACGGATGTGCGGTGCAGAAAACAGCGTAAGAGTACAGCTCAGATATAGTTGTAGCAATGTTCACTCTCCTGCGGCTTGCCAGTCCGCGTTATTCCAGTCCTCGTACATGCAATATAATTCTTTCTCTGAATCTATGTGTACATTCCCTGTGCTAGAAGTGTAGGAAGTGTCTCGCAAAACACTTCGCTGTTGATTGCAGCACTTTGGACAGCGCATCGGATCAGCGAGGTACGAGTTTGCCTAGGGGAGACTAGCGCATCGGACTCGTCGGGCCTCACATTTCGCTGGAGTCTGGAAACCAAAATAAATGCCCTAAAATAACCTGGTTACATGGGCCTTCAATCCGCTAAGGATACAGTACATCAGTGTAACTTACATCCTACGGTTTGTGCTACCAATCATCATGTCACTGCAGACTGTGCAAGACTGTGCAATGCGCTGTACCTATGTAAGGCTACAGTGTATTATTATAATGTGGGCGCTATTATTATCAAGGGGCTGTGCATAGAGCCCCGTGCAACCGATCGACCCGGATACCTGGCGCACAACGGATACTCCAAGTTCCTTCCATGTCATACTCTCGTCTTCCTGAACCCGCTCATCTTCCTCCCATGCGGCCCTTATTTATGTCTTCCTCCTCAAACGACCGCGCTCCGCCAAAAATGGACGCACTCAGACGGCGCAAGCTGATATTCTCGTATGCACCCGACTGGTACGCGCTTGCTGTTGCCCCACACACGACCCCGCTGTAATAACCCGCTTTGTGAAGGCTGTTGACGATCGCGCTTGCGTATGTATAGCGGCTCAATCACATCTCGTACACCCAATCAAGATCTGTCACAGTGCCATATTCTTCTCATTAGACAAGGTGGAAGGCTACCGCCGCGTCTTTTCCCTGGAGGACACTTCGTACGTCTTTGCCCTTCTTGTGACATCCGCCATCTCCAACATCCATTAGACTTCGTCATCCGTAAGCCCGCCAGAAAGTCTACTCTAAAACATTGCGTCTCATACGCTGTCGTGCCAGCTATGCGGTTCATGAACGTATACCCGTGCGTGCCGCGCTGTAAATGCATGTATCATTGTTTGTTGACATCAACCCATAGAATGTCGCTCTCTACATGATATGCATTGTAGCTCCACTCGTCCTTGCGCCCGTCGTCAACTTGATAACTGTTCGTTCATGGTGGGATCTTCACAATTGTTCGTGCTTCTTGTGCTTTTGCGGATACGTGCTGATCACCGCCCTTAGCTACTCTTGGATGTACGCATCTTCTCGCCCTTTCAACTCTGGCCTGATTTTTGGTCATAGTGATTCTGGGGTTGTCTTTGACTGGAGCAGTAACTCAATTCACCAAGATCACTGTCGGCCGCCCCCGCCCTGGTATGTTCTCCATGATTGCACTGCAAGTAGCATCTCATGTTCGGTCAGACGTCATTGACCGGTGCCAGCCACCAGCTGGCTCCGTGGACCCGACATTCGGGCTCTCCAACTGGACAATTTGCACCCAGGAAGACAACTTGATACTTCGTGACGGGTTCAGAAGTTTTCCGTCCGGACATTCAAGCTGTACGGTCGCCTGCTCGTTTTCATTCGTGTCTCATACTCAACCTCAACAGTGTCCTTTGCTGGTCTCGGCTTCCTCGCTTTTTACCTTGCCGGTAAACTTCACCTGTTCGATAAGCGTGGCCACACTGTGCGTTGTATTTTTGTCGCGTTCTAAATGATTCCAGAGACTGAACCCAGCGCTACATAGGGTAAAGCTTGGCTCTCCTTGTCACCTTTCGCAGGTGCTGCACTGGTTGCGATCTCACGTAGCATGGATTACCGTCGTAAGTGTCTTGGCACATCTCGGTATCCCGCTTCTCACAGATCACGCCTGAAGACCACTGGCACGACATCCTGGTGGGCTCCATTCTTGGCACCGTCATGTCGTTCTTCGCCTACCGCCAGTATTACCCGAGTTTGTCATCCGAGCTTTCTCACCGGCCGTACTCTCCGCGCATCAAACGCGAAGTCGAGGATAGCCTTCCGTTGCACCACCCGTTGTCAGATCGCACTCCGTCTGGTAGTATCAGCCACGGCCGGCCTGCCAATGCTCGCCGGTATACGGATGAGGAGGACCGCTACGAATTGGGCGGAACCGTTGAGAGACCGAATCCTGGGCCCCTCGAACAGGTGTGGAAAGACGGCGAGGGCCATGGTAATGGCCATCCACAAGCTCTCCGTCAAATGAATGCGTCGCCCGAGTCTAACCATTGACCGGCCATTATTTTCTCTAGAGTCTGCGTGTACACGGTGTAAACATATCACGGATCTTTCGATAGTCACACTCAACGCTCATGAAAGTATGACCATAATGATAAGTACAATTGAAGTATATGCGGTATTCGTACAAGTTGTGTCTATCAAAGTATATGCGATGTTGAAAATGCTATGGAACCAGTGTGTGTATATGCGAATTGAGTATCTGCGGTATCTTGAATACAGTAAGGTGAAAGTATAAAGCTTATGCGAAGTATGCAAAATAGCCAAAAAATGATAGATCACCAGTAGTCCTGTGTCTCTCCACTGACAGCGTAGCCATCGTCGTCGTGCGAGTACATGGCAAGACGCTCCCGCTCGCGAGCCATAGTGGCGTGAATGTTCTCGAATGCCCCGCCGTCGCGTTCTTCGTCGGAATCGTCGGCCACCTTGTCATCCTCGCCCTCGTCGTCATCCTGGTTGTAGTTGACGGCAAGCGACGTAATAGCAGTATCCACGTCCTCTCCGTCCTCAAAGTCCCTCATGAACTGAGCCAACGCATCGCGATTCACCTTTCTCGAAGGTGCAGTAGGCTCGTTAGGCTGCCTCTTCCGCTTCTTCGTCGTCGTCTTGGGCTCCTTGTACGGGCGTTCTTCTGATGCAGGGTAATTCTGCTCCCATATTACGCTCATGGTCCGTACCTCGTCCTCCGAGCGCATATAGGCATCCAGCTCCCCGTCGTCAAACAGTTCCTCGTCCTGGATGTAATCCCCGTGTTTGGCAACAGCGAGCATCTGGAGACGCGTCGGCTTCTTACCCGAATTCAGAGCAGAGGTGGGCGCAGAGAGGAGGTAAGAAGTCATTGGGATGATTGATCGAGAGGTACTGGGTTGGTTGGGCTTCATGGAGGATGTGGGAAGTGACGAGGAAAGAGGATCAAGGAGGAACTTGCTCGCCTCCGACATGGTACGGCAAAGCTTCTGTTTTTTCAAAGGCCGTTCGGAAGTTGATGGTTGTGGAGACGCGCGGGGCAGAGGCTCGGTGTTAGAAGCAGGGGAGTCTTCGTCCGTTCCTTCCTCCACGATGAGCGTGGGTACAGACAGCTTCGCTTTTCGCGTTTCGCGCCCCCACGCGATGATATCCGAAAGACCGCGGGCGATCAGCGTACGTTTAGCAACTTTCGAGCGTCCGTTATCCTTCTTCTGCCATTGATCCAACCACGGGATTTCCTTCATCATTTCGGCCAACGCGTCCTGAAAGGTTTTATACCGTTTCATGACGAGACCTTTGCCAACCTTGAGCTTTTGTGCTAGATACCCGGCCAGCTCTCCAAGACCTAGTAAGCTTGTGCGGGCCTGGCCCTCGAGAGACAGAATGAGAATTGCTGCGGCCGAGGCTTGGATGGAAACACTGGGACCAGAAGCATGAGAGTAAGCTAACAGATCAGAAAGAGCGTTGGCGGTGCTGAGGACCGAAGACATGTTCAAAGGCTTGAGAGACGGAATGACAGAAGAAGGCAGGGTAGGTTCGTCTGTCGACTGCTTCGACTCTCCGCGTAACTCCGCAGAGAGCTGTTCCTGGAGGGTAGGGAGATAGCAGGAAGCATCACTGAGAGGCAAGGAGAGTTTGAAGTGGGTGATAAGGGTGGAGAGGACGCGAGTGAGATGGTTGACTTTTTCGTCGCACATGAAGGCAATGTCGTGACGGAAGTCGGGGCGCTTGGACTCGCGCAAGGCAATAGAGAGGGACGCGCCTGCGACAAGCTTTGCTTTGCGACCCCAGCGAAAGTTGCCCGTAGCCATGGCCTGGGTGAACAAGGTGGACGCACGTGGGTAGAGACCGGGGACTTGCAGCGCGGTCGTAAGGGATGAGATGAACTCGTTCATGGCGGACTGTGAACAATAATACATTGAGAAGGTCAAATGGAAAGCCGAGTAAAGTGTCCGTACGGCATTCTGCTTGTCTTTGGCGTCTTTTCCTTGACCAGCAAGACTCCAGTTGGGGTTGCGGATGGACATGAGTGTGTCCCTGGTGTTGTGCGTTCTTGGATTGAAGTTGTCGCCTGCAGGATTGGCGGTGTAGTCCTCGATGTTGGTGAGCACCGACTGGGATGCGTCGACGAGAGTGCCGCATTGCGTGCAGATGGCCGACGCCGCGTCGTCGTCCCAGACAGTGGCGCCCCCGCACTCTGAGCACGGTGACATGGGAGTGGGAGCGGGAGGGACGGGGTTTGCCGGATTGTGATTTGAGCCCAAATCTGCTTGTGATGTCCGGTGACGGCTACATACCTGGTTGAGTACCTTGCGGCAGCCTTGAGGCTCTTCTTCGTTCGAGTGCCGAGTCTCGCCCTACGGCCGTAATGCGCAGAGAAAGAGCCTCTGGTTGTTGACACATAGCGTGCACTGCTGGCCACCATTCCGGATACCCGATTTCCATCCTTTCTCAGCCTTTCTCGCGGCAATCCACCACTTCGCACCCAATAAACACGCGTCTAATCGGGATCAGACACGCTCTGGCATAATCCTCCTTGTGACGCAACACGATGCAACAGATTCTGGACTCTGGAGTCCATGCCGTAGCCAGCAACCAATCCGGACGGTCTGGCTTGCCATCTGGAGTATCCAGACCGTCCTAATGCCGCAGAAATATAAAAGTCTGCTGGCAGCCCAAATTCTTGTCTCCCATCTTCACTATGCCTCCTCCCCACGCCAAAGAACACCAGTTTGAATCCAAGCCCTCTGCGGCCGTGCGGAGGCGTCTCTCCTCCGTCGGCGGCAAAAAGCCCCATGTCGCTTCCTCGTTCTCCAGCCTGACGGTACATACCACGTCTCTCTGATCTGCGCGTCTCCCTCTGACACCACGTAGCCCATGTGGGCGGGTATTGCTGGCGCCGTCGTCAACAACAACTCGGAGTACATGATTGCGATCTCTGTGCATGACTCCGTCTACAGCACCGACTACTCCTCGGCGACCGTCCCCTACACGTCCGGGAACATCGAGAAGACGGCCAAGGACATCGAGAAGCTCGTCCTCCAGACGCTGCGCAACTTCTCTGATGACCATCTCTGCAAGTTCCTCGGCGCCGGTGTCGCGCTCTCCCTCCTCAGAGAGGCACGCTTATCCTTTCCATCGATCACACTTTCATTCTAACTGATATGATAGTGCCCAAACCTTTGTACCCGTCTCTGGCTTGACATGGACATCGTGCCCATCGTCTTCAATATCAAGCCTTTCCACACAGATTCGGCCACACGTCCGAACGTAAAGCACAGAATCTCATCTACCACAGGCTCTTACGTTCCCTCTGGGGCCGAGACACCCACCGTTCTCGTTGAGTCTTCTCACCTGGCAGCCGCCGACCCTCACCTCCAGGTCGGCGTTGCCGGCCGATTGCCCATCCCGCGCACTCTGGATGAACAGGCTGATTCTGCTGCCCGCAAATGTATCATGTACTATGGTCCCAACAACAACCCGCGTCTCAGCATCGGCCCTCGCAACCAAGTCACCGTCGATGCTGCTGGTAAGATCCACCTTCTCGATGATCTCAACGAATACCAGAAGACTGTGGGCCCCAAGTGAGCCTCAACTCTTTGTGAGATTTACACGTCAACGTTGACAAAAACTTCCAGGACGTGGAATGCCGTGATCAAGCTCGCTGACGAGCTGCGTGAGAAGCAAATCAAGATCGGATTCTTCTCGTCTACCCCACAAGGAGGTGATTGATGCCCCAATATCTGTCTAAATATCAACTCACCCTGCCGACAATCATAGGTGGCGTCGCCCTGGTGAGATAGCATTATCAGGCGCGTGTCCTGTGGACTTAACATTTCCGTTCTCAGATGCGACACGCCCTCATCCGTTTCCTATCTGCCCTGGATGTTGACGCCGCATGGTGAGTTAGATAGACATGTCACCTCGAAATCTCACACCAAAGTGACAGGTATGTGCCCAACCCTTCGCCAGCCGTGTTCCGGACGACAAAAAACAACCACAACATCCTCCAGGGTGTGGCCGCGCCCGACCTGCGCCTCACCCGGGACGCCAAAGACAACTTCGATGCCTGGATCCTCAAGAACGGCCTTCGCTGGACCGCGGAAGGCGGTCCATTGGCACCGGGTGGCGTTGATATCGCGTTCATCGGTAGGTCGAATACAGTATGATATTCACCTGCTGGCACGGCCTAACTCGGTTTTAGATGATCCCCAAATGCCGGGACTCATTCCTTTGATTAAGAAGATTCGTCCAGAACTGCCCATCGTGTACCGCTCGCACATCGAGATCCGGAGTGACTTGGTACACGTTCCTGGGTCTCCCCAAGAAGAGGTTTGGAAGTACCTTTGGAACAACATTCAGCTTGCGGACCTGTTCATCAGTACGTGTCGTGCAATCCGTCTTTCGCGTCGAGTATATTCTTATTACTTCTTTCCCCACCGAACAGGCCACCCGGTGAACAAATTCGTTCCTAGCGATGTTCCCATTGAAAAGTTGGCTCTCCTGGGTGCTGCTACAGACTGGTGAGTTCATTTGACAATCATCGAATGCTCATGCTAACTGTCATAGGCTCGACGGACTTAACAAGGAGTTGGCCCCGTGGGACTCGGCGTTCTACATGGGAGAGTTCCGCAATCTATGCATCAAGGAGAAGATGAACGAGCTCGGCTGGCCCCATCGCGACTACATCGTCCAGGTCGCCCGCTTCGACCCGGCCAAGGGTATCCCCAATGTCATCGACTCGTATGTCAGATTCCGCCGCCTCCTCAAGGCGAACGCCCAAGATCTCGACGAGGAGGACCACCCTCAGATGTTGATTTGCGGACATGGTATGTCGTTATCAAAGTCTTTTTTGAGATGACTGGTATTAACCTCCGGTCAGGTGCCGTCGATGATCCAGACGCGTCCATCATCTACGACCAGGTCATCCAGTTGATCCACTCGGAGGCCTATAGGGAGTACGCGCAGGACTTTGTCGTCATGAGGGTTCCGCCTAGCGATCAGCGTGAGTCGCTTGCATTTCGAGCTCGTCCGTTTGCTAACAGAGTGTGCAGTGCTCAACGCTCTGATGCAAAATTCCAAGATCGCCCTCCAACTCTCCACTCGCGAGGGCTTCGAGGTCAAGGTTTCCGAGGCCATCCACACCGGCATTCCCATCATCGCCAGCATCACTGGAGGCATTCCTCTCCAGGTCGAGCACGGCAAGTCCGGTTACCTCACCGAGCCGGGTGACAACGCGGCTGTCGCGCAGTACTTGTTCGATCTCTTCACCGACGCGGACTTGCACAAGAAAATGAGCGAGTACGCGAGGACCCACGTCTCGGATGAGGTCGGCACTGTTGGCAATGCTGCTGCCTGGTTGTACCTCGCTGTCATGTACTCTCGCGGCATCAAGATCCAGCCCAAGGGAGCCTGGTTGAACGACATGCTCCGTGAGGAGACTGGCGAGTTGTACACCGCAGAGGAGCCCAGGCTGCCCCGCAGGGCTCTCGATCTTCAAGGATAGAGTTACAAATTCTCATACAGGTATCTTAGACTGACTGTACATTACAACTGCTCTTGTAAGGACTAGAAATTGAATTGTTCCGTGTCTTCGCTCCAATTGAGTCGCGTCGCGTCCGCGTGCAATGACATGTGATCAGTCGCCTTGTGTGACTTTGTCATTGACCTGGACCACCACCGCGATTTGCATTCGCTTTTACCATCACGCCGCATAGCTAAAGAGCTGACTGAAATGGAGGTTGAGATGTCAACTGCCCCATCTTTTCCACGCATGTCGACGTATTCCAATCTGGGCACCAAGCGTTCTCGTTCATTTGACGAAGACAGTCCGTCGATGCGGCCAATGGTGCGCTGCCTTTCGCCTACCCGTTCTCGCTCATAAATATAACGACATGTAGAAACGTCCCTCGCTCGCCATGGCGAACATATCATCACACCTGTTCTCGTCACTGCCGGGCAGTCGACACGCCTCTGAGGACTGGGTGCAGCAAACCGATGGCCTCCGTATCGGAACGCCACTGGCGTCGAACTCACCCTCGCCCATCTCTGAGGACGTGGTGCGTTTCTGTGGCTCAACATCTCCGCCATGCTGTACTGACCCACACACTCAGGCCATGGACGACGATCCATCAACGAGCTCTGCAACGCCGATGCACATCCCTGACACACCCACTTACCCGCCTCAAAATCGACTCGATGCTCCGCCATGCCCCTCAATAGCGGTGTTGCCACCAACGCCAGAAGCCAACAGGGTGGCCAGTGGTCCGGCCGTGGCGCGACCATCCACACCACTGCGGGAATCAAGCATGAGCATGATCCCGGACTCACCTATGAACATCCTTGCCTCGCCTAGAAGACCGCGCTTCACCATGGGCCCACGCGCGGATTGCGAAAAGTGTCGGCTTGGAGTGAAGGGGCACTGGTCTCACCTTGATTAAGCAGGAACCTCACAATTAACGGACTCATACCATACACTTAACCTATACGCATTTTCCTGCATACTTTACCTACCTGTTATCATTCAATTGCGCATTGGAACTCACTAAGACTTATACTTGCATCAGACTCGCAACCTACACCTCGGCAGTCCGGCCCGATACATACACAACCGGAAAAGGCAAGTAATTTTTTCGCAGTGCTTAATTAGCACATTCACTACCATTCATGTCGACGACACTCCCTCTCTTCTGGAACTTGTCGTCGGCTTCAAAAAAGGAGCGGATTGACTCTTCGGTCAAACTCGTCTCCGCACTTGAGCAGTTCCAGGCTCAGTTCTCGTATACGTCCGAGAATTCCGAACCGGACGACGATGAGGACGCGGTGGATCCCCTCGACAAGTACAACGCACAGGATGTGTCTTACTCGATACGTCGTCTTATTCGTGGATTGGCCAGCCCCAGAGAGAGCAGCAGATTAGGCTTCTCCGTTGCGTTGACAGAGGTAAATAGTCAAACGTTAGATCCTCTTGCCGGAATTTGACTAATGAATCTCGCAGTTGTTGTCCAGGATAACGACAATCACTTGCTCTCAAGTCTTTGCCCTTATAATCTCCTCCACCAAAATAACAAAGTCGATCTCCGGGCAAGAGGAACGGGATATTCTCTTCGCTCGTCTGTTTGGAATCACCGCGATCATTCAATCCGGCTTACTCGTTCGAACGGATCCTCTCTCCCAATCACCATCTTCCTCCACTGGCGCATCGTCGCTTTCCGCCTTCCAGGAGATCGTTACAGAACTCATTTCGGTCGGCGGCAAGAAGAGCTGGCTACGCGAGAGTGTATGGTGGTCTCTGATCCTCGCTCTGGAGGCTTTGCATAAATCGAACGCCGCATGGAAAAAGGATGGATTTCGATATGTCCTCGAAGCTGTCTACGAGACGGACACGCAGTGGTCGCCCGAGAAAGTGGCGGTCACCTTGAAGCTTCAAGAAATGTGTCCAGACAAGGATTGGCGCAAGTTGACTGCACCCATTTTCTCCAACCCCGATCTTCTCAGTACTTCGAACCTTCACGCCCTTGCACTGATATTGAAGGTATCTATCCATCATTCATCGTGATTTCAGGCCGCTGATCGAGTACAGGAAACGGAAGACTCGGAAGGCGCCAAAACAGCCGGCGGTTCATGGAAGCCTGAACTCCATTTTGTCTGGACAACAATATTGGAGCAACTCCTTCCCCTCGAGGGCTCGCCGAAAGGCAACTTCTCTGAATTTTTCAGAATTGTAGTCGATGGTCAGTACCGTGTCGTCAACAATCTACAACTGCTGATTTCTCCAACAGAGTCACTCTTCAACGCGACATCCACTCCCCAGAGGAAATACTGGGGATTCCAGATATTCCAGAAGGCCCTTCCCCGTCTTTCAGAAGATATTCTGCCCATGATCTTCACTAAGAATTTTATGAGGACCTGGATAAATCATCTCTCGAAGCAAGATAGGTATCTGCACAAAGCGGCTAAGCAGACTGTAAGAAAGCTTTTCAATGCGTACCCTGTGGCGTGCTCATCGTCGATTGCAGGCTTCAGATGTGTCGGCCTTTGTGAAAGAACGACCTCAACTTGGAATGGGCCTCATCGTACAGCTCACTGGCGCGAATGGCAGCCCCCAGTTCGACAAACTCACACATACCAAGACTGTTGAGAACATCCTGTCGTCCATGAGTGCCGAGGGTATTCTGAACTACGTGGACCACTTGATCAAGCAGTTCAATGACTGCGATGGTATCGATAGGTATAGTTCCCGTCGTCTTCGAACCGGACTGTCACTGAACGCCAACAGGAATGATGTCGAAGCACTCAATGCTCGCCGTCTGTGGATCGTCGAGCAATTGGGAGCCTTGGTGAAGAACGGCTCGTTATTGAAGGATGATATCTGGATACAGGGTATACTGGAGTGGTTGACTGTCAACGGTCTTTTCATGGTTAGGAAGCCTGCGAAACATAAAGGTCGCCGTGGGGTAAACATCAACTCTAACCCTGCCGTGCTTCTGCTCACATTCTTTCTCAGACGGACACTGTCGTGACGCCACCCTTATCTGATGCGCTAAGGGCAAACTGTCGCGCGCGCCTGTTGTCATGTCTCAGCGACTTGGCGAGCCAGACCACGATAGTCAAAAATGGTACCCTTTCTCCCTTTCGTTGCTTGACAATTTCTGACCGCTGTCTAAAGATGAGAAATCCACTCGCGCACAAGGAGCCGCTTCCGATGGCGAGTTCTGGATATGCCGCGCACTCACCATCATCGAGGCTTTCCAGAAGGATACTAAGCATTTATCCCCGCTTGTGGAGCTCGAGAGTGAGGAGCAGGCTCTTCATGAGCAAGTTCGAACTCTCATAGATTTACTGGGCCAGGTAGGTTTCTGTCCTTCGACTAACAAGTCGATGATAACTGACGTGCCATGCAACAGACTCCATCTGATGCGGCCCAGAAAGAGGCTGCGCAAGGTTGTCGTCTTCTGGTTTCTGGGTTGCTCATATCCGAATACTGCTCGGAGGGAGAGGGCTGGGACACTGAGACCCTGGAGGTGAGCAATATCAAGTGGCGTGTTGTCCGACTGTGCACTGACTTTTCTCTCAGTCGTGTATCGGTCATGCACAGAGCTTCGCACCCAAAAAGAAATCGAAGAAGAGCAGGAAATCCGAAGTATCTTCTGAAGACTCACCTCCGCCCATCGACAGTCTTGTCGATATCATCATCGGTCTGTTGGAAAAGTCTTCTGGTTACCTGCGGACGTTGGGCAACAATTCGTTCTCCCTACTCTCTGGGGTCGTTACAGAGACGTCTATTGATCTCATCCTTGCGGTTCGTCTTCCCTATCAATGTCTGGGTCAAAGGTATTGACATTGATATTCAGCAACTGGAACGCCGTGATCCGACACAAGATGATGAGAGCGACGAAGAAGGCGAAGGTGAGGACGATGGTGAGGAGGCGGCTTCCGGTGAGGAGGCCTCTGAAGGAGAAGACAGTGAGGACAGCGATGACGATGTCGACGTTGATGAGGACGATGACGGTGAAATGGACGAGGAGACACAGAAGAAGATTCTTGACGCTCTCAAAATGAACGGTATCGAGGCCGCGACTGGCGAATCTGACGAAGAAGAAACCATGGACGACGACCAGATGATGGCTTTGGATGATCAGCTGGCGGCTGCGCTCAGATCCACAATGCAGGAACGCAAATCCGGGAAAGGTTCGTGTCCATTCAGTATCTTGTTCCTCGCATAGCTCATCTGTTCAAAGATGTCGACGCCCAGCGCGAAGCGACCTACTTCAAGAACCGGGTCCTCGATCTGGTTGACCTCTTTGTCAAAAACCAACCGACCAGTCCTCTTGTGATCAACACCATTCTTCCTCTCGTCACTTTGATATCGTCTTCGGGCTCTGACGAGAAGCAGCTCATCGACAAGGCTCAGGGTGTCTTACGGTCCCGCATCGGTAAATCCAAAGAGGTGCCCACCACCGCCCCGCTCGACAAAGTCTCCGAAGTCCTCGAGGCACTACACACGCGTGCACGCAAGTCGCGAACCGACCTCTCAAGCACGCTGTGTGCTCTGTGTGTGTACCTCGCCAAAATCATGGTGCATCAACATGCGGAGGACAAGATCGCCACGTTATATCAGGCGACGTTGGAGGACTTCATGACGCGCAAGAACTCGGCACTGGCGCCAGGGTTCTTCCAGGACTTTTTCACGAAGTTTGCTGGCTTGGCTTGGAGGTTGCGTCAGCCAATCCTGGACTTGTCGTGCAAAGCCGTCAATGCGTACAGGAAACTGCAGGGGTTACGGCTCGTTCAGTCCATGCTGAACAATCTGCATTCTGTTGCTGTAAGAGTCGTCCTCCGCCTTTGCTCGTTGTATTCTAACGGTGACTGTAGGAAAAGAAGGACGAGGACGTTGCTGTCTTTATGACCTCGCTTCGCAAATCGTTGTATGAAATCGTCTCGGAGGCATGCGGAGATCAGCCGTCCTTGAACGCCTCTCAAGTCAAGGATGTGCTCAAGCTTGCACTTTCTGCCTTGCGACAGACGACTCGTCTTCCTTCAGCGGACATCGACGCCATATGGGCACCCAAGAAGTGGCAGAAGCTGTCCGAGAAGCTGACGACGTCGGCAAATCTCAAATCCTCGCCTGCTCTGCCCGCACTGTGTCTGCAGATGGTCCAGGTCGCCACTGGTAAAGCGGAAGGCAAAGCGAAGGGTGTCAAGCGGAAAGGAGACGCGTCAGTTGAAGAGAAGGAGGGCAAGCGCCAGAAAAAGCGACCAAAGACATGATATAGTTGTACAGTATTCCTGTAGAGTAGGGGTAGATCTGTTGTGGCGTAGGTAATGTCTGTGCGTATATGAGGTCTAAGCGGTATAGTATGGTGTATCATGGCCCCACTGCAACCGGCTTGGGAGCGCTCTCTGCCTGTAGAGGTATATCGAGCTTCTGTAGAGCTCCCTTCCCTTGCTCGACCCAATCTAACATGAGCTGTTGGTCGGTAAACCACATCGCGTCGACCGGGCATTCTAGCTGAATTGCTGTCTCTTTCACAATGGATGCGATGGGTTTACTGAGGAATAAGCCACCGCCTTGAACCCATTTCCCCACGTCCTTCACGTCTTTCACTGTATCGAGTATACCGACGATGGCGAGGAGCGTCTGGTCGTGTTTCGTCGGCACGATTAATGACTCGTCGTTCCGCTGGATCGACAGGGACCCCATAAGTGAAGACAGTTCATCCGGTGGCGACGACGCGCTAGTAGCGATCGTAGGAGGTCGAAGAAGGGGACCCTTCCTCTTCGAGATGGGAGGTGGAAAATGAGGACGTATGTATTCTGATAGACATAAGTGGTTTTGTGGCTGAAGACGAGCCTTCATCGGGGAGTCGTCAAGGAGAAATGTCGTCTGGGAAGAGTGTGTGGGGAAGGCAGCCCAGACCTTGGCAAGGTCCTTCGTGGTCTGCACCTTTCTTCCGTAGTCTGCCTGACTGAGGCCCATGTTTTCCCTGGACCAGACGGCGTGTAGATCCTTCACGTGCGGCCCGAAAACGGAGGAGATCATCCAAGACGCGTTCTGAGGCTGCACAGAGCTCCAGACCATGACATCTATCCATTTTCTGGTTTCGGGATGGAATAGGAAAGAGGTGAACGTGGATAGATATGGACGGTGGGAGGCGTTGAGCTTTTTGCTCTTGACGCGGTGTAGGAGGGTGCCGTTGAGGTCGAGGATGAGTAGTTTGCGCGTCATGAAACTTTTGAAGAGTTGGTCTAAATTTGAAAGAGGAAAATGATCGAGTGATCGAAAGCTTGAGTCGTGACTTGTCCTGCTTCCATCTGGACAATGTTCAAGTCAAGGAATATCGTGGCCTCTGTGCGGCGGCTGCACACTCATTCAGCCTTACCCCGACCTGCTCGACGGTACGGAGCTGTACTGGCCTCGTCTGGCCTCGTCGCGGGCTCTCTGCTGTGGTACTCGCACGCGCCGGTCATTCATAATGACTATGCGGCTATTCCCCCCAAAGCCCCCTCCTCCGCCGAGAACACTACTGTGAAACTACCCTCGCCGGATGATGATGAACTTCATACACTCGTTTGGGGCTCTAACAAGTACGTTCGTTCCACTGCACACTCTGTGCAAAGCCTTACACCAGACTCTCAGATCGAGCACTCTACTGTTGGACGAGGCGAGTCCTGACTACGTGCGTACCCCAGCCGTCGCCGAGTGGCTCGACGGTGTTGCTCTGAGAGACTTGGCGGCTCACAAGGACCATGGCGCGTGTATTGATGCGAAGGGCGACGTCTACCAATGGGGGAAAGGACATTTCGGAGCGGACTCTTCAAACCAGCATCCCCACCTCACACTACGAAACAAAGTAAGCGCCTATATTGCTGTAAAGGAATGTCATTCGACGCGTCTCCCAGAATATTGTGCAACTGCAGTTGACCGAGTCGCGTCTGTTTGCCCTATCTGCTTCCGGTCGACTCTACTGCATGGAAGTGGGAGCCTCCAAGCAAGCGCTCCAGCCAGGCTCTCCAACACCCTCTAGCTATCCGTGGTGGAGCACCGGCTTCTTCTGGGGCGAGGAAGAACAAGTAGACTTCGTAGAGATCAAGCCTCAACAAGCACTCAAAAGAAGAGAAACGTGAGGAACACTCAGCTCAGAGCACAATTACATACTCACAAGCTGTCAGGTTCAAGTCCATCTCTGCAGGTGAAAGTCATCTACTGGCTTTGACCTCATCTGGGCGAACTTTTGCGCATCCCATGAACGAACACGCAAACACTTTCGGTCAACTTGGCTTCCGCAAATTCTCAGTTCCGCACCCATTGTCACCCCTTGAGAATCTGCTCTCTGTACAGCTGATTCCGAAATCCCTGAGAAAACCGGATAGTGGCGTCAAGAGCGAGGCCGACGCTATGGACTGGAAGAACGACACAATCAGGTTCTGTCCGCTCATCTTTGAGATACCCTCGCTGCGAGGGATCCCAGTAGCTCAGGTCGCCACCGGAAGTCGCACGAGTTTTGTACGAACAGCCGAGGGACAGGTTCTAGGCTGGGGTGCGAACGAATTCGGGTGAGGACATCATTGAGACAAGCCTTGAGATGGAAGCTAAAGTCCAATACAGACAGATTGGTCTCGGCGGAAATGTCAGCTTGAGCACGATCACGGTTCCTACTGAGGTTATCCTTGGGTCCCAGCGATCAAGAAGTAAATGCATTGACATCTGTGCGGGTGCGTGTTTGAGCATGTAGGAAGGCCATCTGCTAATAAAGCTTCTCAGGAGGAGATTTGACGAGCTTCATGGTTGAGTACTCAGATCCAGAGGGTGAGGCTCCTCGGAAGGTCGAAGTCCTTTGTAGTGGCAATGGACAGTGGGGTGGATTAGGCGGAAACCTGTTCAGCAATGCGCAGGGAGCACCGCTGCGTGTCCGCGGGGTCGGGACTCTCACTGAATGTATGGACCTGCTTCACAAGGACAAGGACACCTACTGACCACTTCTCAGATAATGAGTCGAAGAAGACGTCGGTACCAATCCTGCCCCAGACGATCAGTGTGTCGGCCACTGGACATGTTTTGATGACATTGGACACGTCGGCTGGGAACAACGCGGGATGCGATCTGTACGTCTGGGGGAAGAACCAGGACTTCGAGCTGGGCAACGGGAAGAAAGCGAGCCAGCCAGCGCCTGGAACCTTGACGGTGGGCGATGACCGTGTCATGCTGTATACGAAAAGTGGTGTCAAGGTGATGGACCTCCAAGGACACGTCTGGGGCCGTCGTGTCAAGGTGGAACAGAGGGCGTTGGCAGGTTACAATACCAGTCTCGTGTATTGGCGCATTCAAAATTAACACACGCGAATGGCCATCACGGTCATAAAGCTTACGCGAGTGAATCATTCAATTGAGCCAAATTCCAATTGAGCCTCGTTGCAATCGAACTCGTTCCTTTACCACCATGTCGATGTCGACGGCTCTCCTGTCGCCGACGTTCACAGCGACGTCGACCGCTTCCTCCTTTGATCTGATTTCGTCGCGGTCCCGCTCGTCGTCGATTCAGTCATCCCACTCGTTACACTTTTCCGAAGACTCCGACGATGAGATCGTCTGGAGAGTCTCTAGCCCCGGCATCCCCTCCTCCCCGTCGCTGAAGACCATCAGCGACATATACTCAGCATCGGAGGACGATTTCATTGTCCTCGAACACGCCAGACTCAGCGGACGATTCCCCCAGGTTCGCGCTGCAACCACACCGGGCACGCATGTTGCCCCTCCCAGCAGCAGCAGCGCCTCCGAGACCGACAGTCTCGTCTCCGACCTCGAGGGGCTATCCGTCAGCGCCCCGCCGACCAAGCGCAATAAGCACAGCCAGAAGCGCGCGAACAAACGGGCGGCCGCAAACTCCGCAGCTCCTGACCGACCTTCCTCGGTTGCTACGCTCAAGAAGGAGACATCCCCGGCGCCCAAGAAGCGCAAACGCGTGCGCAAGCCAAAGAGTCCGACCGGTCTCGGCTCGCGCCCCATCGTCGACGATATCTCGGAGGGTGTCTCCGAGCCGCTTGACGAGGTTGTTAGCTCCTCTTCGGGCTACGAGGATGCCGTCCATTACATCAACTCGTACGCCCCTTTCCTGCCTTTCTTTTATGACATTCGCTCATCACTACTACAGATTCCTAACAAACCCCAGTGACTCCCATTGCCAGCTGACGCTACTCCAGTCTTTGATAATCGAGCTGGGGCTCGCTACGTCTTCATTGCCTGCCTCCATGCGAGCTGCCAAGGCTTACTTAAAGTCTCGGGCGTTCGTGAACATCAGAGACTACCTTGCTCTCCGTGGACAGGGCCCGGATGCTTTACAATCTGTCATGTACCCCAGTCGCTCCGCCCTCATCAAGGATATTCGCCGAAAGAGAAACCAGGCGTCTTTGAAGTGGGTCAAGCAGAACGGCTTGCAAGTACTACTGGTGTCGTGCTTTCACTAAGACATTGCACACATCTCCGCCTTCCTTCTCCCCCGTATACATATAGTCGACACCTCCCCTCCTTTTGTTTCCCTTGTCATCCCCTCCTTTTGTCTTCCTTGTCATGTACTTACCATCTAAACTCCACCATACCATCATCGCATCATCTGTCTGATTTTTCTTTTACATCCCGTTGATATTCTTACGTGCTTATTGTAAATACATCTTGTAACTTGTCACCTGTCCTATTCTTACTTGTACAATCGCAATACATTGGCAAGTGACTGAACTATGAACATGTGCGTATTAAAAATGGTATCGTAGATGCATGAAGATCGTAGCAATAATCTAAGTGGTTGTCCAGCAGTGAAAGGAGAGGAAACCAAAGTCGTGTAGGCTGGTAGGTATGTGTGGGAGTAAGTCCGTATATGAATGCAAATGTTCAATAAATGTCAGTATGCGATAAAAAATCTAAGCGAGTTTGACACTCGATCCTGCTCGAGATACGTCTCTTGATGCGTTTCTGGATGCAACGTTAGAGGCCCCATTCGACCAAGTATCGATTCGCTTGGCAGGCCAGCCAAGATAGATTCCCCCAGCGGCGGCGACTTCTCCCGAGGTCAAGAGGGTGTGTTCGCATAACATGCTGCCGTCTTCCATAGATGCTCCTGATAGCAGTCGAGAGCCTGAACGCAAGGCACAGCTAGAGAAACGTTGCCGTGAGCAAGGCGTGAGGTGCATAGTGCTCAAAGAGACTTACCCATCGCCGATTTTGAGGGGATTCAAGGCGAAGTTGCCACTGTAAGATGTTTAGATATCACAAGAAGAATCATAACGAGAAGGGAGCTCACCGAGAGTTGATATGGGCGACGACAGAGCAGTTGTCCAAAGAAACCGAGTCACCGAGCTCGACCAGGTCAGGCTCAGTCAACAATCCCATCTTTCCGCCAGCCCAAATGGCGGCGTTCCGACCTATTGTCGCACCCATCAAACGGTAAAACAAGACCATCCAAGCAGTACCAGTCAACGGCGCGAGAACGCCTCCGTTACCGAAGCCTCTGTACAGAGGGCGAGAGAGGGTGAGATGTAGCTGCCACCGTTGACAATAGCTGCTCTTGTCCCACTCATACCGACCGGCCGCCCGACGTCCAATGACCCACCACTTGGTTAAGATCACCCATAACATCGCAAGAATCGCTTGACCGTTGAGGGCTGCAATGAATGCGACGGTGATTAGACCGTATATGATCGCAAAGGTGTACCACGTGCGGATGAAGAGTTGAGGGAAGTGGATGGTTAGCTGGCGAAGAGCCTGCGCAGCCGAAACCGCTGCAAGAGACCAATATGCAGCTGAGACGCAAGCGACGGCGATGTTGATTGAGAGAAGCAGGATGTACGGCAGCACAAAGTAGTCAGCCTGTCGCTTGTAGTATGCGCGGCCAAACGGTGTTGTCGTGTCGGTTTTCTCCTTCTCTGGAGCGCCCTTGTTCAGGCATATGGCTTCACCGCGCTCTGTGAATAACCCGTTAGTCTTCGGCCTGGCCATTCCGAAAAAAATGTAACGTACGGCAACCCAGCCATGTGGACCCATCTTCGTACGCCCCACCGCGGGTGGTCAGAGTTCCTGAACCGAGAACTGCACGGCGCCCGACGGTAACACCAGGGAGGATGACCACACGGTCCGCAATCATAGCTAGGAAACATGTTACAAGGGCATCTTCGCATGGGGAATGTATAACTCACCTCCATCTTTGATGACCACCTTCGCACTTCCAAGACCATCCGTTGTGAATATCTCTGAGCGTGAACCGAAGACCACATCATCACCAACCTCCAAGAGCTCTGGGTCGAGGCAGTAGAGGCCCGAACCTGGCCAGTAAACGCGCTTGCCAACCTTAGCTCCCAGGCAGCGGTATATGAAAGAGACACCCTGGTAATGCGAGCCAATGATCGCAAAGGTGCGCTTCATGCGATCCTGCGAAAGTAGAGTCCCGTTGATGTAACGCCGTAGGAGAGACCATTGACCCATCTCCGCCGTTGTACACGCTTTGTTGAGACCCATGATGCGCTTGACGATGATAGAAAGGAAGGTGTGTACGAGTGGTGTGGCCACCGCTCTGATCATCCGCGCAATCATGTGGTAGAGAATACGTTTGTAGGTCGCAAACCACAGAATGACAGAGATGAGAGCGTTGCCCCAGTATTGATTGATGAAGTGAGTTTCCAGGATCATCAGGTAGATGGCGGCGAACCATGGGACGTCTTCACGAAAAAGTCAGCTATGCACGATAGAGACAAATGGAGGGGACGTACATGACCCAATGAACACCAGGAAGAAGAGAGGCCAAGCTATGAACAGCTTCAGCAGGAAATGGGGCTCTTTGATCTCGGTACGGTTGAGGGATGCAAAGCTGTCCGGTGAAGGCGGTTCGAGGGAAGACGAATGAGGACCAAGGACAGTGCCCTCAGGTATCATCGAGCCTGGTGATAGTTGGGTGTATGTGTTGATCACAGCACCCCGCCCGACCACGACTCTGTCCAGACGGAAATAACCATCCCGTTCGACGCAGAACCCACGAACAAGGGCCTTGTCTACTCGGCAACCATCTTCAAAACGCAAGAGGTCGTACTCGCCAAGCTGTGCATTCTTCACGATGGTGACGTTCTGTCCAACGTGTGCACCCAAAAGACGGTAATAGACAATCTCCAGAGAGGGAGTCATTGAGAATATCCCGCGTCCCGATAGACGCAGACATTGGTCCACAATCCACCACCGAAGATGATAGAATGACCAGCTAAGAGACCATTGAGATCAATTTGCCTAACGATCAGGTGGACAGGAACTTACAACTGATAAGTACCGGGCTTGTACTTGCCAATAACAATCCACTTGAATGCGATCGCCGCGCAAGGAGCAAGTATCCGGCACGCCAGGCGAGCGCCGACAATGGAGGAGAGAAGAACCCCGAGACGTTGCCAGAACGTGTCATCAATGTGTGGCGCTTGCCAGGACATGAGATAGAGAAGTAGGGACCCTATTGTGCCGGCTCAGCGACGAGATATGTCAGCAGAAAAAGAGACTCACATGTCAGACCGGACTTCATTGGGTTGAAGAAGATGAAGGGAATCATTTGGAAGAAGAGGCAGAGCGGGTGCCACTGGCTGCGGGATTTGGGTGGTGGTGTCGGAGAGGCCAGTAAGGATGCAGGCCGGGAAAGGAAGAGAGGAGTCGAGGTAGCCTCTAACAAGGTGTTGTATTCCGAGAACTTTTCAGAAGCCAAAGAGTCGTTGGATTGATTCCGCTCCTGCTTCTCAAGGAGTTCAGCCAGACCCGCCACCGTACTGTGCGCGAACATGGCGGATATCGGTAGAGAAAGGTTGGACTCCTTCCGGATGCGGTACGAGAGCTTTCCGAGTAACAAAGAGTTCCCACCCAGCAGGAAGAAATCTGAGTCCGAGCGAATCATACCGGGTTCAATTGCCAGGACTTCTGCAACTGCATCGCGAACGAGAGTCTCATGGGTGGATGACGCGGTAGAGAGGTTGTCCTTCATTACCCGACCTTTCAGCGCTCTGAAGTCTACATCGCCAGAGTCGGTCCGCGCCAATGGCCGTGCGACAACGTGCAGTCGATCAGGGATATCATAACCATGCAAGACCTTCGCCAGAATTTTCCGCAGGCCAGGAGCATCCGTGGGTATCATTGTAACGAAGGCTTCAGGACTTCCATCAGAACGAACTCGCGCAGCAAAGTCCTTGACACCGCCGGTAGAGCGGGTGGCGCGTTCCAGGGCAGCCAAGTTAATGGTCACTTTGGAACATGGTATAGGCTCCGAGAGAGGTGACATCGGAGGAGGCACTTTGGCTTGGAAATGTCGATGAAGTACCGGGACCTGATCAGTCATGCAACCCAGACCTAGCCTTTTGGCGAGATTAATTCGAAGAGGCTTTCCAGCACTGGTTTGCGCATTAGCTGCGTCCGCAAGGTCAAAGAAGAGAACGCACAAATTCTTGGGCAAGTCCGACATATAGACGATTGCAAAAGGCCATTTGGAAGGATGGAGATGGTCTCTGGGAGGCTGTCAGACCGAATTCAAAGAGTAACAGTGGGTACGGACCTAAGCTTATCGTGCAGCTGGGTGAGCCCAATCCGCGGCACACCAGGCAGTGAGACAATAATAACACCAATGACTTCTTGCAAAATGTCGTGATCTATGGAGAATGCCAACGAGGACTTCGAGGTGTCAACGAGAAGTCAGTTTCGAGGCAACAACGCGCGTACCTTGACCGAGTCTCGCGCCGCAGTGACTATAGCCTCCTCTACTTCGAACGGGGATATGACCTCTCCTCCCTTGTTTATGATCTCTTTCGAACGCCCTGTAATATAGAGATAACCATCCTCGTCCATATACCCAACGTCGCCAGTGTCAAACCACCCTTCACGTGTGAATGCTGACCTATCCAGTGGCACCCGAGGGTCGGGAGATGTTTCATAGCCCTCGAAAGTTGGAAGTCCTCGGACCGAGACAGCACCAGTCCTTCCACTAATGACCTCGCGCTCGAGATCCAGAGGATCACGTATAGACAGGTAAGGACCACAAGCTATCCCCGAACATCCCGGGCGATCCAGTTGATAGTTGGTGAGCGGTGATGCGATGGGCATGCATCTATGGAGTGAAGGGTAAGCGCGGAGATTTGAGGCATAACGACAACTTACTCCGTCATTCCGTATGAGGGAAGAATGATTGCACCAAACCTGTTTCGAAGTTCTGTCGCTAATGACGGCAAGAGACCTCCTGCGGCGTTACAGATCATGCGAATCTTCAAGTCTCGAGAAGGAATAATGGAATCAGGCTGAGAGGTGAGGATGGCGTGATGAATCGTTGGGGCGGCAAAGTACCTGCAATAGGGTCAATGAACCACCGGACTTTACGGCGTGGAAACAACGCACCAAGTCGCATGGAGCTGGGATGCGACAGACCAGAATGTCATTGCATCAAACCCGACGCACATGATTGAGCTCCCGCCAGAGAACATGGGGGCCAACAGGTTACGGACAATGCCCCCGACATGGAACAACGGCATCATGTTGACTGACAACAGTTAGAGCAAAAAGAGCATTATTGGAAGGTTAGCTCACGATTGATGTCTCGGGGAGAGAGCTCCCATGAATGAACGACAGCCCACGTGCCCACTATGAGAGAACGGAGTGTATACGGAACAACCTTCTTGGTTCCACTCGTGCCAGAGGTGTGCAGAATAAGAGCTTGGTCATCCAGGCATTGAGGTGGGGATGGCGTCCTCGGTATCAGGAAATCCTCCCCGAGGATGGTGGCATCAAATAGTCCCGAAGGACCAGATGCCCGACCACGGATTTGAATGACCTCGCAACCGAGTTCTTTTTGCAAAAGATGGACTTCGAGGCGCTCCTCCAGTTCCTCTGTAGTGATAATTGCTTTCGCACCCAGTCTTGCTGCGTCATCCCGGAGCTCTGCAGCAGTGCAGCTCGCGTTGACTGGTGCGCAAGTGAAGTAGCATGCGAGAGTCAGCAGTGCAACGGCACTGACTGGACCGGCGGGTAATGCAATCACCACTCTGTCGTTGGGGCCCAGGCGGGGACGATTCCTGGTGTGGGGGAGGGTGAAGTTTTGCACGAAACTGTAGAGAACGTCATGCGTGAGTGGCTGTCGGTTGGGCACGGTGGAGAATATGGCTGGTCCTGCCGTTGTGCACAGACAGTCCAGGAGGGTGTTTGTAGACCGTGATGAGTGGAGGCGTCGCAGTATCAAGTCGCCCAAAGAGGTGTCATTCCGCAGCGCGATGTCCGACAGAAACGAGAGGGGAATGGACATGGCGGCGGCGGGCCTGAGCAGACAGCTAGCAGGGACCAGGAGCGGAGGAGGAGGGCGGGTTCAGGCGGATGGTGGCGGACAAAGCCAACATGCGTTGTGTTGAGCAATGACTTGGCAATGACCGAACTATCTGTTTATCTCGGTCCTGCCAGGCCCTCGAAATTGGCCGGCCAATTTTCCCGCAGAAACTATTTTGGTCCGATTGTATGATGATGGTGGAAATCATAGAGATCCGATCGCGTGCGATCAATTGGTCGCGTGCCTGGCAGGCTCTCGATACCCGTCCAGGCCCAGCCCGGTACCGCACACAGCAGCCGTGTTCTCTGCATAACCATGGCTGCAGACAACCGCGGGCACTCGTCGTACACAAATATTCGCTCAAGCTTGAAAACCTACATCAACTGCTGTTAATCATTTCAGCGGCATGACGCCGAGATATTCTCGATGACGATGGCCAGCCCAGGGTCGCACGGTGGCCGCGCCTCTGTTGCTCTTGGCGTTCGTAGCTTACAGCACTGCACCGAGCAGCGCAATCACAGCAGGGAATCGCATTTTCCTCAAGCTCTCACTTCCCTTGGCGTCTGGGAGTCTTCACCTGTTCACACTAGCTTCTAGTCGCATTTCATGGCCATGGTCGTGGGAGCCGCTAGACTAACGATTATTGGCGAATAGGTGTCCATTCCGATGAGCCACCTGATGCCCGTTGTGGGCATGAAGATCCGCTTCCACGAAAGGCGGCCTCCGGCCTGGGTTCGGGCCCACATCTGAAGTATACATTTGTGCATGAAACTCATCAAGTCAAGGTCACATTCAGCTGAGGATGTCGGTCAGTGCAGACCGTGTGGCGTAGTCATCCCACTGGCCCCGTCGGTCTGATCTCGACATCGCCCCGTCGGTCTGATCTCAGCCACACTGTTGAAAGACTCGTGCTTCAACTCGGGGCAATGCTAAGACGTTGCATCATCTGTGCGCGTAACTACTGGCTTCTGAAGTTCTAGTGCTGGCGTCACTGTCGCTCCAATTGCACATGCTCCGGGTTTAATTCTCTGGAATTTGGCCAGGATTTGGGACCTTGGGGCCCAATGCGGGGCCGACGCTTTCACTTGAAATCATGAGTCCAAGTGAGTCCATCGAGCACATTCAACAACCGATCACTTCTGCGCGATAGGGAGCCCGCCCGACGCACCCGACGCACGGCAGTGAACATAGCAAACCCCAGGCGGGCCCGTCATTCCTCTAGCTCGCTCACTTGCCTTTGAACGGTATACGTACGCCAAGCTCAGGGCAGCCTTACTGTGTCTTTGATTTTGCATGTCACCCGATTATTGCCCGAAAGCACTGGAAGTTACGGTACTCAACTATACGAGTCTATGTGAAGGTTTGAAGTTAAATGAAATGATAGGTGCGCCACAGACACTTTCCTCAACATCTCCTCCCTTCGAGGTTCCTTTTGTCCTCGTTTTCATCAGATATTCAATTTTCTGGCTCCTTCATCAAATGACATCAAATTACTGACTTCCGGAAAGTTGAAACGTGCTTACAACGACTTTTTACAATGTTCAACACTGAGGGTAGCTGCGCATGACCGAGATATGACGCATTGCATCACAGTGCACTTCGTGCGTAACGCGCTCGCCTGCTCGACGCTGCTCAGGTCAATACTCAATTCGTCCAACTATACATAGATTGTTGTCCATTGATGTATTGATGTCCGTGCTGAGGATTTTCAGGCTTTCAGTCCGTGCGCATGGAATCCACGCAGCTAAAATCCGATCATATTGATAGCACTATATAGCTACCCTTTCCCGATGTGCATCGCCCAAAGGCCCAAAATGCTGTTTCGGCGTCCTTCGTAACACGGCCATAAGTGGCCAAGCCACATCTTGCAACCAACTCGGACTCGGAATTCGGACACGATGATCATGATGTGTTGAACGACTCGGAGGATCACACGTAAGTACTGGCTTGCGATCCTCGAGGGTGTATACTGTACACTGCCACGGTCGAGGTCCTCTCAAGATCTGGTACATTATCATGATCCGGCGCTCCCGATGACCCGACGATGACCTTTAAGACTGATGCAGACGAATACCTAGGCGAGTCGGTTGACACAACAGACTGGACAGTGGACAGTGGCGGCAATTTGATCTACTTAAGCTGATCGTGTGCGCGGTGTAGTCCCGAAACCACAAACAGTGACTCGAGTGTCGGCAGAAGGCTTATTCTGGGTACGTGATACTCGGATACTTACCAGTGGTACGGTGTACCAATCCCGCCGCTGACAGGTCGCCTACATTGTCGGTACTCTGGATCTCGGAATGCTTTTTTCGGGGACCTCCTCGCCGCGAAGACGTGCTTCGACGTGTCTCAGACCATGTTTGACAAACGGCCTGGGTGAGCATCTGAGGCGTGAGACCTAGTTTTCACCGAGCAACACTACAAGTACTTGCGAAGGCGAGTTCGAACCAGATTGACATCTGGTAACAATTATGCGGCGAACACATCCAGAAGAAACGTCACCTTCAATTGTCAGTTAGAAACAGGGACTTGATGGTAGATCAGTCAAGCTCTGAAACCAGTGTCATTTATTAACACAAAGGCCAGCCTCTATAACGTAGTAATGTAAGAACGTCTGCTGTATTGCCGATCAAATGAAAATCCCCATGTTGTTGATGCTGACTTGGCTGAGCATGTAAACCCGCATGTGCAAACCGTACGTAGAGAGATACCGGAATAGATTATGAGAGAAGAGGGGGCCGGGTATATGAGAGCATGAACGAGCATCCTGAAGGTGCCGATATCACCAATAACGAGAAACGAGTATCTCTGAGGATAAATTACTGGGCTCCTTGGGCCTGCACAGCAACGCCGGCCATGTTAAGGATGGCCTCGTTGATGATCTCCAGGTTGCCAGTCTTGACTGTACCAGTGGCGGAGGCGGAGGCAGAGGCGGCAGGGGCACTGCTGTACTCGATGGACGAGAACGAGGACGAGGGAGCGGCACTCGACGACCAGGACGAGGGAGCGGCACTCGACGACCAGCTAGAGGAGCTCGGTTCTGGGGACGACCACACCGACGTTGTTGAAGGTTCCACCCACGTGGAGGTGGGGGTCTTGGTCTTGGTCTTCGTGGTCTTGGGGGTGGTCGACGTCGTAGGGGGGACCCACTCAGAGGTGGAAGTGGTGGGTTCAACCCAAACGTAGGTGGAAGTCGTCGGCTTGTGTTGTTTGGTGGAGGTGGTTGTGTCCTCATCACCACCACCCGAGCCACTGTCGCCGTCGAAAGACCAGGTGCCATAGATGACACCTTCATCTTCAGAGGCGAAGAAGTCAAAGAGACCGCGTGATAGATCCAAACCACCATAGGGGCAGCCGGGGCACTAGGAATAACGTGTGAGTCTCGGACAAAAACGCCGTGATAACTATCCAACCTCGTCCATGATAGTGGCAGTCGTGGTCTTGCCGTTGTAGGTCATGGTGATGGTCTTGAAGCATTGAGGACCAGGATAGCCGCCGCCGTATTGCTAAAAGAGCAGCTATATGAGTACTTGAAGAGTGGATTTAGCAATGAACCGACATCAGAGTTCAAGGCAACGATCTGATAGAAATGAGCCAAGATTTATTAGGGAGAGGGAAGCGATGCGTACAAAGTCAGATTCAACACTGGTGTCTCCACAGGCACCACTTGAAAACAAAAAACAAAGAATGAGAACAGGAGTGCCAGCAACAAATGCGCGCAGCTCACAGTCCAACATCATAAAACGTCCACCGAGCAGTGTCGAATCGCTTCGTCAAATTTCCTACGTCTCCTTTGGCCCGTTTTGCCAGGTCATGATGGCGGTTGGCGAGATGACCGTCGTGCGAGGCGGCTGCAGACAGCGCCAGAGCGAGCGGGAAAAGGGTGGCGGAGAAGAACATGGTGGCGGGGTTTTGAGCGTGTAAAGAGTGGGGAATGTAAAGAGAGCGTCTGTAGGTCTTTAGGACCTAGGCAAAAAATGAGGCGATGGAAGGCAACCTGGAGGCAACCAAGGCAATGACGGGAAGGGGGCAAGGTCAAATTACGCCGTGGCTTTAGTCAGCCGGCAACACGTGGTTCTGGCGTGACAACAGTGATGGATCAACAACGCCTTCTTCTCTTGGCTCAAGAGACACTGACATTCAACTGACACTGACGGTACAAGACGACACTGCAATGAGGTGCGTATGTGAGAAAAGCCGCAGTCGACTTGGAGGATCGCTCGACACTCATGGATTGCAGGAAATCAGGGGCTCGCATGCGCAAGACAAGACGTCTTTCAGACATTGTGTACAAAAACACTTCTACTGGTACTACGTATACATAGTCTACTCTACTTTGACTTTTGAGGGAGGATCGACATACGTCGCCTGTGACGAAGTCCAATTGAGTCTATTGGTCCAAATTGACCCCGAAGGAAGCCAGGAAGCACGCACCGAAATAAACTTGAGAACCTCGTCTATGGCAATCACTGGCGCGCTGATATAGATAACAGCCTTCCACTCCGTGAAGTTCAAAGGTGTGATCGCAAAGAGCGCCTGGTCAACAGAATCAGTTCGGCCACACGAAGGCATAGCAAAAGGAAACTTACGGTGAAGAATGGCACGTAGAGGATCATGAAATGCAGTCCCACACTCAAGGCGATGGCCGCAACGAGGAAGGGGTTCTTCCACACCGGCAGACGGAGAAGACTCTCGTTTTCGGAAAGTGAGTTCATGGCGTTGAACATCTCCACAATAACCAGTATCGACAAACTGATCGTAGTCGCCCGTTGTGCCATCGCATTGGTGAACATCTCACAGCCAATCTCCGGGAACTTTGTGGAACATTGGTGGAAGTTTGTCTGTGGAACGGTGAATTGATGAAAGCGACAATGACCGACGGACACTTACCAGTTGGTGGAAAGTGATTTGAGGACCGCCCTCGTAGAACATGAACCACCAAGCGTATCCATACACAGTCGCACATCCGACATAGATCCCGATAACCATGTAACGGAAGAATAGCCACTTGCCAACCAGAGGTTCGCGACTATTCCTCGGCGGGGTCCTCATGATGGAGTGATCCGGAGGGTTGAATCCAAGAGCGGTAGCGGGCAAACTGTCCGTCACCAAGTTCACCCAGAGAAGTTGGACGGGAATCAAGGCCTCCGGCATTCCCAAGAGAACCGTCAAGAAGATACTGACGACTTCACCGATGTTGGAAGAGACTAGAAAAACAAAAGTTAGCAAGGTAACAGTTGAGTATGGGGCCGTCCTCACTGAGGTATCGGATGAACTGCTTAGTATTGTTGTAGATGAGACGTCCTTCTTCGACAGCCTGTTCGATTGTCGCAAAGTTCGAGTCAGCGAGAACCATGTCTGCGGCGAGTTTCGCAACGTCCGTTCCACTGCCCATGGCAACACCGATGTCGGCCTTCTTGAGGGCGGGAGCGTCATTGACACCGTCGCCAGTCTACTCAGGTCGTAAGATGGAAGACGCTTGCAACGGACCGAAAGCACGCACCATGGCGACCACCAAACCAAGACCTTGCAGCAGATCAACGAGCTGACTCTTGTGACCAGGCTCAGTACGCGAGAACAACCCTGCCCTTTGTACGGCTTCGATCTTCTCTGCCTGAGAGAGCCCCTCAAACTCCCGTCCCGTATAACTCTTCCCAGTCAGATCCTCGTCTTCGCCAAAGATACCAATCTGACGGCAGATGGTCTCTGCAGTCCTCTTGTTGTCGCCGGTAATGCAGATAACACGAATTCCAGCAGCTTTGCAATTGGCGATGGCACCCTTGACCTCCGGGCGCGGTGGGTCCAACATGCCGACGACTGACACAAAGGTGAGGTTCTGCTCGAAGCGCGAATAGTCCTTGGAGCTCTGGGATTGATAATGCGAGATATCGACATCGTCGACGTCGACGTAAGCGAGGGCGAGTGTTCGGAGACCTTTGGATCCATACGCGATGGTACGTTCGAGGAGATTTGCACGAAGCGCAGGCGTCAAAGGGATGGTCTGGCCGTTCACGAGAGCAGTGTTGCAGCGCTCAATGACCGATTCCGGGGCACCTTTGACAAAGAGAGATCCACTGGCGCCGCTTTTGACGAGAACGGACATCATCTTCCTGTCGCGCGAGAATTCGAACGTCAAGAGACGCGGGAGAGTGCTCTCGAAATAGGCATTGACAGCGTTGGTACGCTCTGCAGGGGCCAGCGACGAGAGCGACTTCATGACTTCGCCATTGGGGCAACCAATCTTCTCAACTAAGACCTTCAATGCCGCTTCAGTGGGTTCTCCCACGTTTGCGTACGTACCCTTCTCCTGTCGTAGATGTGAGCAGTGTACATTGAATGAATAAAGAAAACATACGGCGTTGTATGCGATCCTAGAATCATTACATACGGAGCTGATCTCTGCCAGGCGTTGGATGGGGCCCGAGAGAAGATCCTGAGGCGTTGATTGACCGTCGAGAGGTTGAATTCTGCCCTCAGGAGAGAATGTGGTACCTTCCACGACGAATTCCCTGGGGCTGTTCGACTTGGGGTCGATCACAATGAACTGGGGTGACGTTAATGGGACAAAAATTGGGAGAGCAAAGCAAATGATCTTACATTCGACACGCTCATTTGGTTTGTGGTCAGGGTACCCGTCTTGTCAGAGCAGATGACGTTCGTACAACCAAGAGTCTCGACGCTGGGAAGGTTGCGGACAATCGCGTTCTTTTGCGCCATCTTCTTGGTACCCAAGGCAAGACAAGCTGTGATGACAGCAGCGAGACCTTCGGGGATAGCAGCCACAGCTAACGCGACGGCGATTTTGAAGTAGTAGATAGCACCCTGTAGGGCACCTTGATGTGCGGGGTCCCAGAAGTGACGAACGTTGACAACCCAAACGAGGATGCAGATAACAGTGATGACTTTAGCCAAGAGATCGCCAAAGTCATCGAGCTTGCGCTTCAAGGGTGTCTTCTCTGCGATCTGCGAGGAGATAGACTTGTGAATGTCTCCAATGGCGGTTTTCTGACCAGTGAAAACGACGACGGCCTTGCCAGTTCCGTTCACAACTGTAGTTCCCTAATGACCACTGCTCAACTAGAGAAACGCGACAGACACGAACGACTTACAGAGAAGAGCATGTTGATCATGTCCTGTTTGACCGCGCGCGCGTCTGACACGACTTCAGTGGACTTGTGAACGCTTTCACTTTCTCCAGTCAAGATAGCCTGATCGACGCGGAAGCTGCTGGAGGCCACGGAGATCAAACGGCAGTCGGCTGGGATCTTGTCGCCAACGGCAATGGTGATAACGTCGCCGGGTACAAGGTCCGAAGAGTGTATGCGATCCAACTGGCCGTCGCGAGTGACTTTGGCTTCGTCGGGAGAATACTCCTTGAGCGCCTGTAAAAGATATGTGAGTAGGACGGCGGGCATTGCACTGAGTAGACCGACATCAATGGCACGTTCCGCGTTCGTTTCCTGGATAACACCGACAGTTGCATTGGCGACAAGGATGAGGAAGATGACGAGAGGTTCGACAAATGCGCTTCCCGGCGAGTCCGAGTCCTCGAAAAGGGCCAGAACAAAGGAAACAAGAGCCGATGCAAGCAGGATAAGAACGAGCTGATCCTTGAATTGTTCGAGGATCAACTCCCAGAGAGGAGTTGGCGGGTCTTCGGGGAGTTCTGCGGCGGGAGAAGTCGGCGGTCAGGTAAGGGAAACGTGGCACGCAAGGCGACGCACCATTCTTTCCATAAAGTTCTGCGTGTTTCGCGACTTGGGCAGTAGAGAGACCGCGGTCAGCGTCGACGCTGAAATGCTGCAATATTTCTCCGGGCGTATTAACCCAGGGGGTCTGCATTGTGGAGAGGACAATCGAGGGACAGAGAGAAGGTCCGTATTAAACCAGCATATGGTACTGGCGAGACTTGTGAAAGATATCGCTTGCCGGTGCAATAATGAGAGGGAAAGAGCGGTAAAAGCTTGCAGCCTTTACAAATGGCCACGTGTACTTTTCGCTCGCCACGTCAGTCGGTCACTCGAACGTGTTGCCGGATCTTCAACGCGCTCGGTTTATGGGCCATTGTGAACCGGAATGTGCTGGGAATGCTGGGACCGTGAAGAGTAGGTACCCATGGGTATGGACGTGATACTCGAGCCCAGAGCACGTTACAAGGTTACAATGCTGGATTACAGCATCCAAGCACGCCATCGCTTCTCGGAATATTCTTGGAATGTAAGTACTTGGATATGTACTTGAGTGAAGGCAAGAAACAAGCCAGATGGTTGCAACTCTAACGCCTATCATCGGGCCTGTGTATGTATACTGTACACCACTGACAGATGGATTGCATGAGACGTGGACTGAGTCCGAAAGACCGTGACTTGCTCGAGGATCTTTATCAGTTAAACGTCAAGGATAAATATCGATAAGTAAGGAATGCTTGACTTGAACCCTTCAAGCCTTACTTCGCCTCTTACCTGTTGCCACAGCTACTTACTTGTCGAAGTGCAACCTGACTCTTCGTCCGGCACTGGCCCGGCATCGGAGTTTGTGCACGTTGTCTACCGCTCTCTTAACAGCTGCCATTGCACCGAGGTCAACTGCTCGGTACCACCATGGGGAACAGCTCGTCTTCCTCTGGCAGAGGCCACCACGACGACACGGTCGACTTTGGCTCGCTGGCTCCCCAGGGCGTCTACACCGGTCCCCGCGACTGGAGCCAGGCGGTAGTCTCCCAACTCATATGTGCACGGAAACTGGCGCCATTCTATCGGCCACTGGAGGACTATGACGATTCCTGGGACGACGACCGCATCCTCGCTGCGCGCAAGGAATTGCCCGATGCAGATCCCGCTGCTCAGGACCCGCCCACACGCGCAGAGCCACCGCCCTCAAAGTCCTCGACCTCCTCGTCAAAGCGGCCGCCTCTGCAGAAGGAACCGGCTAGACCCGAAGCAGCCATCTATAGAGGCGCTGTCGAATGTCCCATCTGCTTCCTCGTGAGTCGTCTCCCGCTTGTCTACTCGTCTCAATCTAATTACGTCATGTCGCCTAGTACTACCCCCCAAACATAAATCATTCGCGATGCTGCGACCACCCCATCTGCACCGAATGCTTCGTCCAGATAAAGCGGAGCGAGCCCACCACCACTCACATTGTGTCTGACCCCGCCGCATGCCCCTACTGTGTGCAGGAGCATTTCGGCGTTGTCTACAAGCCGCCGCCATGGCGCGCTGGCATAGGCAGTGATGGATCGGTGTGTCTCTCACTCAAGTCCGTCATACCTCCCATTCACACCATCATATGCATTCTAGCAGAGTCCACTTTGGGCAGATAGCCCCAAGGGTTCTCAGCAGTCAGTAGACAACTCTTTCTATCCCACTCACAAACGCCGTCAGAAGAGCTTTGGGGCAGACAGCCCCGAAGTAGTCACGATTGGTAAGTCCTTCTTCTCTTCTGAATCGTCTTGTGCTCACCCCCATTTCCTGTAGACCAAATACGTCCAGACTGGGAGGCCAAGTTGGCTGCCGTGAGAGCGGCCGTCACTCGCCGAGCCAACAGGCGAATTATCATGCGCCAGGTTGGAGATAGACTTATTCCCGTTGGTGTCACTAGTGGTCGCGTGCATACCTTGACGCCAGAGGAGGCTGCTCAAGCTGCTCAGGCGGCTGAAGCGCAAGCGCAAGAGAACGGCGGCAGTCGCAGGTCCCGGAGACGTCAGCAAGGCAGTAATGCCGTCCCAGGGTTCGAGCAATATATTGGATTAGGTGGACAAGATTTAGAAGAGGTAAATTTGCCGACTCTTTCCAAATTCCTGTTGACTAATGCGCTCTCAGCTGATGGTCATGGAAGCTATGCGGCTATCTTTGTTAGAGCATGAAGAACAGCAGCGCAAGGAAGAGGAAGAGAAGAAGAAGAAGGCAGCGGAGGGTGCGTCCGCGTCTGGGACGGCAAATCCGGAAGCTGGTTCCTCTGAGCCAGAAGAACAGACAGGTGTAGCATCGACTTCGAGCGTCGCTGCGTCGACGTCTGATCCTGCCCGCGCATCTTCTACCTCACGACTTTCCACGTCTTCCTCGCAAGGAAAACGCCGGTCGTTCTTGTCCTCGCGGAGCCGTTCTCCATCACCTCCTCCCAATGAATCTTCTGGATCCTCGTGGCTAAAACGATTGTCCAACAGCAACTCCACTCAGTACAGCACTCTTAACGCTGCTCTAAGTGCCAGTACTTCGACCGCAGGTGCAATCCTCACCCCTACCGCCAGTACAAGTAATGTCGAAGCCACCTCACAACCCTCAGAACCTCCTGCTATTGTGTTCACCCCAGAAACGCCTGTTATCGACGCACCCTCCGCAGCCGAGGGCAAGCGGCCGGTAGTCACCCACCAGGACTCACTCGCATCTCAAACCTCATTTGTCTCGACAGAATCTAATGACGACTCTTATGATAACCTACCCTCCTCACCCGAATCTGTGTTTGCCCACGAGCCGCTTCTCCATTCTGGTGCTGACACGCCCAATACCCCCACGAAGGTCCCAGCGTCTAGAGATTACTTTGCGTACGTCCCCTTCCGTTGTTCATGACTGTGTGTGTTCATAATATCTGATAGTGAATCACCCAGCGCGGCATGACCATCACTCTGTGGACTCTTCTTTTGCTCATCACTAGGATCATACTGTAGTTTACTTCGATAGATGCAATCGGGTCAGCTCTGTACAACGCTTATCTATCGGCGTAAGAGCTCACAGTCGTTCTATTATATTATGTCGCGCTTGGCAATGACAGATAACCTTTCACAGCTAGCAATCCTCGCCGTTATGTAAGGTCGCAGCGCATGTGGTTGTGATTGTGTCGGCAACAAATTGAAGAATGGTTGGGTATAACTACCTGGCTCTGGGCGCAGCCAAAAAGCCTTACCTTGTGTCAGCCAGCTACTTACTCGCCTACCTAAGGAGCGTCAAGATGCAAGCTCAAGCAACCGGTCTGCCATCATATGATAGCTTACACAGAGACTAATAATACGGCGGTACTCAGTCTGCGGCGGGACAGACGGAGGGTCGACCAAGGCCTGTCAGTTTTTTTTTTTTTTTTTTTTTTAAATCCATTATAGTCTATTATGCTAAAACATATGTAAGACTAGCTAGTACTCAAATATATCGTACGGCGTCCATTGTGGTAGATTAACCGGGCTGCTATTGTCTAAACTGAGACTCGAGTACGCCGTGAGGCTGATGATACTCGTATCGACCCACTGGGGTCGGAGATAGGCTCCTGGCCTAAGGTATAGTTGTCATGCTCGCCTCGGCTGCCTGACGCGCTGCATACACGGCGAGTTCTGCTCGGTGGATATCCTGGAAGCTATACCCTCTGTGGTTCGGGGAGGGTGTCCGGCCGTTGATTCTAGCTCTGGCTCCAACTGGGCTCTCTCGCCTCGGTTTGGTACATCTTTTCGGGGGCGGGGGCGGGGGTGGGGGCGGTTCGATCTCTCCGAAGGTTGCCGCGAAGCGGCTAGTGTCGGCGATGTACTGTATGAGGTGCGGTGTGAACTTGGCATTGTTGAGCAGGTTTGCTTCGCTGGGGTTCTCGCGTCCCGACTTCGTCGCTCGTCGTAGTCGAACTCGCTGGTTGGCGTATGCGGGGCAAAGGTAGAGGAAATGGCGAACCGTCTCCTTGGGGTATTCGCAGTTTGGGCATGCTGGCGACTCGGCGACTCCAATGTTATGTAGGTGGTGGTTCAGCGGTGCGTGGTTGGTGCGTAATTGCGTGAGTATCGATGTGACTTTCCGCGAGAAATTGGCGGTCATCTTCGCATATCGCTTCCCCATTTCCTTTGTCGTCCCTCCGGCCAGTCCCTTTGTTTTCATGTGTCGCCGCGACTTCCGCCATCGTGAGTTGTGCTTCTCGTGCAGGCGCGCTAGGTGAGTTCGTCGAGCCGCTGATGATGAGATGGGGAGGGTGGTGTGGAAGAGCCGCGGTAGTTTTCGCTTTGTCGTTGTATTCTTCGCTGAGCTCGCTGCTAGTTTCGCCTCGCGGTCCGCCGCTTCGTTGCCTGGTACCCCCGCGTGCCCTGGTATCCACCGTATCGCCAAATGCGCGCCCGGATGTTTCCTCCTCAGTTCCTCAACCTCGCCGTGTAGTGCGTCCAGAAGGTAGTGCGACGGCGCGGGTTTGCGTAGCTGCGTCGCCTGCATCGCCGGCTGGCTGTCAATGACGATGGTTGCCCTTGTGACCCTCGCCTGGTCCTTGAGCATTCTCACTCCTACCACCATTCCCGCGCACTCTCCCTCGTACACCTCATGGTGCCTGTCCGGGCCCAGATGTACTCTTCTCGCCTCTATCTCTCTGTCCCCCACGAATAGCACCGCCGCCGCCCCGATCCCCCCTTCAAAACCTGACCCATCCGTGTATACCCTCATACCGTCGTCCTCGTTGTCCATCTTGATTGCTGTTACTCCGTTATTGTTGGTTTCGATGACGTTTACCCTTGACTTCCAATGACTGGGGTATCGTATCGATTTTATCGTCTCCATTCTGTCCGGTCGGATTCTGTACATATGCATGAGCCAATTTATCGGTGCGCGGTGTCGTTTTATCATTGGCGTTCGTCCTGCGCGTCGCGCTCTTGTAGCTAGTGGGTGCGATCCTGGTAAGCAGGCATAGCGTATTGCTGCTCGATGTAGGTGTTTGTCGACAATAAGGTCCATCGGCAGCATGTTGGCGTGTACGTTGAGGGTGTCCCCCGCTGTCGTCCTCATAGCGCCCGTAATGATGATTTCGGCTCTGCGGTGTATAGACTCGAGTTGGCGGATGATGGGGTGTGAACTGCGTCCGTCCTTCCTCTTTTTTGCTGTGACCCTCGTGGGGGTGAGAAAGACGTCCGCGCCGTAGAGTATCTTGGGGATCCCGATGGCCAGATACGCCCTCCGCATGAACCGTTGGTGCACTCCCTTCGCCACCTTCGCTATCCTCTTCATCTTGACCAGAAAGTCATCTCCCTTCTTCACCGCCATCGCCCCCTGCTTTCTCCACCTCAGCCCCGAGTCCAGCACCATTCCTAAGAAGGTTCCCTCCGTCCTCGCCTCTATCTCCCTTCCCTCGATCCGTATGTTCTCACCGATGTCTGGTATCCGTATCGTGCATCCTGGCTTCCTCGGATTTGGCGCGTCTCGCAGCCGCGGGGTGAAGTCGACCAGTTGCCACTTGGGGATCCCGAAAATGCTGCCCCTCTTTCGCGCCCATTCTAAGACACCTCCCTCGCCCTCCATCACCGCCTTTAGCCTCTCGTGTGTTCCGTCCGCCCCGTTGAATTTCTTCGCCCTTGCCGCTGCTGCGATGTCGTCGATATATCCGAAACTTGGGACGCCGCGTGCCGCCAGCAGTCGTAGTAGGCTGGCGTTGTACATGATGTACAGTAGCTGCGCAAAGGGGTCGCCTTGGTCAAAACCATTTTCAACCATCACGTCGTTGGCTCTCCACGACTCCTTGATCATAGAGACCATCACCTGCAGCGAGTCGGTCGTACAGCGCCCCGGTCGCCCTCCGAAATGAGACTTTGGGATGAGGCCTTTCAGCTCGCATTGAGACAGCGCCATGTCATTGACGACCGCGTTCAGGCCTCGTCCCCATCCATCCGACAGCACTATCGGCCGCCATGCCCCCGGATCGCTGTAGTCAGGCTTTCCTGGCTTTCTGAAGATGATCGTTGTTGACCGCACCATCTCTTCCGGGTACAGCCCTAGCGAGAAAGTTGCTCTGTAGATAGGCCCGATGAAAGGCGCTATCAGTTCTGCGCAGATGTGTAGCACATCGTTGGGGACTGTACCCGGCATGGTGGCTTTGCCCCGCTTCATTTTCTTGAATACCTGTGTGATCTGACTGTCAGTTGGTGGTATGAATACCCACGCTGGGGGCGGATATCCCTCCGAGGGGGGCGTCGTCTCGAAGCTCGACTCGGGCAGAAAAAATTGAGATTTGAGTAAGTCCGCTTTTTCAGCGTTCGTTCTCGCATCGATTCGTACATCGTCTACTTTCACCGTAAGGTTAGGTATCCGAGTTCTGGCTCCATCTGAAGGCGGCTGCGTTATATAGCTGCACTTTGCCCAGATATCATCGCCGTCGGTACTGTCCAGCCAGTCATCCCAATGGCTGTTCTTCTCCTCTCGCAGTGCGCTCGAGTACGAATTCCTAGCCACTCGCGCCACCTCATGTTGACCATGGTTTGGTGTATCCTTGAGCTTCGCAGCTCTTCGCTGTTGCTTTCGCATCGTCGCTCTTAGATCTGCGAGGCGCTTGTTGAACCAGCGCTTGGTGTGAGGTGAGGGCTTTGTCATCGGGACTGTGCCCTCAATCGCTTTCTGCACCGCGTCATTCAGCCGCTCGAAAGCGGTCCTCATTGACGCCTGGTTGTGGATCTCCCGTGGTTTGGGTAGTTTTTCGAGTTCCGCGGTCAGCGCCTTCTTGAAATCGCCCCAGTCCGTTGCACGAAAGTTTCGGCGCGGTGACTCGTCTGCCAGCTCTATTCGAAGATCTAGAACGCCTCGGATTGGGATGTGGTCCGTCTTCGGGGGGCGATTGGCGGGATATGTGTTGCACTGCGCGATAGAAGTCAGTAGATGTTCCGAGATGAAAACATTGTCAACACGAGTATAGTTACCCGTAGCCTGTGCGACTAGTGTAGGCAGCGCCTCCGGCAGTGCCATCTTCATTCCGTTCTTGGCTAGGATGTCCAGAAGCACTTGCGCCATCTCTAGATTCTTCTTGGTGAAGAGATGTGCGTTGCGCGGTTCGTCCCACAGCGGATGGTGTCGATTGAAATCCCCTGCCCAAAGAAAGTGAGTATCAAGAATGCGCCCATTGCGCCTCGGAATATGCTCCGCAAAATTGAATTCGTCAACGAGTTGAATCGCCGCGTTACTCTCACAGGCGTTATAGACGTTGACCACCACCAGGTTCATGTCATCGCGCTGCAGGAGTAGAGCCGTCACGTCCGGTGATGGTATCGGTATGTTGATCCAGCGGTCTGTTGAAAGACGCTTGTTCACCAAAATGATTGAGCGCGTCCTTCCCTTGTCCTCTCGTCGTTGATGGTCCGGCGGGTAGATGACATGCCAGTGCGACGTCGTTGAGGTGTTGCCCAGGAAGTTGAAACAGGGCTCCTGGATCAGAACCAGATCATCATCGCGGTGTAACTCGTGTAGCATCAGTAGTTGGGCGTCCAGCGATTTGTTGACGTTTATCGACCAGAAAGTAAGTCTGCCGTCGTCTCTTCGTGTTGGTAGGGCGTCCGTCATAGTCTATTGCTGACGGAGGGGCTCCTCGACTGCGATCCGAAGTTCAACTGTCCCTGGCGCATTGCTGATTGCGACCGCGCTCGGGCTGCCTGAGAGGGGCGTGGTTGCGAGCTTGACTGTGATGCGGTGGTGGTCTGCTGCGAGCTATGCTGGTCCTGTGTATTTGTCGGCTCTGGGGGGGTTTGAGATCGTCTAGTCCGAGAGCGGGATTGTCGCATAAGCTCGTCAAGGTCGGCAGTCATAGGCCTAAAAGTGGGGACGGCCGTGGGCTGGCTTCCTCTGTCGTACATTCGCTCCAGCTCCGCGAAAGTCGGCTCTGCCATTTCCCAAGTAGAGGGATCGTCGGTGGGGTAGTATCGGTACTGGTTGTCGGTGTTCCTTCTGTTGAGGTCCTCGTTAGCCTTGATGAAAGCCGGGCATGTTCGTTCCGCCGCTCCGTGTCCGCTCGTCTTGCATGTTGCGCAGTAGAATTTTGCTCGTTCGCTGTTGATGACCAGGCACCTGTCCGTCCTATGGTCCGTGCTGGCGCAGCGGCCGCATGTAGCGGTTTGCTGGCAACTCCTCGCGTCGTGTGTCCTTGGCATCTGGTGGCAGGAGAGGCACCTTTGCACCTCCTTCCTGTCGCGTCTCACTGGCACTAGCTTCCCCTCCATGATGAGCCCCATCTTGATAGCGTAGTTCGCCTCTTCGCGCGTCGCGACCCCCACCATGACGTGTCCAAAGCGCTGGTTTTCCTTCCTTCTGTCAACAGCCTTCAGCCATCGCAAAGAGACGATCGCGCCCGTGACCATCCCACTGTCCTTTTCGATGCCTCGGCGCGTGTCAGGATCCTCGAGGTCCGCTGATAGAGGGACAAATTGGGCGACGACGGGGAAGGAAGGGGGGAGTATGGTGCATCCAGCTTTGGTGAAGGCCTCCTCGAGCTGTTGTCCGGCTTCGTAGTTGCGGATAGTCGATGCCACCTCTGCCGAGTTTACCAGTATACTGACTGCTCCCGATGCGAGTCTCTTCGCCGCGACGACTCTAGTTTCCGCCGGCTCGAAGTCATTGCTGCCAACGGGGGTGCATTCCAGAATAGAGTCGACAATGAGTTCGGTCGTCTCCAGTGCGATGTCCTTCTCTGGCTGATTGAGTAGTACTGGCGAGGCCGAGGGAGTGGCCGGTTTGACGATGAACCGCCGTTCGGCGGTGTTGCCTCTTGCTATAGCGTCGGCGTGTTGGTTTGGGAGCTGGGATGTGGGGGTAGATTGCGACGCGTGGTAGTGGTGAGGCTCATAGGTGGCGTGGGGCGGGGACCGGTGCGCCGCGACACTGGCGTACGTGGATTCTCCCGGGCGTTCCGCGGCTCTCTTCAGGCTCTCTGCTACCTCTCTGTTGTCCTTCACCTGGCTCTGAACGTTGGCCGTCGCCTCTTCCTGCCTCGCGAGGTTCGCCGACATGGAGTTTATGATCTCCTGCATCTGTCTGTACTGGTCCTGGAAGAGGCTAGCTGTCGCGTTTAGTTTCAGCGCGTCGTGCTCGTTTCCGACGGCGGCGTCTAGCTCCAGTAGCGCGATGATGGCCATGATGCTCGGTAGAATCTTGGGTCGGGTCGTCTTCGGGATTGGTGATCTGTCGCCATGCGCGAGCTCCCGTAGCGCGTCCAGCGCCATCTTCTTCGCCTCTCCTTGTCCCGTTCCTCTCCTCGCATCTCTCCCTAAAAGTCCTGCCTCCGTCAAGACCATCCTTTGTGTCTCCATCCTCGCCGCTGTGCTTCTCTCGCCGTTCCCTCCACCTGGGTCGTTCGGTCCTTCTTGCGGCGGTTCTGACGCGCCTCGCGTTGGCATTCCCTTCTGAACTCGGAGTGTAGACAGTTTTGAGATTTGTTAAGGAGTATATGTAGGTATTTTATCGCTATATAGCCTAGAAACGGTACTGCGAACTCCCGTCGAACGGTCGAAGTGGACCTGGGTAAAAGTTGCCGGTGGTGGTACCGAATCAAGGAGCGCCCCGGCCTGTCAGTTATAGCAGTATGCTGGTATATGTCCAGTCACGCAGGCAAGTAGCTCTGCAACCTGTTGAGAAGATGATAATGCGGCTGATGCTGGTGTGTCTCGTAAGCCAGTCTTTGTGACTTGAGTTATAGTCAAGTACAAGACAGACAAACGTTCCTTCGCATGATACGTGCATGCGTCAAGTCATACTGCAAGACGTGAGAGCCATTGGAACATAGTGCATGATGGTTTTGACTTCCGGAGAAAGAAACCTTACGGTTTCAATTGTCGAAGTCTCGGAGGTTTCGGAGGCCACTAAACAGCTCGGAAGACATCCGTGAATAGAGAGATAGATGACAGTCTCGTACGCCTTCGTTGAATGATGCGAGCAGCTATGTCATTGCGGCATTGAGTAACCGCCCGTGTATTCGTAGCAAACGAGGCTCCGGAATCGGCGTTGTATAGGATATTGGGAAGTGGTATGTCAAAAGCCAAATGAGGATGTCCTGCCGCCAATCACCGTGTCATTTTCTCCGAGACGAGTCTGCCCATATTGGTTTCTGCGCGTCTGGGTCGCCTTCTGGTTGTGTCTGGAGAAAACGTCGGATCTCGCGAAATAAGAGATATAACTGAGACCGACCTGTGCTTTGACCTGCTGTGCTGTCTGTTGCTCCCTTGCGATCCGAGCAGCCCGCGAGGCGTCGACTTTACGTTGAATATCGGGCGCCATACGCTATCAAACACATTGATTTATGTGGACGCCTGCGGTATTATGTTTTAAACCCACGCTGTACAGTTCCTCCTCAGTCGGCACGGTCGCTGACCAAAGGGTCAATTATGTTGGACAGAAGAAGGTCGACAGAACGTACTCTTCATCAGAACAAAACCCGTGCCAATCACTGTGCCAGATTGCATAACACCGCATAGACGATAAATCAGAGAAGCGCGTAGAACGGCAACGAGGCGATTAAGAGGACAGCAATGAGAAATTAGGAAGCGGAGGGCACGATACACACTCACAGCCGACTGACCACAGCGTGGCCTTCAGCCAGGGAAAGGGAGGATACGACATGCTGGTTCAGGAAAGAGTTGTGCCAAACGGATTTCGATGACAGCAACTCGTGACGTGGGGACCCGATCGCGAAGTAGAGGCGATCATCCAGGATCATCTTCTCAGAGGCCTCAAGCCAATTCTTCTCTTCGCGACTGGAGGGTAGGATTATCCGAATGCGAATGCGAAGCAGGAAAATTGCGAGAAACGAATATGCTAGTTCAGTGCTAGTTTAAGAATTCCGGTGTACAAAATGATGGTATAACGTTTATGGACATGTAGAACAGCTACAGACAGCAATGGCAGGGTACATACAGATGGGGGATGGATGCAAGCTAGCGCGTACAAAATGCAAGATTAGGAATCACCAGTGATTAGTATACGATTAGCAGTACTGGGACGGTGTCGCTTCACACCAAAGCCGAGCAGGTCGCTCGACCGCCTGCTTTGCATCTCGATTCGAGCCAGCTCCTGCTCCCACTCTCTGACATCGGCTGAACCTCGGGGATAGCTCGAAACGCTGGACGCACTAGTGTCGCTAGTCATGCTGCCCATGCTTACAGAGCTAGTAGTGCTACCCTTGCTGGACACCCCAGCCATCCTCGGGGCATACATGGAATCTCGGGTACGTATCGGGCCAGCCCCTCCGTTTCCAGATTCCATGGCGCCGGGTCGCGCATATTTGACGCGTTTGTGGCTGTCATGGGATGGTGGAAGTGTCTCGGGATTCGACGATGATAGAGAGAGAGGGAATTTGGATCCACTGTCTCGTGGCCCGGCGCTTGTGTGCGGACGTCGCGGAGTTTTGGGTTTTGAACCATGACTGGACGATGGTCGGGGAGAGGAAGCGTCAGATGGCCGCGAAACCGGTCGCGTTAATGCAGGTGTAGGCGTAGGGGGCAATGTTATTTCATCGTCGGTAGCTTTCCGTGACCGCCTCGGGGATTTAGACTTTGACCGAGTGGCGTCCCTCTGAGACTCGTTGTAATTGGATATCGCGAGCTGTCGTTCGGCTTCGTTGGATGAAACGATTAATAGCTCCTGGTCCTCTAGATCCAGGGATTCCGTACCCCCCGAGGTGCTCGTGACAATAATCTGAGAAGCATCAATACGAGATCTCTCATGCAGTTCGGAGATATTACCTTAACGCGAACAAAGAACTTGACGGAAATAAATTCGGTTTGAATGGTCTCTCCTATAGCCCATCGACTGTTCGACTTCGGAACCGGCCACGGTACTGTCAGTGTTTTGCTGAATATGCCATTTTGATCCCGCGAGAATGCACCAGATGATTCGGCACCCGCGATGGGGTGAATGGAAGATCGGGCGCCGCCAAGTTCCATAGAAGAAGTTGATGTTGATGGCCGATATTGAGTGGAAGGATAGTTGGATGAGAGAAGCGGGACAACGGTACTGGTTGAGGCTGCAAAGTTGTCCTGAGTGACGGTGGGAAGCGATGATGATGATGAAGACGAGGAATTGAGGAAGTTATGGCGGTACGGCGAAGTGGCATGAGGTGGAGAAGCAGTGTCAGAAGTGAAGTGTGATTGGCTGGGGGAAGGACCAGAGGAATCCTTGGTGTGTATCCGGCGTTCGACAATGGCGCTGGCGCTTCGAACCACCATGGATGGATCTGTGAGGAGATGCATTGATATGGAAACAAGATCCATGGGACCAATGGGGCCCGACGGGGTGTGAATCGAGTAGCGAATCCGTGCAGCACGGGATTTTGTGAACAATTGATGCTCCAGCCGGGGAAGACCACTGGAAGGCAGTGGACGAGGGATATTGGGGGGCTGGGAGGGGACGTCGTAGCGTATGAGAGGCAGGTCGGAGAATTTAATGATGCGTGTCCCGACGCCACTTATGTAGCTGTGATTGAGCACTGGAAGAGAGCGGTCAGAGCGCGCTAACAGATGGACGCACACGGACTGACCTGCTTCGACACGCCATAAGCATCGGTATTCCACGAAAGACGCGGTACTGTGTCCGCCGACCCTGGCTGGTACGGACAAACGGAAAGGAAGCTCCATATCCCCGACATCCGCGTATTCCTGGTCCTCGGGACGTTCCCAGAGAGTCTTGGAGCACTCGGCGAGTACATTGGACTGCAGAATGCCTGTTCGGCCGAGTAGCAGCTCGTAGCAGCGCACAGCAACGGAGATGGATCTGGTGGGCAACGGCTTCAGGTCCTGGTCAAGCCTGGTGATAACGACTGGGGAATGGGTCAGCGCCAGCCTCTGCTCATCGCGGAGGGTACAGACCGCCTTCGACCTTGACTGGGGTCAGACCGAGATAGCCAGTGTGGGGAAAGTAACGGATGCCATTGCCTGGGTGAGGGTGAGCTGGCCGCCGCCGCCGCCAGAGACAGCGCACCTTTGCTGGAGGCGAGAATGACACGCATAGAGGGGGAGCTGGTAGAGATGCGAAAGAAGCAGCTACTTACTTCGAATTCATTTTGTCACCAGCCGGAAAAGCGCACCAATAAGGCAATGCTTCTTTTAGCCGGTGCTAAAATAATGCACAAAATAATTAGCAAGTATTCAGTGACTGGAGTTACGTCCTCAATCGGGCACGTCGCTGGTGTACTGCTTGTCAGTGCTTGAGCTCCTACCACTCCCGTCCACCCGAGCTCCTGCCTCGGACCCCCCAACTCAACCTATTCTCTTCCTCAGACTACTCCAACATGCCTAGTCTCTTCATACCTATCCTGCTTGCAGGAATGATTATAACCGTCAGTCTCCCCATTCCCCACACTAGTTGGTTCGCCCTACCCCACGAGCGCACCGACGCACACTCGTACTATGGGCTTGGTCACCTGCTCTGATAACCGAGAACAACGTACTCATCTCACCTCAGGGTTCAAGCAACAGTCTCTGGAGTAAATGGCAGGTTCGTGTTGCAATATACTTACTGTATTGTCATAACTCATTAATATCGATTAATATCCATCAGGACATGCAATGCGTCGAGAACTGCGATGATGAAGATGTTAGTCGTCGCGTGCTATATGAGCAGCCGGTCTGGCAGACCCTCCAGATGTTCCGTTCGTCTTCTCCATATATCATATCAGTGTATCATGCTCATTCCATCATTCCATTCATACAGTCGGAGAGATGCTGTGTGAGCATATCGTCTGTTTCCTCCCCCATCCTGTCAAACTGACCTACTTCCCTAGGCTTCCTTCCCGTGTTGTATACGTGGCTCCAGTCCCGCCGCACTCAAGCCGTCCAACTGACGAGCGACTCTGAGCCCCTACTCTCCAAGGACCGCGTTCAAGCACTCAGTGGATACAAGATCTTGTTACTATGGATCCCAGCGGCGTGCGACCTAACGGGAACAACTGTACGTCGCGTAGGGGCCCCCAATACTTCTATTTTTGAATGCGTTCTTCTAGATGATGAACATTGGTCTATTGTATACGCCTGTTTCAATCTATCAGATGACTCGTGGAGCTCTAGTTCTCTTTGTTGGCTTTCTCAGTGTCGTATTCCTTCGCCGCCGACTTTGGCTCTATCAGTACGTTATCCCATGTCCCATTCATTCATATCTCATTGATATGTTCCAGATGGGCTTCCCTCATCATCGTCATGGCCGGTGTTGGCTTAGTTGGTTTCAGCGGGTCGCTCATCAAAGACGCTGTCAAAGAATCACTTGCTCAATACCTCACTCAGCCTGCATTCAGTCGAGATGCTCCGGAACCCATTGACAAGCCAGAGGCTACTGCAGTTCTTGTTGGTAAGTATATGTAAACTATCCTCACGCAACATTTCTGACGTATCCCAGGCGTGTTTTTCATTCTCTTTGCTCAGATTTTGTGCGTCCTTTTGTTCTAAATAGCCGAAGTTGTGATACGACCCACTCTACAGCACTGCAACGCAGTTTGTTGTTGAAGGTTAGTCGTCCATGTTTCCATCCTGTTGAATATGCATCTAACTAAACCTGTAGAGAAGATTATGGGTGCGTGCAACTCCGCTCATTGATTCAGAAGCGCTCACGCGAAATACAGGTGTCTACTCTGTGGCTCCCCTGGTTGCCGTTGGTTGGGAAGGTTTCTTTGGAGCTTTGACGATCTTACTCGTGTTCCCTATCCTCGCTATTCCCTCCGTGGCTGCGAAGTCACCGTTCTTCGATATCCCTCGGGGCTGGAGGCAGATGATGAACACGCCAACTGTTCTGTATTCGGGGATTGCCATCGCCTGCAGTATCGCGCTCTTCAACTACTTCGGACTTAGCGTTACGCGCCACGTCAGTGCCACGGCTCGTTCTTTGACTGATACTTGTAGGACCCTTGCGATCTGGATAATCAGCTTGGGTCTCGGTTGGGAGAAGCTTCTGTTCCCCGTCTCGCTTCTCCAAATACTTGGGTTTACCCTGCTTGTGTGCGTGCTTTTCGCCTGAAGTCATTTCTACCTTATTTTAACCTTAATCCCGAACAGATACGGAACAGTACGCCTATGTTCCTTCAGGTTTCCATATCGGACTGACCCATTTGTTTTCTAGTTCATGTTCAACGGTCTTGTTCGAGCACCCTTCTGCTTAGCTCCCCAAGTGGATACAGACACTGCAGCTGACATAGAAGAAGCGGAAGGACTTTTGTCTTCGCCGCTAGATGAGACGGCTGCGCTCCCAGCGGATCTCGGGCAAAGTGGTTTTGATGTGGTCCCAGACACACATAAGAAGCTGACGACGTCTTCCACATAATAGGTTTTCTTAGCAGGCTCTGCCGGAGTCGTTGCCTTCCTGTGACCCCGTTCCCCGTTCTCATCTACTTTGTACAATCGTATCTTCATGATGTATTCATTCAGTTTAGACCGCGGTGATGTGTCGGTAGCGTATTGTTTAGCTGCTGGTAGAATCATCATCACTGTCGGACTCGTCGTCGCTGTCTGTTGATCTGTCCTCGGCTTGCGAAACCAGTGTCTCAAGTTCTATAAGGTCCCACCCAACCGAGTCTTTGGATATCTTTGCCTTCCTGACTGCTTCACCGAGTTGGGAGAGGTCTTGATCCCTGTTTCCCAACACGTCATTATAAGATATGAAAGAGAGTCTAAAAAACGGCGTACGTTGTGTGCGCCTGAACCCAGATACAAAAGTCATCAACCCAAACTTTACTGTAGACGTAGTAGACCTCATGATGGTCCAGAATGTTTTTCAGTTCCAGAAGACAGCGAGTGACCATGCGGATCCCCTGCGAGAGTATATCGGCGACGTCTTGCTGGCATTTCTCCGCCAGGATGAATGACCTGTACAGCGGGAATGCAAGGGACCGCCGATATGAGGGAATGAGAGTTGGCACTATGTCCTTTGGGGTGATGCTTCCTCCGACGGAGTTGAGATCGCTAGGGGAGCTAATTTCGTATGGAGGTGGGTCTAATGCTGAGAAGCAAGGCGTTAGAGCGCTTATTGTCCAGGCGCTTTCTGGCGTCGAATCGTGTTGTGTGGTTCTCACATCGTACGCGTACGAGAATAGAAGGGTGGTCAAAGTTAGGTAGAGTTGACGCGTTTGCGCAGCTGAGGCGAGGACTTCAAACCATCAATATGAGCATAACAAAGCTAATGATAGAACGAGTGAGCACGTACACTCAACTCGAGGCAAATTTAGCATGGTGAGCTTTTCGGCTTCGGTGAACGCGAAGGTTTCGAGGGGGCGTGCGTGCGGACTTGTCCATGCGACAAGAGAGTCGATATACTCTGACTCGGCGAAGTCTGCTCTGGTAGACCTTGAGTTTTGACGCCAATACGCCAGGAAAGCCTTGACACGTACAGGTAATATTCTTCGTCCCATTTGCTATCCTCATGCTTGACCCTCCGTGCCCGCCTCTCGGTCGGGTCCAGCGACTCCGCATCCGGGCCAAGCTCGTTGACTTCATTTTCGGTGTACGATACGTGCTCGAAGTATCCAAAGTGACGGTCCAAGAAACCGTATCTAGAGACGCTTTCGGTTCGTAGAGAAGCCGTCGACAATGGCTCTGGTACTTCTTGGGGCAATTGCCAGTCATTTTTCTCGCCTGGAAGTTGAGATGAATGACTTGATGTGGGCAAGGTTGAGCAAGGCGTCCACCTTCTAAGAGGCCATCATCGAGGGAGACCTTGTCCATGGATGCTGCCAGATCGTCGTCTAAGACCTCTATTAGAGGCGTAGTTTTGGATGGCCGCGGTGCCAACAATTTGGCCATGAGATCTAGGTCTTTGAACTCTTGCCCGCGCGTTTGCTTCGTGAGGGTCACAGTTATAAATCCAGGCCCAGGATCGTACTTGGCGGAAGACTCTTCATCTTCGAGTAGAGGGTACGAGAAGTTCAACCGCAAGAAGTACGGGTTTACATGGAGGCTGAAGAGTGTGTCGTCGACGTTCACTTCGATGTCGGACGCCTGGCGGAAAAGAGATTATTCGGGTAAGAAGACAGCCAGAATTCGGTACGGACACGAATAGACGGGCAGTAAACAGAGATTATGACGGACTCCTCAGTCTGGCTACAGGTAAATTTGGGAGTGATCATGGCGGGGTCGAGAAATAGGCGTCGGCGTTATCGGCCCGTTGTCGATTTTCAATCTTTGCCCCTGACCGAGTCAAGCTTGGACATTGACACGAACTCTGACGAACGAACAAAGCTGATACGCGATGAATACAAGGGTTGGTCAATCCACGCTACGGTGTCAGTTTCTGAGAGCATTGTGAACAGAATCTTTCCGCGTTTCCTTCGCTCGAGACCGTCGAAAGGCTCATCGTTACTGAGGGCAAAGGAAACTGTGTCCCGGTCTACATGGAGCTGCCCGCCGACCTCATTACACCATGCATGGCCTACTTGCGCATTGCAAAGGATTCGAAATACAGCTTTCTGCTCGAGTCAGTGGTTGCAGGAGAGAGCGTGGCCCGCTACAGTTTCATCGGCGCCGGTAACTTGAAGTCCGCCCTGCATCAACGAGCGTCTCATCTCATCATTATCAGATCCATTCAAAGTCATCAAGACGGGGCCAAACGAGGAAATCCAGGGCGATCCAATGACTACTCTGCAGAAGGAGCTGGGCCTATACCAATACGTCAAAATCCCCGAAGTCCCTACCTTCACTGGCGGTTCCATTGGCTACATATCATACGACTGCATCCAGCACTTTGAGCCCAAAACTGCCTGCGAACTCAAAGACGTACTCAACATCCCCGAGGCCGTGTTCATGCTCGTCGACACGCTTGTCGTATACGACCATCTCTTCCAGAACCTCAAAGTCATCTCGCACGTGTTCTGTCCCAAGAACTCCAGCGGGGACCTATCCTTCACGTATCAGACCGCGGTCAACAAAGCACGAAGGCTGGCCAAAGCGCTTCTTGTCAACGCGACTCCGGAGCCTGTACAGCGGCCGATCACGACTTTGGGAGGGGAAGGCGTCTCGAACGTCGGGAGGGACGGGTATAAAGCGTTTGTCACCAAGCTCAAGAAACACATCGTTGCTGGAGACATCATCCAGGCCGTTCCATCGCAAAGGTTGTCTCGACCAACGGACCTACACCCATTCAATGCATACCGCCATCTACGACAAGTCAATCCAAGCCCTTACATGTTCTACTTGGACTGCGGTGATGTTCAGTTTGTTGGCGCCAGCCCGGAAACACTTTGCAAGGTTTCGAAGAACGTCGTTTACAATCATGCTATTGCTGGTACGACGCGGAGAGGAAAGACGCCTGAAGGTAGTTTCTGGTTAGCGTATACATATGAGAGCATCATCCTGATTAAATTTCTAGAGGACGAAAAACTCGGTGCGCTACTGTTGGCGTCAGAGAAGGACCGCGCAGAACACATAATGCTTGTTGATCTTGCGAGGAACGACGTCAACCGTGTCTGCGACCCCAGAACGGTCAAGGTTGACCATCTCATGAGGGTCGAGAAATTCAGCCACGTTATGCATCTCACCTCTCAAGTGTCTGGAACTCTACGGGAAGGGTTGTCCAGGTTGGTGATCCCATTGTGGTGTTCGAGTTTATTTCTCAATCCTCTCTTAGATTTGACGCGTTCCGTTCCATATTCCCAGCTGGAACGGTATCGGGCGCACCAAAAATCAAAGCAATAGAGATCATCTCGTCACTAGAGAAGGAGCGGCGCGGCGTCTATGCAGGTGCTGTCGGCCGTTTCGATTTTGCAGAAGACGAGATGGACACTTGCATTGCAATTCGCACGATGACTTTCAAAGACGGTGTTGCGTACCTCCAGGCCGGTGGTGGGATTGTGTTCGATAGCGACGAAGAGGAAGAATACATGGAGACGATAAATAAGCTGAAGGCGAATGTGCGGGCATTATCGCAGGCAGAGCGTGAGTCTTCCTCTCTCAGGATGTTACTGGCTGTTGAACATCCTTTTTCAGAATATTGGTACGATGTTCAGCACAGTCGATAGAGAGTGTCAGACTTCATGAATGTCTTCCGTTAAATAATTAGTGATAAGGATGTACGATACAGATGCAGACAAGGAACCCTCAGAGCGCAATGAAGCGCCATTATACTACTCATGATTCTTCATCTTCATCCTCCTCATACTCCTCGTCGTGTTCCTCTCCGTTGTTCTGCCCGAACTGCGAGGAAGTCGCGTTGTACCGAGCCCTTTCCATGAGCTCTTGGTCCTTTTCATAGTGACTGATTGCACGGTCCTCCACGCCGGCTTTGGCTGCTACGCTCAAGACACCCGCAATCAATTCCGCAGTCCGAGTACTCTCGTCGTTGGCGGGTATTGCGTACATGACGAGGCGAGGATCTGCATTGGAGTCGATGATACCAATAGTAGGGACGTGCTCGACTGCACATTCACGGATGGCGTTCATGTTTGCAAGAGGGTTGAGGATGATGACAAGGTCGGGGATGACTTTGGTCGTTTTGACGGTCTCCTCGCCGAACAGCTGGAATTTGTTGGTGAGGGTTCCGGGAAGCCAGCGCTCGCCGACGTGGTAGCCTCTTGTGCCGACGCGGGTAGCGGCCTTTTCGACGACGGGTCGGAGGTCGGGACGGGTGCCGACAAAGACAATCTGGCCGCCTTCCTTGGCGATGGCCCGTGTTACTTTTGCGGCGCGGCGGAGCAGGGGGAGTGTGTGTTCCAGGTCGATGATAGTGATGCCTGCGCGCGTGCCGTACGCGTAGGACATAAAGTTGGGGTTCATGATCTGGGTCGCATGCCCGAAATGGGCACCCGCGGCGAGCAATGCAGAGAGGGTGGTGTCGTCGGTCGGTCGGTGGAGGGGCGTGCGCATGTTCCAGGTAGACTCGGGCTGCTGGGTGGACCCGAACGGAGTCATGAAGTCGACTGGGGCGAGTGAATACAGCAAGCAGACAGCGCACAGTGCAGGACATACCGAGCATGCGCCGGTCGTTGCGGTCGCGTTGGAATTCCATCCAGTCGACCGGCGTCCGCAGCGGCCGCTCGCCCTTGGTGTACAGCGTCCGGGCCGGCCCCCGCAACGCCGCGAGGCGGGGCGCGCCTCTGCGCGTAGCGTGTGGGAGCATTAGGAAATAGCAGGGAAATAGAAAATGGCTGGTCACGACGTTACGGTGTTATCCTTACCAAGATCGATTTGATGGAGATCACGAGCCGCTGAAAAAAAATTCCTGCCCCCCACCACCAACACAGCTCCCTCCCTCCCTCCCTCACACTAAAAATGGACGACTTGTTCGACGGCGCCATTGGCATTGATCTCGGTACCACCTACTCGTGCGCCGCCTGCTCTTCCGCTGCGTCGCTCGGTGCTGACCGTGTCCAACAGCTGTGTGGGTGTCTGGCAAAACGACCGAGTGGAAATCATTGCCAACGACCGTGAGTGGATCGCCGCCCATCGCCGCACCCTTTTCTCAGCTTTTTGCAGAGGGTAACCGCACAACACCGTCCTATGTTGCCTTTTCTGCGGAAGAGCGCCTCATCGGTGATGCTGCCAAGAACCAGGCTGCCATGAACCCGCGCAACACCGTCTTCGATGCCAAGCGTCTCATCGGTCGCCGTTTCGAGTGAGTGCATCTTGTCGGCCGTGTTGTGGCGTTTTTAACCGCATTTCAGTGACCCCGACGTCAAGAAGGTGGACTGATTTCTGTGATACCCACTATCTCCGTACTGATCTTTTGCAGGACATGACCCACTGGCCCTTCGAGGTTGTTGAGAAGGACGGATCACCCATGATCAAGGTCAACTACCTGTCCGAGGACAAGACCTTCAGCCCCCAGGAGATCTCGTCCATGGTCCTCACCAAAATGAAGGAGATTTCCGAGGCCAAGCTCGGCAAAACCGTCAAGAAGGCCGTTGTCACGTATGTCGCCTTGTGAATTTTTCCTGCCGATCAATTCATTAACTTTTTCTGCAGTGTCCCCGCCTACTTCAACGACTCTCAGCGTCTGGCCACCAAGGATGCTGGTGCCATTGCTGGTCTCGACGTTCTCCGTATCATCAACGAGCCTACCGCCGCCGCCATCGCTTACGGTCTTGACCGTCAGTCGAAGGAGGAGAAGAACGTCCTCATCTTCGATCTTGGAGGAGGAACTTTCGATGTTTCCCTCCTGAACATCACCGGTGGTGTCTTCGCCGTCAAGGCCACCGCTGGTGACACCCACTTGGGTGGTGAAGATTTCGACAACACCCTCCTTGAGCACTTCAAGAACGAGTTCAAGAGGAAGTCGAAGCTGGACATTTCTGACGACCCCCGTGCCCTCCGTCGTCTACGAAGTGCTTGCGAACGTGCCAAGCGCACCCTTTCCAGTGTTGCCCAGACCACTGTCGAGGTCGACTCACTCTACCAGGTATTCAATTTTTTTCAAACTCTCGACCTGCCTAACGATATTGTTAGGGTGAGGACTTCTCTGCCAACATCTCCCGTGCCCGTTTCGAGGAGATCAACGCCAACATGTTCAAGTCCACTCTCGACCCCGTCGAGAAGGTCTTGAAGGATGCCAAGATCCCTCGTGAAAAGGTCGACGACATCGTCCTTGTTGGTGGCTCCACCCGTATCCCCAAAATCCAGTCCCTGGTTTCCGAATACTTCGGTGGACGTCAACTCAACAAGTCCATCAACCCCGATGAGGCCGTCGCCTACGGTGCCGCCGTTCAGGCTGCCGTCCTCACTGGCCAAACATCTGAGCAGACCAAGGATCTCCTCCTCCTCGATGTCGCTCCCCTCTCCCTCGGTGTTGCCATGCAGGGCGACGTCTTCGGTGTCGTCGTTCCCCGCAACACCCCCATCCCCACCAACAAGTCCAGGACTTTCACCACCGTCGAGGACAACCAGACCACGGTCACCTTCCCTGTGTATGTTTACTATCTTTCTACTCGAGGTACAACGAGGCTAATGATGCCGTCAGCTACGAGGGTGAGCGTACTCAATGCCGGGATAACCGTCTCCTTGGAGAGTTCGAGCTCAACGGCATTCCCCCAATGCCCCGTGGCCAGGCCGAGTTGGTTACTACCTTCGAGGTTGACGCCAACGGTCTCCTGAAGGTGTCAGCACAGGACCGCGCTTCCGGCCGCAAGGCCTCCATCAGTACGTTCAGCCCGACTTCAGCTTGGGCAAGTACTTATGATCCTCTTCAGGCATCACTAACTCTGTTGGCCGTCTCTCGTCCGCCGAGATCGACCAGATGATCAAGGATGCTGAGCAGTTCAAGATGGCCGACAAGGAGTTCTCTGCACGCCACGAGGCGAAATCCGACCTCGAGGCCTACATCCACCAGGTTGAGGGCACCATCACATCGCCGGAGATTGGCATGAAGCTCAAGCGGGGAGCTAAGTCCCAGGTTGAGGCCGAGCTTGCACGTGCATTGGAGAAGCTGGAGACCGAGACGTCAACGGCGGACGAGCTGAAGAAGGCGCAGCTGAACGTCAAGCGGGCGCTCCAAAAAGCCACCGCCGGTATGCGGTAAAATTGAATACTGATCGTTTTATCCTTACACTTGTTTGCTTTATTTTCCCTCACTTGCATATCTTCTCAATCCAAGAAGTCCCTCTCTTTCTCAGTCTTGTATCAACACTCGTAGATTGTTGTAAGTATCGCGATGCTATCAAGAATGAATGTAAGATTAGGCGACAGCTATATGTACATGTGCTACAAAACGAGCGAAAGTCAGACTCAGAGCAAGTTCGCCACAAGCTGAAGTGTCGGGCCAGAATCACGTGCTGTTCACTCTGTCGCGCGTCCATCTGAACTTGGGTTCTTACCACCATCATGTCTACGGACGTCTCCGAGGCCATGTACGCAAGAATGACGCGTCTATCGTCTCCTCATCGCTCATCCCGCTGCTAGTAAGGCCATCAAGGAAATGGCCACCATGATCGATCCTGACGAGGACTACCTAACTGTGGTAGCAGCAAAAGAGCTGATTGCGTCTGCCAAGGAATCGCGGAAGAGAGATCTAGATGAGGCCCATGCCAATCTCAAAGGTCGCTAATCACAGACTCTTAGAACGTCACCTTGCTGAGTTGTTATTAGCACTTTCAAAGCTTCTTGACGGCGCACGAGTGTCCTCTTCAAGACCGCGCACAGTCCTCTCTGCCGATGACCACAGCTCAACGCTCAACGCATTCGATACTTCGCGTCTCTCTCTCGCCAAGAGCATCAGTGACATGGAGGGTCTCGTTGCGAGTAGAGAATCCGAGCTCGCTTCGCTCAAAGAGAAAGTACGCCAACTGGAGGACTGCGATCCTGCTGCAGAGCACAAGCGTGAACTCGACGGCACAGCGTAAGTAAGTCCATATGCCTCATTGGTGTAACGAATAACTTTCCGTCTTGTCCAGTCTGCGCCTGAAGATATTCCAAGGCCTTGGGTTCCGTCCTATCACTGCTGAAGACGGTCACGTCTCGAGGATTCTTATCGGTGCGCCATTATAGTTTCCCGTCGCACTCACGCGCTCATATTTGGGCAGCGTCGATCTCTGGCGACGTACACTCCGTAGACCTCGATCAGAGCACTGTGGGTCCTGATTTGAGTCGAATGCTATGGTCAACAGCACTGGCAGTACCCCAGCACAGCTCGTCATGAATCAGCCCCTTGTGTATATGTATGCATAGTCTATTAGCCAGGATATCAGGATGTAAATAAGATAATTGTCTGTAGCGTATTTACGCCTGTAACAAACTTGAAGGTGGTGTGAACTGTGTGAGATCCAGATTGTCAACAACTTGAACTGTGCTTGAGACCAAGTCATTGACCTACATCAGCCTTCAGTTTCCATCGCTTGGTCTCCTTGCACTTCTCCCCAATCTCCCTGATCTTGGCCTCTATCGCGTTCTTTTTCACCTTGTGTTCGCGTAGGTCCTGGTGGATAGCCTCTACCAGGAAGTTGAGATTTCCTGTCTGTAGCGAGCCTATCTTCTCGATTAGAGTGGGGAGGTGAGCTTCCGGAAACACCGTTTTGGCAGCGGGTCCCGACTTCTTCGCGACGGGACTCGACGTCGTTGCAGCTGCCGAGGGCAAAGGTTGGGTATGGATAGAGTCAGCTTTGACACTGGCAGGAAGTGGCGGCACAGCAAAAACGGGCCCGTTCGGTCGTGTTTCTGCTTTCTTAGAACGTGTTGTGGGCGGCATTATGACATCCTTGAAAGGATCGATGGGTAACGCGCCGTCTGCAAACGAATCAATAGTCTTTCCATACAGAAGAGAAAGAATCTGACCATTGAACAGGCGGATCCTATATGGATTGAACGGCTCGTAGGAGCAGTGTCCAATACTAGGCTCCCAGAATGGACCCTTCGCAAAGGGAATCAGAGGGACCACGACTTTACGCTTCTTGGAAATGTTCTTTTCGCCATCGTCAGCCTTCCGTTTCGGTGGGTGTGGCAAATCAAGGGGGAAATCCACGTCCATCTCCGCCAAACTGACGGGCCCATCGACCTCGTCGTCATCCACGAGCCAACTATCCGCGTCCGAGTCCTCGTCATCATCTCCGCCCTCATCCTCATCGTCTTGTACCACATCGTCCGCATCTCCTGCAGGCTCTTCTTCCCAGTCCTCACCACTGTCATACCCATAATCCCGTTCGACCACGTCTTTGCTGAACGGTCGACGAGGATTGATCGTGGACGAGGCCCGAGTCCAGGTGCCGAAGTATCCGGGACGTGCGTCTTCCTTGAAGATAAAGACTCTGGCAGGAATGTACCTCCGATCGCTTAGCTTGGTCAACAAGGCGCGAACCGCGTTTGTATCCCCAGTCACTTCAGCTTCTGATAGCTGGGTAACTAGCTCGCGCACAGTCTCCTGGCCATTAGTCCGTGGTGATGGGCGTTTGCGGACGCGAGGCATCTCTTGGTCGCGTGGTTGAGCAGGCGGAGCTCGTGTCCTTACAGGCTCGTCGTCGTCGTCGACCAAAATCACGTCGTCAGCGGTGCCAGAGGCGGAGCCCTTGGGTCGCTCCCGAAACGCATTGATGGGGGCTAGGACCGCGTCTTTCTTGAGTATGAATGGCTTGAATGTACGCTCGTAGTCCGTCTGCGTAGAAGCACTCCCTGGTTTGGATTCAGTCTGTGCAGGCCGTTGGCCTTTGGAAAAGAAGTTGGCCATCAGGGAGCGAGACTTGTTCTGCGCTTCCTTTTCCTTCTTTTCCCTCTCTAGCTTCGCAGTCTTCTTTTCGAGTTTTTCAATATCCTGTATATGGTCCATATCAGACACAATCTTGGGGAGGGAGCACACCAAACCTTGGGGTCCATGACCTTCTCTTTCTTCGGTCGTCCTGGCTTAGGTTTCGTGGTGTCGACGGGATCCTGATAAAGTTTTAGACAAGTAACAGGGTCTATATCTCACACTTACAGCATTACCAGGTAATGGGGGATCATTGACACTGGTGGTTTTCAAGGGCGACTTCGATACTCCTCCTTTGGACCCCACGATCGCGTCTCTTTCGGAATCAGGCAGATTCACAAACCAATCGTTGAGAAATTTCTTTGCCTTGAGAGTCTTATGAGAATCAAAGCATATTTGAAATAGGTGATGCTAACCTCGAGCCTTTCCGCCAGTCTGGTACTAGCCTTAGGGCGTATTGGTGGGGGGAGCCAGTCCGAGAATTGATCCTGTAGCTCCCAGCGCCAAACGTAGAAGGCAGCGGGTATCTTTGCGCCTGGTATTGGATCTATGCCGTAGTTGGTCCTGGTCATGGTGGCCTTGATGACTGCCTCAACAGCCGACACAGGCAAAATATCAGCGATGGAAGACGCGTCCTCGTCCTGTATGGGCAGGAGCTCCTGGTGGATGTGTTTGCACAGGGTGACCAGCGTTTTGTCACTGCGTATGGGACCAATAATGAGAATCTGGGACACCTTGAGGCCGCCAGCACGCACCTCTCGAACGCCAGTTTGGCAATGACCGGTTTATGATTGTCGGAGATTGAGCTCAACGGTCCCTCCTGCTTTAATGCGCGTTCTTCAAGCATTGACCGAAATTGGACGATTTCTGCCACGACATTAGACGAAGAATACACGAGCAGGAATTCAGACGCACCTTGGAGGGTCTCTGACTGCTTATCTAAAGACATGGGTTTCTGCTTGAAAACAATCTTGTTGTTCTTTATTTCCGCCGCAACAGGCTTGCCCTCCGCGGGTACTGCGTTGATTGACACGTTAGAGCACAAGGCGCCGTCGCGGGGGACGAACGTACGCGCGATGGGCGGCAGGTTCGCTAGGAGCGCGTCGTTAGTGACAAAAATGGCGCACGCAGACAGATACAAACCCGTTTCAGTAGCAGACATCGTCAAGGCCGACCGTGGAGGCGAGGGCGGCGGGGTAGATGACGGTCCAAAGAGAGTGCAGTGACAATCAAAACGCGTGACCGACAATGTCTTTCTTCAACGTTCAACAACGCCCAACAAAAGCCGCCCAGAAGCACGTCGTCGACCCCGACAAGCAGCCCTGGGTCGAGAAATAGTGCGCCCGTTGCTTATCGTCGCGTTTCTATCCGCGCTGACTGACCGCCTAGCCGGCCACAAACCATCGACGATGTCTCTGCTCAAGAGCACACGGTTGCTGTCCTCCAAAAGACCCTTTCCTCAACAAATGTCTGCATCTCTGCCTCGATGATTTGTTGGAGGCACTAAGCGCTCTATAGCTCCCCCACATGCTCTTCTACGGTCCGCCAGGAACAGGAAAGACATCTACCGTGCTGGCCCTAGCAAAGCAGCTCTTTGGGTGAGTCCTGTCTTTGCGTGCTCTCGAATAAAAGCTGACAAAGTAGACCGGACAACTTCCGAAACCGAGTCTTGGAGTTGAACGCGTCCGATGAGCGTGGAATATCCATCGTGCGCGAAAAGATCAAGAACTTTGCGCGCCAAACGCCTCGAGCAGAAGCAACTTCATCGGACGGCAAGACGTATCCATGCCCCCCTTACAAGATCATCATTCTTGACGAAGCCGATTCAATGACACAAGACGCGCAGGGCGCACTTCGTCGTATCATGGAGACATACGCGCGAATAACCCGGTTCTGTCTTGTCTGCAACTACGTGACGCGGTAAGGACCAACGCGACTAACCAAGAGATATTCACTCATCTTCATTCAGGATTATTGAACCTTTGGCTTCGCGTTGTTCCAAATTTCGATTTACGCCACTCGATTCCACCTCGTCAACTAGCAGGCTCAACTACATTGCGACAGCGGAGCACGTTTCCGTCAGCCCCGAAGTGGTCCAGTCCTTGATATCATGCTCTGGCGGGGACCTGCGACGCGCCATCACATATCTACAATCCGCCTCGCGTCTATCCTCTTCGACGTCGCCACCAACAGCAATAACACCTCAAGACATACAAGAGATCGCAGGAGTGGTACCCGATACCATCATCAACGATTTTGCACAGACGCTTGGCATCGATATTGACACTGGTGGCCCGCCTCGCACAAAGCCCAAGTCAGTCTTTGATAGCATCAAGCTAAAGGTGAAGGAAATCATGCGAGAGGGATATTCAGCGTCACAATTATTGAATCAGGTACTGACTGCTCTGACTCCCATCTCATATCAGCAAACTCATACCTTACAGCTCCATGACTTGGTCATTGCCCACCCAAGCTTAAACGCGCAACAGAAGGCGCGATGTGGTCTGGTCTTTGCAGAAGCCGACAAGGCATTCTGTGATGGCGCCGACGAAGAATTATGGACTCTCGAAGTAGCCTTACGCGTGCATAAGGCTGTCGCCTAGCTTTAGTTTTATTCTTGGTAGCGTTCATAGGAACAATTGTACTTTCTTGCACTAGAGCGATGATATATGTAGCCTCCAAAGAGTCCACACCACATGCAGCAACTAGGCTGAGCTGTGTGTCGACTCTCCTTCATCTGCACTACAGATAACATGAGCTACTACATGCCTGTATATTGGTATGACCCACAATGAAAGAGATGTCGGCAGTCCTGCCAGTGCCATGGCCACAGATTCGAAACTGAGAAAGAGCGCGACGTAACAACACGTGAGTCTGACGTGACAAGTTCGCGCGGCGATCAACCCTTATGTCCGTCCTTTAACTTGCTACCACCATGGACACATTCCATCCAGTCGACTACAGTTCTGCAATCATCCGCCCGCCCTCTCCAACCAGCTCCATAGGATCAACCCATCCAGATGATCAAACTACACCCTCAGATGATGAAGCTGTCCTACCACAGCCTTTATTCGAGAAGAAGCACAATGACCAACTTGGCCTGGGGAAGCAACGAGGGACAGAAGAGGCGGCTGACCGAGATCCATTGATGACACGGCCTGAAACACCAAACGGTCAACGCAGTGAGTCGTCTCGCGACTTGGCCCAGGCGCTCGTGAGAAGTTGACTTGCTGTATTATAGTCTTGTTCGAGACTGTCATGAATAATCTGCGCATTCAGGTGGCGAAGATCAGAGAAGATGAAGTTATTGAACGGGCACTTTTGAATGGGCCCAACATTGCAGCCGAGCAGACTCCGACTTCGAAGGATGTAGACGCGATCCTGGCGAGTATGATGCCGGAGAAGTGTAGTATCTTTCCAGTCCCGGATTCAACGATTGGGGAGTCATTTCTGGAGACGAACGGTAGTCTGTCTACGGCGGGGAGACGGACTAAAGGCTACAATACGCCTACGTAGATGCAAATCCTTAACAAGTGGCTGTGCTATCATATTGTCTCTGTTTGGTTACAATCTTAGCAATATGAATGCATCAGGTCCAAGGGTTGTCTTAGTCTACTGCTCACCATGGAGGTATGTGTCCCGCTTGCTGCCCGACTGCCCGCTCACCGGCGAGTCGCAGGGTATCCTTGATTTCGATCCTGAAAAGGAGTTCAATGTGGCGCTCATGGACGAGGTTGTTAAGGCCTTTTTCACCGGAACGGGAGAGGAGGTGCGATCCAGTCGTGATGTCCGCGCGCTCGCCACTCATTGCGATTCATGACAGCAACGGATGGCGCAGCAGGTTGTCAACCAGTTCCAGGAGAACCCAGAAGCCTGGACAAGAGTCCCTACGATCCTGGAGAACTCGACGTATCAGCAGTCCAAGGTGGGTCCATGAGAGAAGCCGCGCCCGATCTGCTTATTCACGCCACTTTCAACTAGTATATTGGCTTGCAGATACTCGAGAAGCTGATCAACACGCGCTGGAAGACACTACCAGAGGATCAGCGACAAGGTTGGTCTACAGCTGCTCATCTGTTGCGCGTCAATGACGCCTGCCAGGCATCAGGAACTTTGTCGTTCAGGCCGACGTTGCCGCCGCATCCGATGAGAACGTGGCGCGCAAAGAAAAGACCTACATGAACAAGCTGAATCTCGCCCTCGTCCAAGTGCGTCCGGATCTAGCCACAGCTTCTCTTTCTCATCCGCGTCTGCAGATCCTCAAGCAAGAGTGGCCACACAACTGGCCCAACTTCATCACCGAGCTTGTGGAATCCTCCAAAACGAATCTGTCACTTTGCGAAAACAACATGATCATTCTCAAACTGCTCTCGGAGGAAATCTTCGACTTCTCCGCCGAGCAGATGACACAGACCAAAATCAAGAACCTCAAGAACCAGATGTGCGGCGAATTCTCCGAGATTTTCAAGTTGTGTTCGGAGGTGCTGGAAGCCGCCAACAAGACATCGTTGATCAAGGCGACGTTGGAGACACTGCTTCGGTTCCTCAATTGGATTCCGTTGGGCTATATTTTCGAGACAAAAGTGATAGACTTGCTTTTGACGCGTGTGCGTTTCTTTGACTCTTACTTTGTTGTTATCCTAATGACGCGTCGTAGTTCCTACCAACTCCCGAGTTCCGCAACATCACGCTCAAATGTCTCGCGGAAATAGCTGCGCTCAACGTTGGACCGGAATACGACCCGAAATTTGTCATTCTTTTCGCCATGGTCATGACGTCCATAAATCTCATGATTCCCCCGAACACCAACATTGCCCAGGCGTACGCCAACGCCAACGATGCAAGTCAGGAGCTCGTTCTCAACTTGTCTTTGTTCCTCGCCAACTTCCTGTCATACCACGTTCGTTGCATCGAGGGAGAGGAGAACCGAGACGTTTTGCTGAATGCTCATCTGTATATGGTCAAGGTATCGCAGGTGGACGAACGGGAGATCTTCAAAATCTGCCTGGAATACTGGATCAAATTGGTTTCTGAACTCTACGACGAGTTACAGAGCCTTCCTATTGGTGACTCGGGGTTACTGATGGGGTTGAATCTGGGGGGTGCGAATGGTGTGTTGCCCGGTGTGTCTCTACGAAAGAACATCTACAGCGATGTGCTTTCGAATCTCCGACTTGTCGTCGTCGAGAGAATGGTGAAACCCGAAGAGGTTCGTTTCCTTTCTCGTCTGTTGAACTCACTCATTGACCCCGTATTATTCAGGTTCTCATTGTCGAAAATGACGAAGGTGAAATCGTCCGTGAATTCATGAAGGAGAGCGACACTATTGTTCTTTACAAGTCTATGCGAGAACTTCTGGTTTACCTGACTCATCTGGACGTTCTGGACACGGAGACCATTCTGACAGAGAAGCTTGCAAAGCAGGTGGATGGTACGGAATGGTCATGGAACAACCTCAACACGCTCTGTTGGGCTATTGGTTCAATATCAGGTGCTATGAGTACGTTTTTGATTCTTCTACATGTCACCTATATCATAACTCTTGCTGTAGATGAAGAGACAGAGAAGCGGTTCTTGGTCACTGTCATCAAAGACCTGCTCGGGCTTTGCGAAATCAAGCGAGGAAAGGACAACAAGGCTGTCGTCGCCTCTGACATCATGTACATCGTCGGACAGTACCCCCGGTTCTTGAAGGCACATTGGAAGTTCTTGAAGACAGTCGTGAACAAGCTCTTCGAGTTTATGCACGAGGTCCATGAAGGTATCTTCGGCAGGCACTATCTTTTTTTCTCAGCGCTAACATGGGCTGTTAGGTGTACAGGATATGGCTTGTGATACGTTCATCAAGATTGCGCAGAAATGTCGCAGACATTTCGTGATGCAGCAGTCTGGTGAGACTGAGCCTTATGTCGATGAAATCTTGCGGTTACTCCATCGAACGACGATTGATTTGTCGCCGCAACAAGTGCACACTTTCTACGAGGCTGTCGGTTATATGATTTCCGCACAACCGAACAAACCTCAGCAGGAGAAGCTTATCTTCAAGTTGATGGAGCTGCCTAACAATGCTGTACGCGACATTCTTGGGCAGTTTTCTTTGTTCGCTAACCGTTCTGACAGTGGGACTCGCTGATGGCTCAAGCCTCGCAGAACATGGATGTGTTGTCTAATCTTGAGAACATCAAGATACTAGCCAACGTTCTCAAGACCAACGTCTCCGCCTGCACATCTATCGGTAGCTTCTATCTACCTCAAGTCGGTCGCATCTTTTTGGACATGCTGGGATTGTACAAGGCTGTCAGTGGGATCATTAGTGAAACAGTTGCCAAAGATGGTTTGTGACCACATATACTTATTAGGTTTAGCCCACTAAGCTTATCATAGGTCCCGTGGCCACCAAGACACCGAAAATCAGGCAGCTCCGAACGGTCAAAAAGGAGATCCTGAAGCTGATGGAGACCTACATCCGGAAGGCGGAGGATCTCGAATCTGTTAACAGCAGCTTCATCCCTCCACTTCTCGATGCGATTCTTGGGGATTACACACGAAACGTTCCGGCTGCTCGTGACGCCGAGGTATTGAACGTGATGACAACGATTACAAGCCGTCTCGGGGTATGTCACTTCTGATAGCCCTCGACCTCGACAGCGACTGACCCTTCCCATCTCAGGCTCTACTAACACCGCAAATCGGGGCCATTCTGGACTCGGTGTTCGAACCGACGTTGAGTATGATTAACCAAGACTTTGCTGAGTACCCCGAGCATCGAGCCGGGTTCTTCAAACTCCTCCGGACGATTAATATGAACTGTTTCCCTGGTGCGTAAATCAGTACGGAAATCGATCATCTGCTCAGCTTCTTGCAGCCTTGTTGGGAATTCCGCCCGCCCAATTCAAGCTGTTTATGGACAGCATCAACTGGGCCATCAAGCATACAATGAGAGACATCTCGGATCTTGGACTGAGCAGTGAGTTGATGGCTCATTCCGTTGTCGTCGTGGCTAAGTTCTCCCCCATAGTGTGTCTGGAGTTGGTCAACAACTTTGCAAACGCGACAGATCCGACCGTCTGCACGGCGTTCTTCCAACAGTACTACTTGACCATCGTGCAGGATACGTTCTTTGTGCTGCTTGACGCCGACCACAAGAGCGGGTTCAAGCTACAAACTCTTCTACTGGCACGGATGTTCCAGCTCGTAGAGCAAAACATCATATCCGCGCCTTTGTTCGATCCATCACAAGCGACCGACCCGAACGCCACGAACGCCCTAGGCCTCCAGGAGTATTGTGTTACTCTTTTACACGGGTCTTTCCCACACACCCAACCGTATGTCTATCCTCATCATGAAGTTCCAAGTCAGCTAACGCTATTCTAGGGCTCAAGTCAAGTCGTTCGTGAAGCAGCTGGGCGTCTACCACAACGACATCAATCGCTTCAAAGGCGCGCTCCGCGATTTCCTAATCGAACTGAAGGAGTTCTCCAGCGGAGACAATGCCGAACTTTTCCTGGAGGAGAAGGAGAAGCAACTGGAGGAAGAGCGCCAATTGCATATGCGCATCCCTGGCATGCTGAAACCCTCACAACTAGAGGACAAAGACGAGGACATATAGGTAACTCACTTGATGTCCTCTGGTGCGGTTTCGGGTTGATTCACTCTATTTACCTTAATATTGGTTCGATAGCGCGTCCGTAATTTCTCGCTTTTTGTCTGCTCTACTACTACGCTCTCGATTCATCCCAATGCATGTATACTAACGAACCGCAGCCGTAGTCTTAGACAAAAACAATGTATATTAAAGGAATATCCAGAACAAGACACTGTACACGTACTCTTAAATAATCTAATTCCTGCTACTTAGGTAGTAGGTCTTATGGCAGTTGGATTCAGGGAAAATGGCCCGATTCGGGAAGTCACGTGTTTCTACACCGTCTACACTGCGAATTGCTTTCCCACGGCTGCTTTTATTTGGTTTGCACAAACAACGCTCCCGCCAAAATCGATGTGGCTGGGCAAAACCCTCGGTAAACACGTGAGTTTCACGTGAAGCAGGAATTATGCAATTAAAATTATTTAATTTCTCAAACTTCAAAAGGTTATGGTTTCGTGCAGCGACATGTGTTCGAACTTCTCACTGGGTTCTGTCAGTGTTGGAGACTCGGCCTCTATGCTGTTTTTGAGCATTGGTACTTAGGAATGGCTACAGCTTCAAGCTTGCAAATGTTATTTTACTTACACACCAGAGCTCGAGAGCACCCGTCGAAGACGGGTGCGGCAGAGCGACCTGAATATCTGCACTGCAAGTGCATCAGTGACCGTCAGTCTCCATCACGTATGTGTAGATGATGAAAAGCGGGTGGGTGGCAGGCGTACAAGACAAGTAACATCAGTTGGCCTTGGATGAAATGCTAACACCCCGAGGTAAGCCAATGTCTGTTACTGTCCATTCAACACTTACCTTTCCATAGCTTGCAAATCTCAAAGGCCACAAACGACGGCATTTGCTCAGATTCGGCGCACTAAGCTCTTCACAGACTCCGACTTGACACAAGTCAGGATCAAATATGCTATGAACGGCATTGATTGCAACACAATCTGCTCTGGCGAGTTGTCGCCCATTCCACAAACAAGTTGAATGTTTACCTTGGGTTGAACAGCACAAATGACTTTTGACTTAGATTGAACAGCAACTGAGTTCTAAAGCCAATTGTGCGCTGACTCGCTAGCATCCGGACGTGGAATTTACCTATTCTTCAGATGTTTGTGATACAATAACAAGGATCTAATAGAACTGTTAATCAGCACGACGGTGACGAGTGTCGATGGGTATGGCTCCAACATCCCCAACTCTAAGTAGATAGATATTTGATGTTTGCGCAACTGGTCGTGGGGGTCCTGTAATGAGTCGCCGGTATCTACCATCGATCAAATTTTCATGGATCATTGATAGATACCGTCCGGTCATTGTTAACAATTCACGGTACTCACCACAGGACCAGGTTACATTTTGCCTTCCCGCCTACTAGTAAGGATCGCAACACAAGCCCCGCCTCCGTAACGTACAGCCGTCCGCGCAAATTCTGATGCGCCTTTCTTCATGTGTCAGATCTCTCTGGAGATCCTGCCGACTTGCCGTCGTTCAACGCATCAGAACGTTCGCCTCTCGAGCTCGCCGCGTCCAGCCGCGTCATTACCTTTGATTGAGCGGTATCTCATCAAACCCCGAAGCCGGTTTCTTTCTATTACTTGATTACTTGATACTTGCTTTTCGATTTGTTTTCTAGGAGAGTGATAGAATTTTTGTAGTAGATGAAGTAAGATAAGATAGTGATACATCAAACGTCGCGTAGAAAAGTCGCGTAGAAAGTGTGGCGGCATACATACTGTACAGAAATGAAAAGATATTCCCCAAGTGATCCAACCCGTGTTTGTTTAGACGATTTCAGACAGCACCTGTGCGAGAAGCCTGACCCGCATCTCCTCTTGCCATTCCCGCACCGCTTGCTCCCGCGCCCGCTCCCGCGCTTGCTCCAGCGCTCGGTCCCGACGCCGGTGGCGTACATCTACCAGCTATGTTAGTTCAAGATTCCCAAACACTCGCCGAAGCACTCACCGAGAGCAATAAGGCCAAGCGTAAAGGCGACGAGGACGCCAAAGATGGAGACGCAGACGGTAATGATCGTCACAGCTTCATAGCAGATCCAGACTGGAAAGAATTCGATGTTAGCATAGATTACCGATGTTGTAGCACTTACCAAAGACGCAGAGTCCTGCCGCCTGACGCATACTGCGCGGAAAGTCGAAAAACCAGCAATAGAAGAGGCTGCTGGCCTTTCCACGCAAGTCGCCGGCGTTTACTCCCCTTCCGCTTCCCTCGAGCCATGAACGCCGGAATTCCGCCCCAATCCATCCCAGACCCGCGACGAATAACGCCGCGATGAGGAGGCCAATGCTCCAATGAGACAGCCCACCAATGACAACGACACCGGCAAAGAGGGCTATGAGCACGTAGACGGCCGTCGACTCCTGCTCTGTTGTTTTCCACGGCTGCGTCAAGTCCGCCACATCCGCGTCCGTGTAGCAGCGTCGAAGGACTCCTTGCATTCGAAGAATGGGCAGGCTGGTGCAGGAGAAGGCCATAGTGCAAGGATGATGATGATGGTCCGGATTTGGGTGATTTGATCCGCCTACATTGACGCCAACACGGCGGCGGCAAGGCCGGCTCAACGAAGGCGCTCATAATTGTTTTCGATGGCGACGGCGCTTGCATCCATTTTGGTCGCGTAAATCGATTTCTGCGCGGTACAGCGCCCTTCCAACTCGCAGAGAAAGCGATCGCAGGGATACGAACACAAAGCCCCGGTTCTGCCCCCAGGTCAGTAAACGCACACCCAAGGCATGAGCTCACGATATAGATCTCGGCGAGCTCAACGCGAGGCATATCTCCCAAATCCTGCGGCTACCTCGTCTCCTCAGCCTTCTTCTTCCCTGCCTGACGCGGCTTCGTCTCTTCGAATTTCGGTGGCGCCGCCCGCGCTGAAGCGAAGGACTGCTTCACCGGGCTCTGCGAGTGTATTGAGGTAACAAGAGTGGAGGATTGTCTGGACGCGGAAGGACTTGAGGGAAGCTGTTTGTCGGCTAGCTGTTTCGATTAGCTGTTTGTCGACTAGCTGTTTGACGGATAGCTGTTTGGCTGGCTGTTTGACAAATAGCTGTTTGACGATGGCTGTTTGACGAATAGCTGTTTGAATAGCTGTTTGACGATGGCTGTTTGACGAATAGCTGTTTGAATAGCTGTTTGACGATGGCTGTTTGACGAATAGCTGTTTGAATAGCTGTTTGACGATGGCTGTTTGACGAATAGCTGTTTGACGAATAGCTGTTTGTCAACTAGCTGTTTGTCCCTCCAACCCCCCCCCCCCCCTGCGCCAATCTCCTCCCGCCCAATCCCCAGGCTGAGGATGTGGAACAGCGCACACCGGTCGTGCGTGCGCACCCCGCGCGGGAGCGTTCGGAAATGAAGGACTGCGGCAAGGCGGTGAACCCGGGTGTGCGGAGAGGCCTCAGGAGGCGCGGTGGGCGGATGTGCGTGGGCCCCACGAGTGGATGGGGTGGAGGTGCGATGTTGCGTGGTTGCGTGGGGGGTGCGGCGTTGCGGTGGGGTGGGGGTGCAATGCTGCGTGGGGGGTGCGGTGTTGCGGTGGGGTGGGGCGGTGCGCTGTCAAATGGAGGGCCGGTGTACGCTGTTGCCTGGAAGGGGGAATTGGGCGGCAGGTGTCTGATATAAGAAGCGGCGTTCTCGGGTCGTCAGAAGGTACCTAAACATTCGTTAGCACCGTTAGAAATCAAATGAAGACATGACTTGCCGTTGCGAAGCACTTGTAAGACGGCATTTGCTGGCCGTGTTCAACGCGGTATCTTCATGGTGTGTTAGAGTAGGGCGATTTCGAGGACGAGGGACGAGGTGGCGTCATGGGCCGACCGTGAGGGTGGCTCGAACTAGGCCGCGAGTTTGAGTGATACTCGTGCTGCATATGGTCGTCTGCGTAGCCCATGGAAGACACGGAAGAGGGCATGAAGTAGCCAGTGGTCGGACGACTGTGACTGTCGGGAGAGAGAGAATGCTCCATAGGCATGGATGAGAACGGCGAAGACGTGTAAGAGGTGTTAATGGTTGGGGTGGGGCGAGAGTAGCCAGAATTATGATTGCTGGGATTCAAAAGCGACGAAGGACTGCCGTTGGACGAACCGTTGCTGACAGGAGAGAAAGACCAGTCGTTTCCTTGGTCGGGGTATGTGTTGGATGGAGAGTATGGGTTGGAACTGTATGCGGAGGACTCATCGGTCGGGCTGATGGGTGGGGGAATGTGGTGGTGCGTCGAGTGGTAGTTGCTGTGCATGTTGTGCTGAGGCTCGGGTACAGTCAGAGGAGGCAAAGCACTGCGATGGGGATACGACGAGTTGTTCCAGCCTCCGGGCCCGCTCTGGGACAAGGGAGTGAAAGAGCCTGGCGCAGAGAAACCGCGTGCTCGACCGATCTGAGGGGGCATAGGTTTATGCGACGAGGGCACGGTTAACGGCACGGGACCGAGACCAAGAGCTGAGCGTGGAGGGGGTATATTGGGCGCGTCTGTCAATTCGCGCTTGCGGGGCTTGAGAAGACGCGGAGGAACCCGCCGTTTGAAGTTGACAACGACCTCTGGCCGGGAGTGGCGGTTCAGTGTTGGATGGGCTATCGGGATGTTAGAAAGACAGACAAGCAATCAGACAAGGAGGGCGTACACCGGGTGATGGCATCTGGATCGTCGATGGGAGGGTCGACATTCCGGAGGTTTACTTTCCGCATGAAGCCATAGATCTGAGGGTCTTGTCAGAATTTTGACTTTGCCAAAAAGCGTGACGCATACGTTCAGCTGGCAAGAGAAACTGGCGAAACAGGATTGGCGGTAGATACTGGGCAGAACGTGCAAGGCGAGTTGTTCTGGGCGCTCGACAATAATGTGTTCGCCTTGTGGATCCCAGCGTATCATGTGGTGATTCTCCGGGCGTTCAAGCAGGCTGTGAAGGGTGATGAGAGAGGTCCGCAACGACTGGCTCGACGACATACGCGTATAGTTTTGTGAGGAACGTTGCAACGACCTTCTGTCCAAGGAAGAGACGTTCAATGGTGACCTGAAGCGACTTGTGATCCTGGAGTATTTTCTGAACGACGGCGGCAGTATCGCAGTGTGGTCTTGGCCGACCTGGACGAAACAATGAAAAAGACGAAGTGAAGCAAAAGGGACATGCGTACGATACGAGGATCCAACATACGGGACTATGCTGGTATGGGTGAGAACTGCGGTTGGAAAAGGCAGTCAGCTTACATCAGAGCAAGTCTAGCAAGGTGACTCACAAAAGCTGTTCAAGTCTGTCATTGGCAGGAGCTTGGGTATAGGTTGGGGACTTCAAATCGTATGCTGGTGAGGGTGAGAACTGGGGTTGGAAAAGGCAGTCAGCTACATCAGAGCAACTCTACCAAGGTGACTCACAAAAGCTGTTTAAGCCTGTCATTGGCAGGAGCTTCAAGTATAGGTTGCGGCCATAAGGCTAGCATCGTAGTACCGACCGGAACAAACATGGTGGCGCCGGCATCAATGACCTTCTGTCCACGGAAGAGACGTTCGATACCGTCCATGGCAATGGTGACCTGGAGCGACTTGTGATCCTGGGGAATTTTCTGAACGACGCCGCAGTATCGTAGTGTGGTCTTGGCCGACCTGAACAAAACGATGAGAAAGACGAAGTGAAGCAAAAGGGATATGCGTACGATACGAGGATCCAACGTACGGGACTTCAAGTCGTATGCTGGTGAGGGTGAGAACTGGGGTTGGAAAAGGCAGTCAGCTACATCAGAGCAACTCTACCAAGGTGACTCACAAAAGCTGTTTAAGCCTGTCATTGGCAGGAGCTTCAAGTATAGGTTGCGGCCATAAGGCTAGCATCGTAGTACCGACCGGAACAAACATGGTGGCGCCGGCATCAATGACCTTCTGTCCACGGAAGAGACGTTCGATACCGTCCATGGCAATGGTGACCTGGAGCGACTTGTGATCCTGGGGAATTTTCTGAACGACGCCGCAGTATCGTAGTGTGGTCTTGGCCGACCTGAACAAAACGATGAGAAAGACGAAGTGAAGCAAAAGGGATATGCGTACGATACGAGGATCCAACGTACGGGACTTCAAGTCGTATGCTGGTGAGGGTGAGAACTGGGGTTGGAAAAGGCAGTCAGCTACATCAGAGCAACTCTACCAAGGTGACTCACAAAAGCTGTTTAAGCCTGTCATTGGCAGGAGCTTCAAGTATAGGTTGCGGCCATAAGGCTAGCATCGTAGTACCGACCGGAACAAACATGGTGGCGCCGGCATCAATGACCTTCTGTCCACGGAAGAGACGTTCGATACCGTCCATGGCAATGGTGACCTGGAGCGACTTGTGATCCTGGGGAATTTTCTGAACGACGCCGCAGTATCGTAGTGTGGTCTTGGCCGACCTGAACAAAACGATGAGAAAGACGAAGTGAAGCAAAAGGGATATGCGTACGATACGAGGATCCAACGTACGGGACTTCAAGTCGTATGCTGGTGAGGGTGAGAACTGGGGTTGGAAAAGGCAGTCAGCTACATCAGAGCAACTCTACCAAGGTGACTCACAAAAGCTGTTCAGGCCTGTCATTGGCAAGAGCTTGAGTATGGGTTGAGGCCATGGAGGCTCGCATTCGAGGCTGTGGACTTGGAAGGTGGTGGGGCTGGTGGTGGGTGGGTAACGTTGACAGCAGCGATTGAATTGGTCATCTGACCGGCATCTCGGCTTATGTAATGCACACCGGATGTCATCACTAGTCTGTCACTAGTGCTCTTGCCACTTGGGTTATTCGAATATTCAAACTTCAACCAAGCGGGGGAAACCCAGATTTCATCAGTGTGATTGCGAGCGCAGCGAGCAAGCTGATTTTTTGTGAGGCCGAACGCTCCTCTGCCGCCGATAATGGTGTTGTCAGAAGGACTACTAGCAATTGATACATTCACGATGGACTGGTGCACAGACCACCTTGATTATCTGGAGTCCAGACTAACGGCATGCATAATGGTAAGGCTGAAACCACTCGTGGTCATCGTGACGCAGTCGCAATGGCCTGTGAGCTTGGCGGTAGCACAGAATGCCACCTTTCCTTCGAGGGGTTCGAGTCTTGTGGTGGTCAGGCTTTTTACTTTACTTTTCTAACGCCTCAATGGTCCTACAGATCGCGAGTCTCGAGCGACGAGAACTGTCAATTGAATACTGCTGCCACGTTCCCCAGTCAGGCGTTGCGAAAATAACATGTTAAGATGTATGTAGCTACATAAGGTCCAAGTTCTGTGTCACGTCCATGTAGTCTGTACTAGGGTTCCCAGTGTTATCGACCCAAACTAATGTATCTGTAGGAGCAGTAGAGTATACTTTTTTCGCGTATTCCAACATTTTACGACGAGTCATAGCTTGCCTCCGTGCATAGGCTTGGCGTCCAGCCACTACCCCGTAGATTTCCTTGAAGTCATCGGGTCCCTCGCAAGAAGCACGTCGCTCCCAGACGGCAATGTCATTGAGTAGAGAAAGCTCGTGCCTCACTATCTCCGCCCTGAGAATACAACACTCCTCTTGCCAGCGCTGTGCGCGCGCGCGACTTTTACACCATTCCACGCGCATAGCTGTGTCCGGATGTCAATATCCATTGAGATGAAAAACTGGATCATCTCACACTCTTGCATGCCACCGGTCGTCAGGATTTGGGAAGGATTATCGCTCCAGATCCAGGTCACTCGCCTGCGACCCTCGCTACCATCAGGTGCACCCAAGGCGGATATATCGTCGTCCTTCAAAGGCAATAACCATTTCTGCCAATCAGTTCGAACGAGGAGTTGGCCAAGCGTAGACAGAGCAGAGTAGTGTCGCCTGTAGGCCGCTGTGTGAAAGTCTAGATTGCTCTTCATCTGGTCTGTGATTGCTTGCGAACGTCGCACCATGCCCTGTGAGGCAACACCGGCTGCCTTGAAAGACTTTCCTGTGTATGATTGAGTGACGAGTGCGGCTCGCAAACCAGCCAGATGTTCATGTGCCTCAGCGCGGCGTACACGAAGTTCAATGTCTGCGAGGACTTTGTCGAGCTGAGTAGAAGCAGTTGGGAATGCCGAAGGTAACCACAACTTCATCTCGTACACAGCCTCCACACGTGGCGCACCATGAACATCCAATCGCCCAACTCCACCCGCGTCCTCACGGGCTCTGGCCAAGACAGCAGCCGATTGATAAGCGGTTTGAACTTCGCGCCAGGCAGTGATGGATCGACGAAGACTGTTTGCAGCCTCTTGGACTTTGGCTCGTTGTATGTCAGTGGAGTTCGGGCCAAGACCTTTGGCATCCCTTTGTATCCTGGCTCTGAGGGTGACCAGCTGAGAAGCAGAAGCACTGTCGGTTGGATGGGCTTACTGCTTGTCCTCTAGTTGCAAACCTTGCCGGACGAATTCAGCCGGCGTCATCGTGTGCCGTATATGAATTTCCGCTTCGGTCTTGGCTTCCTCTTCAGCAAGTTGATTTCGAAGCTCCTTCGTGGTTTGCGCTGAGAGCACGATCAATAACATCTCGATATCTGGAAGAACGGGCTTACCGCGAACAGTGGATAGATACGGATTGTAAGCCTTGTGTGGATTCGCCTCCCAAGTCAGAACCTCCTTCCGCCAAGTTGCGACGATATCAGAATTGTGATGACGCGTCGCTTCAGTGAATCCATCATGTACAACAACGTGTAATGCACGCTCTTTTACAGAGTTTTTCAAGCGATTAACGAGTGTTTTCGCTGTCAATACAAATTAGACAAGGCTACCGAACGAAGAGAAACATCATACCGAGAACCATCGTTTTGCGATAATTATGATCTCCGAAATGATCATCTAGAGTGTCCATAAAAGCTCCTGGTCCCATCTCTTTGGTGCTACTGGCAACTGCGTTGGTTGTTGACCAATTGCGCTCGATGGCCTCGCCATCCACACGGCCTACACCAGGCGCCCAGTTGAAACCCCAAGGAAAGTGGCATTTCAATATATGCGCCGGTAGATGGAATTTGGGAACGAAGAACCTGAACCACGTCTGATTCTGCCACGGTTTCCACCTTTCACCATATATCTTGATCCGATCCCACAAGTTAATGCTCCACTGGCAAGCGATATCGTAAGATATCGCCATTCGCTTTGGAGTATTGAGTTTCAGCGTAGATATGACTGCGTAGTCCATGTAGACGAATCTGCATGCCTATCAGGTTTATATGCACGAAGCGAATGCAGATAGACTTACTTTTCTCCTTTCTTCAACTTGACGACACTCGAGCCTCGTTTCATCTCGTGTCGACCACAGCATAATGCCCCAACGCCACTAGTATCCAAGCCTTTCGAGTTCTTCTGGGCAGCCTGCTTCAACGCGTCGTGGTTGTTGCATGTGCTCTTTTTGGGCTGGCAGATCAGGGGCTCATATTGTACGATGTGTTCCTTGAAATTCTCGTCATGAACGAAGTAAGCTCCTCCGTTATTGAGAGCTGGATCTGCGTCCACTGATGATGAGCTAAACCGCTTCAACTTGAAATTGGCATCGACGGCTAAGAAGAGTGTGTCAACGTATTCAAGCTCTCTAGAATGGCTGCTCAGTAAGGCGGACGCTACCGGATGGCGATGATGCTTACGGATCTCGGTCCTCTGGAATATTGATACCAGGCTGAGGACAGGCTGGGCAATTGACGACAAGATCCCCGGCTTGCGTTCCTGCAACTCCCGACTCCTCGTTTCCACGTCCAAATCGCTTCAGCATCTTCAAATAGCGCCACTGCCGAACCATGCGCAAGAAGCATTGATAACGATTCTGTGGCACATTCAGATTTTGGGCCAAGCAACGGCGATCAGACTCACTGGAGGCGTATTGACTCCCGTATTTTCAGAACGACGTGATAGCGCCCAATAGTACTGATAAGCAGATATCTGCAATGGCGTCAGTTTAAGCGCGTGAGATAGAGCAATTTATGACGAAGTACCTTTGACATGAAGGATTCCATTTGGAAAATTTCCAAGGTGCGAAACGTGGCGCATGTCTCCGGCGCAATGTTCGTAGCAGGATACAGTCTATGACGGAGAAGCTGTACATCATAGGGTGCACGGTTGGCCTTCGTACAGCCGCAAAAATTGGCCGCCACGAATTGTACGCCCATGTCTACATCCATGATTGCGAATTTCTCTCCCGCAGATCGGGGCAAGAGACAAGACTCGCCTGGAGGATGCCCAAGCTGTATTACCAAACCAATGTCTCGCAGAGATATTTTCTCAAAACATTCATCACTTTTCCATTCCTATGGATAGAAGTAAGTACCACGAAATCAAGCGTGAGCCCAACGCACCTGGATCTGGTGAATGAAGAGGGTTTCGTGATGCTTCACCGTACAGGACTGGCAATACAGATGCGGGTCGTGACATGTGAGGCATTGAAAGAGTCTACCAGCCACAGTAGGGCAGTCAGGAATAGCACAGCGGTGCGCCACGTCACATGGTGTTTCAAGTCGAAGAAGTTCAGCCAAATATTGCGCTGGGCAATGAAGACGCCAGTGGCGCGCCGGTTCGTCCTGAGCAAGATGTTGAGCAAACCCTCCATATCGAGCCCATTGCGCCAAACTCACCGATGGCATCTTCTGACGATGTATTGCTGCCATGACCGGGCCATAGTTCGGGTCTAGATCCACAACGGCATCATCAACTGGCTCTTCAGTGTATTTCTCGTCCATGAACTGGCCATGGTCGAGTATGTGGGACTCTGTAGCGGTCGCGGAGTCTGTCGCTGTCCCGAGGACGCACTGGGCAGCAGGATTGGTGGGAGGGATACGAGAATCGAGGCCCTTAGGCAAGTACCGATTGTACGTCTTCTTCTTCAGTACTCCGGTCTCATTAGCCTCCCAGTGTGAGTGTCGTGTGAGTGGGAGCTCAGTATTGGTGGCTTTGGTAGTGACGCGCTGTTTCTGGCGCTGAAGGCGTATCAGCTCTTGTCGGATGCTCATCGACTTGAGCTGAGACGAGTGACCGTGATAAGTTGCGCGAGACGCGCCCAGAGGATGAATTGGAGGCTAGCTGAAAGGTGATGAATCACGATCCTCGCCATGGATCATGGATCATGGATCATGGATCAAACAGAAATCATGAATCATCGCGGTTGAATCACGCGCTGAAGCCCAGGTTAAGGCCGGTCTCGGCACCCCGGCTGAAACCACCGTCGGCAGATTTTGTAACGGTAATCAAACGATAATATCATATGTTTGACGGCAATTTGACTTACAATGACAATGGGGAAAATCCGATCGAGAAACCTCAAGTTATGACGCTCAACCCAGGCTCAAACTTGCCTGTATTTTTTCGATACTTAAACGCTCGAGCTCGAGCTGCGACGTTCGAAGCAACGGCCTTTACATATTACACTGCCGTCGACAAACATGGTCAAAGCTGCGAGCTGTTGAAAAACGACAAATCCCCTCTTTTTTGCCTCTCTCACCGTTACTATGTCATCTCAACACACATCCTACTATGATCTCCCATCCACTGACAGTTCTGACACCTTGTTTCCCAATGGTCCGCGCGAGGCAAACCTTGAAGTAAGTTTCTCAGAGCTCCATTCGTGCTGCCCTATAACCTCTAACTTCATCATCCCACCCCAAGGCGCGGACAGAGGGCGCCCTGAGGCCTGTCATGCTCGCACAACTTAGCAAAGTCGTGCCTTCCAAGGTTGTCGAAAATGGCTGGGAGCTCGATGGCATGCCTTTGGCGAAGAACGTGAGTTTTGCGACGCTCCCTTTCCAGGCGCTTCGTCCGATGTCACCTATAGCTTGCCATCATCGGCACCTTTGAGAGTTTCACCGAGGATGTTACCCACAATACGTACGTGGTAAATGACTCTAGTGGGCGCATCGAGGCCCGCGCCTGGAAAGGCGTTGATTATGATGCAAGCCAGTATCCGTCTCCGACGTGAGTACCATCTAACCTGCCTGGTCCTGCCACGTAATCTCTCTAACTGGGTTCGTAGGTTGGACTCATATTTCAAGATCATTGGCCAACTCAAACACTTTGGTGAAAAGCGCTACCTCAACGTGAGGTTCTTGTCCAAGGTGGACGACTATCACCAGGTTTGCCATCATATGCTGGAGGTCATAGCCGTGACCGAAGGTATTGATAAAGGCACCGTATGGTTCTTTCGTCTTCCCTCTTTTCTCTCCTTCTAATCCTCCTCTAGTCTTCCAAACCTGCCACGAAATCTCTCAGCTGCACGACCCAGGCGTCGTCATCGGGCGTCGCCTCGCCCTCCTCTGCCCTTGGCACCTCCAACGTCTACGATAAGAAATGGGCTAATTTACCCCCACTCCAGAGGCAGATACTGGACTTCATGATAGGCGAGCCAATCTCGAAGGATGGTATTCACGTCAGCAGCATCGCTCGGGCCATGGGTGGCAATGCCACTGACATCAGGTGTGTCTACCACCCTCTGTACAACGTCCCTTCTCAAGCCATTCCGCCATAGCAATGCTCTGGACGAGCTCTTAGCTGAGGGAAACATCTGGACAACAATCGACGAGTCCCACTTCCTCGTTTCAATCTAGGAATATATATGCACATCAGCAACATATCTTCGAGTTCTTGTCTCAATCTTGCTCTATTGCCTTCCACCCGCCGTTGTTCTATATCTTAGTTTTCGATGTTGTCTGTATTTGTGATAGCTTGCCTTGCTCTGTACTATCTAGTAGTAGTCTCTGTCTGAGTGATTACGTCGCAATTCCACTTCTCGTGATTGGGAGACATGCCTTTCGAATAAGCGCTGGTGGTTATGTCGCTTGTGCTTTGAAGATTTTCTGCGTTCACGCTGTACATGCGTGTGCATCGGATATCGTCGGAGTATTCTTCAGGCTCGGACCTCGGCGACCAGCCCACGTGGATATAAGTGGTCGTGCCAAATAAAGAGGCAACCAAAACAACTGCGACAAAAGTTTCCCCACTCTGACTACACGTTGTCCAGCGCAAGCTCTTACTTCGTGTTTCGAGTTCCTCTTCTCCTGAAGTCTCAGCCGCCTTTTCCTCTTCAAAAGTGCGTCGATTATCTTGGTTCCGTGTTTGGCCGATTCACAACCCTCCAGCTATGATAAAAAAGACCGCGAAAACGCCTGTGCGCCGCTCGTCCAGGCTTTTAAACCTAGGTATGTGATTCAACTCACTGGGAGACGCGTCAAGTTACATCCTCGAAGCCCCTCCAAGTTCCGCGAATCCCTCCACACCAGCACCAATTTCTACTCCGGTGACCAGTATGCTATCTCGCGTCGTTTTCAATGCCTTTCCTGATGCAGTATTCTCCAGCTGACCAGTGTAATACTCCTTCCTTTCCGACACATGTATCCGAGAGTGGCGCGTCCACAACGTTGTCTACTCCAACTTCCCAGGCGCCATTTCGTTTTGATCTTCAACCTGGCGCGCCCAGAGTTTCTCCGGGACTGAATGCTCAAATCATCAGGGATCTCCATTGCGACCTCGAGAGTGAGAGACACGAAATGGAGGAAAACATCCTTATTACCACCACCCCTGACGTCTATCCGTCTGAAGTTTCGCGCGAAATTCATCAATCCATAATGCTGGATGATGAGATCTTCCACATGCCATTTCCCTTGACTGCTCGAAATGCCAGCGCCTGGAAATTGGAACATCTGCATCCCCACAGCCGACGCCGTCTATTAATGAAGCGTTGGCACGATGGGTTGGTCGAATACTTTTTTGAAGTGCGTCATGCGCCTCCATCCCTCCCCTTTGTACACTAACTCCGAAGCGCAGAACCGCGGAGTCAATTCAAAGCTTGCAGTCGCCATTCTTCGAGAAATGCGTGTATGTCGGAATATCCATCTTCCAGGCTGGTTTCACGACCTCAAGGTTAGCTATACAATCACTCCCGAGCCCAAGCTCATGTTCTTACAACAGGATACCGGTCTGGGTCGTCTCCTGGTGAACATTGCAGACGTTCATCACGAACTTCCCTTTTGTCAAGAACTCATACAGTCGTATTCCAAGTATCGGTGGCGTTACACCCTTGCTGAGTGCGTCGACTTTTGGTCACCTCAGGTCATTCCTCCTCCACGAAAACCTCTCCCCTCCATCTTTGATAACGTGCGTACCATGTCCTGCCATCACTGCCAAACCCAACTTCTCGCGTAGGCTCGTCCCATGGAAAGTGACATTTTGACTTGGATCACCCGTTACGTCCCGTTTCTAAGCTCTCCGGAGTACTGTTTCTGTTTCTCCAGTGTGGAGAATTTCAAACGTGTATGGCATGAAGTCGTCGTTCCAGCTGCATATGTTGAGGGACGTGATGTGAGTGATCCTTCCGAAGAAGAAGTCGTTTTCAATATGTGGAGTCCAGGCCTCTTTAAGTGACAGAATGTTACACGACCGGCACCGCGCCATCAGACGCCAATCCAGAGATGATGCTGGTCGGCAAGCCATGACTAACAGTGCCATCCTTCTGAAGATTCTCGAGATGACGGAGCGGAACGAGGATCTCAACAAAGAGGCTCTTACTGGTCGCGCTTGTACGAGCTGTTCGCGCTGTTGCGGCTTGAAGGAGGACGATGACAATCGCTGTATCAGAACACTCAGAGTTAGGCGTCGGGACGTCTCTCACGCGGAAGACACCCTTCTCATCAACTACGATACTTCGCAAGCTCCTTATATACTTGGCGTCAGTTACCTACTTTGCCTGCTTTCTTGTGGAGCATCTAACATCGTTTCACAGACTTCTAAACGTATGAAGACGACCGACCTACGCGAAATGACCAACCTGACGCACATCAAAGTGCGAACACATGTTTTACAGAACTGTTCCCGGGACGTCACTCATCTAGTCGACGAGGACACGAATGTATTGATTGGATCCATCGAGTTTGAACCTTTCTCAGATTCAGCGATGATGGACATGATACTTACCCACGACGCAATGGAGTCGAACGCTCACATCAAGCGTCGTGCTACAATGCAGAAAGTCGATCATGGCACTATCAACGCTATGGGGTATCGTGTTGCGCAGGGCGGAAGACCTGGTGATTGCTATACGGGTTATCCCGACACTCTACTACCGGATGATCCTGACAAAGTAGGCGAAGCCATCAAGCGCAACTTCGATGTCGGCCAGGCGAGTTCAAGCCAATTTCTTGCTATGTTGTCCTGACTATTTCCATACTCAGTGCGTTGATATCTTGATGCGTGGAGTTCGACGTATGTGTCCAGAGATACACGCAGCTTTCAAGTCATCACAGAGTGTCGCTCACACGCTTCCACTTGGGAAGTACGGAGTCAATGCCTTCTTTGCCTGGAACTATATCGCGCCACAACATCTTGACGATGACAAAACTTGGTCTATCAGTGTACAGCTCGAGAAAAATGCCCCCTTTTCCGAATATGATTTTGCATATACAGAATACGGCGTAGTCGTTCACACCCAGCCAAACATGCTATGGTAAGTTTTCCTCAGTAATTGTTACTCTCTCCTAGAACTTACCTTTCTCAGGGCATTCTATGCCGGTCATCTTCACGGTACGGTGGCGCCACGCAAACAGACCATTTCCTCAAAAAAAACTATATCAAACGGCATCGTTCTCGCTCTTCGTTCCAAAGATGTCAAGGAGGCAACGAAGTATTGGTCTTTATTACAGAAGTCTGAGCAGCGAAAGCACGAATGGCTGTAGTTATATGTCTACGACACATCAACTCGATACATTACAATTTGGATTTCAAGGCTACAGTGGCTGAGCAAAAGACCGGGGGAGGGACATGAAACCATCGTTCAATAGCCTCTCCATCGCGCGCGTGCGCATAAAAGACCGGGGGAGGGACATGAAACCATCGTTCAATAGCCTCTCCATCGCGCGCGTGCGTGCGCGAATCGAGCTCATAAGACCCAGAGAATCTCCTTGTTGAATCAGATCCAGTGAAGAGAAGGGAGAGGGAGTACGTGACATACTTGAGTCTGAAATTCCCATCCACGCTGAGGGCACAGTGCGCAATGTGGTTCCAGTGCTGGTAGGCCTCTACGAGTCTTTCGCCTTTGATGTTGCAGCTTGTAACCCTGTTCGTGACCGAGGGGATGGTGTAATTCACTTTCACGTTGACAATCTTCCCCGAGCCTTTGATCAGTGGTGTGATGCCGATGCAAGGAGTTTCGTGCTGGCCATGAATGTCATCCTCGTCGTTGGATACGTCCCAATCAATCAAGGGAGGAACGTCGTCCTCGTCGTCCTCATCTTCGTCTGTGATGGAGGGCTGTGAAGGCAGGATATTACTAACAGCGAACACGTCCAAGCTTCTAGTCACTTGCCTCTGCTCCATCCTTGAACGCCTCCCACTTCGCCAATGACAAGTCTTTGCGGTCATCGGCAGCACTGACCATGGGGACTTTGCTCTGAACAGACGTCAGAAAGGGCGATGATTACTGAGCTGTAAGACCTGCCTCTTCACGATCTCGGTTGTCCACCTCCAAGTTTATGGTGCGCGAGTTCAGTAGCATGTTGGTGGTTGGACGTCAGAACAAGAGATCTCGAAAATAGTTTGATTGCTAAGTCGCGTGGCGCATCGATGTTAATTACGTTCATAAATTAGACACGTGGAAAGGACTACTCGGAAGCAGAAAGAAAGAAGGACTTGGAAAGCTGTAGGCATAGAAAGGGAGATATGAATTGCACAAGAGACTACAAGACACGGACAAGACACAACGGTATATGAAAAGAGTGTATGAAATCGGCAACGCTTCAGAAACGTCGTTTTATGGGTACAAAGGCGCCACACATGGCGGGGTGCTTCAACGAAGCTTTTGTGTCAGACTCATTTCCGTCCCCGCTCACGAAGTGTCATCTGTCGCTTGCTCCAGTCAGCCAGATATGCCATTGAGATGAGAGGGCTGAAATGCTTACTTCATGTGCCGCACTCCTGGCCTTCATGGTCGGAATCCGGTTGCGACGTGAAGGTCCCACATTTGATTCCAATGTGACCTGTATGCAGCGCATGAATGACCAAACTTCGCGGATCATTGTCATGGAAAGAAACCCACCTTGGTTGACAGGCTAGATGTGGTGGGGGTCGGCGCATTTCTCGCTGTGAGTTGATTCATACGCGATCCCTTTTTTCCCTTGTAAGTCCTTTTCATGGGGGGGATGACAGGCGTGACAAGCTCCTGTTTGATCTAAACCTATCAGTAGCACCTAGCTAGGGAGCCTCTAGGCGAAACGAACCTTTGAAGGCGTAAGTAATTGATGTTCTGGCGTCTTTGGGGCCTAGAGATTGTTTCAGCACGGCAAAGCAAAACATATGGTACTGACCATCAAGACGTCTTTGGTAACTTCTGTGAGCATATCGAGTCCTGGTGTGGGATGTCCGGGTCTGGATTTGACGATCGAGTCATCTTCCTCGTATTTGATGACCTGAGCAAATTCAGCAAGAGAGAGCGTTAACTATCAGCAAGGACAATACCTTGCGTCTGATTTGTGGAGGATTACAAGTCAGGAGGTCGCATACTGCAACAGGTGTCTCGGCGTCCTGCATAACGACCTCAGCGATGTCACCTGTAAAAATCTCTGCGTCCTGCATGATACCCTCTGAACCTTCGGTCATAGTAAGGGAATGGAGCTTTTGAGCGAGAATGCTGGGATCGCTCGAATCATCCACTTCCTCGCTCTTGGCTGAATCGGTGTCCGCGCCGTCCAAAGGAAGTGTGATCAGTGCGGAGACCATTTCCACATCTAAAGACTCGTTGTCGTCGTCGACGGCTCCGCCCTCAGCAACAGCCAGATGAACGGCCTCATCGTCGTCGTCATTGACATCGCCACCCTCACTAGTATCCACACTCTGAGTCTCTTCGCCATCGCCGACAGCTCCGCCATGAGCATCCACAGGCAAAAACTCGACATCGTCATCGATAGCACCACTCTCGTCCAGAGGTTCTTCGCCATCATCTATGGCTGTGCTCTCAGCGACCGGAAGAGGAGCACCAAGAGAATCTTCGTGCGAGACGCGACGTCTTTTGTCTCTGTGGACGACTTCTTCCTCGTCTGCCTCTATGTCATCATGCTCCAGGGTCTCGAGTGGTCGCCTTCGACTGGTGCTGGCACGTGGGCCCGGCGTAGGAGATCCCTCCTCCTCGAAGATTCTCATCCTGGTCGGAAAGGCGGAATCATAGCCGTCGTTGTAACGATAGCGGAAAGACGGCTCTGGAGTTGTCAGAGCGTATCCTGATGCCCGCATCATATCAATGAACGGCTTGAGACTTTGGGGAGTGTCGTAACTGGAGGGAGTGTCTGGCGGGGTGCGATATATTGAGGGAGTTGATAGGTGACGGACGGGCGAGATATCAGGGAAGGGTTGGGCCAGACGCGGATTGTTGCTGGCAGCGGGAAACTCATTATAGACAGTAAACCCGGGTGAATGCTCATGTGCCTCTGGTGGGAAGTGTAGGATACGGGAAGGGTGACCGGCAGGCTCAGGAGAAAGAGAGCGTACAGGAGGGGACGCGACACGGGGCGAGCTGATGCGTGGAGACGGTTCAAGGTGACCCGTGATGGGTTCAGTGTATGTATAGATAGTCGCTGGGCCATGGATGGGAGACGCGGTCAGCGTAGGTGTGAGCGGAGCTGTGGACTCGGCAACGACCAGTGGCTGCCTTCCAATCGGAGTCGAGGGACGAGAGACACGCAGACGAGGAGGAAGATTTTCATCCGGGAAGTTCTCCGTGATGATAGGTAGACGAAGAGGAGGGGGTTGTTCGTCGTTCGGAGGATCTGGCAAGAGTGCGTTGTCGTCCAGTTGCCACTGGTAGCGTTCATGTTCCTTCTCTCTTTGGAATACGATTTCAGCAATCGTCAGAGCTTGGATGACCAGCTAGCAGGCAGGATGGTGAGCGTCAGCAAGAGACGTCTGAGAGGAAAGTAGCGCACCTCTGCAAGCTGGCTATCCCGAGAAAAACTCTCGGCATCATCTCCGTCTGGTGGTGGGAGTCCCTCCTTGTAGCGAGCCCGGAACATGCCCTTACAGGCATGTAGAAAATTGGAAGTTTCGACGAAGCCGTCGAGTTTTGAGGCGCGCCAGCCGGGAACAAAGCGCAGCGCATAGTCAATATGGTCGGCGGTGACGACCTTGTCAGGGCATGATATGTACTTAAGGTTTTTGACACAATTGCGAAAAGTATGACGCACGATGGCGGCAGTCTCCGACGCCTTATTGGTCGCCTTGATCAAGTCTTTGAGTGGCAACAACAGGAGGTGGGCCATTGCTGCGATGGGTGGAGATGCGATGGGGCGTCAATATTTCGCATCCTATTATTTGTGGCATTTATAGGGACGCCACGGTAATTCAACGGACACCAATCGAAAGTGGCGGCCTTGCACACGAGGCCTACCAAAACGGGCACCTCGTTTTCATTCGACCGACACCTCGTTTTCATTCGACCGCTTCCGACCGACACATCGTTTTCATTCGACCGCTTCCAATTACAAGATGCAAGGTCATCTGACGGAATATACTGCCGTGGGATGCGAATAACTTGGATGAGAAGCAGAATACAGGATTAAACAGGACGTTTTCAGCAACGAGGCGTTGTCATTGGCGATACAGGACCCCAGAAAGGATTTCCAGAACAGCTGCCCTTCCATTATAGGATGTTCGTCCGCTACAGCGAAGCACAATGAGATACCACCGCTCAAGAAGGTAGCCGGGTTTTGACGCTAATTTTTCCATCCAACCGCAGAGGTCTAACAAAATCTTGCTTTAGGTAAGACGCAGGGAAAACGGTATATTTGTCCGCAGGCTACTACTCTCGCGAAGTCTACATCTACGGGTCTGCGAATCCTATATAGTAGATCTAAACACGAAATCTACCCTACTTTTTTGGGGGGGAGGGCACACAAAGTCGAGAAATACAAGATGAATGGACTACGATATGAAAATGAACAAGGAAAACCCAAGACATCGTCTGCTGAACTGGTGGAGAGTCAGTGCTGAGAGAGAATCCAGCCGCTGAAGAATTACACACGTCAAGCATCAGTCTTGGCTATGGAATCCGGCACCAGGGGACCCCGTCCGCGAACGAATAGACGAATCGCCTGGAGGTGGCGAATCAAAGGCCTCGATTGTGGCTCTCATCCTGGCCAACTTATTTAGGCCAGATGCCCCGCCGCCATAGGGCTTGTGACGTTTCGCTTTTTCGAATCTCTGAGGAAAAGTGAGACATATCATCCGAGAAAAGAGGACGAAAAAACCTACTTTAGAGTTCAATTCTGAGGCGGTCAGGCGTCTGTGGCGCTGGAGAGTTGGGGTCTGAATAGCGGACAGTCAAGTCAGCTCCTAGTTTGAGCAAGTCAAGAGATCTGACCGTACCTGTGGGCTCTCAACGCCAAGCAGCTCAGAAAGAAAACGGCGTCAGCTGCAACCGAGAGGGTGAGGACGTCAATCATACCTGAGATGAGATGGACTGGATACTGTTTTCGACGGGCACCTAGAAAAGAGAACACCGTCAGCTGCCATGACAGGAGGGTGAGGATGTCAATGATACCTCGGACAAGGCTGGAGAAGCCGCCATGTCGCTGGCTACAGCGTCTGAGCCGTCAAGAAGCTCCTCTTCACAGCGCATTCCTAACTTGTGAAGGAGCTAATTTGCAGGCGTCAGAACCGAGGTCTGGTATTTAAGTCAAGTCTTACTATGACTCCGGCGCATCGATAGGCCATAACTGTTGTTGGACTATCCATAGGAATTAAGTCCACGCTATTGTAGAACGTGAGGGCAAACTCAGGCCAAGCCTGGTAGAGTAAGTCCGTCATCTGAACCATGCCCTGGGCACGGACAGCTGCGAAATTGCTGAGGTGATCGCGAAACCATTTGCGTTGATCGCGCTCCAGCGCATCAGAGGGCTGAAAGGGGATCACGTCAACATTGATTCCACGACATATGTAAAGTGAAAGCGTACCTGCTGAGGAGAGGACATGGCCAAATCAAAAAAAGGTAGGAATTTTCGATTGCGAGGAAGACAGGACGAGAGACTGGGGAAGGGGATTCGAGTATTTATAATGCCGCTGGTCCTATACAGTTCGCACGGAAGCATTCAATTAAGCCACCCGGTAATTAGAGTCATGCCGGCGTGCCGCGGAAAGTGAAGCCCCATTTAGAGCTGATACGGTCCCACCGTTTGGGTCAGGAAAGGAAAGTCGTGCGTCGTTGAGGTCCATTGGAGAACCAGTCACAGAAGCTCATGAGATTGATGATGGCAAGAGGAATCAAAGAGGGGGGTATACAAAAAGAAATGGATGTACGGCAGTAGATATATACAGTAGAGCATAAGACGATCGTTGAAGAAACGTGGTGTAAGCGAAGGGAATCAGGAGTTTAGCTGTGGGGAGTGCTATACATAACCGACCGATCCACCAATCCACCTTCGACGGTAGTATTCGTGTTTGAGGAAGACATAAATGGGAAGACAACGATGGGTGGTCGGAGTGCATGGAGAGATGGATCAGAGGTACATAACGATGACGATGACTCTTGCGAGATCTCGCGATGAGGAGCAACGGTGTGGTCCGGATGAGCCAGCACCCCGAAGCCTGGGAACATGAAGGGATAGGGAATAGGATAGAATACTGTCTGGGAGGTGCTCTCAGGAAGAGTCGCCGGTGAGACTATGACGGAATTGTCTTTTGGCGCTGGTCCTCGTTGAGACTTCCGGAATGCGCGCTTCTTCTTGCCATTGTCAGTCACTGTGCCAGCCAGGTCACTGCTATCGTGGGGTATCGCACAGCAGCATGATGACTCGGCCAATCTCCGCTTTGGCCTGCTACTTCATTAGGACGGTCTTGTGAGTGAATAAGGATCAAATAAGCACCTATTCCCTTGAGAATTGTTCTCTGCGTTCCAGCCGACTTTGTGTAAATGAGCAGCAGACCATTTGAGAGTGGTGACAATGCTCTGTGCGAGGCTGTGAGTCAGTGGTCTGAACGTCGTCAATTGAGAAATTTTGGAGAAGCTTACGTTCACATCACTTATACAACCACTGGTTGGGCTTTCCTCACTGTCTTGCACAGGTGCGTCGGGTGAAAACTCGTCTGACCACGCCTCGAGAAACTTGACTACAAATGCTTCAATTTCCCCTGAATCATCACGGCGCCAAACTTCCAAGAAATTGCCCGCTTCATGGAATATGACGCGCAGCTGAGCAGGAGGAAGGAGCTATCATCAAGCTAAGTAAGATAATCCCCACCAGGCTAGCAGGAAGGGACATACGTTGGGGAAGCGAGCAGGAACGCGTCGAATCTCTTCAAAGCCTTTCGGAGCATATCCTGGGATGGTTCCTTCCAGGGCTTTATTGCCGTTTTCATGAGCTGCCATTTTACTCCTTCGGTGGTGTGAAAGAGAAAGAAGTAGAAATGTCAGTGAAATCTGGCAAGGTGACGTATTATCGCACTTCCGCTGTTCGGTTTCACTACCGACTTCAAGTCACATCTCTGAGAGCGTAGTATCTAGAGCAGGATGGAAATTGTTTCAAGTCAGAAGAAACTCGGGGAAGAGAGGACGATCGTACAGAGCAAAGAGTCAGACACGAGGGCAAGGCCAAGGTGAGTGGGAGTCAATGTCTATCAGAAGCATCGGCCCGAGTGCCGACATCATGAACTCGAACAAAGTGCCTTCAAGAAACACGCCTCTCTCAGAGACAGATGGAAGGCCTCGGGGGCTCAGATGTGATCGGATATGATGTGGTATGGCTATTTATGGGACTTTGGATGCCTTTGCAAAGGTAGTACACACTCCGGACGCGCCATAGCTATGACTTTTGTTTTTATTCGGTTGTTATCGTGTCACTGATCGCATGTTCAACTAGGCTCGTTCAATCTTCGACGCAAGTTCCCTGTCTCAAACTGTACTCTAGGTGACTCATTGGCAATGAATGCAGTGTTTCCTGACGCGACAGCAATCGGTGAGTCTGTCCATGTCCCTGACCAGCTCGAAACAGTTATCCAACATGCACTGACACATCTCATTGGAGGCACACCCACCGCCGTTGCTTTCAACGACAACCACATATCTCTGCCATACTCCGGCAACAGAAACAACATTATTAGCACCTCATACGACGTTGGAATCGCGCCAAAATCAATCGTTGGAACATCGGCCCGAGTGCCGACATCATGAACTCGAACATAACTTTGGGCTCTATGCCTCGAGAGCACCATGGGCGGGACCTCAGATTCAATTCTTGGCACCAGTTACATGATAGACTTGGACCTCTAAGGAAATTCAAGAATGTGTAACGCAGCCGATGGTGGCAAGTCCTGTCTGACGGCCTATAGCGAGAAAGCTGGCAAAGTGCCTTCAAGAAACACGCCTCTCTCAGAGACAGATGGAAGGCCTCGGGGGCTCAGATGTGATCGGATATGATGTGGTATGGCTATTTATGGGACTTTGGATGCCTTTGCAAAGGTAGTACACACTCCGGACGCGCCATAGCGATGACTTTTGTTTTTATTCGGTTGTTATTGTGTCACTGATCGCATGTTCAACTAGGCTCGTTCAATCTTCGACGCAAGTTCCCTGTCTCAAACTGTACTCTAGGTGACTCATTGGCAATGAATGCAGTGTTTCCTGACGCGACAGCAATCGGTGAGTCTGTCCATGTCCCTGACCAGCTCGAAACAGTTATCCAACATGCACTGACACATCTCATTGGAGGCACACCCACCGCCGTTGCTTTCAACGACAACCACATATCTCTGCCATACTCCGGCAACAGAAACAACATTATTAGCACCTCATACGACGTTGGAATCGCGCCAAAATCAATCGTTGGAACATCGGCCCGAGTGCCGACATCATGAACTCGAACATAACTTTGGGCTCTCTGCCTCGAGAGCACCATGGGCGGGACCTCAGATTCAATTCTTGGCACCAGTTACATGATAGACTTGGACCTCTAAGGAAATTCAAGAATGTGTAACGCAGCCGATGGTGGCAAGTCCTGTCTGACGGCCTATAGCGAGAAAGCTGGCAAAGTGCCTTCAAGAAACACGCCTCTCTCAGAGACAGATGGAAGGCCTCGGGGGCTCAGATGTGATCGGATATGATGTGGTATGGCTATTTATGGGACTTTGGATGCCTTTGCAAAGGTAGTACACACTCCGGACGCGCCATAGCGATGACTTTTGTTTTTATTCGGTTGTTATTGTGTCACTGATCGTATGTTCAAATAGGCTCGTTCGATCTTCGACGCAAGTTCCCTCTCCCAGAACGTAATCTGGGTGATTCCTTGACCACGAATACAGCATCTTCTGACGCGACAGCACTCTGTGAGTCTGTCTAGATCCCTAGACAGTACTCAGCACCCACCGACACGCGTCTCACGAAGTATACCACCTACAAAGTGCATGCGATTCCCTCAGTATGATGTTTCATTGTCTAGTATCTCACTCGGGCTTACGCCAAGGGCTACCAGTGTGCGAAGTTGCAAGTCTGGGCGCGTCCTGTATAAATGAAGGAAAGGAAACAACGCTCCCCTTCTATACTAAGTGCTGAAATCCTCTGATCATACTCAAGAACTACGTCAACTTTCAGCTTCCATTTGGCGTGCTCTTCAACGAACGCTCTCATGACTTGTATGCCAAAGATGAAAAACCAGCTCCTACATCGCGGCCGCTCGAACGACGCTCAGCGCTTCAGTGCCCGCCAGTCGGCGACACTTCGGCATGCATGTTGATCTCGGATCAACCCTTGCTCTGCCGGCCCCGAATTTTCGAATAGGCCCTCTCTCACATGCCGCAGCCTTGCGCTCGACCCCGCCACTACTCACCGCCATGTTCTCGCACAAACGGACGATATCTTCAAACGCTTGATGAAAATTTCCCGAGCCCGCGGCAAATCAAACGGCCTTCGGGTACAGTCAAACAGCACCGAGTCTGGAGCGCGACGGAAGGGAATGGGGCCTGCGACGACTAGCACTGACCGCGGTGCACCTGTTCTCTGCGAGAACGGAGGGTGTCTACGCGCGCCGTCAAACTGTGGAAGGAGTTCGACTCGACGATCTTTGGCCTGGCCAAGGAGAAGGGCCAGGCGTGGTTGGACGTGACGAGGTCATCGCGAAGCTCAACAAGGACTTCAACAAGCCATGGTTGGATGGAAGAAGGATGGTTCTGTTGCTCGTGCTCTGAGCGACATGATCTACGAAGAGGTTGCTCTTCGCCTCGTCCGCCTCATGTTCGTTCCCTATCAGAGGCAATGGGCCGATCCCTCCTTGAGGAACCTGACTGGTGACTGGTTGCGACGCGTTGAGGAGCGCCTTCTCCGAGGAGACTAAGCTGTCTCTCGACGGGCCTTCGACTTTCCTTTCCTCGTTCTTCTCCGCTTATCGCTGCGGCGACTGAACAGCCCATCGCTTCTGAGGATGCTACATTCTTCCTTGCCATCTCGCAGCGTCACAGCCGAAAGCCAGCTCCGTTCATTCCTCTGCTCAATTCTTCATTCGAGGTCTGATTCAAGAAGGTAAGCCTCCCTTGATTCCCTGTAGTTGCGTAAACTGAACATTTGTCAGATTTCCAGGCGCGTGGTGGGCCAAGTCCAACTTACTTGAGCGCGGATCAACTAAAAGATTGTGGACTTATTTCCTCTTCCTTCTAGATCAAGCACCTCTCGCTCATTTGAGGTATCACAGAACCAGATTGTCGGTGCTGACGACAGCAACAGCTTGAACCAGCTTCAGGGCAACGTCTGCTCTGTTGTGGCTGTGAGTCCATCCCAGTCTTTTTTTATGGAGCGAGCACAGATCAATCTTGTGCTCTAGTTTTCGGTAGGCGAGCTCGGAGATCTACTGGTCTGCCTAGGTATGCGATCGCTGGCACGCTGGCGTCTCCTTCGGAGTCTGGACCACAACTGGACGGTCTCATTCTGGACCACGCCGTATATCATGAGAATTATTGTTGGGCGGAGTCTTGTCCAATCAAGGTAGTACAAGGGGAAGGAAAGTCTAGCCGTCGCGGAGCGGGTTGGGCGAGCTATTGGGCGCGTGATGGGCAAGTGATTCGGCTTCCGCTTTGTACTTTTCGCGCTTTGTTCGTCGAGTAGATACCAACGCCGTTATCGTACTTCACATGTCAACGGATACGAACGTCGTTATAAAAATTGTGAATACGCTGTTCGTTGCACAAAAAAGTACTCCTCCTAAACAGATCTGCGTATATGTGTTGTGTTGCCTTGGCTCGCGTAGGCATGTCTGTTTCGTCGACACGTACATAGCACAAGTCTTAGTGTATTCATATGTAGAGGCGACCTGCCACTGGCGTGAGAACTTCACGTGATGGAAAGCGCTTCGAAGCGGAAGCCAATTTTCTTGTTGCCAAACAATTTTCACATCACTTTACTTTTGCAATCATGGCTGAGGCTCCCAAGCCCGATGGGACATCTATCGACTCTGAGTTCATGAAGAATATGGTCACGATAATGAAGATTGCAGAGCAGCAGACTCGCGACGCATACGAATCCTGGCTACGCGAGCTCTATGAACGCAGAGTGAACAGCTCCACTCAGCGCGACGCAAACTATCATGATGACAGCTTCATGTGGGATCTTGAACTGAGCATGTACCGAAAGTTGATCTTCAAAGTTGATCAATATAGGTACCCTCAGAAAGGGTACGTACATACCTCATTTTCGTCTACATACCATGGTCTCATCCGATCGTACAAAGAGCTATGAATGCCTGTCTTGATGACAGAAATGTTATCTGTGCCATGGCCCCTGGTATGGACTTCTGCTTGTGCGCTTCATAGCTCCAACGACGTGCAATAGGTGATAGCAGGTCAATGATCTACCAGATCTCTGCCCTTCGTTCTTCTGGGACTACGTTGGTAGTGTCGCCGCTGCTTGCCCTGATCAAGGAGCAGATCTTGAAGCTCAAGAGCCTGGGACCCGGTGGTAGGTTTCATTCCATATTCCACGGGTATGCTTTTTTGATTCGACGTACTAGTATTGATCGCACAACTCACCGAATTAACGTCTACGGAAGCCACGTTACGGACCATCTATGATCTTCATCAGATGGCCTTTGGAAATCGCAACGCGGGAAGCTATCCAATCAAGCTCCTGTACACAACTGTGAGGTCCAGATATGAAATCCGCCTTTTCGTTTCTTAACAATCAACAGCCCGAGGAAATTTCCCAAAGTCAGGAATTTCAAGACATTCTTGGCGTTCTATACGTGAACAAAAAACTCCGCACGCATTTCCTCACTTTAAGCTGTGAATACCAGTTAACCGACATATTATCAGGTCGTATTGTCATTGACGAAGCTCAGTCTACATTTGTGGAAGGTAGGTTGCACCCGAGGTACCAGCAACTGCAAGACCTACACAACCAAATGCCCGATGTTCCCATGACCTTCCTGACATCTACTTCAAGGCGAGAAGACCTTGACACCCTTGTCAAGGTGTTCGAAATCGGCGAACTGACTCCAGGAGAATGTGCGTACTAATGCAACCTCTCTGGGATGGAAGTGTACTGACTGCCACTGGTTCAGTTGCGGCCAAACACCGCACTGTGTTCTTCCAGGCTTCAGAAGGAAAGATAGGATGCCCAACTTGACGGCGGGTCTTTGGTGTATTGTAGCCGGAAATGCTTGTGAAAATCTGTAGTAATTCAAGAGATTTGCTTTCACGTGTACTTGATGGTGGTTCAAAGCATTTACGGTGCAAGAAATATGGGCAAATTACAGTGAATTCTAGTGTAGATGTTGAGTAAAATATCCAACCACGCAGCTCCCGCGCATTCACTGTCAACGGTTACTGAACGGTTACTAACCTTCGCCGGAACATGTCGAGGACTGCGTCGTTTCCTAATAGCCGCAACCACGTTTACTTCCTCGTTTACGACGGACGCACAGGTCCTCTGTTCTCACACGTGTTCAACAGTATACCCGACAGACGGAAACACCGACTTCGGCGGTGTGACTTACGCAATGCTTCCTTCCTCTCGACCTTTCGTGGCTCACCTGCCTATTTCGGACTTCTCTCCTGCCTCATGCCTGGCGGACGCCCTCGCCTGTACTTCACGGAAAATGAGCGTTTGGCAGCTCTTAGAAGGGATCGTGTCAAACACTACGCTATGTGAGTATCGTTTATTTGTTATGAAGTGACACCCCCTCACGAGACCCAGTCACAAAGACGCTATCAATGCGAAACGTCGCCGTCAGCGAGCGGAGAACAAGAAAGTTGAGGCTGCTGAGTGTCTACGTCAAGAGAAGAAAGAGCGAGCTGCAGTCGATATCGCGCAGAGATTGGGAAGAAAGGCGAAACGAACAGAGAAGTCGCGAAAGGAGGAGGACTTGACTCGCGACGTTGAGCAGAGACGCGCCGAGCTACAAGAATCTCGAAAGCCGAAAAGACCACTCAAGAGCCTTCCGCCCCGAGACAAGCAGCGTCGAAAAGGACAAACGGTTCCAGGCCCTCAGTTTTGGTGGGTCTCTTTTATCGTGATTTGTGTGGATCTCAGTTGCTCATGCTGCCAAAGGACGTCCAATGGGAAGAAGACAACGGTCACCGCTCTGCCCAGGAGAGTGACGCCAGTCGTCAGTCCGCGTACCTTTCCAGGGTCACCTCTACCGCCTTCGAGGGAGCCGTCGCCTATCTCGTCATCTATTCCAAGCGAACCTGCTACGTCGCGTGCCATATCTCCACTCAACCTTCGTGCAGAGTCACTCCCCATTGCCCACTCTCCCGGCGGCTCCGGGTCATGTCCAGAGACCCCACAGAACGTCAGCAGAGCCCTACGCGTTCTTCTGTCATCCATCATAAATGTCCATGATGGCCTCAATGCTTTAACGAACGATAACATGCCCGCCTACCTTGAGTCTGTTGTCGTTCGCTTCTGGGAGGAATCCGAACACCAGAAGGACCAGATCATACGCGATTTGCATCGATCGATCACTGGCACCATCGCTCCGGCGCTCATAGCTGGTGAGGACTTGAAGACCATGGTCAATAAGCATGGCAGATGGGGCATCTGGTTTGAGGGAAAAGCGATCCTTGGGGAGCTCAGATTATGGGACGATTGGGTGTGTGACTTAATCGATCACCTGGATGGCTCTACCCTCGAAGAATGTTTCTTGAAAGAAACGTTACTCTTTCAAAAGGTCTGATACGACGGAGTTGGGGACTTTCAGTTATTCACTACAATCCAATGTAAACGGAAAACTAGATATTCTATTGCAATGAACTCCTTTCTCGAAGGACCAGTTCTTCATATAAGCATGGGCTGGTTCTAAGGCTCATGCCAGATAGTGCAGCTTTCAGTTCTGCCTCTCATGTTCGACGTTTCTATACTGTATATGATCTATCAAGTTTCAAAGATTCGCACTGGATAGTCAGCCTTTCAAGACTCAAGATACAATTCGCAGTACGACTAAACGAAAGATACACAATTACAAGATATTTATTAGGACCCTTAATCAAATGAAACGAAGATTACCCTTGCGAGCAGATGCGTTCAAATACTTCCAGGCGTCATCAGCGTTCTTCATGACCATCACCTTACGCTCGCGATTGCAAGTAGCCATGGTTTTCGCTGTGGCTCTGAATTATGACAAGTTGAGTGGAGGGTACTGCGACGCTTGAGATGGAAACACTGACATGGCTGTAGTCATGCCTAAACGACGTCCGTGTAGGATGATATAGAAGAGATCGGCTCCTCGAAGCTCACCATTCTCCCAGGCAAAGTTCCAAGCTTCGATGGCCTCCGAGATTGTTGTGTAGCCGCGCATGACTGTGTACCCCGCCTCCTCGACTTCCGACCTAGATCAACGATCAGCGACACGAAATCAAGTAGAGCACTGCGGATAGATTTACCGGTGGGGAAAAATACCCATGAGATCGCCATCGAAGATGACATACGACTCGTGGGCTGGATCATGGTGAAGTGATGCCATCTCGAGGCGACGAGACAAGTCTACACTTTGAGATTCTGGATCTCCCTCATCGTCGGTCTCATCGCCAGACTCATCTGACGTGAGCACGATGATCTTGGGCTCCGTTGCTGGTGCCTTGCCCCTAGCAATTGGGGACGGAGACGTCAGGGCCAATCGGGTGGTCCCTTCTTCGCGACGCGACAGGAAATTGCGCGTCAAAGGCGAAGCCTGGCGAGGAGACGGGGTGATTCTCGAGGTCGGAGCATTCTTCTGCAGCCCGGGAGGGCTGTCAGGGGTCAGAAGAGCAGGGCGCGTCGTCGCTATGATCCTCGAGGTCGGAGCATTCTTCTGCAACCCAGGAGGGCTGGCTGGGGTCAGGAGAGCAGGACGCGTCGTTGCTAGAATCCTCGAGGTCGGAGCATTCTTCTGCAACCCAGGAGGGCTGGCTGGGGTCAGGAGAGCAGGGCGCGTCGTCGCTAGAATCCTCGAGGTCGGAGCATTCTTCTGCAACCCAGGAGGGCTGGCTGGGGTTTGGAGAGCAGAGCGCGTCGTCGCTAAAAGCCTGTGATAGTGAGGGTCTGCTGTGAAGTGTCAGACAGGCAATCGAAGAATGCTGGATGAACCCGTACAATCAGGCATCTTCCCAGTGGTAGGCGACCGTGTTGGTGAGTACGCCGCCGCCGCTACAGCAGGTTTGAATTTTGGGTTCCGCGGAGCTATCATGATGTAAGGTGGGGGTTGAAACAAAAGTCTCATTCGCGTACTTTCATTCTCGATCATAGACTCAGAGGACATGTCGAGGAAGGCTGAGTGGGGAAAAGAGACACGATCAAAACATTTTATAGCAGCCGCTGACTCGGCATGTCGGCATATCATGTTTTCTTGTAGCGTATTGTGCGATTGTCTTCGCTAACATGTGATCTGACGTTGCTGCCTATCAATGATACCATCACCAGCTTCTACTTGCGCCTTCCAACGAGCACGCTGCTAGAAAATAGCGAAGACAGTGAGCTGCCGAAATTTCTGACCCATGCCTTACTTTGCGATTGTATTGAGAGCTGTACAGTTTGAGCCTTCGTAAGTTGCCGAGATGGTGGTCATAGCGGCTGTGCTCTACCGCCGGTAACTTCTCGCACGAAACGATGGCAAAAAAGAAAGATCGGAGAATCTGGACGACAGAAGAACACTTGGACTTTCTTCGCCCTCTGGTTCCCACCTTTATCCAACACCAAGCTGCCAATAATCTCCCCAAGTTCTGGAGTAATATGTTCTGTGCTTTCCTGCAGAATTGGTCTGTCGCAGATATGATGACCCATTTGAGTACAATACGCCTCCTACCCCCTCTCCTTCACGGTCCTGGTGGCTCTGTACTGGTACCTACCACAGAAGAAGGTGCTGGCGATGGGAGTACACCAGTAACGCCTTTAGAATATGTGAAGGGTGTAAGTTCCCTCACGTGCTGGGTCCGTGACCGTTCTGCAGACTGATCTCGCATCTAGAAAATCCGAACATGGTTCTATAACCGTGCCAGGGCTATGAAAGGCGACAAAGCGCTCAAGGACGGCTACGAGTGGACTCCTCGTTCACGAGTGCGCAGGATCGACGAGGTTTTCTCCGAACTACACTATGCCGAATATATTGCGGCAAAGGTTGCTCTTGTCCTGAATGATCCTTTGGAGCAGCGCCCGCGACTTACGTTGATCAAGGAGATCACCAAGGAGGTCTGGTTGACGATGCCTCCTGAGATCGTTGAGCAGGTCACCGTGGCCCACGAAGAGCATAAGAAGATTTTCGAAGCCGCCAAGGCACGGGCAAAGGCGAAGGGAAAATTGGACGACAGTCCACGAACGCCCCAGGAATACGCACAGTACGTGATGATCCCGCTTCAGTGAATATCAATCGAATGCATTGTCCCTTAGCGAGCAAGAGTACGCGCAGCTTCATCTACAGAAGTTCTTCACTTCGATGGTCCAGCGAACAGGCATGACCTTCGTTGTTCTTTATGGTGGTCCGGAACCTAAAATGCGCGGAAACATCAATACGCACAGGTATGGTGCCTTTGCGCTTCAACCTCGTGTCCTCATCTCGTCTAGTCTCCAATTTGGGGGGAAGAACGCGATTGGACAAGAGTTTGAAGATTCATATGACTCCTTCTACAATTCAGTCGCAAAGCCATACTCAGAGTATCTCTATGGCGTTTACAGTACGTTTACCGCTTTCCAAACGAACTGACCTTGGAGACTCAAGACGTCTTCAGGCAAGGAAGTGTGTCGTAGTAGAGACCTATTCCCGGACAAAGATCGGCCGGTCTCTGATCCTCTTTTGAAAGTGGCTTCAGGAAGCACAGAGGCTGTGGCACACTCCACTACGTCTGCTCCCAGTGACTTCGTATCGGTCGTCACTGGTCCAAACATCACCGCCCCAATCGCCCAGCCTGCTGTAGAGCCTTCTCCCGAACATCGGTCACCGCCACCGTCCTCTGGTTCTCATGCCCCTAGTCCTTCCTCGGTCACTGCTTCTCCGGTTGCCGGCGGCTTTTCCCTTGAATCTCAGTCATTTCATTCTGCTCATTTCAACTCCACCGTCGAAACGACTGCGCCGATGATCCCTGCCAGCAATCCCGGTAATGAGCCCTTGTTTTCGGCGGGCACGGTCTCTCCACCCGATAGTCCCATTGGTGTCGAGCCCTTTTCAGACGCGAACTCTCCGCCCAATAATCATGGTCAGCTCGGTGACTCTCGACAACCGCTTGGTAGCGAGCCGTTGTTTCCAGACACGAACTCTCCGCCCGATGATCATGGTCAGCTCGGTGACTCTCCTGAGTCGCATGAACGGTTCGGTGACGACACAATCCAACCCTCAGACCATCCCCCACCTGTTGACGTCAATCAGATTTACTCTGACATTCCATCCAACTTTGACATTTCGTCCAACTTTGGCATTTCGTCCGACTTTGACATTCCGCCAGAGTTCGACTGGAGTAGCCTAAGTCTTCCGTGGGGCCCAGAAGCCTTGGGGAATTTGGTGGTATTGGAGGATTCGCAGACCTTGGGCACAATGCCCCAGTCAGGTATCTCGACGATGGTAACTCAGCCTGAACTCTCGTGGAATCAGGGTGTGCCATGGGCGCTTCAGAGGTCGGAGCATCAATCTGACGCAGGACTGTCCTCATCCCAGACTTGGTCTGGAGGGAATCCAGCCCTCTCCGATTGTCCTTCGTCGTCATTGGAGATTGATGGCAACAGCAGCTTATCTGCCGTCGGTGCCCACTCCCCTCAGCTAAATGGCTTGTTGGCGACCGTTACGGAATGGAATGTGCCGACTGCTTTTCCGACCATGAGCGCGGCTGTTGAACGTCTCGGCATTTCAACTCAATGTCCATCCCAGCCCTCTCTCCATCCTACAGTCCATTACGACGTGTCGAACGGGTTTAGAGATGCGCACATTGGTCCCTCTCCGCACGACTGGGCCACCACCACCACCACGAAGTCTGTCCAACCGTTCGTCGGCCCGTCTTCATCAACGACAAATCACCCAATAGACAAGCATGAAGAATTGAGCGCTCTCCCTCAGGCCTCCGCTCGAAAGTCGCCATACTCACGAGGACTTCCTCCAACTCCGATGCCAAATCCGCCGCTGCTCCCGTCGCCTTCGAGTCAGTCGCCTTCGAGTCAGAACAATTCTCCACCCGTGACAACTGCAGCCAGACAACCTGCATCAGCAGTCACTATCCCTGATTCGATTCCTCTCGACACTGCACATCCAATCGAACGTTCCGTCCCCGCTATACCACAGGAAAAAGCAGTCCCACCGGGAAAGGACACTCAGATGGCAATCGCAGGATATAATCTCAATGCTCCCCTGAGCCCACTGGGACCCAAATCGATCCCTTGCAGCATCGGCCCACCAATCCCGGATTGCGAAACTGTCACTGCAGATGGTCCTCTAAGTCTGGGTCGCCCACCGGTGACCGCAACCCACAAGTTGTCCAAGAAGCGAAAGCGAACCCAGGATGATGATGCTATGGAAGAGGACATATCTCCCCTTGCTGCAGGCAGATCTGGTCGTGGCTGTCGTGTCCGCAAACCTGCGCTACCGAAGGAGCCGACCCTTGTGACTGCTGGAGTCGTCAAGGAAAACATTCCTATGTGGTTTGTCCCCGTCCTCGAGCAGCTGAAAAATTACGCGCTAGGTGTTGGGGACAGTATCAAGGACTGGGATGCGTTAGTAGATGCCTTTACGGACTTCGAGATTGATCTCCACCACAATGATCCAGAATGTCAGGTACGTGCTCAATTCCCTGTCTGGGCCCGATCCTTACTAGTGAACATCAGAATCGCCTTTTGAAGACAACGTACAAGCCTGAACAGTTCATCGCATGGCATACAGCACCCCAGCTGGACTTCGACACTGGGCCAATTGTACGCGACTATGACGAATTCGCCAAGAGGTGGCTTGCTTGGTGGGACAGCATTCAGCCACCATCGAGACGTCGTATGGACGAGGATTATCTGCCCCTTGCTGAATACCACGCTCAGGACTTGAAAGTTCTTCGCGCAGGCGGGCGATACGGGTTGGGTGGTCTTCTGATGGCTTTGTTTTGGTGGGGTAAAAGCGGCACAGCCGTTAAGACCTTCAAGCTTGCCGTTCATGATTTCAGGAAATGTCTAGCGGCCTTGTTGTCAACGTCGACAGGCGCTGTGGATGAGGCAGCCTGTGGAAAGAAAAAGGCGAAGATCACTACGACCAAACGAGCTAGTAAGAAGGCAAAGTTAGCATGATATATCTACTGAGCTTCGAAGTCTTTCGTTTCAAATCTTGGGCTTGGGCCACAATCCAATGTGATAATGAATGTTTTCAAATAATATGCGTTGGCCGTTGAACTGCGAGCAGGTGAATCGATGGGACTTGGCTTCGGACTCACAGGTACTTATTTTGTTTCGAGAGGTAGATGATATCATTTTCGTCATAGGATCTACGTACTAACGATCGAACAACCAGTCAAAGAAGCGCTCATCACCCGGTCTCCTCCAACTGATCGCTTTCTTCCCGTTTGTAGCTTGGCACTGAATAATGAAATTAAGATCTGTGCGGTGCGACCGCGGAAAATGAGGTAATATACCTAAACCCGCGACAATGTCTTGCTTGATGTCGAGCTCTTGAATCTTCATATGTAATTGCTCTTGTTGAATTGATGAGATAGACCCTATAGACGTATGAGAAAAGGCGCACCATGTGCGGTATCAAGTTCGCTGCGGAGGGCGGAGATAACTTCTACGCCAAGTCGTGAGATTGGAGTAGATATTGTGAAGATAACGACGAACCATTGGCAGCAGCCAGTTCGCTACGGAGGGTGGAGACAGTCCCTAAGAAAGGTTGAGACAATGGGGCAGCAGAACGCGGGAGATAGCGGCTACGATCTTGTTCGTCTCGTATCAGATTGACAGACCCTGGAGATGATCAACGCTATGATAACCAGATACTGCAGGAAACGCTTACGATGCGCATATTGCAATTCAGACTCCAAACGTGTATTGACCTTTTGAAATTGACGAGCACCTTCTTCGAGGGTTTCCACCTCGTGTTCAAGGGTAAGAATTCTTTCTACTGAGCGCTCAGTGAAGGCGCGAATGGAACCTATATGGACTACCTTGGGCGTCCAAAACGGTATACCGCGGAAGGTCGTCTGTCGGAAATCTTGTCGTCAGAGAATGATCCTCGATATGGCTGGCGTTGTCGGAGTGGCTGGCGTTGTCAGAGTGGCTGGCGTTTTCGGAGTGGGTGGCGTTGTCAAGAGGGGCATCTGCCTCGGTGAGATGGCTGGAAGGAGAGCGATGCGGGGTGGTAGAAGGTGCGGTGGCAGTCGCCAAGGTGAGGGCTGAGCGCCGTGATGGAAAACGCGTACGAGAAGAGCGCCCTAAGTGAATGATCAAACTTGGGCATGCCAAAGGAATTCGGGTACGCACTAGGAACAGCGATGAGATCAGTGTCTGTCCACGAGAAATGTCAGGCATCGTCAGTACAACCACTGCTGTTTTGCGTACTGTTCGTAGATTCGTTTACCATGGCATCTGGTTCGTCCTCTCTCTGTTGTGGTCTTCCTTCTTCCGGTTCAGGCACAATTTTCTGCTTTTTTGACCCGCGCTGTGTATGACCTGTACACAAGAACGTCACCACAAAGGTCTACTGCGAATTCAGGCCAGATCACATACCATGGCTCGATTTACGCTTGCGGCTTATGCCAATACTCGGCCAGCTCTTCCTCTTCCAGGTAGCGTTGGATGTTGCAGGTTTAGGTATGTTGGCAGCGACAATGTACGCCTTGAAGGTGGCAAAAGAGACATGTGGATGGGCAGCCCCAAGCGTCCAATAGAGTTCATCGTCCGAAAAAGAGCACCGCTGGTCGGAATCACGGCAAAGCTTGGTGCTACAATGGGCCCGAGACTTTTGGCGCGTGCAGACGAGGCCACGAGCGGTACAGAAAGAACAGTTGGGCTAGACTGGGTAAGAAAGGGCGACTGAAAAGTGACGGAAGCAAAACGTACGCGATTGGGCTGAAGGGCAACCCATTTCGTGTTATCGCGGAACCTTGCATTCATGTTTCTGGCGTACTCCTGCCAGAGATTGTTGTCGCCGAGGGCAGAAGAGACGTTCATGACTGGCTGTCTCTTGGAAGGTAACGAGTGCAAGAAGAGAAAGGATTCGTGACACACGATCCATGACAGACGACTCATGACACATGACTCATGACACAGCACCGGGCTTTGGGCCAAATATTGATCCGCAGTTATTTGGTAGATACTGGCAATAAATTCCAAATATTTGCGAAATATTACCGGGGTTGGTGAATACAAGCTGTGTCTTCCAAATATGTGGCGAATATCGGGGAGGGGACCTCGAAAAAAATCCTAAGTTCAACTCGACTTGAACCAAGATACGATTCATGCATCGGGACGCGTCGGGCGGTGATGCGATCAACCTGCAGCTTGACCAGCGACCACCACAACCTCCAGCCTTTCATCTCGCTGACGTCCATCGGCTCTTACAATTTCCAATAACAACTCTACTGGACAGTCCTATCGTTGGGCCATCTACGCGTTCTGCTGTCAACACCGATGTGCCCCTGCCCCCGATGACAAGATATCACCCCATTATGCCCGCAAGGTGCGTGAATTTACTACGATGCACCGAGCCAGCTCTCCGACAATGCTGATAGGCGTGCTTTTCAAATCAGAGCCGGAATGGGATGGCGAAGGTCCGTGGCCGTTGCGTTGCTTCTCATATCTGACCGCCCATTGTTTCCTTCCAACGTCGCAGAACCGACCGGCTCCACAAGAACACATCGAATTTCGCGGTATTGCCGACCCCAGCATACATCACAAGGCGCGTTGTTTCTCCCTTGCTTGACCAGTCGTCTTCCGCTACATCACCGAGTCTGCGCGATGCGCAACACGCGTTCCATCGCGCGACCTTCATACGGCAAGTCTCTTCTTTGGTCCTACCATCCATCGATTGACTCTATCTCTGTTTGTGGTAGCGAGCACGGTCAACGCAAACTTTCTCAAGCCCGCGGACCGGTGCCCGCTCGCGCGCCACGGCGGACCCAACCGTTATACTCAGGCAAGAATTCCAATGCGTTTTTTGACCTGATCTGACTTTGTTTTCCAGGTCAAGTAGCGCTCATGGTGCACCCGTACGATTACATTGATGGAGTATGCACGATTGCCAAGGGCTATATGTCGATACTTGCATTCGTGGCTGCATGTGTTTGTAGCATAGTCAATACACTTTGAACTTGAGACTGTTATCACTAGTACTAGCCTGAGCCTCACCGAAATATAGTAGCAATACTGCATGCCAAATATCTGTCAAACATGTAGTAAACATTCGGTGAATAGGGCATATATAGACCAAATAAGTGCTGTCAGTTATTTTGGACATATGTTGTATATATCCGGTGTATACTGCCTATATCCACCAGATATCTGCGGGGCAATATTCGGCCCAAAGCCCGGTGCAGGATTCAAGACACGGCCGATACAGTAGAGCGCGTTCGACGTGGAGTACAGTACACGCGTTCGACTTGAGAAACTATCGATAAACCGATAGATAATTATTCATGTGCACAATAAACGATACATGACGGGCGTTCGTAAGCATAATCACAAATGTGGAGCCAAGTACATAGCAGGATGGTTGGGAAAGAGAGTATTGGCCCGATGAACAATGCTGGGAAATACCTCAGCGCAAGGAGAGCAAGATCCAAAAGGGTGCGGAGAGTTGATACCGAGACCAACCTGTAAAGGTATTTGGAAATTGAAACTTGAAGGGAGATAGATGCGCCGCAAGATATCAAACGAAAAATGGGAAGAAAAGGAGTGGAGGCGAACACAAGAAGTTTCGTAAACGTGGATGTGTACAGAGTCCATCGTGACAGGCAGTGGCCACTGTTCCAGCAACGATAGCACCACATGAACGTTGGAAAGACAAACATCGAAAGCCACGGTGCGTAAGTTTGCATGACGAGGAAAGCGAGCACGACGTGCGGTTACCAGATATACTGATTCTACTAGGAGCCAAGATAAGTATGAAAAAAGCCTGACAGAATGAGACATGAGACTCACGAAGACGAAGCTGTATGACTCGGAGGCTAGGGGCAGAATCAAGCAGGCGAACGAGAGCTGGAAATTGGAAGTCATGAACGGCGACTCGTAGGTTGGTGAGGTTGGTGACGTATAACCGACAAGGAAAGTTGGTCTCGGGCGGCATGATGAAGTTTATATCACGATGGAAGAGGGATGTGCGATCCATGGATGAAACTAGTTCTGACGAGAAATCTTCCACTCCAGAATCTTCTGGTGTAAGGAGGACGTTTTTGCAGGAGTATGTGAAGTCGAGGTCCAAGAAGACCAGAGAAGGAGCGGGAATGCCAGCCCCTGCCTCTCTTACAGCCAGAGAGTCAAGGCCATGAGCGGCGATCCAGCAATGGTAGGCTGAGCTACGAAAATTATAGAAATTTTGAGGGGAAATCTGGTACAGAGGAAACAAAGTGAGCAATCATATTCCCCGTGAATGGCGAGAATAACCAAGGACGTACAATGTGGCCACCTTTGATGTTCCGTATGACGAGGTTTTCAAGGCGAGTAGACGGCGCCAGAAGGTTTTGCACACTGTGGGCCCGGAAGAATACGGATTCGAGATGAAGCGTTTGTAAAGTTTCTGGGAGAATATATACAGGGTATATTGTCATAGGATTAGCTCCAGCGTCCGCGAAGCCAATTAACTTGACGTTGGTCACATTCTGCAGAAGGTGGGTCCACCAACATGGGCGATCGTCCACAAAGGCCCAGCGTCGAAAGACGATGGTACGTACGTCGTCCACCAGGCCTTCACGCGAGAGGAAGCATGCGCAGGCAATCTCGCGACGACGAGTCCTGGCTGCGAGGTCACTCATCTCGAGTGAGGTGAGATTGGACCAGGAGGGAAGAGGTCCATTCATATAGATCACGGTAAATGCGAAGCGAGTGCAAACGACAAACCAAGCCTTGCACACACTTCGTAGTTGGGCATGAACGTGCGGAGTGTCAATGAAAGAAGCGATGAGAAGTTTCAACTCGGTTGCCAGGTCATAGGATGGGCGTTTTGGATCGTAGGAAGAAATCGTAGGAGAAGGGGCATCTGGGCGCAACAGAGCCAGATATTGCGCAGGGTCAGCTGCATCCCTGACGGCCCTTTCGCGATCGATGTAGAACGGATGGGTGACTGTGAGCGATTGTGAACAAAGCGCGTGGATGCACATGCCAGGAGCACGCACAATATTTGAGAGACATCAAGGATTCTCTGATGGAGAATGCGGCCCCAAAAGACATGGCCGACGAGGCAGAGATGGAGATTATCACTAGAGGGATCGGTCCTTGCAAGGAGAACGCGACTCACCGACTGTTTGGCTACGCCCCCGACTGATTGATGCCATCAGTAGATTCAGCCCATGGAACAGTCGGGGCGCGCCGTCGGGATGATATTTACATTATTATTCGATCAGAGGGCGGGCTGCCGTCAGTTGAAAGCTTCCATCATATTGCCTGTTTTGAATTGGCGCGCCCCGACGCCGCCTCGGCGTCCGTACCATATGCATTGATAGAAGTGGACCATGAGAGACTGTCTGGCAAATCAAGTCAGACAAAAAGGAAGGCTCAGATTCGACCCAAAGCTGAACGAAAAAGCCACACAAAAAGCCAGAGTTACAGACAGAGTTACAAAAAGTGGTAAGTACTACAGTTTGGATTATTTCCCATTATACCCACCATCCGTATCATCATCTCAGACATCTGTTTGGCAGCGAAGAAAAGGAATTCCGCTCGCAATCCAGTTCGATTCTTCCGCATCGCCGGCCACAACTTCGAGTGCGACTCGTGTAACTCTGATAACGGCCAGCCTTTCATCAGGCGTGAGCTCTTGCCATCGAGCCCCAAAATGATAAATCATCAGGCGACGCTTCAGATCCTACCAGAATTTAGGCAAATCAAAGATAGGAGGAATATGTGACCCACCGCGCGTCTTTTGACCTGCCGAAAGGGCTCAGCTTCTGGGATGTCGCGGTTCTCGGGATACTTGATATTCCAGGCGTCACAGAATTTTTCCCGCCAAGCGTCCACGTCCTCGTCGCTGGGAGCTTCCTGGAGTTGCTCATGCTCTGGCGAGCATGTACAATCCATTATGCTGACGTTCCTGAAGTGTGTGGCGCGTGCAATAGCGATGCTCCCGACAGATATTTCCCGAAGTTGAAAGTCGGTATATGGCAGGGATAGGTCAACTTGCTCGGGGGGCTATCCGCGTTATCCTGGGAACTCCAGTTAAGAGCAGAGAGGCTTACCAAGACGCTATGGGTCTACCAGGCAGATCATCAGTGGGAGTTTGGAAACAAAACACGAGCAGCACTTACTTCCATTTCCATTGTAAAACAAGTAGATGGTAGAGAGTGAAAAGTCGGCGCTGAAGAAGGTTGGACGGAAGCGAAATGTACAGTATACTCGCTTCAGCTACCACGTGGGGAACTGTCGTTCTAACTTTCTCTGGGCTTGCGCGAGTGAAGAATGGAGCAAAAGCAAACAGCGCTGCTGCTGAGATTACAAAGAAGACATCACCAAAGTAGCGAAGATTCCAAGAACGAAGGGGTACAAGTTGGCGCCGGTGCCATATCAAGACATTCTTGGAACCCGAAGAATGGAGGAATGCCGACGCCTCGCCGACGCCATGCCTGATGATCCAATGGATGCCGTGCCGAAAATGATCGACAACATCTCATTGCCACAAATGCCGGCGGCGCGACCCGACCAGAAGCAACGAGCGCAGGGGCGCCCGGACAAAACCCCGGTCCCGGGAGCAGCAGGCGCAGCGGGAAGGAAGTGCTGGGGGCGTGGGTCTACGGGGAACTTGATTGAACGCCGTGTGCCTGGATCGTGTACCATCCACCGCGATGGTACTTACCGACCATTGTTAACACGATCAGACCTGGTTCCTACCGGGCGATTTGTTTACAATAACTACGGTATAGCCTCGTTTGCGCGATGGTTGGACAAGGATGTAATGTCAATAAAGTTGGTTACAAGATTGTAGATATGTGGCATGCCTTAAGGAAGGAGTGTCTAAGTTCACAAAGACAGTTCTAAGTAGCAGGCCCTGCCGGACCCGGCCCTACGCCCAGTTATCACAAGTTCAAGAATCAACACACGGAATTGGGACGCGTCTTGGGAGGCACACGTGATGAATTTCCTCTCACTCCGAACCATACGTCGACCGCCATACCAATCCACCGACTCGAGGCATTCATGGACAACGCGGATCATGCGCTGTTTGACACCCAATTGTCCCAGCGTTTCCAGTCTCTCATATGGTCCTGTCTCGACGCCGAGCTGACACGGACGGCTGTCTTTTACGCGGAACGCTTCTACATCGCCAGCGGCGGAAGCCATGCCTCGCGCCATCTGTGTGCACTATCATTGCTAAAGGAAGGCCAGACATATTCGGCGTTGCACTACGTCAACATCGAAGCGGGACAGCAGTGTAGCGGATGTCTCGAGCTGAAAGCTAAATGTTGTACGGCGTTGGGCCGCTTCAGGCAGGCGAGCGATGCACTGGAGGCGTCGATGGCGCATCCTACCTATGGGACTTCAAGTGCGTGGTCCATGACTTTGTCTGCGATGTGGGATTCACTGTTTTGTTCATAGCCTCGAGCTCTCCTCGCTCGGCGCGCCAGTTTCCCGAAGAGGCGACAATGCACTGCAGAAATGGATCCATGGCGATGAAGGGGAATCTGCAGGACAAAGCCGCGGTCAGCTTCCGGCAAGCGCTAAATCTCAACCCGTTACTCTGGGAGGCCTTCGAGGGCCTTTGCAGTCTTGGTACGCGCCTATATATGAACCGCGACTCGTTGTTCAATCTGTGCCGTTTAGGTGCTGCTCCCGATATCGATACACTATTTCCCCACCGCCCGCTTCCTACAAGGCGTGTGCCACCAGAAGAGACGCTCCCGAAATCAACCTTTCCGATCGCCACAGGTGCTGCTTTCTTTACGCCAGATAGCGGTCATTCGGGCAACCTCTTCCGCCCATGGGATGCTTCTGCAGCTCCACTACCCTCTCGCCTCGGCCCTTCGGGACACCCAGAATCGTTGTGCGTGTATTCTCATTTGGTAGACCTATATTCATTATGTTCCTCCCTAATTGCAGAACCACCACATACCCCACACCGTCAGAACCCCAAATGCACAGAGCAGCGTCAAAGTCTCAATCTACTGCGAACCCACCGCCACAACCTCACTTCACGCGTCCTCTCTCATCAGCTGAAGAAACAGGCCCCGTGCCCAAAAAGCTGCGCTCTACACGTCAAACCGATACTTCAAGGACTTCAAAGGCAACGAAGCAGAACGGGGACGACTCACAGAAAAAGGCACGAGACCGCCAGGGCTTTCAAATTCCTAACTTCTTCTCATCCTCGCTTCGTCGTTCGCAGCAATTACCAAGATCCGGGATGCCTAGCAAATTAGGAAATTCATCCACTGTCGCGAATATGACGGGTCGGCGGAGTACCCGCCTGTTAAGTGGTACTGGTCCAAAACCAGGGCTCAAAGTAAGGTTTCTTGGTATTTGGGGTCAAATTCTCTACTGAATTCGTATGCGTATAGGTTCCGCGACGGCGACAGGCGATAGCCAATTTTCGATCTCAGTCACAGTCGCTAGAGTCTGAGACGGAGGATGACGCACTTACAGGCGAAGCCGCGCATTCTCCCTCACCTCCAAACGCGCAATCTCCTCATTCGGAGAGATCATTATCACCTGGTCCATGGACTGGGGTTCCCACAACGGCCCAAGAAGCATACGAGATAGAGCTCGCAGACCATCACATCTATGATCTTATGCGGCGGTATGCTATCGCGACCAGGGCGTTGACCGTATACGATTCGGACTTGTGCATAAGCGAGATAAGCAGGCTGTCCGAACAGGATCAGGCGAGCCCATGGACATTGGCTCTCCTTGGGCGGGCACATTATGAGAAAGCGGACTATGGCTCAGTACGTATACTGGAACGTTGATGTTCGCACCTTTTAACGCGTCGATTTCCACAGGCCGAGAGGGCGTTCAAGGCGTTGCGTGTTATGGACCCTTACAGGCTCTGGGACATGGAAATATACTCCACTCTGCTCTGGTACCTGCAGAGGAGCGTTGAATTGTCGTTTCTGGCCCAAGAGCTTCTAAACATCAATCCGCGGTCCTCTCAGGCATGGATTGCGATCGGAAACTTGTTTTCATTGCAGAAGGAGCGAAGTCAGGCGTTAACATGCTTTGGACGAGCTGCTCAGATGGACCCCTCGTGTGCTTATGCATACACTCTGAGCGGACATGAATCCATAGATGAGGATCTCGCTAAGGCGGCAACCTTTTTCCAGTCTGCTTTACGTGTTGATCCTCACCACTACAATGCATGGTACGGTGGTTTTTTGGAACAATGTGTTGTTTATCTGACCTCGTGAACAGGTATGGGTTGGGGTCTTGCTACTTGCGCATGAGTAAAATACGTCTAGCGGAGTACCACTACCGTAAAGCGAAGTCGATACATCCCAATAACGCGGTATTGCTTGGGTGTGTCGGAATGGTGCGTACTTCTCTTCCATTGAACAGGTGCCCGGGGCCGATCTGACAAACCGGGTTATCTAGGTACTTGAACGCAAGGGTGATCGAAGCGGTGCTATTGCGATATTTGATGAAGCTATTGACATGGCACCTGAAAACGCCTTGGTTCGCTATCGTCGCGCCAAAATTCTCATCTCCATGCGGAAGTATGAGGTGAGTCGTCACGGTGAGTTCCCCGCGTGCCTCTAATTGACGTGCGCCACAGTCTGCGATACGAGACCTGGAGTATCTGCGTAAGACGACGCCCGAGGAATCAAACGTGGTGTTTCAGCTGGCGAAGGCTTATCGGCTGGTTGGAGACGACGTCAAGTCGGCGCAGCTTCTGGCTGTGGTGCGAGATGTGGCGCCGAAGAACCTGAATAAGATCAAGCGCTTACTAGAGACTGTGAAGGACGAAGGAGGCTCAGTCAGCGGTGAGGATCGGATGGACACACAATGAGGCCGAGGACCGACATACCACATAGAGTACTGTAATCTGTTGCGTGAGTCACGCAAGCTTGGTGTGAATATGGCGAAGTGCCCGTTGCAGAATCATAATGGCGCCGGGTGCGGCCGAGTTGCGGCTCAGTCAGGGGCTGACCCGTGTGACTCCCCCCGTCCTACTTTAGACACGCGCGTTGCTGTTGACTCCTTCACCACCACCACCATCGTCCCCTCCAACGATGTCGGCTTAAAGTCCATGCCTTGATTGAACTTCCCTGTTGTTACTCGTCCTCGTCGTTGACTGTTAAGCATGGTTAACACAGTCCAACGAATCTCCAACAACGGCTCCCTACTCTTCGAACCAGAGATAGTCGAACGCATACACCGGTAGTTGACCCTTTCGTTCTCCTGGTGAGTTGAACGCGCACGTCGTCGCCTCTACCGAGCAGCGCTGACCCGACGAGCACAGCTACACTCCCATTCACTCGTCCACCAATGTCGTCAGATTCCACCATACTGCTCACGCTCACCCGCGACAAGCTGCACATGCCTCTGGGCTCGGAGGCAAGCAGCTTGCACCGCTGGGTCCTTCTCAAAAACTCATTTCACCTCATTCCCTCGCCGTCTGGCGACACCGCCGCAGTCAAACCGCCACCTTGTGACACCTGCAACAGCACCTCTTACAATGACGACACCCCCGACGCAGAAGTAATGGGAGGTGTTTCCGAAGCCCTTATCTACCCCGACGTCGAGAAATTCACTGCAGAGCCGAATCCTGTTGACGGCCCATCCCAGGCCCAGTGGTTTGACTCGCTATGGGAAGAGCTAGACGACGATGACGACGAGTTCACCTCTGAGCCCCAGCCTTCAGCGCTCCCGGGAGAGGATGACGAAGACGCTCTCATCAGTCCGCTGCCTTCACCCATGTCCTCGTCGGATGATCTCACCAGCCAATCATACTTTTCCACTGTCTCTCTGTCTTACCCTTACCCATTCCCTGTACCATATCCACCCTTCCACCCTCCCCTCGTCTCTCCCTGCCAGCTTGATTCTGAATACAGCCCCCCTCCATATCACGATCCTCTGCCGTACTTCGACCTAGACCTTGATGATGTCGAGGACCTTCCTGTCCCCGACGCCATAGACGACACGTCTGACGACGAGTCTGAGTCGCCCAGCACGCCCTCGCTTGGCCGCTCGACTGCGTTGGACTTGGTCGACCCTGTCTCTGTCCCGCTCCCTCTAGATGGCAGTAGGCTCGGACTCTCGGACCCGCAGGTGTACAGCGCCATGGACGAATCCTTCATGTCACCATTCCAATTCCCCTTCCCCAATCCCAATTACCCACATCTTACAGAGTGCTAATAGTACAAGTACATATACTCCAGATCTTTTTACACCCTGCTCCCATATGCTGCCAATCCTTGCTCTACCTATTGTCCTCGTCCTCGTCCCGCTTAGTATGTAAATACTCTCTCATTCGGTTGTCCTTTTGCTGCGAATTGATATTGACTGGTTCTCCATTGATGCTATACACGTGTGCTAACCTTCTCCCGTTGTATTGATTGATACACGGGGAGAAGTACAAGTTGACCAAACAATTGACGCTCAACCGGTTTGATGTGTTTCACAGATGGTATAGAGCTCGTCATCGCCCGCGTAAAGACAAAGAGATGCTACTCCGCTAGCCGCTAAGTGATAGTAGGGCGGATTGACATAGGCTGTAACAGCAAATCATATACAACGGTACTAGTCTAGGGCACGAGGGACTCAAGGGCACGGGTACATTCCCTTGATTCGAGAATACAGCTAGACATACGATCCTGAGGACAAATTCCGGACCTAGCGTCAGTCCTACTTAGGCGTGGGTGGTGGCGTCTACGTTTTCCGACGATAATGTGGCGGACCCAGACTTCGGCGCAGAGTGGATTATCACGTCCGACGAACATGCATCAATCTTATCCGGTGGGACGAACTGAATGGACGTATTGTTAAACGCAGCCGGCCAGGAGGTACAAAGCGGAAGTGGGGTGCACTTCAAGAATGGAACTTTGACAGACAAGACAAGTCAGACATGACTAGTCCCGAGACGCCTGATAAGCCCAACATTACCGATTCGCAAAAGACAAGGCACCCTTGATTCTAGTTTGTGTGCTGCGTTGCTGATAGGCAGTTCAATCAACTTCCCGGCTTGTGATGGGAATGAACGCACTTTTCGATGTAATCTCCGAGACGATTTGACACCAATATAAGGCTTCGCAGAGAAGAGGGGGAGTGATTGGCCCGCAAAATGTCCTCGTGGAGTTCCAAGTCACAATGCGGCATGTAGACGATGGTCGGAGTCTCGCAAACATAGGTGCGGTGCTATAGGGCGCGTGAGATCCACGGATGGGGTATCTCGTAACTTGGTCTTAGCGTGCATCATCTGGGGGAGCTATGCGCATTCCCCGTGCCATAAGGAGAGTGGTATCCTCAGCCGAGAATACAGGATCATAGAGAGAGACTCGTCCGGGGTCCTAAGAAGAACCTCGCTCAATGGAGAACGCCGGTGTGTCATGGAAGTGGGGACGGACGTACGACGTTGAGGGATTTACACAAGTGGAGGAGGAAGGCTAGCTGGGCACGGCTGGTCGGAGATGAGTCTGGGGAGCCGAGTCCCAGGCAAAGGATGTTGATTTTAAGCGGGGCAGAACACGCAGACGCGTCGAGGGAGTCTTGGATCGCTTCTGGGTGGAAAATGAAATCCACACATACACGGCCAGGTCAAGACGGACGAACTCATGGCTTGGGTCATCCAGTCCTCGCGATCAAGGTCTGCAGCGGCACGTTCAATTTTCTGGGCAAGAGATAAGACAGGCTGGGCGTTTTTTGAACGCCGCTTCCTTGGCTGCTTGAAGCCGTCATCAGTCTGGGCCATGGGTGTAAATCTGGGTGTTTGTTAGTGTCCACTGTCAACCTATTGAACAAAATTCCGATCATCAAGTTACGGTGATCGAGCAAAGCAGGTCCATTTATGTACAGTATTCAGTCGGTATTCGGGCGGACTCTGGCGGACTCATAAGGACTGTAACATCGGAAGAACTTTGGCAACAAGTTCATTCAACACATGAGTAGCAAAATAACAACAACTGATACAATATTACAAAGTCTTTTGAGCCCACAAATCATCGCCAAGGTATGTCGCCGTTTCCACTGCGACACCCTTGTTCACCTTGCGCATCTCCTCCGTATCCAGCTTGGTGATGCCGACACCTACAGCGTGTTCCTTCCCTTCAGAAAATATCGCAACCGGTGTTCCCGTTGGCAGGGCAGCGTCCGCAGGCGGTAGATAACCCCCAGCCGAGGTGAGCCCCGGGCACATCATATGCGCGCCGGCCAGCAGGAAACGGATTGCGCCCCGGTCGATTTGCACCTTGGGCAGGATATACGGATCTGAGCATTATTAGCTACCGAATCCGCTCTTTCCCTTACACTTGCTCACATTTGTGCAAAACCCGGAGCGTTGGGTACATCGGCCCGTCAAAGTGCTGAAATAGTAGCGGCTCGTTGTGCGCCGTATATATCGAGATGTGCTCTCTGCTGGGTGCCCGATGAGAAGATGGGTTGACAATCGAGCTGGATAGCGCACCATTTGACAAGCACCAAGCCCTCCTTCTTGGGCCACAGCACCTCCAGCGTTTCCGGCTCTATTTTCCACTGCGACAGCACCGTTGCCCGTATTGCGCGCTGCACCGATGACTTGACCGGTGTGTGACCCGACACGTCCGTTGATGGCTGAAATCTTCAACATACTTCAATCGAAGCCCGCACAGTCCTAAGGAAAGACCCTACTTTTTGAACATGATGGATGCGAAAAGAGATGGTTTATCTCCTGATCGATGACGTTCGGCCTCACTCGCGTCGAGCTTCTCAACTTAGATTTCATTAGTAGCTACAGTTTTATCTAGACATGTCTACAATCCTTCAATCATCAATGTCCGTGAGGATCAGGCTCCCCGCGTTGTTCTACAAAGGCGTTAGCACGCTTGGATTGAGGTCAAGCCAATATTGCAACTCACCCGGTATGCATTGGATGGCATCATCAATACGAAGCAGAGAAACGGCAGCCTCATACGCTGACTTCAAGCTCTTCACCTTGCTCATTGTTGGCTCCAGGACACCAGCCGCGACGTTGTCGCGTACTTCGCCATTCAACAAGTCAAGACCGTATCTCAGCAGCACCTTTTTCGGGTCATCAATAGGCGCTTTTAGAGCTGCATGGTGGTATGACCGTAGCTTTGCTACGAGCTCGGTCGAGTCTTTCGCCGCATTAACTGCCAGAGTTTTCGGTATCGACAGGAGGGCACTAGCGAACTCCGCGACCGCTAGCTGCTCTCGGGAAGTCTTGACAATACAGTCATATTAGCACAATGGGAGTCTAGATGGATGATATAAAACGCACCAGAGTAACAGCAAAGTTCTCCAGGTATACACTCAACGCAGATTCGACGGCGCCACCACCTGGCACCACAGAGCCGCTCTCTAGCGTCCTCTTGATGATAGATAATGTATCGTGCAAGGCGCGTTCCATCTCATCAAGCATGTAGTCGTTCGCCCCGCGTAGCACAATCGAGGATGAGCTGACAACCTTTGTCCCCTTGACGAGGATAAGCTCATCGTCAGAAATCCGCTCCTGCACAACCTCGTCTGCGGTGCCCAGGTAGCTGGCCTCAAAGGTCTCTTCGCCTTCAAGATTCGCCATACTGGAGATGAGCTGCCCGCCAGTCGCTTTGGCAATGCGCCTCAAGTCCTCCTTCCTACAACGACGAACAGCCATGGCGCCGGCCTCGACGAACTCCTTCAGGCATAGGTCGTCGATTCCCTTGGTTGTCAACACAACGTTAGCGCCTGCTGCCAAGATCTTCCGAATCCGCTCGAGGGTGATTTCAGCCTCCCTGATGTAGTGATCAGCATAGTATCATATTGTCTGTGCTCTGCGTACCTCTTTCTAATTTCCTCCAGTTGATTGGGATCCTCAACAAGGATCTGGATGCCAAGCTGCATCCGCGCCTTTCGCAGATCGATGTCGAGGCACGCGATTTTGGCACCGGTGATGCGCTTTTTCATGGCTTGGGGTTTGGTAAGTGAAGGGGGTTAAGCTGCGATACGAGGATAGCGCACCTTGACTGGCGACAGTGCAGTTCAAAGCGTATCCTTGAACGAAGAGAGACTCGCGTGCACTGCGACCGTGTGCTTTGAGGATGTTCACTGCCTTGACGGGATATTTAATGTCACCGCGCATGTTAACGGTCTTGACAGCCAGCATAGCGTCGACAGCCATGGGTGCGAACAAATCGTCATCACTAGAGTTGAGTTAAGAGAGGTGTTCCTCGAGGAGATGATCGCGCAACGCACCTCCCAATGATCTTGCTCGACATGCTCGTTTTCGCAGCATTGATCAAAGCCTCCTTGCCAAGCACATCCACCTTGATACTGAGCTGGTCCGTCATGAACTTGACCGCCTCCTTGCAAGCCAGCCGATATCCAGTGATAATCGTCGTGGGATGGATTTTTGCTTTGACGAGCTCGTTTGCGCGGCGGAGAAGCTCGGCGGCGATGATGACCACGGACGTCGTGCCATCGCCGACCTCCTTGTCCTGCTTCTGGGAAAGATCGACGAATATGCGGCCAGCGGGGTTGTCGACAGCCAACAGGGATAATATAGTCGCGCCGTCGTTGGAAATGGTCACTTCCTGCGATGGTTCAGGACTATTTGTGGGAGATACAAGCATATGGATCGTACCCCGATGTTGTCCACGAGCATTTTGTCCAATCCGAGGGGTCCCAGGGAGCTTTTGACGATGTTTGCGATGGACTGGGCGGCAATGACTGGAGGTTGAGATTGTTCAGCAAAAACAACATCTGGGACGAAGGGAAGCGCACACACCATTCTGGTCACGAATGTCCTGGCCAGACACACGGTCTCCGCCGAGGAACGCGCCTGCTCGTGGGTCTCTTTGGAACATGGCGATGAGTGATGGAAAGAAAGTGAGAGACGCGAAGGGATGCTCCCCCGCGCAAACAATTCTACACAGCCACGCATTGCTCATTGCGCGTCGCACGCGGAGATCAATGTGTACATATTCGAGTACAGACCACGAATGAGAAGAGCAAGATATGTATTAGGGTAAGTATTAAGGCTCATTGTATTATTCAAGCCTATGAGAAAGAGGAGAAAGTTTACGACTCCTCATTCAATTCTTTCTGTGATGCTTTCTTCTTGGCCTTTTTGCGCCGCCTTCTCTCGCGTTCTAATTGTTTAGCCTGCTTGAGTTGTTCCTTCGACAAGCCCGGGTTCAAAAGTTTGTCGACCTTGAACGGGTGAGGACAAATGTGTGGAATCAGAAGTAAGCACACCTTCTCGAGCAACCAACGTCTTGCGAAGAACCTATTCTCAGATAGAGAGCGAGTCTCTTGACAGTTAACACGAAGTCCAGTAGGCTTATGAAGCAGTTGCACAGAGTTCTCGGTCTTGTTCACAGATTGACCACCCTACGAAGGACGTGGTGTTACCAGCTTGAATCTCCGGCATGGAATTCATGTCACTCACGGGCCCGCTACCTGAACGATGTCGAGAGGTCTGCCAGCAGACGACATTGAAATTGACATACCTCTAACAAATTTCTCCTCAAGGTCGGCCTCGTTCAGTTCAGGAATTTTTCGTTCTTTATGTGCTTTTTTAAGTACAGAGTAGTTCATGCGCCGTTCAGGAGGACTCGGATACACCGGAGCATCTGGAGAACTGAATATGAGCAAGCGCGATGGGGTATATCACATCTCGGACTCACTTTTGCATCTTCGCTCTCTTGCGCGCCTGACGGCTTGACTCTGGAATTGGTGGAGGAGACTTGATAGAGTCATTGTCTCCAAGAGCTTCCTCTCTAATGTTGAGTTCTGCATGGAGGTTAGTTTCGAGACCAGAAGAAGTATGACCACACAAACTCCAGATTTCCTCTTCGCCTTGCTCCACGAGGGCGGCTTGAAGAACGTTCTGGCGTAGAAACTGAGAGACACTGAGCGCGCTTTCTGTGTATTCTTCGAGAGAAGTCGTGTTGTTTATAGCCGCGACGTCTTGTCTCATTTTGCCCCGGAAAGCTGCAAATAATGTTCAGACCCGTGTCGTCCTGTCAGAGCCTAAGCGCACACCTTGGAGAACGGGTTGATCACCTGTGTACGTTCAGCAAGAATGCGCAAAAGACAAGAAAAAGCTCGCCTGAGAATGTAGTCCTGGAAGCCCTGTAGAGTTGTCGATAGGCGGACCTGGCTGCAGCGTGAAGGACTGACATGACGGTCTAAGGCAATTCACAGTCAAATTGAAATTGAAATTCGAATCACCTGGCGCCAGGCGGTCACAGTAGAGGCACGTGATCTTCAGCGCGTCGTGTTTGGCTCAGTGATTATTCGTTCGTTTACCTGTTGACCTCTTACCACCATCTCCCGTTGACACCCGCCCGCCTCAAGCGAATCCCCGTCGCCTATCTCCCATCGACTATTCCTTCAGCGTCCCTTCCCGTCGTTGCCTTTCATCTCCCTCCATCTCTTCATCGTTCATCATCAAGCACAATGTCCGCCGTCTCCAAGAAACCCGCCTCCAAGACCGCCGAAAAGGCAGAGAAGAAGACCGTCGTTAGGAAGCCCGCGACCCACCCGCCTTGGATTGACATGATCAAGGTGTGCAGCACTGCCATCCCTCACAGCTTTCTCGCTGTTGTTGACGTCGCACCCCCCAGGAATGCATCACTGCCCACCCAGACGATGCCCGCGTTGGCGTTTCCCGCCATACCATTAAGAAGTATGTCCTTGGCATCCCATCTAACCAAGCCTTCGCTGATCCCTTCTGCCAGATATGTTGAGAGCGAGTACAAGTTGGAGATCGGTGCCGCTCAGAACACCCAGCTTTCCAAGGCCCTCGCCTCTGGCAGCGAAAAAGGCGTTTTCGTCTTGCCGAAGGGTAAAGGCTTTCCTGAACGTCTTGAGCGATATGCTCATGCTTGTAGGTCCTGCTGGTCGTGTCAAACTACCCCCCAAGAACAAACCTGCCGATGCCTCTGCCAAGGAGGTCCGTCGTTTTCACCTGCTCCTCTCACCTCATGCTGACTCGCCATAGAACAAGCCTGCTGCTAAGACTGCGAAGACCACGAAGGCTGCGAAACCCAAGACGGCCGCGAAGCCCACCACCGCAAAGACAGTCAAGAAGAAGCCTGCCGCCAAGGCCGCTGCGAAGACTACAACGACTAAGAAAGCCGTTGCTAAACCCCGTACTAGTTCAACATCTCGGGCTGCAGCCTCCAAGACCACTGGCACCGCTCGCACAATGGCTGTCGCTAAGAGGGCCAAGCCGACCGCCAAAGCAACGAAGGAAGCTCCCAAGAAGGCGGTCAAGCCCGCTGCGGCCAAAGCGACCCCGGCGAAGAAGACCACGACCACCTCCAAGCGCGGGGCCGCCAAGAAGGTCAGTGACATACCGCACTGCTCAATAATTGTCGGCTCACACATATCTAGGCTGCTACTGGTACTACACCTGCTAAAACCGCTGCGAAGAAGGCTGCCACGAAAAAGGCAGCTCCTGCTGCTAAAGCCCCGGCTGCCAAGACCACTGGTCGCAAGAAGGTATGCGTGGTTTGACCTGGCTCTGCAATCAGCCTGACGATGTTTCCTCAGCCTACTAAGAGGTCATAAACACTCTACTTTCTTCCATTACTTCCTCGTCGTTTCTGTACTATCCTTTTAGTCCCGCTAGTTTTGTTGCCACATCCTTATTTATACCTAAGTATGTCCTCTTCTGCCCCAGTATGACATGTACTTCCCTAGGCCCGTCTATAGTAAATTATCTTGTACATCAAGTATTCTCCTTAGCGCATTTTGCGTATAGAATTGTCTCGATGGCAAATTATATGTGTACATTATATGTCTCTACATAGTGAGATCTATATGCCAGCTCAATCATTCTTCCTCAGTTTGAAAGGTCGCTTCGCAGTGGTAGAAGATCCAACAGTGCCTTCCTCAGCATACTCTGACGCATCGCTAGGAGCACGGTTGTGTCGTGTGGTCGAACCTCCAGTTACACTCAGGACTTGAACGATGAGGTCGTTGAGCAGCAATACTGGCGTGAAGATGGGTAGCCGGATGGGAATGAACGGCGAGGGGTGCAGTATAGTGTCCTCGGATCGGTGGTCGGAGGGATTATAAGGGTCGGTAGGCACCGGTTGAGCATGTATGGCCATTATTGTGAACTGGCGAATAGATACGTGAGCGTGAATGCGACGAGATGTAAAAAGGCAGGTACCGCGGGGAAGAGCAACGCAAATATAGCAGCATTGGCGAGCCCGGTTCCAGCATTGCAGAGGAGGGCGGCTGGGAAGCCTGTGTGGCGTCATAAATCCACAGATCCCGGAAGGTGAAACGTGATATTACCAAAGGCCAGGAAATAGGACCAGCGTTCTTCGAGGTAGCGAATCCTTCGTGATAGTGAGTAGCTGCGTGCTACCCACACGAATCTGTACGATAGTAAGTCTCGACGCGTAAAATGACGCGTTGACGCACTCAAAGAAGTAGTAGCTTGTCGGAGAGTCAACAGGGGCTCAGCATAAGCATCGGGTCACTCACGAGTCTAACCAGCACAGGTATATGAAAGCGATGGAATTTCCGATGTAAGGAATGTAACTCAGAACGAATGAGATGAGGACAGAGGTGACAATCATGATAGCACGATAGGCCGACGTCGCGAAGGTGGTTAGGATGCCCCGGTATGTCGTTGGCTGTGTCTGTGATAGTGCACGAGACCCATGCTGGAGAGTGTATATTCTTCGGGCAATGAGTGTGCACCACGAGCTCTATCACTTATGGTTTAGTGACAGATAGTATGATTGAGGATAGAGAACGCACGTTGAGATATAATGATACGCTAACTACGGGCAGGACCCAGAATAGCTGATAGAACCAACCGACATTTCGGTGCCATGACTGCTGGTCCTGTACGAGAGGCTGTAGCAGGAGGTCGAACGTGTATATCGATGCGAGGGATAGAGAGTTCAGCAGGAAAGACTTCAGTACATTTGCCTGTATTTCTGGGTCCCTGTTCGCGTGATAAGGACAGAGCAAGGATGGAACACACGAGCCAAGACGCACCTTGCGACTGCCGACACGACAAGGTCGATACGGAGACCGTCTAGGAGACCTTTCCATGCCCAGGTCAGTTGCAGAACTATCGTATCCGATATAGAGAGAAATGTCGGGTACGAGGACCGCGAGCTGTGGCGGAGGTGCGACATCCTGACCGTAAACACCGTAAGCGGGGAAGGTGCCAGATAGCGAACATAACCCTAACCCTACGCATCAATCAATCAATAATTGCAGCATTGCTTCTTGGTATCCAACTACCACTGAGTAACGTAGCATGGCTGCATACATTCAGGATGTCATTATGTGCTTTGGGGATTCAATCACTCAGGGTGCTTGGGAGGACGGCGGCTTTGGCGCACGACTGTCTCGTGGGTCGCGGATGTCGCAACACTCTCATTATCTCTGACTTGCACGCCTTGCAGACGTCTACTCTCGTAAACTGGATGTTCTGAACCGAGGCCTATCTGGATACAACACGGAATGGGCCATCCCGGTTTTTGAACAGGTCAGATCCGCTTCCATCGCGTCAAACTACTTATAGAAGCCTGAACTACGACTATTGCAGTACTTTGCGAAGCAACACGAGCAGAAGCACGTCCCCAAAGTCCGTATCTTGACCATCTGGTTTGGCGCGAACGATGCCTGCATCGAGCCGTCTCCACAACACGTCCCTCTGCCGAAGTACCTGGACAATCTGCGCCACCTGGTAGATCTGGTGCAATCTCCGAGTTCCCCTTACTACTCGCCAGAAACTAAGATCATTCTCATCAACGCCCCTCCGGTCAACACTCATCAGCGCGGCGCTGATCTGAATTCAAGAAACCCGCCGTTGGACCTTGATCGTCTCTTCGACACCACGAAAGACTATGCTGACGCTGTTGTGAAGCTTGGCACTGAACTGGATGTCCCGGTGTTGGATATCTGGACGGTCCTCTGGAAAGCTGCTGGAGAAAATGAGGCGTCTCTGAGCAAATTTTTGAACGACGGACTGCACTTGAACGCAGATGGCTACTCGGTAAGAGGACCTGATAGGTTTACATCGGAACCCTAGCTGATGGAACGACACAGTTGATGTACGACGCGTTGCTTGAATGCATCGACAAGAATATGCCCGAGTTGTATCCGGAGCGACTGAGATATGTCTTCTTACCGTAAGCTGCGTATCATTCAACTCAAGTGTTTGCTTCCTGATGCTTTTTGTTTAGGTGGGCAGAGGTGAACTGGAAAGACCCCCGTCCGACACTTGTGAAGAGAGACATACAGGGCTGAAGCAATCTGTAGACCAAATGCATTTGTAGAGGCGACCTTTGGGGTTAGATCTTGGACCAAAGTAGATACCACTGCGCTATGTCCTGGCCACTGGAAGACGATGTTCTTGCCTAAATCAGAGAGAGTGAGAGCGAATCTGAGCGATCGTGTCCCCTGGTGATCGAATCAGGGCTGCTCGGACCGAGCCATTGACAAAGCTGTGCTTCAAATTTCCTTCTTCGCTTGTCCATTCCATGGCCCAGCAGCCGTGGCTGCCTGTACTGTGAACGTTATCCACCCAATCCTTTCCTTACCCGCCCACTCCGTCGACGATACCCAGCGACGTCCCGTGCCGACTTACCTGAACAAAAACGTGTTCCCCACGTTGTTCTGCACCTTCCTTTCCTGTCTCTATTCTTTCCAATTCCTCCATCTGTTTTCAACGTGTGCGAGGCGAGTGCCATTAATTTGGGGTAGTCATGCATCGATTCCGGTTAGTTTCAGTTTGCCTACTCGCCCTGATATCCGTGTCCAATTGTCTATCAGCAAAAAGTCCGACGCGAAGAAGCCCTTCGCTTCCCCCTCCCCGCCTGGTTTTCACGTCCCCTCGACTCCAGGACCAGCCCCGGCCCCCACAGGCGCCCTACCAGAGCTCCCCTCCGCCAGCGATTTCCGCACCTCGCTCATTTTGCCCGAGTATGTACGCGTTTCTGCCACTATTGCAAATAAACTGACTCCAGCAGTCTATCTCGACGCTTCAGTGTTCTGCGCTCATCGTCGGGCGAGGCAGTCTCTCTCGACGTTCTACGATACAAGCTCGCCGAGCAAAGGGCACGAGGAGCTGAGCATCAGGTTACGGAAGAGGAAGAGGACATGATATTTGAATCCCTGGGATTCCGCTCCCGCGCCACCACACCTTCCAAATCCCAGGAAAACGTATCAGAAAACGGAGCTGGCCCATCCTCATCTGCCCATTCGTCGACGTCGTCGTCTCCTGCGTTGCGCTCGACAAAGCGGTACAGCAACAATCTATTTGGCTCTGGCAAGCTTCGCGATCACACTTATATACGAAATGCGTCGTCGAAGGCCAACTCTCGCGTTCAATCTACCGCCTCAATCGACACCCACGCTCCTTCAACCGATTCGCATTCCACCTCCCTCCACCCCGACCAGCTCGGCATCCGGTCCGCGCCCTTGCAGGCACCAGCCCCATATGGCGAACCACCAACATCGCAGTCAGAGATTCCACTGGCCAAAGTCCTTGGAAAATCTGCGTACAAGCGAATATCTCTCGCCGTAGACCAGGCCATGAGCCAGGCCATGAACGAGATAGCTGAGGACGAAGAAGGGCCAGAAGACGAAGTCGTCCTCCCACGCTCAGCCCCCATAAAGCGGTCCAGCATCGATCAGCGTCGTTCTCCAGATCTAGTGAGTGCGATCAGTCTTTCCATGTCACCTCCGCTGAAGTCTCGTTCTAAGGTCAGGACAATGAATCCACGCTCATTCGAAGCAAGTGTGATGGCAATCTCTTCGGACAAACATGTACGCTCGGATTCTGAAGACCGTCGCGCATCCCCGGTGCCCTCGAAGACCCTGCCAGGTTACATCCCGGGTATGCCGCGTCCAATGACTCCGCGGGAGCTGGATTCAGAAGAACAGCGTTCCTACTCCACCACCCCGAGAGCTGCCTCCCCCTCTCAACCCAATCGCATTGAATCCCCGACATTCTCTTCTAGCGTCATGGCAAGTTTTATGCGACCCGACAGCGCTTCCCCTCCTGCATCAGTGAGACAGTCACCCGTCCCAATGGTCCCTTACTCCCCGACGCCGCTTTTCCTTCAGCGTAGTCCCAACGGCCGTCACACTCCGGATGACTCAAAGGTTCTCTCGGAAATAGCTATCGATTTTGACCAGTCTTTCAATCCTTCTATATTGGGAAGAAGGCGCGCAGCGTCACCCTTGTCAACTGGCAGCTCCCGTCCTGGCACCCCTTCCGGGTCGAGCATGGCTTGGCCTCAGCCCCCTTCGTCTCCCCCTCGCCGAGAACACAACAGGAATGGAAGCTGGTTCAGTGACAGCTCAGAGGCTGGAGCGGCTTCGAATGAACAAGCCAATGGGAACGGTCCAGGATTACGATCTTTGAAGTCCCCAGCTCTGCCGGACTCTCCCTTGATTGATCGTGGTCACAGTACACTCGACTCTATCTCTTCCCAGTACTCTTTCCCAGACAAGAGGCCTACCTCGCCCATGTCAACTATGGAATTGGGTAGTCCTGCTAGCCCTGGTAATCGCATTGTACGGTCGACTACTCCTACGCACGAAGCGTCATCTCTTTCTCCCGCCCCTGTCATATTCTCAAATGGCGACTCCCCGCGTAGCGCACGCTCCTCGAAACAACATGCGTCAGCTCAGTTCAACTTCGACTCTCTACAACGTCTTGTTTTTTCTCCTCTTGCCAACTCGTCAAGATCGTCACTGGAGTCCACTGGATCGAGTTACCACTCGGGGGAGGGCGACCGGAAGGAGAGCATTTTGTCGCTGTTCAGCGAAGGGGATCCTCAGCAGGCTGCGTGGTATGATGTCGACGTGTCTGATCAGTCGAGTTCCATCACCAGGGGACAAAGCGTCATTGATGAAGATGCCGAAGCCATCATTCAAGCTGTCGGGTTGAACAGGGCAGATTTTGTAGCGATACAGGAGAAGCTTGTTCAGGTTGCCTCCGCCAAATACACTCCACCAGAGACTCCGGCGCGCGCACCCTCGTTGAGGCGCAGGAGGCCGTCAACATCTCAATCATCGTATTCGTTCAATGGAAGGGTGCGTTGAACAAGTCTTCCACCTCCATGCCATGCCTAATATCTTTTCAGATCATCAGTCCACTTCCACAGACGCCGATATCGCCTCAGAACGGCACATTCACCTCTTCCCCACTTGCCGAGGTCGCACAGAAAGATGATTCTGATGAGTCTTCTCCCACAAGGAAGAACAAGGCGATTGCCCATCTCCTCTTTGGCTCGGAAGAGTCTGACAAAGCTCCACCCCATCAGGCTGAGCCCACCGCCAACGGGGAAACTGCGAAGAAAGCATTCAGCTCTTTCTCTTTTCCGCAGCACCCTGTCACCGCTTCAACTGCACCATTGACTCCGCCGTCGCCTATAAACAGTGGTCCGTACTCGCCGTCGCACAATCCATCTATACCCAAACTGCCGCCGACGCGTCAAGAGGAGGAGTTGACGCGTGAAGTGGGCCGACGCGCTAATGAAGCCATATTGGCCTTGAAGGGCGGATCGCAGTCCAATCTGAATGTCTCCTCCAACCTTTCGCACACCTCCCCATCATCCCGGAAGCGCATATCCCCTCACCAAATCTCCACACCGACACTTGTCTCAGCGTCGACAAGTGTTGATACTATACCTCTACGCTCACCACCCATACCTATTCTTCCTCAGCAGTCTCCAGCTAAGATCAGTCGTTTCAAGAAATTGCGTGGCACCCTTAGGAAGCCGGCCAATGTGCCCACCGGCGAAGAAGTCACTCCGTTTCCGACGGACTTTAACTCTCCCGCCGCTCAAAGCCCGCGCCATAACCTGGAGCCACTAAATGTGGGCGGTAGTCGTTCCATTCCTGTTCCTAGCAGCGCAACAGAGCCACGATTCAAGGTTACAGTGCCGAGCCCGCCGGCTTCCGCTGGACCTGGCCTGAAGGGATTCATGGCACGGTTCAGAAGTAAACCAAGAACAATCGATCCAAGCCTGCAGTATGTGAGTCGGCAGTCCCCTCAACCGCGTACGGCGTCGCCTCTGTTACCCGGCTATCGCGAAAATGGGAACGGGAGTGCGAGTCTTTCGAAGATACCTCAGAGCCCCACGAACCAGACACCCATTGCCCAGTACGCGTCCAGCAATTCGAATTATAGCAGTACTATGAGTAGTCCGACTACCCCACGAGCCCACCATGCAGCATTACCAGCGTCGGAGCCGGATCCTTCGCCACCAGTCGCCGACGAGAACATGGCTCTAAAGCAGCTATTCCTCGCGGCCCATGATCTCGGCATTGACGAAGCTAGGCTGCAGGACCTTCTTGTCCGTTCCCCGTCGACAGCTTCCAAATCAACTGCAGGTCTTGGGCGTAATAATTCAACGAGCCTCGGCAGGAACAACTCGACGAGCCTCAGCCGGAATCACTCTACTGTTTCCGCCCTGTCCCGGAACGGGTCTGTGACGCGGGCGCAGGCGAGTGGCCTCACCCGCAATGATTCCACGGTGGTCTATCACCAGCCCGAAGGACGTGTCGAATCCACGGCTGGCCCTTGGGGAAGCCAGACTACGGCACCTGACCCCAGCTCTCGCTCCCAGCGCAAGCCAATCCCAGACCACATCCGTCGACCTCGGGAGGGAGTCGATCCTGCCAATCACCACAGCACTGTTGTTCGACGAACCATCATCGTTCCGTCCGAGTTCCGCAACTCTGCTGTGTTTGACATCAACGCTCTCATGAACAGACCTTCGTCACAAGCTCACCGACGGAAGGGTAGTCTTGCTTCCACTTCGACTCGCTCGATTCAAGATCGTGTACCTACCCCTCCTCCTCCTCGAGGTGGTTCGCGTCGCGTGTCGCGTGACGGCCATGGACACCCTCCCGTTCCTCAGCTGCCTTCTTCTTCTAATCATCCATCCGATTCGCGTCTCAAAGCGCCAGGACTGGAGCCTAGCAATTCCAATTATGATTCATTGTAAGCTCAACTGATGTGTTGCGTGGGCATTGTTGACTGACTTTTGCATCCACGGCAGGTTCGATATGTACACTGGAGATGGCAAGCAACAACCTGGGGCCTCTCAAGGAGGGCTAGGCGAGCGCAATGAGCATAACCAAGTCCTGGAAGTCCTGGAGCTTGCCAATGGCGAAACCATTTGGTTCGTCTGCCACTGTTCCGCAGGTGCAATCAGTCTTGCTCATACAAATTCTGTCTAGGTCAATTGTGAACGGTCTTCGTGACGACGATTCGGAGTCTCTGTTTGGAGGTCGCGCAAGCTCGGAGTACGATGTCGACGATGGAATGGAGGTTTATGTCAAGGAGCAGCAGCAAAGGAGTCAACCGGCACAGACGCCCAGACCTGAGACCAAGGTCCGTCCAAAGCATTCCTTTAGTCGCTTTTGACTCTAAGCTAATGTTTCCTGCAGGTTTTCTACAGCTCGACGGCTCACATTGGACGGTTGATCGAAAACCTGTCGCAAGGCATGGAGGCGGGTTCGTTCAATTTCCGTACCAACAACCCGCCGCCGCACTCCCCTACATCGTCGTTGACCGTATCCGATTCGGATGGCACCTGGACAGTGGAAGAGAGGTTAGATCATATGTTAGGCAAAATGTCGAAAGGATCTTCATGAGTAGTATTCATGGTGTTATGGAGATATCAAAGCATGATATACCCGTTATCTATCTTATTGTATACCTATTGTTTACTCGCTGTACAATGCAATTCCTGTCTTCTAGAGCTCTGGTGTCACCGTGAAAGAGGACCGCCTAACGAGGTGAGACGTTATCCTCCCACTTCATGTCGAATCTCATCCGGCTTGGGGTGCACTTGTCTTCCGGGAATCCAGGACTGACATTATTGAGTGTAAATGTTCGCATAGTGGTTATATCTCAGCTTGAAAGCTTGACTTCTTACTCCGACGTTCGAAATGCTTTGTTGTTCGAATTCTCGGGGGATCCTCGCGGCTCTCCGTGCTATGCTTTTGACGACATAGAGCTGCGCACCATTGGCCGGCTAACCTGTGTCTTTCTGATTTACAAGTCGGACGCCACATCAAGCCGCAAGCGCTAGCGCCTCTTCAAATCATTCTACCGCGCTGTCGATCGGCCTGACCGAACTCTACGGACAATCTCAGACACTTTCAACATACGCAAATACTTGCTTGGCATATATAATAGCTCTCTCGAGTTGCTAAACATCATACCCTTTTACCGCCACCTCGATAACGCCTTTCCGACATTTTCCTCCCTTTCTCTCGTCCCCGACGATCTCAAGCACGACGATGGGCACTGCACACGACGAGGATCAGTCGGACACACCCCTCGTTTTGACTGGGTCGGACGTCGATGACTCTCAAAGTTGTCGCCGCGGAGGTGCAGTGTCCGGGAACCATCTCAGCTCTGTTCTTTTCTTCTAGTGTATTTCTATTTTATCCACGGCATCGAACGAATACCACCCCCCGTCGGACCTATGGTTCTGATAATCAACAACCTGCGCCGTTACTGTCCACGGTATGGATCTTATCTTTGCGAGGATAGTGGTCCCGCAGCGATGGCCGCTGGGATAGTTGACAACGGGTCTCGTATAGGGAATTTTCCCGCCTTTTTTGCAGTCTGCTATCTGGGCGCGTCAATTGGCGAGCTTGGGGCGACTGTAAAGCATGCATCCCTTCAAAGAGGTATTCTTACTTCCGAGCTGGATGCGGCAGGAGTGTTTAAATGGCACAACACTCGGACATGATCCAGACGTTTCAATCAGTGCTCGCTCCATCGATGCAGAACGTGTATTATCGTAACAAACATTCTCTCAACGGGCACAATGTTCAGTGTTCTGCCAGGAACTTAAGAAATAATATAAGCGGGCGACTGTGTGTTTACAGGGGTCTGATCTAGTACAAACATGGGCGAATGAATGGGTGTATGTAGTCTCATAGCGAAGGTTCGACTTTGACCGCGTCGAAAAGTCGGTCCGCCTGTTTGAGATGACTATGAATGAAGATGAGAGATGTGATGACCCCGATCAAGACAAAACCTACTGTGTTTTGATGTGCTGGGGTAGAACAGTAGATTTGAGAAACCTGACATTGGACCCCGAGCAGAAAGGGCACAGGTACCCCCCTTTCCCGTTGTCCAGCAGCCTCCTAGTAATAGTGGTCCTCAATTTTGTTTATTTCGCCAGTTTATTTTTGATAACCCTGCCTATCCATGAGGGCCGCGCTGTGCCCGCATCCAGGTCGCGTCATTGACCAGAGCTTTCTCTCGCAGTAACTTTGCGTGTACGGCATCGTTTCTGTCCGTTCGAGTTGGGGCCTCGGAGTATTGAATTGGTACATTTGCGCGCGCGGAAAACCCCACTGACAGAGGACGAGAGCTTGGTTCCCAGCTCACGATGGGGAGATGACCCTGCTGGGGGCCTTAGAAAGCGCTCAGGGTTATCAAAAATAAACTGGCAAAATAAACAAAATTGAGGACCACTAATAGCGATGTCGCGGTATCTGTAACCGTCGTTGTGCCTGGTGTTTCTGGCAATGAGTTCATCAACAACAGGTTGTTGTTGTTGTTGTTGTTACGCGGCATGGTCCACGGGACCCGCCGGACGTGGAAGGTGCGCACACAACAACGTCATCGCCGATTATCTCAACGACAACATCGTCTGTACGTCTTGCCACGCTCTCTACCGCCCCCAAAAGCCGAGCTCACCAGGGAACCAAATGGCAGAGCCTGGGGTAGAACTTAGAGGGGACGGCAGGAGCACCCAGACTCCGAGAGAAACAAAAAGAAGAGGCACTCGCAAATGCCGAATCATGCCGAGCACAGCCACTGAACCTTAAAAACCGAAATCCACACAAGCGTCGGAAGGGCGGTAGCGGGCGATGTCAAGATAAAAATAAAAGGGAAAAAAAGATTCGGGTGCAAGTACACGGGTAGCAATTCAACCTATGGTCCTATCGCGCTCGGGCACCATGGTTTGCTCCCACAAAGCAGCGGCGCAACAAGAGGATAAAGGCAAGGCGGACAACGCGTCGGGAGGCAGCGACGGTCAAAGGTGGTAAGAGGGCTACATACTGAGTCCGGACGTGATCCGCCAACGCGGCGGGCGAGTTTATAGCCTTTTTATGGCAGCCCCGTATCCAACATCGCATCGGAAATAGAAGAGGTTTCAAGCTCGTGAGTTGTGCTATGGAAGCATCGATGCGTGCGCCAAGAGCTTCCGCTGCCTTCCGCTCCGCATCAAGTTCTTTGAGAACAAAGGTTTCCAAATTACGGAGCACTGGAGAGCGCTTAGCGGACAAACGAGCAGACACGACCAACGTACCTGATAGAGGAACGAGCTTCAAATCTCTGGCAAATGCGTTGACCGTACGGTGGACTACCAGGTATTTGTCCGCGATCTTCAACGTCATGGGCGACGAGGCGCAAAAAGTATGCAGTCTAGTATCATTCTGAGGTCAGTAATGATAGCTTTACGGTCGACCAAGAGCAATTGGACAAATCCTACCGATCTTCATTTTTATCTCCATACTCGTCTCTCAGCTTTGCATACTGCGACATGGCCAGCTCGACATCGTTGCTCTTAGTAGAAATGTCAGAGATAGGACAATCCGCAGAGAAGTGTGATGTTACTACCATCTTCTTTAGAGGGTACACCGCGTCGAGTAGCTTGTCTCGTAGCTCCTGCGTGGTTCTTGCATCAGGCCCAAAGAAGTGAATATACATTGGTGTACATACCGGACAGCCGCTAACAATCTCAGCAGTCTCGATATCCGACCTCCGGTAGCTCCAAGGAGTGAGAGCGCTCTCTAATGAGGGAAGACAGCCAAGAGTGCGTTGCATGCTTCGTGGGGCCGTAGTTATGATGGGGTCGGCGAAGGACACCAGTATTTTTGACCTGCAGTGCCAGATGAATAATCAATAGTAGAAGGGATAAATGGCGATCCAGCATACATCTTTGTGGGATCGGAACGGCATTTCTTATGAAACATGAGAGGCCAGGTAATGACATGGGCGAGAAGGCTGACCTTGCAAATGTTGATGCGCAGAGCAAACGAGTACAGTATTGTACGGCATTCCTGTTCGCACGCCTATCGCGTCTACACTCAGTATAAAGCAACAAACACAAGTAGAGAGCAACGCACGCTACATGGCTTCTTGGTGAACAAGAAACGGGCGTAGGCGTTCTCCGTCCAAATGGGATCTCGGAGACAAAGGCGATTGTCTTGTAGACCACGAAGTAAAGAGCCACTGGGAAGAGAATGAGACAGAGGAAGGGAGGCGAATGCGTTCTTCCAGATGCCTGGTGATGCGTAGAGCAAGGCAGAAAACGCGACTAGAGCTTCTTCGAGGATCGCCAAATCCATTGGAGAACATAGCAAGGAGATCTACCAAAGGCGATTGTCAGAAGCTGCCATTAAGAGCTGCAGAGACAAGTAGATCACCCTCGTAAGGCATTCTGGGTGGAGAAGGATGCGGTGGGCACGCGAATGTGATAGTGAGTTTGATGTAGTAGACGCTTTACGAGTAGGCGCCAAAGTAGACAGTAGTGGGGATTGGCACTGGATCGTCATGATAGAGGTATAGAAGCAAGGGAGGGTTCTGAGGGAGGCTGGGCAAAGATTTGCGCCTAATAAGCAAAACGGTCACGAGACCCAGTATTTCTTGTGTGGCGCCCGATGATTGAAGCCGTGTAGCCGGGATATTGTGTACATATCACAACTTCGTAATCCACAGCTGTGGATATGTCAGTCCTGCGCTACGTTCGTGAAGGGCGGGGGATGTGTGACTGAGAGTCCCATCTGCGAGGATGTGGTTAGAAGCGAAAGTTATTGATGATGACCCTGCAAAGTGGGTTTTCGACCTCACATGCCTCAAGCCTGTTCGCTGACGATATACCATTCAATTGATATAATTGATCAGCAATGTGTTCAAGAGACATAAGCAGGCAGGTACATAAGTGAGGCATTACCATACCACAGTCGTTTTTACAGTCACCCCAAACTCGTCAACTGACGAGTCCAGATAGTAAACTGCAAAAAGAGGCGGGAAAAACTCCCTAATCGAGACCCGATTGTCAACTAGCCCAGCGGCCGCTGCTGCCGGACCTCTATCCTCGCCAAGATAGGATCCATCCGTGGACATACGGTGCAGGTTTTGTTAGCAGAACCAACAGGCTCCACGGCGGGTGGGTTCATTCGTTGCCGTAAAGGCAGATCTCGTGGATGTGAAAGAAAAATTCAAGACAAGAAAAGAAGAAAGGTCTCCTAGGCACTGCACCTCCGCGACGACGACATTAAAAGCCTGCGTCGTCTGCCCAGGCCAAAACGAGGGGTATATCCGACTGATCCTCGCCGTGTACAGTGCCCATCGTCGTGCTTGGGATCGTCGGGGACGAGAGAATGAGAGGAAGGTTTTGGAAAGGCATCATTGAGATGATGGTAAGAGGGAAAGCTTGTTGAGAAGGTTTGAACCGTCGACGAGCCATTATATACGCCAAGCAAGTGTTTGGGTATGTTGGGGGTGTCTGAGATCGTCCGTAGAGTTCGGTCGCCGATCGACAGCGCGGTAGAATGATTTGAAGAGGCGCTTAGTGTGGCGTCCGACTGTGGAACAGAAAGACACAGGTTAGCCGGCCAATAATACGCAGTTTTATGTCGCCAAAAGCATAGCACAGAGAGCCGTGAGTATTCGCTGAGGACGACAAAGCATTTCGACGTAGGAAGTCAAGCCGGAATTGGGTATGACCGCCGACGGCGGCGGCGGCATTTGCCCGGCGCCGATCGACGTTCCAAATTTGGAACTTGGCCTCTGACCGTCATCATGACTGCCCTTCGGTTCGCCTCATCGATTCTGCTTGAATCCCCGCTGATATTGCTTGTAGACGGATTCAAAAGGTCTGTAGACTCACATCCGACGCAGTCCTTTCTCAGTCTTGGCTTCCAGGAATTGAAAGACATAAACACCAATCCCATCGAGGTGCGTTGCCCTCAAGTCGACTGCTGTACATCTTTGATGATCTCACGTAGGGTGTCTCTGTGAGCCCTCTGGAGGATAACATGTTTCACTGGAACTGTTCAATCAAAGCCGCTGTGAGGACACTATATTCACTGGCAATCGCGTTGCTGAATGTACCGCCACAGTCCGATTCACCCTACAAGGGTGGCACTTTCAAGTTCACATTGATTCTTCCAGCAAACTTCCCCTTCAAAGCGCCAACAGTATGCCGCTCTCATGAAATCCTACCAAGGTCTGACGAACGTTTTGAATAGGTCGCTTTCCAGACCAAGATTTACCACCCTGGAATCAATGAGGAGGGTAGCATCTGTATACCGATTCTGCGCGACGAGGTACGCGTTTCTGGTCTTGATGAGCAAATTTGACAGACTCTGACCATTTGAATCGTGCAGTGGAAGCCATCGGTAACACTGTCTTCGGGTACGCCTGTCGCGTTCGTTCGATCAACTTGGCTGACAGCGCTGCAGTGCTTTCGATCATCCAGGAGAAAGTCAATAATCCAAGCGCGGATGATCCTTATGAGCCTGATATTGCGGCGGTAAGTTCAATGGATATTGTGCCATAACTTGACTAACAAGCTTTCTCCAGCAAATGAAGAACGAGAAATCCAAGTTCTTGACCACCGCGAAGGAATGGACGAAGAAGTATGCTTTTCTTTCACGTCAACGTTGACATACTCATTTCATTCCCAAGATACGCGACGTAAGACTGAGCAGACGGAGACAATGTACTAGTAGTATGAAAGAAATAGGAATTGCTGTAATTTACTACCCTTGTTGCTTCAACTTGAACTTGCATTGTCTTGCAAGTTGCACTCAGATGGAAGGCCAGGTTCAAATTTCGAACTCCGCCGAAGTAGCAGCGCTCGGCTGCGTCGCCGCGATCACCGCTCCCTCCGACTCTCTCTCATCGTTACACTGGGTTACTAGTATACCCTCTTCTTACAGCCTGTTTCGAGTGCACACAGTGTAACTGCAATGTCTACTGGGCTTCACTCGTTGGCCACCATCATCAAACGGTGAGTAACACTGCCGCTAAGTATTACTTCAAGAGATGCTAACATGATTATAGCCTCGAGGCTGCCACATCGCGTATCGAGGATCTTGCTTCGGGAAGCGTATGGCCGCCAACTGAACCCGCCGCGAGTGCGGGACCCGATGCCAACGCGCAACCCGCGCCATCTGCGGCGGTATCAGGGGTGCCAGAGACCCCGCGCAGTGTCGTTGCCTTCGACGAGACTGTGATAGACGGGAAGCTCAAGCCTTTCATCGAGGTCACGAAATCTTTTGCCGGCGCGAATGTCATAGAGATAGTGAGTAGCCCTACCATCCGCGATATACATGATCTCTTCTATCCATGAACAGGTGGGACTAGTGGAGAAACAGTACCAGGACATGAGGGGTCTCCTCGTCATGGCCGCTGCCTGCCGCAAGCCAGATATGAAAGAGATTGAAGCTTTCATGACTCCCTTGTCCGCCGACGTCGCGGCCATCACCCGCCTGAAGGACGCGAATCGCAAGGATAAAGATTGGTGGACACACCTGACGGTCATCTCCGAGGGCGCGATTGTTATTGGATGGGTCGTCCAGGAGAAGCCGGGACCAGCAATCAACGAAATCAAGGACACTGTCATGTTCTACGGCAACAGGGTTATGAAGGAGTACAAGGAGAAGTGAGCTATCGGTCCACTCCAGCAATGGCGTTGCTCACAGGTCTGGCAGGAATCCGAAGCACGCAGAATGGGTCAAATCCTATATTGCTCTCCTCGAGGAGACGCGCAAGTACGTGATGGAGTATCATACAACAGGACTCGCGTGGAACACCAAGGTTTTACCTTCCACATTCTGCCTTCACTACGCGTTTACATAGATCATCTGCAGGGAATCAGCATATCTGAGTACAAAGCTTCCTCCGGTGCAACCGCCGCTGCCACTGCCCCTCCTCCTCCCCCTCCTCCCCCGCCCCCTCCAGTGGCTCCACCTCCACCTCCCGCAGCAGCAGCCCCGGCCGCAGGAGGAACTGCTGCAGTCTTCGCCGATCTCAACCGCGGCGCCGATGTTACCAAGGGTCTACGAAAGGTGGACAAGAGCGAAATGACTCACAAGAATCCCTCCCTCCGTGCTGGTAGCACTGTCCCGAGCACCCCAGCAGAGAGTGAGTCGTTCACGATGCCTAATGAAAGCGCCGCGTCCTTATGAGAGGAGAACCAGCCAAGAAACCTTTGCGGCCGTCCAAGCCGCAATCGCTCATGGGCAAAAAGCCTGCAAAATTCGCGTTGGAAGGCAAGAGCTGGAGTATCGTGAGTTTCTTCGTCGCCGGTCATCGAGCAGCGCCTACATGATCCTTACAGGAATATCAAGAGGACGAGAGGAGTCTTGTGCTTGAGAATTGCGAGCTCCACCAAGCTGTGAACATCTTCGGTTGCAAGAATACTGTCATTCAGATCAAGGGCAAAGTCAATGCGATCACCGTCGGTAAATGTCCTTCCTTTGGCGCCACCTTCCCAATATGCTCATATCGTTGTTCAAGTTAATTGCACGAAGACTTCGATTGTCGCAGAATCTGTTGTTTCGTCCATCTCGGTGACAAAGTCGCCTTCCTTTGAACTTCAAGTTACTGGAACGGCCCCGATGCTCCAGATTGACTCTACTGACTCTGGTCAAATCTATCTGTCCAAAGCTAGTCTCGGCGTAGAGATAACCACTGCCAAGTGCAGCTCTATCAATATCAGCTTGCCAGTTGGAAGTGACGATCAGCCAGATTACGAGGAGCAGGCTGTGCCGGAGATGTTGAAGACTGTCGTTAAAGACGGCAAGCTTGTGACGACTGTGGTCGAGCATGTTGGTTGATAGCCTAGAAATCGCGCATAGTAGTTGTTGATCATTGGATGGATTGGCGCCGCAATACTCATTGGATATATACTGTAATGGAACTTTTTTTGGGCCGCGGATCAGCGCTCGGTGCATCGGATTCAGACCAGATTGCACACAGTGACTGAACAGCATAAAACAGGTGACATCACGACTTGTTTCGTTTCCCGTCTCTCCGAACTTCGAACGGAGGGAACCTGAGTGAGCGTTAATTACTGCCAAGACCGCCCGGACGCCCATAAATACGGAGCCCTGGAATTCATCAACCTCTCTCCTTTCCCTTGAACCATGGACAACCTCACAGGATGGCATGCATACCGACGTGCCCAGAAGGCAAGTGCAATCCCTTCAATTTTGCCAGCGGTATTCACGTTCTGGGACTCCTTGTAGGACGAGGACATGTTTCTGCATCCTCAAAGGAATACAGATGGTACCTTCAACCCTGTGGAACAAGTGACGCCAATGGATGAGAACTTCATCGGTGGTTTCCATCCTCACGCTCCCCGTCGCGCGCCATCCCCTGCTCCTCCTCTGCCTATACCGGATCGCTACCAACATGAAGTTCAAGAACACCCAACTGTCACGCCCTCCCAACTGACGAATATGAGTGCCATTGAACGCTCTCGGACCCTCCGAGTCGCGAGGATGAATCCTCATCTCCAAGTACGTGCAACTTTTCATCAGAGGTCTTTCCCTACAAGTTCACATCGCTTCTAGTTTATGGTCGGCCCTCTGCTACGGTTTGCTCTCAACCCGGTCATCACACGACATCAACTCATATTCAGGATGCAGCTACGACACCATCGACGAACAAGGAGTTTGGCACGGCGCGGCACTTATCGTTAGTGAGTCCAAGTTCTAGCATGTTGTGTCAGAACGCGACATACCAATACTCCATCAATAGCCGCTGATTCTGGCTCTACGTATGAACCACATCCAACCTTGAAATACGAGTGGGACTGGGATTCGACACCTGCATACTCTCGAGGTTCTAGCCGCCGTAGAGGCGGTGGCACCCACTCGTTCGATTTAGGCCCTCATCCAGCTGACCCACACTCCACGGTCATGCCGGTCCCAGTTCGTAATGAAGGTGTTGTCGGTCCCAACTACCACGAGGAATCCGTTCCAGGCCAAGAGATATGGGTGTATGGCAGTACATCAGGGTAAGTTGAGCCCTCGTCGATCTCCGTATCAATCTGACCGCCCAAGAACCTTTACATTCTGGCGCTTCATGATTCATATACCGCTTGGGCCGACCGAGATGACCGTATCCTACTCCATCAACAATGGACAAAAGTTACGATTTCACGTCCCCGGAAGGCTACAGAACATGAGATGGGCAACATACTCGGTATGGACAAGAAATCACTAACAACAACCTCGACTCATCGCCCTCTGAAGTGTAATGGTTTCTCTGCTGGCGTCAATCCGGATGATTTCCGTGGGCCTGGGTTCCAGAGTGGCTATGATCCTTGCTGGGTCGACCTTCTCACGAAGCACGCAGAACAACCGTTCCATGCTCTAGTCGGAGGAGGCGATCAGTTGTATTGTGATGGGTGTGTTCACCTGAGCGTGCTTCTTCTTTGTAATTCATCTCAGCCAGATTGACGAGAGAGCCCGAGCTTCAAGAATGGGTCGGCAAGATGAAGCCTGAAGAGCGCAAGACGTTTCCGCTTACGGCCGAAATCAGCGAAGCCGTTGACAGATTTTACTTCAACCATTACTGTCAATCGTTCCGAAGTGGCGCATTTGCTCGCGCCAATAGTTCCATGTAAGGAACCCATGCTCGCCACATGTCGCCAACTGATATACTCATTTCTAGACCGATGATGAACATGGCTGGTAAGTCGAACCAGTTTCTCACTGCAGCTCTTGAACTCATACATTCTTCCCAAGATGATCACGGTGCAGTAAATTCTTGTGTCTCTTGTAGCTGTGTCTCATACTTTGGTTTCTCGTCCAGACCTGGTAGGTCATACATCCCCAATTCCTCTATGTATGTGCTTATCGTGGTTGTAGATCGACGGTTTTGGCAGTTGTAAGTAGGTCGTACTCGTTCATGCGTTCTGCCCTAATTCTGAGACAGATCCCGAGGACTTACAGGTTGCTCCCGTCTTCCGAAAGTCAGTATTGAGATGCACAAAGAATGCCTGAGCTCACTTTGGCATAGTATCGGGACTCGTGGATATTTCTTCTATCTGCTGTTCCAGTGTTTCATCAATGGTCAGTGAGTCTCTATCCTGTACTTGAAGCCGACTAACCACCTCTTACTCTTCTCAGTCGACATTGATGGTGCAAACGATCTACCGGGGCAACACGTCAACAGATCAGTGATAATAGGAAATAGAGGGCCCTACATTCGGTCTCCTTCGCATTCATTCCTCGGTTCCCTTGGTCCACAAGTCCACATACTTCTGCTGGATTGTCGGTTCGTTGATCTTTACTTAGCCGTCGCCCAGGGCTCAATCTCTACAGGGCGGAGCGAAAGAAAGATCAAGTGTGCAGCCCTCACGAGTACGAAAAGGTTTTCAAGCGAGTCGAGATGCTTCCGCCGACTGTAGAACATCTCGTCGTGCAGCTAGGCTTGTCCAGTCGTCCTTCCCCGCTGACTCCAGATAATGATTTTGCTTGATAGGTATACCGATTGCGTATCCTCGCATGGTCTTCTTGGAGACTGCCTTGGAATCCAAGTTCAACCCACTTGTTGCAATTGGTCGCAACGGCTCCCTCGGTCTGTCTGGCTTCGTGAACAAATTCAATGCAGACGCGGAGCTTCTCGACGACCTGGTGAGTTGTTGGTTGGTCTTTCCTTTCTACGCTAATAAGAAATTCCCTGCAGAATGATCACTGGACAAGTCGTTCTCACAAAGTATGGCCCAGTCCATGCCATGCTCTGATCTATGTACTAACCAATGATATTCAAGAAAGAACGCAATTGGTTTGTTGGGAAGCTACAAGAGGTGGCACTCGCCAGGCGGATGCGTATATCCTTCCTTTCGGGTGATGTTCACTGTGGGGCGGTGGGCGTCTTCAAAACACTCAAAGTGAAAAACAAGCCGGAAATTCAACCACCTCTTGATCATCGCTACATGATCAACGTTGTTACTAGTAAGTGTGGCTTCGTTCTCCCTCGATAGCAAGTCACTGAAGCATGACAGGTGCTATTGTCAACACGCCACCGTCAGTTCTGCGAATTTGAACTCTTCGAGACGACTAACGCCAGAAATCAATAGGCCAACACCCGTCGTAACTATGGTCTCATCGTTGGCCACAAAAGTCCACAAAACTCTACACCACATGGAGACCGACGAAACCATGGTAAGTGTGCTTCCTTGTGCCGTGGAGTTCTCTGACATCGCATTCATTGTAGCTTCCGCTTTTTGCGCAGGACACAGACGGATCTTCGCGTAAGAACAAGTATATAATGGGCCGAAGAAACTGGTGTAGCGTGGATTGGGACGAGGTAACAGGCGATCTGGTCTATGATATTCGCGTCGAGAAGGAGAAGGGGTTCGGAGAAACCGTTGGGTACAGCTCATATTCTGCAACATGCGAGCGCTGCACTAACCTTGTCCCAGATATACCGTTCGGTCTCCTGCGCCTCACTGGGCTGCCAGATAGGTATTCTGGCTTTCCCTCGATGTATCACTCATCTTTACCATATACCCAATTAATATCCTATACGGTTTCGGCTATCAGAGAGTCTACGGTATCGATAGGCATGTGATCGTCCAAGGGGGCAAGAGACGACTGGCGAGTGAAGGGGCCAGCAGGGTCTGTTTCTCCTCCGTATTCCGAATTCTGCTCGCTGGGGAGAGCATTCGGAGTAGGGGAGTGTTCAACAGTCCCTTCATCCAAAGGATACGGGGTCACAGTCGATTGTCGCAAGGGACTTGGCTGACTGACAGATTCCGAGCCAAGTATGTGCGCCTTCTTTGCGGCCTTGCGTGCTTCCGCCTCTGCGCGCTTCCTCTGTCTCTGTGCCTTTTTCTCAGCCTCGATCCTCTGCACATCTGCCATTTTCTCCGCCTCAATCTTTCCCTCTTCCTCCTCTAATCCATCCAATACCCATTGCTCCTCCATGTACTCCGGATACCTCTCATGGATTGGGCGCCAAGTCCTCTTCTTGTCCTCTTCAACGTCCATGCGATCGTCACCGCGAAGAACAGAGTCTATATCAAGGGGAGGAGGGAACTCGAAATCTGGCCCAGGATTGATTCGGACACACGCGCTGTTGAATAGAGATATGAAGGGATAATAGCCTAGAGACCCGTCATCAAACGGGTTTTCGACGTGTTCCTTCACTCCTTCCTTGGTTCTCCTTTTCTCCTTGGCTTTCTTAGAGTTCTCGTGTACGCGTAGCTGCAGGTAGTCGAATAGATTATCGAATGCGATACCCTGACACTCTCCGTTGACGAAGAAAGCGATGCAAGAGTCAGGAAGAGTAGGTACGGGGCGAAGGACGGGGCCAGTCTGACGAATGACAGGCACTGGCCGATCTGGCTTGGAGAATGCGGATTTCTTGGTTGCGGACGAGGGAACCGAGGTGGTGTTCATCGACTTCTTGATATACGCCATGAAGACTTCCATCTCCTTGGTTTGTGGATATTCGAGGATCTCGAAGACCTCCTGGCCCCTCAAGTCAATTGGAATGCGCTCGCGTTTGATACGTGCTGGATCATTCGGGTCCTTTGGGTCTGCCTGCCGCTTTGGTGGCAGGGAGATGTACATGCCGATGACGTCCCCGGAACTGAAGGCGCGACCATAGGCGCGTGGGCGGGAGAGAGTGACTTTCTCTCCAGTTTTATCGCGGACGCCGTAGCTGTATCCGTCCAGGCCGACGGGGCCATTCAGCGGCGCCTCGCGCCGACCCCATCCCAAACGGACGTGACTTCCCTCCATTCCGAGATCATGTGGGCCATGGTCACCACCACCACGGATGATTCTGATCTCCATGTACCACTTTCCTTCGCGTACAGGCGCGTTGCAGCGCACACTCCTGAAGCCCTTGGTCCCCAGCAGCCCCAGTGCATCCTTGGTTGTATGAATCAAAGGACTGCGGTCCTCCCAACTGGCTCGGTACGTGGTCGGATTGCTTTCAATAGTGCGGCAGAGCTGGTATGACCCAGGAGGGTTCAGGCCGGCGGGCGTATATCGAAAGCCGACGCGATTCCAGGCGTGCATTTCGGTTCTGTAATGCTCGGAATCATCCCCAAGTGGTATGAATGTTGGGGGGCGGGAGACAGTGAGCCTTGGACGAGAGAATAGATCTGTTCGTGATGCGAGGGCCCTGTGTCAATTAGTTGGTTGCTGTCGGGGGCAACATGCCACGACGCACTCAGGTTGGGGGGTGCTGCCGTCGGGGGCGGGTGAGGCCGCTGCCTGGCCTCTCTTCCTCTTTTTGTTCGACGACGACGATGCGACGGGTTGGGCGGCGGGTTGTGGCGACGGCGACGGCGCTTCTGGCGGAGGCGAAGACCCAGTTTCGGCGAGCATGACGGGAGTAATAAAGAGGCAACAAGCTCAGACTGATCACGATCGGTTCCCACCAAATCAGGCAACCGTGAGGCACCTTGACTCCTGCCATCATAACCGGCCTCGCTCGCGACACCGGGCTGGACATGACACCTTGCTCTTCACCTTATACTTCATCATGACCACCACCTTCTCTCGCGACACGTATCCTAGCTTCACTCTACCTCCTCGCTTCCAAACTCAACGACATCACTTCCGGCCACCATTCCGTGCTAAACCTCTGGCGGTCAAGAGGCGCTTGATCTGCGGCTACCATCTCAAAGGAAAATGCATCTATGGGTCCCAGTGCCACAGAATACATGAAGACCCATCTGACGACTCCGTTAGTCTACTTACCAACATCATGCATTGAGGACTAAATCTCTCGACTTTTACATTACAGCTTCGCAGTGGTGGTGCTGCGTCCGTGAACACCCCTCACCGAGAGCTATATTACGAGACTTCACAGGTCAATTAAACCACGGCTATGTCGATATGCTTCTGAACATACTCACAGAAACTCATACAACGCCATCCGGAGTTTGACGATCAGTTGGCAATGTCTTGCAACAATCACGATACTTGCAGCGACGAATACCACGACCAAGTCTCGGTTCCCATCAAGACCGGGCATTCTCCTACCAACTCATCCTCTTCCTCCGTACGTATGAAGTTTTGTTCCCTCCCCGTGCTGGATTTAACCCTTGACACATCTTCCATGTAGAATGGCGCATGGTCGGACTCGGAAAGCTCAGGTTCCGAAGAGGGTCCGGTCCTATGTCCTTCTGGAATATGTCGAGACTGGTGCCGTAGGCGCTGTTTGCGCACACCGTGTCGCTTCCTTCACGTCAAGCACACACACGTGCCGCTAGTGCAAGTGAGCTGCTTGTTCTTCTCTCCACTGTCCATTCTCAGTTCAATCAGAAAGAGCCGATTGATGTTCCGCCGCCGACCGAGAAACATCCACATCCCGAATCCAATGAGATATGTTGGGCTTGGGAACATGATTGGTGTTCTCGCGGTTTTGAATGTGAATTTGTACATGGTGATCTACAGTATGACAGTCCTGTAAGTCATGATATCTCCGACCAGGTAAGAGAAAGGATTGACATCTGACCTCACAGATCTCCACAACGACACCATTACCGGACGAGGACGATTTGTTGGAAAACAAGACCAAGTATCCACGCCCGCGTAACAATGCGACATGCGAATACTGGCTTCGCGGGCATTGTCATCGTGGCCCTCATTGTCCCTGGTTTCACGGCGACGTGAACTATGAAGATGCTGTGGCAAGTACTGCAACCTCCGGCCTTAGCATGGTATTCATTTGTTACAGGATTGGCCATTGCCCGACGAAGGCCCTCCTGATCAGTTACTTCACCCTCGTCCGCCTAATAGGCAGACATGCAGACGCTGGCAGCAAGGATTATGCAAACTTGGATATGACTGCGGCTATGTACACGATGACCTTGTCTATGACGATCCGGTATGTTAACACAAAATCCTTCAGTCCATGCCACTAACAATCTCTAGATTCCTGGTTTTCACACTGTCGCCGTGCCAACACCTCTTGCACGGATGTCGACGCCGGCGCCAACGCCGCACCCACCTCGGCCTCCGCAGGGCTCCAACGAATGGACGGTGTACGTCCATGACCACATCAAAGTCCGACTGAGTGCCGGATTTGATATTCAGGAACTGACAACTGGCTTTGAGACGCCTTGGATCTTCATCGAGCAGCTTCCGGTCTCAATAACTGAGGCAACGGTCCTGGATCTGCTCTCTCCTTTTGGGACAGTGGAGACGAAGACCATTTCGCGCTCCGGAGGGTTCTCGAAGATCAAGGCCAAGTTCAAGGAGCATGTCGAGGCGCGAAATGCGTGTGCGTCTCTTGACAATACGAAGCGTTTCGGCAACACCATCCGCGCACATCTGTCTGTCAAGGCATCGGGGTCTGTTGGAGTTCTAAGGGACTGCACAGTCCGTCTTTTATGGGATGCGCCTGCTCTAGTTGGTTACGGCGGGTACCCGACACTCGAGCGGGCAGAGGCTGCTATAGCGAAGACGCGGACACCATTCAAAGGGTATCACGTACGCGCCCGACTGTTCCGCGGTCTACCTGCCGTTGGTATGCACACTGTCCGGTTCTGGAACCTACCCGCCGACACCATGAAGGAAGACATGCATGTCTTCTCAGATCCCATCGACATGGTCTGGGAGCCGATCCCCTACACTTCCGTCCCAGAGGCTGCTGGCTCCATCCGCAGGATGATCAGTCGCAACTTCGATATCGTGGGCTGGGACATGACGCCGCCACCCTACCGGGATGGATTCATCCGCGTCTTTGCTCAGTTCTCGAGCCCCTCCATCGCAGCGCAGGCTGCTGCCGACTTCAACTGCCGCAAACCACAATGTATCGGCGGCTCTCGTTTACATGTCATGCACATGAAGCAACTGGTGTTCAGGCTTCCAACGAGCTCGTACAATCGAATCATATCTGACGTGGTCGAGTTGCGCGACAAGATCAACTCCAGATTGTCTGGGGAAATCGTATCTGGCATCACCGTGTCGTCCAAACAGTATCTCGAGTTTGTCTACGTCAATCTGTTCTCTAATGACCGGAAGGAGCTGGGCCGCTTGAAAGGAGAGTTTGAGAAGATACAGCGGGGCCAGGTTGCGATGTTCGAGGGGAAGCCGGCCTGGGACGCCTACTTCAATCTGCCCAGCGGCATTGTCTTCTTCCGGACTCTGCAGCAGCGGCATAGGAAAGCCTTGATCGACCGGGATCCCATTCGACGACGCATAACCCTCCATGGCCCATCCACACTCCGAAGACAGATCCAGGACGAGATTATCGCAAAGCTCAAGGAATTACGCCAAAGAACCGCACGCGTCATTCCGCTCCCGGGTTACCTTCTCGGTTCGTTCCTAGCCTCTGAATATCCCATGCTGAGGACGGAGCTGGGTGAAGAGACAGTCTCGATAGACTTGTGGAATCGCAATGTCGTTGTGCGAGGAACCCTTAGCCAATGGGTGACTGCCAAACGTGCTGTACAGTATGCATTGGAAAAGCAGCAGCCGCATCGCTCAAAGACGGCCGTCGAGTGCCCTATCTGCTTCAACGAGGTCGATTCCCCGTGTATACTTCGATGTGGGCACACTCACTGCCGCTCATGCTTGAAGGAATACCTTCTCGCCGCCACTGACAGTCGCTTCTTCCCTCTAACATGTCTTGGAGACGAAGCCAACTGCACCGAGCGCCTTCCTCTTGCAGCCGCCAAAGAGTTCCTCTCGACAAGCGAGTTCAACGATGTGGTGGCCGCTGCATACTCTGCGTACGTCGCTACAAGGGCGAACGAGTTCCGTCCATGCCCGACTCCCGATTGCCCTCAGGTGTATCGCTCGGGACCACCTGGTAACATTCTTCAGTGCCCTGCATGTCTTATACGGATCTGCTCGACGTGTCACAGTGAGGACCACGAGGGTGTCGATTGTCCCGACCCCGAAGGACAGGAGCTCGCTTTCAAGGAGTGGAAGAGCACACACGACGTGAAGTCGTGTCCGGGGTGCAAGATAGACATTGAGCGTGCCGAGGGGTGCAATCATGTCACCTGTACTCGATGTCAGACTCACATCTGTTGGGTTTGCTCGCGCACCTTTCCCCGCGGAGAGGGTATTTATGACCACATGCGCGCGGTCCATGGAGGTATTGGACTCGTTCCTCACTTTTAAGAGGAAGAATGTCCTGTGGCGGGTATGTCTGTCCATGTTTCCCTACCTTATTTTGTTGTTGTACTTATCTTATTACTAACGGTCTGTAACCCGATTATACATTGAGCGTTGTACTTACATCCAGGATTCAACCCATGTAACAATGTGTAGCCTATGACATATGCTCTCTTTCTCGAATTAAGATTTGCTGAGGATTGTAATCACTATTCTTTCTGTGAAGTTATACACCGATGTATCATCCATGTCCGAATACAATCGGCTTCCCAAGAAGTATACATCTTTCCTCTCAACCGAACGATCCGAGACGCAGATACACCATACATACATTGCCGCGCAAGCTAGGAGATATGTATACACACATTATGTATACATGGAGGTTACATTCAGGAAAGGGTGAGACATCGACTCTGAGTCTCTGACTTTAAGAGTTGACCTTCCATAGGGGACGCTTTTTCGTCTTCCTCGTCACATGTACGGCGCTCGAGGAGCCAAAACTTCCACCACCGAACGCCAATACCACTGTCTCTTCTGGGCCGCCCCGGGCAATACCACGCTTCCTGAGCTCAATCGCTTCCTTAGCGAACTTGAAGCGCGCCTGATCAGATCCTGAAGAGAAACCTCATGAGCAAAGTCGCAAATCGGAAGCGGCATGCGAGTACGCACCGATGGTAAATGTGGGGGATTCGACAGCCGTCTTGAACATGTCGAAGGGCACCTGGGAGAAGATTTGCAAAAGCACGTCTCGCCCGCTAGGCTCAGATGAGGATTGTACGTCTAGGACTTCCGGAAGTGTGACGACTAGGAAGTGGAACACGTCATCCCGCATTCGACGGGCGTAGTCCCCAAAGACAGTGTTGGTGGCGATGCTCGGTGTTGAGACACCATCTGAGGGAGGTGTGTGGAGACTCTCGATGAAGCTCAACCACGACGTGATGGTGTGGACGTTTATTGACCGCTTGCACTCTTCGTAGGCGTAGTGGCAGAGATCTTCCATTCCGCCAAGAAGGCGCCCGGCAGCAAGTACTGCTCTGGAGTTTTCAGGTCGTACTAACGACAAGGAAATAGATGAGTAGAGGTAACCGAGTGCTAGCGTTTGAGTTAGTGATAGCTACGTATCAGTTGAACAGACGAGATACCTATCGCAAAGCCCTGTGAAGATTTGAATATTGATGAGATTGTGCCATGGATGAGGGAAGTGAGAACAGACCTCTTGAGTCACTTCAGGTTCGTGTTCCAAGGGGACGTATATCACCCTCTGTCCCCCATTTTGTGGCGAAGTCGACATCAAATGAGCCAGAAAAGGTGAGCGCGCTAGTATTATTGCATGTAGTCGGTAACTGTGTTGCTGAGCTTGCTAGAGATACCGTCAATTAATTGATACAGAATAGAGTACGAGTGAAGCGTACCAGTATCGTATCAGCGTAGTTCTGATTGCAGAAAATGTTAGATGGTATTCGGACAGTGCAACACACGTACGCACACCGGTTTGAAAGCCAGACTGGTAGAGATAGGACACCAACTCTTCATTGTGACCTTGCAGTGGAAGACTATGCCAGAAAAATCAGCCAACAGCGAGCACGTAGAACTGGATGACGCACTGATATCCGTTGGGCGCATAGCCTGATGTTGAGCCAGCGTCGTGTTTTTCCTCCTGGAATGACTCGGCCGACGAGGATGATTCCGCGTGTGTCGCTGCACCGTTTGAGTGGGGGCCGTGGCCGTTGGTCATTGTGTTGGCGCTCATTGTAATTTTGTGGATAGATGGGGCGGAATATATCGGTCTCGGAGCAACGCAGTGACTGGGGCCTAGATATGGGCAGGCAATGTAGCCAAAGTTGAGCAGACCACAAGTTGGGGTGAGAGTGGGTGCAAAGAGAAATCTTACACGTGACACTGACAGGAAGGAATCATCCTCAGCCTGACTCTTGCGTCCTCCGAGCACTCGAGAGTGTACATCGGGTATACATGGCAGAAAACCGGTATTGCATACAGTAAACTAAGATTTTTCTCCCGATCCATACTATAACTTCCCTCCTTACTATCTAGCCTAACCGTTGTTGTTTGCTCCTTGCCATAGACCATACGTCTTCCCAGGTGTAGTTTGCCATAATCGAATAGTTCCTGTGAAGCTGTCAGTCAAAATTCACATTGCGCTCATCGATAGTCATACCATCCTCTGAAGAATCAAGTCAGCCGGTTATGAGCAGTAAGATGGATAGGAATGACGCACCACTGCCACTAGCAAACATCTCTCCGTCGGGGCTAAACTCGACACAGTGAACCGAGCCATGGTGTCCTTTCAGAACTTCACGTTCTTCTCCATCCATGGTGTGTATGCGGACCCACTCGTCTCCAGAGTTTCCAGTGACGAAACGATCCTGAAGGATGGGATGGATGGTCGCAGACGAGGGTGTGTAGTTGAGGGTCAGACTGTGGGTCTTGCCATTGCTGTTGGGCAGCGCAGGGACAAACGCCACAGTGTTGCCAGACGTGACAACCAATCGGCCTGTCTGAGAGGACAGTTCCATAGAGGTGATTGGTTTGGAGAAGTTCATGCTATTCGTTAAGGTTCTTGTTCGTAAGTCCCACCATCTATGCAGGATCGTGTAAACAAACACGAGGCGGATAACGGACGGAGGATAAGATCTTACTTTACAAGACCGTCCTCTCCCGCGGTGACGCCAGTGTGGTCGCCGACCCAGACTACGCTCTTCACGGTCCCGTCGTGAGAGAGCGCACCCGATTCGCTGAGATAGTCTGGGTCTGCATCTGGCCGACCGAGATCAAACATGCGAACCTTCTTTTCTTGGCCGCCGGTGAGTAGATGGGTGGACGTCGGCGAGATGGCGACGCTGCGAACGATGTGATTGTGAGGGAATGAATGAAGCGGTGTTCCGGAATACGTGTCCCATACTTTCCTGCGGGGGAGGATGAGTATCGGTGCGAGAAAGACCAGTGGCGACACGCGTATGGGCGGAGACGTACGCTGTAAAGTCGGCGCTTCCGGAGGCGGCGCGAGAGGCATCGGGGGAGAGTTTGGTGCTCCAGACAGCGCCCTTGTGGCCGAGAAAGGTGCCTATCCAATCGCCGGTCCACTCGCGCAGCATCGGATTTCCATCTTTGCAGCTAGAGATGAGCAGGTACGAGCCGTCGTCCTGTAAGGGAGAGAAGCTCAGGTGGGTCACTGGGCGTGTATGGCCGGACGCTACGAGCGGTGTCGATTTGGGAGGAAGGGACATTATAGTTCGTGAACAGTCGTCGTCGTCCACAAGCCGCGCCGCGGTTGTTGACAATTATTGGGCAGGAAAACAAGCACTGCAGCTGTGATCTCTCAGCTGTGCCAATTTCCACGTGGTCCCCAGGCCGGAACCTGACGCGCCCTGCACCTCCGATTCTGTTGTGGTACACTGAACGTCTTTAATATCTATGCAAGTGTAACCTATGGTATGTGCTCAAAGGTACTGAGGTTGAATAGTGTAGTGTAATGTAGTTCCGCAACGTCCGTCCACCGATGTTTGTGGCCATTCTTCAGCAAAGAAAATGATCTGTCGCCCATCCATCGAAACTGGTAGTCCGCTGATGCAGTAGTCCTTATGTTCATGGCAACCTCACGAGTGAAATGAGCATTGTCAAATTCGATCATGATGTTGTCGATAACTGCTGTATCGCTTGACTCTAATCTCGAGGTCAACATCTCAGTCAACGCATCCTTGACTTCCTGCGACATGACTTCCTGAGGGCTATAGTTGAAATAGAAGTTGATGCCACGGAGTGATGGAAGGGTAGGTCTAGCCATGGTTTGCGAAGAGATGACTGTAAGCTCCTTCAGAAGGAGTGGGCCATGACCAGGCTCAAAAGTGAGGGAGAGCTCCTCTAGGAAGGGGGTCCTATTGATGATTCGTAGAATCTGAGAGTCGTCGGCGGGTATCCCATGAACCGCCAGTGATTTGAGATGGGTCACCGTCTCCAGGAAGGCTGAACTTCGACTGATAATGTGAGAGGTAGTTGCTGAATCAATGGGCTCTCGACGACCGAGTTTGAATGTGTGGAGTAAGGGAAAAGTGAAGCATTTGGTGAGAAGGTTTAAAATGACGCCTAGAGCATCGTCGGAAACGATGAGAAGCAGAGCTTTGGCCGTCAGGACCTTCCCATGTCGAGTGCCTGCATGGAAGTCTGCATAATCAAAATCATCATCGTCGTCCCCTCCCCTGCCTTGATAGAGCTCTAGATAGTCGAGATTGAGCGACGCACAGGCAGAGGATAGAGTCCTAAAAAGCTCCGCGGTGCTGGAATAGTGGTTCAAAATGAGGTGTGTTATGCGCTCGAAGGGGAATATGACTTGGCGCGTCAAGGCAGGTGACAGATCAAGGTAGCGCAAACTTGGCGCTCCAATTTCGACCAGGGGGAGCACATCGCCGTCCGGTTCCGCATCAACAACGACAGTTGAATCTAACCATATTTCCTTCAGATTGGGAAGGCCGCCAGGCGTCAACTCCCATCCTGGAAGAGAGAAGTCCCTGCAGTTGAAGGAAACATGCTTCCAACGCCGCTTTTCTTCAAGCAGACGACGAACGAGGGAATGACCGGGGAGAACAAGATCTCCTTTGATTTGAAAGGAGAGTAGGGCATCCCCTGAGCGCTCGAGATGAACGTCGAGGCATTTCAGTCCGATACCGCCAGTCGACATTGCCTCATTAATTGAGCACTCGAAAGATGCCCATAAAGTCCCCGTTGAAAGGATGAGGTGTCTCCACCAGGAGCATACACGCGACAGATGTATGATGGGGATGGAAGATGGTGTGTTGAGCAGCCCGCAGGCTCCGAATCTTCCAACGTAAGGGTCCGCTGTACAGTGGCTGAAGATTTCGACGAGAAGCTCTTTCGGCAGACATCGAATTGGCGACAAAACGGAGCGGTACTGGGACACTCGCGCGCGTAGAGCATTCATCTTGCTTTGATGAAGAGTAAGGAGATCGCGTAGTGCCCTGGTTTCCTTTTCGCATTCATGAATGGCGGCATTGACCAGTTTCAGATCGTCTGAACATTGTTTGGATTGAGAAGGAGTGGGGGAGAAAGATGAGTGCAGATATGCGGGGGACAACACAGGCACTTTGTCGCTTATATTGGTGACATCTGTGGAATTGCGGCTACACAGGAAGCAAGTGGTTGAGGAGCGTATGAATTCTGGTGCACCGCAAGTACTGGGTACCGACATTATGAGCGCGAATATCTGTGAAGCGTTCGCGTCAAATCGTTGTTATTGCGCGTCAACAGACTCACAATGACCCTCAAGATGGTGGTAACTTACAAGACAAGATGAATTACGTGGCATTACTTACATCAATCTATGAGTCATAGCACGATCAGACGGATAGCAGTTTCAATGTTCATTCTAAATTCTAAGGCAGGTAGTATAAATGTCTATCTATCTATCTAAATCTTCACATTAATGATTATTCTATCCACCAGGGACGTTGATCTACATGCCTCCGATACAAAGGTGTTTCCTGAAATCCTTCCAGTAATTAACTAGTCTCACTAAGGTAGACTAGATCAAAGATAGCGTTAGATGGTACATGGACTCTTGTCCGATAAAATATCAGTAGGCGAGAGAAGAAGGCAAGTGGGGTAGTCGAGGCGCTTTCGATACGCCGCTAGAGGCCCCATTCTTCGTGTTGTCAATTCGTGAGGCGGGCCAGCCAAGGTAGATTCCATCAGCATCGGCGACTTCTCCCGAGGTCAAAAGGGTGTGCTCGCATAACATGCTACCGGCTTCCATAGATGCTCCTGATAGTAGCCGAGAACCTGCACGCATGGCACAGCTGTAGGAATGGCACATTGAGCAAGGTATGACACTCTTAGTACGCAGAAGACGTACCCATTCCCAAGCTTCAGAGAATTCAAGGCGAAGTTACCACTGTGACATGTTTAGATATCACGTAGAAAGTTGATGGAGGGATGAAACGTACCGAGAGTTGATATGAGCAACGACTGAGCAGTTGTCCAAAGAGACGGAGTCGCCGAGCTCGACGAGATCAGGTTCGGTTAACAATCCCGGCTTGCCGCCAGCCCAGATGGCAGCGTTCCGGCCTATCGTCGCACCCAGCATACGGTAGAACAAGGCCATCCAAGCGGTGCCCGTAAAAGGCGCAAGGACACCGCCCGTGCCGAATCCTTTGTACAAAGGGCGGCAGAGAACGAGATGCAGTTGCCAGCGTTGGCAGTAGCTGCTCCTGTCCCACTCGTATCGCCCCGCTTGACGTCGTCCAATGACCAACCATTTGGTTAAGATGCCCCATAATATCGCAAGAATCGCCTGACCGTCGAGGGCTGTGATGAAGGCAATCGAGATTAGACCAAAGACAGTGCCGAAGGTATACCATGTGCGGTCGAAAAGGTACGGGAAATGTATGACCAACTGGCGAAGACCTTGTGCAGCCGAAACCGCTGCGAGGGACCAATATGCAGCAGACAGCGCAGCGATACAGAGATTGATCGAGAGAATCACAATGTAAGGCAGCACGAAGAAGTCAGCCTGGCGTTTGTAATACGCGCGGCCAAAGGGTGTCGTCGTATCGGTCTTCTCCTTCTCCGGCGCGCCCTTGTTGAGACACATGGCTTCACCGCGTTCTGTGCATTAGCGTCAGCCAAATATTCGGCCATTATGCGTGGAGTCTGAACGTACGACAACCCAGCCATGTCGAACCATCTTCGTACGAGCCATTGCGAGCGGTCAAAGTTCCTGATCCAATGACTGCACGGCGGCCAACGGTGACACCGGGGAGGATGACCACACGGTCAGCAATCATGGCTGGAGAACAGGATGTTACAAAAGCATCCTCGCATGCATGGAATATCGGACTCACCTCCATCTTTAACGACCACTTTGGCACTTCCAACACCATCTGTGGTAAAAACCTCCGCACGCGAACCGAAGACCACATCATCGCCGATCTCCAAGAGCTCGGGGTCGAGGCAGTACAGACCCGAACCAGGCCAGTAAACGCGCTTGCCGACTTTAGCTCCCATACACCGATAGACGAAAGAGACGCCCTGGTAATGCGTGCCAATGATGGAGAAGGTATTCTTCAACCGGTGCTGCGAAAGTAAGTTCGCATTGATATAACGCCGAAGAAGAGACCATTGGTCCATTTCCGCCGTCGAACACGCTTTGTTGAGACCGAAAAGGCGCTTAACAATGATAGAAAGCAAGGTGTGCGTAAGAGGTGTGACGATTGCTCGGACCACGCGCGCAATCAGATGGTAGAGGATACGCTTGTAGGTGGCGAACCATAGAATGACTGAGACGAGAGCATTGGCAGCGTCTGGGTTGATGAAACTCGTCTCGTGAATCATCAGGAAGATAATTGCGAACCAAGGGACATCTGTTCACGACAAAGTCAGTGACAAACGTCGAGGTAGAATGATTTGACGTACATGACCCGAGAAGAACAAGCCCGAAAAGAGGCCAGGCGATGAACAGCTTCAGCAAGAAATGGGGTTCTCTGATGCTGGTACGGTTGACCGATGCAAAGCCTTCTGGCGAAGGTGGTTCAAGGGAGGACGAGTGAGGGCCAAGGACAGAGCCGTCCGAAATGATAGCGCCTGGGGATAGCTGTGTATATGTGTTGATCACAGCGCCCGCCCCAACGACGACCTTGTCCAGGCGGAAGTGACCATTTCGCTCGACGCAGAAACCACGAACAAGGGCCTTGTCTACTCGGCAACCATCTTCGAAACGTAAAAGGTCATACTCGCCAAGCTGGGCGTGCTTAACGATGGTGACGTCCTTTCCGATGTGCGCACCTAAGAGGCGATAGTAGACATGTTCCAGGGCGGGCGTCATTGAGAATATTCCGCGCCCCGCTGTGCGCAGTGCCTGGTCAACGATCCACCACCGAAGATGGTAGACAGACCAACTGATGAGTCATTTGAATGAGTCTCCCGAACCCAGAAGTGAACAAGAGCTTACAATTGATAAGTGCCAGCCTTGTATCTGCCTATCACGAGCCATTTGAATGCAATCGCGGCAAAAGGTGCGAGTATTCGGCAGCCCAGGCGAGCGGCGAAAATAGAGGAAAGAAGGACCGGCAGACGAAGCCAGAACGAGTCGTCAATGTGCGGCGCTTGCCATGACATGACATAGAGAAGCAGAGACCCTGCGATGCCAGATCAGCTATGAGGAAGAGAGATAAAAGCGTAGAAACACACGCACAGGTGAGACCAGATTTCAAGGGAGTGAAGAAAATGAAGGGAATCAGTTGGACGATCAGGCAGAGCGGATGCCACTGGCTGCGGGGTTTGGGTGGTGTCGACGAGGCAGAGGAGAGGAAAATAGGAGTGGAGGTAGCCTCGGACAAGGTGTTGTATGCCGTTTTTTCGGTGGACAAAGAGTCAAACGAACGATTCCGGTCCTGCTTCTCGAGAAGCTCCGCAAGACCTGCCACGGTACTGTTCGTGAACATGGCTGATATCGCCAGTGTCTGGCTGCATGCCTTCCGAATAAAGTACGACAGCTTCCCAAGTGACAGCGAATTGCCGCCCAGAAGGAAGAAGTCTGAGTCCGACCGTATAATGCCGGGTTCGATAGACAGGACTTCCGCAATTGCGTTACGGACGATGGTCTCGTAAGGGGAGGCAGAGGAGAGGTTTTCCTGAATGACCCAATCTTCGAGAACCGAGAAGTCTACCTCGCCAGAGTCTGTCCTCGCCAATGGTCGCGTGACAAGGTGCAGCCGATCTGGGATATCATAACCATGCATAACTTTCGCCAAGTTCTTGCGTAAGCCAGATTCATCCGTATGTGTCGTGGTAACAAAAGCTTCAGTGCTTCCATCGAACCGGACATGCGCAGAAGCGTCCTTGACGCCGTCAATTGAACGGGCTGCACGCTCCAGAGCGGCCAAGTTGACGATCACTTTGGAGCATGGGATAGGCTCCGAAAGAGGCGACAAGGGAGAGGGCACCGTGGCTTGGATATGTCGTTGAAGCACGGGAACCTTGTCGGTCATGCAACCCAGACCAAGGCGTTTGGCGAGCTTGATTCGAAGAGGCTTCCCAGCGCTAGAAGACTCATTAGCTGCATGCAGGAGGTAGGAAAGAGAACGCACGAGTTCTTAGGCAGGTCCGACATATATACGATTGCATATGGCCATTTGGAAGGATGAAGATGATCTCTTCGAGGGAATTAGGTCCGGCTCAAGGAACAAGATGTGGTACGAACCTGAGCTTGTCATGCAGTTGGCTGAGACCGATCCTAGGCACACCAGGCAACGAGACGATGACAACTCCGATGGTTTCCTGCAAGACGTCGTGCTCTATGGAAAACACCAACGACGCCTTTAAAGTGTTAGAAAGCAGCCAGCCTCGAAGCGACAACGCGCGTACCTTGACCGAGTCCTTCGTCGCAGTGACTACAGCCTCCTCGACTTCGAACGGGGATATAACCTCTCCTCCTTTGTTGATGATCTCTTTCGAGCGCCCTGTGATATAGAGGTAACCGTCTTGGTCCATATAACCAACGTCGCCAGAGTCGAACCACCCTTCTCGTGTAAAGCCCGACCTATCCAGTGGCACCCGGCGGTCAAGAGAAGTTTCGTAGCCCTCGAAAGTTGGCAGCCCTCGGACTGTAACAGCACCAGTTTTTCCTCGGGGGACCTCACGCTCGAGATCCGAAGGATCACGTATAGACAGGTAGGGTCCACACGCTATACCAGAACATCCCGGGCGGTCGAGTTGATAGTTGGTGGGCGGTGATGCGATAGGCATGCATCTGGAGAGTCAACGGTCAGCGGGGCAATTTGAAGTCAAGTTGAGAACTTACTCTGTCATTCCGTAAGAAGGAAGAATGTTCGCGCCAAACCTGTTCTTGAGGTCGGTAGCCAATGACGGTAAGAGACCTCCTGCGGCGTTACATATCATGCGAATCTTCAAGTCTCGAGAAGGAACAATGGATTCGGGCTGAGAGGACAGGATAGCGTGATGAATCGTTGGAGCGGCGAAGTACCTGCACCGTAGTTGAATGAAACGGAGTTCTAACGGGGTGAAAAAACGTACCAAGTTGCTTGGAGCTCAAATGCGACGGACCAGAATGCGACAGCGTCAAATCCAACACACATTACTGAACTTCCACCAGAGAACATGGGTGCCAGTAAATTACGGACTATGCCGCCGACATGGAACAATGGCATCATGTTCACTAGCAACAGTGAGCGCAGATAGAGAAACGGTGAGAGATAGCTTACGATTTACATCTTGGGACGAGAGCTCCCATGAATGAACAACGGCCCACGTCCCAACGACTAGAGAGCGAAGGGAATACGGGACGACCTTCTTCGTCCCGCTCGTGCCAGAAGTGTGCAGAATCAGAGCTTGATCGTCGAGGCATTGGGGAGTGGATGGCGTTCTTGGTATCAGGACGTCCTCTCCTTCGATGGTTGCATCAAACAGCCCCGCCGGACCTGATGCTCGTTCATTGATGTAGATGACCTCGCATCCAAGTTCCTTCTCCAACAGGCGGAGATCGAGGCGCTCCTCCATGTCCTCCGTTGTTATGATTGCTTTCGCACCCAGTCTTGCTGCGTCATCCCGGAGCTCTGCAGCAGTACAACTCGCGTTGACTGGTGCGCAGGTGAAGTAGCATGCCAGCGTGAGCAGCACAACAGCACCGACTGGACCGGGGGGTAATGCTATCACCACTCTGTCGTTTGGGCCCAGGCGGGGACGAGTCCGGGTGTTGGGGAGGGTGAAGTTCTGCACGAAACTGTGGAGGACGTCGTGCGTGAGAGGCGGTCGGGTGGGGACGGTGGAGAAGATGGCCGGTCCTGTCGTTGAGCAGAGGCAGTCTAAGAGGGTGTTGGTAGACCCTGACGAGGAGAGGCGTTGTAGTATCAGGTCGCCCAAGGAGGTGTCATCCCGCAACTCAATATCCGAAAGATACAAGAGTGGAATGGACATTGTTGACGGTGAACCCTCTAGGTGGTGAGGAATAAAGGAGGGTCAAGGTTGCCGACTTAAAACATTATCTGTTTTATCTACGTGCTTCTCTGGTTGGAGCTGATCGCAAGGCTGATTTTCCGACAACAATTTGCTTGTGGCGATGATGCATGATGAGGTGAGCTGAGACGATGCAGCGTGAGAACTCGATCCAGCTTCGAATCCTTCGATCACCGTATCTCTGATTGTATACATATGGCTCTCGCTCAATATACAGGGCAGAGGTGGAAGCATATGTCTGAAGTAGCTATCGGATAGTGATCACACTGGCCAAGTAAGCAGTAGTATTGCAACGCTGCCCCGACGGTACTCTCCAGTAATGTAAAAATAGGCTACATTAGACCCACTGGAAGAGGGTCCCCGTTTCTTTCAAGCTGCACCACACAACTTACACCAAACTTACACTGCCCCACACCGGCGCTCCTTCGAGTTGTAATGGGCTCATCTATAGCAGATAAATAGCAACATCCTTATTGCAGTCGCTCCTTTGCGCCACTGTGTCCCGACTTGTGATTCTGAAGTTGTGAAGTTGCAACGAGATTTTCATGCATGATGACGTCTGTTCTGTCCTTTTTTGACAAAAAGTCGGCTTGATCAGGCAGTTTTAAGCAGTTTCAGGCGATCAAAAATTCTGAAAAGTTGTGGAAACAGGCAAAACGGTACTGGCATGCCTTGGTTGCATCCGACCCAGCGCGCCAAAATTTGCGCTGGCCTTTCGCTGGACGGAATCCAAGGCTCGCGCTTGAGAGTGTGATCAAGCGTCTGAGCGCTAGCCTCGCTGCACAAAAATTTGGGAACCTTTACACTAGATACATTCAGCGCAGGTCAGCGCCCGGACAATGTGCGAACCCATTTCTCCCGCTCTAGAGAGCACGCCGCTCACGCCAAAGAATAAGTATGCAGGGTTGAATCTCAGTAAAAATTCCGTAGACTTGTGTTGACGGCATTGGCTTCTGTCGACTTCCGTCGACCTCAATTGACTCCCATTGACCGAATACTTGTGTTGTAAGTATCGCATTGGAACTTTGCGACGGACTTTGCGAAAAGGATCAAGAGCTCGTCATCGACGTCATCGTTTACATATGTCTTGTTGGCGTTGGGCGAGATTGACATTCTTTCCTTCTTTCCACCATGTCCTACCGGTTTCTTCCTCCTCCTCCTGCCCCAGTCGATGACGCGCAGCGCCATGCTGTCCACCGACTGAGCTTTCCCTGGTGCCAGACTCGAACAGGAGGACGACGCCTAGTATGATCCGACCGCCCCGGCATCGGCAGTGCCAACATCCACGATCCTGGCAACAACAACGGCCGAGAACGAACACCTAGCAATGGCGCGCATCACAACGGCTCGATGGAGACAAGCCCGCCTCAAACGGCCTGGGTGTGCGCGGACAACGAGGACGACGCGCGTGAGAGGACGACGCGCGCGAGGCGACGGAGCAGCTGGCGCGTCGCTCGCTACGTAGGTGCGTCATATCATGTTCTGCGCTATGTATACCGACCCACCATTACTTGCAGATCTCTTTCCACATCGGCTCTTGTGGAATCTTTGTCTGGTGCGTACCCCAATCTGCCTCGAATTCTTTGCCTGACGTGTTCCCTGCCGTTCTAGCTGCTGTTGTGCTATATCGGGACCCTCATTCGCCTCGCCACCTTCCATTATTTGTGCGTAGCCTTTTCTCTCGTGAATTTCCATTCGCATACATGATCTGATCCGTCGATAGCAATCTTACACGAAACAAGTGACGCGGAGATTTCAATTCACGGTAAGCAAACACGCGCTGAACTAGACGTGTCTAATTATTCCTATTCAGATGTTTCAATCTTCTACTATCGTCGGGACCACGGACTTTGGCTTGTCTTTGCTGGATGTCGCTGGACCCTGGATCCGCGACAGGATGGGGCCGCTGTACACTACTCTAATTAGAAGTAGCTACCATGTCTATAGATACCAATTCCATCGACTCTCATTGACCTGTATAGACCTGCATGGACCAAATGAACTGAATCAATCCATGTCAACCCAGGTCCCCGACGGTCTACTCATGTCAATGCGAGGTCGACGGAAGTCATTGATAAGGTCATTTTTCGACCGCTAGTGACCTTCGTTGACCTCATTGACCTGTATCGCTGCAGGTCAACACAGGTCAATACAGGTCTACGGAATTTTTACTGAGGTTGAATCTGATGGAGCGGCTTTATCCGCCGATGCCCCTATGTTCGAACTACCTCGAAACCAGTTATTCAAGTGTTATTCACGACTCTAGAAAGATGAGCCTCTGATGTTTCCAGGTTATTTCAGGTTTGGATTCAGACGATGTCGACAGAGTTGCGCGCGACATTCGAATGCCTCCAACTTGCCTTTAACTCATGCCGAGTCTGAGCCGAAGAAATGATTTATAGCTCCGCTCTGCTTGAGAGCCGACGCCGATACAAGCCGAGTCAAGCCGCAAAGCAAGTCAAGGTGACTTGCAGTTGCCAGTTGCAAGTCGAGCTCCCAAAGTTGGAGAAGTTAAATTTCCAAGCCCACATCAAAAACTAGGCCGAATAGATAAGCGCAAACTCGCTACAAGGTCGTTGATCACAATCCGGCACGTTGATAGCCACGCTGATGAGGTGAATCGTCACGCGTCAAGCCTTCCAAAAATAGCCGAGCGTACACTTGGTTTCCCTTTGTCCACCACATTCTGGTGGAGGTGGAATCTGCGCCTCGCTTACGCCTCCATTTCTTGGAAACTCACCACGCGCTGTGTCTTCTATCTCTATCTATCCATGTCGTCTTCCCAGCCAACAATATCGTCCTATTTCTCTCCTCCGAAACCTGGTCGCGATCGAAACACAGGCCCTGCTATAGACCTCACGGTCAGCACGGACGATGCCGAAGATCACGAAGACGCCCCGCCTCGCAAGAAGGCGAAAATATCATCGAGGGAGGCTGTGCCCCTCCCCAAACCGCCGAAGGCCAAGGCGACAGTGGAGAACAGCACTTCGCGCCGGAAGACTAAAGTGACGCCCGAGGTCGAGGTCGAGGAACTATCTGGAGATGAATCAGACTCACAGTTCAGAGCGCTCACCGCTATGTTCAAGCAGAAGAAGTCGACAGCGCGACGCGACGCGAAAGCGCCAGCTAAGCAGAAAGTGCAGGACGAGGTCGGGCCTAGCGGTCAGACGTATACCCCATTGGAGAAGCAGGTAAGCTTATGTTCCTCGAGTGGCAGTATTCTGTCTAGATGATGTTCCAGGTTCTTCAGCTAAAGAAAGACAACAAAGATGCCGTTCTTATGATCAAAGTGGGCTACAAGTACAAGTTCTTTGGTGAGGACGCGAACGTGTGTACCCTGTTGTCCTCTGCCGCCTTGTATTCATAGACTTTGACCGACAGGTGGCCGCAAAAGAACTTGGAATGATTGCATACACTGATCGCAACTTCTTGGTCGCGTCAGTGCCAGAAGCTAGACGTGATATCCACCTGAAGAAGTACACGTGTATCGAGAGCCTCCATTGGACTATCTTTCTCAACATTCTGTAGTCTTCTGTCTCGCGGGTACAAAGTGGGCGTGGTGGAACAAACGGAAACCGCGGCGCTCAAGAAGGTCGGCGACAACAGAAACACGCCTTTCACCAGACAATTAGCGCGACTCTATACAGCCGCGACGTAAGTTTGACGAACTCTGCCATCGCGCTAATGAATGATAATGATACTGTATACAGGTATGTTGATGGCCTGGACTCGCTGGATGACACGGACAAATACGTCTCACCTCCATTCATGTGTCTGGTCGAAGAACAGAATGAGAAAAATAAAGGCAAAGACCGTGTCAACATCGGCATGATAGCTGTCTCTCCAAATTCAGGCGATATTGTGTGGGACGACATCGAAGGTGACTCTTCCTACATTTCGAGATTCCTCCTGACTGACTGACGACAGACGATGCTATGAGACTGGAGCTCGAGGTCAGCCACATTCTCATCGTTACAATCTCGTGCTCACAATCTCCGAGACCCGATTCTCTTATATCAAACCAGCCGAACTGCTGGTTTGCCAGGGTAACCTCACAAAGTCCACTGCCAAAATGGTGAAGCATTACACGAAGTGCGTTTCTTTCTTTCTCGCCTCCTTGTGCGCCACTTACCCGCTAGAGTAGTATAACCAAGGATATACGTGTGGAATACATGGACACCATCATGTCCTATACTGACGCCTTCGCCTACATCACGGATTTTTACGAGAAGAGACAACGCTTGGCTCGCGCTTCAGCAGCTATCAAGTCAGGTTGTCACTCTTGTCTGCCTTCCAGTGGGTTCCTCCTGACGCCCTTCCGAGAACAGGGAAATTCATTGCGGAGATTGCGAATTTCCCAAATCATGTCGTGGTCGCCCTTGCACATACGATATCCCATCTTGCTGCATATGGCCTCTCGGATGTCCTCCTCGATACACGATTCTACGGAAAGTTTACGAACCGGACTCACATGCTCCTGGCAACGAATACTCTACACAACCTAGAAATATACGAGAATCAGACCGACTTCACAAGCAAAGGGTCCCTCATATCGATACTGGATCGTACAAAGACCTCATTTGGCGCTCGGATGCTGAAGGCCTGGGTTGGAAGACCTCTGACTGACAAGGGGTACGTCAACGATTTCGGTGTTACGACGTACATGCAAGCTAATACGAGACAGCGCATTGGAAGAGAGGATAAACGCCGTAGAGGAGATTCTCACAAGCACCTCCGACAAACTGGTCAACCTTCGACAAGTCATCAAAGGCCTTCCTGATTTACCCAAAGGCCTCAGTAGGGTACAGTTCGGACAGGTGCGTGCAGGTTCTTCTGTCACAAAACTTTCTGACCGTCCTCAGTGCACACCGAAGGAGCTTGGTCTGATATTGAAAGGTTTCGAGCGGATTGCACAGTCTGTTGAGCCTGTCGAAGCTGCTTCCGATGTAGGATTCGAGTCGGCGCTTCTCAACGACGTTATATACTCTCTGCAACACGTCAAGCAACCTGTCGCAGATATATTGACCATCACCTCTATCAAACGCTTGACGGGGAATAAAAACCATGACCTATGGTTAGACGATGAACGATATCCTGATCTGCAGGCTGAATACATGGTACGCCTTTGTGTGTCTGCTGGATGCTCCAACCTATATCCTGACCAGTCACAAGGCTATTCTTCACATTGACGCTGAACTTCAAGATGAACTGCGTGCAAGTAAGCTACTAGCTTCTAGTGTATTGTTTGCACGCTAACCTTTCGATAGTCCGAAAGCTTCTCCGCTTTCCTTCTCTCCAGTATACGACGATCGCTGGTGACGAGGTTGGCACTTGCTAGGTATCTGTCCACTGTTTGACTGATAGCGACGCAGTGCATCATCGAGGTCAAGAAGAGTGACAAACGCCCCATACCGGACGAATGGAAACTTGTGTCTAAGTCAGTCTGCCCTTGGTGTCATCTCTACATCTTCTGACCGACAACCAGAACAAAGTTCTTCGCACGCTATCACACCCCGGCAATTGTTACCAAACTGGCAGAACGTGCACAGCGACAGGAAACCTTGGATGTACATGATTTGTTAGGCTCCTTTCTTGCATTGCATTAACAGACACAAAACAGGCTGCCGCGAACAAAGCCTTCCGCGACTTTCTGAGCGAGATACACGACAAATATTACAGCATACTTAGAACCGCTGCAAACAATCTGGCCACCGCGGATTGCCTGCTGAGCTTAGCTCATGTCGCTCTCCAGCCAGGATATGTCAAACCTGAGATCAGTGACGAAAACGTCCTCGAGATTGTCGACGGACGGCATCCTATTGTGGAGGCCCTCAGCTCGGATCCCTTTGTGCCCAATTCCATCTCAATGGGTGGTTCAGACACTAGAGTAAAGATTATCACAGGACCTAACATGGGCGGGTAAGCCGAAGATTTTCCTGAATTGTGTATGATATATGACGGCTTTGCAGGAAGAGCTCCTCGGTCAGAATGGTAGCCCTCATCGCCGTCATGGCACAGATAGGCAGTTATGTTCCAGCTGCTTCGGTTCGGCTTGGTCTGCTGGACTCCGTTTTGACGCGCATGGGAGGTGCGTTTTCAACTTCGATCCGAGTTTCTCAAAACTGATGACTGTTGAAGCCTCTGACGACATACTGAGAGGCCGCTCGACCTTCATGGTGGAGATGGCCGAGACCAGTGATATCCTACAACTGGCCACGAAAAATAGTCTTGTCATCTTGGATGAGTTGGGCCGGGGGACGTCAACTTTCGATGGTGTAAGTGTATCTCAGAGAACGCACATAGATGGGTGTTGATTATACTCTCCCTACTAGATGGCCATCGCGCATGCAGTCTTGCAATACCTCAATGACTCGAAGCGATGTAAAACACTTTTCATCACGCACTACCCGTCAATCGCGTCAGATTTGGAGAAGAAGTACCCAACGGACGTTCAGAACCTGCACATGGGTTATGAGACGGATGTGCGCCTCAACGGGACACGCGAAATCACATTTCTTTACCGTCTCACGAGTGGAATTGTTGATGGTAAGGACTGTCTGTTCCCTGTGCACAAAGGAGCTCATCAGGTCACCGTAGAATCTTTTGGAGTGGAATGTGGACGGCTAGCAGGACTTCAAGACAATCTATTGAACGTAGCGAGTGAGGGGTCGGAACGCATGAAGAGGGAGGTGATGGCACGTATGAAGCGCAATAGGTATGGTTTGATCATCTTGGCTTTGCGTATCATTGACAAGGCGTGTAGGGCTTTGATCACTGCTACCAAGGTCATCAAGCTGCAAGACAAGCCCGAGGAACTACTGAGATATCTTGATAAGCTAGAGATTAGTACAAGTACTAGTAGTACATGATACGGACATACATGGTGGATATATTGTCAAGCCTTCAAACTCGCGGTGCTCTCGACCCATACAGCCTTGCGCAAATTGTCAGCAAATACAGTGTGAGACGAGGGCAAATGAACGCACCGGCATGATCTGACTCTCCTCGCCCTGCTTGTTTTTGGTTTTGACGATGGTTGCGGGGTCAATGCTCGGCGTGTTTATGTATGCAGCGACTTTGTGGAACGTGCCAACGTCGATTTCGTATCGTTTGAGAATGGCTTCGAGTTCGGGGCCTGTTTTTGCAGATTTGGACTCTGTCAAGACTGCAGTCAATGTCTGTGCGGATATGTCGTTGCGCGTGGTGGAGTCTTCGAGGCGAATGCGAGAGGTCACGACGTTATCCGAGCGTTCTGACTGCAAAATGTTTGATTCCAGCGATAGGAAGGCGTGAGACTCGAGCTGACCGCTTTGACTGGCTGGACGTGTTGGTGATCAACGCGTACTGCACCAAGCTGGTTGAGGTTCGACAAGAAATGGGGGTCCTGAGCATCCTGCTCGATGTCTAAATTGCTTTGAACGCGACCGTGTAGTGATAGTAGAAGGCTCGTTTACCTTTTGATTTCACTTCGCTCGCTTTTGGTCTTGACGTCGGGGAAGAAGTAGGATGTGTCTCTGGCCTAGCACCAGACCAGGCAGGCTTGTTTGGGCGTTTTGGGTAAGACTTTGTCGCTTTTGATGCAGCGCCGCCCATCGAATGTCCGTCTAAGTTGTAGAGCAAGTTAGGTAAGAGTGAGAGAGGCGGACGGTGATGACGGTCAGGCGTTGAGACGGAGCCCGGACCGGGCCCACGGCTATGTATAGACTCCGAAGAGCTCTTCCATCAAATTGGAAATTGACTGCTTTGTTTTCCTTGCCCACCACCGGCAGAGCACAAGACGCCGCCACTGAGAGGTGGAAGCTAGAACGCTTATCTGAAAACCTCTGCCTTGACTGGAAACTCCTCCTCCTGCCATGCCCACAGCCGGCGACGATCTCGAGGACGATTTCGTCCATGATGACCTGGAATCAGAGGGACTAGCAGCGGACGTCGAGGAAGTACGTGACTACTTCAGCGAGGAAGAAGAAACGGAGGAAGCGGCGCCTCAAGCCCAAGCGGGACCAAGTGCTGCTCAGTCCGACGAAAAGAAGCGAAAACGAAAGGAAAAGATGAAGGAGAGAAAGGTCAGGCGCAGTGCTATTTGTTTGCGGTACTTGCATCTTACCGTTCTTCAAAGAAACGCAAACTGGCCGAGAATCCATCTCCGACTCTCTACGTCGACACGATTCCCGGGCAGTCTCCGTCCGCAATCAGCGACTACCTCTTCACCTTACAACAAAAGACCTTCCCAGAGTTGAGTGCAATTGAACTCGAAGACAAAAGAATACCGGGTACGCATGTCGAGTCCTTCTTCTCTTGACTTCCTTGCTGAATTGATGAATAGCATCGGCCATTGCTGATACAACAACATGGACCGGACCGCGAACACTTGACCAACTGGTTCCATTCATTATGAAGAGTGCGTCCACTTGTAAGTACTCCAGTCGACCGCCCACTCAATGTACATCTCCAGGTCTTCCCGCTCTGCACACACGACTGGGTCAAAAGTCCAAAGCAAACGGTTCTCCTACACTTATATTCGTCACTGCTGCTGCATTGCGCGTAGCAGACGTGACAAGGGTGCTGAAAGACACAAAACTCAGAGGCGAAAAGGGCGGCGAGGTCGCGAAACTTTTTGCCAAGCACTTCAAGCTAGCAGAGCATGTCACCTATCTCAAACGGACGAAGGTCGGTGCAGCCGTTGGGACACCTGGAAGGCTAGGTAAATTGTTGGAAGAAGGTGCGGTTCCTTTCATTCAGTCCACTCCGGCGCCTTGATTGACATCCTTTTACAGATGCCCTAGCAACCAACCAACTCAGCCATATTATGTTGGATCTGACGTTGAGAGACGCGAAGGAGCGTAACTTGTTAGACATACCCGAGACGAGAGACGAGGTGTTCAAGACAATATTAGGGCCGCAGGTACTGAAAGAATTAAAGGCCGGCAAAATACAGTTGGTCTTGTTTTAAATAATGTAGTCTGTGGTGAGGGAAACGACAAGGCCGCCGCGCGATCAGAAACCTCTCGGGTTTACACGATTTGTGGTCTGCTCTGGGATGAGAAGAGTCGCGGAATGAAGGAAACATAAACGCACCCTTGTCCACTTGGGCACCTTGTGAATACCCTTCCTATATCCTTTTGCGTGGGGCGTGAAGACGGTGTATTTATCGCGTGGTGGCATTTCATGTTCCTTGGGAAGCTCTAGCGCTTTGGTCTGCGGGGGGCAATCAATTACTGAGAGGGACAAGAGGGCGGGAGGCAACCGACAAGGGCTTCGCATTGAACACCACTGGCGCGGACGGCCTCGATGACAGAGTCAACTTTCCTCAGCCGGGCTCGAGCATTGGCCTTGCGGGTGACTGATAGTTTCCATGGGATCTTCCTGGTCGCAAAATGAGATGAAAATGCGCAGCTGTCGCTCAGAAAAGAGCTGACCAGAGCAGACCCCCCAGGTTGACCGACGTTGGTCGAAAGGCGCCGAACATGTTATGGAGGAGAGAAAGGTATTGACTCGTGGGAACAAAGCGCGGCCGTCACTCTGACTTCAACCCCCACCTCCACCACGCGCCCGGCTCTCCACGATGAGCGTCGACATCGCGCCTGCGACAAATGGCCACGCGAATGGCGCTGTTCCCAGTGAGGACTTTGAGATGGAGCCTGCTGTCGCCGCCGCGAGGTTCACCAGCGGAATCATCCTCCCTCCACCGGAAATCAAATGTGCGCTCCTGCTTTTCGCTCGGCCCAAAGAAATTCTAATGCTCCCCCGCAGCTGTCATTGACCGAACGGCCGGATTTGTGGCGCGCTCTGCCAACCCGCCTCAGTTCGAGGACAAGGTTCGCGAAGGCCAGCGCTCCGATCCCAAATTCTCTTTCCTCAACCCTGCGGATCCATACCATGCCTACTACCGCAACAAAATGGTGAAAATCACCCAGGGAGACTTGTCCGACGAAGCTGCACCGGAAAAGGTTACCAACGGTCAGGATGGCGAAGTCGTGCCGCAGGTGGTGGACATCGGCTTAGAGCCCCCTCCGTCGATGTTCACCATGGACATGCCCAACATATCTGCCATCGATTTGTGAGCTTCAGGCATCATCTCTCAACTGACACATTCTCACAAGCCTTACAGGGATACAATGAAATTGACAGCTCTGTTTACTGCCCGCCAAGGGGGCAGCTTCCTCTCGGCATTGTCTGCGCGCGAGGCTCGCAACTTCCAGTTTGAATTCCTCCGCCCGACACACTCCCTCTTTGGCTATTTCAATCGGTTGGTGGAGCAGTACTCCAGAGTCCTATATCCTGACAAGGACATGCTGGAACAGCTAAAAAATCAGGCCACAGAGGGCTCACGCTGGAGGACACTGGAAGTAGCTAGACGTCATGCGAAGTGGGAGAGAAACAAGCGCGAGAAGGACAAGAAACGGCAGGATGATCAGGAGGCTGAAAGAAGTGGGTTCTCGTCTCGTCCTCATAGTGCATGACTGACCTCCTGGTAGTTGCCTTCGCTGAAATCGACTGGCATGATTATGCCATCGTTCAGACTATCGAGTTCACTGCCGTCGACGCGACTTCTGAACTTCCTCCCCCCATGAGCGTACAAGAGGTCGAGAACATGACGCTTGCTCAAAAGAGAATGGCGGCCATGATCATGGAGAATACTGCCGACGACATTGAGGCGCACAAGGCTCGTCAAGCTGCTGCCGAGGCGGAAGCTGCCGCCGCTGTTGGAAGTGTTGGCGTTGTTCAAGAGGAGGACGCTGTCATGGACGAGAGTGACGACGAAGCCGCAGTTGAAGAGAAATCACGGAAGGATGAGGAAGACAGGCGGAAGATGATGGAACGGGCGAAGGCAATCCAACAAGCATCCTCCACTCAGACTGGACCCATGAAAATTCGGACGGATTACGTTCCGAAATGTGAGTTACCTAGTTTGAACGCTGTTTTACCTATGCTAACGGTTGTTCCAGTGGGCTCGAAGAATGCGAAGACAGCTATGACGACGTGTTCAATCTGTAATCAGCAAATCCCTGTTGACGAGTTGCAAGAGCACATGCGGATTGAACTGCTGAATCCCAAATGGAAGGAGCAACGTGATGCTCTTGAGGCGCGGAAGGCCCAAGCTTCCGAGCTGCAGCGCGGAGCCAACGTCGTCTCCTCGCTCAAGAATCTTGCGCGCACGCGTGTGGATATCTTCGGTGCTGAGGCTGATGAAGAGCGGCGGAAGAAGGAGGAAGAGGAAGAGCGTGAAAGGAGGAAGGAGAGAGAGCGTGGTGTCTGGGACGGTCACACAGCTTCGAAGGCCAACACCTTGGACAAGTACTCTACGAACGTCAACTTCGACGAACAGATTGCTGCCATCCATCGTGCAAAGGGATTGGGACCGTACGTTGTTCTGGCCTGTACTCGAAGTCGACTGACCCCATTTGCAGACAAGAAGTCAATGCGATCGGGCCTGGTATCGGTCCTGCGGCTATTCCTGCACCATTGACTTCGCTTCCGCCTCCTCCTGCCTCACTCCCAGCGCCACCTCGGGCAGCTTCGAGTGCCTCAAACCCTTCCTACACTGCAGCCACAGTCTCTTCCGGTCCCCAACCTGCGTCTGCATACCAACCTGCGCCCGTCATGCTGCCTCCACTCCATTATCAGGGCATTGACGCTGCACAGCCCTTCGGATACCAACCCCCGGCATCTGTGCACCCTACGAGGATGGCGGCCTTGGCAGCAGCCAACCAATCTATTGCCGGGCAAGTGCGATCCGCCGATGAAATGGAGGGCGTTGTCGACGACGTTCCTCCGGCGAAACGACAGAGGATTGCTAAGATGCCCGGTACGCAGATTTACTCTGAAGAGGACTGGATTTCTATGCATCCCGTAAGTGCAATTCACTAAGCGTCTGCGCTTTACTCATATACTTTGGTAGGCTCCCATTTCGGTCCAAGTCCAGTTGCCCAACGATACCTCGAAGCCCGAGTGGAAACTGGATGGGACCACTGTCACCATTTCCGACTTACCTCTCAACCTTCTTGTTTCTACTCTTCGAGAGAGAATCATACAGCACACCAACATCATGGTCCCAGTCTCCCGTATTCGTTTATCTTATGCTGGGAAGATGTTGACCAACCAAAGCTCGATCGCGCTGTATAACATAGAGGATGAGGATCTTTTGGTGTTGAGCGTAAGTCCGGCGAAGAAGAAGTGATAATGGTGTCAACTGGCGTTATTCTCTTCGGTAACCGTAATGACTCAGCCCGAATCCATACTTTTTGTACACTTCTCACTCTGGGAGCTCACCCCAATCGGTTGAACAAAGCCCGACAATCTAGCTGATTCACACCTGGACCTAATTTAGCCGACAATGCGGAAATGCCCAAGGCGGTGAATAAGTAAGCCCTTGGTACTAATCGATCGAAAGACTGAATCAGCAGATTACAGAGTATACCTGCATCCACCACGGATAAAACATATCATTATAAATACCGCCGAACTTGTGAAATGTTCGCTGTCCGATATCTCGTCCTTACCGAATCCATCTCTCACCACTTCATCCACAATGTCTTCGTCCAAGCTCTTCCAACCTATCAAAGTCGGCCACCATACGCTCAGCCACCGCGTCGTCTTGGCCCCTTTGACGCGTATGAAAGCGACGGAGAAAGGCCACGTCTCTTATGCATCTCTCGTTAAGGAGTACTATACCCAGCGTAGCAGTACCCCTGGCACATTGCTTATCAGCGAGGCAACATTCATCGCGCAAAAGGCAGGGATATATACTAGTGTTCCTGGCCTATGGACGCAAGAGCAACTAGACGCCTGGAAAGAGGTAACCACTACTTACTAATCTTGCAAGTCAACTATCCTTACTTCTTCTGCTGCCAGGTGACCGACGCCGTACACAACAAGGGTAGCTTCATCTACGCCCAATTATGGGCTCTAGGCCGTACATCAGATTACAAGGCGGCGCGTGCGGAGAATCCTGCCCTTGAATACGTCGCCCCCTCCGCTATCAAGTTGCCTGGCAAAGACGAAACTCCTCGCGCTTTGACGGTTGATGAAATCAAAGAGTACATTGAACTGTACGCAACCGCTGCGGAGAACGCTGTCAGCAAAGCTGGCTTCGATGGTACGTATCTTCTCATGTACTTGTCTTGCAGAGACTCAGAAGGCTTTAGGCGTCGAAATCCACGGTGCCAATGGCTATCTTGTTGACCAGTTTCTGCATGATAGTAGTAACGAGCGGACGGACGAGTATGGCGGAAGTGTCGAGAATCGTGCGCGATTTGCCCTTGAAGTCATCGAGGCAGTGGTGAAAGTCGTTGGTGCCGAAAAGACTGCTATCCGTTTCAGTCCCTGGAATGAAATCCAAGGTTCGGTCCTCGCAACAGTTCACTTGATCCAATGGACTAACTTGTATCAGGCATGAAAATGAAGGACGGTGACCCCAAGCCTACCTACCATTACTTGATATCTCAGATCAAGGAGAGGCACCCCGACCTGGCCTACATTCACCTTGTCGAACCTCGCGTTGACGGTAGCACAAACCGTGACTCTTACCCCAGCGAATGGTCCAATGATTTCATTCGCGATATCTGGGCACCTCGGCCGCTAATTAGTGCGGGAGGATACGACCGGAAATCGGCTCTCGAGGTTGCAGAGGCTAAGGGCGACTTGATCGCTTTTGGACGACACTTCATCGCAAACGTGAGTTCTACTTGGTCTACAAATCAGGCGGCCGCAGATTCCTGACATCTTCCAGCCTGATTTACCGCTGCGCCTGAAGAATGACATTGCATTGACCCCATACGAACGTAGCACGTTCTACGTCCCGGGCGATGTCAGTAAAGGCTACACCGACTACCCCTTCGCCACAACGAGTTTGGAAAAGCTGTAGATAGTAACTAATAAGATACATATATGAAAGGACAGAAGGAATTGTATTATTCATTGTATAGACTGATCGATATCGAGTTGCGATGCTCCATACTTCTGACTGCAAAGTTGGGGGGAGGGGATCTGAACACTTCCAGCTTGAGTGCACGAGCATCAATTCAATCTGTAGATTTGAACAGTATTATCCATCCACTCTACGTGGTACAATCACGTTTCAGGCCTGATATATAAACGAAGGATTGTGGTGGTGGGATGGGATGAGGCCCAAATGGCGCTGGAGATTATCTATGATGAATGGAGGCACGGTGACTGTAAGTATGTCCGCATTGAGAACGGTCCCGGCGCGGCGCACGCCGACATCTCTCTTTGCTTGTCGCCGTCATTGTCTTGCACGCGCGTCGCAAGGCTCGCTTTTCATCTCATTCCAGTCATTCCAGCCCTTTGCATGCCTGACAATTTTGGACTCCACCCACCGCTCTTTTTCTCGTATCACGCTTGGGGCATGGGTTTCACGGTTGAGAGTCTAGCCTTCGGCAAGGGTTTGGATTTTTCCTCATTCTTCTCTCACTTGACCCGTTCCCCATTGCGTGCTGGAGTCGACACACAGTCCGGTTCAGTCGGGACTCAGGACCTCGCAGAGTCTCAGTTCTCTGCTGTCATGTTCTCAATCCTGACCGGCTGCCGCTATGTGGCGGTGGCGCCGACTTCCCCGCAACACCGCCTTTCATATCATCGCGCCGGGCGGCCGGACTTCTTGTTCTGGCGCAAGTATAGTTCTTTCATTCATGTGAGCTCTCGTGCATCCGACGAGGTATCATGTTCTTGCCTTATCACAACTGGACCACGGTCCTAATGCCAATAGCCGACAAGCGGAATATGGTGAATAAGTAAGTCTTGGTACTGATAGTAATCAATTAAAAGACTGAATCAACAGATCATCATTGAGTATACCTGCCTCCACGACCAAAACATACAGTATAAGTACCGCCGAACTTGTTGAAATGCTCGCTGTCCGATATCTCGTCCTCACCGAATCCATCTCTCACCACTTCATCCACGATGTCTTCGTCCAAGCTCTTCCAACCTATCAAAGTCGGCCACCATACGCTCAACCACCGCGTCGTCTTGGCCCCTTTGACGCGTATGAAAGCGACGGAGAAAGGCCACGTCTCTTATGCATCTCTCGTTAAGGAGTACTATACCCAGCGTAGCAGTACCCCTGGCACATTGCTTATCAGCGAAGCGACATTCATCGCGCAAAAGGCAGGGATATATACTAGTGTTCCTGGCCTATGGACGCAAGAGCAACTAGACGCCTGGAAAGAGGTAACCACTACTTACTTATCTTAGAAAACAATTATACTTACTACTTTTTCTGCCAGGTGACTGACGCCGTGCATGCAAAGGGTAGCTTCATCTATGCCCAGTTATGGGCTCTAGGCCGTACATCAGATTATAGCGCGGCGCGTGCGGAGAATCCTGCCTTTGAATACGTCGCCCCCTCCGCTATTAAAATGACAGGCAAAGACAAGACACCTCGCGCTTTGACGATTGATGAAATCAAAGAGTACATCGAACTGTACGCAAACGCTGCAGCGAACGCTGTCAGCATAGCTGGCTTCGATGGTGCGCATCTTCTCATGCCATTCAAGTTGTCCTACAGAAAATCACACGGCTTTAGGCGTCGAAATCGCCGGTGCCAATGGCTACCTTGTTGATCAGTTTTTGCATGATAGTAGTAACGATCGGACGGACGAATATGGCGGAAGCGTCGAGAATCGTGCGCGATTTGCCCTTGAAGTCATCGACGCAGTGGTGAAAGTCGTTGGTGCCGAAAAGACTGCTATCCGTTTCAGTCCCTGGGGTGAATTCCAAGGTCCGTTTGTGCAAAAGTACACCTGTGTTAAAGAAACTGACTTGTCTAAGACATGAAAATGAAGGACGGTGACCCCAAGCCTACGTACCAATACTTGATATCTCAGATTAAGGAGAAGCATCCCGACCTGGCCTACATTCACCTTGTCGAACCTCGCGTTGACGTTAGCACAGACCGCGACTCTTACCCTAGCGGATGGTCCAATGATTTCATTCGTGATATCTGGGCACCTCGACCGCTGATTACTGCTGGAGGATACGACCGGAAGTCAGCCATCGATGTTGCAGAGGCTAAGGGCGACTTGATCGCTTTTGGACGACACTTCATTGCAAACGTGAGTTTTACTTGGTCTTGAAATCGAACAGCCGCAAATTCCTGACATCTTCCAGCCTGATTTACCGTTGCGCCTGAAAAATGACATTTCATTGAATCCATACGACCGTAGCACGTTTTACGTCCCGGGCGATGTCAGCAAAGGCTACACCGACTACCCCTTCGCCACAACAACTTTGGAGAAACTGTAGATACTCAGTACTGTATTAACTGAATAGATATATGCAAGTCTGTCTTATATCCGATGTGATTGAGTTGGGACGCTCCATACTTCTGTCTGCAAAGCTGGAGGGGAGGGACACTTCAAGTTTGAGTGCACGAGCATCGAACCACTCTGTAGATTTGAACAATGTTACTACATAGTGTATTCTCCAGCCACTTTACGCGGTACAATCAGGTTCCAGACCTGATAACTAAACGAAGGACTGTGGTGGTGGGATGGGTTCAGAAAACTGAACTGGCGTCAGAGATGATTGGAGTCTATGATGAATGGAGGTCGAAGTATCCCTGCTCGCTCAGCCGAGACACCGAACCCGAATGGTTCTTCCCGATGTGCGCCAACGACTGGTCCCCGATCTGGCGGACCCGGACGAGGGGAGGTGACGGGAGCGCAGGTGTTGTCATGGAGCGCAACGCTGCGGCGCGACCGAAGGAGGAGGTGGGTGAAGAGATGGATCCCGTCCCCGAGGATGGGCTATCTGACCTCGTTGGGCCTGCTCCATCAGGAGACAATAATGGTATATGTAGTATCTTGGAGCCAATGCTCGTCCTCGTCAGAGGGTGGTTGTGGCGTACTGGCCGAGCGTTTGAAGATACTCCGTGGGGAGGTTAGAAGTGGGGATTCCCGCAGAGATGGAGAATGGGCATATGCATATGCAGCGGTTGTCTGGAAGATGAGTTTCGGAGTGATTGGGAACGCCCTATGTCTAGCGGCTGTCTGGTCCTGCTATGCGGAGAGCTCGAAAGACTAGCTTTCGAGGATGGTTGTGACGACGAAGAGACAGGCGGTCGACGAGACATGAAAGTGGCAAAAGAGGGTGGATCAGAACATGGAATGGGCAATTGGGGAAGAATGAGAGAGAGAGAGAGACGACTGCGTCAAGCCACAATATATATCTTGGGCTGTCTGGGGGGCGATCGAGTGTTCCAATTTAGGATATCCATCGTCAAGACCAAAACTAATTACAGTATAGGAGAATGCAAAAGAAAAATTCGTGTTACAAACCGTCTGAAAGCTCTACTGAGGTATCAGTTTTCTGTATAGTATCGCAAACACCAAAACCACGAGCAAACAGATGACGGTGTCGAGGATGAGTGGGGGACGCGACGATGGGGCCGTGGCGCTTTCCAGGCTCTCCATCGGTTGCTGACGCGGTTGAGCAATAGAAGAGGGTTCTTCGGCTGGCACCGATGCAATGGCTGGTGGATCTTCTTCCGATTCCGCCACTCCAACGGATGTTGTAGGGGTTGACTCTACATCGGGCTCTTGAGACGAGTGAGGTTCAAGAGGAGCCTCAGACGCTTCTGGCGCAGGCGCGTCTGAGCTTTCAGAGGGTGATGGATCGGGCAATATGTCAAGATTAGACTTCTCGCAATGTGGACAAACCCATTGTCTTGAGCTAGACACTGGGTTGAGTTGCGTGACTTAGGCAAAATCGTGGACGCACAGTTGCGCTAGCCGTCTCCGTTCTGAGGGAGGGTTCTCGATAGAGCCAACACCCGCGGCCGCTTGTCCTTTGAGGGGAAAGAACCCTTGGAGCCCGATGATTGCTGGACAGACATCTTAGCACAGCACAAGGAGGTATTGACGATGACTGACCAGTCCGCACCCCCCACGCGGGTTGCCACAGTTCCTCATGATCTACGACATGTCAGTTATTGTCAATACGAGAGCATGAAGAGCTATACAATTAGTGAAACTGATGCATATCTGGAATGGATGTGCTGAGAACGATGTGAGACTCTGTAGAGAGATGTATTACCTTAGTGTTCAACTCGAAGCGGCCATTTGGTGTTAGTAACATCAGAGACGGAGGACGGAATGGGTACTCTGCAGGTAGCAAGATGCGGAGATGATAGAGACCGCCCTCAAATTCTGTTCCTGGAGGTCCACGAAGTGTACAATGCCATTCCTTGAGAGGTGATAAGCGGAATAAGACAGTGATATGGTTCCGCAACCCACGAAGATATCATCCTGATGCCTGCGTGAGCAAGGAAAGATGAAATATGGATATGTCGCACCTCCAGAGGCCATGCCGCATAGTCTGTTGATGGATCGTTGGCAAGTTCTTGCGCTTCCTGCATGATACGCTTGACAGCTGAAGGTAATATGGATAAGTATTGAGATGTGGTGAAGGATTGGACTTGCCTGAGTTGTTCTTGTTGAGAGCAGGCATTGCTGACTGGCCAGTCAAATCGTTGGACAAGCGACGCTGGATGTGTCTGTTGTGGTCTCTGTCAAGTTTCCAAGGTCTACGTGATGTAACGTGGCGATCGGCGTTCGGGACGACGTTCCGGACACCGAATGAGCTTTTTCGTGCGTCAGCGGACTCTGTCATTGGCATCATGGTGCACATTAAAGAGCTCAAAGTTCGTCCAACAAAACGTGCGGCACACGCTCTCCTGCTTCATTCTTGCCACTGAAACTCGACACAGGAAGCCAGGACGGCATGTGCGGCCTCCAGCTCACCGCAATGCTTGGCTGCTGGTCTGCCTCGAAAGACATGCACTCTATTGGACCTTGTCGAACGGCTGCTGAGGCCCTGCTCGCCTGTATGCGGAATACAGTGAGTCTCTTTGTTCTTCAGCACATACACCAAGAGTTCACCGTCTGTCCAGCCACCCCAAAGAAAGAGTCACCGGCCAGCAATCAACTACCATTTAGCGCGTCTCAACAAGCGGATGTGACCGTTATCGATATCTACACATTATCCGTACTTGTACGTGTCGCGTCATCCGGACACTGGACGCGAGAGCCAGTTGTTAACAGAGCGTGCTTTGACCCCACATGACCCGGAACGATAACAAACCACGGTCTACAAACGGGTTCAAGTGGTTTTCCTAAAGCGCTCAACTTACCTCTCAGGCGCTTAACACCACCTTTCCCATGCAGCTTTCGGAACGGGTAGGTATCTTCTGGGATTGGGGTGTGTGCACTTTATATCCTATCCCGGACCCGTCTTGACTATCTCCCACAGAGAATTGCCGCGGTTCAAATACCGTGCGAGGGTACAGTCTAGCCAAAAACATCAGGAATTGCGTCGGAAAATATGGACCTATCAAGCTCTTCAAAGCCTATCTTGATCTGTCAAACCCAGCCGCCCAGAGTCCAGCCAGTATTCGCCTACACTCAGAGCTGCAACTATCTGGCGTTTCTTTGACTGATACCCCTCACAACGGTCGCAAAGAGGTCGCTGATCAAATGATCATCGGTTCGCGCTTTTACTGCCATTCCAGTCATGGCGAAACTCATCTCACTACAGTGGACATGATTTTATTCGCTATGGAAGGTCTACCATCCTCCACTACTGTTGTGCTAGTGTCTGGAGATCGAGACTATGCCTATGCGCTTGCCACTCTTCGACTACGCCACTACCAAGTCATCGTGATCACTCCCTCTGCGCCACACACTAGTCTCATCGCTCACGCGTCGGTTACCATGAAATGGGAGTCAATCATGGAAAACGTTGTTTACGTCGACGAGTCTGATGCCTCTTTGCAGAGGCCAGCAACGTTCGCTACTACTTCTCAAGTCTCTCCTCCATCCCGAAACTCGTCTGCAACGAGGACTTTCCAGGCATTTAGCTCTTGCTACAGCACCCCAACGACGTCCCCCCTCATGAGCGAGGCTCGTCATCGCAGCCTGCCGTCCACTCCCGCTCGGACTCCGTCCGACTCTAAACCGGACGTTTCTCCTACTGTTCCCACGGCACAGACCGGGTTGGCTATAGCCTGTCCTCTTTACCCACGCGCTGATAGCCAGGAACGATTTGCCACACTCGTCCGAGCGCTAAACGCCTTTAGAAAGGACGGAATACATAAACCTTTGCGGTCTCGTGTAAGCACGGAGCTTACCAAAAGTGATCCTTTGGTTTTCAAGAAAGCGGGCGCCCTAAAGTTTGCGCAGTATGCCAGCTTTGCGGCACAGGATGGAGTGGTCGAGCTGGGAGGCGAGGGCGGACATGCGTGGATAAGTTTGCGGCCTGAATGGATTCGTCAAGTTGATTGATGGAGAGGTCAGTCAATATCCCACGAGCAGACTCCCATGCGAATTTCTCATCCAGTTCATTGTAGCGCTTATTACACTGTATGCTCCGGGAATGTGATGTCTCTCACACATTAGGTCGTTCGAAAAATGGGACCCGCTGCTCGCGTGAACTACAGGCCTTCCACGGTGTGAAATCTGCACACCACACTGCGAATAAAAGTGTGATGTTTCTCCTCCGTCATCTTGCTTGCTTCGCCTCACGGCCCCCTCTTGATCTGAGCAAAATGCGCGTTCTACTCATCAGCCTCCTTCCAGTACTGTTATCGTACGTAGCCGCAACTCATGATTTGGTCCAGCGGGACGCAGCATGCGGACCATATCTCTGCGTCAATTCAATGGTGAAGCACAACGGGAACCCGGTCTGTGAGTCATACGAGCGAAGCTCGTTTCACTGCTCGTACTTACAATCATTGGGAACCACCAGTCGAAATGGTGTTTCGTCATGGGCCTATAGGATGGGCCGCTCTGTTTGTCTTCCCGCTTCGTCGATTTATCTGCATCATCACTCACCTTCATCCTTCTAGCGGATTCGGACGCCGCATGACTGACAGCCATATGGTTATCTTGTGGCGCAATAAAGACAACACTACAACGATATCTCAGCGCTATGCCAGCGGTCATACCGAACCCCAACGTGTGGTGTCCCCTCCTCAAATTGCTGAATGGCGCGAGCCTACATCCATTGTACGTATCGCTGCAATCTGTGTCAACGCCACCGTAAACGAGCTGGCTAACATTCCAGAAAGATCAAAACGAAAGCTGAGAGAGTCAGAGCTACAGATGATGCAATATTCTCCTTTGAGCTTCTTCCCGGGCAGCATGGAGATGTATACAACACGTCGTACTGTATGTGGGCATATGGCAAGACGCGACCCGATACATCCGATCCTGACGCCCAACTCATCATGCACTACGTTGCTGGATTCTTCCGACTCAATGCATCGGAAGCGCTGGAGAGTCCTGAAGATTTGGCCGCAGAAGCGACGACGGTGGCCAAGACCTCGTCTTCACACGAAAGAATAGTGATCGTTCATGGAACCCTCCTTTCCCTCGGATTCTTGGTCATTCTCCCAGCCGGAGTCCTTGCTGCACGCTTCGCCAGGTCTTTCACGCCGAAGTGGTTCATTGTCCACAATACTCTAAACTACATCATCGCTCTTCCAGTCATTCTTGTAGGGTGGATATTCGGTCCAGTTGCAGTCATGGAAGCCGAAGCGTACCATTTCATGAACGCCCATCAGGTTAGACATGATACCGACTTCGCAGTCGCGCACTCAACGACTTGTACAGATTGGCGGACTCGTCATGCTCTCTTTCTATCTCGCTCAGCTATCGCTGGGAAAGTACATACATGCACGGAAAGTACAGGGGCTGACGAGTGTGGCGCATCCGCCATCGAACATCCTACACGCGGGCTTCGGGATTACTCTTTTGATTCTTGCCTACTTCCAGGCAAGTACTCAAATACTGCACAATTTGTTACGAGATTGACTCCTCCACTCCTGTAGATTCGAAGCGGTCTGAATGAATGGTACACACACACTAATGGGACCGAGTCAACTCTTCAAATGTGGAGGAACATAATAACGATATGGTCGATCGTGAGTCTCAAAATATGACATCTTTCCATTGTCTTTCCACTTTCCTGAACGTTTGCGAAGGCGATGATGTTCATCTACCTTAGTGGCCTCCTCCTGCTACGTCTACAATTTCAACAAGAGCATCAAGCTGACAGCCTGTATCGTTCGCTCAAAGACGATTCACAGTCCGCTCTAATCGAAGAAGACGCGTAGTACTGGCTGTAAGCGACGTGTATGAGTAGTATAGTTACTGAATACCGCACGGACAGGTGAATATGAACATGGGCACTTAGAACAGTCCGAATATTGCGTCCATCCATGACAAGATGAAGGGATACAGAGGTATTACTAGCTCTCGAATTCTGGGGATGGATATCCGGAACATTTGTGAAGCTGCAACGTATGGCCATAGCCGAAAATTCGCCGCAGACTGTGAGAAAGACGAGCCCAATCAGTGTAGAGGGTTCGCGCTATTCATCAAGGAGAGTTGGCTGAAAAGATGTCGAAGTAGCACCAACGCAACAGTGGTAGTACAACAAGTGAACACAGTGGGGCCGTGAGATCCTCCCGCTGCTGCGCACTGGGCGTGACAAACGTGGTGAGGGCGCGCCGCATTGAGCAGCAGAATCGGCACCCTTCATAATGCATCCGAACAGGGAAGATGGAAACGTGAAGATTGTCGCAGTCAATCCCTTGTTTGCATAGCATAGGTTGAGGTTTGAGGATGTCTAGAAGGCTATGTGTATACGGCGCAGTGTTTGTAGAGAGATTGTGGAGAGCCAGACACCGGAGAGCTTCCACTATTTCAGGCGTTTACTTGGCGCAGACGGAAGTACTAAGTTCGGCCAGATCGGCGTGTAATAAGCGGTGACTGGAGAGTAACTGCGTGACACACTCATACTGCGCAGCAGCTCTTAGGGCTTCGCTGTGCATTCACTCTCTCATTTTTACCAGCATGCATCTGGAGCTTGACCAATCCACCCTCCCCGAGCTGCAGCGGCCCTCACGCAAGGGCAAAGAACGCGATCTCATGCATCGGGATGCCACCAGGGACCTCCAGCCGACTGATCTGGACGAGAAACTGATAGCTTTGCGTCGCCGGACGGCAGTGTGCGCGCCCTCTTTGCCTTTTCCGACGTCTGTTCTGACCATTCCGGCAGTCCCCCCAGGCCAAGAGACAGGCCAGAACGCCCTGTACCTCCTCCCCCACCTCCGCCTGCTCGCGCAGAACGATCTCCAAAACCCGTCCCCCAAGCATCCTCTAGACCGACGGCTTCTCCAAGGCGAGCGAACATGTCCCCACAGGTGGCAGCTTCGCGTCAACCCCAGGAAGCTGATCCAGATGACTTTTCCCGCCGCCTAAAGATCTCCTCCACTCCCTCTCCGCGGCTCGCTCAGCAGGCCTCAAAACAAGGACACAAGCTATTTGATCCCGAACGAGACCCTATCCCAACACTTCGGCGCACGGCAGAGCCAGAACCTATGACCGACGCCACAAGTAACCGCAGCGGACCCACGCGAGAGACAGCAAGACAACTTTTCAATCATCGCAAAGATGACCCCGTCCGCTTCTCTGTGCTCTCTCGGCCACAGGGTAGGCCCCCTCCCACTCCCAAATCCTCTGGCGACTACGTATCCGCATCCTCCGCATCCTCCTACGCCCCCTCCCAGGCGTCCTCTAGCTTCACTTTGTCTTCGACTACCGACGGCTCCTCCGCCTCTTCCGCACTCTTTGAAGGGCAGAAGAAATCCGAGGATGCCGGAGGCAACGTTTTCGCTGCGCAGCTCAAGAAGCTCTATCGAAACATCACCAGTCTTGAATCCAAGATCAATCAAGACGACGGGGACGATGGCGACGACACTAGTCGCGTAATCTTGAAAGGAAAGGAGCAGGAGGACGAAGAGGCTCAGATTGAGAAGTGGAAAAAGCGCCTCGAAGATCACAAAAAGTCCGTCCTTTTCATCCGTATGTCAAGATGGTACTAACAGATCCACAGTCTCGTCGAGAACATCCATAACCTTCTCGAGATTTCCCTTGCTCCCAGTGTTCCAGCATCTCTCCGCAATATTCCCACAAAATACAACATCATAGTTCGACTTTGGACCTATGGTTTTCACAAACTTCTGGAGTCACTCCGCCGGGCTTCGTTTGCTTCGTCTCTCGCTCTCGAGCACCTCCAGGACTTCATCTACTACGCCTACACCTTCTACACTGGGCTTTTGGAAGAGCCAAACCTCGCCACCTTCAAGAGTGGCTGGTTAGAAGCTCTCGGTGATTTAGCGCGTTACAGGATGGCTGTAGCCGCTATGTTCACAGGGGCCGGCGACAGCGGTGGTCCCCTCACCTCTGAAAATGTATCCGAGGTGCTCCTGAACACTGACTCTGGCGCGTCCCTTTCGGTCCCCGTGGCCACGGAGGCCAAGTCCATCAGCGATGCACCTGCGGCGCGTATCGATGATTCCCCTTCGCCGAGCGTTGGACTGGCTGCGGCGCGGTTATTAGAGATCGAGCCGGACAAGGAACGCTGGCGGGGTATTGCGCGGGATTGGTACGGTTCCGGCTTGACCGACCAACCCGGCACCGGAAAGCTGCATCACCACTTGGGCCTGCTGAGTCGGGATGCGGACGGGGAGGAGCTTCGGGGAATATACCACTTTGTGAAGAGGTACGAAATCTCCCCTGACCTGATGTATATTTCTGACAGTAATCTCGCAGTCTGACCACGCTGCATCCATTCACGACTTCGCGGGAATCAGTACTCCCCATATGGTCTCAGGCGTCTCAAGCACAGCGTTTGCACCCTGACACCAAGGCTCCCGATCTATTTGTTCTTCTACATGGGATGCTCTTTACAAATATCGAGCTGGATTCCTTCCAACCGACAATGGCACGCTTTGTAGAGAGACTTGAGATTGAAGGCGCCGAGGACCGGGAATGGATCATGATGGCTGTTGTCAACATTGGGTCCATATTGGAGTACGGGAAGGCGACAGGTGTCCTCAAAAGACTCGGAGCCGTTGGTACCCGCGATCCAGGATCAGCAGCAGCGATGCGCGTCATGGCCAAACGCGAACTATTCGCCGACGACAAGATGGACGTCGACGAACCTGGCAGCGGAAACTCCGGAATGCCCATGGAAACCGACGATCTCCCGATGGCTTTCACCCTCGCCATGCAACTCACATTCACCATGCTCTCTTCTGTCCTGTGCCATCCCACCCGAAAGGCCTCGCCCTACGCCCGCTCAACCATCAACCCTTACCTCACCGTCATCCTCACATTCCTTTCCAACATTCTCAAACATGCGGGAGCCAAATCTGTTCTTGAGCGGACTATACCTTGGGAGGCACTGGCGAAATTCTTCACTCAAGTTCCCCGGGCTATCATGGCCTCGCAACGTCTCGACGCCGTCATGCCCCGCGACCACAAACGATGGGACATGATCACACAGGGTTGCGCACCCCCACTTCCCGAGGACTGGTGTCTACGTGGTATGGAGTGGGTTGGTCGCAAGATCTACGAGCGCGGCTACTGGAAGAGCGGCGCTGAGAAGAGGCTGGAAATTGAGGTTTTGGACAACACCGAAGTTGAGGACATGACGGACGGGCGAATTGAGGACGACGACGAGGAGGATGGTGAAAGCGGAAGCATCGGTAAACGCTGGGTCCGGATCGCGCGATGCGGAGTCGAGATTGCCGAAGTGGTGGACGGGTTCTCGTGGACTGAAGGAAGCCGACAATGGAATGTCGTAGGCGCGCTGGCTGACAAGGTTCGGACATGGAAGGAGGAGGATACTATTGAGAAGGAGCGCGAGGAACGGCGTCGCATGGGCACGCGATGGATCGACGATTCCATGGACATCGATGAAGATGTTATGGATGTTGAGGACAGCGACAGTGACGGCGAGAATGATAGCGAAGATGTTAAGGAGCTTAAGGTATGTTTTTTTCCTTCCCTCACCAAGACCATGGCTCAGTATCACCAGGCACGACGAAGGTACCTCCAAAGTCTCCTCAAATCGTCACAGCAGGCTCCGGCAGCTGGCTCTTCGTCGACGCGCCGATCGAGGAAGAACGTTGACACTCGACCTCCTCTTCCCATCCAACCCGGCTATACAGTCCTCATCGTCGACACCAACATACTACTATCCTCTCTATCCATGTTTGCATCCGTCGTGGAAAGCCTTCGATGGACGGTCGTTGTTCCACTGCCTGTCGTCATGGAACTGGACGGTATCTCCCAGAACCCCGCACAACTGGGTGATGCCGCGAAGAGTGCCATGGCTTACCTCTCGTCTCATATCCGATCCCACTCGACGTCCCTCAAAGTTCAGACGTCGAAAGGGAACTACCTCTCGTCGCTCAACGTGCGAACGGAAGAGGTCGACTTCTCTTCTGGCATGGCCGAACGAAGCATGGACGACCTTATCCTCAAAGCTGCTATATGGCACGACGAGCACTGGGTTGACCGCAGTGCCTTCTTGCAGAGCAACTCAATGACAATCACGAATCCAGTGAAGGTTGTCCTGCTCACTCTGGATCGTAACTGTATGTATATCCTCCTCCATATTAACCTCCAATGTCTCAACGTCTGTTTGTAGTGCGCCTCAAAGCTCGTTCGCGTCAACTTCCTGCTGCTGGCGAAAAGGATATTGCATCAATCTTGACGGCACCATAAAACGACGGGATCGACAAAGAGAACAATCTTTTCTGGTCCCGTCCGGCCCCATGTCGGTTACATCCTTGTCAAGAGGAGCCTCTATCAAAGACACTGGTCTCTGTGCACCGCGACATGGTGTTCTTCTTGTTGACGACGGACATCACCATACCCCCACATTGCTATACCGTTCCTTCATCCTGTCTGCTTTCTCACATTATTTATTCCTATCTGTAACTATCATTCATTAAGTTATGGGGCGCATTTGTGTACTTCGGGAATTCTTTTGGTAGTACTGTAATAGTGTAAAAAGATCCTCTGTATTCCGATTTCCATATGATATACTTTTGATATCGAGAACCATATCTTACGGAGGGAGGATAGACAAGCAGGAAGAGTGATGCGCGAGTGGCGGCAATCCGTGAAGACCTGCACCTGAGGGTCTTGTCATCGTCTTACACCTTTCACGAAAGAATCTCTACTTTTGACTGGTAGAGACTTCTGAGCTCATTTGGAGGACGACAGCGTAGACAACTTCTTGAAGGCATGATCATGTTGTATGAGTGATGAGTGGTTCTTTCGCGCGTGGCGTCATTCAAGGACGAGGAGAGAAAACTTTCGCGATTTGTCAAACGGAACGGGTGATTAGATTACGGAGAGGCTGGAAAGGCCACACGTTCCAGTCTATCAGACGCTTCAGAAATCGTATTCAGTAACGCAAAGCGCTCATCGTACTGTCTAGTGCCAAATTCACCTTCACCTGACATCCATACCCGTTACAGTATCATTAGCACTCTTTGCCATTTAGACAATCGATGCCCTCTGGCTCGGGCCTTCAGCTTAGAGAGATCGCAAACCTCACCGAATGTCTTCGGTGTATCATGCATCGACACGAAGCTTTCCATCAAGTTTGTGCCCTCGGATGCCTCTCCGAGAATGGGTGAGTCTGCGGGTGGTGGTGCGTAATATTCTCCGTTCGGCCCCAACTGAATATTTGTGATTCGTCAGAGTATTCGAGGAATTGTGGTTCCTCTTTACTCACCATGTGCGATCTGTCTGAGTAGAACTCCTGCAGGTATACCGCTGCAGGAACTACACGGAAGAGACTGACATCTCCAGTTTAACGAACAAGAAGAGTGCGCGGTTTGACCGATACTGACCATCGGTATGTTGATGGAATGTCGTCGACAAATGTGCCATTCAAATAGGCCTTTACGGGTATCGGAGTGGGTATCACCGAGTCGAAATCATACACCCAACCGGACGAGCTGGACGTGCCACACAAGAGTAGAATGACATGATAATCCCAAATGACAGGCTGCCCGTGTTCCCGCGCTGCCCTCTGATTCCAGAGGGCTACCTAAGTCATGATCAATTACTTACACACCCGCATCCGTATTCTTGAGCCCCACTCACAGTCTTTGACTCATTCGAGATGAACACAATTTGAATGGACCATTCCTCCGGTGCCAATGAATTTGTGAAATGCGATGCCAAAAGGAATATGTTTTCTTCGCACCAGCATCTTGTGTACTTAGCATTCTCAGGGAACCCGGGCGGCAAAGTCTCAGTCATTCCAGCGCTTACCAGCGCTAGCGAGCTTGAGCGAGGTGTTGACCGTTCTGATCAGGGTGTGATGTAAGATTGATGCCGTGTCGGAGCAGTGTCGGAGCCCGCATACCTTGGTTGTACCTTAAGTAAGTAAGCGCACTTGACACTGACCTCTACCCTGCCTCTACCTACATCTTACCTTCACCTACATCCCACCCCGAATTCTCATTTATGTCTCTGGGTCATCGCCACTCGCATCATTCTCATACTTCTCATTCTCATCATGCTCGCTCGCTGTCAAGGTCCTCAACAACAAGCAGCAGCCGCATCCGCTCACCCTCTCCATCTTCCCGCCCTACGCAGACCTTCCATGGGAAAGCCCTCACTCTGCCCACTCCGGCTCTTGTCGAGTCGGTGGCGGGAGCCGCACACTACTCGGGCGCGAAAGTCGATGCCGTTGAATCACCTAAACACGCGCCAGAGCGGCGGCGGTCATCATTGGAGACGGGCATCAAGGCTGACCACCACCGTGTCATGGCCGACCTCCAGGAGTTGTACTGCTGTCGACCTACGCCGGAGATATTCGAACGTTCCTGGACGGAGGATGCTGTATTCGAGGTGTGTATTAGCTCACGCGTCGCTGTTCCGATCATATCTGACGCCGCAACCCAAGGACCCGTTCACCGTGTGTAAGGGCTTTCACGAATACGCCGCCCAGGTGAGTCTGCTTCATCCCAATTCTCATACATATTGCTTACTTTCCCCAGTGGTACGCAATGGTATGAATCATATGCCAAATGCAGGTGGTGACGCTGTCCTCACTGTCATACAGCCGAAGGTCTTCTCCAAGTCTGTGACCCTCTCGACCCGTGTCATGAGCTCGACAAGCACCCCCAATCGCCTAGTCTTCGCACAGACACAGGAATACACCTACCGGTATTCTGGACATAAGAAGGTACGTCGTCCTGAGTTTCACACTGGGGCACGGTACTCCGCCCCGTGTCCATACAATTTGGGCGTATGCGCCATAGCCGCCCCAGGTGTCATATTCATGTGCTGATAGCCGTCTTGATATAGGTCTTTGAGTCCATTATCGTAGTGGACCTAAACGATGATGAGAAAATCGTGAAGGTCAGTGACCAATGCGATGGGAAGCATCCGACATGGTTTGGGTCGCACATATTGAGGCGAACGAGTGCAAAGGTTATCCCTTGGCTTGTTCATGTTCCGAAGAAGTGACTTGCTGATGGCTGTAATTGTACCTCTACTATCTAGGATGCTATATGTTATCGTACGGATTCAAATTGTTGTAATATGTATACCAGTTTTCGCTTGGATATTTGGATATCTTCCCTGCGCGTGACGTAGGATCTGGCGCATCCTGCATTCATCTGGTTCCCTGGTGAAACGTTCAGCTACACAACTGCCTCGTTCTTGTCCACTCGCTTCCTTGACACAATACTCTACGAACATGCGACTCTCAGCAATGCGTCGTATCTTCTGAGTTAAATATCGTAGCATAGGGCCGACGCACTTCCCAATTGTCTTCTTATGTCAAAATGGTCTACGTCGTGCGCTACGCGGATTTGTCAGATGAGAATATGACAAGAGGTGTGATACGTACTGTCCTCAACCTCGCCCCAACGCTCTATCTGACTTGAAACTTCAACGCGAGAGGCAAGAGACGCTTGCTCGACGTTGATGAACTCTTTCACAAGGGCCAGAGCAATCAGTATTGACTTGGTGCTATAGGTGGCACGTTCCATAGCTACGGATATTAGAAAACGGCTACATGATAAAGTCAGTTGACTTACCAGCCAACTGCCACTTGTTCATTTTCCTCAGCTCAACTAGAATCTTTTGTTTGGTCTCTTCTGGCTGAGAGTTGGCTAATATCGAGTCGAATAGGTTGATTTCAAGGCCCATCGTCTCGCGAGCCCATTTGAGAAGGGGATCCCAGTGTTCTTTCTGAAGCCTCACGAGCTGGTCGGGATAGTCCTCGTGGAAGCTACCAAGTTAATGCATCTTCCAGTGACATTGTCGAGGTTGCGCATACCAGATTGTATCCGTGTCTAGGTACTCCAGGAGGGCTTGACAAACTTCTTCGCGGGTGCCTTCGTCGTTCAACGCGTCTATTGCTCGACAAACTATTGATGTCTGCGACGCGTAGCATGAGCAATGCACGAGTAGGAGAGCTGACGCGAACATACGACGGGGAGCGCGTGGTGTTTGATGACCGTCTCTTGGTGCTCCCACTCAGAAGCGACCAAAGTAGCTACCAATTTTTTGTGCGCGGGCAGTAGTAGTATGTTTCCGCTGGGAGTCTTGAGTGCCATCTTGTCCAGAGTGACTGCAATATCGTCTCCACGGTCTTGCATGCTGACAGTCTTCCAAAATCGTTTCAAGGTGACTTCGGCGCCTTCGGGATATTTAGTCAAGTCGCGTTGTAAGGGAGCGCGCTTACGATTCGTCTCGGTGGCGGGAGGTCCGTCAACAACGTCTGCTGCTGTTTGTAGACGCCGTACATTCCAGCAGCGTTGCAGAGACCGTGTTGAGCGTGACAACATCGTCGAAGTAAGCAAGAGAGGTGAAAAGTGATCGAACTCGGCCCGTCCCGCCCAGGTCCGACTGTCCTCTGTCCACCACGGTCACTTAACTGTACAGAGCCGCGATTGACCCCATCCCAAACCTCCATGGACCATGGCGGTGATGAGCCTGTACGCGAGATCATCAAGCAACTACAGGCGCCCATCTCGGATGTTTCCACTGTAATCTCCCTTCTATGTGGACCTCTTGACTCCCTCAATCTTTTACCTCCTCGTTTTCGGCAGCATAATCTTAATCCACTTTCACGTGGCGCAGTTGTCGTTCGCAAGCACATTCCCGGTATTCAAAGAGCCATACTGGAACAGATATACCCAACATGGGAACCGTTACTTCGCGAAAATGACTGCATTACACTTTTGGAACAGTACTTCTGTCCGGACACCTTCCACTTCGCTCTCGATACTTCCGGATCGATTGCCCTGGAAGGGCTCTCGACGATACTATCGACGCGTCTTTCCCCACAATCCATCTCGCTACTGGTCAACTTGACCAAGAGCTACCCCATTGATCGATTACATGCCGCCATCTTCTCCTCGCCCAATGCTGAGGCTCGTTCGGAAGCAACTTGGGAAGACTGCGTTCAAAACATTGTTTCTGTCCCCGCCAAGGTGGCTAACTTTGTCGGTATTGGCGACGTCCCCACTATTCTACAACAAGGAGCTTATTTCAACCATCTTGCGACCCGATGTGAGAGTCTTGTAGGGTCTTTGTCTGTCAACCCGAAACGTAACTCCGGTCAGTCTTGAGCTCTACTGCCATCCATTGTCAGTGACCTTACGCATCTTCACAGCGCGATTGGATTCCTTGACATACCTTTGCACCAAACTGGTGACGCTGGGTCTTTTCCCTCCAAATCCCCCAGAGCTGCCATCCCAATCATCCTTCTTCCAAGCTACATTACCTTCCATCCGCCGCAGGGCTATGTTGGACGATGATGCACAATACAGCTCATTTTGGGCGCAAGTGATCTTTGGAATTCCATCGGCAATTGCAGTGCAGGGTATCCTGACTTCCCTCCTCGGGGCTCTCGATGTCGAGGATTTTCTGTTTGTCGATTCCCCGCGTTGCAGAGCTTTGATAAAGCAGCATTCATTATTTCTGCGAAAGATCCTTGGGGATCCAGCACTTTTCACGTCAGAGCAACTCGACGTTGTCTCTTCCGTCATATTGGGACGCGATTTTGGCGAAACGCACGCCCGTGTGTTTGTCTGCTGGCTCTCCGGCAAGGAAGACACCATTGGTAAGAGATTATCTCATTGCGTCAGCATTCGCCGATGGCTGACAGTGTTGTAGCGCTAGAGAAACTCATAGACGAGGTGATTTCGACCTGGGCATCACCCGAGCACGTCAAGCATTCATTACTGTCTCGTCATCGTTGTGAGTTGCCTACTATGACTGCAAGATTGGCGTTGAAGTTTTTGCAAGATGTAACCTCCCTCCTCATACTATCCATATCGTACTTCGACCGTGGATCCTCCTGCATTGCATCCTTATCAACGGATGCTCGATTTATTGGAGGTGTCACATCGTACATCAACCACATGGACCCAGTCGTTCATCGGTGCGGGATGCTGACTGCAGAGGTCCTGGCTTCGTTGTCTGGCCGGAAGTTGGAATTTGAAGTCTGGGACGGCCAGGATGCCGACAAAGTATGGGCCAGATCGCTTAGAAAACTGGCGCTTGCTCGCGACGTGGATGCCGATATTTCAGCTATAACAGATGGAGACGAACCAGCGCCTGGAGGATCGCCACTTCCAGCAGAAGAGGCCATTCAGCAAACACCAACTACATCCGTTGTTCTTAACGATGCAGCCTACGACTCTGACGACTCGGTGACAGGGTACGCATCCTCCTCATCATCGCGATCCTCGTCTCCAACCCCATCGGAGCTCGAGGAACGAGAGAAGGATCCATCTCTCAACGCAACGACGAAGAAAGTTCAACGGCCAGTCTATCTTGTGCAGCTCGGAGAGCTTCTGCGAGGCTCAAACGCATTTAATGGAAGTGACAGTGCCCATGAGGCTGACAGGATGGAAATGGCCCTCACACATGGCGAAGATCTCATTCGACGGAAACGCGATTTTGGAACCGAACTCGGTGAGTTGGTCCAGCACAATCTATTTCACGAGTACTGACTGTGTTCCTACAGAGGAGAATGCTGTCAATCTCGTCTACGGCTATCTTAACTTGTCCAACAAGTTTGACTTGAAGGATTTCGAGGCCCAATGTCAAGGTGCCTTGGTTGCCCTTGTCGCCGGATGCCCTCAGAAGGCGGCCTCGTAAGTTGATTCCGATGCATCGTGATTGTAAGGCTCATTCAGATCCTGATAGTGCCCTCGTCGAGGAATTCTTCAAGAACCAATACTCCATAGAGCAAAGACGTATGATGCTCAACGCTCTCGTACTAGGCGCACAGGAGTTAAGCGGCAAATCGAAAGGACCAGCTTTCCCTAGCAAAAGCCTTCCTCCGGCGCTGCATGCCAAGTACGAACTCCCTGCCATTTCTGATGGTCCCGTTCCTGGCCTTTTGTCAGATGTCGTTCGCTCAGTGTATGAACCGGAGAGGAAGAAGTCGTCCATTGGACAGGCGGAGACGGACCTCGGACGGAATCGACGTTTGCGTATCCGACGGGCCCCGCTTGTCTCGCTGGAACAGAATCAGACAAACGTTGGGATGAAGCCTGCACCTACTTTCACACAGGTTGCAGCAGAACACTTTCTGGGACCATTATTGAATCGCTTCTGGTTGTTTCTGCGAGATGAACAAACTCGCGAGGATCGTACGGCGCATCTCAAAGGCAGACAGCAATATTACGGGGCGGGAACAGGTCTCATTCTCAACCCCACCATCCTACGGTGCTTTCTGAACGCGCTCAGTGTTCTTCTCCACTTGGCTCGCTTTGCGCCAGAGTGGTCAGCAGTTCTTGCTCCGGATGCATTGGAATTGGCCGTCACAGTTGGAGCGAAACCTGTCTCTCGCTTGGAGGAGGAAGAAGCTGCGGATGGCCAAGATGGAGACAGCACTAGCAGTGCGAATAGACAGGCATCGATCCTTACAGCAGTATTGGAACTCATCCTAATCGTTCTCGACTCTGCGCTGGATCTCGATGATGGGAAGTCCCTGAGCTTGGAGCACGCGTCCCTCGTGTTGGGAATAAGCAAATGGGCTACTACTCTTTTGGGTCATCTTGATAGTGGGATGAAGGTGCAAGGGAGCGGGGGTTCGGCAGAGATTGGTCTCCCAAGGGCGTGCGCGGGTGTTGTTGTAAAGGTAGACTACATGATATCGAAGTGGCGAAGATCTATGGTAGACATTATATAGCTTTTTTGGCCAAATGTATTATAAAGTGTACAGTAGGCAATCTGTAGTCTTCCCAACAAGGGCGGGGAATTACGGGGTTGTGATTGGCTGGCTCCACGTGGGCCCCGGACTTGTCTTGAGCGCTCAATCGGGTCCGTTTGCTCAACGATGTTGTCCGCGCTCTCCCCTCGACTGGCGTCACGCACCCTCTCCCGGGGCTTGTCAACAACATGCTCACGGCGCTCTGACGCCTTGTTCGTGGTATGCAAAGGTGTTATTTGTAGAGACATCCAGCTCAGTTCCAATAGCACAGGGACACGGATTACAACAACCCCAAGGTGCGTCCAGAGGAACGGTCTGGACGCAGCTATTGAATTCGACCTGTAGATTCCATTTGCGTTCGATGCGGAGCACAAGAAACGAGCGGACGACATCATATCGAGATACCCGCCGCAATACAAGAAAGCAGCAGTCATACCACTTCTCGACTTGGGGCAGCGTCAGAACAAGGGATGGACGAGCATCAGCGTGATGAACTATGTCGCTAAACTACTGGAAATGCCTCCAATGCGGGTCTATGAGGTGGCCACTTTCTATACTATGTTCAACAGGTGCGTTTTGTTCTTCCAGCTCGAGGGCTCGCCTGACCGTTTTGAACAGGGAGCCTATCGGAGAGAACTTCGTTCAAGTGTGCACCACTACGCCGTGCATGCTGCGTGGATCTACCGACATTCTCAAAACTGTGTGCAGTCATCTCGGCGGAATACATCCTGGCGAAACCACGAAGGACGGCAAATGGACCGTGGTGGAGGTGGAGTGCCAGGGCGCTTGCAGCAATGCACCCATGGTGGTTATCGGCGATGACTTTTACGTGTGTTCGATACCTCCTTTTTCTCTTACGCGTTCTGACCTTGCCATAGGAGGATTTGACGCCCGAATCGACCAAGCGGATTCTTGATGCGTTCGCAAAGGGTAGCAAACCCAAGCCTGGTCCCCAAAGCGGCCGACAAACCAGTGAAAACTCTGCTGGATTGACCTCGCTTACCACCAAGGTTTGTCTGTCATTCTACGAACCATTCACATTCTGATATGCCAACAGCCGTATGGACCTGGTGAACACTGTCTTCCAGAGTTTGCATGATATGATAGAAGTGTCGTGAATACATTATTTTCAATACGTGCGCGAGTATAATGCCAGGCCACAAATTGTCCGTGTGCACTGGGCATCTGAGCCTCCCGAATTTAGTCGTCGCCTTCGCCGTCATCATACCCGTATGCACCTTCGCTCATTTCCGGCAAATGGTGGATGGTGAAACTGTTGACAAGGTGTAAGTTTCGTGCATTCAACGCTCATGGCGAGTGACGCACTTGATCTCTTCCTTCAAGTCGTGGCAATAGCGGTCTACATTGACAATTCAAAGAGCTGTAAACGTCACAGACGAACGAAATACGCACCGAGAGGTAAATCGCTAGCATCCTCACCTGTACGGAAGGTAAATGTCTGTCTTGATGTAAATGACAGGCGACTAACCGAAGGGCATCTCAATTTCGTCGGCAATCCCTGCAATGTTGTTAGCGGAAATCTTATACTCTGAGGATGTTTACCCACCCTCTACGCCCATAAAAGTGAAAGCGACGACCGTTGTGATAGGTATCGTTGCCCAGGCCAAATCGTTGACAAGGGTGAGAGGCAAGGCAAAGAGATACAAAGTGACACATTGCTTGAGATGAATGCCATCTGCGAAGATGTTAGCAGAAGGCTATCGATCGAAGACAGGGCGACGTACAAGAAACTGGGATGGGAGTGTTAGCCACCCTTTCCATCGCTGTCATTTGGTCGACCATGCTTTGAACCCTAGAAGTGAAGGGTTGAGCAGGATGTAGGACACTCCAGCCTGGGATATCACTTACAATGCATTCATTGCATTGGTACCTGTAGACGCATGAACTCAAATACCAGACCTCGCAGAAGAATAACGCACCTGCGGGACCGACAGTCTCCAGGAATCCACCGCGTCGGAAGTAGAAAAGCATACGCGTGATCTCGTGAGCAATTCTGTGATACGACAGTCAGCGGCAACCTGAGTATGATGTTGAGGTTTCTTACACGAGGGGAAGGGGCAACGATGCCTCTACTTCAGGATAAAAATCGATCGTGCGATGGTCCAGCAAAGGTGTGGTAGCACCCGCGAGACGCTGTTTGCTTCGCTTGGGTCGCACTCTCTTCGTGGCATCACCCTTCGTGATTAAGTTGACATCTGGCGATACGCGACCACTGATAGGCGAATTTTGTCCACTGGTCATCCCATTGTTGATGAGATTCGCGTCCAAGGAAGTATTCCGTGTCGCGGCGTAAGAGTTCATCGTATCGCTTTGATGGTGATATTCAGCCTCAACGAAGCGCGTGAATGAAGCAGGAAGAACGCCACGATAGTCATCCCAGAAGATACCGTCCTCACCGCGAAGGTAGTGCTTGACAGCATACGCGAAAGCGAGGCATAGCTGCAGTGCCTCTACCTTGCGACGCCGGAGTTGCGCCGCAGTTACGGGTGCAGCTGATGATTTGCCTTTGAGGTCCTGATCCGCAGGAGGTAGAGCTGTGTTGACCCATATCTGACGCGACAGACTTCGGATATTAGAAGTCATGGAGGCAAATGACTTTCTCCCTTCCCAGTAGCGGTCATAAGAAGTTCTAGAACAAAGTCAATCGCAAGTTGTAGCTCGCGGCAGTTGAGGCTACTCACGAATTCCTGGGTAAGAACAGAATGAGAAAACTTGAGAACAACCCAACAGTGGCACGAGACACACCTGAAGACAAGGATAAGGCCAACAACGACAGAGAGCAGTGGAACAATGGAGTTCGTCAGGACCAGCTTGTAGCCTTTGGACCAGGCTACGGTAACGAGAGTGGCGAATATGGTGACAGTGATGACGGGTCCCACAATCCGACCTATTATCTATATGGCAGCAGAGTATAATTAGCACAAGTCAGAGAATTAGCAAGAGGGCACTTACACTACCTTTGATCCGAAAGACGTCCGGAAGCCATGAATACTAAAGTCAGGCAAGATTGGTTTCTTGTAGTAGAAGAATGCAGATGTCTGACCCGTCGGAGGTGTTTTCTCTTGATCCTGGGCTGCAAAGAATGATAGGGCGACTGAGTTATGGAGTATGTAGATATCCCGATGCTTAGCAGCGTACCGTGAATTTTGGGACCAGAGACGCGAACGAGCTCTTCATAGTAGTAGACATAGTTGCGTATCCTGTCAGGCAACCAAACAAGATGAACCTCAAACCGGGAGCCCCTGGTGATCGCAACAAGTAAGCTGCCAACACGTCTAGCCAGCAACGAGGAGTAGCGGGGGAATCGGACCGCTGCTTAGTACTGAGTACTTAGTCACTGCCCATATAGCATGCACAGATGCAGTCGCATTTCAGAATCTATCCCACCATTCTCGGTGGAATATATAATTAAGTGAGAGGGCTATGAGAGGACTATGGAACAGCTCAGCAATACGCGGAAGATATAGATGCAGAAAAGGGCTACCACGACTGTAGAATGACAGGATTGGAGTAAGATAGGAAGTCGGTGTGTATCAATGGTAGACGTAGAAGTACGCGGCAATGCCACGCTCAAACTGGCCTGAGGTTTGAACCTCGACAGAGAGCGGCGTGAAGAAATACGCGCGTTCGAATGGTGGTGCATTGTTTTCTGGAGGATGGAACGCGAGTTGACTCAGTCAGAGTAGATTGAGCGGCTGCTTTGAGGCGGGGCATCCGCGAGGGATGCTGAAAAGGCTAGGAAGAGGCTGCTGATTGTTCAGAAAAGGTCAAGGAGCGCGTAGAATCGGTAGATCGACCGAAACGCGGTCCACGTGACCTTGTTTGGTCAACGCGACTTTGGAAATTGCTGATCCAGCCTTGATCTCTCTTTCGACCATGACGAAGACTGTGGCCGACCTGAAAAGGTCGCTCTCTGCACTCAGAGCAGCGACAGCAAAGGACAAGGCGGAAGATGTCAGGGAATCCATGGAAAAGCTCGGAAATGCCCTGACGCTGTTGGTACGTCGTCCCAAGGCACGGCGGTGAAAGGCTCTCACTCCAGCTTCACAGGAACTATCTTCGCCATCCTCGGTGACCATCCAGAAACTCTGTGAATTGCTTCGCAATCCCATGCTCCCACTATACCGCAAATACCCTTCCCTAGCTTACAACTTCTGTGCCGTCGTACTTGATCTGGTGTTCACGAGTCGCTTGTCCCCCTCGACCCACAAGGCTGTGGAGGAGATCGTAGTCGCATCCTGGGAAGATGCTTTGCACTCACTGCTCTCAGGTGTTGTGGTGCGTCTTGTCCATCGCCCTCGTGTACTCGCCACCTTAACTATGCTCAGGACGTTTTGGAGGAACAGCCTACAGGTTTGTGACTTTCTCACACCCCTTGTAGCCTTCTCATACGCGTTCAGATGCCGTCAAATCTTCCATCAGCAGTGCTCTCTACGCCATTCTTTGCGATAGGTGCTTCCCCAAGTCCACGACAGACAAGCATTCGAACGGCGTCCGGTTGACATGCACAGTGCGATTTCATTTCCGTCTCCTGCTCTCATTGAACTGAGATTGATGCAGGTGTATGTCCTTTTGGGGGAATCATCGGATGGGCATGCGGAAAATAAACGGCGATTGAGGAACCCTACCCTACTTGGCGGGTATGTGGGTTATCATTTCTGTTGACTTGGAGATATGAAAGATATATTACACAGTCGGCGGATTGGGCTCACGCTATCTCTTTCCAAAGGTTTGTGATATCTCATTCTGCGCTGAGCTGTTAACGAGCGCATATATTCAGAGTATCTCATCATCGAGGGACTGCTTGACCTATTTGCCGGTCTTCTTTCCGACGAAAAAGGCTCTCCCATCGATCAGCTGATACCCTTTGTCGAAACAACATTCGATTCAGCGTTCTTCACTTGCAGTTCTGACCTTTGTGATGTTTTTTCAACGAAATCGGACTGGGAGACGATGTTACGAAAGCTCAGCGATACTCTGGCCTTATCGAACATTGCATTGTGACTTTGTTCATCTTTTATGGGCCGTCATCACTGTAACTGACTTAACGGCTTCTAGTCCTCAACCATTCTCTGTGCAAACTCTTGCGCTTGCTAATTTTGCTGCTCATTTTGAGGACCGCCTCTACGTGGATGCCCAAGGCTTCACACTGACCACCATAACGGTACGTGTTTCTCACAAGCTCCTTGGCGATTGTACTCATGCCCAGCCACTCAGAACGGCACTTATGATTCATTCCTTGTTGCTTGGAAGATCGTCGATTCCATAACACTATCCCCCGCCTCATCGTCGACTCACATGCTAGTTACTGTGGCCTTGAACCGTCTTCCTGTGCTCACACAGGCATCGAATGACCCGGGCAAGGAGAGCAATATGCTTATGACGTTCGATATCGCCAAAACCCAGGTCAAGCATTTTAATGATGGCTTAAGTGCTCGAAACATGGTAATCGCCTTCTCCATATGCGTTCAGAGCCTCTCTGAGAATCTTTCCAGGGTTGTCGAGTCATCCGCTCAAGTAGGAAGATGTCGAAGCTCAACGAAGTTCTTCCCTTGGACTTTGACGCGGCGGGGCTTCCTTACACGGTATGTATTCTGTATCAGCCTGTTTGACTTGCTGACTGTCTATTTAGAGTCATCAGGAAAAGGCGGAGCGTGGTAGGCGATACTGTCAAAATTACGTGTGGCCACTCATGAGAGTACACAGTTCTAAGCCTTGAGGGTGCCTCGGATCACAGTCTTTCACCTTCATCTGCGAAATTGTGTGCACGACTCAGCCAGGACCATCCTGTCGAAGTCTTAGCCCGAATCACTCCGGCGGCGACTCCAATGCCCCCCCAAAAGGCCACAAATGGGAAGCAGACTCAGCAGACCACGCACCCGATACCTCGTGTACATTTCAAGGAAGAACAATCGACTCGCTCTACTAGGTCAGGCGCTGGCCGTCCCACTCTTGGTAAACGTACGTTTCTTTGCACATTGTCTCATGTTTCGTTCATAATCTGTCGTGTCAGGCACAAAGCCTGGCGATAAGGAGAACAACACACAGAACAGAGAAACCAGGACGACTAGAAGCAAACGGCCGCTTGTGGAAGAATCTCTAGAGGAAGAAGGCTCAGAGTTGCCCAAGGAAGTCAACTGCAAGCGGTCTCGCGTCGAGGAGTCCTCAGAGGGAGACGCGGAGCCACCCCCAGCCAAGCGCTCTAAGGTTCAAGACGACACCCCTGTCTTCAAGAAACCTCCCACCGTCAATAATCGTTATGGGAAGAAGGGAAGGAGCTCGTCGCCAATTCCACATGAGCGTCGTCGGGAAGTGTCGCCTGTAGGCAAACCGAAGCCTAAACTTCGCGCTACTCGTGCCGTTACGGCGAAGGGGGTGAAAGGCAAGCCCCTGGACGTGAGCCAAGAGGATGATTTACCGCCCAAGCGAATAGCAGCCTCTAAGGTCGAGAAGATGGCGGGAAAGAAAGTACGTTTCCGTTTTTGTCGGGGCCGTGGACTTTGGTGACCTAGTCGATATATCTAGACTGTCCGCAAATCTGGTAGGGTGACCAAGGTTGCAGAGAAGCCAAAGAAGGTCCCAGAGGAAGTGAAGGTCTATTTCTTCGATTCATGAAGCCAGGCATGCCATTCAACGTCTGTAGCAGTCAACGCGGTCCAGTTCGGTCGTCGAGGCCAGAAAACCAGAAGTCAAGGTCATTGTCAATGTGAGGATTGCAGACATAGTTCGACCTGATATCTAAACTTTTTCAGGACATGCCCCCAGATCCTCCTCCAACAGATGATCAATATGAAGATGTTGCAATGCAGGATGTGTTTGCAATTTCTGAGAAGGCGAGTTCATTTCGCTCGAGGTGGGTCGACCGCGTTGACCATTGATTGTCTGTACAGGATGATTGCATGACAGACCCTATCTTGCCTGCCACCTCACCCGTGAGGGAGACAATTGACCTCACTCAAGAAGACCCTTCTCCTCGTCCTGTTTCTACTCGCGCCTCTGCTCGGATCGCCTCCAAACCGTACCAAGTTCACTCTAGTCCTCCCGCTTCGCCTGCCAGGGCATCTCGGAATTCACGTCAAGCCTCTGTACTTACTCGAGAGCTTTCTCCTCTAAGCCCACTGCCTGCAGCTCAAGTTTCCCCGATACCGCGTTCCAAAACATTTTTGCGTCGCCAGCCGTCTATCTCTGTCCCTCAAGAAGAGTCACCTTTACCTGAACCACCACGAGCCCCGATATTCACGAAATCTCCTTCCGTCATCGAAATTGTTCCATCCCAGAGTAAATCCTTGTTTGTTCAGCAAAGATCTCCATCGCCTATCGTCTCCGATCCCGCTAGTCGCCAGTCTATCAAGTCGTTCGGAGAAAAGAGCATCAAGCCTATCCCTATCGAACTGACCGACAAGGTCGTCGAGCCAGTCCCGCAATCTGTTCTTAACTTCAAGATACCCTCATCTCGAACCCAAGTTCTCTCTAAAAGACCTGTTTCTGTCATCGATGTCGATCTGCCGGCGCCTATACACTCCAAGACAGACAAAGCTCGTCTTTCCCGCAGTATAACTCCTGTCATGAATACTACACAAGAACGCGCACCAATCTCAAAGACCCTTTTCAAGCCCGATTCTGGCGTAACGAGGCCTGCAGACGCTTCTCGACACGTTTCTTTCAGTCCATTCGCATTCAGGGCTCCGACCAAAAAATACTTGTTCTCCGAACCTCTAGCTCAACCGAAAAAGACTAAGGGTGTACCAAGAATGTATCAAGCAGCTCCGACTCAGGCCTATAAGCAAGGTTAGCGTCTTCATTCATCGGACTTGGCCTCTGATCATGATGGTGTGATTCCATAGCTCGTCATGACGAAGACTTTGACGAACGTAGCATGCGCTTTGAGGAAGAGGAAGAAGATGGGACGGATGATCACGGAATTGTGCAGGTGAGAGTTCAACAAGAATGTCCGGCTCAGTTTGACTGACGTCTATCATAGATCCTCACAGACATTCAGAATGTGAATGACCTTATGCCGCGTCTCGTTATCGAGGAAGTTGTCTGATATTCTGACTTAGGTGCTGGTGCAGAGGATCTCGCGTAAATTTGACTACGTGAAGAACGATGTTCGCCTAGGACGCGCCAACATTCTGCGTGATGCCGCCGAAAGCCTCAATAACATGCGTCTAGAAAGGTACGTGCTTCAGGTGTGATCTTCGCCTCGGGCTTACACAATGTCTAGCGTTGCTCATTTCAACTCGCTCATCGATCTCGAAACCGAATATGCCTCCTACAGGCGCAAGCTCATCGAAGGTTTCGACCAAATGACGATCGTGCATTCCAAAGACGGACAAGGAAAGTTCGCAGAGGCTCTTCAACAACACGATCGGGGCATGCTTTCCAAAGTCTTTGTCGCCAATCTTCCTGCTCCCCCGCCCGAACTCTTGCTACAACACCTTGCTTGAAATCTGCTTGACTGGGCCCTGCTTCTGATTGCTTTCGAAATTCAATACGTACATAAATAGACCCTAGCGGATTTAGTGCATCCAAAGTCCGACAGCAATAAACTTGTTCTCAAATTTCTTCAATCATCGACCGAGGGTAGTCGCGTATGGTGTTGGTACGCGTTGGAGCCTCGCTCTTTGGGCAGGTGTCCCCACGCAGTCTGGGCTGTTGCATGCGCAGCTTCCGTTCGTTTTCAAGTGGGACCGCGTGGAGAAGCGGGCCAGCCATACTCAGGTGCCATACTGGTCACACTTTCCTGTCTTCCCATTAATCTCCACCATCTCCAATCTAGATTCTCGCAGGCCCCTCCTTCCAGACGCCACTCCACCATGTCGATTCCGTCCAACCTCGATCCAAATCGTCTGCCAACGAACGTCAAGCCGACTCACTACGACGTGACGGTGAAGACAGACCTCGACAAGCTCACCTTCGACGGCTTCGCCAAAATCAGGTATGCATGGTCAATCCCTAACCTGGGCACCGCGCTGACGAACGGGGCGCTCTTCCAGTCTGGACGTCAAGGAGGAGACGTCGACCATCGTCCTCAATTGCACCGGCCTTGACTTCCAAAACGTGTACGTTAGTGACTCTGGCACCCAAGTCAACACTCATGTCCTTCCAGCTCCCTTGCATCGCAGGCCAGCGTGAAGGAGCAGACGCCGTCCACACAAACCATCGAAAAAGACCGCCTCTTCCTTACCTTCGATGCGCCAATCCCCGCCAACACCCAGGCTGAACTCAGCATCGGACCCTTCTCTGCTGAGCTCGGTGACAGCATGACAGGCTACTACAGGTCGTCTTACCTCGACGCAGAGGGCAAGACTGGTTACTATTCTCTCACACAGTTCGAAGTAGGTGAATCGATCTCTTCCCCAAGTCTGTCTGATGTATTACCCTTGTAGGCCACCGATGCGCGACGCGCCTTTCCGTGCTGGGATGAACCTCTGCTTAAGGCAACCTTCAATATCACTATGATATCCCGCGCCGACACTGTCAACCTGTCCAACATGCCAGTTGTTTCCGAGAAGGTATATACTCCCGGCTCCGAGGCTTTGTTGGAACAGGAGATCCCGTCCTTGAAATCCCTCGATAGCAGCTGGAAAATCACCAAGTTTGCGACAACGCCTCCCATGTCCACATATTTAGTGGCATACGCCAACGGGCCATTCAAATATCTGGAGGATTCGGTCAAGATGCCCAGCGGGAAGGAGATCGCGCTGCGAATCTACAGTACGTAACGTCTATTCTGCATCCTAAATTGACTCACCGCGTTGCAGCGACTCCCGAACTCCTTCATCAGGCCCAATTCGCCCTCGACGTGAAGCGAAAGGTTCTTCCCTTGTACGAGGAGATATTCGATGTAGAATTTCCTCTTCCAAAACTGGATACCCTTGTCGTGCGTGCCAACTCGATCACCCTACATCATCTGTTAACTCATACATCCAGGCCAATGACTTCGACGCTGGTATATTCCTTGTTTTCGCCTTGTCTTGAGATTGATCTGGTTATGTAGGTGCGATGGAGAACTGGGGACTTATCACCGGCCGGACCACGGCTTTCCTCCTGGATCCCAACACGAACGACAACAGCGCCAAGAAACAGGTATTCGTCACTCAGAGTCACGAAGTGGCTCACATGTGGTCAGTCTTTTTACATTTATCCTCTACAAGTTCTTGTATCGAATTGCTCGCCAGGTTTGGTAATATCACGACCATGGAATGGTGGGATTATCTGTACTTGAACGAAGGATTCGCAACCCTGGTAAGCCTTCTTGAAACACTTTACTTCGTATTTTCTGACGACGTCCATGTAGATGGGTGAGGTGATCATTGCTGGTGCGTCGTTCTCCTGAAATGCATATCAAAGCTAACCATTCCATACAGACAAGTACATTACTCTCCCTCCAACCCTTCCTTTTCTCATCATTTCCTAGAGTGTTCCCGGAGTTCAAGCCGAAAACCGAGTTCATCAGCGACCACTTGACAGCTGCGCTCTCTCTGGATGCTAAACGTTCTTCGCATCCCATCGAGGTTGAATGTCCAAATGCCGAATCAATCAACCAGGTACGTAGTTTCAGATGAACGAAAGAGTTTCTCTTGACGCTTCTACCTACAGATATTTGACTCCCTCTCGTACTCGAAAGCTGCATCAGGTATTGTGCGTCAAGGTGTTTCCAGCGTCGTCCTCACAGTAAACAGTTTTGCGCATGCTTTCGGATTACGTCGGAGAAGAGCGCTTCTTGAAAGGCGTTTCAATCTACCTCAAGGACAAGCTGTATGGTAACGGTGTAACCGAGGATCTGTGGAAAGGCATTGGTACCGCCACTGGTGAGCATCAAGATCTCTTACCGTCTCGTCGGTAACCGGACGATGCCAGGTCAGGACATCGTTGGGTTGATGCACAACTGGATCACAAAGGTGCATTCAGCGATACTATTGACCAGTGTTCAGGACGCTCACTTTCACCTTCAGATCGGATTCCCAGTTTTGACAGTCACAGAAACGAAGGACGGCATTGAGGTCCAACAAGATCGTTTCCTGGAGACCGGTATTGCCGAACCAGAGGAGAACGAGACTATTTGGTAGGCAGAATCTCCCTGCTCGGTGGCATGCCTTGCCTTATAGTGGATCGCAATAGGAATATTCCATTGAACATCGTGTCCGTGGACGCATCTGGAAAAGCGACCATTGACAGGTCTGCCCTCTTGGACAAGCGTACCGATACTTTCAAGGTCGACACCAGCAAGCCGTTCAAGCTCAATGGTGGAACAGCCGGTGTTTGTGAGTTGGGGGCTTACTTCGACATGTTGAATCATCTCATTATCTTGTGTAGACCGAGTTCTCTATACCCCCGAGAGGTTGGCCAAGATTGGGGCCGAGGCCGCAAAGCCTGACTCTGGTTTCTCGGTTGACGATCGCATAGGCCTTCTCTACGACTCTATGGCGCTATCGAAGGCTGGTCTACAGAAGTTAAGCAGCGCCCTCAACCTCGTTGACATTCTTCGAAACGAGACAGAGTGTGAGTAGTTTCTTTTGCGGTCAGTTGCGTTCGCTCATGGTGTCGACAGTCGTGATTCTGGATAGTATAGCTGACAATGTTGGTGGTCTTGCCGTCATTTGGTGGGAGAATGACCAGGTGGTTGATAATTTGAATGCTTTCCGCCGAGTAAGGCTTTCTCAATCAGTCTTTCGTTCGCTCACCGTCCCGCATCAGTCACTTTTCGTACCGATAGTCAACAAGTTGGGCTACGACTATCCTTCTTCCGAATCGACTGACGATGCTCGCCTGCGGGCTTGCGCGATCAGTGCAGCGACATCAGCCAAAGACGAAGGGTACTGTCGATCTCGACTACTGTGTATTCTCGCTAACGAAACCTTGTAAAAAGCGTCATTGAGGAGCTCAAGTCCCGTTTTGCACACTTCCTGACCACTGGCGACGATTCCAGAATACCTGCTGCCTTGCAGCGTGTCATCTACCAGACGGTTGGAGCCATGTTTGTCTGAACTCGTAGTCGCGCTGATTTCGTTTGATAGGCCGTGAAGTACGGTGGTCGGAAAGAGTACGACGCTGTGAAGCAGCTAGTAGAAAAACCCAAGACTCCGTCGTCAAAGCTGGCCGCTATGTAGGGCTCCAATCATCGAGACTACAAGTACGTTGCTAACATATCTACTCGAAGGGTGGCCTTGGGCCAAACCCAGGACCCGGAACTCATCAAGGAGACCTTTGATTATATCTTGACGTCCTCTCGCGACCAGGACTTTGTGTACTTCCTACGTGGACTCTCGTCCAATAACCTGAGCCGTAGGCAGGTCTCCCAGTTCTTCAAGGACAATTATGCCCAGGTCTACGACAACCATATCTGCCTAGTAATTTTATCTGACATGACGACCGACAGATCTACAAACGCTTCGAACAGAATAGCATGCTGAGGTATCTCATACCTGTGAGTAAGGTCGACATCCTACCCAGACACTCTTCTGATTCTGCTGCTCCAGGGTGCCTTCTCTGGTCTATCAACAAAGAAGGACTACGATGACACCAAGGCCTTCTTTGAGGTAAGTCGTTTGGATGTGCTGACAGACTTAGTGCTGATGCACTGCTGTATCAGGATAAAGATGTGGCGAAATACAACCTTTCACTGGCTCAAACCTTGGATACCATTGCAGCAAGGGTTGCGTACCTCGACGTAAATACTTTCTCTTGCCACCTGCTCGCAATTGGCTTACAACATGTTTTCAGCGCTCAACGGACGATCTGAATAGCTGGCTGAAGGAATGGCGGACTGGGGCTTGATTAAGGAGTTTACATAATTTTCCTAAGTAGATACTGTACATACGGCTGACCTACGGCATTTGCTCTTTGAGTCTTGACTTACTCGTGCCGGTCTTGTACCAGACGCGCAGCGCTGGCCATCTCGCTCAGATTTTCCTTTCTCGCCTCCGCGTGCTCTCGTAATGCCTGCCTTTGACCCAGTGCGGGATGCACTCAATTCTCCGCTCATATCTACATACCATTTCCCCTCCAGTGCCGGGCCCAGCACTGCGAGCCCACTGACGGCTTCACCCCTCATTTCGTCGCCGTCGCTAACGAGACGAGCAACCGACCTGTCCGTGCTGCTCAACGCCGACGACAGCCCACGGCCGACCCGGCGATCCAGTCTCACCCATCTCCTTCATCACGTCGACGACGAAGACGACAACAAGCTATCAACATCGCAGCCACTCCGGCGACAAGAGGGCGACTACGAATACGAGCATCGCCCGACGTCCTCCTCGTCGCGCTTCACAGCACCATCGCCCACACCAGATTCACCGAACCAGTCGTCAGCCTTTTCACGGCCTTCCTCGTCATCATCCTCTCTTCACCGACAATTCATAGCAACACCACCCGCGACCGTATCACCCACAATGGCGCCGCCACCGCTGCCACCCCCGACACTGGCCTACAACCCAAAACGCATAACACCAGCCGCGTCCGTACTCAAACCTCTCAGTCAGTCGGAAATGGTCATGCTCAAGCAGTTCGTGGGCCAGGGCACCATGCGTCTCACAAAGCGCAAACGAGAAGCAAGCGCCGAGCCGGACGCCCGAGATCGTCCGCCTGCCAAAAGACATGCTGGAGACGTAGGTGTTGTGGTCAACCACTGTGCGCCCCAGTCCTATCATTCCTTCTCGATGTTAATTACTAGCCTCAGATAACTCAAGACCAGACGTAGGCGTCGTACAACGCCTCGATTCTCCCATCATCGGACTGAAAAACTTCAACAATTGGGTCAAATCTGTGCTAATCTCAAATTTTGCACATCCCGCGCTCCACCCACGGTCTGCTAAGAATGCCCACGGAAAAGGACCACCTGCAGGAGGTAGGGTGCTGGATTTGGGTTGTGGGAAAGGTGGCGACATCACGAAGTGGGCCAAGGCGCGTGTGAAGGACTATGTCGGGGCAGGCAAGCATCCCCACCATCATTCCTATTCTATCTGACTCCATTCAAAGATATTGCGGCGGTTTCTATAGACCAGGCTCGGGGGAGATACGAGGGTTTGAGCAGAGGTGCCCGCTTCAGCGCCAGATTCGCTGCACTGGACTGTTACACCCAGCCGTTAACGAACGCCTTTGCTCCGGACACGTTTCGGCAGCCCTTTGACGTCGTCTCCATGCAGTTCTGCATGCATTATGCGTTTGAGACTGAAGCAAAGACACGGTGTATGTTGGAGAATGTCTCGACGTGGCTGCGACCTGGCGGTGTATTCATCGGCACAATACCGAATGCTGAGCTCTTGCTGTGCGTTTTGCATCTCCGATACTGAAGCTTCCTTCTAATGATTGCTCCAGAGAGCATCTCGACGCAACCCCCCCTGAGACGACAGATCTCTCCTTTGGAAACAGCGTGTACAAGATACGCTTTGAAGAACGGGAGCCCAGACCGATATACGGTCACAAATACTGGTTCTTTCTCCGCGATGCCGTCGAAGATGTCCCCGAGTACATTGTCCACTGGGACCACTTTGTGCAGTGCGTATTTCTGTTTTGTCTACTTCCGTTTCTTTACTCACGCGTCCAGACTTGCTTCCGAATACAACCTGTACCCCACGTACAAGGAAGAGTTTCACCATGTGTTTGAACAATTCCAGGAGCATGCAGAGTTCGGCCCTTTGATGTTGCGCATGAGAGTGGTCGACGAGAACGGGGAGAGTTCTATGGACGAAGATCAGTGGGAGGCTGCTAGTGCGTGCATCATCGAACTGCCTCATCCTCACGAGCATCACTGACTGGCTCGCAGACATTTATATTGCTTTCGCTTTTGAGAAGCGCTGATTAAGACTTGACTTGCTCACTATGTAGCATATTGTCCCATGAGGAGTGTATTGAGTAGCATAACAACTTTGGCTCCCAGGCCATAATCAAAACCACTATAGTATGAAAAATATTGTAAGATGTCCGTTCACTCCTGACCAAATCCGACAGTCTCCCTGAGAACGAATGAGTAAAACAACGCCACAGAAAGATGAAAGTACTCACTCCACTGCCAGTGTCAACTTATGCTCTAAACTCGCATAGTCTTTATAAGGTGGAAGATCGATGCGGTTGAAGCAGGTGTGACTCTTGGGGAGCTGAGACGGATCGCCCGACTTTTCTATCGTGAAACGACGGGGTCCGTCAGACCCTTGCAGGTCTTTGAAGCCGTTGACCGGTATCCTGGACGTGCCAGTAGCAAACTGTAGCAAGCGAGACTTGCGCTCCGGAGGCCAGCTGCGCACACACTTCCAGAACCACTGAATGACCTCGTCGTTCATCTCGTATCCGCGGTAGTCCGTGAACTTGGTCCAATCGTCACTTGTGCCCCACGTCAGCTGCAGTAAAACGCGACCACGAAAGACACTTACACGTCGATCTCGGACATGCCACCGATGAGCAACTCAAGCTCCCGTTCATCAAAGACAGTGATCAGGTCTTGAGGTATGAGCTCGCTGAATCCGGACATGAAAGCCTCGAACTGCTCCTTCACGCGCTTCGAGATGCGGTACTCGACGACATGCTCGACGTATTCCTTCTTGTTGTCCTGCGTCACGGGAACATCGGCTCCACCAGGCTTCAAGTCAATAGTGACCATTTCACCAAATCGCTCTTCAGTTGTGGTGAAGGTCTCATCGATAACGTCGGTGATATCGTTTTCACTGTAAGACTATCAGGCAAGACGTTGACGTGCAAGGTAAAAGGCACTAACAGCATCCAAGTCATGCCGCGGTGCAACTCCGCATCGACACTCTCCAAGTCGGATAGGGTGACTTTCTTCTTCAGGATCATCTTATAGAAACTGACGATGAAGTACGCATCCAAGAAGCGACGGTGGAAAATGCCCAAGCCCAAGCAACGTCCAATAAACTTGAAGTAGTTGAGATGCTCGGGATTGACTCCAGAAGCCGGGTTGATTTGGAGGGTATAGTTGTCGTGAGCAGAGTATTCGAAAAGGCAGTAGAAGGGATTGAACATCTCATGCGACAGCAGGAAGAAGAATTCTCTGTGAATAAAACGTGAGCTCACATTCAGGGGCAAGCGTAGACGACCTACCGGGACAAACCACCGTAATCCAGACCATCTTCGCCATCGAACTTGATCATGAGACGCTTCTTGAGGTCGTTGGGTGTCTGTCTCATGATCTCTGCATAGCTGTCCTCGAAGATGTGATTACGCCTGATCTTGATCTGACAGTTGCCAGGCTGTGCACGCATAGCAGGCTGGCTGCGGAAATAGATGAGTTTCCGCCTGAAGTCTCGCTTGTACTGCGGCACATTGGCGTCGAGGGTCGAGGGCAATCGGGGATCGTCCCAAGTCGTCGTCTTCGTGTTGTGATCCACAAAGTAGACACGCGCGGTGGAAGTGAGCCGCATCTCCCAGCCAGAAGGAAGAGGTCCCAACTGTGAGATCGGTTGGGGCTGTAAGGCGGATCCCTGGCCGTTGGGTCCCATGACCCGAATGATAGCCTGGCGGCGAGGGTCGACCCATGTAGTAGTGCGAGTGTTGTGGTCCACATAGTAAGGGCGGCCTTCCAAAGTGAAACGCTCTTCCCAACCATTGGGGAGGCTGCCTGTACCCGGAGTGGTGGCGCTACCAGTCGGTATGGCCGAAGGTGTAGCAGCTGCTGGGGGAGGGGTGGCGGAGGCACTGGGATTCCTGTTCACACTGGATGTGTTGTTGGCCTCTAGCAGATCATCGGCGAGAATACGCCGAGAGTGCTGGTCGCGCGCAGCATTGGTTTCGCTGTCCTGTACATTGTTGTTGACCGCAGCACTCGCTGACGGGCGGTTCCAAGTCGTGGTTCGAGTGTTATGGTCAACGTAGTAGGTACGGCCTAACGGATCGATACGACGTTCCCAGCCCGGCGGTAAGGGCCCGTATTGATCAACGTTCGGGTTGAAGTTCCTCATCTGGGTATTGTTCGTCGCCGCACCGGGTGAGGTTGGTGCAGTTGTGGCCGGTGTAGCCGCCGAGGCAGCGGGAGCAGCAGCTGGAAGCCCGGTGGAACTAGTGGGGCGAGATGTGGATGCCGGCGACTGGGCCGACGGCTGTGGCTGCTCCGCGTCTGGAGACGGCGTAGACGAGGCGGCAGTGGGAGAGGACAAGGAGAGAGGCGCAGGGTTCGTCGTTTCTGTACTAGTGGCGTGGGAACTCGAGGCACGAGAGAGCGATCCCGACGCACCAGGCAGCGGAAGATTAGACGTGCTCGCCGAAGGAGAGTTGTTGAGTCCCATGTCGGCAAGGGCGGTGTTGAGGCCAGACACCTGCGAAGGGCCGGGATTGCTGATGGGCTGGGCAATGTTGGTCGAGAGGTAAATGATGAGCTTTCCATGCACAACCAGGTTGTCATTTGACTTTTTCAAATCGAGGGTGAGCATCTCTGTTTGGGCAAGGTCAAGTCAGCTGTGATTCGCCACGATTGTCAAATGAGCGCACCATGACCGCCCAGCTCCAAGTCCAGCACATCGCTCACTCTGACATTGACGACCCCGAGGAATCCCTGATCCCTTCGCTTGAACTTGCGCTGGTCGAATATCTGCACAGCAACGACGGACGAGTCCTTGACGGTTCTAAAGTGATGGATGGTAAGAATCAGCCCGCCCGCCACCAAAATCCCGCCAGCTCACATGTCGAAGCTTTCGTTCCAGTAGGGGTTGAGAGTTTTCTTCATGACACTCGTTGTGTGCGTCTGCTCGGCGTCGACAGTGATGACCGCAAATGGGTCGGGCAGACGGAAGACATCGCGCTTGGAGAGGCCATCGGCAGCGACCACTGGGTAAGCAAAAAGTTACGTTAACTGTGGTGAGCTGAGAGGGTACACTCGTTGGGTGCTAACCAGTAATTCTTATCTTCTTTCGTCTGTCATCCCAGTCAGACGACGGATTATAAAGAAAGCGGGAAGACGGTGGTGACTCACAGAGGTCCAGGGGGAACCGACATTATGGTGGCGGTTGAAAGGGAGGATCGAGTCTTGACAAAGGCGGCCCAAGCTCGTTGCGACCTTGTTCACCACGTCGTGGGCGGTGAGCAACCCGATTCTGGATCTCAGTATGTAAGCGACAGCTTGTCGGCCAACTCTCTGACTCCGGGCCCTGTCCGGGCCACTGCGGATCATCGATCAATCGATCACCCCTGGTGCCGAACTTACCGCTCAGCCTGCGCTCACCGTATGCGAGCCCGGTACAAGAAAACGCCATTGACAATTCAAACAGTGTACAGTGATACATTTACATCGTTTGAAGAAGGAGGTAAAACAAAGGCGGTAGTCCGTTACTACGATATGTAGAGCAATCTAAAGATACAGCAAACAATATTTAAAAATTTCTACGCTTCACTACAAAGTGCACACTGAGTCGGAAGTAGACATGAAGAATGCATTGGGTTGCAAGCGTGTCTCTGGTGGAGATGATCTTCGGAAGGGGTCAACAATTTCCGCCTCGCTTGAGCACTCCACGAGGATGGGGACCGAACTCGGAATAGGCGTCTGGCGTGCATTCACACATCTCATGTCGAGTTGCATGACATTGAGAGCATCCATGTGGGGGTCAATCTCTAACGAGAGGCTGGATCGGCTAGACCTTGATGTGATTGACTCTGCGTCCGAGAAGGGATTGTACTGCAGGTCAGAAGCTGGAGGTGCGGTGGATCTTCTCTGTGGATGAGCAGGACGTGGACGGACAGGCCATGTTGAGTAAGGCCGTGCCGCCATGGAGGGTGCATGAGTAACTGCGTCGTTCAGTACCCCTGGGCTAGAGTTGAATCGAATGTGCTTGTTTGGACCAGCTGGTGTGTGTTGAGAGAGTTGTCGGGAGTATTTCCGTGACAGACGCCTCGACAACTACGAATGATCGATTAACCAGGCCACGATATGAATCAATTCGGAGATGCCTACCATCTGCTTCAATTGTCCACTGGTACTGCTGGTGGGGGAGGGAGACTCATCTCGAACGTGCGCGGGCTGCTATACTATAAGACATAGAAGTACATCACAGTTCGACTGGTTGACGGACCTCTATATGCTCAATTCCAGTGGGACGGAGTTTGTCCCTGCGCTCGAACCAAGATGAGAAACGGTTCTTCATGATGATGGGTAGAGGAGAAGTAGGAGAAGAAGGTGCCTGTCATCGTGATTCATATAAAACTTTTTTGAGGAAATGAAAGGGGCGAAGTGGGGTGAGTAAAACATGACCAGCTCCCGAAAGTTCCGCCTCAGTGTCTGGCATGCACAAGTATGTAGTGGTTATTATTGAGATATGTCCCAGGACTCCGAATCAAGTAGTAGTCGCGCTCTAGAGTGCCAGCTCAAGACCAGAAGCAACAGCGAAAGCGCGAATCAAACCAAGATGGACGTCCACAGGAGACCGAGCTGTTTACGTCATTCCACTCGGACTGAAGCTAACACATGTCACGGGCCAAATCACTCTGTCTGAAGCTTCCAGCACCGGGAGGCAAAAATGTCCTCGCAGGCTGAGATGTCTCTTCCAATGAACAATGTAGTGCCACATTGCCTCTCCAAATCACAGAACTCACTCTAGACGATAATAGGCCCATCAGCACGCTGCGAACGCAGAGGATCTTCTGAACAATGGCCTTCTCATTCCGGCCTCTGAAGAGCACGGAAAGGCAGCAGCAGCCTATCTCGAGTCCGCGAACCGAACCAGCGAGGCATCTGTACTGTTTCCTCTCGATATCTCACAATGGTGGACGATTTACCGGCTTCCCAGGCGAAGCGGACGTTGTTGATGCTCCATAACGAGCACAAGAAAGCCGGGCTTGAATTGGAACGCAAGATCATGAAACTAGTCGAAGAAGGGAAAGATCCCACCGTCCCGCAAAAACGCGATGTACCGAAGAAATCAAGTTCTGGCGACTCTGTGGCGACCGATCCTTCACGCGCTTCTTCTCCGCCACGTCCTCCACTGATGGACTCTCATGAAGGAACTGTCGACGAGTCGTTCATGCTTCTGGGAGGACAACGGGTGGGTTTCTATGAGGTTTCGCAGTCAAGTGTTCACCTTCAATCGTAGTCGGATCCGGGCGATGCTTTCAACAATTGGTGGAACACGGTTCAAACCAAGTTCGATCTCCATTCACAGGCTGTCGCTTTTGCGAGCGCTCCTCTTGGGTTTGACTCCCAGACGCCACCGAGAGTTGCCACGCCGCCTATACATAAAGAACTAGCACGCGAACCGAGTCTCAGCAGCGATACGGACGTAGATGAACCAATTGTCTCAAAGCTGACCCGACGTTTTGGATTAACGAAGAACTCTGCTGCTCCTAAGCCCTCTTCGTCGTCCCCTTTGACGATTAATCAGAAGTCCCCCAGTGAGGATCTTGTCTTTGACGACGAGATTTTTGACGAAGGTTGTCGATGATAATTGCTTCCGTTCTCCTACACCGTAGACTCATGAACTCAATTGCAGGCGACGAGTTGTCGGAATCATTCTTCGTGATACCGTCAGGCGCCGAGCCATCTGCAGCCAGTCTGAAAAAGGAGAATTTAGCGCTCAAGACTGAAACAGACTCTCTACGGCGGCGCTTGGAGGCCGCCGAGAAGGTACTCCAAGTGAGAAAGGAGCAAGATGCTCAACTTCGCGACAGTGTCTATCAAGCCACCAAAGAGATAGTAAGCCTCGGTTTCTTCTATCCTCTGATTCACACTGCTACATATAGCCCTCTAGGCCCAACGCACTCTAGGTTCATCTGCCAGTGTGACACTCCCACGTCAACATGCGGATGTCGGCCTTACATCTTCTCCGCCGCTCGCAATTCCTGGTTATCAAACTGCCCGAGAAGCACAGTATGGCCGACGAGTGAAGGAACTGGAAGATGAGCTCCGCGCCCTTAGAGCGGAGAACGAGAAACATGCAAGCTTCTACACCTCGAACTCGACGGCACGTCCACTGACATTTCTTCCAGAAAGCCATGATTGTCAAGTTCCGAGACCAGTGGGAAAAGCTCAAGGATTCTGCAAGGCGCAAGAAAGAAGCCAAGGCCAAGGCCGCTGCCGCTGCTTCTTCTGTCCGAGAGCGTATACAGGAAGAGCCAGAGCTGGAGGAAGAGTAGACGCAGTCTCTTGTAAATTCTCAAAGGAACAGTGGATTGGATCATGGCCGATTCTTGTTCGTATCATAGGGTTGTAAATTATGTATTTGGTCTCGAATCTTGTTCAGGCAAAGAGACCAAAGTCGACGATCTGGAGAGATCGACTAAATTGTTCGAAATGCGTACGGACGGTCGCGACGCCTTGTGCGTCTAAGGCGCCGCCATCCTCGGATTGAACTGGGATGTTGAATGTGATAACTATATCGGTGTTTTTCTCGGCGACACGGTATATGGCCATCAGGATGAGGACGTCGTCCAATGTGTTGCGATTGAACTTGCGGACGCGTTGAGTACCGGCAAGAACGATGACGGCTGGTGTGAGATCGCCTCTATCGTTGGGGATGAGGTCAACGGACGTGACTTCAGACTCCTCTGCTGAGTTGTCGTGGGCCAGCGAGTCGAAGTGGAATCTGAGGTCGAGTGATGTTATGGTCTTGTACAATCGACAACGGGATTGCACTTCACTTGGCTGCCTCGCGAAATTCTGAGGGATCTACCCTTTCCAAAATCTCTACGATGATACTGGCACTGGAATCGGGGTACAAGAAGACCTCTTGGGTGTCTGGAACTTGGCGGATGTCGCTGTGGAGGGTCAGATGGGCAGGCCGATATTGGAACAACGCCTTACGAGGCATCGATAAGAGTACTGGGAGCGGTTGCAGTTATTGCGCCTCCAAAGAGTTCTCGGGTAGACATGGTAATGGCAAGAGAATGAGGAGAAATTGATTGACTTTGTGAAATCAAAAGCTCGGTCGCGATCGTAAAGAGTCACCTGAGTGAGTCAATTACTGTGACTGATGATTCGGTGACGTGACCATTTGACACTTGAACGAAACCGCGATCCCACGCGCGGTAGACAGTGCTTACCGCCCTCGGGATTGCCCCAGCACGCGTCAAATATGGACTCGCGTCGGCGCTCGGCGATGCCTCCGCCGGACACTCTGCCTGGTGGTCGCTCGAACATCCCGGTGCCTGCGACAGTCAAGAAACCCCCATCCGCCTCAATGGGACGCCCGTCTCTTGCAAATCCGATGCGCACGCCTTACTCGAGTCAAGGGTCTGGCAGCAATCGTCAATCCATGTATCGCTCCCAAGGCCAGAATGCGCTTCTTGCCAGCGCATCTAAGCCCACGTTCGGGCGGACACCCAATAACAGGTGTGTGTCGCGGTGTCGGACAATGGACGCGTTTGACGTTGGTGCAGTAGCACACGGCGTACATCGCTGTGGCCTGGAGCCTCTGGGTCCTCTCAATCCAGCCAATCTCTGAAGGATCCTCGTCCTCTTCGCGACAAAGCTTATCAGGCGACAATGCGGCAGGATGTCCTTGCCCATCTCCAGCAAGCGGGTCTCGACATAACCATGTCGACTCTGACCAATATCAAATCCAAAGACTATGGAGCTATATTCGAATACCTGGTCCTTGACTTAGACCCATGCTACCCCTTCGTGCATGATGCCAAGCTGGAGGAGTATTTCAAGCCGACCTTGACTTCACTTCGCTACCCGTACGTGTCTGCGTTGGACCCAAAATGGCTGGTCGCCCCGGCTAGCATGCACTCGTGGCCAACTCTTCTAGGTGTTCTTCACTGGCTTGTGAAACTCGCCGAGGTATGCATATCGCTTCACAAGGCGACGGGGTTCTAATATATGGTAGACCCACATCCATTATATGGAAAGCAATCATCCTACGGTCCAGGCGACCAGTGATATTCCCGATGAATTTACAGATCCGCTTGACCATAGAGCCATTGTCTTCGAGTTTTTCGACACGGCTTATGCGATGTGGCTCAACTACAATGATGACATGATCGAGGCGAAGCAAGTACTCGAGGAGCGTTATGGTATGTGTGAATTGATGGGGCTGGACTGTGCTTATTCTCATGTCTTGTCCAGGGAAGAAGAATGAAAGAATAGAAAGCGATCTAGAGGAGAAACGTAAGATGGTGGATGACGCCAAGATTGAGTATGACAAGCTGAAGAAATCCGCGGTAAGCACAACCGCCTGGACCGATGCACTGATTGCTTACGCCTACACCAAAGGCGCCAATAGCAACTCTCCAGAACGAGCACTCGCTCTTGACAGGGGACTATGAGAAATTCCAGAAGATTCTGCATCAATACGCAAACCGAAAGACCAAATCAATTGAGACGATAGCCTATGAAAGAGCGGAGTTGGCGAGAAAAGGTCAAGATCTAAGCAACTTCGTGCAAGAATGACGCTCATCTCCACCATTAGACGACCTGTTGATCCAGATGAAGACGGAGCTCGAGAAACTCAACCACGTTGTCGAGGTGCAGAATCTCACGCCAGAGGAAGTCCTCCGTATGAATAACGATCATGAAATCCTTTCACGGAACCTGGAGGAGCTGGGAAAGAAGATTGCGGAAACGAATCGGATTGTCATGAACCTGGAAGTAACCGTGACAAACAGGGCTGCCGCGACCGAGGAGGCTCTCGAAACTTACATGGCCATGCTCTCATCGCTGGGCCTATTTCCTCCCTTGCCAGAACCGTTCGAGAAAGTTGACTTCACTCTCGAGCTCAACACGGCTGCCTCAAATCCGCAGGCGCTTCTTTCGGGTGCTGATATCAAAACTGTTATCAAACCTCAGTTAAACGTGGTGGCGGAAACCAAGCGTATGGAGCGCGCAGACGTCGAGAACGAACGGCTCAAAGTAGACGACGAGCTTGACCGGCTCATGACAGAATGCGAAAATATCGATTTGGACACAATAGAAGTGGAGAAGAAAGTGGCAGCTCTGAACCATCAATCAGATGCCTTGCGAGACGTGAGATGCCTTTTACCTCTATCGTGCTTCCTCTTGACAGTTTTATTAGGCCGCTCAGCAAGAAGTGCACGACGCGAATAAGGAAGCTGAGCGTTTGGAGCATGATCTGGCACATGCACGAACAGTAGCAATGTCCAATGGATTGAGCGTCAAGCACCGACTACAGGCACTTCACATCCAGTCAGCCGATGATATCCATTTATTAACTCGAAATCTGACATGTCATTCAAGGTATCAGGAACAGGTCGAAAAGGTGCTGAAACTGAAGGAGCAGACGGTTCGTGCGATAATTAAGTGTAGCCACGATATCGCCATGTTCAAGAACGAGGTCTCTCGGAATCTCGCCGACGTCAAGGACTTTGCAGAGTCGGAGAGCTCATAGTTTGGATTTACGCCTATATGTACGTTGTTCTTGTCTTGGTTTGTTGTATTATCACTGGGTTCCGTTTCGGACGCTGTATGACTTCAAGACTGATATCTAGGGTTCCTCTACCGGGCCGTCGGTGATGGCACAGGCGAATTGCGCTCTCTTCAATAAGCGGGTAACTTGGTGGCTCTTTTTCCGAAACCTATATTTAGGTGAACGTCGAAAAAACTACCCTCCTGGGGAAACGTACGCTACAATTGGCCTTGGCACAATGTGATGCCTGCCCGGTGTCCGGCTGGTATATCCTTCGCCGATATCTTCATCGCGAACCGCGTGAGTTTCAATGCAAGTTAAGTACTCAGGTATCCCAGGTAGTTTGTATAGTTCGTGGTGCTTTTTGGGGGCTCCGTCGTCTTGTTAGCGCGGCCGAAGGTCATCAACATAGGGATTTGGTGTTGACGGACTTCCAAATGTGCCTCGAAGACGGTTTCCCAAGCAGACACTGTCCAATGACATGTTGAGCAAACAAGCGACCGTGAGTTCTACAGCTGTCAATCACAACCGGACATCGGTAAGAAAGGTTCCGCCTGAACCACACACCGTACTGGAATGTATTCTCCAGAAGATCTTGCCCGAATTGAACTCGCTATCGTGGAATCTTTTCGTCATCTTTCTGGCAAGAGGCGGATAAGAAGAAGAAGAAATGGCGCATCCGTCTGCGTGTGCCCCTCTCACAATCATCCGAATTACAGGCGTCCCGGCTGGACAAACGATGTCTACTGTCTTGCTTAATGATGCTGAACTGGGTCAGGCCGTGACTGTATCGACGCTCGAAGCAAAGAAGCCGGTCTCTGGCTCCGCCTCCGACGTCTCCACATCCTCGAATGAGAAGAAGGAGGGTGGCGCTCTGGTCATCATCAAAGCCGCGCCGCCTAAGCCTGTGAAGAAGAAAGCGTCCAAGTGGACCATCTGGACCTTATGGTTCAACACATACCGGTCAGTCTCCGCTGTGTATCCTCGAATGCCACGACTGAACGGTGCTGCAGAAAGTTCTTTACTCTCACCTTCGGTCTGAACATGATCGGTCTTGTACTGGCGGCGACTGGACACTTCCCGTACGCGATCAAGTTTTCTGGTGCTATGGTTGTCGGGAATCTCAACTTCGCGATCCTCATGCGAAATGAGATCTTCGGCCGTTGCCTGTACTGGATCGTCAACACGTGTTTTGCCAAGGTCTGTGAGCTTCTATCCACTCTACTCTTTGTGCTCACCTGTCCACAGTGGACGCCATTATGGTGGCGTTTGGGTTGCACGTCAGTCTTGCAGGTGAGAGTCAAGTTGTGTCTAACCCTTGCCTGTTACTCAAGCGAACCTTTCTAGCACCTCGGAGGCATCCACAGTGGATGTGCTTTATCCGGTTGTGTCTGGCTTCTTTACAAAGTCATCAACATCTTCCGAAACCTCGACGTACAACACGATGCCGTCGTAGTTCTTGGAGTGATGACCAGTATTGCGGTAATGATCAGCGCTCTCAGTGCCTTTCCTTGGGTTCGAAACACTCATCACAAGTGAGAATAACAGACCATTTTCAATGCTCGCACGACTCACCGTTCATTCAGTGTTTTCGAGCGCCACCATCGGTTTGTCGGTTGGATTGGGCTGCTTTCTACATGTAAGCGATGCTCGAAGACTGTTGTTGTCTCATATGAACGATATTTCAGGGGCGTTCGTCATTCTCGGTGATACCTACAATCCTATCACTCGCCAGTGGGATTTGAACGGTGTCGATTTGATACGCCACCAAGATTTCTGGTTCACGGTAGGGATGACGACGTTGTAAGTCCCATTGTCCTCATTTAAGCAAGTGCTTTGCCGACCATGCGCAGTGTTGCCTTACCGTGGATATGTGTTCGCGAAGTGGAGGTTGATATTGAGCTAGTTCGTCCCACCTCTCGTGGCCCCAAATTCCCGTGATCTCACATTTCCTCTAGCCATCTCCCAAAGTTGCAATCATTCGCTTCAAGCGAGGAATGCAACAAGGTCTCCTTGGACGCATTAGTCGCTCCTCGATTATGGAGTACCATGCGTTCGGTATTGTTTCGTGAGGACTCTTTCACTCACTTCATCCGAGACACTTAACGAGCGCCAGGGAGGGTAAGAACGCCCAGTATCATTACATGATAGCAGGCGTACAAGGTATGATAATCCTCGCATGTCCTGCTGGCTAATTGCGAACGTTGTCCTGCTACGCTCTAGGTGATTTCACAAAAAGTCTTGTGAACGATCCTCCGAAAACCGTATGGACGCGTGAAGTGAAGGTGTGCTATGCATGTCAGTCCGAGACTATCATATGAATTGTTCGATCTAGTTTGCGGGGGTTTCCAACACCTCAACACTCTACAAACGAGGCGTTCGCGTGTGTACTGGTACGGGAATAGGTGCCGCGCTGTCCACCTGCCTACAGTCGCCGGATTGGTATGTCGCGCCTCTTGTTCTCGGAAAGTAAATCGCTAAGATATCGCAGGTTCCTCATTTGGATCGGTATGTGAGAATTCACTCTAAGTTTGATTTGCTTCCTCATTGGACACAGGCTCCGAACAAGAGAAGACCTTTGGACCAACAATCAGCGGTCTCATACACAAGCATTTGGGCCCCGAGCGTCTCATCCTGTGGGATAGCAAGAAGCGGGGAGGCCGTCCGGATACCATGAAACTGGTCGAGGACGCTTACCGGACTTGGAACGCAGAAGGTTGGTTATTTCATTCATAGTTCGGTGCTGCTTCTGACTCTTGAGTCTCAAACAGTCGTGTTCATAACCTCAAACTACATCGGCAACACAGAGATCATGCGGGGTTGCAAGGAAGCAGGTATACCAGCCTTTGGCACGTTGTGGGATTTCGTAAGTGCTCTTCCAAGTTCCCTCTGAGCCTGGAACCGAACTGATAGCGCCACAGTAGTAGTAATGGTGCGAACTGTCCCAAGACGGTTGAGATAGAGCTTCATCTATAACATATCATCATACTCTAGACGTTTAGTCACTTGTGCCGAGTTGCGACATACCTCACGCGAAGATGTCCGTCATTACACTTTGAATAAACCAACATACACTAGTTACGAGATAGCGTGCTTTAGAATTTTCCCTGACTTCCCCATCCATGGCCATCGACGCTTCAGGTCCACCGTCTCATTGGGTTTCAGAGCAACTCCTCGACGAGCAAGTTCAGCCACGATTCTCGCGATGTTTCGGGAATCCTTGAAAAGACTGGCTTCAGTTACGGCCCTCCTCGGTATCTAAAACGGCTTACATCCAATCCAGAGTGAAGACTTCCTTGGAAGGGGGAGAGTTGCAGGGCCTCCAGCTGGTCGACCAGTTTCATTGTTCGTGCAGTTGCCTGTGACCGATGTTTCTGTGGGCTGCATTACAGCTAGCAAGCAGCAGAGTTTCATTCATTACTTACCTTGGAATATATATACGACTTTACCAGCTTCCTCGTATCGATGACATTGACGATAAGCCAGTTTGGTGGGACGATCTGTAAGTATGAGACAACATTCTTTCCGTTTGAAAATGCTTCGCAGACCTTGGAGATAAAACACTGCTTGACTAGATGATCCCGAAGATCCCAAGGACCATCTGTACACCAACAGAAACGAGCCAAGCTGTTGCCTGTGGCGTCAATAATATCATTTTTGACCAAGAACGCCTTTAGGAGCGCTAAGGCGTCCGGAAACGTTGGTGCGACGTTAACTTGATTCTGCACATCACGATATAAGTTATTATTGAGAACATCCTGTCGGAAAAGAGGTCAACCTGCCCGATACCGGTGAGCTCTGTGCAGAAAGAGGAAAGTCTCGGCCGCCATGTAGGTCGGACGAACGTTCTGAACTCGTCACTGACGACAAGTTCGCTCCCCGTGCCGTCCAATTTCTTGTCTTCCCATCTCATCAAGACGACCGGGAACTCCTGCGCAATGAATGTCACGAACGTCTTTGTCTGAGATTCTCAGAGTGAAATGCCTACGATTATCTCATTTGGGTAGTCGAAACCCGAGCCACGCTCACAGGTACCCTCAAAGTCTACAACCAGGAAAACATCAAAGGGCTGTTTGGTGGCGTGCGGTATTGGTATCTCTTGGGACGCAAAGGGTTGTGGCGTGATGACACTTGCGTCATGACGCGTGGTATGCGTGCATTTTCGGTATTGACGCCACTTGTGCAGCACGACAACCGTTCCGTAAGCAGATAAGAGACATGCCAAGAGGGTTAGGAATGATAAGAACATGACATGAAGGCGGGAGGTCCGAAGGAGGGTGTGTCGATCGCGATCGAGCCAGGCGTGAGCGCTTGAGCCTCGATCAAGCCGAGCCGTACTTGGTCGCGCGACTTATCCTCGCATGTATATGCCAATTTCGGAACCAAGACCTAATAGTACATTTACACTATACAACAGATACAAGAAAGAAGGAAATAAGATAGTACTCCAACATAGATATCATACGCCAACAATTGACCCTTCAAGAGATAGCAAGTGCTTCAAGCCTATATTGAACCAGAGGTTAGGCATCTCGCTCACCAAATCGAACGATTGCATAGCATACCTTCGGTTCCGCGACTTTCTTTGCAGATGCCTTCTTTGCCGTCGACGCTTTGGCCGCCGGCTTGGAAGCCGGTTTGGTAGCCTTGGAAGCAGGCTTACCCTTGGAGGCAGGTTTGGCCTTGACGGCGTCCGCCTTGGGTTTGACAGTCTTAGCCTTTGGCACAGGCTTCTTCGCAGTGACCGCCTAGTTGTTATGATTTGAGATTGCACCGATAAGATGAGACGAGTAAAATATACCTTCTTCGCAGTGGCAGACTTCTTAGCAGTCGAGGCTTTCTTCTCAGTGGCGGGTTTCTTCGCAGCAGCGACTTTCTTGGTAGTAGTAGCAGTCTTCTTCGCGGCAGGAGCTTTCTTGACGGGCGCTTTCTTTGCGGGGGCGGCCTTCGTAGTAGCACGCCCAGACTTGGTGGTGGAGGTCTTCGCAGCAGCTGGTTTGGCTGCTGCCTTCTTTGTGGTAGCAGCCTTAGTGGCGGCGGGCTTGGCTTTGGCTACGGCGGGCTTCTTGGCTGTGGTCGCAACCGTCTTCTTGGCGACAGGTTTGGCATTCTGCTTCACGGTCAGTACGATGACGCAGACGTCGAATCGCAGCGAGCACCTCTTTGGCAGCGTCAGAGCGGACCTTGGGAGCCATCTTGACTTTTCCAGACGGTCCTAAGAGAGTAGTGTAAGGCGAGGCTTGAGCAACGGCGATCTTTGACGGTGCCGACCTTTGGGTAGGACGAAGACGCCCTTCTCGCTCCCGGATTGAATCGCCCGATTGAGCTGACTGCTGGCAGCAGGGTTGATGTCCAACTTGTACTTGGATTCGACAAACTGGAAAAGCGAGAATGTTGATAATCGGTCGGTAGGGATGAGGTCGGTCGCCTACCTTCTTGATCATTGGGCGAGATACACCGCCTCGAGCGTCCTCAGGATGAGCAGTGATGCATTCCTATTAGACGTATAAGAGTACATACGAAGGCGAGCCTGGGAAGGGGAGAGCTGGAGGCAATACTGACCTTGATCATGTCGACCCATGTTGGATGTGCCGACGACTGAGATTTGGTCGTAGCAGTGGTGTTGGCCTTCTTGGCAGTCTTCACAGTGCGTTTCTTGGGAGCAGTAGACATGTCGATTTGATGATTCGAGGGTAGGTCGATTCGCGGGGTGGTGGGGGACGGGGTGAAGGGAGGAAAGGAGGAGCAAAGGCGGTCATTTCAACGGAACTGCAGTCACGGGATCTCGAGCGTTGCGCACGGTCCAGCAGGCATTGTACGAGCTATCGGAGACGGGAAGACTAAGGAGACAGCGGGTATCCACGCAGAACATCAATGAATGGTAGTTCCAAGCGTGGTTTGCAGCCAAAGACGCGTAGGAAGTACACAACGAAGGTCGACTGTAGAAGAGCACGTCCAGCCAATGAGCTCCCACAGAATGTCGCAGGGCGTCAGCGTCGTCAGCGATAGCAGCCAAAGGTCCAGAAGAGCTCTTCCTAAATAGACATTGACTTGTAACCCATCGTTGACGCTGGCAATCGAGGAGCAGAGCAGGTCGTGATTGCTCTTAGGCGACACCTGAAGTGGTCTGAAGCGATGTGATCGGCGGCGTTTGCCGTCGCGAACCCCGGTCCATACCCTGCACTACTCTCGCGCTGTCCAGACTCCTCCAATCACTTCTTAGAGTGCGTTGACCGCGTCTTTTTCCGGAGTCTCTCCCCACCGCCCGACCAGCAATACAATGCCGGCCGACATCTCCAGCTACCTTGTGACTGACGACCTGACCGTTCTACTCGGTCTCATCGCTGCGACCGTTTTCCTGCTCCAGAACTTCTACAAACCCCAGCCGCTCGTTCACCCCATTCTGCTCGGTCGTCAGAGTGATGTAGCCAGAGTTAGGAATCCGGGAGAGAGTGCCGTGTACAGGAACTATGGGACTGGCTTAATGGGCAGAGTGCGCCGCTCCCTCAGTTACCGTCTGTCATCAACTTACACGCACGACAGTTCCCAATACGACCCTCCAAAGATGTTCATATATTGGCTGACCTCCTGAGACCTGAGCAGGATGCCTCTCGGACACTGTGGAACACTAAAGTGCATATCATCATTCTTCCCAGAACACGTCGCTGACCACCACAAGATCACCAACTCTTCTCTACAAGACCGTATCGTGTCCTTTGGGACTGGTCTTCTCCGCCTGGCCAAGCTGGAAGCCCAGGAGTCCAACGTACTCCTCCTGCTTAACGACAGCATCGGTCCGTGTTCGCGTCTATGATTCTACGAATAACTGTTGACATTGACACGCAGAATTTATCATAAGCGACATGGCTCTGGCATCGCACTCGATTCCCTCATTCACCATCTCTTCCTCTACGCTTCTTTCCAGCATCTTGGATTCGCACCCTCCCAATGTTATAATCACTCATGCCGAGCTGTTGGGTCAACTTCTTGAACTTATCTATGACGCCGGAGAGGCCGGACAGCACCACACCATTGTCATTGTCGGTGATCCCAGCCCACAGGCTATGGCCACGGTTGCGAGCAAAGTCAAAGTGCTTCGCTGGGATGACGTAGAGCGCGAGGGTGTGAAATCCGAAAAGCTTCTCAGTCCTATCCCCAGTACGACGCTCTCTTCAGTAAATGCATCTGTTCCTTGTTTGCTGATACCTTTCGTGCAGAGCCCTCCGACGTCTTTACCGTTGCATTCTTCAATTCGCCAACTGGTCAACTGCAAGGCGCGCAATTAACACACGAGAATCTGACCGCAGGCGTTGCTGCAACTCGGGCCTTGCTTCCTGCCTCTCATCCGCTATCGCCATTGGACACCATTGTATCTGCGCACCCACTCAGCACTCCTTATGGCAGGGCAGTTGCATACACAGCGGTCTTCGAGGGCACCAGTTTCGCGACGGTCGATAGTTCAAAAGTATTCACTTTCAACGAGAAACAAAGTAGGTCACTTCGAAACACAATTTCAAACCCTATACTCAGGTCTGTAGGTGCTGCCCAACATGACGCCGCGGATGTTGCGACTGCAAAGTCTTACCGCATCCCTTCGCCTACCGTCTTTTTCATCAAGCCAGGACATCTCGCAAGCCTAGTTTCCTCTATTCTCCAGAAGGCGCGGAGGAACGCTCTCGTATACCCCTTTGCATGGAGGCATAAATTGTCAGCGATTTCGGAAGGCTTCGTGACGAAGGACAGTCTTTGGGATCGTCTCGTGTTCGACTCCGCAAGGGCCCAAGTCATAGGAGACGCAGCAGGTACTCTCGCGGCTGTGATTGTGAGCGATGGTACGGCACATTGGTCGGTTATCAGCTGTTGCGATTGCTAAACCCTCGGGCAGGACCTGTACCGGCCAGTCTCCTGACACCTGCGCGGGTGGCATTCTCGACTCCTTTCGTGAACGCGTATATCCACCCTCTCGTGGCGGGCCCTGTTCTGGCCTCGCACCCCCTGGATCTACAGGATTTCCCGACACCAGAAGGAGCGGCGGCGCCCGTTGGTCCTCCCAGTATCAATGTCGAGGCTCGATTGCTTGGCGTCTCGGATTCCGCGATGGAGAATGGCGCTGACCCGGAAGGCGCCATGCTTGTGCGCGGTCCGCCAGTCGGAAAGCTCCTTGGGGAGGACTATGTTGACATCCCAAGTGGAGGTAGCAGCGGCAGTGGTAATGAAGAAGACGATAGCTGGGTTGGAACGGGTGTGAGGGCTAGGGTTCAGACGAATGGTTCTTTTCTTGTGCTTTAAGGATATCCGTATATAAAGGGCAATTGTATCTATCATCTAAACGGTCTTGAGTAGGGGCAATGTTCCTCTCCTCCAAAGAGAGGTCTGCTGTCGCTGCTGCAAAGGAGCAGAAGTTCTGTTTTGAGTGTCCCACTGGCAGCGACCATCGAACAGTGGTTTGCGATGTGGCTCAGATTTGACTCATAGCAAGTCAAACCTGCAGGTTGAATCTTGACGAGCTGAGACGTGTAGCTGGTGACTGAACCCGACATCGAGATATGTGCATGGAAATAATGGTATTGCCATCTATCTACCATGCGGAAGGCTTAGGCATAGGACCTAATATAATGATGCGAAGCGATGGACTATGTGTACATATAGAATACAATGACCGGTACAGGACGATAATAAAAAGAAAAAATGATAGGGAAAGGGAAGTCTAGGATCGCTCTCCTCGTAGACGGCGGGCCAAGGCGAGATCCTTGGGCTGGATGGTGACACGCTTAGCGTGGATGGCGGCCAAGTTGGTGTCCTCAAAGAGGGAGACAAGGTAGGCCTCAGCGGCCTCCTGGAGCGCCATGACGGCGGATGATTGGAAGCGGAGATCAGTCTATGTGGGCGTGAGCAAAGGCAGTCATGAGTGGAAGTGGCGAAGTCGCGTACCTTGAAATCCTGGGCAATTTCACGGACAAGGCGTTGGAAGGGCAGCTTGCGGATGAGCAGCTCCGTCGACTTCTGGTACCTTCGGATCTCACGAAGGGCGACGGTTCCGGGCCTGAAGCGATGGGGCTTCTTGACACCACCAGCTGCGGCCTGCAATGAAGATAAGAAGCTGGAAAGGCGGGACAAGAGGTAGAGGACGTACGGCAGTTTTGCGCGCAGACGACTTGGCGGCGAGTTGTTTACGAGGAGCCTTTCCTATCCGCCGTTGAGCGGGGCATTCAACAAGGCGAGGAACGGATGACTCACCTCCGGTAGACTTGCGGGCGGTTTGCTTGGTGCGGGCCATTGCGAGCGGGTGTCTTGAATAGGTGGTGGTGGTGGTGGCTGGTGTTGGTGGTGGTTTGAGGGAGAGTGCAGTCGATCGCCTTGGCTTGGCCCTATTTATACCCAACTCGACGCGACTTGCACGTGGTGGCTGTGCCCTGCTTTGTTTGTTGATGGGGCGTGACTTGATCTCCTCACGTGCCAGTCGCGTCAAGTGAGGTATAAATCGGGCCAAGACCGCCTCACTCTCGAGTAGACTCCCATTTGCCCCCGCCACCAAATTCTCGCCACTCATCATCATTATTATCAACAATGGCTACTTCCTCTGATACGGCGCCCTCGTCCCCAGTCAGGTCCCCAGCCAGCAAGCCCTCCTCCAAGATTGCGTCCGCGAAGAAGGCTGCTCCCAAGAAGGCGTCAACCACGAAGAAGGTCGCTGCTGCGAAGAAGTCGCAGGCGCCCGCTCGTCCCAGTTGGAAAGAGATTATCACTGTATGTTTATGTTCATTGATGTCTTCAAAACTCGTGTTCATCGTCATCATCTACGCTAGGATTGTATCAAGGCGCACAAGGAGGAGACGCGCCAGGGTGTTTCGAGGTCTACTCTCAAGCAGGTAGCTGTCTGTGCTCTCACTGTGACGCGCTTACTCACGCCGTTTTGCTCCAGTACGCCGAAGAACAATACAAGATCGAAGTTGTCGGCGCCGCTCTCTCTCAGTTCAATCGGGCCCTCACCAGTGGCTGCGAAGCTGGAACGTTTGTGATGCCCAAAGGCCCCTCTGGCAAAGTCAAGCTAGCCCCCAAGGTCAAGCCTGCTACGACCAAGGAGGTGAGCGCGCCGATAATTCTATGATCAGTCTATTGACTAATGCACGTCATTGTGCCTAGAACGCTAAACCGGCTACCAAGTCTGCTGCCACGAAGAAGGCGGAACCCGCCGCGAAGAAGTCAGACGTCAAGAAATCCGCCACGACCACCAAGAAGGCTGCTCCCGCCAAGAAGGCCGCCACGACGAAGAAGGCGGAGCCGAAGAAAGTGCTTGCCGGAAAGCCCAAAGCGACGACGACCAAGAAGGTCGGTGTTGCCTCCAAGCGCGGTGCAGCGAAGAAGGTTTGTCACTGCCGTTATGTTTGGATGCTCATCTGACGGCACACCTACAGGCTGTTACGGGAACGAAAGTAGCAGCGAAGCCTTCTGTGAAGAAGTCGGCAGCCACTACAAAGACGGCAACGAAAAAGGTAAGCCGTTGATTGATGCTATTCGTGATGGGGCTGATGTATTCATGGGAACCAGACTGCTACCAAGCCTCGATCGAAGCCAGCTGCGTCCAGGGCCAAGGCAAGTCTCATTGAACAACAAGGGTGGCTGCATGCTGACTGGAACCTAATAGGCCTGAGTGTTCGCCGTTAGATGCCCCCCATATCTGTTGTATGCTTGGAACTCTGGGTCGTTTGTGCTATGATATTATTATTCGTGTACTATTATGTCGTACTGTATGTATATGATTTGCTGGATGCTCTCAAGCGTGTGATAAGAAGGCGGACCCCAGAGCGGTGCCAGCTGGAATGCGCCGGGTATCGGGGGTCCATGACGACAGGAGTGGCCCAGATATGATGATGCCTCATCGCGGCCCTGTCAGTGTGAATTCGCAGTGCGTTCCCGTCAGGTTCCCGTTTTTACTTGTTTGCCTCCCCCCACGACCTTCTCCTCCTCCCAATCTCTTTTCCGCCCCTTGCCTTTGTCTGCTCTGTCGCTGGCCGCCACTCCCTTATTCATGTTCTGAATGACTTCGGAAGCCCGTCCCACTACCCCCAATCAGTCAGCACACTCCTATGCCACCCGAGTTCGCCACAATCCAACAACAACCAAACCCACCATCCGTCTGAGGCCCGAGCAGCCAGAGCCACCGCGCGCCCTCCAGCCAGCGCCGATTCCGCGCATAGACCAGGATATCCCCGCATCGGACCTCGCCCCCTTTCCATCCCCGAATGTTGTCCTCCACCCTGATGATGCGAACAGCAAGGTCTTTCATGCTATTGCCCGCTCCCTGCTCTCCGTCGTGCGTTTTCCTTTCATTGTTCCCCTTTTTTCATCATTCTGACTCAGATATTCAAGGACAATCGGGCCATGACCGTCAAAGACCTTGCTGAGATGTGCATTTCATACGGTCTCCAGTGCCAAAAGTACGTGTATCCGCTCCTTTCGACCCTGCCACGCGCTAATGTGCATACAGCCTGAACGCCGCGTCCCAAGCCATAACAACGTACACACGCGACCATCTCAAGCGCTGCGAGCAAGAGAAGGATCAACCGCTTCTCTTACGCCATATCCTCTCAGGCACCCCGACAGACGACGAGCTGTTCCCGGCTCTTTTTTCCACGTCTGGTGGCGGCTGCCCCTCCATGCCTCGCTCCGAATCACCCATAAATCGTACCACCAACTTCAGGAAAGGCACCGTGATTTGGTATCTCAGTCGTGTCACTGGCGCGCCTTGTCCCTTCGCCAGGGCGGGTATTCGTCTATGCGATCACGTTGACCCGTCTGTTACCCTTCCTAAGCCGAGTACGAAGCGAAGTAAAGAAACACGCGTGGACCAATGCGGGGACAAGAGGAAGCGCCGGTCAACTCGAGAGTGCGTCGTACGAGCTGGTCGCCGGTCGGCTTCGCCTTCCGCAAGGCATTCAGATGATGAACAGTCGGACGCAGAAGCACCTCCAGCCAAGGTTAAGCTAGTCGTCAGGCTCAAGCCGCTGGCGAAATGTTTCAGCTCCGCACCTACTCCCACCCCGGCGCATGCACCTTCTGAACTCATTGACTTGTCGCAAGATGCCGATGATGAAAGCGATGCAATGTCGGTCGACGATGATTCAGTTGATGAGTCGCCTGTGCCCACAGATCTTTGTCCGCAGCTCTTTCCCCGTCGCTCTATGTCCATTCCCCCTTACACTTCCTCAAACGACTTTGCCACATATGGGTCGTTTGCTTCTCGTGCTTCAGAGTCGGAACCATTCACTCGGTATCGTCGCTCGACATCTGTTCCATCTTCTATGGCATCACCGCCACCGGACTCCGATGAGGAAGAGGACGAGGACGAGGATTTACCCGCCGGCACTGCTCACAATCCGGAGTCATCGTACGCTCAGTCACCTTTTGAAGAGGACGCAGACGACGATGGCTACGAGTCGTCAATATTTTCCTCCGAGTTCGGCGACAATGATGCTGATACCTCGTTTGAATCACCTGGACCACGGTCCCCGTTCTCGGCACCACCCATATCACTGCCATCCATCAAACAGGAACCTCGTGACGTTCAAGGTATCCTCGATGCCTGGGACGATATGGAAGGTTCTAGCGTGTATGCCATCAATGGGCCCGCCACAGCGGAGGAAGCCAAGGTTGTCGAGGTGATCGGTAAAGCTGCGACTTGTGTGTTGATGGGGGCTGGACATATCAAGGAAGAAGTGGACAACGACTGGGACACGCTACGATACGGTCTGTCATCGTCGCCATTCGATGTCAAACAAGAGGACGACCCGTCAGATTTGACACTCGATTTTCACTCATCTTCCTTTACATCATGGCGCTCTGCCGATATTCCCGTGTCCCCGTTGTCCGCATCTTCTCCGGGTTTTGACTTTGACGAAGTTCATCCACTGGAGGATTTTTCATCACCACCTCCTCGACGTGGGAGTGAGACCTTGTGGAACAGGGAAGAACATCGTGATTACAGTACTTTCCGGCCCAGAGCGAATACCGTGGCATCTCTCGGAGGGTTCTTTGGCGCTGAAGAGTATGGGCCGGACCGAACGAGCACGTTGACGCGAAGTCTGACCTCTCTCATCGAGTCACTTTCCGTTACGACGAATTCTCTTCCAGAAAGCTCTTCTGTTGACGACGATGACGTTCGAGAGGGCTCTTCTCCGCCTCCTGTGTGTGTTTCTCCAAGCGACATGCGCCTCAGCGGCGGCAACATGATGGCCAATCACGAAGCTGCATCAGCTATCTCTATAGTTCACATCAATGGTACGTTATGAACGGGCCTTTCACTACGTTGTTCTGACACATGATTCCTTAGATTTCTTCGTGTACCAGATGTCTCTCGGGTCACACCTTGTTCTGCGTCGACTGACTGACGACTATGTCAATCTGACTGGCATACTCTCCCACTCCAAGTCTCCGTCACCCGTTTTGAGCACCATACCGTCGGCTATCTTCGTGCAGGAAGGACCAGCGCCTTTACAAGGTGTTTGGGTGCCTCTGGACGTGGCCCGGACGTACGTCAATGACCACCCCATTCCTGTGTCGTCGTCGTCGCCCTGCCAGAGAGATGAGCTAGACTTGTTCCTCGATGTTCGTCTTTCGGATCAGTTCCCTTCCCACGTCATTCAAGGCGCTTGGCGCAACGCCAGCCCCGCTCAATTCGGGGAGCGCTTTGGGACTTTACAAATCGGAGAACTTGGCGACCAGTCGGACAGCACGTCGCCGCTACCCACCAAGGACGACCTAACCGCCGTCAACACGCCATCGCGAACGCTCTACGATGAGCCCATCACTGCCGAGGAAGAGGAGATTTTCCAGTCCATCTGCGTCAATCTGGAGTGGGAGAAAGATGAACCTACGTCGAGTAAACCACAGCCTCTGGACACTGTCACCAAACGATCCTCTTCGAAGACCAGGGAGTCCGACTCCCGTCCGCTCCGCCGGTCACGGCGGGTTGCCGACATGACTGCCAAAGGTCGTCGGCGGTGATTTTCTGTTCTTTTTTCTACATTACATTCGTCGGGTTCTCGTATTCTCTAACATATCCCTTTCTCGCCCAAATTCCCAAATCGCCTTCGAACCTAGAATTGTATCACATATATTTCGTCTCTTGTCGTCTCCTCTTTCTTGCTCATCGTCAGGCATCGGTACATTTCACCCACCCGAGTCTTCGTCTTGACCGCCGCTTCACTGCGAAAGCCCATCGACCTTCGTTCACGTAACAAGTACGAATACAGCCTTTTATTTCCGCCTAGTACTTTATAGTTTTCTTTCGCCTATGATACATTACGACGGGCTATTCGACTGCCCCTCCCATGCCTATGATACCACTTATGATGTCCTTCTGGTCATGTTCTTTCGGTATTTAGAAACGGTTCACTTGTAGCATAATTGAGGAAAATAGTTGGCTTTTCGAGGGCGAAGACGTGTGTAAATGAAAATTTGTCCCCATTGCAACGTATTTGTGATGAGCGTACGCGTAAGAGCCCCCAACCGCTTCTGATGTCCGTACGTACACCTTGGATGGGCTGTCAGTGTCAAGGTGAGGGAACTGGGTCTCAGTTGCGCTGTGACCAGTGTGGTTTTGAGCGCCCGTGGATATACATATGTTGGATTTGATACATAAGAATAGAGACATTCGACTGCAGGCCGAGCAGTAGAAAATGCGTGAGCAGAGGAACTAACGGGGCATTGTGAGACCAGATTCAGGCCCGAGGCAAGTCTGAGAAGGCAGCGGAGTTCGAAAGACAAAGGACCTTTCGGGACGCATTGGTCTCGCTCATCCCACCATTCCAACTAGTAATATTTTCTGGAGACATCTATCGTAGTAGGTGTGGGTATTTCTTGTCTGTCTTTCTTTCAGCCCTCGAATCTCGGCTTGCGCATCAGTTTCCGTCACTGGCAGCCGCTTTTAACGACGAGGGAAGGACGACTCGCTCTCCACTTAATCGGCTCCAGTCGTCCTCCACATCGACGGTCTGTTAGCCAGGCTCGCAAGGCTCGCCCAGCACATTCATAATTCCTAATTCTTCATTCAAAACGGTATAATGTCATTATCAGCCTCCGACAGCAACGGCTCCTATTCGAGGATTCCTCCCTCTGGGAAGACGCCGCCTCCAGCTCCATCAGCAGCGTTTGCCAAGCGGTGCGTCGTCTCTTTCATCGCCCTCTCATCTGCCATCTCACTTTTTTCGCCAGCGCTCGAGAAGCCGAAGAAAGAATGAGTGGTGGTCGGTACCGACCCCCTGCCCTACGCGCCCTCGCTTCGGGTGGTTCCCCTCCCAATGAGGTCTCTCCCTCAGTTACGACTCCAGTGGATGGCGGCTCATTGCCTCCTCCTACGACTTATCCTCAAGGTTTCAGGAGGGCAAGGGCTGGAACCTTACCTTCCAACGTCCAGTTGGCCGCCCAGCGTTTTGCGGCTGCTTCCAACACTCTCAGCAGCCTCCCAGGCTCGGCAGAGTCTCTCCACGAGCAGCAGCAGCCCCGTCAGGTCTCCATCCCCCCGTCTACCAATAGCCTCGCACCTGCCCGTCCTAACCTGCGTCACTCCGCGTCCGTCACGTCGTCCATCCCCACAAACAGCAGACTCCGTTCAGAGTCGCTGACTCTTCCGTCGGGTGGTCTCTCGAACGCGTTTGGGTCTTCCATCTTTTCGTCATCGTGGCTCTCCCCTTCAAACGGCAACGGCAGCTTCTCTGTCCTTGATGAACTTCGCTCTGAATCAGGAGCAGATGACTTTGACGTTCACACTCTTGACTACCTTGGGCTCGATGATAGCCACCGCCCCCCGCCTGCCGCCACCATTTCTGAACTGCGAAACCAAGCGCAGGCTGCCATCGCTAGCAACCTCACGAGTGGCCATCCGTCGCGCTTACGTGCCAGTACGGTCTCCAACCCGTACCGTTCTAGGCCAGCTCTCCCCGCTTCGCTCCTGGCCACTCCCTCCGCCACCGAGGAGGATGAGTACTTGGATGCGTACGACGAGGGAGCTTTCAACCGCCCTCCCTTGTCCTCATACGACTCTAACCCGGACTACTCATCGGCTTACATGGCCAAAGGGTTCAAAGCGGGCGATCATCTCTCTGTCCGTCCTCGCGCCATTTCTGTTGGCACGCTCGAAGACCCGCTTCAGTCGCTGCAACGGCGTGCTGCCGCAGCAGACGCCCACTCGTACATCAACGAACTCACCCATCAGAGTTCGGGATTATCTGTCGTTTCGAGTAACAGTCCGGGTGGAATTCTGAAGTCGGACAAGAACGTAAATGCTCGTATGGTGCCTTCGGTTCATTTCCCCAATGGCGAAGGTCCTCCAAGCCGGGCCTCAGCTTACTTGCTTCCTCCCGGCGCGCAGAACCGCTCCGTGTCACCCAAGTCCTCCGAGCCGCCTTCCTCTCAGGTTCAAACCCCTACACGTTCTCTCTGGATCGGGAACCTTGATAGCGCAGTGACCAGCGAGCAATTGATTCACGTCTTCGCTCCATATGGTGCCATCGAAAGTCTTCGACTTCTGCCGGAAAAGGTGTGTTATGCCTTGAATTGAGTACGTACGCATTTGCTAATCATCCGAAGGAATGTGGCTTTGTCAACTTCGTGGATCAAGCGGATGCTATCCGTGCTAAAGACGATGTTCTCAACCGTCTCGGGGGGAACATTGGTATGCAAAATGGCCAGACTGTACGCATCGGGTTTGGAAAGGCGGAGAGTGCCCCCGTAGCACCTGCGAAAGGCACACCGGCCAGTCCAGGACCAAACTCTCCTGGCAACACTCCTGGACCGCCCAATGCCAGCAATGCCATGGGTGGAATGGACGCGCAATTGCAATCGACACCCACTCGTGCACTCTGGATTGGCTCCATCCCATCGACCACCACGCCTGCTACGATCCTCAGTGTCTTCAGTCCGTACGGTCCAATCGAGTCCGCTCGAGTTTTGACTCACAAAAATTGCGGCTTCAGTACGTTCCTTCACATCCATTCGTTTCAATGCTAATTGCCCCATCAGTCAACTTCGAACGTCTGGATGACGCCGTTCGCGCTCGCAAGGCTCTCAATGGGCGTGATGTCCTAGGTAGTGACGTCGGGGCCATTCGCATCGGATTTGCGAAGGTTCCAGTTAAAAATGGACAAGACGGGGCAAATGAAGAGAGCGCCACCGTCACTGTCCAAGGTATCGGCGACCTCAGCGTCAACGCCACCATTCTAGCCCTTGAGCGTGTCAAGGGAGCCTCCACTATTCCTTCCGATCAACAGGTTCTGAGTGGCGTCGTTGAGAATTATCGCTCCAACCTTTTGCTGAGTATGATCACCTCGGGTGTTCATACAGCGGCTTTCCAAGATGGCGTAAGCAAGCCCGTGGGGTGGACGCAGGCTCTGACGGAGCAGCAACTGATTATGATGGAATTGAGTGGTGGTAGTAGAGATGCGGAGGTTGATATCCAGGCGCTTTCAGGTTGGTCTGGTCTACTCTATGTTGTGTTCATCAACTCATTTCTGGGCTGTAGAATTCCGACCCCCTACGATGTACTACACCACGATCCCGTTGGTGTCTGAGAGGACCAACAACCGGCGATGGGATGCGTCCAAGCTCCGCGAATTGCGCAAACGCTTGGATTCTGGAACCATGTCGGTCGATGAGATTGACGGTGTCGCAGCCGACTTTTTGGATGGCGAAATTGTGGACCTGGCATCAGACTGGCTCGGCAACACGGTATGTCTTGTTGTCGGTGGTCCTGAAAAGTCCCTGTTCTGACAATCGACTCTTCCTCCTTTAGGTAGTCCAGAAGCTGTTCGAACGCTGCTCTCCGGCTCCTCGGTTTGCTATGCTCGAACGCATTACCCCCAATCTGGCGATGATAGGCATCCACAAGAACGGCACTTGGGCCGCTCAAAAAATTATCGAATGCGTTCAGACTCCCGAGGAAATTGGGCTGATTGCTCAAAACTTGAGGCCATATGCCCCACCACTACTCCTCGATCAGTTTGGAAACTACGTTGTCCAGTGCGTGAATCCGTTTCTTCTAGTTGATCGCAGCTAATGTTGCGTAGATGCTGCCTGCGTTTCGGCGCTCCTGCGAATGATTTTATCTTCGATGCTATAGTCGACCGCATGTGGGAAGTAGCGCAAGGCCGCTTCGGTGCTCGCAGTATGCGGGCCTGTCTCGAGAGCCCGCACATCACCTTGAGTCAACAACGCCGTATTGCGACGGCCGTCATTCTCAATTCCATCCCTCTTGCCACCAATCCCAATGGCGCCCTGCTATTGACCTGGCTGCTGGATACATCGGGCTTCCCATCGCGTTATAACCTCTTAGCGCCGCGGTTCACTCCTCATCTATCTCATCTCTGCACTCACAAGCTCGCTTCGTTGACGGTCCTTCGCATCGTCAATCAAAAGATTGAGCCAGAGGCGTCGAGGCAGATTGTCGAGGCTCTGTTCTCGTCTCCGGGTGACCACGTTCTGACGGATGTTCTTGGAGATCAAGTCAATGGTGTTGCTGTCGTCCACAAAATCCTCACGAGCCCTTTCATCGACCCCGCCGAGAAATACGAATATGTCGAAGCTACCAAGCGGGTCCTCATCGAGTTGAAGGTCATTGCGACTCAAGCCTATCGTCGCTTAATTGAGGAAGTTGGTCTCCCTATCCCCAACTTCCAGCCGACGTACGCCTCCAGTGGACCTCAGCCTGGTAAGCCGAAAGCTACAAGCCAGAGCACTTTGGGAATGTCTGGTTTGCCTTCCGGGTACCCGACCAACGATCAAGGACTTGCCTCGATGATGGCTGCTTTGCAGATGGGCGGCCAGAACCCTCAAGCTGGGCCCACTCAAATGCACGAGCAGGGCTACAATGCGCCTCAACCTCGCCGCCAGCAAAACACATCCGCCACGTTCTCTCCTTCGACCGATCCGTTCAATCCCTTTGCTATGCGGTCGCCAGAGATGATGGACAGCCCTAGGATGCTTCATCGCAGTGGTAGTGGACCTTCGCACGCTCCCATGTCTCCGGGATACAATGGCCAACCGTCCAATGCGGGTGGCCAGAGCCCAATGATGGGTATGGGACAACCGACCTATGCCATGCCCAACTCCCAGTCCATCCCTCCTCACCTCTACCAAACCTATATGTACCAAAGTTATCCGCAAAACCCTCAAAACATGGGCACCTTCCATGCCTAAAACGCCAACATACGACGACGACCCACGTCATGACGCCTCTCCTTTCATATCCCATCCTGCTATTCTTGACGCTCGTTAAATCAAGCTTTTCCCCTCGCGGTGTGTGGTCGAACATCATTGGTTTCATTTAGCTTTCCTCCAATCCAATATACCCCAAATCTGCAAATGTACATCTCCGTTCCAAGTTTTAAAAGGGCGTGGGCCTTGGAGACGACTCGACATTTTCCTTTTCTTCCTGGCTCTATATCTGTACAACAAAGGACAGGCTGTAAATACCAGCCGGATTTAGAATTGCGTGCGCTAGTAGTACTGTACTTGGTGGTTACTGATTTTACTATTATTTGTTCCGGGCATCATATACGACGAGGGACGTACTCATCTCGTTCAGTATTAATACTTACAGTATGAAACTGCTCAATAGATCTAACCACGTTTTCTATTTTCACTCCTCTGCAGGCGTGAGCGCGTGAACTCGCATTGCCTCGCAATTTGGTATGTTTATAGCTTAGGCTGGTATTGCGAAACCTTGGCGCGTCGATAGCCATTGACTTTGCCCTTAGTTTTTTTTCCGCTGAGTACCATCAATGGAGATCTACGTGTTTTCAGCATCGTCTCATTGAGGGTTTTGGTGTCGCCATCCATATCAATAGCCTCTTCTAGCTTTATCGAGGCACAGACCACACTACACTCTCCGACGGAGTGTCGTAACTTATGGCAGATTCTCACTTCGGCCGTATTCGCACCAGGGCTCGAGAGATGGACCACGCTGGATCTTGTGGAATCCTATGTATTGATTGGCTGCTCCGTGACTCGCAGTTCAGTCCTGAACCTTTCTTTGCAGGCGCGCACTCACGCCACTTCACTTCAATGACAGGAGACATGGCACGGGAGTATCAAAAGGTAGCAATCAGACCAGGAACACTATAGATTCAGACTAGGAACACTGTGATTAACTGGACGGTGGCGTATTAAACGCGCTCGGGGATCGGGCCGGACAGGCTATATTTCCATTTGGGGTACTGAGCGCCCCATTGCGCCATTTCCGTGACGATCACGCCAATGTTGCAAATCTGGCTCCTCATCGATGCAATAATTCGACATTGATTAGAGAGACTTAAAATACTGGCTTGTCATCGGCGCTCATCGCCATCCAAAAGACTCTGCACTCCTTCCTCGATGTCCAACAAAATCAAGCAGCTCGGAAAGCAGGCCATAGGGTATCCCGAAGAAGTCGTCCCTGTCATTTCCACGAAGGATTACGTTCTGCAGTCCGAGTATGCACACAACCCTGGCCAAAGGGTACGCTGTAGTGCTCCGAAAAGCTCATGCAATGCTTACCGCCTAACAGATTCTCTCTTATCTGCGTAACTTGTTCCCTATACTCGGATGGATCACCAGATACAGCAAGTTTTCTCTTCGACAATTTTTTTCATTCCTAACTTGGCTCACAGACTTGGGTTGGTTGACTGGTGATGTCATTGCCGGCTTCACTGTCGGGATGGTTCTTGTTCCTCAAAGCATGTCATACGCTCAGGTAGGATGCTTCGCTGGCGAAGCGTGCTCTTCTGACACCCTTCTCACGTCCTTAGATCGCAACGCTGGAACCGCAATACGGGCTTTACTCGTCGTTTGTCGGGGTCCTCATATACTGCGTCCGTATCTTTTTGATCCGGAAGCTTTGACGCTCATATCTTGCGCTCAGTTCTTCGCCACCTCCAAGGATGTCTCCATCGGACCTGTCGCCGTCATGTCTCTCACCGTCTCGCAAATCATCAAGCATGTTAATGATGCCCACCCCGACCAGTGGAGTAGCCCACAAATTGCGACTACCGTGTCATTCATCTGTGGCTTCATCGTCCTCGGAATCGGTCTTCTACGCCTTGGCTGGCTTGTCGAATTCATTCCTGCTCCCGCCGTCAGTGGTTTCATGACTGGCTCTGCAATCAGCATCGTCGCTGGTCAGGTTCCTGCGCTCATGGGTATCTCTGGTTTTGAGTAAGTTCACGCACATTCATGGCATCATGATAATGTCCTAACTATGTCCCACCCATAGTACGCGTGCCGCGACCTACAAAGTCATCATCAACAGTCTGAAAGGCTTACCGAGGACCAAACTTGACGCTGCTTGGGGACTGACTGGCCTTGTTGCCCTCTATGGCATTCGGATCGCGTGCGATATGTTGACGAGACGGTTCCCCACCAGGGCGCGGCTATTCTTCTTCATCTCCGTTCTCAGGAATGCCTTCGTCATCCTCATTCTGACAATTGCGGCTTGGCTCTACACCAGACATCGTGTCAACGCCAAGGGCAAATATCCCATCAGCATCTTGCAGACAGTCCCAAGTGGTCTACGCCACGTCGAGCAGCCAACTATCGATCCCGACCTCTTGTCTGCGTTGGCGGGCCAATTACCAGTGGCCACAATCATTCTTTTGCTTGAGCATATCGCTATCTCAAAGTGTATGTCGTTCATTTCCTTTGTGATCTTCCTTTGCATCTAATTAGATTATTGCAGCTTTCGGTAGACTGAACAACTACAAAATTAATCCTAACCAGGAACTCATCGCGATAGGTGTGACAAACACCATAGGATCATGTTTCGGTGCATACCCTGCTACTGGATCCTTCTCCCGCTCCGCCTTGAAATCAAAGTCTGGTGTCCGGACCCCCGCAGCTGGAATAATCACCGCAGTTGTGGTCATCGTCGCTCTCTATGGTCTTACCCCGGCGTTCTTCTGGATTCCCAAAGCTGGGCTCTCCGCTGTCATCATACACGCAGTCGCTGATCTTGTCGCATCCCCGAGCCAGGTATGTCTTTGCTTTGGGTGTATTCAATCATCGGTGTTTACTGTCGTTAGGTATACTCATACTGGCGGGTTTCACCCCTCGAATTCGTCATCTGGGTGGCTGCTGTCCTGGTAACAATCTTCTCGTCCATTGAGAACGGAATTTACGTCTCGATCTGCACTTCACTGGCGCTCTTGCTCATCCGCATTGCCCATCCGCGCGGCGCTTTCCTCGGAAAAGTCAAAGTTCATGGCGAGGACAGCAAGGCATCTCGCGAGGTGTTTGTTCCTTTGTCCACAAAGGACGGTGTCACCAACCCACACATCCAAATCATTCCGCCTACGCCTGGTGTCCTTGTTTACCGACTCGAGGACAGTTACTTGTATCCCAACTGTTCCCATCTCGAAAACACACTTGTCGACTACGTGAAGGAGAACACTCGTCGTGGCAAAGACATGAGTTTGGTCAAGCTCAGTGACCGCCCTTGGAATGATCCCGGCCCGAAGCGAGGGGAAAAAGACGACAGACAGGCGCACAATCTTTCTCTTCCTGACCTCCACGCCATTGTTCTGGACTTCTCTGCTATGTGAGTTATCTTGATTGTCTTCAGCAAGTGCATACTCACCGTCTGGCTAGCTCTCATATTGATACCACTGCGATACAATCTCTGATTGATGCTCGTAATACCATTGAACGATGGACCGATCATCCTGTTGAGGTAAGACTGCTTTGCTTACAATGTCATAATTCGCCTTGCTAATCTTTTGGTAGTTCCACTTCGCCACCATTCTTTCGCCTTGGATACGCCGAGCGCTCGTTGCTGGAGGCTTCGGCATTGGCTACACCTCGCAGCATTCCACTCAAGAAATTGCCGCCGTCGTTCCTTATCGCGACGGCTTGGGAGCCAGACGCTTCCACGAGTTGCGTGAAGAACATCAGCCTACTACTGTCACAGTCGACATAGAATCGGGCGGTGACATAAAACAGCGGGAGTCATCATCGATAGCTTCCAACTCTCCTGGATACGAGCCACTGCTGTCGTCCGATACACCATTCTTCCATTTCGATCTTCATGCGGCAGTTGCTGCCGCTGAGAGTGGGATCAGTAGTGGACGGGCGACTTCTTCATGACATGCACGTATATACGGATCTTCGGGTTAACTTAATGTATTTTTTCTGTAATGTAGCCTAGACATGACACACTATCAAATTGTAACACTGCAGCAATCTCTTCTTTGCATTCGAACAATGGAAAGCAATTACAATGTACCGGAGCAGACCCCTTCAATCCAATCAGTGTCACTCTTCACCGTCGTCAGATTTTCGAAGCCATCTGAGGTGACCAAAACAACATCTTCAATACGAACGCCACCAACAGACTCGTATCGATGCAATATTTCGTGATTGATATGCTTCGAGTCGCGGACAGGTGCGAGAAGATGAGGGGAGAAATAGATCCCAGGCTCCACGGTCTGAGAAAAGAAGTCAGAATGAAAAATGCAGTCGGGTCGAAGTGTTGTGCGCTCACAACCACCATTCCCGTTTGCAAGGGAAGTCTTAGGCGCAGGTACGCGTAATAGTCAGAGTTTCCGACCGCGGAGGTTTCGCTGATAGTGTCATTGACGAGTGGCTTGCTGGCACTGGGGACGTCGTGTACATCCATACCCAAACTGTGACCAAGGCCGTGAGGAAAGAACGCCGCGCTGATACCCGAAGCGAGTATCGCCTCTTCCGAATTCCAAGAACCTGATTGTGGTGAATCGGGAGACTTGAAGATGCCTAGCCGCTGGAATCCTTTGATGAGGCCCCGATGACACAGCAGATGCACGGTGTCCCAGTGTACTCCTGGTTTCACGATGGCCATCGCAGACTGCGGACAGACAGAGCATTGAATGATGTTTCGGGTCTCAATCTTACGAAAGACAAACCTTCTGCATCTCAAGGACAAGTTCATAGATCTGGCGTGCCTCTGGACTGAACTTGCCACCATTACCGACCGGCATTGTTCGCGTGATATCTGAGGCATAGCACTGCCATTCGCATCCGGCATCGATAAGTAGCACTTGAGGAACGAACTCCTTCGCATGAGTCTCGGTAAAGTGATTGTTGTTGCGGTGGTCGTGGGGTTTGACGGGGCCCCAGGCAAATTCACGATCATTGCAGCAATAATGGAGCGTGGAAGCTCGGGAGGCCGCCGCCACAATTGGCAGGTAGGCCTGATGGACGGCACTGATTGATGCCGGTCAGAAGTTGGTAGCGGGAAAAGAGATGTGAAGGCGAACCCTTCTCTGCGACATGATGCAACGAAGATTGCTTCAGCTTCGGCTTCTTGTTCAATAAGCCACTCTCCGGGGAGCAGGGGTCTATCTGCGCCCTTTTCGCGCTGGATCTCGCCCTTGACCGCTTTCCCCAGCACTCGCATTACAGTCTCATGTGCCCTAGAGCTGATCTGGTTGGCCTTTCGGATAAGAGCTATCTCCTCGTCGTCTTTGATTAGACGCGTTCGGTGAAGAGCTGACAGAAGGTATGCATCTGTCACAGCACCATCTGCGGAGAGCACGATCTGGGGATACTCATCTGAAAGTGTGGGAAATAGAGGGGATCCTCTTGGAAGGGTGTGAAATAGAGCTTCAGGAAAAGCTTTGATGAGCGTCGCGATCTCACCGGAGAGATCTGCCGTGTAGTGCGTCTTTGTTACATCGTGTGTCGTAGACGCAACTTCGAGGGTAGGGGGAGGGATAGACCACATAATGTCGGCTAATTCAGCTTTCGGGATGAACAGTTGCATTGACGGCGTCTTCTCCAGAGCCGTACCGGCCTGATAGGCCACGAGGAGGTAAGAGGCGGGAACAGTGCACCCAGAAAGATAATAAAAGTTGGATTCTTGACGGAAGACCATTTCGCGATCGGTGTCATTTCTGAACGGCGTGATTTCACCAGCCAGAATGAGTACTTGAGGCTAAAGAGCCCATCGGTATGGATCTATCAATGAGTGTGTTGATCTCTACCGACCTTAGCTTGTTCCGATGCCGGCAAGAGCTGTACAAGCTGCTGGAGCGTTCTGATGGCGTGCTGTTTTGCTTTGAATAGATGAGCCATTTCCCAGGTAGCTTGCGTTCACATACTTACCAGGGAAGACCATGGCGGTAGACGATCAAGACTCGCGTGCTCACTGATCACAGGATGCCCACCACGTAAGTACGTCATCAAGATCGAAATTCGAACTACGACTCGACGAGGACAGCAGCCATCAAATGTCACTTCCTGGTGGTAGTCTCACGTCAATCATTCACGCGTCGGTAACAAGGTTCCTCATATACCGGCATAGCCTTACATTTATTTCTTGGGCATGTCGGACGACGGCAGCCTATCCATAGCCGCCCAGTGAGAAAACTTATCCACAAGCGGGAATGTTTCCGTCGAAGACAATACGTGAGTTCTAAATTGACTTACCAAGCTTAATGCTCTGCGACTGCGCAGCGGAATGCACTGACCAACCAGCTCATCTGCCTGGGTACTCGAAGGCCTTTTCTGGCAAAGATCTCCGCGTTGCACTTCGCCGCTGTCTGCCGTTCGTGCCTGTAACTTCATTATGGAGACTACCATCTGTGTCTTACGTTGTTTCGTACCCAAAGTTTGGATTCCCATGCATACGAGGAACACACAACGCTACCATATAAACGGGCTGTTCTATTCCCTCCAGATTTCTCACTGACCAGTTCTTGTGATGTTTGTAACGTCCGCCTTTGTTCTGCTTTTCTCTTCCTCTTTCGCTGCCGCGCAGTACGGAGGATATGGAAGCCCTGGAACGACCACCCAAGCGTCGTCTGGTACAACTTCAAGTGCTGCTGCGTCTGTTCCTTCTGCTCCCGGAGACTCTACTGGGCATGTCAATGTACCTGCTCTTATGCTCTGTTACACCACTTCCTCTAAAGCATGTTGCAGGTCAATGTGAACCCTAATGGGCAGTTCCGTTACGACCCACAGGACATCAAGGCGTCCAACGGGACTTTAGTGACCTTTTTCTTCCCCAAGTAAACTGTCTCTTACTGTGTTTCATACTATTTCTGACCTCCACGAAGCTCTCAGTTTACGCACTCGGTTACCCAGTCTTCATTCGCTTCGCCGTGTCTTCATCTCGCGGCCAACGGATCTACTCCTGCCGGGTTCGACTCCGGACTCACCAAGTCTACGCAGTTCACACTCAATATTACTGACGACACTAAACGTATGTGAATCAATATGCCTGATGTTGAGCCAAACCTGAACGTTCGCTTCAGCAATCTGGTTCCATTGCAAGCAGGTAGATACAATTCTCGCTGCGGCCTGTCCTCCACCCATTGACACTTCCTCTTTTCCAGGTGACTCACTGCGGAATGGGAATGGTTGGCTCCATCAACGCTCCATCTACGGGGAACACCTTCGCCAATTTCCAAGCTGCTGCGCAGAAGCTGGGAAGTGCGGCGCCGACAGTAAGTCGTGCTTAACCTGTTGATCTTCGTGGCGCTGACAATTCTGCTCTCAGGAAACTGACTCGGGCGCTGTCACTGGTGGAGTGAACGGTATTGCAACTGCTGCACCTGCAGCTACTTTCTCAGCGTCAGGTAGTGCCTCGCCAAGCGGCGGCGGCGGCGGCTCTGACAATGGATCGGCAACTCTTGATGTGTTGGCGAGTAGCATTCTGGCCATTGTTCTCGCGGGTATAATTACTGTAGTCGGTTAACGTCTCGCCACTGCGTGGACTTCAAGTTCAAGTTGTAGATAACTTCATGCACGAACGATTTAGACTGTCTAATTATCTTGTACGAGACACTTGAAACAAACAACAGTTTGATGTTCTCGTGTATATGAAGACTGCTCTGAGATGCCGCAAGACATCCTTTACCCCCTCATGTTGTACCCAATCACAAGACCTTGAGACGTTGGCGGATCGTGGGCGACATTCATAGCACAAGACTTATGTCGCTCAAATACGAAATTAATTGACCAATTACTTGTCATGTCACCGCCGTGATCATCATTGTCCCCATCTCTATTTGTTAGTTCATCGAACTACCTTTGTTCGCTACAACGATGTTCTCGGGAATACCGCAGAGGCTCACTGCACCATTTGGACTGCTCCCAGATGCAGAAAAGCTAGCATTCCGCAGTCAACCAGGCGGATTGATGAAGCTGGCAACAGTACGAGTGCGTGTCCTTACGACTGGAATGCGAATAGGCCTGCTGACGACACAGCAGAATATCCTAGAAACAGACAGTTACTGGAACCAAGTGCGTCTTGTGTGAACGTCGAGCGGCATCACGTTGACCAGGACTCAGTACACAGTACTATTCGATTCCGCATCCGAGGTGTATTCACTCATAACCCCCCATGATAGTGAGAGACAATCCATACAAGTCCATTTCATCTAACGACTCCCCGTAAATAGTACGGCGGGCCCTCCTCGACGCTCCAGAGAACATTGCCACACTCATTCGTGTCATAACCGGTCGACTGTGCAACCTCATTTCGGATCACACGTTTCCCTCTCCAACAAACACCGCAGTCAATGCCATCGCCTTCATGAAATCGGCATCAGGAGACCGAAATACGACGAAAGAAGTCCTCAATTGTATCCGGATCCTCCAGCGCGTCTTGCCTGTGGTCTTCGAAGTGCAGGGCGAAGCAAGTGTCTTCGAGTTGGAAGTCCTTTGGAGGAGGGAGGAAATCTACGAAACCGAGGATCTAGACGCGCAGGCACCGCAGTTTGTGATTGAGGACGACGACGCGAGTGACGAAGAGACGGCCATTAAGCCCACGCCGAAGACACGACCCATATCGACCAAACCAGCTTTGGGAGAGAAGCTCTTCAGTGCCATTGTCGATCTTCTCTATTGCTGTGGCTTCACGGTCCCCACTAAGATACAGGTCGATCACCACAAGATCAATTGTGTTATATGGTGCGTGCAATGTGTCGTGTGCATCATTATCACTCAAAGTACTCACATAGGGAGAGAGGTGTTGGCTCGACATCGGACCTCGGTCCCAACAGCCAATTCGACAACAATAAGACCGAAGTCCTTCGCCTTCTTCTTGTACTGTTGTCGAGACAGATATATGTTCCACCATCCTCCCTCTTCTCTAAGCCTTCGCTCTATTCTCTGCATTTGGTTCAAAAGATACCGAGACGCGATGTCTTGACCATTCTATGCTCGCTTCTCAACACTGTGATGAATACTCACATGCAAGTGACCACCAGTATCGGAAGTATGGCAGGAAGGCTGCCGTATAATCATCTCGTCTTCAAGGGCGAGGACACGCGGTCAAATCTAGTTGCGACGTGCCTTCAAGTTCTAATTGCTGTACTGGACTTTCAGAGCGGCAGTGCAAGAGACGGGCCCAGCGAGCAACCGACAGCAAAGACAAATTCATTCAGGTATTTCCTCATGAAGCTGGTGGGTGACTCCGACGTCTGCATCGCATACAATTCTGATCTTTTCTTCCTAGCATCGTACGCAAGACTTTGTCTTCATACTTGATGGGTTCATGGCCATTTTCGACAAGCACTTGGAGACCGTGAACAATTTGCTACCTGGTGCAAAACGATCCCTTCCTTATCTTGCCGAGACTGTTATACTTCTCTGGAGAATACTCGACCTGAATAAGGTAATGTCTCTTGTTGTATTGTCTTACTATGTAGGCGAGACTCATTGTGTTACAGAAATTCAGAGCGTTTGTGTTGGATAGTGGAAAATGCATGGATTTGGTCGCGCATCTTCTTTGCTATAATCTGGAGATCAAAGACAAACCTCGTAAGTTGTACACTCATTTTCCACGTCACTCGCTACATATACATCGTAGAACAACACGGCATATGTCGCACCTTGTCCTACATCATCCAGTCGCTTTCGGCGGAACCTGGATTCGGTGCCAAGCTGGCCAGCACCATCAACATACCAGTTCCTTCGAAATGGTCTACTCCCGGGACGGCTGCTGACTTCCTGATCAATGTGCGTCCACCGTCATCGATCCAGTTTCTGAGTATTCAGTGATTTCGCAGGCGGTATATTCCATCGTGGCCACCACCTCTGGGTCGCTCAATGCACTGTATCCGGCCTTGGTCATCTCACTGTCCAACTCAGCGCCCCATTTCCGGAATTTGAGCGTCACTGCATCTGCTCGATTGATACAGTTATTCAAGTCTTTCTCGAATCCCCTCTTCCTTCTTGCCGATGAAGGACACCCAAGATTGCTGTTCTTCATGTGCGTGACGCAGTCCACAGTGCTTTTCATAGCTTACGCCCCCATTTCTAGGCTGGAGGTGTTCAACTCTGTCATCCTGCATCATTTATCCGAGAATCCCAACTTGATCTACGGGATACTGTCCTCTCACAAGGTCTTCGAAGATCTGGGATCGTTCACCTTATCCAGAGGTCTACGCGAGATCAAACGGGTGCAGGTCTTGAAAGAGCAGCAAGGTACTGCTAAAAGTCCCAGGACGTCAAACGAGGGCCAGGAGTCGGAGAAGTCGAGGCTGTTGGCATCGGAATCCTTGCAAGACCTGGGCGAATCGGCCGATCAAACAGGCAAAGAAGATGGGGAGGAAGAGTTTTCTATTGTCCACCCTATGTCACCGACGACGGAGCCAGCCATTCCTGGGGGGACACGATCTGAAAAAGCTCGCGGCAAACAGAAAGAACGGCGATCTTCATCGACCGACGTTGACGTGAGTCTCGAAAGGGTAACAGCTCTCGGTATTGGCAGGAATGGCTTCATACCATCGAATGAATGGGTGAGTGTTTCCGCCCACCTCGGGTTACTATTTCTAACGGTGTCGTAGGTGCAATCTTGGCAACAAGGGTGAGTTTGAACTACCGGCAGTGTGACTTGGACCGTTGACGCGCTCTGAAGCTTACCCTTGGATACTGTGACAATCCTCATCGCTGAACTTCTACCCAAAATCCAAGTCTATCACGTTTCCCGACATAAAGCCAACTCGACGACGGCTGTCATTGACTTTTTAGGGTCTGTCACGTTGAAAGAAGTCCTGCCTCCAGTTCCTCCATTGAGCCCACGAAAGTTTGCTGTTCGTTGTTTCCTTCTCTGACATTGAACTTGTTGTATTGAGCATTCTATACAGTGGACGGACGCATCCATTGTTTGGTTGACGTCCTTGATATGGGGAGAGATCTACCTACGTGGCATGTCGCCTCTGGGAATCTGGAATTCGACAAGTGTTCGACTCTTCTACGTCAAGCACTCGCAGCACCAACAGCAGCACCAAATAACGGAGGCGGTTTCGAACGTTGTCGGCGGCTTGCTGAGGAGAAACAATTCAGAGGTTTCTATCGTTACAACAAGACCGCGCTAAACGACGCGGGTGTACGTGTATCATTACTTATGTGCAGACTACAACACGGAATTTCTATCTCGCGGATCATGTACATGTACAGACCCTTTGAAGTTTGCAGAAATTTTTAGATGATTCCATCTCTTGCGTCTCTCCAAGACTTAGACTTGCAACAAGTACCACGCCGAGACGATCATAGCCATGTCTCCCAACGTGAATAAGTTGGAGACAGCAGCGGCTGTAAATGTCATAAACCTTGGTGTAGTTGCTTCGAGGTGTACTCGCTATGGTGATGTTCGCTGACAGCCATCTTGAGGAGCTAGAGATTGTCCGAGTTCAGCCTGTACCAAGGGCCCAAAACGCTTTCTCAAGACTTCCTTCGACGGAAGGTGGGAAATCAGACATAACACATCAGAACTACGATACAAAACTGATACTTACCAGGCGGCTGTCTTACCCACGAGCGTCAAATCTCTGTGAAAGCAAGGCCTCTACACCTAAGAGCGGATGATCGTCATCAATCCAAGGTTATGTTCACTGCCATGGATAGACAAGTTCATCGAATTCAGTGTTCGTGCATCAAGCTGACATCTCAGACGATTGGTTACCACATAGATGGATCTCCGGTGGAGGAAACTGGATCGGAGTCGAAAGACTCAAGAGAGGTCGGCATCTGCCGCTCGTGCTCATGGCCACGCGACGACGACTGAGCGGTTCTCTTTCGACGGTCATGCCATGGGCTTAGACGCGTTGAATACCGTTCAGCGTGCTGCCCTCAGCAAAGGTGAATAGAACGACGTACCTTATTGTGATTCTGAACGTGTCCCCCGCAGGTCGTTTTTACCGATTAGAGGACCTGCTTTTGACTGGGCCAGACACAATCGCTCGCCGCTGCAAGATATCCCCTTCGGAGGCGAAGACAATCGTCGAGGTTGCCGCCCAGGAAGAGCTCGCCGAAATTAAGTCTCTAGACGCGTTTGTACACGAGGCGGATACATGTACCATTGGAGACAAGTACATCGACAGCGCGCTGGGCGGCGGCATTCGAACGGGTATGATATGGGAAGTCGCTGGAGAAAGGTGCGTCGTACTGAGATTTGGTCTAATCGATTTAACCATTAGCCTCTAGTGGTGCTGGAAAGACTCAGCTTGCTCTCCACTTCTCTCTCATGATACAACTTCCCGAGCGGCTGGGAGGACTGTCTGGATCAACATGCTATCTGACGACCTCCGCTGGGCTGCCTACGGCGCGACTGGTTGAGCTCGTTGACTCCCATCCTTCACTCTCTCCCTCTCTGTGCGGACTAAAGGGCATTCATACTATGCCTTGCCCAACTGTCTCGATGCTCCTTCATATCTTACGCGTTACTCTCCCGCCATTCATTGCAAAACAACGCGAATCCGGTCTCAAACCTGTCAAACTCCTCGTGATTGATGCTCTCGGGGAGTTATTTCACACTTCCGAGAAGACAACCATGCAAACCTTGGTCGAGAGATCTCGGGATATTTCACAGGTCTCTGCACTTCTTCATACCATCGCAAGTGAGCACAAGATGGCCATCCTCGTGCTCAATGAGGTCGTCGACACTTTTGACCGAGGTTTTATTGAATCTGGCGAGGACAACATTTCGTATAGCGAACAAGCGCGCTTCTTCAGCCGTGCCAGCACTATACCAGGCGAAGACAAGAAGGAGGCTAGTCTGGGACTTGTCTGGGCAAATCAGGTCAATGTTCGCATCCAGATGTCTCGTACAGGACGTCGACGGTATCTGGATGACTTGGATGCTATCAAAAGGCAACGCCTTTCCGCCAACAACCTCAAAGTTACATCTCCACGAGAAAGCGACGACTCGGACAACACGACGGTGATTCGTCGACTGAGCGTCATCTATAGCTGCGTCGCATCTCCCACGTCTATCGACTATATTGTCGAACCAGCAGGTCTTTTCGGTATCCCGGAAGATGGGATGCCAGTTAGCACTCAAGCGCCACAGACTGTAGCCCGTACAGCTGCGGAGTGTCCCTTGAACACGCAGATACCTCCCATGGACCGAGGATTGGAAGATGACGAAGATGGACCGGCCAGTGATGGGGGTTTCGAGGTGGACGATAATACGCCATCAGAGAGTTCAGCAACCCACGACGTAACAGATGAATGATTTAGAGAGCATGTTTGTTGTACGTTGAAATGTGGATACCAGCTGTGAATGTTCGTACGTATTCTGTACGATGTGCTCAGTGCTTCCCCTTCCGGACTCCATATGGGCCGCCGATGTTGTGGCCAAGCGCGCCCAAGTCGCATCGAATGTTGCATGCATGAGATGGGTGAAGATGGTTCGAAATGGAAGATCGATACTAAAGTGATACACTACTGAGTACGGATGCACAACCAGGATAGAGCAAGTAGGAAGTACAAGTCACAACGAGCGCGGTGTTCTAAAGCCCCGCATAGACACGCCTAACCGCGAAACAATCGTCCCTTATTGAGACCATAGCTCTTGTAGCGAATCGACAATGCAGCATGATTCCAAAGATGCATGCCTCAATTGGCTCCTGCTCCGATTTAAGACTGTCGTGACATTGCGGTAAGTAAACACGGGTACGAGTTCCACTGCGCATAAAGAAAGAAAGAAACATAAAAGTACAGGTAAGAAAAGGATATGTGTGGCATGACTAAGAGTCCGTGCTGGCATGACTCCTCCAGCTCTAATCTTCCATATCCCATTCACAAACACATAGCGTCGTCACCGCGCGGGAATCATGCGTCTGATCGTATCTCGATGCACTCATCACCAAATGTATTCTCGCCAGAATAGCTCACGTAGAGGAAGTTGTCCTCATCCCTGTGGCGCTGATCAGTGGTTGCTCGTGCACGAATGGATGATGACGCACTTGTGCTCCTCGTATATGGCACTCATCAGCGCAGCAGTTGGTGGCAATACTTCATCGACGAAGATGAAGATGGCTTTCTCGGGGGCCAGCTTGATGCGTTTACGGATTACATAAACGAATTGCCCTACTGTGAGGTCCTGGACGAATGTTTCAGTGGCGAGCAGCAGGATAACAGGATCTCCACGCACAGAGGGCACCAGATACTTCTTCTTATCGATTGTTGGAATGTCGGTTCGATCTGCCTTCTCGCATATCACCTGTGAGACGGTTTAACCCCACTGTACGGGAACGACGGGATTGTGGCGGAGCCAACGAGATGAGCACTAACAGGTATGCGATCCGGATATTTCTGGCGAATTCGCTCAGCCTCGGCCTTGCGCTTCTCTACATACTATATTAGCACATGTAAGACGTCGTCCCGAGTGCGGAAGCCACTGACCAAAAGGATGCTCATCCTTGAATTTAGACCGCATCGTGATTGATGGTAGAGAAAGACAAGGGCGGCGGCGAAAGAGGTCGGTGTGGTGGTCGCAGTAGATGGGAGGTGGTGGTTGTGGTATAAACAGCTCGGCCACGCGGAAGCCACCCTTATTATTGACTCAAGACAACACGTCCAAACAGCGCCCTACTTATGTGACCTGCACAATTCAAGACGCGTCGCCTTGACTCTACCTTGACTCACAGGGCTCTCGCTGAAACACTACCGAAGGAGGCAACTAACGTCAAGCGGTAGCGCAGCCGAACACTGGCATCTCATGGAATTCAAAACCTTGAGTACAATTACATACACTTGTGCTGTTGCAGACGAAACTAGACATACACCCCATTGGCAACTTTGAACAGCTTCTGAACCTCCAATTCCTCCATCGCCCGGCCGGAAGGAAAACTAGTCGATGCAGAGGTGGCTAGTTCCGATCTGCCAAAGTCGATCAGTCTGAATCGCTTTGTGTCCTTCATCTTCTGCACCACAGGCAAATCATGAATGCTGCCGTGGTCGATAACAACGTTGCGAGGCGCAGGTGAGTGATGTAACCAGCCTTCACAGTGCATACGGAAAAACAGGGCAGCGCATTCTTGCCTGTGCCAGGCATCAGCATCGATGTGTACTTGTAAATTATGTGGCGCACCTATCATCGAAACTGAGCTTGTCAACTTTAATCGGAGTACCACAATCCTCGACTAGTAGGATGGGACTCAGGTAGTGTTGTTCGTCCTTCTCTACCTCCTCGGGGAGATAGTATCCGTAAAACTGTGGCACCACAGCCGTCGCCGGAGTAGGATCCTGCAGAGGTGGAAGCACGTTGTATCCGCTCCAATGCTGGAAGAAATGCTCCGGAAATTTCTGGTAATTCCTCGCCTCACGTTGGAGATGGTTGTCGTGCTGGATGGAAAGTTTGGCTGCAACCTCAACCCTAAAAGTCGTGGGTGCTGCTTGTCGTTTGGGCTGGTGCTCGCAATAGTTCCCAGGCGTCGACCACCGCAAGTCATCGATATCGAGCGTCCGAGTCGATCCTTCGTAGGACTTTCGCGAATAGGACGTGCCTTCTTCAACAGTGACTACTCGATCTTTCTCGGGATTCTTCCTGTCCTCAGCAAATGCCCAGTCCACCTGAGGCTTGACTACGTGCTCCGTCGTGAGTCTCCCTTTCCGTCCGTGTTTCTTCGCAGACGCCATCAACAGGTCCTCAATCTGATTACCTATAGGCTCCTCGGGGTTGATTTCGACATCAGGCATCTCCGCCTGGAGGTGCGCCAGGATGGCAAGGTTGGCGCAAGTATCGCACATAGATGGATCGACGACCAGTGATCTGGGAATCTCTAGATGTGCACGATAGACGAAGGAATGGTTGCCTTGACCCATGCGCTGATCAGCTGTGAGGTAGAGATGAGCTTCTGGCGTGGATAGCGGTTCATCAGGATAAGGCGGAAGCTGAACGAACGTCGCTTCGGGGACTTCTCCGTCTTTGAAGTCGCTTCCGGGAAACGTACTAGGGTCGGTCACAAGCATCATACCAGGTGGCTGTTTCTTGGGTCCAACCTTTGTCTCCTGGCGCTTGGCTGCTATAGCCTGACGAGTCTGTTCGGACAAAGAAAGGTTGTACACCCGGGGAGCGGCATCTTTGGCAGCCGGTAGAGCGCTTCCATCACTGACGCGAAGAGTGCTATCAGGATCGCGAACGATGAGCTTCTCTGGAAGGAGATGGATGGGAATGCGATGGTGGAAATGAGAGAACGCCGCGTCCTAGATTTATAGTGAACGTGAGCATGTCATTCACGTGTTATAACACCAAACTTACCCTGCCGCGCATAGACATTGACAAGAGATGTCCTTCATCGAGGTCTTCCAATAGTTTGGCCATGTCATACGGCAGAATTTCCACTGGGTCCGCCTCGGCTTCTGCCCATGCGATTTCGTCCTTCGCATGCTCCAATTCGCCGACACTTTTGACAAAAGCCAGCAGCTTACTGCTTGTCGAAATCGTCGAGAGACCCTCGCAATCAGGAATCCGTCTTGTCCTGAAGAAATCGAGTATCGTCGCGCCCCAGAGAGGCAGGTTGTTGGGCATTTTGAATTTCCCGTAGACTTCATTCTTCATCACTGCGCCTTTGGGATCCCGCGGCCACTGACGTCGTATAAGACGGCGCCTCTCAGTGTCCGGCCGTTTGGCCTTGGAAGAGCCAGGTTTGGAGCGCGACGATTCACCCTCTGACGCGGAGTTCTCGCAGGGTTTGCTGCTTTCAGGAGGAGCTCGGTCAGTGGCGTCTTTGACAAGTTTTTCGACGTGTTTGGCGCGTTTAGATGCAAAGATCCCCTTGAATCCCTTCTCAAGCTCACTGGCAAACATAGTTTCTGAAGATGGTCATTGAATTAGAACAACAGAAGATGTCATTTCAAGTTAACGCACCTGCCACTCGAAAGCGTGAAGATTTGTGTATAGAAGCAAGAGGCTTCTGACACGAGGTCCATCCATCGTATTTGGCGTGGATGTTGCGTGGATGGTGGTAACAAAGAACGTTTCACGTTATGTACGCCGACCCTTAGAATTGTGACGCACTTTGTACTTCACGATGTCAATGCTGATACTATAGTTTATGCCAAGGTCTATGCTAATGCCAATGGGCCGCCAGTATCGGTTCGATTCATTCTCGGTCTGCGCGTGAGCACTTCGAATCAGCTATAAGCTGGCGAAACTATTATCTTGCGCAGTGTACATTAGTCTCCCTAGACAGACGATAATAAATGAAAAAACAGTCGACGCTATAGAGTACATGCTTGAGAGCGAGAATAGCATTTACAGGAACAGCGTTACAGGTACAGAAATTTATACAGATCTATATAAGATGGGCAAGCATGTTGCCCGAAGTAATAATCAGGCAAAGATTACTAGTAATACCTCTATGTGTGGGCGTAGGTCGCCACCTTGAACAACCTCTGAACCTCAGATTTTTCGGCTGTCAGGTGCGGGGTATACCCATTCGAGGTGGGCTCAACGTATCTGGATCTTCCGAAATCGATCAGGCGAAACCGTTTGTTATCGCCGCTCATCATCTCCGTCTGAAAGAGAGGCGCATCGTGAATGTTACCGTAATCAACAGTGACATTACGAGGCGCCACCGATCCGTGCATCCATCCGTCGTGCTGCATGCGAAGGAATAGACAGGCGCATTCTTGTCTGTCAAAGGTGTCGGTAGGTGAGATACTTTACTGATGTGGCGCACCTTTCGTCGAAGCTGAGCTTCTCAATTTCGATTGGAGTTCCGCAATCTTCGACTAGAAGAATAGGACTGAGATACTCTTCACCCTTCTCTTCATCCGTCTCTTCACCCTTCTCTTCATCCGTCTCTTCATCCTTCTCTTCATCCGTCTCTTCATCCTTCTCTTCATCCTTCTCTTCATCCTTCTCTTCAGCCTTCTCTTCATCCTTCTCTTCAACCTTCTCTTCAACCTTCTCTTCAACCTTCTCTTCATGCTGTTCTTCATCCTTCTCCGCATCCTCTGGCAGATAGTACCCATAGAACTGGGGCACCACGGCCGAGGCAGGCATAGGATCGAAGATGGGTGGGAGCACATTGTAGCCGCTCCAATGCTGGAAGAAATGATCTGGAAATTTTTGATAGTTCCTCGCTTCGCGCTCAAGGTGGTCATCGTCTTCAATGGACAGTTTGGCCGCAACCTGAACCTTGAAAGTCAAACGAGAGGCTGCCTGGTGTTCGCAGTGGTTCCCAGGCGTCGACCACTTCAACCCTTCAACCTTGATTTCTCGCATCGAGCCTTGGTAGCAGTCCCGCGTATAAGTGTCACCTTCCTCTACCATTTCCTTCTCGGGATCTTCCTTCTTGCCTCCAAACGTATAATGCACCTGAGGATCGGACCTGTACTCCCTCCAAACCTTGCCCTTGACTTCTCGCCGATTCGCATCAGCAATTATCAAGCGATTGACTTGGTCAGCCAAGTCATCCGTTGGGTCGATCTCGACATCAGGCATCTCTGCCTTGAGGTGCTCCGCGAGCTTGAGATTGACACAAGTGTCGCACATGGTGGGCTCGACGACCAGGGATCTAGGAAGCTCTAGATGAGCACTGAGAACGTCGGAGTGATGGCCTCGCCCCAGCCGTCGCGTGGCTGCGAGATAAAGATGGGCCTCGGGCGTGGAGAGCGGTTCGTCAGGATAAGGTGGCAGTTGGACGAAGGAAGGTTCAGGGATTTCTGATTCTTCGAGTGAATCATTAGACTGCGATGTATCAGGATCGGCCATGAAGACCAAGCAGGGCGGTTCCTTCTTGGGTCCTGTGCTGATTTCCTGGCGCTTTGCCTCGGTGGCTTTGCGACCCGCTTCGGATAAGCAGAGCCTATAGACACGAGGAGCAACATCTTTTTCCTCGAGAAGACTCTCCTCGTCGTCGCTGACACGAAGAGTGCTGTCTGGATCGTGAACGATAAGCTTCTCCGGTAGGAGATGCAAAGGAAGGCGATTGTGGAATTGAGTGATAGCGTGCTGCCATGCATGGTCAGCATCTCACTATCATGTAAACGCAAACGCACTCACGTCGGCAGGCATAAATAAACTCATCCCAGCATCGTACTCCGACAGGAAAGTAGCCATGTCGTACGGCAAGATCTCTACTGGGTCTGCCTCCTCCTCAGCCCAGGCGATCTCATCCTTCGCATGCTCCAGCTCACCCACACTCTTCGCAAAGGCCAGTAGTTTGCTACTACTTGAGATCGTGCGATGGAATTCGTTACTTGGAATCCGCTTGATCATAAAGAAGTCGAGAATAGTGGCCCCCCAGATTGGCATATTGTTTGGCATTTTGAATTCTCCATAGACGCGTTGCTCCATAACTGGGCCGTTGGGGTCTCTGGGCCACTCGCGGCGAACGATACGGCGCCTCTCAGAATCGGGCCTAGTGGACTTGGATTCCGCATCGGACAAGCTAGTCTTGTGCGGGGGCGCGTCTGTCGGCGAAGTCTCCTGAGTAGCCTCGTTGGTTTCACTGGGAGGAGGCTTGGTGGCGTTTAGGACCAGCTTCTCGACGCGTTTCGCGCGATTCGATGCAAAAATTCCCTTGAAGCCTTTCTCAAGATCGCTAGAGAACCTGAGCTCTGCAAGATTGACTCAGACGTGAGATAAGCTCAGCACAGAAAGCTCACCTGTCATTTTCAAAGCTGAATCTCGGCGCAAGGAAGCAAGGGAGAAGTTCCAGCAGGAGTGAGCATTTGGTGACTTGGTTGTTTGTAACGAAGAGCTTTACGTCATTATCGATTATCACTTCCGAGCTCGAGTTCACCAGCATCGAGCAAACACGAAGGAAAATGTATAGGCTATTGCAACGAATGAAAAGCATCTCATCATGCTCACCATCGAGAACCACTCATAAATTACGATTCAATACGGATTCGGTCTACTTGAGGATCATTGACGCGTCGAGTACAAATCAGATCGTGAGACGCATCCACTTGCTCGATTCTTTATTACAGGCCAATGAAGCTAATAAGAGAAGGCCACTCTTCTCCGAGCTAGGATCGGCGAACGTCCATGTTTCCCAACATAACTCAAAGTGTAACTACGGCAGAGGACAGATGACATTGAAATATTGATACAGGCCGTTCAGCTGATGCAACGAAGGGCGGATCTCGAAAGTCGTTGACCTCGTTCATGAATTCATAAGTGTGCGATAATGATTCTGCAGAAAGCCAATCGTCGATCCCGAAGCCCTACTATGCTCACCAGTGCCGGGACGTACAGACCCGGCGCTGGCGACAAGCACAATTGACAAGACGCCCGCATCGCTCGGCACAGCAAACCTGCCAGAAGGCCCGTTGCCGCGCGGATGACAAGGTCACAGGACGGCCTGGAACGAGACATTGAAATGAACGTTGTCAAGCCATTTCAATTGTCCGTCAGCTGCAACGCTTTGGCAGTGCCGCCAACACCGAGAATGGAGCCATCGACAACGACCCTAGCTTGTGGCGCACTCTTTTCTCAAGTTGATTTGTGGTTGATATGCTACATTTCACCTCAGTACTCGTATCGCATACATATATACAGAAAAGAGAAATCACAACAAAGGCATCAAGTCGTCTAACGAAGATTAATCCAGCGTTATCCTCATATCTTCCAGTGGTATCGGGACGAAGCCTTCAAGGACGATTCCCCGGGAGGCCAGCTCCGGTTCACAGTGCGGCGGCACGAGCTGACGGATGAGGTCTGGCCGAACAGACAGTTCTGCAGCGTTGCCATGAGCTTGAATGGAAGAATGGTAAGTGACACAAGACACGCACCCTCTCGTGAAAAGTCAAACAGGGGCGGGAAGTCCTTTCCGTTAGGCATCCGCGCGCCCTCGCCTCTCAACTCATCGAAAAATGGATGGACCATCGCTTCGACAGAGCTCAGCCGTGCGCCAGGGGTGTACTCCAACAGCTTGCTGACAAGATCAATAGCCTCGGGTGAAGTCCGTGGGCGGAACACCTTTAGAAAGGTCATTCACACGCCACAATGGTTTGCACACGCCAACGTACCTTTGAGAATGGATGAGGCTTGATTTGAGGGAATTTGTGCTCCATGTAGTTCGGGTTCATCGTCTTGATTTGGTCTCTCGAGGGCGTTCCCAAGACTTTGATGATCTCGACCAGCTGGTCGATCCCACTCTCGCCCGGGAAAAGCGGTTGCCCAAGCATCAACTCGGCCATGACACAGCCTGTCGACCATATGTCGATATTGGTGGTGTAGTTGGTCGCTCCAAAGATGAGCTCCGGTGCTCGGTAGTAGCGGGAGCAAATGTAGCTGACGTTGGGTTCGCCCGCAATAAGAATCTTGGCGGAACCAAAGTCGCAAAGCTTTAGAACGCCGGTGGCTGGGTTGAGGAGAAGATTTTGAGGCTTGATATCACGGTGGCAGATGCCGACGGAATGGATGTAGGCGAGGGAGCGCAAGAGTTGGTACATGTAGAGTTTGATTTGAAGCATGGGCATGGGCTGTTTGAGTTTGGCGTAGTGGCGGCTGGCGCGATAGACAGTCTCGGGGATGTATTCAAGCATGAGGTTGAGGTAGACTTCGTCCTTCTAGAAGGTTGGAGAAGTATTGGAGGGAGCCATCAGCGGAATTTTTTTGCGAACGCACCTTGTCGCCGTTGGTATAGAAGAAAGCCCGCAATTCGCAGACATTTGGGTGTTGAACGAGGCGCATAATTTGGAGTTCACGGTTCTGAAATCCATCGCATCATCACGATCAGCAGTCCACGAGGCCAAGTGCGTGGCGCACCTTGAATCGTTTATCTTGCAAGACCTTCTTGATAGCAATGTCCTCCTTGTCCTTTGGCACCGAGAAGAGCTTGGCCTGGAAAACGACACCAAATGAGCCGTTTCCCACCACCTTGCAGTTGCTGTAGGAGAGATTGCAAGTCTCGCCGGTCTTGCCATCGGAGGCGACGATCTCGACGACCTTGTGCGGGTCGTCGATAACTGTCGAGCGAGCGGAGGCAAGTCAGCGGACGTGGGGCAGTGGAGGAGGGGTAAAGGGGACGGACGGGACATCTTGACACCGTTTATAGGGCCATGTGTGGACATTGGGTTGTGGGCCGTGCGACGGTGGTGATGAGAATGCTCGCGGGGCGGGGGCTGGGCGGGGCGACGTTGGCAGTGATGGAGGGAAGGACCAAGAGGGTTTGTCGTCACTTATTTGTGTGGTGATCAGGTGCCAGATGCCCCTTGGTGGCGGCCCCATCCGCTCAGCTGCCTCTTAAATCGTCGATGGCAGCGCCGCGGATGTCTCGCAATGTCTCTCGTCGCCGCCCGACAGCCAGACGCCGTGCGCAACGCGCCGCCGTTCTGAAAAATTCGCTGTCCGTATTTATGACGCACGTCACCTGGACCCGTCGCGGCAAACTCCAAGCCAGTGCACCGCCCTGTCAAATGACGAATCCAGCTGTCGGTGGCGCGCCTTGGATTTGCGCGCTGTCCACACGTAATCTCTGCCCTGCCACGGCTTCCCATCGCAGCCCAGTCACTCGCTCAGCCTTCAGTGTTCTAGCTTCCCTTCTTCCGCTGTCTCTTTGCATCGATAGTTATCGCCACCATCGCTGGTACTCGAGTCTGCAGCACGGCACTCTCCTTGTCATCTGCCCATCTCTTCGCTTCCCTCGGGCCCAGAATTCAGTACTCGCCTTCACGACCCGATAACCCCCGTTCCATACAGTCATAGACTTCGTGTTTGTGTCGTGTCTGCTGCGTGTCGGCGTGTTCGCTGTGGGAGTTGCGACGTTTGAAGAGCCAAGCACAGTCATCCTTACCTTTGACTTTCCTTTCGAAATCAGGCTCTACTTCGACTCCGTCCGGTCTGATGCCTCCGTCAATGGTACTCAGGACAAGACCCACAGCTAAACCGCAAGGACTCGGTGTTCTCGAGCATCAGTATCCGCGTGTTAACGTTCATGTAGACACGAGATGTCGACAGTTGCAACTCTCTAATGTCTGTTTCATGGCAATACCTCCATGATCTTCTCAAATCTGATGCCGGGTCTGACGCCATCTCACGAGTACTGAGTGCCGTCGTATGAATCGTTGAAAAGCACATGCCCTGCCGCCAGACCATCGCTTGACAGATTCGAACATCCGCGAATAGGGTCATTCGTTGATGCTTACGTGAATTGATGACGCCCTCAGCCAATCAATTCGCGATCGTTCGCGAATAAGTGGACTCTGGCAGGCATACATTCTACGCTCAAGAAATACATCATGTACATTACACGAGTGTCTACTAGTACGATAAGACTATAATGTAGTTTAATGTGAGGACCGTTCGTGGTTATACATGGCAAAATACAGTTCTACATGCACATTACAATAAATAAAAGACATCGTGATTGTACCTACTGTCGCAGCGGACCAGCTGCAGCTGCGATGATGGCAATTGCATCATCAAGGTTGAAGAAGGGAGCATTGGACCAAGAACCGACCGCCATCTTCTCTCTGAATGTCTGGGAAGACATCGAATGCTGATTCCAGCTAACCTGATGACGGCCTTCTGAGAATGAGCGCTCCCCGCCGCAGGACGTCGCTGGAGCCGAACAGTAGGAGAGAGAAAACTCGGCAAGATTCGGAGTATCACCAAGCTTACTGTCCCACCAGGGAAGGACATCGACCTGTCCCGGAGTTGGTAGGTCATCGAGATATACGCGAATGCAGTCCTTCGTGTTTACTGGGCTCGGCAGCAGTGGCGTTTGATTCGGAAGCCATGCGGATATGTCCATATCGTCACTGAGTGGGTGATTACCGAACAAAGAAAACTGCGCAGATGATGAGGGAGCAGTGCTTGTCAACACAGCGGATGGAGAAACATTGGGAGGAAAAGCCTCGTCAAAGCGTTCAACGATGAGACGGCGCAGATCCGAGATTTGGTCCTCGTTCCATTTGAGTTCATGTCGGAAGTAGTCCAGTCTTCGTTGGGGACACATAGCTGATTGCAGCATCACTACTAAGTTTGGACTGATAGTTGAAACGACCTACCAACGGCGATGCGGTATGCCTCGCATTCCCCGAGGAGACTGTGGTATTTGTTGAGCAGCTTCAACCCAGCATGTACTGCGACACGCGAGACCGGAGATAAAGCGGAATCTGCCTCGCAATTCTCGAACATTTGGCGTAGCTGCTCCATTGCGGGGATTACATCGATAATGAGCGGCTTGTCCTTGAATTGAAAGACCTTCATAGGAATTTCGATGACCTATTACAGCCATCAGTTGAAGGAGGACAATTAGTGCGGACAGGGATAATACCATAAGAATCCGTTCGACCTCGTTTGCAAGCCTTGTCTGTTTCTCATTCAACTTGAAGGCACCCAGTTTCAGATCTTTCTCGGCAAGTAGACGGTCCACAGCAGGGAGTAGTCGACGACGTGTCTTTAAACACTTTAGCTCAGAGCCCCAGCGTGTTGCGTTACGACGCGCTAGGACTTGCGTTCGATGCTTGATATCAACACTATCATCGACAAAGCGGTTGAAAACAGTCTTCACGGGCATGGAGTCGTGAACCTTCTTGGCAAGACCTGCGACCTATGACCTTGATCAGTAGAAAATTGATAGACGATGCAAGAAACTACCTTTGGAAACAGTCGGAGAGCATCATTTGACTCTTGGGCAGGGATGTCGACTCCGCGCTCATGCATCTCCCGAATTGCTACATCGCGCAGAGTCTTGGTCACAGATGCGTCGTGTGCCTCGCGAGCAGCATCCGTCTCGGGTGAGGCCGCGTCGTCACCAACGGCTTCTTCGACCTCGTCATCGTCCGCATTACCCGATGATGTCTCCAGCATAGGTGCTGGTATCTCTGTGCCTTTCTTCTTCCGTTTGGGCTGCTTGAAGAAGAACGATAGAACAATCTATAGCAAGGTGAGTAAGTCATGCCCGAAAGCCGGGCAGATGTATACATACACGGGCAATTAAGTTACAGATGTGATCAAAGCAGCGCGCACGAGAGGGAGTACCGCGAAAGGTTGGTACAAGCATAGATAATGAAGATGCTGTTGTATCACAATTCGACGCATTGTCCATCATAAGGACATGCAACTAGAGCAAGTCGTTAGTACCTGTAGCAAGGAGGCGAATGCACCGTACAAAATGTGAGAGGCCGTAACGATCTAGCGTGTCAGAGAGTGCTTGCGCGAGATTGGCACCAGAATGTTTGGCGTTGATCCTGTATGCCGTCTTAAGGGCAAAATTACAAGCGGAATGGGGGTACACTTACTGGATGAATTCAAGGACAATCTCATATAACTTCCCGCCATCATCCCACTGTATATTGCAGCCCAGATACTGCTCGTCAATTGGGGCCGTCCATCCGTCAACAATACTATGGAGGTCGCGACCGCGTTTCTATGGATCAGTCAGTCAAAGTAAGGTTAACAGGAGTGTATAGAACCGACCGTGAAGTAGTTTCGCACTACCGGTGCAAGTCCGACATACAGTCGTTGTACATCAGCTGCAACAGTGTCTGCGGATGGTATAGCTGTTCCAGGACGCCACATTGCAACCTCTTCGCGATACCACCGATCCTCTACCTCACTGTAGGGACGCTTATGAGCTGCTGACTTGAGCGCAAGAAGTGTGCGATGGCGTGCGGGTGTATAGGTGGACTCGGAAGATGGGATCAATGTGCGGGGTTGGGGAGCGCGCCGTGGATCTCGCTTGACACAGGTCTTTGCAGTAGATATCATGTTCGACGTATTATAGGGTAATTCGCGTTCACGGCGAACCGTATTATGCTTTGGATCGGAAAATTTACAAGAAAAGACATAGGTTATGCGGCGTGTGCCATTTGACTCGGAGCGCTCCAGTGTCATGTCGTAGTGGAGATAAACATCAGATTCGAATTTGCTTTGGGCGGCTGCTGTATTCTAGTTAGGCTAACAATCAGAGCAGTTCGACGCGAAGCACACCCATGATTGTCGTGTCATCTAAATCCCAGACCTCCGCATCTGACTTTTCAATCACAGCTTCATGCGCAGTCTTGGCCTTTTTGCGCGGACGTGGCGGATCCACCAGTGCTGGGTTGGAAGTCGGTATGGAAGAGGGTCCATTTTCGTAGGAGAGAGACCCGAGAGGTATTCTTGGGGTAGGCTGACCGCGTCTTTGGCGACCATTCCGCGAGGAATCCATAGTGTGGAGAGATTTCGGAAAGAGTATGTGTTTATGGCGCCATTTAGACAGTGAGATGGCGGTAGAGAAGGGAACGAATTGGCGGACCTACTCGTATTCGGCAAACGGTACGTAAAATTCTATTCGAATGAATGACAAACAGTCGTAAATACACCCATTCGGCCGCGAATGATTCGATTACGAATGTGTCAAGCGACGGTCTGCCTGCCGCTTTAGTGCCAAGCACAAGAGGCTTTGGGCAACACCACAATCTCCCATCACCGCCGCCGCTGTCAGACATTTGTCCAACATGGAAACCACCCTCCACTTGACAAGAACTCAAGCATCCCGCAGACAATACAGTAACACTGGATGACTGTCGGATCAGTCACCGGCCGACTAATTCGCGTACAGTGCGCGCCTGTCGCAGAAGGTCAATCACTTCGACTGGATCCTTTCAAGAACACCGAGCCTTCCGGGTCCATGATGACCGAGTCGTCGAGACAGGGCTGCCATACATCTAGCAGCTGAATTACTCATCGTCTTCGAGTTGTAAGCTGTACATAACAACTCCTGAGTGATACCAAATTGATACTCTGGAATCCCAAAATACTACAGCGGCGGGCAGTTGATTCACTCACTAGGAATCATGGGGTGTTTGCCTTAACGTCGCCGGAGATCCAGTAAAGAGTTGATTGGCATTGTTCATGTCATCCTTCGGCAAATTCTGATGTCTGTTCTGGCCAAAGCGAGTCTAAAGGAAGGCACATTACTTCGGAGAACTCCTCAGAAATCAATGATCATGATCTTGCAACTTAGCCGTACGCCTGCTATCCACAACGCTATCATCATCAAGGGACAGCACCGGTTCACTCTTCCATCTTCATCGCACTTGAGCTCCTGGAGATGAAACAGATTGAAACTGAGGGCGGGCGAGTCCCGGCGAGACAATCTTGGCCTAGCTAGACAGACGTTGTCCTAGACTCGACGGAAATTCCAATTGTGTCAAGCGGTGTGTCCCAGCTACACAGAGTGTGATGGCTTCAGCGGTCTCCCATGCTTGCTTGTAACTGTCGATGCACACCGCTTGAATTAGAAGCTCTCAGCACCTACAATCAGAATGCTCAGTCGCGTTCTGTAAGGGACGCGAGAGTCGGAGGCCATTGCCCGAATTGGACCAAAATGACGTAAACTCGGTCGCCTTCATTCCCCCAGCATGCCGCGTAGGCCCTCGCCGCAGACCATAGCGGGCGACGGAAAATCCCCTTTGATACATCGAGATTCGAGAGCGGGGAGGTACAGTGGCCTGAAGACAACATATGCCTCCGGGCGACCTTTGGACGATGCTGGCGGTATGTTTCCAGGCATGTCTACGACGCGACCGGAGGTTTCAATGGATTAGAATTGGTGACTCTTGTGCGGGCACTAACCGATTCGACCGACCCTCCGGATCCGATGAAATGATTGCCACTGCAGTCGCTTACAGCAGCCAAGGAACACGGCAAATCTTGCTCCTCAGGCTACTTCTGGGTGTACTCTGGGTCCAAACGTTGCGCACCCGTCTACAACCCGTCTACAGTCGTAACGCGCTGTGGCGGGCTGTAGCTAGGCGGCGCGCAGCGGTTCATTCATTCCAAGATCGAGGTCATAGCGACCCCGGGATGATCTACGCGTTACTGCCCCATCTACGAGCACTGGGTACCCTTAGCGAGGACTTCGTGCATCCGAGGACTTCATGTGAAAACCGGGCGCGTATCACAAAACAATATTCGACTCAATTGATCACTACCCCGAGTCCACATGCATTAATAGGTGAGGCAGACAGGCATATAAAGTACACCGCGTTCTCCCTGCCAGCTTTCCCTCACCCGCTACCCTACGTTCACTCGCTAATTCTTGTGCTATGGTGAAGCACCAAGTGTCCGACAACTCGTTGGCGTCGGAGAATGAGCTCAAGGAGGCGACGCTCAAGCTGAGGGCCTCTGAGCCCAAGGCGCGCCCTTGGTACATGCCACCCGTCTGGGTCACCAAGAACCTCACGACGAAGAGGAGCCTCAAAATCTTCTTCCGATGCTCGGTGGCCGTCTGGGCTTCATACATTGTCATCATCCCCAACCCGTCTGGCAGAGCTTTGGGCACTGTGTACGTCCTCCGTTTCACTCGCAGCAACAGTTGATCTGATGTTTACTCGTCTCTAACAGCGGTTTCTTCGTACTGCTCACCAGCTTCTTCATCCCGCCTTACCTTCCCGCCCAACTCTTCTTCTTTGTGCGTCATCTGTTTCATTCACTGCGCCACACTCGGGCTAACCGTGGGACCGTTCACAGATCATGACAACCGTGATGCTGGGTACACTCTTCGGCTGGGGTTTTGGCATGGCTGCGATGCGTTCTGCAAATGCGGTCAGGACGGAGCACACAAAACTCGCCGGGATGGCCTATGTGAAAAAGTTGATGGAATCAAGTCCCATCTACGCAGCCGACCCTTTCCTTGCCGAGGAGACTGCGATCTTCCGCGGTCAATTCCTCGATGTTAGGTATGTGTTTCTGTCGGTTAGCCCTTCGCACGATTTTGATCTTGTGTGTCCCAGGTCATCAGCTGTCTACGGATGTTTCTTGGGTATGGCGGCGTTCATCTTGGCTCTGGTAAGAGCGTACGCCCCCACCCTCGCGTTCATGAGTGTCTTCGGAACCATCGCTTGTGAGTTCAGGCTCTTCCATCTTTCTAGGACTATGCTGATCAAGTTCTTCTGTAGTTGACATCTTTGCCGTAAGCCATTCCCTGAGATTCGCAGACTCGGGACAACTAAACTGACGCAATCTGCACTAGACCATCGGTCCTCTCTTCCCTATATGGCAGGCCAGCATCCTCACGTCCATGGCCAGCTCGGTATCCGTTTACTTTGGGATCGGTCTGGCATCAACGATTCTGATCTTCCCGGAAACTATGAACCACGCAATTCTCAATGACGTGTCTGAGCAGTTGGATAGAGTCAAAGCACTTGTTGTTTTGCAGAACGATGTTCTGTCCATGCGAGGGGAGAATCTGCATCATGATATGGCGGCGCACATCGAGAGGGTGAAGGAAGCGCGTAAGGTGGTCGTCGAGCATCAAACACAGTGTGAGTGTTTCGTCTGCTTGGGAGATTCTACCGCTTATCTTGTGCTAGTGGCCGCCACATCTCGGTTCATCCATTTGGAATTCAGCTGGGGCAAATGGAATGCAAGCGACGTCCTTGACTTGCTCGAGCCCTTGCTTACAGTGATCACCCGAGTCGGTGAGCTGTTCTTTCTTTCTTCCAGAGTTATCTGTTCTGACGTCCCATTCTAGGCTGCCTCCAGAACTTTGGTCAAACCTTGACCATGACCCAACAGACATTCGAACGCCAGATTGCTTCCCAGATTCCAGATACCAGCGATACGTACCTACTTCGCCAGGTACTCGAGATGCATCCCACCATCGAGAAGGAGCACAAGGTTCATGTCGCCGACATCCTCCCGATACTTGAAGAGTCAACCATCGAACTGAGGGCAGCATGTCTGGCAGGCCTCGACGTCATCATACGCTCCATCGACCACATCAACAAGAAACGCTGGGGCCGCAACCTCGACTTGGACGGCTCTGTCCGCGACAGCTTCGATGCCGCCACACTCCGTCTCGAGGCGGCGATTGTCCAATTCAGACTCGAACACCGTCTTGAACTCCTGCGACCATTCGTCCCCATCGTCGAGAACCACGCCCTCCGCAACGCGCTTCCCCTCCGCACACTCTTCGTGTCGTACGTCTTTGGCGCGTCCATGGTCGGCGTCGGGAACGCCTTGCTCAAACTGATGCACGTCATCGGCGAGACTTCAGAGAAGCGCAAGCGCAATAGGCTGTGGGCACCCACGGGCTTCCGCAAGCTGTGGAAGATCGTTACTGCCAAGGGAGACCAGAACAACGGCGTGATGGGCGAGAACGTGTCGCCCAGTCCGGTTAACACGAAGTCGGCTATCCCGGAGGAGGAGGAGGAGGTTGATTATCGTCGGGACCCGGATAGCAAGCCTGCGCAGAACATCCACCAGAAGTTCATGAACCTCCTCTCGAAGACGTGGCGGTGGTTCTGCACCCCGGAGGGTGTGTTCTGTGTTAAGTATGTCATTGTCAGCATCGTCCTGTGGATTCCGGCGGTTTGCAAGTCCTCTGCTAGTGAGTGATTTTTTCTGTGGATGTGGAAGGTGTTTTAACGATTGGATACAGAATTCTACTACGACGAGAAGGGTATATGGGCGCTTATCATGTCCCAGACTATGGTGAACATGTATAACGCTGATCATATCTTCAAGTGAGTTCCTACTCTACTCGACCGTGCTCCTCCATCTCATCGAGTCTACAGCTACGTCACCCGTATGATTGGGTCGGTCATCGGACTCGTTCTCGGTCTCCTAGTGTGGTACTGCGGTACGGGCAAAGGCGACCCGGGTAGCGCATACGGCATCGCCGCCTCCGCCGCCGTCTTCACGCCCATCATCGTGTTCCTGCGCGTGTACGCGCCCGTCAAGTACATCCAAGGGATGGTCCTCGCTGGCGCGACCTTCGCCCTCGTCGTTGGTTACTCGTGGATCGACGGACACCTCCCGCAGGTCGTCACCCCCGGTCTGGGCTGGGACGTCGCGTGGCGTCGTGCCATGACGGTCTTCGTCGGCTGCGCTGCGGCGTCGGGCGTGATGTTCCTCCCGCCCCAGTCTGGGCGCCGTGCGGTGCGTCTGAGGAACGCGAACTCGCTTGGAGGGATCTCGAGGTTGTACGGGAGCCTCATGAGCGTGTGGGTCTCGGACAAGCGGGATACAGGTGCGAAGGAGGTGTGGATGGCTGGGTTTAGGAAGAGGGCGATGGCTGCGTCGATGGAGATGGCAACTATCGAGGAGCTGACGGATCTGGCCAAGTGGGAGGGGCGGGTCCGCGGCCGGTGGGCGCGCTCTGACTACTTGAGGTTGATGGACTTACAGGTGGATATGATCTCTTCTTTGATACAGGTCAGTTTTTCTCTTTCCTTTCTGTGGAGATGATGGAAGCTGATTGCCAAACTTGAAGCTCGGCGGCGCGCTCCTGCATCTGGATGACGAATGGCGCGTAGCGTTCCTTGCGCGCACAGGAGTCCTCAACCCCAACTTCATCGCCGATGTGATGAGCGTGTTCCATATGGTCGCCCAGTCTCTGCGCACGGCGGAGCCGCTGCACCAGGTCCTCCCGAACTCACTCCTTGAGCGGCTGTTCTACCACCAGCAACACGCACTAGGACAGACCACCGAAACGCTGACGATTGAGCACTTGAAGAGCGAGGAGTATATGTACTACGCGTCGGGCGTCGTCGCTGTTTATCAGCTGCTTCATGTGCGTTCATTATTCCCTTCTTCTCGTAACTCTTGTGCTGACTGACTCCGCTTGCAGGCCATCGACGAAGTGCAAAAGATCACCAAGGGTCTGTGTGGCGAGGAGCCGCTCAAGGGCTTCGGCCAGTGGAAGGTTGACTTTGAGTCGTCGAGGGCCTCTTTCTGATTTTGAACTGCAAATGTACATGTACATATCATCCATGCATCCCACACAACTAATAGGTAGATACTCTCGTACAGTGTACATATTTATACCGTGTTATGATACCACGTAATGACCATCTTTTATTTTTGTTGCAACTTTGAACGTGAAGTGAGTTTACAGCAAGCAAAGCTACTTTATACTGTGATGGCGCGAGTCGCGAAGGGCTAGCGGATTTCGTGTAAGAACCAGGTACTCAGAATGACTCTGAGATAGGACGCCCCATTCAGATATTGCGCCGTCCGAGTAAAACCTGTTGGAGAGTACCTCTGGCGCGGTAGTGAATCTGGTCCGGATAGAGCCAAAGAGATAGATAGTAGAGAAAGAGAGAAAGCCTCGTTGTCACTGTGGATGCAACTTGAAGGAGTGAAGAAATCCCAACCGTCCACGCGACCTTCCTTAAGTTTACAGTAGATTGAAAGACTCGGAACATCGGGGACAGCTAGGAAACTTGAATGATGCCTCGGGATGGGACCGATTGCCGAATTCTTCACTCAATTGCAAGTCTTCCGCGAGTACTTACCAAACACGACAGCTTAGACATTTGATAGGTGCGAGATATCGATAAAGTATTGTTTGTCCTTCACTATCCAGCTTCAGGATCGTTACAGTCTTGCGTACTGAGGGGATGGTACAACGCTCCCGTAACACCATGCTGCCCATATACATACACGTCCTCGCTACCTTTTCCCGCACCGCGGCCTAACCCAATCAGAACATCAATGTCCCGATGCAACGTCCACGGTTCTGAGAGGTTAGGCGGTACCTCGACTTCTACCAACACACCTAAGCTCTGTAACAGAATTCCGCCCTTCGACTTGCCCCCACAGCTGTCCAGCGGCAAAGACCAATACCCTCTCACTGCGAGCCGCAAGCGTGTAGGCGGGGGGATGCCTGATTCTTTCCCGAGGAAAGCGAATTTGGCGGTGGGCAGTAGCGTCGGAACGTCGCTCAACCGCAGACCATTCTCCCGAGTCCACTGATCATCGATGTGAAAGCCCCAGCGCGTCCCATGGCGCGTGTCTACATGTTGAACACGTCCCTCACTGGCCGTGAACTCCCTCGTCGCTCCAGACTTCTGTCCTCGAGAATGCGCATACGACAGTCCCGCTGAGGGTGAGATACCGTCGATTTTTGCCGAGACACCAAATTGATTCCCCTGTGAGCGTTCCGCGGACTGCGTCACCTTTGTACGCCCGTCAACGTTGTACGGTGCCGACGTGGGATGAATATCGTATACGTCAATGGGACACGCCTCGACGGTTTCCACTTCCATGCGAGCGTAGAATTGTCGATACCACGTGCGCTTATCCCTTGCATTCTCCGAGATGTGATGAAAATCTAGTCTGAGAAGCTTAAAATGAGAGACCGACGTAGCGTCGAGAACGTCCTCCGAAGGGATATCCTGTTCGAAACGAAATACATCAGCGGCCGGGCTATGGAATAGAAATGCCAAATGAACTCGCCTTACACTGAAGCACACCCTTCATCCTGATACTCTGTTCACCCACACGAGTGGACGCCTCCGACTTTATGTTGAAGGTGATATCAAATTGCCCGAGTGAATGAGAACTGGAAGTTGACGCAGATGGATTTGGATCAGGCTCTTCGCCGCCATCGCGACCGAATTCTGGTTTCTTCCCACTGGCATTGACAGTCTCCGCAACTGGCTCCTCCGAGTCCTTGTCATTCTCAGAACCTCCTTCCCCACCCTGCAAATCGTCGTCGTCGTCGTCTTCTTCTACATGCTCTGTCCACCGTCCCGGGCCTGGATGTGGGTCACCAGAGTCGTCTCCAGCCGCCGAGTTTCCTTCTAATTCATCTCGAGGTTCTGCGTCTCTACCACCTCCATCCAAAATCGTGTTAGATTGTGCTTCAGCCCCGTCAGATAACGTCAACAGTCCGCCGCTCCCACAACAAGGTGAATGGGTAAAAAGAGTCTTCTTCAGTGTTGGCGTCTCTAGAACACCCATGAACGGCTGCAAAACCCCACGTAGATCTTGAACCACCCGTGTGATCTTACCACTCGGGATATCCTTTCCACATCGTATGTACGCCTGTTCGGAAGCCGTCTGGCCTGCTGGACTGCTAGCATTCAGCGCGATCAGGTCCTCATCAAACCCAACAGCCAGGACCACCTCGTCTGACCGAATTCCTGCTTGCGAATCAAGAATCTCGTAAATGACGCCCCGGTTAAACTCGAGATGAGTATAGACATGGGTGGGAAGGATGAGTTGTATGTTGGAGCGGCATACAATTCCGCTTTCGGTTCGGATGAGACGTGACACTGATTTAGACAGGCCAGGGTCAGAGTCCAGGTATTCCTGCGCTGTTAAAGCGGGACGATGAGCTGGAAGTACTAGAATGGAAAGAGACTCAGCAACCTGGAAGGCCCGTTTGTAGGAGATGTGCTACATTGAGTTTTCGTTTGAGAGGTCTCCACTGGGGGGAGGTTGGCTCCGGAGTGCCCACTGTGCTTATCGCGTCAGGCCACGGACTGACTGGCAGCGGCGGACTGGACGTAGACAACGGACTAAGCGACGGCGACGAATCGAACGGCGACGACAGACTCCTTGACGATTCCGGTAAGGGGTAGCTCTCTGTAGACCTCTGAGATAATGAATAGAGCCTTTCTTCATCGTCTCCGCTCAAGAGCAAGTTCAATCGCCTGAGATGTTCAGCATCCGGACCTTCTGGGATTGAATTGTCGCTTGTTTCTGAGACCTGACCTCGACCTTTTCGGTTAACATATAACCAAGGAGGGGAACCTTCTTGATCAGCATCTACCCAAGGAGGAGAAACGGATTTGGGGATGGAGGTCTCGGGGGATTCTGGGCGCGACGAGGGAGCCGTCAGCACGACGGGGCTGCTAGTAGTAGCAATAAAAGATGGGTTATCAGTTTCAGCCGCGTAGTACGAAAGATATCTATAAGTGTCCGCGCTGGACGAGGTCGGGATTCGGGAATGTAAGGGCGACTTTGGATTGTGGATGTCGGATGGATCACTGCCAGGTGGAAACATAAGAGGGCTAAGCGTCTGGTTTGGTGGGAACTGGCTATAAGACGGCCCGGCGTCGGGATGCTCGGGGAAGTAACCTTCAAGCATTGGATCGAATCCATATAGTGGCGGCGACCAAATAAGGGAGCTCGCTCCCCTCAACTTTTCTGCGCTCGTGTATATGCTTTCTGGAACAATTAAGTCAAGCATACCAGGGACATCATCTATGTTGCCGAGGTTCCCCATAGTTTGTTTAGTATAATACGCCGCTGGGAAGAGGATCAGACGAGCCGACGACGAACGGAAGACGCACTCATGTTCCATTTTCGGGGCCCTCCTTCAGTGTCAACGATATTCGAGCAGGTCTGCTTGATAAGAGGATCCCAGTCTTGCAGCGGCTCACTACGGTGACTATGTATGTAGATCAGACGATCGTGATTCCTGCGAAAACAGCCAAACTCAGGACCTTACCTATTGTCTCCTTCGCTGGTTTGCTCACAGAAACGTTCGAATTCCTGGATTGTCTGTGGGTTCGATAACCGCGACTCTGACACAGACCCAGAAATCAGGTCTCGTCTGCGCCCGGGACCCCAGCGGCCGCCCTCCGTATGGCCTTCCATTTCCAACCAAGTGTCCTCAGTGGTATGGCCTTCCTCCCAGACGTAGATGCAACCCGAGGACATATCTAGGCGTTCCTTGGGGTCAAGACGCAGGGGTAGCATCTCGAGCAATCCTTGCTGGACGGCAGCGAAGACCTTGTGCATATCCTGCATAGAGCGAATCCTGACGTTTCTGCACGTAGGTGTATGCATTTTGGGCCAAGGTGCGTCAGTCCAATGCTGCACCTTCTTATGCAAAGTGATATGCTAGCACTGCACTGGCAGGCAATCGGTAGATGTTTGAGTCTGGAGTGATCGCTGGTTGAGGTGTTGCTGTAGATGGGAGCCACGTTCACGTTAGCTGTGATTGTTGATGGGCACCAGGTCGTCTGTGGCTGTTGACGGGTCACCAGTTCAGCTGTTACCTACTTACTGCCATAGAAGGTCAATTCAGACATGGACTCACAAGTTGAGGATCTCGATCCACCTAATATAGTGCGTCGAGTTGGTTAAGTCCAGAAGAAAGCAAGTCATGTCCGGTCTTGAACGTTTTGCAGCCATGAGCAGCGTCTCGAAAGTCGAGGAATTGAGCACAAAATGAACCCACGCCTTACTTATAGGCGGGGACAAGCGAGACACAAGGTGTAGAGATTACGATTACGCGTCCGAGTCCTTGGTGTGGGATAGATTGACAAGTCGGCGAAGAGTAGAAAAATCTCACCATCCACGTAGATGGTTCGGCGACCTCAAAACTGGAAGAGTCCATATGAGCGGTGGAATGGATTGTACGCGAAATTCGAAAAGACAGTGTTGCACAACTTGGTCATGCGAGCAGATGCGAGCGCGTCTGGAGGAAAGTGCCACGTTGATCGTGACGACAGACTTGAATGCGATCAATTTCCAATTCCACCAACTTAACGCAGCACGGTCACCCAGTCGATAAACGACACTGTAGCTGCCACAAAACTCGACGGTCGAGGCAGCCAGGATGATCCGGGTGTGTTTCAGTCAACGTTGCATGCCCCAAGCCCACTCACGCCAGATGCACCCCAGCTGCTCCTCTGCTTAACCCTTCCCTTCCTCGGTGCCCTCGCCAATTTAAATGCCTCCTCCACACCCATAGCCACCTCCCCACGACCCAATCTCTACTTTGGCCTCCGGCCCCACCTCCCGCAATCTCTCCTAACAGGCCTCATCTGGTACTCAACCGCCGACTACAAAAGCATCTCGCGCGCGCGCCACGCGTGCTCCCAGGACGACCATCTCGCCTCCTACACCTGGACGTGGTTCGACCCCTCCCCATCCGGCGGCGGTTCGCAGGTGATCGAAGACCCCGCCAACAACATCCGGCTCACCACCTCCTTCCTACTCACCGACGCCGAAGGCGGGTGGGCGGCGCGCATCGAGGGCGAGCCGCTGGACGCGCAGCGGCATATGCGCGTGGCGATGATGTGGTACGCCGGGCTGGAGGGCATGGGCGCGCTGGAGATGGATACGGACGAGGACGAGCATGGGATCATCCCCGTGAACGACGTCGTGTTCTCGGGTGAGAGCCCCGAGCTCGGCGAGTTCTCTATGCGCGTCGTCGAGGGCGCGGGGTCGTCCCATCTCATGCCCAGCCCCGACTCGCCGGATCTTGGCAAGACGAGCTTTGTCGGCATGCCCGTAAGCGCTGGGAACGTGTGGCAGGCGAAGGACGTCCTTATGCAGCGGGTGCTGCAGGGCGCTACGGCGCTGCTGGAGCCGTATGGGAAGGAGGGCCCGTACCCTGACCCGGCGGCGGTGATGAACCTCCCGAACGAGGTGTACACGGGCAGTAATCTGTATGCGGTGCAGAAGACGTTTGGGGGCGGGTTTTCGATGGACATATTCTTTGAGAGTAAGGAGGGAGGGAAGGAGATGACTTGTGAGTGTGCACAGTTGAATTCTTGATGGAGCGTGTGATTGAACAGAGTGTAGCTAGTGAACTAACAGCTGGCCTGGCACGCGTCAAGGAGGCCTACGAGGCGCGTTTCGCGGACGTGTTCCCCCTGGCGGCGGACTACGCGGGCAACGACGACATCCTTACCTTCTCCCAGGCCATCACCGCCAACCTCATGGGCGGCGTCGGCTACTTCCACGGCACATCCATCATCGACCGGTCCTTCTCCTACGAATGGGACGAGGACGACGAAGACGACGACACACCCAAGTCCGGGCCCGAGCTCACCGCGCCAATGACGCTCCTCACCGCCACACCATCGCGCTCCTTCTTCCCGCGCGGTTTCTACTGGGACGAGGGCTTCCACCTGCTGCACATCGGGCCGTGGGACGACGCGTTCGCGATGCGCATCCTGCAGAGCTGGGTGGCGCTGATCGACGAGGACGGGTGGGTCGCGCGGGAGCAGATCCTGGGCGAGGAGGCGCGCAGCAAGGTCCCGCAGGAGTTCCAGACGCAGGTCCCGCGCTACGCGAACCCGCCGACGCTCGTCATGGCCCTCACCGCCTACATCAAGCGCGTGCGGGAGGCGGACGCCGCTGTGGACTTGGGCATGGGGATGGGGATGGGGGACCAGATCCCGCTGACGCCCGACGCGGGGCATGAAGAGGCGGTGGCGGCGCTGCGCACGCTGTACGCGCCGCTGAAGCGGCATTATGACTGGTTCCGGCGCACGCAGCGCGGGCTGATCAAGCCGTACGGGCGCGCGGCGCGCTCGCGCACTGAGGCGTACCGCTGGCGCGGGCGCAACCTGCAGCACGTCCTCACGTCGGGGATGGACGACTACCCGCGCGGCCCGCCGCACGCGGGCGAGCTGCACCTGGACCTCATCTCGTGGATGGCGTACTTTTCGCGGACCATGGGCGAGATCGCTGCGTTCCTCGGGGAGGCGGACGATCGCGAGAGCTTCAACGCCATTTACGATGCCATCAAGGGCAACATCGACGATTTGCACTGGGACGCGGACGAGGGGATCTATTGCGATGTGAACGTCGACGACGAGGACGAGTCGTACCATGTCTGCCACCGCGGCTATCTCAGCCTCTTCCCGTTCTTGTTGGAGTTGGTCGATGTCGAATCTCCGAAATTGGGGAAGATATTGGATCTGGTGCGGAGCGAGGATGAGCTGTGGAGTGAGTTTGGGCTGAGGAGTTTGAGTCGGAGTCATGAGGAGTTTGGCAAGGGGGAGAACTATTGGAAGGGCCCGGTGTGGGTGCAGATGAATTATTTGGCGTTGAGGGCGTTGCATAATGTAAGGATTGCTTTACTCTCATTGTGAGGATGCTTTGATGTTGATGGGGTTTGTACACAGACGTACGCGGCGAGGCCGGGGCCGTACCAGGAGCGCGCGAGGGAGATATATGGGGAGTTGAGGAAGAACGTTGTTGATAATGTCTTCAAGGTGCGATTACCTTCCACCCTCTCCCTTCCCACCCCCCACTCACTCACACCCTCACCCTGTAGGAATACAAACGCACTGGCTACGTATGGGAGCAGTACGACGCCCTCACGGGCGAGGGGCGCCGGAGCCATCCCTTCACTGGGTGGACGAGTCTGGTTACGCTTAGTGAGTGCTTCCCTCCCTTATTTTCGGAGTGGTCATTGATGGTGTTTGTTAGTCCTGTCGGAGAAGTATTAATTTGAGCGTGTTGGGTGGGTGGTTGGGTGGAGAAGAAGACCAGAGTCGAGGGGAAGGGGGACGGGCCTCCATGTATCAATTGTAGTGTACTGAATCATTCGAAGGATGCACAAATGAAAGTTACAAGCTACAACAGACTGGACAGTGGAGATTTGGGGCCCCGAGTCTTTAGTTCCTACGTAGCGCTGAGTGCCATTGGAGTCAGCCTGATGTTTACAGCCGATCCTTGGAAAGTTGAGCCTTGATTCTTGGGAACCTTTGCTCGATGCTTGTGAGAGTCTTGAGTGTTGACTAGGGTGCATACCCTAGGTATCGATACCGGTCCGGTTCGTGTAAAGTTACCGGGACTCGGGAAGGTACCAGGGGGAGGTATCTCAGTGAGTCAGTGATAGGGCTGTGGAAAAAACTCCCATTTTTTACTGCAAGCCTTTTTTACCAGTAATTTACCGGTATTTTACTGTTCTTTACCGAGAGGGCGGGAGGGGGTATGTAAATTACCTACACGTGATATTTCCACGTGATTACCGCGCGCCTCTTCTGGGACCTTCATGTGGCGCACAATGGTCATTCTGATTGGCAGTATCCTACCATGCCAGCTGAGTGAGCTTTGTTAGACATTACCACAGTGTGCCAGTGGTGAGGTTTAGATATTCTTGCCTCATTTGAGCTTTTGTAAGTGCAGCAGCGCTGGGCGGGGAAGCGGGCGGCGGGATCACGTGAACATATCACGTGCCGGTAAAATACGGTAAAGAACGGTAACTTACCGGGCCTCCCCAGCGGGGTAGGTAAAAATCGGTAAGTTACACCCCCCAGGACTTTTTTCCACAGCCCTAGCACTGTTCAATTACCAGTTCAAACTTCAGATCCTTGGTCCGTGGATCCTAAAAAAAAGTTTCTCCTTAGCATCACGAATCTCTCTGACTGGGAGTCGAACCCAGCTTTCGCGCGTATATGGAGGGAGATACAGTTATGACAGGCGCGTGTACTAACCGATATACTATCAGAGATGTTAAACCTAAAGCCTGCACCAATCCTTCGCCGCAGGTCAAATTGTCGGACTGGGGACTCAGTGGGGATTGAATCTTGATTCTTGAACGATGAACTCCCAAGTTTTTGGACCTTGGATCTGAGTCTGCCGCCAAGGCCCAAAAAGAATGAAATTCCGTTATTCCAAGTTTTCAAAGCGGGACGCAAAAAGAATACAGTACGAGGTCGGGGCAGCTCTCTGACTGGGAGTCGAACCCAGCTTTCGCGCGTCAAGCGCGAAGCGATGACAGGCGCGTGTACTAACCGATATACTATCAGAGATGTGTTCCATACCCTCCACGCTCAACATATCCCCCCCCCCTACAATGAGCATGAACCTCACCACACACGCACACACATTCATCAAGCACACAGACATTCACACGAAAACACCCACACATCCTGATAACACTATGGGGGCACGCTCCAATCATGCCACATAAGATTAAGGGTGGTACAAAAAAGGTAGGGAAGGGGAAGGGAAGGGGAAATATAAGTTAAGGAGCGTATGCAGGGCGTGTCGAACGCGAAGCTGGGGAACTAGCTATGGGAGGGAGGGGAGGGGGTAGGTGGGTAAGGAGGGAGAGACTAGTGGCTAGCTAGGTAGGTAGGTAGGTATGGGGGCGGTAGTGAGAGGGACTAGTCGGTAGGTAGTTCAAAAGTAGGAAGGATGCCCCAAACACTAGTCGGTCGGTGGGAAGGAAGTCATCGCACAAACCCCATCTCGTCAAACTCCAAATCCAGATCCATCTGAAACCCGTCGCCAAAGTGCAGACTCGCCAGGCGCGGGTTGGGGTGGTCGTCCTTGGATGGACGCGCGTGTGATTCCGTGGATGCACGGGGGTGCGACTGGGATGGACGCGTGTGCGACTGGGATGGGCGGGGGTGCGATTCCTTAGACGCCCGAGGCTTACGCGGCGTCGCGTCCAAATCCAAGTCCAAATCCAAATCCACACTGGGGCGTGTCTTCCGCGGAGTCCTCTGCGGGTCAAATTCCTCCTCGTCTTCGTCTTCGTCCAACGAGCAGGGCGGCGCGCGCGGCATGGGCGGGGAGAACACGCGCCCCGGGGTGGTGGGGTGTGAGGCAGAAGACTCGGTGGGACGCGAGGAGGAGACGGAGGGCCGCCGGAAACTCGACAACCGCCTCAATATCCCCTGCTTCCCCTCCTGCATTGGGGTGGGAGTGGTAGCGGACCGGAGGGCATCCAACGACCCCCGTGGGCGGCCCAGCCCGAGTGCGCTTTGTTGCTTGGCGTTCCGGTGCTTGGCTTTGGCGTTCCTTTCTTTAGTGTTGGTGGTGGTGGTGGGAGAAATGGGAGTGGTGGGAGAAGCGGGGGAGTCGGGATCGGTAGGCGTGTCGGGTCCGTCACTCAGACTGATGCTGGAGGAGTCGGAGCGGGACATCATGGGGAGGCTGGGCGTGGAGGCGAAGAATGCGAAGCGGAAGAATGACGCGGAGCCGGAGGGGGTTGGGGAGGTCGTTCTTTCCATCTCCTCTATGTCTTCGTCATCGTCTTGGCTGTGCACGGAGGACACCAGCGAAGTAGACGAAGACCGGCTTTTCCCAAACAACCCAAAGAACCCGCTCCTACTCCTCTTCACCTCTTGGGGCTGTTGTTGGGATTCATGTTTATGCCTCCTCGACACCCTTACAACCTCATAAATCTCCGTATCCTCCGCCTCATCCTCCAGCGTCTCCAGCTCCTCGTCCACCTCTTCCAGATCCAGAAACTCGCGCTCGGGTTCCTGCGCAGCGTCGTAGCAGCACCACGGTTCTTCGCACTCCTCCTCCGGAGGCGTGACGACGACGTTTGGCCTACTGAGGGCGTGCGCGGGGGAGGAGGGCGGGACGCGCGGGGGGTGCATCATAGTGTGTGTGTGGGTGGCAAGAGCAAGAAGCAGGTTCGGATGTCATCACGTGCCTAGATGAACATGATCGCGTCCCAGTCGTGACACTGACGTCACCCAGGGCATTTTCCCTCACTTGATGCCCTCACCCGCTCGATTCGTGAACTTCATGGCGAGCGTCACTTTCCTCGGGACGTCCAGCGGCGGCGGGCCGACCGTGTCGCGGAATTGCTCTTCACTGCTCGTGGACTTGCAACAGGGGAAGCAGTGGATGGTGGATTGCGCTGAGGGGACGCAGAGGCAGATGCATTGGGCGCGCGACGTAAGGCCCATGAGCGTCGATACGATATTCATCACGCACTTGCATGCGGACCATGTCATGGGCCTCATTCCGCTCCTCCGGACGCTTTTGTACCCGACGCCGAATCCCGCTCTGGGGATCCAGAGGCCGGTTAAGGAACAAGCGACGGTCAATGTGTATGGCCCGCCTGGGATCCGGAATTTCGTGCGCGCGAATATGTGGATGACGCATTCGGGGGGTGCGGATCGGTTTGCGGTGCATGAGCTGCATCCCACCCCGTCTCAATCCACCCCCGAGCCACAAACCCTGCCACTGCCGATGTTCCCACAACACCCCTCCGAGATCCAAGGCGCCGATATCCCCGCGGACCCATCCGACGGCGCGTGGCGCGCGTTTCTCGCTGCGGGCGAATGCGAGGTGGACGCAGCGCCGGTGCGGCACCGCGACGACGTCCCCACCCTTGCGTACCTCTTCCGGCGCGACGCCAAGCGCGTACGCATCGCCGTTCTGGGGGATACGTACGATGCGTCGCCGGCGTTGCCTATCCTCCTCGCCTCTTCCCCTTCTCCTTCTTCCCCCACCACACCCACCTCCTCCCCCACCTCCACCACCCCCCACCCACCACCACCACCACCACCACCTCCCCCACCTCCCCCACCACCACGCCCCCTCCCCCGCCCCTCTCCCTCCTAATCCACGAATCCACCGACGCCCACATCCCGCCCACAATCGACCCGCGCTCCACGCGCTCCCTCGCCACCGTCACCCAAGCCGCGCTGTTCAGGGGCCACTCCACCCCGGACCAGGCGGGGGCGCTGGCGAGGCGGGTGGGGGTAAGGAGGCTGGTGTTGAACCATGTGGGGAGTCGGTTTCCTGGTGCGGCGAGTTTTGACGAGCGCGCAGGGGGAGAATGGAGAGGAGGAATAGAAGGGAGAAGAGGACCAGGGGGAGCATGGGGAGGAGGACAAGTGGGCGGACGCGTAGCAGCGATCCGGCGGAACATCCTGGGGGAGATCGCGCGGCAGGCGAGCGCGGCGTGGGGGGCCGGCGAGGCGGTGGTGGCGGAGGATTTTATGGTTGTGGAGGTGCCGTGGGGGGAGGGGGGTGATGAGGCGCAGCCGAGTGAGGCGAGTACACAGGCGGCGGGGAGTGCTAGTGGTGCGGCGAGTACAAGCCAGGCGACGGGGAGTACTGGTGGAGAGGCGAGTACAGTGGCAGCACGGGACTGGGGCTTCCCCACCGCGCGCAACACCCACCCCACACACTCGCAGAAGAGGTCTTATCATCAGGGTCGGGGACGGGGTGGTGGGAATGGGGGAGGGGGAGGGAGGAGTAAGCGCGGGAGGGGGGCGGGGACGGGGGCGTAGGTACTAGGCATTGGGGTTCGCGCATGGTTGGGGGGCACATACATCTTGGCGCATTTCTTGGGATACACAGCTTACAGTGAGACACACATTGGAATACACATTTCGATTCTTGGTGTCAACCACTGATTAGTAAGAACTTTTCTCGAGGACGCGTACCTCACCCGTCCAAGTGCGCGCTCTCAATTTCGCGGCTGTGTCTTACATAAGTTTTTTGGGAACACCACCGTGTCTTTGAACCCTTGTGATTTTCTGCCAGCGGGTAACCGTTTCGGTCCACTGTACACCCACTGCACGCGCTCGAACCGTGACCTTCCCCCCTCTATCTACATCACAGGGGACGTGTAGCCATCCGGTCTGGGTGCGCACTGCGCGCTCCATATCACGAATGACGTTGAACCTTTTGCTTGTTGGCTCACTTCCTTCGCAGTCGACGGTGGGATGTCTGTTACTCTTCACAAACGGACGTTTCATCACCCGTCTAGGTCCGCTTGACTTTTCCAGGTCCTTTCTCCAGCTACTAAATACTAACCTCTTTGCTCTACCCACAAGGGACGCGTAGCCTTCCAGTCAGGGCGCACGATGCGCGAGTTCTTCGTTTTTTCGTAATCTCTTGTCTTGCCCGTCTCTTTCTCACCCCGCCAATCAATCGTCTCCCTTCCTTGCCTTGGTTGGCCCCAAGCACATCGACTATGCAGCACGCTCTTAGACCGAGGACGCGTACGCCAATTGTGTTGAGGTTTTTTGGCAGTTGGCAGTTTGGTGGGATTTCTCCTCTGCATGACTATTAGATGGTGGGATTTCCAATTCTCCCCGCTCACTGGCAACGATGGCCCACCAGGCTACCTGTGCTGGATCGGTGTATAGGCCTGGACTTCTTTTTTTGTGGGTTGGTGTCATGTAACCAACGAGGGGGAGGGGGGGGGGGGGGGGTGGAGAGAAGAGAAGGGGTCGGGGGCGCCGTTCATCCAATTGCAAGACTCGGAGGCGGGGCTGTGGTTCCGGGTCACACTCATTGCGCATCGAACTTCTACTACTACTTGCAAGGACCCGTGTCCCACCGGTCTGGGTACGAGCTCCATGAGTATAGGCAAGGCCCTGTTGTTATTTTACTCCAGCCTCCGAGTCTACTGGCTCACCCTCTCCAATGCGGACAGTACTCACTGACATCTCTCGCAACTTGACCGCTCGCGCCATCATCATGGTTTTTGTTTCTGTTCACTGATCCGTTCGTCCCTCCTCTTATCAACTCAAGATACTACATGACCGGCTCTTCTTCGTAGCCAACAAGTCCAGGTTTTTCGCCACTATGTACTCGGGCTTCGCGTCTATCTGGCTCTGCAGGTTTTTGGTTTTCGCGAGTGGGACGAGGCGAGTACAAGCCTCCCGCTCGATTTCTCAGTGACTACTGTATTTTTTAGGCAGGTGTCGCATAGCCTCCATACCGTACATAGTGCAGGATCTTGGTTTTGACTATCCCAACACCTGTCTTGCCCGTCTCTTTCTTTCTTGACCCGCCCGTCGTCTTGTGCTTGCTCAGCTGCAATTCCACCTTCTTGCCACTGCCGGTTGCAATTGAGGATAAGATTATTCAATCGGCATCTGTACCCTACCGCGTAGTACGCACATTCGTGCTGAGGCCTTTTCAATATCGCTTCAACGACTGGATGGTAGGATTTCTCCCCCTCCTCGAATTCACCAACATATCCGACATGGTGTACACAAACGAGCGTGGATTTCCCAGTTCCCACACGCATATTCGTAGTCTCCATACCTCTTTTGTTTTCTTTCCCTTTCTCAAGCACACACCCATCGTCTTGTTATGTTTCCTGCTCTCGTGCCACGGGGACCGTCAGTGCTCAAGAACAGTCATTCGCACTTCGTACCACATTCGTTCTCCTTGAGAGCATGTGCATCGATTTATTCAGCCCCGCCTTTTTCTCGCTTCGAGTGGTGGTGGGATCCTTTTGACGGCTATATAATAAGTATTCACTGGCAGTTTCTCGCAACGCGGGCGTACCTCAGCGGTTGCCGCGCACCTTGACCTCCACATTGAGCTTCGTAATTTTTTATCTTCCTGTCCACTGTTGCGCATCAATGTTCTGTTCGCCCCGTTTGACGCCATCGTCCCGATGCAGTCTCTCGCAACGCCGGCGTACCTCATCGGTTGCCGCGCACCTTGAGCTTTGACTTGGGTATCATAGTTTTTTTGTTCACTGTTTACACGAAATTTACCTCATCCGACTTGCTGTTAACTTACCACGTCAACAAAAAGGAAAGATGGGCCACTTCTACCTGTGTGGGGTGCATGTGCATGTACATTTGAACTTTGAAGAATCCCTTCGGCTCGGGGTCAAAGACTCGAACTCGACCCTCCAGAGTCCGCTCTCTTCTGCACTCCTGGGTTCGGAGTCAGTACACGTTATGACAAAAAGAAAGGGATAGACGCACTTGTACAGCGACAACACCCCACGCGTAATACATGTAAGTACTCGCTCTCTAGCCTTCAGGTGCTTGTCCCGAGTAGGTGGTCTGTGTTGAGATGAAGTTAGGGTACGCGCAAATCGAGGTGTAGGAGGAGGCAATCACCCCAGGGGAAAATACTCACCAGAAACAAAGAACAAACCTATCCATCTCCCAGGCCATCGACACCTACGCCTCCTTCCCCGCGCGAGTTCACGCCGCCCGGGCTGCGGCAGGAGGAACATCACGCCGCGAAGACCGTCATCCCAGCCGAGAGGTGTCCGAGTAGATCATCCCTTGGATGTACTTGACGAGCGAGGACGGCCTTAGCCCGTATCAAGGATGAGACCCAGTCATACGGCTGCAGATGGGGCAGCCATAGCCAGATAGATGAGCGCCCAGCTGCGGATACCCTCGGCCGTAGCAGAATCTCGTCATCAATCGTCAAGCCTGGCAGAAGATTTGGCAAACGGTCGGAACTCGGACAATGACATCCACCGCCAACCGCCACGTCTTCGAAAGGACTCTTCTAGCGGTGGATGTTCAGCGCAGGCTGTCCCGACGACGATGAATCTTATCCTCCTCCGGAATACTTAGCCGACTTGGTTCACATCGCCGATTATTTTAGTCTCCCTTCGCGGTGACGAACACCCAAAGCGAGTTGCGGAGGCCCATGGGCGAGTCCTGCATTCCAGGGGAAAAAAATAGGAGGCAAACGCGTGCGCGAGATGTCTTAGTAGTCGGCAGATGAGGAGGGATTCGAGTTGAGAAGGTGGCAAAGTAGAGGTTGGGTCGCGGGGAGGAGAATATGGTTGTCGAGGAACGATTGGCGAGGGCGCTGAGGAAGGGAAGGAGGAACTGACGTGCCTTCGGATCATACGGCTACCTCTACGTCGAGTTTTTGTGGGCACTGTACGGTGTCGTGACCGTGCTGCATCAAGTTGGAAATTGGAAATATTGATCGCTCTGGCGTCACGATCAACTTCAACGTGGCACTCTTAACAGGACGCGCTCCGAACTGGCCCTCTGTGTCTCTCATTTCATTCTTTTGCGATCTTTCTTGTTATGAGAAACTTGACCGGCTTGAATCCTGCGTTCGAAACTACGTCACTATAGTCGCGCGAAATGCTGGCTCGTCGCGGATTGGGATCTCCTGTGTCCAACCTGGATTCCGACTCAGCTGTGGGACCGTGCCACTGATAAGATACCAAGCAGTCCTTATAAACGACATGTCTCTAAGGCGTCGACTCTGTCTCTGACTTACATACGTGGGAGTGATCTCCGAGTCGGCTGTGACTGACACAGGTTTCGCACAGTACAGCTTCTCTTTCCCACCACGACGACCACCCCGCCCGTCGTACAAGATGAAAAAGATCTTCGAATCCGCTGTATCCAAAATCGGTTTTACCCCGACGCCTGCTGTCAGTGGCCAGAAAGAAGGGGTCGACACGATCGCCCTCGATGGCATGAAGAAGCTCCTGCGGGTTTTAGAGGAATCTCCGGACGCCTTTGCGCCTCTGAAGGACGCCGTTCGAGGCCTCTTTGCAATCGTGGATATCAATGAGGTGCGCATGCGAGTGCGTCTGAATTCCCACCGCCTCTGACATTTCGCTCGATCCAGGGGATGGACAACAACCGCGAAGGGATTCTTGTGCTCATACGCTACATCGACAAGCCGATGGCAAAGCTGGCAAAGCGACTGGGGAGCACTCGCGAAGTCGGCTACAGCTGTCAGCCAACAGTCGACAAGCTGGCTAAGTACGCTGTGTTTCTCGTCAGACACACCTCGAAACTGATAGGTGTCTAGGACATTGAACGACACCAGGGATTCGATCAAGAAGATGCAAGAACGCAGTCGCATTACCCGCGTCGTTAAAGATGCAAAGGACGCTGTAAAGCTATCGGATTTGTCTGAGGCGATCAACAATGCAGTTCAAGGACTCCGGGTAAGTACGATGGACGTCCTCCATTACGTGGCGCTGACGGCTGCCGGATAGTATGAGCTTGGTTCGACTCTTGAGCAAAGCATCCGGGTAATACACGAGGCAAGTGTCCGAGTCTCGTATTCCAGGATCTGCTTACTAATCGCGTCGTAGAACCGAGCACTCCAAGATCTCCCGCGCTCCTTGGATGCATCCCATACAGCCATCACAGCCTTCAACCAGGTCACTCGCCAGTTGTGCACAGAGGGCACTCGTGTCAAGGTCATCGATGACATTCTCAACTGGATCAACAAGTCAACCGAGGGCCTCTATTGGCTTACGGGCCTTGCCGGGCAGGGCAAGACCACTGTTGCGTACACCATCTGCCGTCGTCTTGAGGCTCCTGTTGTATCCTTCTTCTGCTCTCGTCAACTGGACAGCAGAGACTCTGGCCTCATTGTCCCCACACTTGCCAGGCAGCTGGCCCAAATCTCCCCTTCCTATGGCTTAGAGCTATGTGCAGTGCTGGAGCGTGACAGCAACCTCCCACATGCGCAGCTACCCATTCAGATCAACAGCCTTTTGGTGGAGCCATGGGCATCAACTCTCGATGCTCGTACAAGCCTTCCCATCCCCATCATCATCATTGACGCTCTTGACGAGAGTGATGCTGGGTCTGCCTTCCTTGAGATACTTCTGGAGGTTGTCAATCAGGGCAAGTTGAAGGGGCTCACATTTCTGGTCACCAGCCGCCCAGAGCCCAAAATTGTTCAGCTCTGCCAGGAACTGCCCCAAGACACTGTCTGTTGTCTTTACAACATTGAGAGCAGCCTAGTCGAGCCTGATATCCAGTGTTACCTTCAGACAGCACTGCCACAATTTGATGTTGATCATTGTCTCAATGATCTTGCTCGCCAAGCAGATGGATTCTTTATCTATGCAGCTACGGCAGTGCGGATGATATCACCACCTGGAATAGAGCTGGCAAAGCAGGAGAAGAAATCTATCATGGATGGACTTCTTGATGCACAGTTGGGAGGTAGAGGTGTGGAGATTGATGCACTATATATCCAAGTCTTGGATCTGGCATTCTCTCACCTTGATGATCGACTCATGCAGAAGCGAGTCAGAGTTCTGCATACTATTTTGGCTGCAAGAGAACCTTTGGATGTCTCAGTAACTGCTGCTTTGGCAGATGTAGCTAAGGAAGTGGTTTTGTCCACAGTCAATGCTCTGCATGCTGTTCTTTTTCAATCTCAGGATCACAAGTTCTACTGGTATCATGCATCATTTCAAGACTATATTTTCTCCTCTTATTTATCATCTGGCTCTTCCCAACTCTCTCCATTCCAATGTAGCTGGTCAGATTGCCAAACTGTCATAACTCAGCAGTGTTTCAGCATCATGGAGGCTGGTCTTCGCTTCAATATTTGTAAACTTGAGTCTGCATTTGTTCTTGATAAAGACATTCCAGGTGGTCTCAATGCTCGTGTTGAAAGATACATACCTCTGGAACTGCGATATGCTGCACGACATTGGGTGTATCATCTCATTCCAGTTATCTCATCAAAATCTACCAATGAGAAACTGACTGGTCACACTCAAATCTTCCTTGAGCATTATTTGTTATTTTGGCTTGAAAGCATGAATCTTATGGGATGCAAGGCTGAATGCTATTCAATATTGATAGAGGTGCAAAAGTGGATAGAAAAGGTATGTTCACAAATATTCATTCTTTGAACAATAACTAATTATTTTGATAGCATGGCACATCTAACATGAAAGCTGGATGGCAGGATGCAAATGACTTTTTTCACTACTTTTCAAATAGCCCAGCTGCTAACAGTACACTGCACCTCTATATTTCTCTTGCAAAATGGAGTCACTGTTCAGACAGTATGGCTACTTGGAAAATGCACTTTGCAAAAATTTCAGCATCTCTCAACAGTAGCAAGAAACACTCTGCTTTGTCGATCCACATTTTTGCACACATATTGAAGGTCACTTCAGTGGCTTTCTCACCAGATGGAGCACACATTGTGTCTGGTTCAGATGATCAAACAGTGTGTGTGTGGGATGCAGCAACAGGAGTAAAGTTGAGGGAGCTTGATGGGCATACTGCTAAAGTTAACTCAGTAGCCTTCTCACCAGACAGAGCATATATTGTGTCTGGCTCAGATGATCAAACAGTGTGTGTATGGGATGCAACAACAGGGGTGCAGATCAGGGAGCTTGATGGACATACTGCTATGGTTAATTCAGTAGCCTTCTCACCAGACGGAGCACATATTGTGTCTGGCTCAGATGATAAAACAGTGCGTGTATGGGATGTGGCAACAGGGGTGCAGATCAGGAAGCTTTATGGGCATACTGCCATGGTTAATTCAGTAGCCTTCTCACCAGACGGAGCACATATTGTGTCTGGCTCAAAAGATCAAACAGTGCGTGTATGGGATGCGACAACAGGGGTGCAGATTAGGAAGCTTTATGGGCATACTGCTACGGTGAATTCAGTAGCCTTCTCACCAGACGGAGCATATATTGTATCTGGCTCAAATGATCAAACAGTGCGTGTATGGGATGCGACAACAGGAGTACAGTTGAGGGAGATTAATGGGCATACTGCTAAGGTTAATTCAGTAGCCTTCTCACCAGACGGAGTGCACATTGTCTCTGGCTCAGATGATCAAACAGTATGTGTGTGGGATGCATCAACAGGAATACAGATCACAAAGCTTAATTGGCATACTGCTGTGGTCAATTCAGTAGTGTTCTCACCAGATGGAGCATATATTGCATCTGGCTCAAATGACCAATCAGTATGTGTGTGGGATGCAATAATGAAAGTGCAGATTAGTGAGCGTGATGGACATACTTCTAAAGTCAATTCCGTGGCCTTCTCACCAAACGGGGCATATATTGTGTCTGGCTCAGATGATCAAACAGTGCGTGTATGGGATGTGGCAACAGGGGTGCAGATCAAGGAGCTTGATGGGCATATTGCTATGGTTAACTCAGTAGCCTTCTCACCAGACGGAGCACATATTGTGTCTGGCTCAGATGATCAAACAGTGCGTATATGGGATGCGACAACAGGGGTGCAGATCAGGGAGCTTTATGGGCATACTGCTATGGTGAATTCAGTAGCCTTCTCACCAGATGGAGCACATATTGTGTCTGGCTCAGATGATCAAACAGTGCGTGTATGGGATGCGACAACAGGGGTGCAGATCAGGGAGCTTTATGGGCATACTGCTATGGTGAATTCAGTAGCCTTCTCACCAGACGGAGCATATATTGTGTCTGGCTCAAATGATCAAACAGTGTGTGTATGGGATGCGACAACAGGAGTACAGTTGAGGGAGATTAATGGGCATACTGCTAAGGTTAATTCAGTAGCCTTCTCACCAGACGGAGTGCACATTGTGTCTGGCTCAGATGATCAAACAGTGTGTGTGTGGAGTGCAGAAACAGCGGCAGAAGTGGCAAAGCTTGTTGGACATACTGCTATGGTCAATTTGGTAGACTTCTCACCAGACGGAGCGTACATTGTGTCTGGCTCTGATGATCAAACAGTGCGTGTATGGAGTGCAGAAACAGAGGCAGAGGTTGCAAAGCTTGAGGGGCATACTGCTGTGGTCAATTCAGTGACCTTCTCACCAGACAGAGTGTACATTGTGTCCAGCTCAGATGATCAATCAGTGCGTGTGTGGGATGCATCCACAGGAGTGCAAGTCATGAAGCTTTCCAGACAATCTGATCAGGTTGACACAATAGCTGATGATGTGTTTGAGGACCAGAATCTGCCTGTATACTCTCCTCAGCCATCTGGTTCCTCTCAGCAGCCAGCACTTCCACGATATGATGGTGATTGTAGCAAAACAGTAGACCGACCAGATGAATTTTTTCGGAAAGAAGCATCTAACAATTCTCTTGATTCCTTCAAAGACTTAAATCAAGATACCTCCAACAATGACACTAAGGGAGTGGCCTTACATCTGACGTGAGTATCATTTCCAGCTACAACATTCAATCCTCAAAAATTTCCAGAGCACCCCTTTCAAGGTCGCCACAGAGTCCAATGATTCAGCCCCCCGTCAAACTGAGTGCGGAATCGGAACAGTCCAATCCCGATGTCACGAGTTCGACCGGTCATCCAAAATCAACGCACATTGATACTCCTACTACACCAGCGCTGGATCTCTCGTATTCTTATGTCCTTGGCGACGGAAAACACAATACGGACTTGCGGATCTTCTCTGATGAAACTCACCATAACATCGTTCCTGAAGTCCAGGAAAACGGAGCAAAACTGCCGCCTTCAGTAATAGCAGTTGAGCCCGTGCCCAAGCCTCCGAGTCAGCTCGTGGCAACTGCTCCGAGTTTTGGCTCTCCCAAAGACGAAAGAGTCCTGGGCCCGATAATCGAAGTACGGTCTATCCTCGAGCTCCCCATCCACGTCTATACACATCTCGAAACTCGCAGTAGCGTCATCTACGAGATACTTGAGTCTCAGGCAGGACTTTTGCCCGAAATGGTGGTCCTGGCTGCTGGGTTCGATGAGGACCTGATTGCGCTCAATGCTAGTAGTCCCGCAGGCCAGACGGCTTCCGAGCGGGCGTACATATACTGCGAGAAGGATATTCCGAGCGATAGCTTCACACGGGTGGTTCAAGATCTATGTGGGGTCCTGCAGCCGTTCGTGGGTGTTCTAGAGACGCCAAGGCTGAAGAAGACTCTTCTCACCCATCCACCTCATATTGAGGGCAGCGGACTGTTGTCGTTATCTGACGGGGTTGAAGGACACTCCAACACGATTTTGAATAGAGGCGGTGAAGACGCAGAACCTCGAGATGCACCTGAAGAAACTCCGGCGGCCGGACATGACTCTCATGATCCACAACCAGGGCCAGGACGGTTGGCGGAACATGGAGAGGAAGACAACGATGACGATTCGGCGGGTGGGAATAGGGAAGAAGATGAAGACACCGACAATCAATCGCAAGGTGGGGACTCGGATGGAGAGGCAGACGATGACGATTCGCGGGGTGGGGATGCAGAGGAAGACGATGCTGACGATTCGCAGAGTGGCGATGGAGAAGAAGACGATGACAACGACTCGCAGGATGGGGACTCAGATGGAGAGCCTGATCCCGAACCAACTGCGTCAACTTCCAGCTCTCCCCCAGTCGGGGAATTCGATGTCACCTTCAACATAAAGTCGGACGCGTCTACTCTTATCGGTGACCAGAATATCAGAGTGCAGGGTGTGCTTCAGTGTAAGGCAAGTCCGCTCATTTCTACTCTACATCCCGGCCGCTGATGTGTTCCCATTTTCGAGCAGGATATCCCTTCAAGGGACGTCTTTGACGCTACGTCGGTCTCTCATATTGAGCTTCTACAACTGGATTTCCATCACATCACGGAGAACGCAAATTACAAGCGCACGGGGTATCGACAGTTCTATGCTCGCATAGAGGTGAATGCCCTCGACTCGAATGCATGTCCCATCAAGGTTTACGACGTCCATCCTACGTCGCAGCCGTATAATGTGGACGGGCGCACGAAGATGACGCACTCTGTGGAACGCTCACAAGGGAATCAATTTGGTGTCTCAGCAAACATCAGCGCCAAACCCTCGGCGGGACTGTCGTATGTGCATTCTCGAGGACAAAAGTCTGGAGCGACGATGGAGGTCATGGTCAGTGAGGGACGTGTCCAACAAGTACCCACGGCACGTGGGACGCGCTGGGGCTTCCACGTTGAGGATCGCTGGATTCAGGAAAGTGGTCTACAGCTTAGCGAGACGCTGCTACCCAGCGCCAAATTTGCTTTCCTCGGGAAAGAAAAAGGCATGCCCCCGCCTACGCGCTTGCAGCTCGCGGTACGAGGGTATTGGTCTTTGCCCCTCGACAGCCTGAGCTATGGGACCAAGTCAAAGAACGCGGTTCTGTTACAGAGCTTGGGTGTGTTGATAGAAGTCGAGGCACCGCCCCATCTCTCGAACCCGTGGAGGTTGTATCGGGACATTGACGTTCTGATTGGGCTGGGACGTAGTGCGGGAAAAGGTAGCGAGGACTACGAATATGGGCAACATGGAGTGACGAGAGCGGTGTACCATCCCCTCAGTACGCAAGACTGCAACGATCCTGAAGCCGGATAGTGACTCGAAGGACAAATACTGTACTACGCCTCCTTATCCTGTATTAAACTAAACACTGCTTGATATCTCGCACCTATCAAATGTCTAAATGGTCGACTTTGGTAGATAGCCGCAGACGTCTGTCGACATGTGTGTTCTACTTGAGTAAAGTTCAAGCCAATTCCAGGCTTGCGTGCTCTTACGCGGTGATCAAAATGCTCTGACCAGTTACGCACCTTATGATTATCGACATGGGGTTTGATAGGCGAACCAGTAACTTCCGAGTGACATACTCTAGATTTTTTGATCCTTTTGAGACACACATGAGACCTAGAGGCAAAGCATGAACAAGGTTGATTTCTATATAGCAATAAGTACAATGAACAGCGATAGCAAAGAATAATGATAGGTAGATAAGACTAAGGTAAGTTGTAGTATGTATAGTATGTCTACTCGCTGAAACTCCAGATCTTGACTTCATTGTCGTCTCCGCCAGAGACAATGCGATCCTCTCCCAGTGCTAGACAGCTCACGGCAGCGGTGTGACCCACCAGAGTCGCGGTACATCGGCCGTCCTCTCTTGACCAGACCTGCAGATACGTCAGAATGAGAGTCAATGACAAGAAAAAAGATATAAACACACCTTGATGGTCCGGTCATGACTACCGCTGACCAGGCGTATCTTGTCGCTCGCGACGCCCCACACACCCTCTATGTGTCCAAAGTACGTCCGCACTGTCTTCCCCGTCTCAATGTCCCACTGCTTCACCGTATTGTCCAGACTGCCTGATATCAAGACAGGCTTTTTCTTCCCATCCTCCCCATCCTTACAGTCCTCTTCCAAAAGGAGCTTCATACTCTGCACCTGCGCGACGTGCCCAGTGAAGGTCCGCACACATGATCGTGAGGTGAGGTCCCACAAACGAATCGTCCCGTCGTCCGACCCAGAGAAGAGCATCTTCCCGACGTCAATCTGTGGCGCCTCACAGCTGGGGGCATCAAACGTCTCTTGCGCCTGAGGGGCACTGGAAGCGCTGGAGTTGCCTCCATCCCACAGTTGCACAGTGTTGACCCAATCAGAATGGCCCCTCAGCGTAAAGGCGCCCCCTGTCCGAAGATTCCAAACCTTGATGGTAGAATCGACACTCCCGCTCGCCAAGACGTCCGTGTCAAAGTTGAGACACACGACACCTTCCGTGTGCCCCGTCAAAGTGCGAATCAGCTTCCCTCTTCGCCAATCCCACACCTTGAGCGTAGTGTCCATGCTCCCGGTGATGAGCTTCACGTTATCGAACTGCAGTGCCCGAACAGCCCGAGTGTGGCCTTTTAAGCAATGAAGCTCCACGCCGGTTTCGAGATTCCAGACCCGTGCTGTTCGATCGTATGAACCGGTGATGAGGACGGGGAATGCGGGATGGGTGAACGTCTCCATAAACTGAAGACACATGACGCCGTCGGTATGGCCTTTGAGGGTCCGAACAGTGCATCGGCCGCGTCGCCAGTTTTGTTCTATGGTCATGCGCTCGCTGTAGACGTCCTTCCACGGTCGCGTCACTTGCATCGTCGTCGTGGATGGGTCGACAAGAAGGGAGCGGGCAGCCTCAGACGGTGACGACCCTTCACTGCTCCCCGAATCCAAAGCAAGATCATCATCTCCTGTCCTCGAGCGTTTCTTCGAACAAGGGTCCGGCTCGTGACTCGATTCATCTCTTTTTCGCTTGCCGATAGAATTCAGTGATGGAGATGGGGAGACGGCTTTGATGAAGGTGCGCTTCTTCTCGAGCACAGGGAGAGCCCAGCCGCACTTGCGGCATTTCTGTCCGATGTGCTGCTCGCAGATCCCGCGCCATAGAATGTCATCGTCTGCCAAGTTGCGCCAAGACCGGGAGACCTGGGCGGCCCGACAGAGGGATGTCGCATCAAGATGGCCGAGTACTTTGAGCGAGACCTCGCGAGGGAGAACGGAAAAGGGGTCGATGCGTATGAGGTGGGCAAGTTGTTCGGTAAGGAGGGAGAGCTGACTGAAGCAGCACATTGTAAGGAGCCCCTGGAGGATGAGTGCTCGTCGGGGGTGTGAGCTGCTGGAGAAGCTGCTCCAGAGGGAGCTTACGGCTTCCCGCTCTTCAACGGGCAAGGCATCCAAAGACTAGTGCCGATATCAGCATGATAATTGAATCCGTATGGAAATATGACGCGCCTGCTGTAGCTTGAGATTCGTGCCCTCGTCGGCCATCCGTTGGTGGCGAACACATAGTTTACGGGCAGGGGGCTGTTGGGACGGAGGCGGGGATTTGGAGTCTATGTCCTGTGCACTCTGGTCGTGCTCCTCAACATTGACTTCCGAGTCAGACTCGTGCTGCTCCTCGTGCTGGTGATTGTCGCCGGTCGCCAGGCGGGGCGCGGGTATCGTATCGCAGACGTACGAGTTGGTGTTGGACGAGTTCGCCATGCTGATGGCGGTAGCGAAATGAACGCCCGAAAGTTTTGAGATGAGAGAAAGAGATCGCAGGGTCGGACTTTGATCTCGGACTTCTATATATGTCCGCTAACGCGACATGTCGCAATTCTCATGTGCGTAGCACACAACCATTCATTTCCAGACCTACTGTATTCGAACACATTCTCTCGGCAGATGGCGTGTATGGCGTGAATGTTGTCGCATTCACGGTGATGCACTGATGAGACCATGACATTTAATATCGATAGCCTCACCCAGAGCACCCGTCTGGGCACGGGTATCTCCCCATCTGAGTGGGAACGCAGCCATGATGCAGAATCCGGAAGTAAGTGACGAACGTATGATAAATGCGGGGTATGATTACAGGGCTACTAGATGCTACAGAATCCGTCTAATGGTACGTATAAATGACAGCGGCGCATAACAATACGAAGAAAAATGAGATCAACCCACTTTGAAGCCCAGCTGCTTCAGTTGCTTGGTTGGCAACTTGTCGCGGCGTGCATCATCCTGCTGAAGAATGTCGCTCCTCCGCATCATGTCAGGCTCGGAGGACATGTGGGGATCGATCCTTTCGACAGTCCTGAGCTGGTGCTCCAGGTATATCAACGCCCGACCATTGTCGGCGTTCGTCGTCGACTCCTCAAGCTGCTCCACTTCAGCGACTCGCCTGAGCTCTTTGACGCAGTCTACGAATTTAACATAGCGCTCAAAGTTTATCAAAGATCGCCCGTCGCTCTCAACAAGCGGGTGACTGAAAGTCATGATTCCTGAAAGCTCGTGGAGGTGTGCTGGTAGCCAAGGTACCGCCACCGGGGCGTCCTTGTGGACCTTTCCGTATGCTCGATAGCTGGATGATGGCTTGAGCAGAAGTAGCATGTCGTCGAGTGCATGCTGAAGGGATGGTCCGATAGCCTTGTGCAACAAGGTGAGATTGAGGATCGGCGCAGAGTTCAGAGCGGTCGCAATTGATGCCATGGAGGCGAAGTTCCGTAAACGCCGACATTCCTGCGAACGTGGTTCAACAACTCGTACATTGTACAGAAACATGGCGCTCACCTGAGCAACAAGTATGAAGAATATGAGCACCTCTCTCCTCACATCATGATCGTCATGATGTAGGAGCGACTTCTTCACCCAGAGCTGGATTTTCGCGCTTGTGGCGAGGACCAAGTCTGCTCTTCCGCCAGGATTAGACCCAATGACGTGCTGCAGATAGTCACTAGGGAGTACCGCCTTGAAACGCTTGGCCTCCAGCATCGTCAGGGCAGCTGCAAGATGCTCGGGCATGACACTGTCGGCCCTCGGTACTTTGAGTTTGCCGGGAGAGGGTGGTACAGGTGCAACATCCGCCGTCAACCGTACTTCAATAGCACGGAGGATCTCCTTGGCCCTTTCATTCATCGTGGAGGAGCGTTTCGTCGAGATGCCATTGAGGCAGAACTCTTTCATGTGCGTGAGTAGGGGTGGGTCGATAGGGATATGGAGGTTGGAGAGCCAATACAACACAACACGATAGATATTGTACTGTATGTCGACACGCTTACTTGCGGCCTCATACTCAGCATCCTGGAAGCGTTGAGAAATGAGGCGAAAGACGTCAACAGGACTCGCAAAGCCGGGACACATAGTGAGCACGATGTCTCGATATTCCAAGTCTTGTTGAAGATCTGCTGGGACGTTAGAATATAGATGCAGATGATTACGAAAAGGCTGACTAGATGTCGTGATCAGCCGGTCGACAAGTCCCTCCAACGTCGCAGAGACGACAGAGCCTGCTCTGTCGGTGTTGACGATGATGGAGTCAGAAGACGCCAAGCCAGGCAGTCGTTCATTCGATGGTGGAAGACTTGTATCGTGTGACAGGAACGGTGATGAATGAGACTCAGATACTGGGCTATGCGTCCAGGGGAAATGGGAGCCAAAATCTGCAGGTAGTGAGCTCGGTCCATCGTCAAAGTCGATCGCTATGAGGTCGCGCTGATTCGTAGTGGGCGGCGAGGAGGCATTCGATAAGCGTCGATGAAGAGAGCCTGAGAGAATCTCGACGGGACTAGAGAGGTAGGGGGGATATTCGGATACACTGGATTGACTGGGGGATGGTGAAAACTCTTGACCTTGGGGTACGGAGGTCAAGGAGGGGATTCTGAGATGCACGTTCGATGTGGAAGACTTGGTACTGCTTGCACCACTTCCTGAGCTCGTGGGGCGCTTCAGCGCGGACAACAGAGAGCTCCGTTTCTTCTGCGCTATACGGATGTCACTAAAATTGATCGTTTCCAGAGCTGTTGCAAACTTACTTCGAATGAGTCCTCTCATTGTCAGGAGCTTGGTCTTCACTTCAGTCATGGATGGCCGCGATGAAGGCTTTTTCTGCCAGCACTGGCGGATGAGATCCCAGAGCTGATTATGCAGGTCCTTCGGGGCAGCCAAGCGTGAAGGCCTTTCGGGAGTTCTACCACGGTCGAGTTCTCGTAGGACAGTAATCTCGCGTGGGAATGAACTGAAAGGCTGCTCCCCGGTCAAGAGTTCGAGGGCGACCATGCCAAAGGACCATACATCGGAATGCGTGGAGTATGACCCTGCCTTGCTGAGCAGTTCAGGGGCCGACCACCGAGGATTGCTGGTTGAAGAAGACGACATGGCGTGCCCACACTGAAGACGATATGTAAGGCTCGTGTACACTAAAGAGACTTAACGCTTACCTCTTCAAGGAATTTGGACAGCCGAAAATCCGCGAGTCTGGCTGTTTCGTCACGAGATATCAACACATTTGCCTGGCGGGGTGTATGTTAGGCGAAAGCGAAGGAATTGCGAGTACAAAGTCACTTACGCCACGAAGATCTCCGTGTATTATCTTGTGGTCGTGGAGATATTCCAGCCCTGAGGCATGTCAGCGAAAGGGAACGATTTCACACTAAGACTGACCTTCGGCTATTTCAGACAGAAGGCGCAGCCGGTCGACATCTGGATGCTTCAAGACAAACGAAATGGATGTGCCGTTGTCCATCCAGGGACTGACCTTTGAAAAGTGAGCAGGAACTGGACCATTCATCGAGTCAATAAGAGACTTACCGAATATACTTCGTTCCCTATGTTAGCGAAGCCGTAACTGACACGACACGACATGAGTGAATGTACACGAGAAAATTTGAAACGCCTACAGAGGAACCACGAATGGATGCTTCTCGAGACTTCTCCATATTCGCACCTCCCGCTGGAATCTCTACGGGCGGTTAGCTGTTGTAGCAGCTCGATAGAGACTAGTACACACTCTCCGGACTTCTGGCGTGTTGGCTAATGCCCTCGGTAGTCGTAAAGCCACCTACCAATAGAGTCAACTATTTGCACAGCTTTCATGCACAATGAGAGCATACTTGTTCCCTGTCAAGCCACTCCCCTGGTAGAGTTCAGAGATTGGTACTCAGACATAGCTATGACTCACCGATGAAAATGTCGTTGAATGTCCCTTGAGCTACACTTGGTTGTTCGCGTTCTAGCGTAACCTGTCCGGTGACTACATTGTTTCAGCATATTGCGGAGAATTGCAGGTAGGGACGGCACTTACGATCCTCGAGCGGGGGGAGTTTGGATGTCCGATCGTGCAGCCACCAAAGGCCTTTGATTCGTATTGTCAGCTTTGATAGTCTGCCCATGTAACGATGATGGACTAGCCTTGGCGGAAGCTCTTCTTCTGATCTGGTTCAAGTTTGCTGGGATCGTGAAGCTCCTGTTGGTGCATATTAGGCGCTGTTATACGGAAGCTTTCGGAGCACGCACGTTCTGCAACGTTTCCATCACATTTTCGAGAACACCGGTGGATTGGGATTGTGCGCTTAGCAACAGCTTCATGTCGTCCTGGCTGTGAAGGATGGCCTGCAGAAGGTCTCGTAGCTCCGCTCTATCCCTATCCTGTGCGGTGCGCGCCTCGACTTGCCCCCGCGCTAATTCGAGGGATGATTGAATCTGGGAGGCGCCAATGATAAGGATCGGAATGGGGGAGGGAACCGAGGCGACGTACATTGAAGTTGAAGATGGCGGCGTCAATGTCGCGTTGTAGTTTGTCGATACCGTCCTTTATTTCTCGCTGAGAGGCAAAACTCCGAAGGCGACTCAGAGCGGCCCATTCAGACACCCTTCTGTTGATGCGGTCCACGACGCTGTCCGTTGACAAGTAAGAAACCGGGTTTCTCGGAAAATCAATGTCGGTGAGTACGCACTAGTTGATTTCATCTATTAGCTCTGTAATCTTGTCGCCCTCCAGGCCGGAGGTACCATCCCTCAACGATAGCAGCAGGCGAACACATCTTGCGCTCATATCTTCGCATTGTCTCTAGAGTCAATTGTCGGTCAAGAGAGTGATTGTGAGCGGGTAGAGTTTACTTTGTAGAGCTTGACGTTCTGAATCGAACTATAGGTCTTGGTTACTGCATATTGGGCAGGTCAGTATCGGTTGGACGAGTAGTCGACAATGCGTACATGCGGTGACGGAAGCATCCAAGCCCGGTACACCTGACAGGGCGACCAGGTCTTTGAGACTCATGGGTTGAGGAGGTGGTCGCTGTGTAAGAGATGGACGCAGACATGTCACGGCAAGCCTGGTGGACTATCAGTATCACTTGCAGGGCTGTATTTAATGCAGTCAAAGTCAAGCTGTACTGATCGTACCTTATTTGTACCTGGTTCCGAGTTCCGCTTTCCGAAAGAGCTCCGAAAGTCAGTCAGACTAAACATGACGACGCTTGAGGACGCTCTGAGGGTCTCTCAAGGAGCCCGAGGATGGAACAAGCAATTGAAGCTGATGGCACGGTGCGTTATGCACCATAGGGAGGACATATCAGCATGCATCAGTATGTGGCGCTACCCTCCCGCGATCTTCGTGCGGTGACGTGGCCGAGCGGTTAAGGCGTTGGATTTAAGCTTTGGTCCTCGACCGAAATGCTTCCCAATGAAGGTGACTTCTCGCGAGTTCGAGTCTCGCCGTCACCATTCTCTTTTGCAAAGGCATGTGCCCATGCAATTTCTTTTTGAAAAATTAAAGATTTACTTGAATTTTTTGAGTTGTAAAAATGGAAAACAATAAATTCATAACCTGTCACTGTCAGGGACCGGAACGAATCTCCTCAGTCTGACGAGGTCTGACGGCGAACGGAACAAAAGCCGAACGCGTGATGCGGGGTTGGGTTTGATCAACAAAGCGCGATCGCCTTTCCAGAAGCTGCAGATTGTTTACTCTTACCTCTCTTCTCATTCCCCCAACTTGCAACCACAATGCCCCCTCGCGCGAAGAAAGAAAGCGATGAACCCGTCCGCCGCTCCTCGCGGAACAAAGGGGTTCCTGTGGAAGACGCTCCAGAGCCTAAACCCAAAGCAGCCCCGAAAAAACGAACTAAAGCTGAAGACGCTGTTGACGGGGATGGCGAGGAGAAAGATGAATCCTCTGCGAAGAAGAAGGTCCAATTTTTTTCTCCAGATGTTCAACTCTTTTCTGAACACATCACAGGCAAAGACTGAGGAATCGACGTTCAACATCGGCGATGTCTTGCCCGAGATAACGGTGCAAAACGAGAAGGGCGAGGATGTTCAGGTCAACTCTCTTGCTGCTGAGAAAGGCGTTGTGATTTTCCTGATCCCCAAAGCTGATACGCGTTCGTTATCTTTCGTTGGACTGACTGTAAAATCTGAACGCTCACGATGACTGATAGCGGGGTGCACTACGCAAGCGTGCGGCTTCCGTGACTCTTACCCCGACTTTACTGCCGTAAACTACAATGTTTACTGTCTCAGTGCCGACTCGCCTGCGGCGCAGACTAAGTGGCAAACTAAGGTTTGTCAGCCAGTTTCTCTCTGTGTTCTAGTCTCATTGGATCCTTCGCAGAAAGAGCTCCCCTACCCGCTTCTCTCAGATCCCAAGCGGGTGCTCATTTCCGCCCTTGGAGCTGGAACAGATAAGAGCACCAAGCGCAGTCACTTTATCTTCGAGAAAGGGGGCAAGTTGGTCGACAAGAAGGTGCCCGTCAAGCCAAAGGATAGGTTCGTATCTTCAGTCTTCTTGACTTTCGATATCCTGTGTCTAATAATGTTGTCGATAGTCCTGCTCTGGCCCTGGAATTTATCAAGTCCCTCGAAGCGTCCTCATAAAGAGGGCACAAATGCGTACGATAGCCTGCTACGTACACACCGCACGTTGTCGTCCTGGTCCTCCATATATTTCTGCGAATTCTGTTGTAACTGTACCCCTCGAATTCCATCTGATTCTGTTTTGTTGTGAAGCAATTTTGTCTATGGGACATCTGCGCGACATGAGCCTGAAAAGTTCATGATCAGTGCACATGAGGTCTTCTTTGCACATGTTGGTGTTCAACATGCATGGGAATTTCGTGGCAAAAAGCCCATTAGCGAATGACATTTCCGCGATACAGTTGAGCAGCTGAGCGGCGGTGAGTCCGGTGGCAGCCAGCTACTTGGAGTGGTAAAAGCCTGCATCGGAAGATCTGGACAGTCAACTGTGATTACTGTCAGATGCACATATCACCTAGACAGTCATTTGAGTCCCGGTGATTCGGAAGACATGGCTGCATGGTAGATAGACCTACACATTCATTTATGAATCACCACAGTTCACTCAACTTGAATCCTCAGCGCCATGGCGGTAAACGGCCGACGCCACCGTCCACGGTCTCGCTGATTGTTGAACCTCGAGGCCTCAACTTACCTGACAAAATCGGCTATTGTACGTGTACACCAGACAAGCTGCAAGCAGACTGTTTGAAATTCAATACGAGTGTACAACACGAGTACAGCATGTACACCAGATGTACACGATTAGATGCTTCGTCGCCGTTCATAAATTTACCAGAGCTGGAGGAAGAAATGAGATTCGTAGAAAGGTCTTGATCAGGGAGACTTACACCAGTGAGGTGGTCCTGGCCACCGGGTCCCTCTCGAACTCTGTCGATGGTCATTTCAGCTTGGACGGAACATACGATGGAACAAATATCAATGTACCGTCGTGTTGGCTTGAATTCTTCGGGAGCGACGTCGTCACCACCGAACAAACTGCCAATGGAGTCGTTACCTCCCGGTGCAGTCCTTACACGCCTGGATAGATATCAGCCGCCAAATCACAGTGCGTATGCGCGATGAGAAGAGACGCACCGCGAGGGCTTGACTGTGGAAGTAAAATTGATTCCAGATTCCTCTTCTACGGGTTCTGGTACAGTCGGCGTGGCGGTCGGCGCTGGTATGTTCTATGAGTAAAAAGGCATTAGGACATGTTCAGGAGCGAATGATAGATCAATCACAGATTCTTTCTTGGGAGGTGCCGCAGCAAGAGCGTCGTCTTCGTGTGTGAAGTCTTGACCAAAGATATCAGTGTGGGGGCCACCGGGAACAGTCCTTACGCGACGGGTAGGCTTGAACGCGTCGGAAGCTAGCGTGTTGATGAATGAACTGTTGAGAGTTACGAGAAGATCTAATCACGGACCAACAACGGGAGAGGACGTGGCAGACTCGGTGGATGGTTCAGATTCGGAGAGCGGCGTAGAGAACGTGCCGATGGTAGCATAACCTTCAGGCACAAGGGAATCAGGAGATAAGAATCAAAGACAAGCCAAGGGATTTACGAGGTAGTTTCTGGATGTTCGCAAAGTTGGTGTCAACAGTCGTGCCGGTGTACCTGCGATCCAAGTTCAGCGAATGGTCGCGTTGTTGTAGCAACAGCCACCGACTTGAGGAATTCAATGAGCGAGCGCTTAGTGAAGACGATGTTGTCCGAGTCCCAGTCGAGCATTCCTGGAGCAGAGCGATGAGAAGAGACCATCTCTTCAGGAGTAAAGGACGCACCAAGGCCAGCCGACCACTCCTTTTCTTTGGCCATGTCAATCTGCGGGGAGGGTGTGAAGCTGAATATGATGAGAAATAGATAGCCGGATAGGGTAGGGGAGAGCGCGTACGAGGGCATTCTGAGGCTTTGCGTGGTCAATGAAAGACGATGTTGAAGTGCTGTTGATGGTCGCTGGTAGGCCTGTGTCACGCTGGTTACAAGTCTCAGTCTCTGACCGGCAAGAGACCGGCAAGACGGATCACGCGTTCGCGTTGTACCCCGATACCGCCGAAACCCAGTCTCAATGCTACCATCATTATCCTCTCGCTGTCTGCGGCGCCAGGCGTTGCAGAGATGCTATGCAACCTCCAGTCATTTTCCATCCCATGCTTACACCCGCGGCGATCCCACCAACCCCGCTGTCTCGTCCACGCCCAACGTCTCTGAAGAGCAACGGCATGCACTGGACAGCGCCCTTCGCGTCGACCAAGCAGGAGAAATCGCCGCTACTTGGATATACAAGGGCCAAATTTCTGTACTGGGCGGTGACAAAAAGCTAGATCCACTACTACAGGTGGGTACAATCTACGCTGAAAATCCAGAGTCACGAATCGACCTATTATAGGACATGCTTGCACAAGAGGAGAAACACCTCGCGGTCATGAACAAATTACAGATACAGCACAAGGTACGGCCCACTGTGATGACTGAAGTGGCCAAGGTCGCAGGGTTTGGACTTGGTGCAGTCACAGCTTTACTGGGCAAGGAAGCTGCGATGGCGTGCACGGAAGCGGTCGAGACGGTCATCGGAGAACATTATGACGAGTACGTTGGACGTTTATCTGACCGCACATCCCACTGATCCATATTCTCAGTCAATTGAAAGAGATGGCGGCGCTTCCTCAGGATCATGCCAGCGTACCGTTGTTGCAAGGGGTCATACGCGAGTTTAGGGATGACGAGCTTGAACATCTCGATACCGCGGTCGAACACTTTGCTCAGAGAGCACCAGCACATGCACTCTTAAGTTCTGTAGTCGGGGTGGGATGCAAGGTAGCAATTGAGATTTGTAAAAGGGTTTAGACACAATCTTTGATCGCTCTACTCGGATGGCTTTGATTTCTGGTCCAATTTCTCTGACTTGAGCGTCCCGGTCCATTTCCATCGAGCCTAACATTGCGGTCAGAGAAAAGTGGGCAAGAGTAGTTGAGAGCAGACTGACATCGCCAAAGGACGATATGGCATACATTGAGGTGGGGATGGCGACCGCGTATATGAAGAAGGTGCGGAAGTTGGCGGGAGTCCATCGGAAGCGCTTGTAGTGGGATTCGCGCTGGAAGATGCGCCAGGAATGAGCTGAGGGGTAGGCGGAAGACTTCGGGGAACGTACGTAGCTATCGAACCGCTCAATTGCTGGGTCCCTCACCTGTCGTCAACAAGATGTAAGTTTAGCGGAAACCTGGGCAACACGGTCGTTCAACGAACCCGGAATGCTGCATTCCGAACATTAGACGTGAAAACTCAGAGCAAAGAATGAACTTGCCGTCATGTTCTCCGCCAGCCATGATGGATGCAGCAAGTCAAGTGTTGTTTGCCCTTGCTTAGTCAACACTTCCCTTTTCTTTCGACCATCAACACCCAAAATATTTCCTCCATGGCGTACAACCGCGAGTGGGACAGAGGCAAAGATCCCTGGACAGACAACCAAGCATGGCACGGCGCAAACACCCGGCCGCGAGAGGAAGATTATCATGGCGAAGGAAAGCGGCGTAAATTCAATGGCGGCGTGCGTCTGTCGTTGCTCACCGAAGCGTCTCTGAGCTTACTTTCCTGCGCAGGGCTATCAGGGCTACGATGCAGGTGCCATGGGAGAGGACTACAGCGCGGGCTATGAGGCTCACGGAGGCCGCAACGCCGGCGCCGCAGGCGGCTTCCCTAAGAAACGTTTACTACCATCGGAACCGAGCCCACATGTCATCTTCCTAGGACTCGACCCCGACTTCACCGAGGCTGACGTGTGTATTCATCAATGCACACCATTCCGGCGCACTCCTAACTCTCGCACAGCTCCAAGCATACCTATCGTCCAACGGATGCAGCCCAGAGACGGTCACCATCATCCGCGAGAGATCATCAGGCATTGCCCATTCATATTTTCATTGACGCGTCCATTAACGTACTTCGCCGTTCGCTTTCTCAAGGTGCCTCCAAAGGCTTTGGCTTTGCCCAGTTCGCCTCCACCGAACACGCCAAGGCGTTTGTTGATCCACTTTTTCCCTTCATCCAAGTCCCGCCCCCTGCCTCGCACGGTGCCACAGCCACCACTGCGTTTTACAAGGCTTTGGAGGCTGGTCAGCCGACCAACGGCCGTCGCGTCAAGATTGATTTCTCCCAGAGTGCGACTCCGCACGAGCGAGGTCGTGCGACCAAGGGCAATGTCAACGACGGTACTCGCGATATCGGGAATTCGCAGTCGGCTATCCTCTTGTTCAGAGGCTTAGATCCACTGTCTGGCCCTCAAGCTATTCACCAAGCCATGCGAAACTCATCCGGCCTTGGTAAAGATGGTGCCAAGGGAATGAAAAGGATCATCCTTATCAAGGACCGTGTCACGATGGCAAGCTTTGGTTTCGCTTTCGTTGAATTTGTTGACGTTCAGGCAAGTCGTTCTTGGGTGCATAGGATTCTCAATCTCATCTTTGCCCAGTCCGCCGCGGCTGTTCTTGCAGCTACCATGTCTCCTCAAATTCATCCGGCCGGATTCAGGATTTCGGATCGACCTGTGGCTGCCTCATTTGGTCACTCTGACTCATTCCAACCAATCGACAACATCATGCTTCGCGACGATGCTTGCATTCCCTCGTCACTCATTCTAGGTGGAGTTGAAGGCACATGGGTTCGCTATTGGGACGAAAGCTCAACACTTGCAATGCTCGAGTTTCAAGTAGCTGCACCTGTTGTCCCAGTGGCAGCGAAGGAGCGCAAAGAGAAGAAGAAAGTCAAAGGTACGATTTAGCGTCAACCGCATCGATGTAATTCTCAACGTGTTTCCAGACGTTGCGAAGCCACAAGCACCGGCAGTTCCGTCCGCCATCAAGATGTCTTCCAAGCCGATGACATTCAACTTCAACAAGGGTCCCATAAAAATCAACCCAGGTGTGTTCTCTATAGCATGTGCAATGCGTGTCGACTCACCAAACCAGCGGCTGGTGGTGGTTTGAAAACTTCGGCGGCCCTCGGATTCTCCGAAGGTGACGATGAAGATGAAGATGCGTCCAATCAAGGTATGTCGCAGAACTTTGCTTCTACTAGTCTACTTATATCACGCGCGCAGCAGGACCTTCCAAACCTTCTCTCATCGTTAGCAAAAAAGTGCGTCTTCTGGTTCCAATATGCCTGACACTTCCGCGACTTCTACCTCCTCACCATCTCAATATCACCTCAACAGACGGCGACAAATATCACCAAATGGAATCAAGTACAAGAGGAGCTGTCTCAAGTCAAAGCTCCCCCCGCCCCTGCTCTGGTGACGATTGTCTTTTGGCTCTCTTGGCTGCCGTCAGGATCTACGATGTTCTTACCATTTCATCCTCCTTCAGGCAAACGTGACGAGTGAACCTTCTGTCCAGCAACCCGTTACGTCTAGTGCAAATACCACGACTCCGGAGACTGAGCTCGAGTTCGCCGACCCAGTGACCAACAAGAGCTGTCTACTTTGCTCTCGCCAGTTCAAGACGGTGGACCAGCTGAAACGACACAACAACGAATCGGGATTACACAAGGCTCGCGCCCTTCTCTCCAGTGTTCTGTCTACGTTCTGTGACTGGGCTAACCTATGTTCTTTATCTTTGTTCCGAACCTGCAGACCAACCTCAAGGACCCGGCTCTGCAAGAGACTGCACGCCAGAAGGTTCAAAAGGCTCGTCAGGCCGGTGCGGCAGCTCCGAAATATCGAGATCGAGCATCCGAGCGTCGGGTGTTGTTCAATCAACCGGATGCGCCTATGCCAGAACCACAGGCTGGGAAACCCGTGAAGCGACAAGCCGACGGACCGCCGCGTCCTCCTTCGCCGCCACCACCGCCGGTCAATCCCGGCCAAGATACCAGTAATGTCGGCAACAAACTCCTCAAGATGATGGGCTGGACAGAAGGCTCGGGCCTCGGAACAACAGGTGAAGGCCGTGTAGAACCAATGTGAGATCCTCATTCCGTCCTTGGAAACCTTTACTCAAAATTGACGTGTCCTCAAAGTAAAACTGCCATGTACGCCGAAGGCGTTGGCCTCGGTGCCAGTAAAGGAAAGGAAGTGGGCAAGTACGGAGATGGCTACTCGAGCTACGTCTCGATGGCGCAGGATGCGGTAATTTTCGTGGCACTCATGGTGCAATCAATTGGAACTCACTGTACGCGACATTCTAGGCTCGGGAGAGGTATGAATCTTGAAGCTTGGAGTGTGACTGTCTGTCCACACTCTCGGTTATAATTATTTTTTGCAATATACTATGCGTTGTCCATTCCAAGTCATCATGACCATGATTATTTTACTCTTAATCGAACGAGTGTGGTCTGGTATCTACAAATGAGAGTTCTGTGCGCGTATTCAATATCTTAGGCAAGAACGATTCCAAGAAGGCCAAAAGCAAGTGTAAACTTGCTCAGAGACATTCCCATGGCACCGTTGCCAGACTCTGTGGGAGAAGTAGCAGAGCCGGAAGCGGTTTTGCTGCCGCTGGAGGATCCTCCTGAAGTTGAGCTGGCAGCCGACAGGGAGGAGGAGTCCACTGAGGTGGTGGCGGAGACGGAAATAGTGGCAGTACCGGTCTGGACCGTCATATAAGTGGCCTATACAACATTCGTGTCAGCTAGCTGTGCAAGACGGCTGTTACAGATGATCACTAACCGCAACAAGTTCTCCCATGTTACTGTCCTGTCAAGACATAAGGATCTGATCGCAAAAGTGACGATGGACGAGACATACTGAAAGATATTGACCGAAGTTGAAGGTGGAGACTCCCATGTTGGCCTCAGAAAAGTCGGCCGGGGCGCTGAAAGAAGATGGTTGCTGATAGACGGCAATCACGTAACTGTTTTGGTCATTAGTGGGACGTTTCTCATTCGTGAAGGAAGAACGTGCCGGTGAGCAGGGTCTCCCTCAGGAGGAGCGGGTCCCGCATACTCAGTAATGGCGGTGGCAGAGGAGTTGGAGACGGTATCGCCTTGGGAACGCCCTTAGTTTGGAATTCGGCGGGGACTGGATCATACGAACTGCTTAGCGTCGCGCCATTCAAGAGCCAATGCCTTGTAACCTCGGAGTCATCTGCGCCAACGTAGCTCGCGTCGACCATGACAACGGTGAAGGTATCGCCCAACTCAACGGATGAGTTGGCGGCCGTAACCGTAACGGTAGGGTAACCGCCCGCCTCTGTGAAGCATCAGAGAGTGACGAGTAGACTTTGAGCAGAACGCTACTGACCATCTTGAGTAAGGGTCTGGCCAGGCGTGATGTCACCGACACCTGCATGAGGATGAGAAAGGCGTGTAGAGGCGTTGGAACAGCCAAAAAGATACATACCAGGAAAGTTGACGGCCAATGTGCCGATCGGCGTGAAGCTCGAGAGCAAGTCGGGAACGATATGGGACTGAGAGAAATGGGCCTCGATGGCCGCAATGCCTGTAGCAGTATCCTGCGACGCCGCGAACTGAATAAGAGACAAAGAGAGGACAGCGGCGAGCGAAATCATGGCGGTAAAGCTTGAAGAAAAAACAGGAGATGGGGGTTTAAAAGAAAGGTGTAGTCGGCGCTGGGTTGGCGTTCCAAACTTGGCGCCGGGCGGTGTACGTACTCTTGGCGTGAGGTCACCGGTATTTCGTACATGTTTCACCTCGCGCGCTACACAGGAAATGCTACTCTTCTGGGCAGGATTGTCTGCTGGGATTGTATTACATGTCGTCATAATGGGTAGCGATAGCAGGGCTAGATGAAGTTGAACTGTTGAAGTCAACACGACTAAGTTATGCTATCAAGTCTCCGCGCACACAAATGCGAGGAAACAAATCCACTAGCAGACCGAAGTCAGTGAGGCCGAGTACGAATGGCTGGCTTTGGCACTATTCGGACGTGCGTTGTGCGAGGGACAAGATGGCGACCATGCCGGCGACGCGGGCTACGAGCAGGAGACGCCGGTGTTGTGATTGCTTAGTACATGCAAGCTCAGTCAACGCCACAGAAAATGATTGCACTATTGCTACAGTCCATGATGAGACAATGCGATGTGGTAAAGATACATAAGATAAATGATTAAGAGTGTACACATCATATGTTAGAATCCTGCCCTCCTCCCATGACACAGTCATGTATCCTCGGTTTTCTCCTCTAAACGACCAGCGTTGTCGGAGGCTTCGAACGCAATTTCAGAGGAAAGAGGCGATGTCGGCCCATTCGAGGTATCATCACTGAACGACAAATTTCGCCTATGTCTGCGTCGTCTCTGCGAGGCAGCGAACGTAGGAGAAGACGGCGTTATTGGCATCTCGAATCCGCCGGACTGCATGCTAGCGAGAAGATTCAACGCGAAATCAGGATTATCCAGATTCACTGAAGCAACAGGTGCAGGAGCGCTTGGGCGAGCCCTGTTCTGTCCCCTGCGTATCGTTTCTCCGTTTCGCAACTTCTCTAGTAAGCTGTCCAGAGCGTCGGTGTTTTCGGAGCTCATTTGCTCCTGAACCTTCTCTCTGTGGGCTCGCATCTCATCCGCCGCTTGCTTCCTCTTTTCGGCAGCCATGCGCAATTCAGTCGCGGTTCGATTTTCGCTTTGACATCTCTGCGAGAGAAGCTCAGAACACGAGCTGCTACACTACAGCAAACGGGATTGCACACCTTGTATGAGCTGCAAAACACCCCGAAAATTTTGAAGAAATCTGATGAGGTGAGATTTCCATTATCCTCTTCTCCGAAATATGTCACGACCTCGCGGAAAGTAGTGTTTGCGAGTTTGACGTCGTCCGTCAGGTCATCCAACTGATCTTTGGCCTTGTTGACGAACGGCCACATTTGCGTGCTGTAACGTTCAGTGGGATCCAGATCAGCAAAGGTCTTCTTCAGTCTTTCCCGTACACTGTTCAAGCCTGTCCTCAGCTCGGTCAATTCTTTACGAACTTCATGTAGGTTGACTGGCATGACATGAGCAGATGACCTCGAAGGAAGTGAAAGCGTGACAGACCTCGAGAGGCAGCGGCAGTCTTTTGTAGCTCGTCGATAAATGCTTCGATGTGCGGGAAATGGTTGGCCACCGTTCGTTCCAGGAAATGGAGCAAGGTCGTATTGTTGACCGACTTAGTATCGACGAGCTATTGAAGTCCTTGAGTGTGAATATGCAGATGATTGAAATGGAACTGACCTTGTTTATACTGCTTATCTTGAAGCCAAAGGCACCACCTTTTATCCCCGTTCCATTCATGTAGTTTCCAATGAGTAGAATAAGCTGAAACGATGCATCAGAGCTGCACGCGAGCTTGAAGGCAATTACTTACATTGAGTAGCTCCTTGAATGCTTTGGCATGAAGGAGAGCATCAGAAGTTTCAGTCAGAATTTTTGTGCCCTAGATGGCATTGAGAAAGTAGTCAAACCACAGAGAGGAAACATACCTCTTCTAACAGAGTCAGGCGCTCGTCGAACGTAGCCTTGTACAACATGCCCTCTATCCGATGCTCAAGACCTTGGATTTGAATAAGTTTGACCATCAAGCGATCCGCTGGATGTAACTCGGCAAGCTCTTCTGGTTCCGCAGTGCGATAAATATTGAGTTTGCCCGTCTGTGAAATGAACTTCAGCATCTTACGATACGAGACAAACGATCTCTGTGACATACCGCTTCGGCTGAAGGTAAGACTCCTTTCAATTCTTTCAAGAAGACCGGAGAGCAAAGTTTTTGATCGAAATTTTGGATCTTCCAGGCTATCTCCTCAGGCGCAAGCTTCCCAGCACCCTGAACAAGAATTTCTGGAGAGGCATCAGCGCACACAGGGAGGCAAAGAGCTGTTTATACTGACCGACTCGTTTCTTGATCTCCGGGGCAAGGACACTCTTCAACTCGGCGCGCTTCTGTCTCGCTAGGGACTCGGGGTCAGGATAGCGAAAGGGCAGACTCGTTCAACAACTCACCCATGAGGTTGATCACCAACTGCTTCGCCTTGAAGTCTTCCTCCATCTCCAAGAAGATACGATCGGCCTGCATCTTCTTGAGCATTTCCAGCTCTACCTGTGGTTGTTCCTCATTCCAAACGGTCTTAGAGACCTGTTGATGAGCCAATTTGTCCCATTGCAGTTGCTTCATCTGCGTCCCAGGTGTGACAGGAAGTTCTTTGCGGGCACCGAAGTGATTGAGATTGGCTCCCAGCAGCATCGATGCACGGGCAGAGCTTGGATTAGAACTTGGATTAGAACGGCCTCCGGGTGGTGGGGGTGGTGGTGGTGGTGGCGGTGCTCCGGGTGGTGGCGGCGGTGGCGGTGGCGGTGGCGGTGTGGCGGCACCACTCACAATCGGTGAACCAATCGGGAAGGCACGGGCGGAGCCAGGTGGTGGTGGGGGCGGAGGCGGAGGGGGCGGAGGGGGCGGTGGTGGAGGCGGGGGCGGGGGCGGGGGCGGAGGTGGCGCAGAAATTCCTGCAGGAGGCCCTGCAGGAGAGGTACTTGAGGTTGGTTGAGATGCAGATGGACCTTCTTCTGTGAAACGGGTCTTTAACAGATGTTGTTTGAGTGCATCGACGAAGGCCCCCGAGTTTGCTCCTGTCGCGGATCCCTGAGAGCCAATCGATGTAGCAGGTGTGTCGGAGGAATGTGTAGATCCTCCAAACGACCGGGTCTCTTCGCTGGGATCGTATGACTGCCCGTCACTTAGGCTCTCAGTCTCGTCGAACTGCGGTGCCAGTAGAGTGCTACCCTTGTACGGAGTCCCCAATCCAAGGGCTGGACGGTCAGCGCGACGCGGCGAGCCTCTGGCACTCCGTGAACTGGAGAGTTGCCCATTGCTTGGTGGTGGCGAATACTGAAACACCTCTGTGAGCTGAATCTCGAAAAAGGACTGAGCGAAACTCACGATACTGACGCCAGCAGCCATCTGATGCTGTATTTGCTCCTCTGCGTCCTGGTCATCCGCATCCATGAATTGTGATTGGCGTCCGTCAACATCTTGCAATCCTTGCGCACCTTTCGCAGTCTTCCTGACAGCTTTCGAACCGCGACGGATCCCACCCGCCTTCCGAGGCGTCGCATCAGCTTCCTCCTCATCACTGTCATCTCCAACATTGCCGGCGCTGCCTCTCGGGTGTTTTCGATCATCCCTGCCCTCGAGAATGCCTATCGTCTTGTTCCGCTGGAAGTGTTTCTCGAGATTCTGGACAAGAGTCTTCCTGTCCATAGACCCGGTATCCATAATCGACTCGACACCTTTCCCGACCTCCTTCAGCATCTTGAAGAGTTCCATGATCTGATACTCAAGCTGAGTTATCTGGTCTTCGTATCTGACCTTCTGTGCCTCCATCTGGTTGTGTAGACGTGTGGTGGTCTCCCTCGACACTTCCAGCTTTTGCTCGAGATGAGCTATGCGCTGCTTGAGATTACCAACGAGACCATCCTGACCCTGCGATATCTCGTCTTCCAGTGCCTCTTTCTCTAGTTTCAATCGCAACGCCTCCGCGCGCGCCTTGTTGGCCTCTTCCTCCACGCCTTGATAACGGTCCGATTCGTTGAACTGTGCGATGATGCGTTCGACCGAATGCCCGAATCGGACTTCCGCGCCAGCTAGCTTCTTGTCCATGACCACATCCGTCACCAACGAGTCCAGAAGCTGGTAATAATGGACCATGGGCGGTCCCTCTTCTCGGATGAGTAGAAGATGCTGCATCATAGACAGGAAATGATCCTTCGCCTTCGAATCCTGGACCTTGGCAGAGATTGCGTTGTAGACATCTTGAGGGTTATTGAGGTCTTGTAAGATCTGTTGGTCGAGCCGTTCGCGTAGTTTCTGCTCGTCCTCATCAAGAGAATTCTGCAATATTCGCAACTGTTTGTCGAGGGAGGGATAGTTGAAGTCCCTGCACAGCACCAGGATACGCTGTAACCCGGCGGCTTCCATTTGGGACCGATGGTGTAACCGTAAATCGAGGTCGTCGGTGAAATTGAGAATCCCATTCAAGAGAATGATGTTCATTTGCTGCAAAATTCATGAGCGGAGACCAAGACGAAGCATGAGAAGGTGACCTACCGCATACTCATTCAAATTACTTTCGACTGCGCCAGCTCTGCGAACGTCCTCGCTTGCACCGACTAAGCTTCCCATTCTACCTCTACCCGACAGGGCATGCTCCATAGATTTGAACCAATAGTCATATGGGCCACCATTCTCATTGTTAGAAGAACTGAGGGTCTCGAGAGCAGCAATGACCAAATGGAGCGCTTCTCCGTCGTTATAGTAAGTGATGAATGCGAGTAGATCGAGCAAAAGTCGACGCGTGGGTATATGGGGAGTGTTGAGAGAAGATGCAAACTGCGTCACTATGAGATTGTGCGTCAATGCTTCAGCGGTCGCTGACTAGTGGTATAGATCAGTCGAAGAACTCGGTCAGATTGGAAACGAAGCGTACATGATTATTCAAGATTTGTTTGAGACACTTGACAACCTCGTATTCTAGATTGATATCGTCGATCGTTCTGCCGTACCCATGTCAGCCTGGGACAGACGTGAGAGCTCGGTGCTCACCTCGATGACGCCTTCCGGCTAATGTGCATAAGAGCTTGCGCCAATACAGACGTCCCTTGTATAGATATAAACTGTTGAAACCAACTACGAGAAGTTCAGGCAATTATCAGAATACGCTTCAGACACGCACCTCATCTCTTTACTCCGGAGCGAGACCTGCAGGCTCCCTGCTTGCTTCGGAGTGATCGTCTTATTCAAAAACTTCTGAATGTACCACTCGGGCGTTTCGCGAAGGATAGCAATGGGTTGATCTCCTTGTCGCCGAGTCTGATCATTCCGAGAGCGTTCTTCCTGTCTGCGTATTTGCCAATCGCTATAGACCATGTCCCATTTCTGGTGGACGGACAGATTGGGCAGACTGGTGAGGTTGCGAGTACGCGCCACTTGCTCGAATAGTGCTTCGATCTCCACATCTGTGTCGGGTCTAAGGAACTCGTCGTCGTGATTGGAATGAGTCATGCGGTGAGGGTTATAGAAATGCGAGTGATGTGATCCGCTCTCAGACGTCGAAATGGATGGGGCGTGCTTGGAATATCGGTTGTCTGACCGTGTCGTAGCCGTTGACATCGGCCGTACGGTATTGGAAGAGGGAACTGGAGGGTATGGAGATCCGTTATATGGCGGGTATTGTCCAAAGTCCGACATAGATGGACTGCGACGCCCGGAGGAAGAAGTAGATGACGCTTGGCTGCGACGGGTGCGAGCGGTCTGCGGGGTCGCATACTTGCTAGGAAGCGAAGAGGTGGAATCTGTGTACAATGTGGCGGAGTCCGACGAGGAGGCCGTGCTGGGAGATCCAGGACGTATGTTCATGTTATGCTCATCGTAGGCCTGTTGCCGCTCTGCCCTGCTACGGCTCATGGCGAACTTGTTGAGTTCAGTCCCATTGGACGTTAAGGTCGGATTGGTGATGGGCGCAGAGATGAGGGAGGCGCCGCGGAGGCCCTGGGAGACGGTGCCAACGGGCTTCGGCGAGCTGGGGGGCGGTCCAAGCTGACTGTAAGGGACCGAGCTTTCGCGCAACTCTTGCCCAGATATCGACGATGCACGAGGTTTGGTTTTCCGCCGACCGAAAATGGTGTCCATAGTGCTAGCTGGTAGCTATCGGAGCAGTGCTCGTCGAGAAAAGGGAAAAGAGCCGAGCGGATGTGTAGAATCACAAAAATGACATGGGGTCTTGAGCTTGAAACTGCAACCTAGGCGATCGTGTTGAATGGGTTCCTGTCGGCAGTCTCCGGCAGTTCCCCATAAGGGTCCGGAACGCCCGTCATCCCGGTTCTTGGAAGTTCAAGTTCGTCCTCAATTTGCGTTCAATTTCTAGTGTGTGTGTACGAGTAGGTAGCATGTAAATAGTCCATATCCATAATTCATAATCCATAATCCATTGTGCGCGCCTGAAATCTTAGGACTTTTTGTTCAACACCACATCCGACTCTCCCAAGAGCTGCTTCAGAATAAGCTCCATGCGCATTTGGTCGTCCCTCCATCGTTTCTGCTCATCTGCCCAGCGCGTTTCGTATAGGGTTCCCAATGCACCAACAGCGGCCAAAGCTCTCTTTATCTGATCGTCCTGCCCTCCATCGGTCGATGGTGTCAGTAACCGGTCTGTCAAGGAAACCCGCTGGGTGCGCGAACTTCTCCTGTGAGTAGCGATCTGCTTGAAGCTGTCCTTCATTGGCAGCATCGTAGCAGGCGGAGCCCTTCGCACAGCCCTTGATCGAAGAACGTGCAATTTACTCGAATGCGAGGGTGCTGCCATCAAAACCATCGTTGCGTCGGTTTGACGATCAAGATTCTGGAACTACGGAAATCATGAGCAAAGAGATCCACGCGGTCGTAGTACGACTCACAGCTTGCACCAAGGCGTCCCAGCGTATCTCCCATCGCCGTCGACGTTTCTCGGCATTGCTCACGTACGAGGGATGGTACTCCAATTCGAGCAAGTCATCTTCTTCTTCCTCTTCGTCAACCCACTCTGCATCATCATCATCATCATCCACTTGAGGGGGAGCGGGCGTGTTCCCATTCACCCAACGGCCTTCCTCGCCAATAGCGAACTGTCCTTCTCCGGCAGTCTCCTCACCACTACTGGATGGCTCCGGACTGGTTTCTCGTGGTTGGGTACTGTCAACCCTCGGCGGCACCTTCCTCAGACTTCCTTCCCGTCGTAGATCTGCTGAGTTCGTCTTCTTCTTCACCCTCCGCTGAGGATACTTGACGATAGGCTCGTGGCTCGGACTAGAGCGTATGCTCATACTCTGAGGGATCCTGCCGCCAAGGAGGCGTTGTGTGTGCAGGTAGGCCCAAGGGTCAAAAGAGGGTTGGTAGGGTGACGCAGAAGGTGTGAAAGTCGAATCAGAGACGTCCGGTGCATTGTTCTGGGCGTACACTTGCCATTGCCTGGCGAACTGCTCTTGGATGACGGCGGGGTTGAGGTCTACGACCGGAGGCATCGGCTGAGAGCGCCGGACGTGCGAGAAGGGGTACGGATAGGGCGAGCCGGGTGGGAGCCCTCCCATGTCATACCCACCAGATATGAGTGGCGAGGGAGATGGAGGATTCGTTTGGCTATGAGGTGTGGGCGGGATGGGGGCATCTGGGCGAGGGCTGCGAGCTAGATAGGCCTGTATGTACGCAGACGTGGGATTGTCCATGAAATTTCGCAGTTCCTCTGGCTGGTAATGTGATGCGTAAGGATCCACCAAGCGGTCCGGGTATGCGGGAGGAGCAGCGTTTCGCTGGGTCGGGGCTTGGTGCTGCTGCATATTCGGGGCCGCCTGGTGTTGTTGTGCAGTTTGGGCCGCCTGGTGTTGTTGTTGTGCGTTTTGGGCCGCCTGATGATGTTGCGCATCGAAAAACGCTTGATTGAGTCCTCGAAGGCCGAGCTGATCGGTCATCCCATTGCGAGAATATCGCTTGGATTGCTGCTGGTGGGGAACTTCAGGCAGGGCTGAAGTTGGTGACCGAGGCGTATAAGAACCCTCTTCGGAGGAGCGCTTGTCCGACGTGTCTATGAGAGTATCGTCCTCGTCTTCTCGATGTCCTGCACGACTGCTGCGCCCATCGTATCGCGACGAGTTACCCTCAGGATGAAGGTCGGAAGAGGGAGTAGGCGAGCCATCTCTATCCTCTTCAGGCTCTTCCTGGACTGGTAGAGACCTGTCAGGGCTGCGGGTCTGAATAGCCTGCAATGGTGGGGTCTGGGTCGCAAGAGAGATAGGCACTCTTTTGACAGCAGGGGGAGAGTCGTACTGCTCACGGTACTGGATGTAACTGGGCGCAGAGACTGGTGGTTCGCCCGGTGTGCCTAGTGGCGTATGGTAGGCCGGTGAAGCCCGTCTTTCGGGGGTCTTCACTTTCGGGGAGAACTTGAAGTTGGGATCCTGGATAGCAGGTAGATCAGGGAGGGATTGGGAGAGGGATTGGGAACCGTTGGCATAACCAAGCGGATAGCCGCTCACGGGCTGAGCCAGACCCACGCCTTGTTGCTGTTTATCGGCGAGTTCGATATCGGCTAACAGCTCTTCAGTCATCTCCATCTGCCAGTCGACACCATCTTGGAACTTCTGCAGGAACTGTTGGGGAGGTACGCGATTGATCGGGCGAGGATAATGTGTCACGCCCGCGGGGTGCGGCGGGGATGGGCTCATACTGCGCCGCTCATCTGGCGGGCTCGGATGCGGAGGAGTGGGAAGGAGCCTCTGAACCTGAGGCTGCGTCTGGGGAGATCTCCTCGCACCGTTCGTGCCGGTCGGACTGGCCTGTTGAGCAGACGCAAAGATTTGCACGGCAGACGGCATCAGTGGCATAGATTGTGTCTTGACGGCGCGCGGCCTGAACGACGACGGAGATGGTGTTTTTTCGCGATGAATGCCGCCAGTCGATTCACGATGTATCGAGCCTGTGTAAGCGCAGTTAGAAGGAGCCGTGGATCTTGTTTGATGAAGACACACCTATCTGTGATTTCCGCGGGCGTTGAAGCTGGGGAGATATCGGCTGGGATGGATTCGTGGCCATCGTGAGGTGGGAGATGGGAGACGGCAAAAAGTGGATAGGGTCGATGTGAACAAAGACGTTCTATTAAGGCTTGCGCGTGCCTCCAGGAGGCAACATTGCCGCAACAACGAGGCGGAGACATGAGGCTGCCTGGTGTCCTTTTTTGGAGGGCCGCATGATCCGAGCAAAAGCCTGCTGATAATGAATGTCGGCAGCTGCAATAGCTGATATGTCGCAGGGCATACTGGCTATTGTCAAGCACGGTGTCGAGCACAGATAAGCGGCCTTGGCGTATTTTGGAACAGAAAGGCGGAGAAGGGCGGAGACTGGCGTCCGCCACGTGGCTCACAAGGCGATCTCTGTGACGTTGACCTTGCGATCTGTCCATTATTGCATGCTGATGCTTTCCTTCTAAATCACCGCGTCTATCTTCATGCTTTGAGCGACGACCTTGCCTGCGCCGCATTCCCGCGAAGTTACCGCACACGACTATTGACGACCCATAATGACCACCCCTCTTGTCGTCGCGACCACCCTCACAAGCGGCAATATCTGCTTTGCAGAGGTCTCCAGAGATGCGACCGTCCAAGATGTTATCGACGCTCTTCTCAGGCAGGAAAACGTCGTGTCCGAGGCTTTGGATGGCCTTCCAGATAAAGGCTGGGCGCTGCAGAAGATCAGAAATGAGCGCCACGGCAGGCGCTGGGAGGATGAGGCTCTCGAGGCCCTTGGAGACGGTACGCAACCGTTCAATAGAATAGCTGATATTCTCTCATATTTTGGAAGGCACCCTCGATCCAACAACACTTGTCGAACCTTTACTAGACGATACATCCCCGGAGCCATCCCAGCGCACATTCTCCACGTTTCCTATGACAGGGCATCTCCACAATCCTGTCCTTCGACTAGTCTCCCTACACCCTTCCCTTTCGATACACGTCTCATTGTTACGGGTCCCCGAAATACCCGACGACTTTCGCTACAAGCTATATATCTCGAAGAACCTCACTATCCTTGACATCGTTACCTCTGTCGTTGACCAACTTGGTTTGACCAAGTCGTCTCCGGGTATAGGCAATATAGACTATGTACTCGAAGAAGTTTGGAAGGATGGTGATTCTGAGAGTACGTGGATCGTAATTTTCCCCAAGACCGTCTTCTCATTCGACCTCTCTCAGAATCAACACGACTCCCCGGATCGTCTCTCATCTATACAGTCGCTTCTGCCCCTTTCTCTGCCAATCCCTTCACCTCCGCTGCTACCCGCGGCTTTCAATTTTGCGTCCCCGATGAGTGGTATAGACGCTCGAACACCAGAACAGCGTCTTCCACATCTGTCGTATCTGAAGCCACCATCAAGAAACTTGCTGCATTGCAGGAGCAGGACGAAGCTGTGGAGGATGAGGAGGACGAGGAGGGTGAAGGCACCGCCAAACTTTCTGACAGTAACAGCACTTCCCAGAACAGGCTATCTACGTTCTTCGACGGCTGGCTGCCAACGCGCAGTACACCTCCCACTACTCCTCAGCGTACAAGTGTCATGGCGGTGCAAAACCGCAGAAGCATCGTGAGCGAGCCAATACTCGTGGAACACCGCACTGGCGGTTCTGCTATAGAACCCTCGTCGGACACGGCTGAGTCTGACGTCGACGAAGCGACCTTTGAAGAGATGGTGGTAAGTTTCTCTTGGCAGATCCTTCTTTCTTCCGTTCATGATTGTGCAGGATGGTCTTGGGCTCAACAAGGACAAGCGGCAAGCCATGCTTGATATGTCGCCTGATCGAAAACGCGCACTTCTACAGCACTATAACCCCAAGAAACTCGCGCGTTCGGCAACAGCAGCTACGTTCGGTCCAACTGCGGGCCCTAGCCTCGTAGCCAAGCTTGCTCCTCAGCTGACTGGTGGCGACATCAACTTTAGGAAGCGGTTCTCATTGTGGGGGTCGGTATCTGCGTCCAGCTCGGCCGACTCGGTGGCAGAATCGTCCTCTGCGGAGACGGTGCCCGAAGAGTTGCCTGTCGTACAACCACAGTCAACTGGAGGGTTGTGGAGTAGCTGGTGGGCTGCGTCAAGTGGGCCTGGCGATAGGGAGCAAGACAATCTTCCGCAGACCTATGTCGATGGTCTGAAGAATGCCAGGACGAAGGACGTCAAGTTGACCAAGCTGTTAATCAAACTGCGCGTCCACCTGTCGACTGCGAAGATGGCTTGGATGCAAGACTTTGTGGGACCGGCCGAAGGGTTGGATGTGATGTCGAGTCTTTTGAATGAGCTCGTTGGGAAAGGTGGAAAGCGGAAGAAGTTCGTCGAGTATGAGGCCGACAATCTTCTGGAGCTGGTCAAATGTTTCCGCGTTCTGATGAATGAAGAGGTAGAAGTGCTCGGCGCGGTGCTTGTCGTTCTCATTCTGACCCTCAACTGTAGTTCATACGCGAAAAGATCTTCAACGAGCGGCCCATCATTGTCACACATATTGTGTACTCTCTACAGGACGCTTCCCTCAAACTTCGCCGACTCGCCTCCGAGATTCTTGCCGGCTTGTGCTACTTGGAGGATCGAGACGGTCACAAATCCGTTTTGGCGGCGTTTTCAGATTACAGAGTTGCATTTGAAGATTCGTTTCGTTTTGAGGGACTTGTCGCATCGTTGCAATTTAGTGATGAGGAGGCTGACTCCGGTGGAGACGATGTTCTCAGTTCAGATGGAGAGACTGTACATCTCGCTTGGGAGGCCAAATGTGCCACGATGACCCTCATTAATGCTCTGACAACGTACTCTGACTCTGTCGAAGAGCGGGTGCTTCTCAGAGAGGAATTCGCGAGGCGCGGCCTGAATGAAGCCATCGTGGTGCGTTCATTTGTATCTCATGGTGATTGACTGACACTGAGTATTTGTTCATAGGCCTTAAGATACGTCAAACCACCGGACGACCTGATGAAGCAGATCGACATCTACACTGAAGAGAAATTCGAGGATGAGGAGGATATGCGACACAGAGCGCGTGCAAAACTGCTCAGCGAACATGAACAACATTCAGATTCCGAAGACGTCTTGACCGATATTGTTCGTCTTGCAAAACAACACGGCGAACTGTATCCCATGATGGTCGAGATTTTGACTCATTACGGGGAGATACTTCAAAGGGATATCGCTTTGTGAGACCCGTTCTTCCAGGTGTGGTGATGAATGCTGACGGTTTGATACGCCCAGCCAATTGAAGTCGGACCTTTTTACTGTGCTGGATCGCTTCGTGCAGCAAGCTGCGCTGCTCGATAACTTGTAAGATATCACGAGCCTGAAACTTGTTCATTTTATTGACCATAGCTCAGCGATGACAACTGGCACACCTTCATGAAGCGTTTTGCGGCTTCAGTGCACGATATTACTGGACAGACGCTCGATGTAAAGGCGGCGGACAATCCTAGTGTCGCAGAACAAGAGCTTGAGGTCCTCCGTACAAAGGTCGAGGAGCTCAGCGATGAGGTACCATACCAGCTCTGTGGACTTCTGCCTGGCTGACACGACCTCACAGCGTACTCAACTGAAGAACGACCTCGACAGTCAGGTTGCAGAGCTTAACACTTTGAAGTCACTGTCAAATATATCTGGAGTCAGTACGAAGCTCAGTGGCAAAGGTGGTCTGGAAGTACGTTGATCTTCTACACGGATACAGGATCCCTAGCTCATCTTGTGTAGATGCATGGCGTCGTACAACGCATGGTCCAGAAGGAGAAACAGGTCCTTACGCTTCAGAAGGAACTCGATCGCCTCCAAACTCAGCAACACCCGAGCGATCGTGATTCGGTACAGTTACTACTTGATCCAGTGTGGCTACTCTAACGCTGTACATAGGACGAACGCGCCAAGAAGGAACGCGACCTCAATAGGGCGAAATGGCACGCTTTGAATGAGGAGATAGCGAAGCTACAAGTCAAGGTAACTTTAGCGATTCTTGGTTGCAACTTCTTAACCGCAACCTTCCACAGAATCAAGAGGCCCTGGACACCATCACTCGCAAAGACAAGGACATCATCTATCTGAAGCGGGCTCTTGAGTCGGTGTATCTTCGCTTTACGGCCAGAGAAGAGCAACGGGAAGAGGCCAGGGAGGCCGAATTTGACGCAGAACTCATGGCAGCCAAAGCAATTGATCGTCTGTCCCGCAAGGATGATGAGATCGCAAGTCTCTCTTTGGAAGTCGCGGATCTGAAAGCACAGCTGGCTGCTAGACCGAAGAACGAAAAGGAGTTCAAGGGCCGTGTCGCCCCGCCACCACCCCCGCCTGGGAAGGCCAAGCGTTCATCTACGGCGCCAGTGAAACTTGAGAGCGAGGCGAGTGCACTACCGGCTTCGTCCCGGACTCCGCCGACTCCGCCTCCACCTCCGCCTCCACCACCACCGCCCTCCTCTTTCCCTCAATCGCTCGTCAATGTCTCTCCCATCGCTTCAACATCGCTTCCGCCTCCACCTCCACCACCTCCGCCGCCGCCATCATTACCCAGTCTTTCTGGAGCACCGCCTCCTCCTCCGCCACCGCCACCGCCGCCGCCCCCGCCTCCGCCTCCCCCACCACCACTGTCAGGCGGATTCCCGCCACCGCCCCCGCCTCCACCGCCTCCCCCACCAGGACTATCAGGGCCTGGCGGTCCGCCCCCTCCACCGCCACCACCTCCATTCGGCCGTCGTGCGCCAATCACAGCATCCCGGGCCCCAGCGAAGAAGCTCAAGCCATTCTACTGGAACAAGCTCGGTACTCCGTCGGTAGGCACCGTGTGGCAAGAAGATTCCGGCCTCCAGCTCGATCTAAACGATCTGGAGTCGACTTTTACTGTTGGCAATCCTGCGACAACCCCCTCCCAGATCGCCAGTCCATCGCGAAAGGCTGTGACGACGTATCTGGATAATACTCGCGCTAAGAATATCGAGATCATGCTCAAGCGGTTGAAGATGAGCTTGTCAGAGATCAAGAAGACATTCTTGGAAGTCAATGACTCGAGGTTGTCCATAGATGATCTGAAGTCGATCTCTAAACAAGCGCCTACGCAGGACGAAATATCACGACTGAAGGATGTTTCACCTGCAGAGTTGAAGAAATTGTCTGAAGCTGATCAGTATACCGCTGAGGCAAGTGGCCTCGTTTCTCGTATTCGCATCATCTAACGAATGATTGTAACAGGTTGCAGAGATTCCCAGATTCAAAGAGCGTACGGAATGTATGCTATTCCGGCGCAGACTAGAGCTCGAGATTGCCGAAGTACGACCCGACCTTAACGCCCTTCGGAACGCCTCTGTTGAACTTCGTGATTCCAAGAAGTTCAAGCAGGTCTTGCAGGCGGTTCTCACTATCGGAAATGCCTTGAACGCTTCCAGCAAGTTGCGCGGCGGAGCTCAAGGGTTCCAGCTTGAAGCTCTGAATAAGTTGAAGGAAACGAGGTCGGCGAGTGGACCAGACTGTCCCACGTTGCAACATTACTTGGCCAAAGTCCTCCTCCGTACGGATCCGGCCCTCCTTGACTTCGTCGAAGACATGCCGAATCTCGAGGTGGCCGCCCGTCGTAAGTCAATACGCGCCGTTTCCAGATATCGAACTCACATCTTTCAGTATCTGTTCAATCGATATCACAAACAGTGTCCTTACTGAAGAGCGGATTGACGCAGGTGGAAACTGAGATAACCACGGTCGAACGATCTCGCGTAAAGCCTGCTAACGATCGTTTCGTTATTGTGATGAAGGTAACCAATCTGTACTCTACTTCCTTGTATGAAAAGAACTAACGCCAGTCCAGCCTTTCGTCCAGGAGGTTCAGTCCAGCATCACTGCCTTGGTAAACATGTCCAGGAAATTGGACACCGACCTCAAAGCTCTTTCGGTTTACTATGGGGAAAACCCCAATTCCCCGGAGTCGATGAAACCGGAAGACATGTTCAACCTAATACTGAACTTCTCGTCATCTCTAAAGGTACAACTCATGCTGTCCCACCGGTTTTCAACATCTAACGACGACCTCAACAGCAATCTTCATTGGAAGTTCTCAGGTCTATGCCTACTATGCCTATCGCCGTCACGCCATCTATAGAAGAGACATCAGCTGAACTGGTACGAAGCTTCAAGGCAACTTTGTATCTCTTACTCAAAGACTTGTCACAGACCGTCAAACGGGCACCTGAAGCTCGTCTTACCATCACGCCGGCCAACTCCCAAGGTCCAGCTGGTGGGCGATCGATGAACAGAGGGGACCTTGACCAGGCGATCAGAAGTATGAAAGATGGCAGACACCGTAACAGAGCACGGCCATTGAGCAAGATCTTCTTTGACGGCGCTCCTGCTGGAAGGCCTATTAGTCGTATGTTCCCTAACTGAACATTATCATCACGAATCATTATATCCCCGATCTATGCATATGTATATATAGTCAATATCTCTCTTGTAATGACGACCTGTCACGACTGGAAGCTGGTGCAACACGCAGTACAGGGCTGACAGGGCTAGCCGGACCGCGCCACACAGGCGCTTGTCGCATTGTTTCAGTCTGCGAGTCCAGGGAGTCCGGGGGTCTACTGCGCCCGATTCCACTGAGTGTGGGGGATAGTTGTCACTCTCTCAAGTTTCGAGATCTACTATACTACCACTACAGTGCTCACTACCACTAGTACAAATCACCCATCATATCGACACGTGTTTTCTTTTCTACTTACGATCACTATGCTACTCTCTACAGCCCATGGTTGCTACTCCCAGTACGAGTTCCTTTTCAACTGCTGTGTTGGCTGTGTGCTCTTGGGCCATCGATCCGCGGCGACACAGTGATCGCCGTCCTGAATACAATGGCCGTTGTCATACTTTTTTGGGAACAATAAGGCGTTTGTCCCTCTTCCTGCCCCAATCCTTCCACTTTTCAACGCCCACTTCTTTGGCGGATATCTAGTCGGTCCCCGGATATCCTCTGGGCGCTTGAACAAACGTTGGGTTTTTCGGTATTGCCGCGATCAGAGCGCCGACTCATTGACAGCTCTTGACCAAATTCGACTGGTCGGTCCATCGACGACCGCTCATCTTCTCTTGTTCCTGCCCTGGAGATGACGTTTCTAAGCAACACTGCTGTAGTGGCGCATTTTCCTTGTTCACTTGTTCATAAAAGTCGCAGCTCTTGTCAATGCCCATCATCAACACTCACTCTGTCCAAAGCATCTCTCAAACAGTCACTTCAACAACATGCGTCTCAAAGAACATGCGCTAGTTCACCCTACCCTCCAGAGCTCCCGCTTCCCGGGCGGTGTTAATTCTAGCTGGAAGGAAGTGAGTTATAGCGTCTTCTCGGTCTGTTATTTGCTTACAGAGGTCCACCTCAAGGTCGTGGAGTACGTTGCCGCATGTATCGACAACCAGAAAGAGGCAGACTGGAAGTCCATCATGCGCTTCCTTCTCGCCTATGGCTTGCAAGCGCAGAGCCGGCATGTAAATAACGACATCGCCAGCTCCGCCGAAGACTATATCGTCAATTGGCACTTAATGAGCTGGGCCGCTCAACAGGTGGTCAGGATACCTGTACCAGGAAGGGAGACATCCATCAGCAGTGCCGCCACACCACTCACGAGCCGCAACTACGCCAATTTCGCTGGAACCTCAGATGGTTATATCTATCATGTGATCGAGACTCACAAGGGCCTCAAAATGCATTTCCAACGCAGCGTGTCTGGGCGTCTTGGACGACTCGAAACACACGGTTCTGAAGTATTCCTTCGGAATAGGCATGGTGACCCGATTCGGCAGGCCATGGCTGTAGCGTTCGATCGTCGTACGCAACATTTACTTGTCCTTGAACCGTTAGAGTTTTCCTCTCTTCCTGAGTCACTCCTTAGCTCATGATTGTTGCAGTGATGGTCAGATGCCCAAGAAGATCCACTACTTCAAACTCGTCGACTACGCGAAGAAGCTCACTGCTTTCCACAATGTTGCATGGCCAGCTACCGCGAGAGCTTATCCAGAAAATATACACTTCCAAGCAGCTGGAGGCTTAGCCGCGCTACTCATTTGTTATCCGCAATCTATCGGAAATCAGCTGGTCCTTTGTGAATACCTCTTCCCCCAAAGAGCACCGAGACTGGTAACTATCTATCCATGCCAGTGAAAGACGCGTCTTGACGATGCAATTCACAGTATCAGAGCACATGGTCACCTATATCCTTCGTATTTCGCGACGACCAGAACATTCTCGTCATGGAGCGCAAATTGAAGCCGAGACGCGGAGAGCGGATACTGAAGATGTTCAACTATATGTATGCCTCTCCGGATCCCGTTCGTACGGAGATCCCGGTGCCCAATGAAATCCAAGAGAGGACGTGGACACCGGAAGGCAACCTTGTCTCCGTCGAATTCGTCCCACAAGTCGCCATCCCCGTTATGTATACCTATGCAGCGGAGCGACAGGACAAGGGCGAGCTGGGCGCTTTCTGCACCAATTTCCATGCCTCTCCCATCGCTATCAAATTTGGCGCCAACGGCTGGAATGCGGACACGCTCGTCTGTCAGCAGCAGGATCTCGTGAATGGCAATCCTAATGGACAAATCCTTGGTGCTGGCAGGGGTGGGGACCAGCACGTAATGTCTGGGATGAGGCTGGTCTCCTGGCGTGCTGACGAGTCTACTGGGAAGACGGAGATTCGAGTTGAGGATTACACAGATGGTTTGCGGAGGTGTCCAATGCTACAAACCCGCACCAAACCCGGGATACCGAACGACGCTGACCGGAATTGGTCGACTTGCATCTCACTGTATGGCGAGGTTGTTCGTTCCGTCACTACCATCAATGCCACCGGTATGGGCTCTATGGATGTGACTGAAGATTCTATCATCTTCTGGAGGGTATGTTAATTTTAGTTGTATCTCGGCGACTTGTCTGAACATCTCTTTCAGCGTGCTCCCGCATTCAGTCCTCATGGAGGTCGAATCGATGATATGGAGGATGTTTTCGCTCATATGTACGGCTTTTGAGCAGTACGTAGACGATTCCGGTTTCCCATCCTGTGTGCCCCTCCAAAGATCCAAAGCACCGTAACTGGACAGCCATCTTGTGTATATGCACAACTTTGAGAATGCTTGAGATCATTTGCTATGTAAGTAGTACAAGTTTGGTACAAGTCCGCTCGAGAGATACATGTTGTTGACTTCGTCAATCACTTAACACGGCTTCGCATACGTGCCGGAGTACTCGCTGCCATCACCCTCCTCCAGTCTGCCGTGGCTGTTCTCACCCTTAGAGAAAGCTCCACCGAGGTTGTTCAAGGCATGCATGGGCGAATCCTTGTTGATGAGGCTCTCGGTGACTTCGATCTGAAATAAACGGTGTTGAGCAATCATCGTAAATATCAGAGAGAACGGCTTACGATGTCGCCAATGAGGCGGTCGGTAAGCTGTGAGCAGATCGGTCAGACGAGACAAGCGCGACAGAGAGATGTCCACCCACCACTTCAGTGAAGTTTTCGCGGACGACGACACGCAAGATCTGCACATCCTGGAGACCCGGAGCCAGCTCGTAGTTCGGCACGATCCATCCCTTCGCACGCAACAACGTCTGGATCCATACTTGCTGGACATTAGGGTGTTCCTTCTGGAACTCGTCGGAGAACCGGAAGGCCACAACAGGAAGACCAGGAACGTAGTTCGCGACATTGTCGTCGATGCCGATAGCCTTCTTGATGGCTGTGCCTGCACCCTCGCCACCGACAGCGCGGTGGATGTCGCTCAAAACGGTGTAGTAAGTGGACCTCTCCAAAGCACGACTGAGCAGACGAGCGTTCTGCAAGTCGTTCAGAGCAACAGTCCTGTAGCCTTCAAATCCGAGATGAATGAGGTTGAAGTATTGGGCAATGATAGGCGCCGCGGGACGAGAGAAGTTCAAGGAGAAGCTGAGAAGTCATGAGTATCATCAAACAGATCGGAGGCGAAAGAATAGTACCTGTACTCCACAGATCCCAAGTAGTGCAGCTCAAAGATGAGGTCCTTGGGGAGATGGGCCTTGTCGCGCCAGACAACCCAGCCAACACCAACATACGCAAGGCCAAACTTGTGGCCACTTGAATACCGTCAGCATGATCAAGCTTAGTGAGAATGAAACTTACGAGGTGTTGATCGACACGACACGAGGAAGCTTGAAGTCCCAAAGAAGGTGGGGCTGTCAAGGGTAATACGTCGAGTCAGATGAGGACCCTCAAATTATTGTGGAAGCATACGTGAGCGAAAGGCGCGACGAATCCACCGGAAGCACCGTCAACTGAAAGGACGCATTGAGTTCGAGCGCTCTTGTGACAGGGCGTACGACTTGCCGTGAATGGGCACCGAATTGCCGGTTTCCTGTTCATACTTATCGAGAAGATCTGACATCTCCTTGACAGGTTCGTAATGGCCGGTGTAAGTACCTATTCAACGCTTGATGAGGCGAAAGTAGATTGGGATCAGTTGCTGTGACGTACTTCCAAGGATGATGAAGACACCGATGGTGTTTTCGTCGACCATTTCGATAGCCTTCTTGGCATCCAGGCAGTAGTTACTCTCGACGGAGACGGGAACGAGCCTGCACTCGACCTCGAAGTAACGAGCAAACTTCTCAAGAGCGACTTGAGCGTTCGCACCCATGATGATGTTTGGGCTGGTACGAAATCAGTTATTGAATGGAAAGCCGCTTGAATGCCACTAACCCAGGCTCGTGGATGCTCTTGCCGGCAGCTTTGCGTTTCTCTTGCCAGATGCGTTTCATGGCAAGTCCTCCGAGCTGGATAGCCTCGGAAGAGCCCGTCGTGGCCGTTCCAATGGCTTGCTTGGCAGATGGGGCGTGCCACATATCGGCAATGATCGAGATGCCTATAGAGCTGCGCATTAGCATTTTTGACGCGACATTCAATACGCAAAGCCTACATCGCGTATGGATCAGTTCTGGAGGTCATGGGTGAGCTGATTGAATGTGGGCGCAGGTAAGAAGGCAAACGTACGGGTGGCCGGATACTCGTCCGAGTCTAGATCAGACTATCAATATCAATGAGAAGGCGGGATGAGGGGGGCAATGCGTACCGATGAGGTTCTTGCTCTGATTCTCGACCATGAGCTTGTCGGCCTGGGCCGGCATCCATGTGTTGACGAAGGAGGCCAAGTTCAGGACAGGCGTGCCATCTACGACGCGTCAACAACTACCGATGAGGGTCATGGAGCCTAGGCTCACCCAAAGCGAGCTCATCGTGGATCAGATTGTAGGCCGAGTCGGCGTCAACGCCCTGGAAGAGGTGAGTACGAGTTCGTCGATGGAAGGGCAATGTGTTACCTTTGAGGCAAGGTGATACTTTGGAATGGGATTGGTCCCATATCGCGAACCATAAGAGTGCTGGGAGGAGCTTGCGTCTGGGTTGGTCAAATGGTGGTGGGAAGATTTTTTGTCCTGCAGGTTGTGCGCAATGAGGTCACGAAGAGCGGCGATGATGACGACTTACATGAGAGTCCTGAACAAGACGATCTGGGTTGACGTGCTAGAGGGGCGTCAGAAGAGTCAGGATACGATGGATGGATGTTGACCTTGGAGAGCATGGTGGTTTGAAGGAGAGATGCTTTGAAGACTATGGGTCTTATATCATTTGTGTGGCTTAGCCAGAGTATAGTATATTTAGGTCACCCGCACAGCAACGTGTGGGATCAGGCAGTGGTGATATCATTCAGTCCAAGTATAGCTGCCTCGTTGAGAACGATTCAGTCATCGCGGAGTCATTCGATCCAGCAACAGCAGGGCGACTACAAAAATAGGACACCCAGGGAGTCTCGATGTCCCGTGGTCTCGCAAATTAAAGCCACAGACACGCCAGACGCGTCATTTGTTCACATTGTTGCCTTCCACTCACCCGCTGTTCGTATCGATGGGCGCAAGGTAACTGTGAAGGGAACCTTAACGACAGTTTGTTCAACGTGAAGAGACGCGAAGTTGGGGATCATGACTGGATGATGCAGCGGGCGGGTCCAGAACGATGGTGATTCCAATGAATCTGTAAATCCCGCCCCAAATAATTCCGGCAAACAGTCTTCGCGCGTCTTTGCACTTCGAAAGGTCGATTTTGTGGGCGAGGCCACCGCGTCGTTGACACTTCGTGGGGCCAAATATATTACCTAGGGTAAAAGAAAAGGACAAAGATTAGGCAAAAGAAATACATTGTCCCTATATTTGTCCAGAGAAAAAGACAATATTTTATTCCGGCCAAAGAAAGGTCCAAAGCGTAGCTTTTGCGAGAGACAATGATCAAGAAATGGACAAGAAGATGATGGAATTTCTTCGGTTACAAAGGAAGTAGATTACCCATCGGAAATACGTCCAAATTCGGGACATAAAGAAAGACAATTGCTACGCACAAAGACGAAATTTCCCCCCGGCAAATTATTATCTTTTGCCCGGCACAAAGGCCGAGAGAAAGGAAATCTGTTCCGTCGGTATAATTCTATCTTTTGCCGGCGTAAAATAAAATGCCCGAAGAGGGGCAGATGAGCGCCCGAGAGCCGGGTTCTCGGCAGCCTCTGCTCGGCCACTCGGCTGCTCATGCTCGCCAGATAAGTGGGATCTCATTGCCGGAGATCGACAAATTACTGTATACCGCCCGTATCTGAAGTCGGATTCTTCTTCCACCAATGACCCCCGGCATTCTACAGGACGGTACGACCAATTAACAGGTGGCCATCGCACTAAACATCAGCAACCCGTAGGCTCTGGCGTAGTCTTCTGTCGTTAAGCCCGGTGATATTCCCCGACTGGACGCGAACCTTTGCACCAACATGTCGCATACACTTTGAATTATACAAGCCACTTTACCTGTCGATCGATCTACCCCCCTCGTACTTCTGACGAAAAAGCTTATATCGTGAGGGAACGGGCGCTTGACTGCCCATCTCCCTTTCTTCCTATTCACCATGTCTGTTCAAGCGACTCATTCTGTTAGCCCTGTTGTTCCCGCTGTTCCAGCTGCAGTTCTCGCTGCTCGCAATGTTACTCGCGACCTTCTTTGTGAACTCAAGAACCTCCATGAAATCGTCGCTGACGACGTTCGAACTGGTAAGAATCCTTCTCATTTTTCGTCCTTTTCCCTGATCTTCTTCCAGTGCTGCGTGCTGACTTCTGCGCCATTGTTGAGGAGCTCGGAGTGTTCCCCTGATGTTGCCTGTGGTACGTGTATTCGCACCTTTTCCTTTTCCTTGTCATCGTAGTCTGGGTAGACCACGCCGCTGCATGCGCTGCTTCGTACGATTAAGATCACGACGAATCCCCCCTACTAGCGGCCAAGGAGAGGCTGACTACACCCTTGAAAAACTCGACAGAATGGCATGGGCCCCCGCGCTTGAGGCTATGGGCGTCCGTTCCCCTTGTGATCTCCGGATCTTGACCATCCTTCGTGCGTAACTTCATTTCCCCACTTGTTGTCATCTCACATTGCCCTTCAGACTCCTTCTAGACAACACTCCTGAGATCCATCGCCTTCTCCTTGCCGCTCTTTGTGTCAACCCCCGTTTCGATGAGGATTCCGTCGTTCTGTCTCTCCTTCATGATTAACATTAGTCCTCGTATCTCTGGCGCCGTAGAATTCCAACCGTTGTACTTGTATCATCGTCCCCGTTCTTGATAAACATCATATGCCTTTCTTTTCTGCCAATGAATGAGTTGATATACTGTCATGGCTGTTCGTCCACGATGAGAGGTGGCACTGTCCTAGGCTGATAGGATGAGGTCATACCAGACTGGTCGTGCATGTCGTGATCCAAGTTTGAAGTCCGGACTGACGACCTGAATGGACCTAGGATATTCTGAGAGTCGGAGAGAAACCGCGGCGAACTGAGAAATATACGAAACGAGGAAATTGGCATTCCAGTGATGAGATTTACGGGAGCATTTCAACCCAAGAACGCCTTAGGTGAAAGAAAGGTAGTCGGTGGGCACGCACGATAAACGCCACAACGTCATCAAACAGACAGAAGGCCTTCCATACACATGAATAATTGAATGACGCACACTGCACACAATCGCACATGCACATCAGAAGGCAGATCCGCGCATAATCATGCAGGCGGACATGACGACTCAGAGAAACGAAAAATCCGCTATACAATTTATGAGTGAGAGGATGTACATGATGATTTATATCACTGTAGGGAGTCTCTGGAGAATAATAGCGGCGTACACTGCCGATTTTTGAGCAGATGATACTGCGTATCGCAAGAGGTATGTGAGGGGCGACGTGGAAATGAAGAACCAGTCAAATCACCAAAACTGAACATATACACCCTTCGCTCCTGGTGGTATACATCACGCTCCTGGTGGTATACATCACAGGGACAGCGATAATAGTCGTTGTGGCGGAAAACCAGGAAAATCTGCCAAGGTTTGTGAGTTACAACTGTCGAAGGACTGAGCAGAACGTCACGAAGGGTCTCGAGACAATCTCGAGACAGTGTCGGGACGATCTCGAGACAGTCTCGGGACGATCTCGGTCATCGGCACTGAATTTGAAATGCCTCTGAGAGGCCCGCTCATCGCCTTCAGCCCGTTTGCTCGGAAAGGCAGAGCCCCCGCCAGGCCCCCGCTCTTGCATGTTTCGCTGGTTCGGTTGTCGGACTTATTTCGTCGGCGCAGCGGGAGCGGGAGTTTGAAATTTTCAAAATGGGCCAGACGAAATGGGAGGGGTAGCCTGACCGCGGTGAATAGTTTTTGTTTCGTTGTCGTCGCTGTTCGTCCCACGACGCAGTGTTTGTCAGCCAATGCCGTCGTATTTCACAAAGGACAGGACCAGCCTTAAGACCGGCGCGTTGATTCTCGGGTGATGAGAGGAAGAGCGAGAAGTCCATTGTGACGTCAGATGAGCAGATTCGCACAATATTTGGCAACCGGCCCGGTGTTGCGACTTGGTTCTTGCTGCCATCTGTCATCTCTCTGCAGTTTGGCTGCTACTGAACGTGATACGTTTAGTTTCTGCCTCAGTCACTGTTTGTCTCCTTCGGAATGGCTTCCGTTAACTCGGCTCTCCAACGCGTTGGATGTCGCGATCTATATCCTACACGTATGTTTCGTGCTTCTCATTTTCTGGCTCCGTCGTGCTCATCGTCTCCTAGCCAAATTCTTACCATCAGCACGAAAGCGTTCCCGCTCTCTGAATCCAGCGATGCGTCAATATACTGTTGACGAAACGTTTGGCCACCTACGTCGCGGCCCTCAACCTCTCTTACTTGGTTCACTCGCGCTAGCCGGTCGTTCGGACGATCACTCGACGCGCTCTGTCGACTGCTCGCTCCGCCCTCACTCCCTCATTCGACTCGGCTCATAGCCTGTCCCCTCTCAGAGTGCATCAAAGCCGCGCAATGGAACCCAGAGCTCAAGAGGACTGAACATCTTGTCAAATGGTGGAAATTTTCCGAGGAAACGTAAGTGGCTTGCAACGTCTACTCTACTACCATGCCTATTACATCCCTGAGCAGCTGGGAGTCATTGGCCTCGCTTGAGAGTGAGGGTTCCAAATACCTAGTTGAGCGTTGGTGGCGCCAGTCTACTCTGTAGCGTGACTTGGATGAAGAGCATCTCAAGCAGCGCTCTACGATTTCATCGCGGGGACGGAACACCAGCGTGCGTTCTATGTTGCACCTTTGATCTGATACTGATACAGTACTCTGAAGGCGAGCAGTCGGCAGCAACAAAGAGGCTCATGAATCCTGGATGGATCGATCCGTCACAATCGTCAGGAGGTTGGGAATATTGGTCAGTTCCCAAATCTCCCTTCTCTATACAATGTCCTTACTTTGTACACCAACCAGACGATCAATATTCTCAGGCCGCAAGCCTCAGGGACCCACGGGCGTCTTGGCAGATTCTCAATGTCGCGTCTATCTCTACGAAACTCTACATACACGCACATAGTCTTATGCTAACTATTTACTTCTTGTCTTGGCCACCCATACTTCAATCTCATCCTCTACTCTCTATCCATATCTCACACTCGGAGAGATTCTTGAAATGTTACAAAAACTGTTGAATTCCGCGTTCAAGGTCTGATACATAGGAAACGACAAGCAAAGTGAATATGATAAGTACAGGAAACCATCGAATCTCTAATAGCTCGTCTAACTGGAAAATGGGGAAATGAGAAAGTATCGAATTTCTACGGGCTCGAATATTTAAAAGATACAATCTAATCTGAGTTTCGAATGAGAATCAAGTTGGAGGTGTTGCTTCCTTCTCCCTCGGACCAGCTCCTGGAGCTCCGCAAGAACGTGCGTAGGCTGGTATGCATAGGCGTCCAGGACCTCAACGCGAAAACCTCCAGGTGACGGAGATGCTCGGAGGATGTCAAAAGGGAAAGGAAAAGACCTAGAAGATCTATGTCGAGGAAAGGGATGGAGAGGGACAGATGAGTCAGAACCTCGGCGTTGGGAAGCCAGACAGAAATCAATTGGGTCAAAACCCCCTGCCAACGGGTGGTGAACGAGGCCGATACCTCAGCGTTGAGATGGGTGACATGCTTTACCAGAGATGCGCCGCGGCTTTCCCATTGCCACGACGACCTAAATGACAGCGACCCATGCTGATCTATGGACATATGGCCCAGATTTCTCGTGTTCACACGCGCCAAGACCGGGCAATGCTGGAAGTAGTGAAATGCATGGAGGGAGAAGCCATCGAGCGTGAGTTCCTCTAGGCACTGCCAGTAGGGTTTCTCGATGAATGGGGAAGCGAGCGCCTCCTCATTCCCGGACAACCGCAGGTGCTGCCATTTGTATGCGGTGACCTCCAGGAGGGCCGCTATAGCAGGAGGACAGGGGGAATCCAACACCATCGAGACAGACAGTAGGGCGCTAGTGGAGCGCTGTAGAAAAAGCTGCAAGAGCTTCGGAGAGGGCGACGCCATGGGCGCTAGGTTGATGTGAACTTGGGTCCAAAGCCGGGGCTCGGCGAGAATCAGACATCTCCAGTGGCTGCATACATGCGTGAGTGTCCAGGGCGCACTCTGCACGTCCAAGGATGAGGTAGAGTGCTCGCTGTCGGTGTAGTGTGGGGAGGCGAGCTCGAATATCCTAAGCCATACGGCATCCGAGAAGTAGCGCAGTGGGTTGACAAGCCTTGCGGTAATCTCCACACGGCTCTCAAGCTCGAGTTTGGCCTCCTCAACGACCGATACGTTACTCCGCAGAAGCTCAAGAGCTAGTCCATAGTGGTGAAGACAAGACTTGTCTTCGTCCATAGCCTTGTACATGGATACCCGCTCTTTGGGATCGACGATATTGAACGAGCGCTGGGCATCCCGAGGTGCAAAGAGAAGATCGTTGATTGTGAATGGGATGTGAAAAGCTTGGGACGGCAGCTTACAGAACCATCAGGCTCGTGCAAGCGACGATCGTGGTAGACCTTACCTCGATACTCCTCACGGATATACGTCCTGCTTCTCCGCGTTCCAAGACCTCGCGGGCGTGGAAGATTTCCTGACGAGCTTCCTAACATACCGAACGAGGGTCAACCCGGAAAAAGCAGAAATGGGCGAAACACGACGAACCTCGAGCTGGTTCAATTCATTTCTACGCAAGGCCTCGGCCTGTACCATCAACTCTTTTGTTTGTTGTTTCTGTGTTGGGAAGCATCAGTAAATGGTCAAAGCCGTGCATTCATTTGAGACGTACAACCCATTCCTCCTTTTCGCTTTCAAAGCGGGCACGGTACACGTCCTCTTCCAAGATCTCGCCCTCCTCAATCTGAAATGCCGTGAGTATGTCGCATTGGAGCACCGAGAAAGACTTTACGCCAATATTGGTGCGTTCAATTCTGAGAGCTGAGAGCTCCTCGCGGAGCGTTCTGTTGGCGGTCGAAAGTTCCTCCGTCCGGATTTGTTCCATTTGTAGGCTTTCGCGCATCTCCTGGTGGCGACGAGCGCTCTCCTGGTAGTCGCGACTCCGAAGGTGGTGCTCCTCTTGAAGGTGGGAATAGCCCAGAGAAAGTTGCCGGATCTGCGACTGGGATTCCTCCAAACGAAGGTTCAGATTAGCGTGTGCAGTGGTCGCCGACCGAAGAAGGTTCTTGAAGGTGGGATTAGAGTCACAAGCATCGGTGAGTAAACGGCAAAGGAACATACCTGGAGGGATTTGTTTTCCAGTTCAATCTCCTTGTGATTCTACGGAAGTTAGCACGAAGAATCAGTGAGGGGTGCGAACAACTAACCTGCGCCGAGACGACCTTTTCCTCTTCCATCGCACCCAACTCAAGTGAGTGCTGGACTTGCAGCTCCTCGAGTGTGTCGATTTGTTGTAGGAAACTGTGTTGCTGCGCTTGGAGGTGAGAAACCTCGTGGAGAAGGTCATCGACCCTCTGCTGGTTGATATCGACCACTTGGACTTTGGGAAGCGATTCGATTGGAGAGCGCGAGCGGGGGGGAGATTTGCGCTTGTTATTGGCCATGTTCCGGCGGTTGTTGATCATGTTGGAATACGGTCGAGATGAGGAGAGAGACGAAAAGAAAGCTCGGTACAAGCTTGAGATATCAGTCTGTCATGATCATACCTTTGAATATAAGCGCGTCAAGTTCAAAGGGTGCTTTCGAAAACTGGCCAACAAAGGCGCAGAAAATACGCATGCTTGAAGGCAGCGAGGGACAAAGACATCGAGGCGTCCGATCTATGGAGTTCGAAAGAGAGGTGGGCGATCAATCCGATCATCGCCTGATCATTGTCGGGCCCATCATTCCGCACGCTCATCACCGGTTTGTATTTCTTTCAGTTGCGCCGGTCATACTACGCTCCCTGTATCTCATTCAAGCGTCTGCCTTTGTCTGGCATCTGCAGATTTCTACGCTATGTGCTCGGTCCTTCTCATTTCTTAGTAAGAATCTTTTAGTCTGATCGTCTCCGACTCACTTGGCAAGCCGTATGATTGTGACAAGGATTCACGTACAATGACTTACAGGAAGCGAGCAGAAGACGGTGCGCACACCTTGCCGTTCTCTCTTTGTTGACACAAGAAGAAAGACGCTGTGATGCGATGCCGCTCATCGGTATGCACCTTTTCTTTGTCCACAGCTTACGCACACTGATCGGCCCTGCCTTCGCAGTTTTGTCGCGGTTCATCATCTATGTTCATTACCGCACACGTGTATTATGTGCCATGTCACTTTGCTGGCCTCCTTACTTCAGCGACAGAGAATATCAGATGCCGCCTCTCATTAGCGTCCGTCAGATGCCGCCTCTCATTGAGTCCGTCAGGCAACAAACTCTTACGCTTACCAGTAGAGGGAATACGCGCGGGCCATGAGGTGCTCGCCGGTTTAGATGTCAAAAACTATCTCCGTGTGTGTGCCCCTTTCATGCGAGATCAAACAAGTTCTACTGCGATAGGACGTTTCTGAATCTTCCACATAGATCAGTCTACTTTCAGGTAAATGCTCTCCTTTATTTGCAATCTACCTAAACCAAGTCACAATTACGGAGCACCAGATGCCGTAGAAAGGCATCTGACCTCGTGGGGCGACGTGTTGACGATCCACCGGAGGCACCACTTGAATAGTGCGTGAGTGAGAGCCTTCCGAATAACTCAGCAAGAACCTGCCCCCCCCCCCCCCCCCCGAAAGATTCTCAGCCCCGGACAACCATGTTGGACTCGATGGGCATCATCTGAGGCAGACGTGGATAGAAACACAGCAATGGTTGGCTAGTTAGAGCTGTCCGACTAACTCAGCGCGAGCATACCTTTACTAAGGAGCCAAAGAGCGTTACGGTGATTCGCCCTTCAAAGCAACCGCAGATATTCGTTGCACTGGTGTGAATTCGGAGGGGGAACCACTGTAATGGGTTGTTAGTTAGAGCTTTCCAATTGACTCGGTGCAAACCCGGGCCTACCCTTCCGAAGACTTCGATAAATTTGAGCGCATTGCCCATCCGCAATCGACCGTGCAGGTTGAGCTCAATGGGCAACCCTGACGTCTGGGTCATCAACAGAGAATATCGCTGCAATAGTTCGTAAGTAAGAGCTTTCTGATTAGCTCTGCGAGCTTACCCTTCCGAAAAACAAGAAAAATGTACAGCTGTCATCCGTTTGAAGTGGAGCTTGGACATCCATGTTAGACCCGCTAGGCTTACTCTGGCCCATCTGCCGAGGGAAAATCTGTCGTCAGATAGAGCTTGCCAGATCACTCAGCGCGTCCAGAGAAAATTCAGGCAGTCACTGCTGTAGGCCCTTCAAATTCTAGCTTGGGCATTGCATTACACCTCTTTGGGCATCTTATGAGTCATACGCAGACAAGACCTCTGTAGCGGTAGCTGACCTCCTGAGAACCTAGGGGAATTTATGGTCAATACCCCCTCGAACCCAACTCCGGATATTCATGTCGGACTCGTTGGGTGAGCCATCCGTGACAAGAATACCTTCCATGGTTCGTTGACTGTATTCGTCGGACCAATTAACCGCGAACTCACCCTCCCGAAGATGTCGAAAGAACTGAGCACAACGTCACGAAGGGTCTCGAGACAATCTCGAGACCGATCTCGGTCATCGGCAATCAGGGTTCACCACTGTATTTGAGATGCCTCTCTCAGGGGCCCGCTCATCGCCTTCAAGGCTTCAGCCCGTTTGCTCGAAAAGGCGGAGTCCTGCCTGAGTCCTGCCAAATGTTCGGACGAATGCTTCGTCTTTACGAGTGTGAGCTAGCCCTCACGATTCGCGACTTGGAGGAATCAGAGATCACAAATTTTTCATTCATGTGATTGCCGTCGAGGAGCAAGCAGCTGACAAGGGATTCCACAGAAAAGGTTTTGTGAAGGCAGCAAAGAAGGTCTGCCTGAACGACAACATATCAGGAAGGACATACTTACTGTAACGGTGATGGTTGTCGCTTTGCAGGTTCAGAGTGAGACAGTTGGCCGCCTGGCCCTTTGCCGCTGCGGCATGAATGATTCGTGATCACCTGATCCAATGATCTTCGCGGTCAGGGGCCGCTTTCCATACCATCCATCAACTCTACTGGCCACTCCAAGTCGAGCTCAAGTCGACAAGAACGAGTACTAGCAGCGACTGGAGATAGGCTTGTGACATAAAAGGGTACGTGTTCGTTTACTCGCACATGTACGACCGGGCATCTTCTTCCCAGTTTCTGTCATGAAGCGCAATCGAGCCCCGGAGACCCAACCAAACGAACTTAGTCGGCCATCCAAAACAAATAGCAAGCACATTCCCCGCTCTACAGCGGCGGATCCATTGGTGGCGCCCTGCCGTCCCCCGATTTGTGCGTGTCCTAACAACGTATACTTACTAGGATCGGCGCCATTGCGATCTCAAAGATGAGATCACGGTCCTCAAAGACCATTTATTCATGAAGGAAATGGTGAGTAACACTGACATTATCTCTTCAAGATGTACCGCTAACGATGAGTCGTAGGAAATGGAGCTTAACCGTCATCTGAAAGAGACCATCGAAAGAAACAGAATTCGAACGGACTCGGACTCCTCTCAGCACATTGCGGACGTACGTTCCATCCTTTGACTTGTTTAAGATCTCGACTTACTCTTTTAGATCATTAGGATCGAAATCAATTATCAGCCAAGCTAGCGACAGCCGAAAACGCGAATAGGACACTCCTTTCACAGATTCAGCAGCTCCAAGACGTAAGCGTTATCATGTCTTCGAGAACATGCTCTGACCAAGGCTTAGTTGAATCTCACTTTGCAGGCCGATAACGCAGAACACAGGATGTGGCGACAGAATAGTGCCCAGACGCTGGCAGCAGCTCACCCAAGCAAACAACGAGAAGACCGTGTTTCAACTGGGTGTATGCTATGCATCACAGAGGTGTGTGTTTGTGAGTTATGCGTGCCAACATAATCCAATACCATGTAGAACAAGGCTCAAGATCAACTGTCGATTGAACTCGCAGAAGTCAAAACGTCATGATCTGCTCTCGGATTCAGCAACTCGAGGATGTGGGCACCCTCAACATACTGGTCAACGTGCGCTTACACTGACACTAGCACAATATTGCCCTTCAAGCGAATAATGAAGAGCATAGGATGCAGCGACAACATAGTCAGCGGATGCTAGATCTCTTGATTGATGCTGTGGAGCCGTTGCTCGAGTGCAACATATGCACGGAAAACTACGGCACCGAAGCGCATCGCCCGACTACGTCCGTCAAGCTCCCTTCCCGCCTCATCGTGCTTGAATCTGATCATTATCTACAGACTTCATTGTGGCCATACAGTCTGTTCCGACTGTCTCAACGTAGTGCTGGCTACCAGTTCCTCCGACGGACGTACCAGTCACTGCCCACTCTGTCGGGCAAATTCCCGTGGTGTCACGTAATTCCAGCGCCATGATTGACATCCTTCGCCAGTTCATCGAATTCTATAACCAAGTGATGCGGGTGGAATGACAAGACCGCTGAATTATTGTAATCATACATACGACGAATTTGACGACATATTGGTTCAAATAGCGCTCGGACATCATTTTCGGACTCGTGGCAAGAATGGACGATACTTTCAAACCCGCCGCGTATCTTGTATGCAATCGCTCTCTATACAGTAAAGATGAATCAATGTACTGTACTCTGAAGTTCGTTTTGGATATACTGGCTAAGAGCCGCCCCCCTTCAAGGTGCGACCACCACCGAAAGCTGTGATTGCGTATTGAGAAAGGCGCGAGCCGATTTAGAAGTGACGATGGGGTACAGGTTAATCCAGAATTCGCAGCGGGGCAAGACATCCATGTCTACTACATGGACTCAAACATCGTGAAGTGAGCGAGACGTATAACATGCACGAGCATGCGATGTTCGCTGGTGGCGTAATCCAAGTCCGTGCACGCAACCAGGCTCCCATTCGGATCTTGCCTTACGAAGCCCCCGAGGTGGTCTTCTGTGCCAGTGGCACAGTACATTCACCGGGCCTTACCCTGGACGCGGCGCAGTACCCTGGACGCGGCGCAGCTGCCCATGTACCACATAGTACTAGCTTGTCAAATTAAGTTTGGCCGTCCAGACTCGGTGCAATGACATACACTAGAAGTAGATTGAAGAAAATCGAAGTACGTAGATAATTGCAACGAGATAAGTGGAATACATGAACTAAGGATAGTAGGATGACATGGTCTCGGCATCGGGGATGCGCAGGATGAACTCTTCCGGAGAGATTTTCAGCTCCTCGATTTTGAAAGGCGGTAGTCTGTCTAGATATTCGTCACAGAAGAAGGAAGCCGGGAGACCTTGGGGCGGGTCCCTAGGGGAAATGACCCCACTCTCGACACGTTTGAGTCTCGTTCGGCCTTGATACTTGAACAATGCATGCTCCTTGCTGGGTATGCTGTCCATGAAACCCAACAATGGGTCCAACGCTCGAAGACGCCACGGCAGGCGCACGATCTTCTTGACCGGAGTGGTGCTTGTGGACCCGTTGGCACGTATCTCATGCTCCTCTCCATCCTCCTCCTCGGACATTCCTTCAGGCCCTAGGATTTGCACACTGCGATAGGCCTGGCGCCAAAACTCCTGGGCCCTACCATCATCTCTAGCCCTTGAAGCAACCAGCATCACGGATGCCAGCTTAGTGCGCCGATCGTATTTCTAGGATCTTGATCAGCAAAAGTTACGCGAAATGAATCAAACCTCACCGAATGACGGGACATATGTATTCTGCTTTTCTTTCCGCTCGCATCGCACATACGGGTAAGACGCAGCTGGTGATCTTGTTCGCGCTCTCCGTCCTGCGGGCGGCCCTTGAGGTATGTCTTGAACACTGCCTTCAAACGGTCTCGGAAGAGGTCTATGAATTCGATTTTACTTGAGCCAAAGCGTCGGTCCCCTACGGAACGCCGGTTTTTCACGATTTTTTGGGCTGTTTTTGCGAACTTGTAAATCAGTTGTCCATTCCAGTCAGAGGCCAGTAAGTCTGTTGTTGTCTCTCCTTCGGTATCCATCTGAGTGTGCCGTAGTTTGGGGCCGTACAGGTTAGGGGCCTCGAAGAAACAGGCGAGACGTTCGCTGTCAACGCCAGTGAGCAAAGGAACCTGGTAGAGCTGGACTTTGAAATTCAGCCCTTCCTGAATGATGTCGCGGCAGAGTTTCTATCAGGCTATCAACGACGTCGGATAGCAGGCGTACAGTGGACATACATTGAGTGCTTTTTTGGTGCAACTGTCGGTCTCCGCTGTCTCTATATTTAGACGGTCGTATTTGACTTCTGTGCGCCCAGTGTCGGTTGAATCTCCATCTGAAGGCGCCGGATCGTCAAAGTCCGTATCAGTCTAGTAAGCCACGTGAGAGAGATCCGTTGAGAATAAGGGTAAGTCCCTACATCCGAGTGACTGTCCATGTCCACATCTTGAGCACTGCGGCTGACAGGTGGAGGACTATCTGCGTCCATAAGTTGATCGCTACCGCCGCCAGGATGAGCGTTCACGCCTTGGGCGCTGCTACCGACGCCTTGATTATCGTTACCACCAGAATTGGCTTCATTGGCGCGGCCGTTCTCCCCATCCGACATCTCTGAGTCTCTTTGAGGCGCCACTCGTGTTTCATCCCGCTCAGCCCACCCGTAGGACTGCCGTTCTTCGCGCGCTTTACCCTGGTAGCCACGGCGACTACCCTCTGGTTGTTCATCCCATTCGTCAAACTGGGGCTGTGCACGTCCTCTACTCTTGTATCGACGGCCGAGCCCCTCTGCATCGGCTGCGTACCCGTCGGTACTGCGTGCATATGGTGATCCATTTTGCTTGCGTCGGGAGCGCGTGGGCCCCTCGTAGAGGAGCTCTGGATCCAATGTAGGCGGTTTCTGTAAATGATTGAGAATATATCAGTTTTCTGCTCCTTGCACTGTAATATCATTGCGCTTACAAGAGGTTTACCAAGCGCGTAGCGTGGACGCACGTTGTAAGCATGGCGCTGTTCGGCCTCCACGTCTGTATGACGAAGAGTATGGCGCAATGCTCGCGGGAGAAAGCTACGAGGCTGATATGGTCTGGGGCCTGTTGAGGAAGAAGCAGTAGATCCAGCCTTGTGAGTTCATGAGACTTCAAAAGAGACAGTTGAAGCTCTGGAACGCATACCGAAGCCTTCATGGTTTGAATCACATTGCGCAGTTCGTCCATTTCCGATGTCTGATTTTGGAGGCGGACCACAGACTCTTCCAATGCCGATACTTTCTGTCCTGCTTCCTGGAACATACTCAGAGTCGTTATGAGCGTCGAAATAATCCAGCAACATACCTTCAACTCAGATTCTCTCTGCCTAATGGTCTGTTCCAGGTCGCAGCATATGTCAACCTGATCTTGATGTTTACGCTGTACGACATAAGATCGCGTCTTCAGGCAGTTGCGAGCAAGTCACCTTCCAAGATTCAAGTTCCTTGTCCAAACGACGAAACCTCGTCTTGTGTGCATGTGCGCTTTCGAGATCCTTGCGCATGCGGCTAATGACAATTGCATTTTCTATCAATCGTTGTTAGTGTGGGCCAAAAGCTACAGATGTCGCTCTTACCCTGGCGAGATGTATCAAGGTCCCTAATGATGTCTTTTGATGCTTCATAATCGATCTACGGCTGTTTGAGTATGTCGTGGTCGCAAAGTATCAGATTGCCAACCTTGCAATTTTCGAGCTCGCTCTGGAGCTGCCGGAATTGCTCGGGGGTGATGGAAGTAGAGGCACCGCCTTCCCCGCTCTAATAGTCACGTCAGGCGAGAAGAGCGTAGTGCATAGGCTCAATCTTACGCTTGACCTGTTGCGAAGTGCCTCAAGTAAGTCTTTCCTCTCTACCGACCAAGTCGTTTTTTCGGTTTGGAGTGCTTGTACCTGCGTCAATAATGAGGTCAACTTGGCACTTTCACTTGCGAGAGCCTGTGCATGCTGGGTCTGGCATTTTATTCCAAAATGAGAAGCAGTGACAGCGGAAAGACGACAGACAACGCACTTGCAAAGCCGCAGCCGTATTCTTGGTTTGGTTGAGGACTGACGTCTGTGCGTCGTGAGTCGTTTTCAAAAGATCGAATTGGGCCTGGAAGAAAAATATGAGCCAGAAGCAGACACAGGCGCTCTATGCACACTTACCTGAAGACTCTTCACGTCGACATGCACCTGTTGGAGTTCCTGATACTCGGTCTGATAGGCGTTAGATGAAGGGGAGCACAAACCTGGAGAGGATAAAACGCACCTGCAGGACCTTCAGTCGGTCATTGGCCTTGCTCAGCGCGGTAGCCTCCCTTTCCTCGGCGGTCGTGCGTAAGTGCTGTGCCTCGTCTCGCTGTGACTGCATCGCAGTCAGCTCAGAGGTCTTTCCTTCTAAGATACGCCTGGCCGTCTCAAGTTGGCGGCCTACTTCGTCCCTCTGCAATTCCATGGCCGTCAGCTCGGAAGTCTTGTTCTCCAAGATAAGCCCGGCTGCAGCAAGTTGGCGCTGTGCTTCGTCTCTCTGCGATTTCAGTGCCGTTAACTCAGAAGACCTTTCCTGATTACGCGTAGCCTGGTGACAGTGAGTATGAGTATGGATAGCGACCATGGAGAAAGGTAGCTCGCCTTGAGATCCCCGAGTTCAGTGAGCAGACGCTTTTTCTCCTCTTGAACACCATCGCGCTCGGCCTAGTCGTTGTTAGATGATGTTGAGACACAAACCTGGAGGGGCTTGAACGCACCTGCATTGCCTTTAGCTTTTCAGCGGCCTTGCTCAGCGCTGTAGCCTCCCTTTCCTCGGCGGTCGTGCGTAAGTGCTGTGCCTCGTCTCGCTGTGACTGCATCGCAGTCAGCTCAGAGGTCTTTCCTTCTAAGATACGCCTGGCCGTCTCAAGTTGGCGGCCTACTTCGTCCCTCTGCAATTCCATGGCCGTCAGCTCGGAAGTCTTGTTCTCCAAGATAAGCCCGGCTGTCGCAAGTTGGCGCTGTGCTTCGTCTCTCTGCGATTCCAGTGCCGTTAACTCAGAAGACCTTTCCTGGTTACGCGTAGCCTGGTGACAGTGAGTATGAGTATGGATAGCGACCATGGAGAAAGGTAGCTCGCCTTGAGATCCCCGAGTTCAGTGAGCAGACGCTTTTTCTCCTCTTGAACACCATCGCGCTCGGCCTAGTCGTCGTTAGATGATGTTGAGACACAAACCTGGAGGGGCTTAAACGCACCTGCATCGCCTTTAGCTTTTCACCGGCCTTGCTCAGCGCGGTAGCCTCCCTTTCCTCGGCGGTCGTGCGTAAGTGCTGTGCCTCGTCTCGCTGTGACTGCATCGCAGTCAGCTCAGAGGTCTTTCCTTTTAAGATACGCCTGGCCGTCTCAAGTTGGCGGCCTACTTCGTCCCTCTGCAATTCCATGGCCGTCAGCTCGGAAGTCTTGTTCTCCAAGATAAGCCCGGCTGCAGCAAGTTGGCGCTGTGCTTCGTCTCTCTGCGATTCCAGTGCCGTTAACTCAGAAGACCTTTCCTGGTTACGCGTAGCCTGGTGACAGTGAGTATGAGTATGGATAGCGACCATGGAGAAAGGTAGCTCGCCTTGAGATCCCCGAGGTCAGTGAGCAGACGCTTTTTCTCCTCTTGAACACCATCGCGCTCGGCCTAGTCGTTGTTAGATGATGTTGAGACACAAACCTGGAGGGGCTTGAACGCACCTGCATTGCCTTTAGCTTTTCATCGGCCTTGCTCAGCGCGGTAGCCTCCCTTTCCTCGGCGGTCGTGCGTAAGTGCTGTGCCTCGTCTCGCTGTGACTGCATCGCAGTCAGCTCAGAGGTCTTTCCTTCTAAGATACGCCTGGCCGTCTCAAGTTGGCGGCCTACTTCGTCCCTCTGCAATTCCATGGCCGTCAGCTCGGAAGTCTTGTTCTCCAAGATAAGCCCGGCTGCAGCAAGTTGGCGCTGTGCTTCGTCTCTCTGCGATTCCAGTGCCGTTAACTCAGAAGACCTTTCCTGGTTACGCGTAGCCTGGTGACAGTGAGTATGAGTATGGATAGCGACCATGGAAAAAGGTAGCTCGCCTTGAGATCTCCGAGTTCGGTGAGCAGACGCTCACTCGTCTCTTGAATCCCATCGCGCTCGGCCTAGTAGTCGTAAGATGATGTTGAGCAGGAACCTGGAGGGGGTAGAACGCACTTGCAGTGCCTTCAGCTTGTTATCGGCATTGCTCAGTGCGGTGGAGTTCTCTGCCTTGGCCGTCTCGAGTGAGCGTCGTGTTTCGTCTCTCTGAGACTCTGTAGCCGTTACTTTCGCGAGCGCTGCCTGGCAGTCTTTTTTCGTGACTTCGAGGGCGACCTTGAGTCGTTCCGTTTCATTCTTCTCGCTCTGGGAGTGCGAACCGGTCAGTAGGTGAGCGACAAGGAAGTGCTGATCCCATGTACCTGACATTCGGTCTCCAATTTTACTTTCTCCGTGGTCCATGATGCTAATTCGGTTTCATACATTGCGCGATAGATCCCATGCTCCATGATTTCCCCCTCTTCGACCTAGGTTCCATTGAGCATCAGTCAAGTCGAGGGATGAGGACTCACGCCATTGTTCGGCATAATCTCGTTCTTATATGCTTCGAATTCATCCTGGAGTCGGCTGTGTTGACTCCTCGCCTCGAGGAGGTCACATTCCAGACTTTGCGCATTCTCGATCATCTCGGCCAGCTTGTTTGAACTGTCTTGCTGACATTCATGTAACTGTGTTCTAAGGTCGGATATATCCTTGGTATGAGATGATATGTCGAGCTGGAGCCAGATCAGTGCATCTGCAGAATTTGGGACATACAACTCATACCTGGCATGCCTCTCTAGTTTCAGTTTCTTGCTGTAACCTGTCGCGGAGGCCTGAAATATTGATTTCGTACTCCTCCTGAACATAAGATGAGAAAAATGATATGGAAAGACGATTGATCTACCGCTGAAGCCCGTTGAGCATCAGTCACTTCGCGCAACTTCTCTTGGAGGTTTGATATTTCGTCCCGGTTCTTGTTCTGGAGATGAATTGAGAAGAGAATAGAGCAATCGCGAGTTACCCACCGGTAGTTCGTTCTGACTTGCGACGTCCTGTGGCTGTTGCTTATTCTGAAGCTCCTGCAGTTTAAAGGTATGCACCGCGACGGGAAGCATCGGCGGGAAATTACTCACTTGGATGTATTCGCAAGCATCCTCATAGTCCTTATTGATACGCTCGGCACTCTTCAAAGCGTCCATACTAGCCTTCCTCGCCAGTTCCAGTTCGACCGTCATTTCCGTCATCTGCGACGACGTTTGAAGCTGCAAATCTTCCAGGTCCTTTACCATCCGCTCTTTGCGTTCGACTTGCATCCGCAACCCAATCGCTTCGGCTTCGGCCACTGCTTTCTCCTCGATGGCTTTATCGCGTTCATTCTGTAATTCCCGCGTTGTCTGTCCATGGGGATCAACAAGACGAATTTTGTCGTCGTGGCTATCCTCATCCTTATCAGAAAGCGAATTGGTACGAGACCTCTTGACCCTAGAAGACGACTTGCTCTGTCTGTCAAATGGTGAACATCGTCAAAAAGAGCATCCGTAGGGCCAAACGTACTTGTCAATCCCTTTTGCCATGAGGTGAACCGTCGAAACTAAGGGCACCGGGAACGATGTCGAGGGTGGTATATGAGGCCTTGCCACAAAGAACTACATCCTTTGTTTGAGTATGGCGTTACGAGAAGAATTTCAAATATGCGGAATGACGGCAATTTTCGCAGTGAGGCGATTATCACAAATGTAGGTGGGGCCGTCGTCTTATGTATGGCAGGTGGTTGGCAGGTGGTGGTTGGCAGGTGGTGGTGTAGGCGACCACCCAAAGTATGAACGACGTGATGTTCGTCGTAAAAGGCGGAAAATTCAAAAAGAAGGCAATGATCGCCATCAGGCGATCGACAGCCTCGCGTGGGTCGAAATCAGACCATGTTTTCTCTTACTAAGTTACTTTGTTCTTCGACACTCCGAGCCAGCTCCGAGCCGGCAATGGACTTTAGGTTTCCTTCCTCTTTCCGCCCTGGGTCCGTGAAGTACTTGACGAGTAAAGATGGGGATTGAGAACATCCTTTGCGGGGGCCATACGCGCCGAAAAAGAGTGCCATAGTTCGTGAGTTACAGTACAGCTATCGAACTAACTGAGCACAACGTCTGGATCCACCGTGAAAGGTCTCGAGACAATCTCTGGACGCTCTCGCTCATCGGCAATCAGGGTTCATTTCTGAATTTGAATTGCTCTCAGAGGCCATCGTGCGATCGCCTTCACTAATCAGCCTGCCTTCAGCCTGGGCTCAAGTACTTCAAACATGCCTCAATCGGTCCCGCTGTTATCGAGTCGCCCACCCGCCAGCTCAGACTGACTGCTGGTTTACTCGTTGTACTTACAGCGCCCTCATCTCGATCTCATCGCGGTCTGACCTGTCTCTGCGCAGTTGACAATGGAAGAATTTACGACGGCACGATTGAGACTTGTCAGTTTCTTTGTTCTTTGTTCTTTGACAACGAAATAGGTCTTGGCATCGCATAAAAGTGTTTCCCCCTACTTAAACCCCAGCATCGCCGTCATCTCACATCCCACAGGGAATCAAGCGATCCTCGATCATCACTTAACGGTTGAATATGGTGCTCATAACTTCGTTTCCTCATCACCTGTACTCATCGTCATTCCTTCGCGTCTTGCCGAAGGCCGACCGGACGGTCTCAAACTGTTCTTCTTATCTTTCATCGCCGGCAATTTGGTCACGATCGGGGTCATGACGCTGGCCGTTATATCTGGTATTCAACAGGCAAGTGTCCATCCCGTAGGAATGTTTGGTATCTGAACGCCATGAAGAATCCCAGTGCTTTTATAGCTCGTCAACTCGTCCTGCTTTTCAATGCGTGGTTTCGTTAATTGATATATAGCGGTGGCAAATGTGGCCTTAGTTCTATCGGTTCTATCGTGTTATAGATCGCTACGATATTAGTGCGACCGCCCGTCTAAATCAGAATAAGAAATCATCGACTTGCCTCCTCCGCGCCGAAAGAGGTGCCAGTTCGTGAGTTTCAACTGTCGAAAGGACTGAGCACAACGTCACGAAGGTCTCGAGACAATCTCGAGACAGTGTCGGTACGATCTCGAGACAGTCTCGGGACGATCTCGGTCTCGGCAATCATGGTTCGGCATTGAATTTGAAATGCCTCTCAGAGGCCCGCTCATCATCATCCATTCAGGATCGCCGGACGCTACTGTAAGGATACACGGTGCACTAAACCATCCTTATACACTAGCTTAGCTGCCGAACAGACTCCACATGGCCGAGCTCGCGTATCAGACCATCGCCTTCAGTCTGTTTGCTCGGAAAGCCAGATGGAAGCAAAGTCTGAAGATGAGCCATCTATAATCATCGGCGGTTTAGGACTACAGCAGCATATCCCATCCTCTCTTGTCCTCATAATCCGTCCTGCTCCAATCACCCGTAATGGGAACCTGTGAGCTGCGCCCTACGCCCCGACTGTGTTCTATGTTGGTCCGCTTATTGCTGTAATACTGTGGCTGTCTTCCGTTGGAGAAGTGGTTACCAGTGAAACTCTCAGAACGGCCTCCAGTGCTCTGTCTCTTCAGCATGCTGCCTGTCCGCTTATGGCTGGAAGACTGCCTGCTTGAGCTCCTCTGCCTAATCGCCAAACTCTTCAACCACTCCTCATCCCACTCCTTGGAATCTATGAACATTAATTCCTCCAATGACAGGCTTTTCCCAATGAGACATATAGGTTTGGTGGAATGCAATCTCACGTCCCAAGATATATCATCAAGTTCGCTGTCCAGGCGTAAGTGAGCCGTCCTATAGGACGAATGAAGCTACTGACCCAAGATCCTTCTCCGCTTTGACGCCATAGCTATACAGAAACCCAAACAACTCAGCACGTATCAGTGCGAGCATCACATTGATCCTCCCAACAAGGGTGGACCAAGGAAATATGTTTGATTCAATGCGATGGCGGTGGGGGTGGAGCATCGCTAAACGTAACATGTTGACGAGTGCAGGGCAGTACGCGGAAGAGCTCTTTTGGATCAGCTGTTGAACTAAGGGCGGCATTTGATCTGCTTGGTTCTGTCCACATACTCTGACTTGCGTGAGTGCTACTGTATAGCAACTTTAAGTCGGACGACGAACATGATAACACCCATCTTATACTTCAGATCCTTGACGGCGGTGAAAAAGTCATTCATCGTGTGGGGCAGAGTCCGGATGTCAGGGCGTCCTTTTGCGACGGCCGTAGCAAGGGAAGGTGTATCCACGATCAGTGACTCGGCCGGGAAGGTCTGACGGAGGTACTCGTAGGTGGGCATGGTAGGACTGATGGGGGGTGAGTGTGTTTTGCGCGCACAAGATATACATATCCGGAGGCACGCACACCCAGATTCAATTTCCAGTCCGAAAATACGACCGAGCATGCTGCAAACAGCGACACAAAGTCTGAAAATGGGGGCGGGTGGGCTCTTCTATTCGCAGGCTCGAGGGATGATGCAATGTGCCATCCGTGGAAGGGGGTCGTTTTGCCATCACTTCAACGGTGGTGCGAAACCTACAGAACTGGCAGCATTAGCACCAGCGGGCGAAATGGTGAATGCCATGCGTAATCTTGAACATGGATCAATCAAATTCGAACGGCGAAGAACCTACATGGTGTATAAGCTACATAGAATCAGCTTAACACGCGGCCTTGTCAGGATTAAAGCCACGATTGATAATATGCGCAGACAGACAAGGCTTGTCTTTGAGCTATTAAGTCGGAATTTGCCGATCTTGGTCCGTCGCTTCCTACTGTGCATTCCATATCTGAAACCTCCGCTCTGCCTTCCTTGCCCTCAAGTCGGAAGTACCGAGCGCTATTCGACTTCCTGCAGGTCAAAGGGACGGAATCCAGAAATACCAGTGCGTTGGCAGAGGGACTGACGTCAAAGCCTATAAGAGAATGTGTTCTCGACTATGAAACGCCACAAGTCATGGGAATAAATGAAAATGGAACAAGGCAGAATCTCCCAGAACTCCTGTTCAGCTCCTATCGTGCCTCACGCGTCGAATGCGCGGCGCGACGTTCACGAAGACCAGTCTCATTGACAAGAGAGAATAGATAAATACTGTATCAGGTCGTTGTCTTCAAAGGGTATCGAGACAAGGAACTCACCAGCTCAGAGCGAAATTCCCGCTGTGAACAGCAAAACGACAAGATTCTGTGAGGTGATTACGACCTGAGCTGGAGCTCTCCGAACACATCGCCGAGAATCTAAATTCCATTTGGGACACTGAATTGATGTGCTACCAACGCAGGCAGTGCGTCCGTCCGATCGACGGTTCGTCCTATGTAAAGCCGACAAGGGCATTTCTCAATGGACGACAATGGAAACCGCCTGTACTTCATGCTTTCGGCGTTGGACGTCAGATATCAGCATTACGAAGATTCTCCAAAGGGGTACCGGTAATCAGCAGACGGGCGAAAGCCACGACAAGTAAAGGATAACCTTCAAGATGTGAAAGGTCCCGTACCGATGTACATTTAGGGACAAACGTGGTGAGACGACCACCGGGAAGTGGGTGGCGCAGCTCTCCGTGTGGTTTCCACAAGGCTAACAAAGATCTAAGTTTGTCCATAAGGCCAGCTAGTAAGCTCACGAAGGTTCGAAATCGCGAGTGCCAGTGACGACGTCAAATCTTGAAGGTCGCCTTGCTCCCTGATGAAATGAATTTGGTATGAGGTCAAACCAGACTGGTTGTGCATGTCGTGATCGGATTCCGAACGGACGACCTGAATGGACTAGGACACAATCGCACATGCACATCAGAAGGCAGAGCCATGCATAATCTGAGCAGATGATATTGCGTATCGCAAGAGGTATGTGACGGGCGACGTGGAAATAAGAACTAGTCTGTGGAGGCATAATCGCAATCACTGATGTGTCTCGAACAGTTAGAACGACCTCAATGAGATATTGACGTACAGAGACGTATTGCATGCGCTACGACGGGCCTCATAGAGCCGGCCAAATCCGAGAATGCCTCTCAGAATTAATTGAAGCCTCGATGATGAAATGCGTCTACTTTGCAGAGAAGAAAAAAGTCTTGAGCAAGATCATTCTCCGGAAAGCTTCGGTAGCGACAGCACAAGCTCAAGAAGACTAAGGGTAAGGCGCGGAAGATGCCTGAAAGGGTTCAACAAAATTGTACAAATCGTTCTGGAAATCCACTCAGCTAAGCGTTTAAAGTATGCGGTGGGACCCGGTGGACGCGTCGATGATCAGCTCTGAAGATCGAATCAAGACTGCCCATGGCCAATGAGAGAAGAGAAAGCGCCCAAGAGCTCGTCACACACACAGTTGAGGCTGTCAGTCACCGGTACTAGTCACCAGTGACCGCTTGAGGTCCAGAAGCTCGGTTACTTTGTGAAGGGGTTCAGCCGGCAATCGCCGTAGGGGGTTCAGCCAACAATCGCCGTAGTTGTGGCCACCAGAAAAGGCGCTAGAGGCTTAGAACGTACAATAGAGGTGTGACATGGTGAGCGGTATCCAAGGTGCGTCGCAGAGCGTATGGTCTTCGACGACTAGGCCATTCCTGGTGAGAATGTCGTGGTTCTTACTCAAAGTCCAGACTGCCGGTGTCAAGCCGAGTCATCGCTTCACGGCAGGGGCCGCAGGGCCGGGCAGGCACTGGCAAGCTTCTGCACTGCCACATGGACCTCTGTTTTTCAACTTGCACGTCTCTTTCGATCTCGGCCGGAGCAATTTACTTGGCTACATATGACATCCAATTGTTCTTACTATGGTTCCTCGGGTGTCAGCTGAGAGCGGAGAGCCGTCGACGACGCTTGTTCTGACTTTGCGCGGAACTTTGCAACGATACTTTCAAATATAGGCCTACGTCTGACGAGTTTCAACATTCCAATGTTCACGGTTTCTTCACGCGGATTTGGGAGATCAACTACGTGGGCTATCTCGACCGTTTGATCCACTGTGGAGAGGTAAAGCACGGCGAGGACTCGAACACTGGCTAATTGCCCATGTATCAAATTCTCCTACATGCTGCTGTGGAAATTGGGCGTTTCGGGCAGTCTCGAGTACCATAGCCACGAGTACGCCTCCAAGTTGATCATTCCGCGCGTTCAACGTCAGACAGAGTCATAGGGCACAGATGCTTGCGGAGCAAATTCGAATTATTGAATATGCACCTCACTGCACTGAAGCGAGCATTAGCAGCGCTAGATAGTTCGCTCGTACGGCCTGTTTCAAACGGCTGTCACAACCGCGCTACGAAAGCCACGAGAAAAGAACGGTGTGCCGCTTCTCTAGTGGGGTAACAATGTAGTTACGGTCGTCTGCAGATGGACTCTCCCAGATTCTCACTGGAGTAAGCCTTCCTAAAATAGACCCCCGTTCAACGCCACTGATCAGTACTCTGCTCAAAGTCACAGATGAGCAGCGCGATTGTCGTGACTGAACCCTTCTTCGTTGATCAGGATCTCAGTACGTTGGTAACTAGCTTTCTTAGGCAGCTCTTATATCGAATGGGTGGCGCTGAACTGCCAGTTCATGCAGAGCGCAGCCGACCAGACATGGTTCATTCAGTGCGTTTCATTTGGTCGTGCACGAGCGTTCGCTAATCTCATCAATACTCTCATTGTCCACATTGTGACTTCGGGAGACGAAGCTATCACAGGCCAATTGCCAAGATACACACCTCGCCGGTCAGACCAGCCTCCTTCTGACCGTGGTAATTTTGAGTATTGAATGATAGTCAGCATTCCGAGACTAAGACTCCTTCAGCTTGCAGACTGAGCCTCAAATTTGTGACCGCCGGGAAAGGAGGGATATTCTTGCCTTTTTTTACCCCTGCCTTTCTCACTAAACCTCTCTGAAAGAGTTGACGCTGCCCCTTTCCTTTCCCAGGCTTCTCCTTTACTACCCACCTCTTCAGTTACTTAGAGCTCGAGGAATGTCGTGTACCGTCAATCTGATTCTTGGTAGCCATATCCCGTTGTACTCGCACACGTACTGTAAATATTGATCCTATGCCCCGAATACATCTACTCGTCATTCGTACCCGGCCGTGCTTGGCCTGGCAGAACTCGAAGAAGGCCTAGTCCATGCTTTCGAGAGCCTTGAGGCTATACTCGAGTCTACCTGTCTCCAGCCACAGGTCTTGCTTCAGAAGACACACTTCCTCCTGGAGACTGTTCCTCTCGCGTGTAAGTGCATTGCGTTCAGCGGTCAACGCGCCACATCTGGCCACCAATATCTTCATAGCTGAGCGGAACCCAGCCGTTGAATCATGAAGGCCACCTACAGTCGTCTTCATAGCTTGTGGCTGTTGCATAAGATGGCCCGTAGTATCATCCGTAGCACGATTTGACTCGTGCGACGAAACTTCTTCTGAATGCAGAAGGCCCATCCCTTGGGACAACGCCCATGGCTCAGAAACACCCGAAGACTGTATGAGAACGTCAGACGCAAGGGATGGTGTTGGGAAATGGGAGTAGCCCACCAAGCTCGGTATATCGAGGTAAGTAGACCTGGTTAGGGATATGGTCGATCCTGTGGATGAGATCCGTAACTCGTCGGTAAAGTATTTGGCACATGTGCGAAGCAATGCCTTCGAGCCTTTGGCTTTAGTGGGCTGGAGGGAGGGTGTGGTACAGTTATAGCTACTCAGGAAGATGAGTGGGTCTTCTAGACCAAGGCACAGAGTTCACTCACATCGCTTGAAGCACAGGAAGGATTATGATTCGGCCATGCGATCTGCCCTCACTTAAGCCGTCAACAGCAATCATCTCGGGATACACCTGGTAGTGGATGTGTGAGCCGCTTTCAACCGAGGGCGAGACTAACGACACACCTTAACAGCACGTAACACAACGCGAACAAAGCTCTTATACCTCAATTTGAAGCGAACGGCAATTTTTTGGTCTGGAGGATGGCCAGAATCAATCAGATACGGTCAACATCATCATGGACTACTCACAGTGATGACGCACGTCGAGGACATCTGGCTCGTTGGCTTCTCGGGAGAAAAAGAGCGCCAGAAGAAGGACTAAGAGCCGATGAGTGGAAAAGCATCGCTGGCCGAGAGACATACCCTGCAAACAGGAGACGCTCGTCATGGAGATTCGCAGTGATAGACTGATAGTCGACAAAGTGGGCCGTCCTGAAGCGTTGAGAAAGACACTGTCAGTGTATATCAAAGAAAAGTGAAGCCTGCGTCATGCGGTCCGACGACATGCGTTTGCAAGATGGCAGACATCTGATTGGGCACGGCACAAGAACAAAGGAAAGATAACCGACACAGGGTGATTAGCGGTGTGGCATTACTGATGGGAAGAGTATCTATGGACAGCCAGTGACGGCCTCCACAGTTTCCGCACAGATGTGATCCGGCAAGTCATGTTTGATCATGAGCGCCCTGTCAGTGTGTCATGATCCGTCCTTAAAGCTGTGATTCCTTGTGATTCCTGGAAGGGAGACGCGGGGCATGCTACAAAGTGTCAGACCAACGAGGTGGACCATGTGCAAATTGCTACAGCACCGCGGCCAATAGACCAGAATTCGTCGTCAATATCCAGTGTAATACAGTCCAATTCATGTTCAATTTCGGAGCGAGAGGTCGTGAAGTAAGGTAGAATTTATCGGAACGAAATGTCGTGAAGTATGGTAGAGAATGTAAGCTATCGCCAGCGAATTAATTTACGACGGGAGGCGGATGAATGGGCGGCTGCCCAATAGTGGCCCATGTTGGATTCAGAGGCGGGGGGGGTGTCAGATTCATATCCCTAGCGAAAGTCTCGATTCTCCTCTTGAGGTCGTAGCAGATCATGGGCAAATCGTATACAGGCCTCTGGCATTCCAGGTTGGGGCAGAACATGTGGTCGGCCTTGATAGTAAGACGGTCTTGCTCTACCCTGATAAGGCATGGCGTACAGACATCGTGCCCGCAACGTAGTCTAGCAATGCGGGTTTTGTCAACGCAAACAAGCAAAAGACTGAGAACTGACTTACACCAGAGGCTGCCAAGCCAGTTGGTGACATATGGGGCAGCTCAAAGCGTTGCGTTCATCCTGGACGATTAGTGCCAGGATTCTTTTCAGCTTCTGAAAAGTTGAGTCAGGAGGCAACGCACAGGTAGCGACAATATAGACTGACATATATCTCGCCATGGAGGCTGATCACCGGGCGAGGACCGCTAGCCAATGTTTCAACATGAGGTGTCGAAGATACGGCTTCCTGGGCGTTGGGCTGAGTACTCGTGACGCGTGCGCCAGGCGACTCGGAGCCTGAGGACGGAAGCTGCGCCGTACGGTCCTCTGTGGATGTGGAAGCGGCAATGGGGCGGTTTATCGGAGAAGGAGAGGACGGAGGCCGCCTGCGGCGACCCTCTGTAGGAGTGGAAGTGGGGTGGTTTCGAGGAGAGCGGCGAAGGGGAGATGTGGTAATCACTCGGATTCCCGATGCAGGCCTGAACGCCGTGTCAGTCCTCGGGGAGCTGTGAGTCCTAAGATTGGAGACACGGGGCATGCTAAGAAGTGTCAGACCAGCGAGGAGGACCATGGGCAGATCTTACCTACACGAAGAGACGTTGAAACCGAGGTGAGGAAGGATCCATGGATCTATTCTATATGTACCGCCAGGGAAAGTTCTTTCAGCCCGAGCCCATATGGTCGATGGCCTCTCAAAGAAACCCGGAGTTCTTTCTTCAAGACAAAGTACGCTTCCTTGGCGTGTGGATGCCGCTTTTTGCGGGCGGTTCAAAAGGCACTTGTCGTCCAACAATGCATTGCGACGATTGCACATGTACATGATCATGAGCATCGCGACCACTCATGATCACGCAAAGTCATGGAACGCGAGTCCACTGTCCAGCTGAGGGTGAGTAATGGGTCCGTGCCGTGTAGAACGAGATGTAAGAAGTTGCCGTGTATATATTGATTGATTGATTGATGTCACAATTTGATGGACAGGAAAATCACCCTAAATCAGAACCGTCCGCAAGTGAACCGGTACAGACCGGTACCGCCTAAATTCAGATGAATCTGACACTAAGGTTTACTTTGTCCATAGCAGGCATCAATCGAGGTCTTTGTTGAACGAGGCACGGGTTGTTCGTGCGGACTCTGCGGAGGGAGATTTACCCGATCAGTGGCAGGATCACCGGGCCGATGATGGGAAGGTGGGCATTCCTTTGATCAAGCGTCTTTGTCTTACTCTTCGGTTCAAAAAGTCTTGAGTTCTGATGCTCATCCCTTGCCCGCTGAAATGCCCCGCAATGTGCGCTCCTACCCGACCTTGATATCTACGGAAGTCAGAGCATCCACCCCTTCCACTTCCATAGCACACCGCCTACTGCCAATCGTCGGCCCCATTCGCCAGAGAGGATATGAGAGGCGCCGTTCCCCTTACCCTCCTCATTCCCCGACATCATCCCCGCATGTCTATGCCTCCAGTACATGTGGATCTTCATCCACTTCCTCCTGCCGCTCCATTTCTCCCTACTCTTTGTCATCTTACGCGGAATCCTCCCGCAGTCCTTCTCCCATCATCCCACCACCACCACATCCAATCCGCCCCTCATCTCCCGTTGAACTGAAATCGAACAACAATAACGTCGGTGACACTCAGCCCATGTATGAGAGTGCAGGGCCGATGACCGCTCTCACAAGCACCCATCCCTTGCCCGCGTCCGCTGCAAATGTCTCTCCTAATAACGTGACGGCGCCTCCTCCTCCTCGTCTTATCGCAACTCCATCAGCTTCAGGAGCAGTACCTCCACATATTATACCCCTTCCTCGCTCTACGGCCACAGGAAAGACGCCTCTCAACCCGGCCACATCCCTTCCAACCTCTGAAGTAGCTCAATCTTCACCTTCTGGTCATGGCACTGCACCTCCTGCAGCCGTTTCCAGCTCCTCTCTTCTCCAGATGCCTCGCGCTACCGGGTACTCTACGACGCCGTCGGCAAAGATCAAGAAACCCTTGGGAGAAGCTGGCCGACCGGGTCGTGGAGGATACAATCTCCAAGCGGCGCTCAAATGGGAAGCTTCACAGTTCAAGACCATACGAGTAAGTCATGGTGCCGTCCATTCCGCTCAGATTGATGACAAATACAGTGTTTTATCAAACAGGTAGTCGAGGATAACCTGATCTTACACAGATCGTTGTACGAGCAACCGGAAGAGAAGATTCGATTCGTACACAAGACGGTGGGTGGCCCGATTCAAGAGGGTTCGTATCAGGCTCTGAATGTTAATGCCTCTCGTCTTAGGTTCTGGACGAATATCCCTGGTTGGACAACTACGACGAGGTGTGGGTTATCGACGATTTTATTAGAACGATTCTCAAGTATACCAAATCGGCGAGCAAGCGAGAGCAAGAGCGACGACGCTTGGAGGCAACCGAAGCACGGCTGGAGCAAATGGAGGGCGCAGGTCGGAGTGTTGGCGGACGGCGTCGGCAATTTTGATTGCCAAGCACTTACGAGGGCCCTCACGATGTTAAATTGATCTTGCGTTCGATGTTATATACTTCATAATAGAGTTTGGTTGGCTAGAACATTGTACGCCGGCGCCTTTCAACTGTGATCCCAAGTCGGGTCATGCTATCAATTCACCTCATTCCAATAAGTCTTCTGATCAAGCTCGCCATGTCGAGCTTGCTTTACGCATGATCGTTCCCTCTTTGAACCGTTGTAGGTTCTTCGCGTCGATTCGTTGCCGGGAGTGCTCTCAGCTTGGTATTCTCATTGCACGTCTCGTCGGCAATGGCGCTAACGGCCGCGACTTTCCGCAGATACTTACACGAACACTCTATCCTTCTCTACAGGGGTTGCCTGTTGGTGTATCGCATGGTCACCGGGCACGCTAATACACGGTACACCAGCCCATGCGGAGACGAGTTCGATTCAAGCGGGCCACGCTAGCCCTTATTGCAACGTTCAACGTTCATCGAGAACTCACACATAACCCGCGTCAAGAAATGATAGAAAGCCTTGTCACTAAGTAGTTATACAAGTAATGTCATGTCAAATAGGTGCCTAGTCGACAATCTCATTATTGGCCTTATAAGCATCTGGGTAGATAGCCTGTAATTTGACATGGTCGAGTTCGATTTTAGCTCCCGGTTGGCACCAATTCGAACACTCCAGCTCTGTAGTGATCCATTTGGCTGCTTTCAGACCGGGCTTCGTTTTGGGCACATTCTTCTTCAAATGAACCCTCAAGATTTCCTCTAAGATCTTGATAGCGACGTTGTAGTGAGACTCCGGAACCGTTCGTCGTATCGCCTTGTCGATATCGTTCCTCTTTTCAGCCAAGGCAGATTTTAGAGCTGCCGAGGTTGTGCAGGTGTCGACCTCTGATTCCGAGGGGTAGTTCGGATGTTGGATGTGCATGGATATGAACTGGTCACTGTTGACCAGCATATTGTAGAGGGATAAGATCGGCCTTCGATATATGGCTGCTGCATGTTTTAGCGTACGGAAAGAGCAGAAACCGGCCGCTCACATAGATGAGTGGCTAGAGGCAGCGAAAGCGCCAATCTAACCAGACTGCGGAAAATGTCCTCGTCTGAATGGGCAATATTGGTTGTCGAATCTCCATGGTCGGCGTCCACCTCTCGTGACCAATGCGTGAGGTGTAAGGATTCCATCATCCAGAAAGACGAGCCGCGGAAGATGGATGGTACTGGTGTGTAGACAAAGTGCACTGTTCCTGGCGGCATGAATCTTTGAAATGTGACAATTCGAACAAAGAGAAGATATTCGAGAGAGTTCAGGCTCACAAAGTGTCCCCAGGTAGCAGTAATACAGTCACGATGGACCCAAACTCGGCCTTCGGTAGATGAACTTTCCTCCGAGTGAGCCAAACTGTGATAGCCTTGAGGTCCTCCATGGACAACGTGGCTTTCGGTATGAACATCGTCCATAATTTGGCGCCGGTGATTGCATCTACCGCAGTCATTTTGCCATCCCCATCGTGATGCCACCAGGACAAGGATCCAGCCGCGTGTGCCAAACCCCAGACGGCATCCTGCCAAGTCAACGGGTCTTCGAATGCCTTCGTATTGTCGAATGCTCGAGCGCAGTCGTCTAATTTCCTGCATAGACGCTTAGTGCTTGTGATGAGAGACGCGTCTACTACTTACCCGTGTGGAATGCCGTTGGCCTTGTTGGTTGGGAGGTCCAAAATGAAGCGTACTCGCCCGTCTTCCATTACCGATCGCTTGAACTCTTGGAACTCCATCTTGAGACGCGGGCTATATCTTTGTTCAACCTCAGTATGCGGAAGAACTTCTGGTAGCCGGGATTGCGGCGGTGTGGCGGAGAATCGCTCGTCGTTTGGAATTGGATCTGACTCTCCCCACTCTTTTTCTTGCTCCACGAGATCTATGAAGATTTAGAAGACTCCAAGAATTCATGCAGGGTTGGTTACCAAAGACTTCGCATTGTCTATTTGGCCAAACGTCGTATTCATCCAGTTTCTCATCCGACAGACCACCCCCCCAACAATCCTGCAGGCGACTGCCCATCAAAAGCACTGGCGTGCCTTCCGAAACATGTTTTCTGACAATGCGTTCGACGTCGCATTTTGTCTGCTTCCCTTGTTGCAGGACCAGTAATTCAGGTGTAGTGACCTCGACATGTCCGAGCTTGGCGATCTCTTTGACGACAGCGGCAACCTATGAATTTCGCAATATGAATCATGGTGGATGAAACATGAATGTGATCAATCGCCACCAACCTGTCCTAAGGTCTCCTTCCCATCTTCTATGTAGGTCGGTGCGCGAGCGCGCACGATGGACCCTGCATTGCCTATCCACTGTACCTCCTCCCCGCCTTCGAGGAATGGAACACCTGCGGCGTTCGGGAGCATATCGTAAACAGTTGTTGGCCACCTAAGGTCAGTTGTAACACAACAGGAGGATACATATAACTTGTACGTACGTCTCTGTCGTGCCACGGGGGAGATCTGTCTGTTCTGGCGCTACTTTCGCCTTTTTTATCGACCTACAGCTTGCATATGAGTGTCAAAACAGACGGGAGTTGAATTTTGCCCACGCTGTATCATCACCCAGATCATGCGAAGGTTCCCTAACACTGCTCATTCGTTGCGGCAAGACAATGACACATTAATCTGACTGACCTCTTGAGGGCAGTTCTCAATCTGCTTTTCCCGACTGTGACCCTCCTTCGTAATTTTTTTATATTGGCATCGATTTCACTCTGCTGATGAGGAATGGCGATTTGAAGTACGCTGTAGGTCTCTGGCCGCATACGCGTGTGAGGCAATTCGAGAGAGTCGTTGGCGAGAAGGAGTTGTATGCGGTTCCACCAAGAGGGTGGAAGCAAGCCACCAGCTATCTCCTCTCCCTCGCGGAGAAAGATGTCTGCTCCGTGCCCTGTTGAATTTAAATCCTGGAAGACCCGTTGTATGAAAGGTTCTTCAGCCACAGGAGTCTCTGTGAAGGATTTAGACCGATTCAGACAAATACGGTGTGCGTCACACCTGTCTTCATTACGGTCTCGAGAGCAAGTCTCGAGAGTCTCGAGATGATAGGTAAAGTCAAAAAGCCGGTTGCCGAAAGAGGCATTGTGCCATCTGACGTCACAATAGATCTCTTCCCTTCCTCTCATCACCCGCCGCACCCGCGTAAACAACCACGAGAATCAGCGCGCCGTTCCCAAGGCTGGTCCTGTCATTCGTGAAATACGATGGCATTGGCGGACAAACACTGCGTCGTGGGACGAACAGCGACGACAACGAAACAAAAAACCAACGCGTCCACCGCCTGGTCATACTCACCGCGGTCAGGCTACACTTCCCACCTTCTCTGGCTCATCCTGAAAGCTTCAAACTCTCGCTTTTGCTACTTACAGGGGGCGCCACACCATGGCACTATAGTCTTTCGGACGCACATGCGCAAGTTTTCCAGTGCCAGGCCCCCGACCCTCCTCAAGACACCCCTCTGCGATTGCACTTGCTCACACCGCTGCATCCCGCAGACACGAACCATGGATTATTTTCACAACAACGGTGAGGTTATCGCCAAAATTTGCATCTGGAACGAACATTGAATACAGTGCGAACTAGTCCGCTACGGTAGACAATATTGCACTCCACGGCAAACAATATTGCCAGGACTGGCAGCGACGGGTTCGCACCTAGTTTAACCTGCCCGGCCCCAAGCTCCGCCGCCGTACTGCCCGCAAAACGAAGGCTGCGACCCTCGGCGCCCGCCCAGATCTCCTCCGCCCCGCCGTCCGTGGCCAGACTGTGCGGTACCAAGCTACGCGAGGGCCATGGATTCACATTTGTCAGCTCAAGGAGGCTGGCATCGGCAAGGAGGCGCGGGGTGTCGGTATCACTGTTGAGCATCAAAGGAGGAAGGAGGGCACGAAGCCGAACGTGGAGAGCCTCAACGCCTACAAATCCAAGCTTGTCGTCTCTTCCAGGAAGGCTGACAAGCCCAAAAGGGTGGTTCCTTGTTGCGTTGATATCCGGAAGCCGCCCTAATCCGCACTATCCCAGCTACCTGTCTGCACTCCACAAAATCAATGACGACCAGTGTTCCTTCGAGGCCTACAAAACGCACTGCTCGTGCCAACGCCGAGGGTGCCCGCAAAGCCCGCCAGGCCAAGGTTCGTGCATTGTCGTATCTGTCGCATCTAATTACTCATCAGAATAGACAATACATAACTAGAGCTCACAGCCTCATTGCTTGTGGGGTGAACCGAGTAGCGACATAGTTTTGGGCTGAACGCACTGCAGCGCCTGACACCGCAATAATGACGCGTTGAATCAGAAACAGGAGAACTAATTTAGCATTATGTGGGTAGTGGTGTGTCGGTTCTCCTTACATTAGTGTAGCGACAGCGGTGCACTGTGTAAGATAGCGTACAGATGCTTGACTTGGAATAGACTATTGTGACTTATACATTGCATTGCTACGTGTTCATCTCAGAAAAATCTGCCCACTCGTTCCCTGGCGCCTCGATGCCCTTCCTGTGGGATCGCTTCTGTTCGTTGTTGGATTTAGCCAGTCCACACTATTTCAGTGGCAACGGCAGTGAATACGATGCAAGTGAGCCGGGCTCGACATAGAGTCTATCGGATTATCCCGTGCCCCCGCGGGAGATCTCCGCTTTTTATTGAAACCGGTCAGAACCCGGGTCTGTGATTGTGAGCGACATCACTACCAACACCCTGACCAACAACAGCCAACACCACTCCCCATTCTCCAACTTGCATTCGTGAAAAATGCAGCGCAAACGCCAAGAGCTGTATTCAAGTGACGTTCTTGGAGCTGGCACACAACCGCGATCACCTCCAGTTGCAAGGGAGCAAGATCACAGATTTGGCGCTGTTCCGCCTCACGCATCTAGATATCAACGTGCACAGTCTGCTTTAGACGATCGCGTCAATGCGATTCTCAACAGAGACGCTCACGCAAGCCCGGACCTTCGTCCGACCGTCGACTCCAATGGTTCTCCGAGAAGGGGCTTCGTGCCCACATTGAAGGCGAGGATGCCCTATATGCTTATTACAAACCCTACTAACCAGAATCTTAGCGTGGTATCCGGACTGATTTAGGCGATCGTGTCGATGCGATTCTCAGTAGGGACGTTCGCGCGAACATCGGCCTTCCTCCGGCCTCCAACCCCAATGATACCTCAAGAGGAGACGGTTTGTCTCCATTATCGGTGGGTACACCATTGACGCAAGTTGGGAACATGATCTAACCAAGAATCTCATAGCGTGATGGTGGTGGATCTCCTCCGTCGCAATCAGCTTCACTTACGGGCAACACTGTACCTGCTCTTACCAGAAACGTAAGCGGTCGCATTTGGCTCTATATCGATATTTACAGTGCGCAGAGACGAACCAAGCTCCAGAATCTAAGCGCTGTCAACCAACTGACGTCCAGTCTGCGTCGCACATTGGATATCCTACGTCAGGCTGGTCTTGACATCAAGCCTGAGTTTTTCGAGGAGATTCGCCAAGTCTTCGAGCAGGACAAGAAGACTTTGCGCCGGCTGAATACGAAGGAGCCGGAGAACGCCTGCAATGAAGCCGCAGATTTGGTCGGAGGCATAGAGTCACTTCTAATGGACAGAGACGTGTGTTCTCCCATTATTCTCGAAAATGGTAAGCACAACGCATCTCGCATCTATAAATCTCATTCATTTGTTGCATAGGCAACACCTTTTCCGAAGGGACACCAACCACCGCCGCCGGTCTGGCCAACATGCTGGCCCTTTGCGTGCGCGTTTTTCGGAATGTGAGCTTGCGCACAGCGAACTTGATGTTGAAGACAGTGAAGTTATTTGGCTATGCGTTGACTTTGTCCGCTGGTGGCCCTAATATCCTCCAGGAGGCTGAACTTTCAGGCATACCTGACGACGTTGCCACCTTGGAGGGTCGACTGAATTTGGGCATATCGCCCGTTATCTACGCTGTCTGTCCCGCGTGTGCATGCACTCACCCCCCTTCTCCCCTTGCCTCCTCCTCTTACCCCGCCGTCTGCACAAATGAACTGTACCCTTCCCAACTTTGCGGCGCCACACTTCTCCACAAAGGAAAGCCAATAAAGTCGTTTGATTATTACTCTTTTCTGGATTGGTTTGGTCGACTCATGGCTCTTCCCCACGTGAGGCAGTATGCCGATTGTTTTTGCGAGGAAATCGATGCAGCCAGCGACACCCCTTCCGACAAGAATCGTACCTCCGATGGTCGGTTGTTCAGAGAGCTGGAGGGTGTCGGCGGCGAGGGCTCCTCTTTTGTCCTTGACAGGGGAGCGGAGGGCAGATGGTTCTTCCTCCTTGTCGGAGACTTCTTCAACGTCGAGGGTAACCTCATAGGAGGGAAAACACGTTCCACGGGGATGTTCGGTTTGATATGCATGAACCTACCTTGGTCGATTCGCAACGATCCCGCCTATCTGTACCTTGCTGGAATCATTTCGGGACCCTCTGAACCTAAAGCCCAGGAGGCTGAGCACCGACACTACCTTCGGCCATTGTTTCAAGACTTGCGAACGGCCTACGTTCGTGGGATTCGATGTACACATTCGTCCCCAGCACCCGGACGCTTGGAGCCGTCTATGCGTGTCGAACGAGTCGCCGTGGCCGGAACAGCTATGGATCTGAAGGCCGCTCGTCCTTTCGCTGGTCTGCTAGACGTTGGCTCGCACCACTTCTGTTTCGTTTGCGACGTCTGGCACACGTCACAGTATGGGCGTGTAGACTTCGAGAACTGGCTACCACGAAGTGATGAATCGCTCATCAGAGGTGCTAAGCTCTGGTCTCTGGCAAAGTCGCAAAAGGAGCGCGAAAACATCGAGAAGTTGTACGGCACTCGCTCTAGTGCCTTCACCGAATGGCTATCGTATTGGCGTCCTACGAAACAGGTATCCGTGGATGCTGCGCACACGCTCTTTCTGGTTGTCCTCCGGAAATTCTTTCAACTGGCGTTGCGACTGGACAACCCAACCGATAAAAAACAGCCCAAGAATAAAAGTAACCCACCAATATCGAAGGTGGCCCACTATTATCCCTTTCGCCATCTGCCATCTCTGTCTGTCCTCCAAGAGGTGGATCGTTTAGCGCGGACGCAGACAACCCCGACGACCGATGCCAGAAGTTCTGACGATGGACCTACAGAAACAGGTGAAGATGTATTTGAAGGCGGAATTGACGCGGCTGGTATCCCAGTCGCAGAATCACAGCGAAGTCAAATCGAGTCGCAACTGGTCAGACAATCGCAATCCGATCCATATGTCGAGGCCTTGCGCCATGAACGACTGTCCTGGATTCTAGATCAGTCTACATTCAATGATCGTTCCTTCACAGATCTATTAGCCTTGCGGAAACTTCTATCGGGACCGCGCCTGACAGTCGATGGACAACTGCATAGGATCTCGAACTACAAATGGGACGCGTTGCTCTACATCTGCGTTGAACTTGCCAAACTTCCTTTTGAACAACAGGAAGTACGCATTCACAAGCGTCAGATCGCCAAGGTAGATATGGCGGCAGAGCTTCACTCCTGGGTAAGTAGCGTACCTCGTTGCCGTTTCATAACACTCAGTGCAATCTGTAGCGAATGAAAGAAGTCTCAGAGGATGGACAGTTCGTGTGGCCTCATTTCACTCTGATATCTGACGGTCCATCTGCCACACCCCCACTGGCCAACACCGAGGACATCGCACCTTCGAGTCACCCCGAAAAAACGCCGTGGAGATTGTTAGAGGAAGAAGCAATCGAACCTTACCTCCTCATGCTCAGCGGCAGTTACAATATACCAAAAGCAAAGTCGGTGGGAAGCATCCACGCGCTTCTGCGCATACCCCTTCAAGATACAGTTGCGGGTCATGGGCAGCTATTGGAGCATCTCGAGAAACAGCAGAAGAGTGCGCTTGTGTACGTCTGTGTTGACGTCTTACAACAGGAGCCACCGAAGGATATTTCCAAACTTGAGCTCGCACAGGCCTTGCTGAAATGGGTGATCGGATTTCTTTAGATATTGTATGGGACACTTACACCTTGTACAGCGTCGTACTCTCCCTCTAGATGGCCTGAAATCGGCCCCAGTTGATTCCCCCGGAGTGCTGGAGCGTCTACTTGTCTGTTTTTGCGAGGTTATCACGCCGTCATGGGTCGCTACCCCTCCCCATGACATCGGTCATGCTAGCGCAGGCACCTTGAAGGCAGATCACTGGCGCATCACCTTCACCGTGTACCTGCCCTTGGCACTACTCAGCCTCTGGCACCCGGGGTCTCCCATCGCTGCCACGGATGCCCATGAGATGAAGAGCGTCCTTGACACCGCCATGGCACTGTCTTGTGCCACGACCCTTCTCAATAGGAGGACTATGCCCTACTCCAAGCGGCAACTAGCCAAGGAAATGTATAGAAAGTTCATCGAGGGCTTGAAGACAAATTTTCCGGGCCGTCTTCTTGCTACGCACCATCTGGGATTTCACCTCTTTGATTTCGTCGACACATATGGGCCAGCTCGCAACTTTTGGTGTTTTGCTGTTGAACGCTGGATAGGGCGATTGCAGCGATTGGCTATAAACCATCGACCAGGTGCGACCGCGCAGATCTCACTTCTCCTTTCCTCATGGCTCACTGTTGTTCATGTAGGTCAATTCGAAGGCACCCTTTTGCGCTCTTTCTACAAGGGTGCCTTTTTCCGACAGTGGTTATCTACACTCCAAGCATCACCCTTCCTGCACGTTTGCCGCTCTCTGATGAATCGAGCTTTTGGCTATACGCAAGAACTTGACGTCCAAGATAATTATGGGGACTCTGGAGACGATGACTCAGAAGATATTGCAGATTTTGGCGGCTCTACTGGCAAGGAGAAACCACTTCCATTGCCTCAAGATCTAGTCGCCATTCTAGGAAACGACCGTGAAGGAATAACCCTCCTCCCACGTTATGCCGCCAAGGATGGTGATGGTGTGTATGCCGTGCCCGCTCGTCAAGGCCAAGGCAACAGCTTCATCTGCTGGAAATTATGCGATGCGCCTTCGGGTTCAGAATGGGCTGCTGGTCAAATTCGGTATATTTTTCGTCGCCGTGACAAGCTTTACTACGCGGTTCAGCGCAGCATAGAAGTGGAGGGACACCACCCCTTCAAGACCTTCTGGGACTGCGGGTTTGAGGCGAAGACCGTCTCTGCTCGATTTTTAGACTTGGAGGTGATAGAGGCGACGCAACTGCTCGGCCATACTGCTCGTTGGCCAATTTACGGCGATCAGGTTGTGGTGCTTAGTCTGGACAAGGCGCGTTATTCCTGTTCTCTTGGTACGATATCACTCTGACTTCTCTACAGTCATAAACAGCCCATTGTGACGCGATATAGAGTGAGAGAAGTGGAATACAAACAGTATGAGCGGTAATCTACGCCGTAATTCGGCGGCCCACTGTACATGAAATAGGTGCATGGACGTGTTACTACGTTGTGAACAAGCTATGGTTGGCCCGGATCTCTGCGTGATAGACAACGCTTTTCATGATGAGGGCAGCGGCCGCTGAATTCAACTCGCTCGTCGCTCGGTAAATCATCTTCTCGACAGAATGGCTGTGTGAGTGTGTGAAGAACATCAGGAATTCAGAAATGGACAAATGGCGACACCGAGAAATTGATTGCAAACGAAATTCGACATGCAAGAGAACTCCGCCTTCCCAACGGGCCTCTGAGAGGCATTCCAAATTCAGCACCCCATTGCCGATGACCGAGATTGTCGCGAGACAACCTCGGGACAATCCCGAGGCTGTCTCGAGATTGTCTCGAGACGTGGTGCTCACAGCGAAACCTGCTAAAGCAGGCAGCAAGCAAGACGCTCGAGGTCTATGTTGAGGCGGACGGTGTCTGGGTTGGCGGCCTCAGCCTGCTGAGAAGCGCTGCGACGCTGGTGAGAACTGGGGTGCGTGGTTAAGCGTGCGACGGACCTACGGCACAGAGAAATTGATTGCAAACGAAATTCGACATGCAAGGGGAACTCCGCCTGCTCAACGGGCCTCTGAGAGGCATTTCAAATTCAGCACCCCATTGCCGATGTCCGAGACAGCCTCTAAACAGACGAGACACATAGAATCGCATATAATAAAAATTTAATAGCATATTAATTAAAAAATCAAACACCTCGTGTTTCTTGCCTGCCCCTGTGATTGCACCAGCTGACAGCACCACCACTTTTTTCCTTGTCGTAATTTTGCAGATGTCTCGCTCGTTCGTCTCGTTTCTGGCTCACAATGCGCTCGAGCATGTGCTTCTTGCAATGCGCTCGTCCAGGTGCTTCTTGTTTGACGGACGTGCAACTTGCTTGATCTCCGTGTTGTGGCTTGGCTCGGGCTTGCTGTGTTCAGCACGCATGTGCTTATAGCTTGATCCTGAGGATCCTAATTCGTGCTTGATCTTGCGTGATGTTGCTTTACACTCGCCAATTGGCGTTATTGACGAGCTCCAGGTGCTTCTCGTGGTCCAAGTTGAACTGTACTTGATGCTTGTTGGCAGCGGACTCTCGTCTCCAGCCTTCACCCTCGTCATGGAATTCATCGAGTTCGATCTGTTTGATCTGGTATCGGGATGCACCGAATTGCAAGGTATGCTACTCCTTTGATTCTACGCAACTGAAATTGAACTTTGACCAGCCCGGTCGCTCCAGAGGCAACCCTAAGTACTGCCTCCCTGCGCTTGACTGAACACCTGGCGGTGAAAATACCGAAATACCGAAATCGTTATGGACGGTGAGTGCTTACAAGTGGCTCCAATGCTTCTGAATTGACGTATCTACGATGCCCCAGTCCATCTCTCGCCTGTTTGCAAAGACTGTCACCATCACATTCACCCTCCACGACAGGAATGAAGCCATGCACTAGGTCGCTTACTCTCATTCCGAGAACGGTCCTCCATCTCCCCAGTCGACACCCCCAAGACTCCCGGTATATCTTCACCCTCCATCGTTCCGGAGAGACGCACTACCGGCAACCCAATTCGGCGCAATTCGGATAACGCTCCAGTTCTGACTTCTCTGTGCTGCATGTTGCCTCCAATCGTCTGCTCGCTCATAGGCTCAGGTTTTGTCAGTTCAGGTGTTCGAGATCTCATTCTTTAGATTTTACGGATTGCCGCCATTGTATCTTCTATTTCTATCGTTGCCACTATCACTATCTACGCCTCCAGCCCTCATTTGCCATTTCAGAGACGTCAGCATGCGTTCGTCGTGAGATGTAAGCACTCATTTTGCCCAAGTCGGCTGCCTACAGCGCGTGTCTGGTCTTCGCAAGTCTGTTCCGTCTGCGCTCGAGCCGTGCCCGTCAAATCCGTTGTGAAATCACTTGCGTTGATCATGCTTATGATGACTGTTCCGTCGACGGTGGCGTTAGTGTGGGGACGTATTCTTTGGGTGTGGGGACATATTCTTTGGGTGCCACAGTAAAGGATTGCAGGGAGATGCGGGGCCTAGTGAGAGACTCAAGAGAGCAGGCGATCAAGGTGGTGTGAGGACAAGGTCGACCTTACCCAGATTGAGAACGGGAAGAACAAAGACTCAACCGCTAGACCATTTTATAGACATTGAGAATAGTAAGAAAGCAAAATGTGGCTTGTGTATGTAGGAAGTACAACACCGTAACCCGTTGGTTGAACAAGGGGATACAATTATTTAATGGCACAGCGGTTTTGAGGTTCGCGTAGAACTAGGTGATTGGATGGCGTTGGGTAGGACCTGACCAGTGAACGGAGGAGGCGTCCGGTTCGTTATCTTGACGAAGGGTAAGCGACGCGTGTCTAATGGTGAAAACAGCTCAACCGATGGCGGGGAAAAAAAAGAGAACGACGCACGGCTGTTTCAGAGTCAGAAAACATGCCTCTCGGGGCACGGTGAAAGAGTGGGGGACGGAATGCGTCGTGGCGTTCGTTCTCCGCGTGTTCAAGGTTCCGAGGAGGCCGTCATGTGTATATCGCCCATTCGTATCCTCCGTTGGGCCGCGTTCTTACCCGATGTGAAATGGTCCATGTAGAGGATGTCACCAAGAAAGGGAGCAATAACGAGGGTTAGATTCGAAGGAGGTGCAGGCAGGGAGGACATGTCTAGGCTGTGCCGCAGTTCACGTCACTGTCAGTCAGGCGAGCTCTGGGGTGAGCGTTACATGTGCTGAAGATACCGTTTCGATTCCCGATTTGAAGGCCCACAGATTAATGAGAGCTAGAGTCAAGTCATGGACTGATCCGGTGGTCAATTATGCCGTACAGTAACATCTTCTCAGGTTAGTGCTTCTTATGCGACGTTGAGTTTAAATTTTGTTACGAACTGAATCAGTTCCAAACCGCTCTTACGTCGCATACTTATTGCTGATGGTCTCTGAAAAGTCTACGCCCGTACCCCTTTGAGCTTTTCCACTGCACACATAAACGACGCCAGCACATCTTCCTGGACCCTCACAAACAAACTGGACGCGCTCTCTTGTCCCTCTATGCTGTCCCCAGAATCTGCTTCCTCCGGACTCCTTGTGACCCCCGAGTCAACCCACGCTTCTGTACTTCCTGTTCACCGGAGAGTCAGAATTAATCCCCGTCAGTGTTGGCATCCCGACCGGTGCGCTATCATTGACGCTCAGATATGTTGTCCTACCGACTCACAATCGTAGCACGCAGGCATTATTGACAGGTGCGTCATCATGCAGTCAGTTGCGCGCACGGGATAGAGACTCGGAACGCAATCTCTAGGCCTTGAAATATGGAATCAATGTAGCAGCAGCCCGATTTGGAGCAAGAGCCACACGTCGGATAGAAATAAATACCTCGCAGGCTATATCCAGAAATATACAGGCGTTTCGATACGTATCCACAGTATCACCGCAAAGATACGGCACCTCCAGGAGACATCATGCGACACTGAAGGTATGAACCAGGATGCATTCATTCTACACAGTCCTTCACTTACGCTCATTTAGTTCTACGTATTCTGGGTTCTGCTACCGATTCAGTCAAACAGAGACGAAAGACCCGCGGGATACCGGATACACACATGGTCGTTGACTCGCTGTGTCTGTCCTATCCATGGGCATCCTCCGGGGGAAACCATATTTCGAGCTCGGAGCCTGCGCCAGGTACTGGTCCCAGTAACGGAGGTGAGTATCTTGTGCAAACTCGTCGCTGAAATGCTTCAACACGAAAATCAGCACCTAGTACTTCACCCCTTCCCCGTTGATGTGCTGGGTGCAAATAGGCCACAGAATATATAGAATATATCCACAACCAACAAACAACTAAAACACTCCTAAGTGGGATCTTAAGATTGGATGGGTGGTGATAGGTAACTAAGAAACTACGCTTGTTTTGGTGATAACAAGGAATAGGTGCGTATGTACGCGTACTTGAACTGGCTAGAACAAGGTCTGAGTGATAGTTGAAAGGGGTTGGCAAGTGAGCCTTTTAGTCTGCACGAATGCAAGTAAGATGGGGGTATTTGAGATTGATTGTGGACTTGTACACTTGCGTGACTAGAACTCGAAAGCCGAACAGAGGACAACTCCAACAGACGTATAGACTGTTGAAACGTATGTTCTAAAGGGTACTGGAATAAGACAGGTGCCCGGTTCGCAGACACGGGATGTGCAGTCTTTGCTCTTCGCTAAGCTTTTGTTCTAGGTCTTGGGTCTTCTCAATTCAACTCTGGTAAGTCGCACTGGTGTTGATAGCAAGAGGATCGGTACAACTTCTTGTATTCGCAAAGTGTTATGTTAACTAAACTTCTACGTCGATGCGGACCCTTCTAAGGACTGGTCGGCTTCTCAGTAAATCCGTGCGGTATCTCTTGGGAGAAGTCCGGGCTCACGAAAGTTCACTTCTAATTGAATCGCAAGTGGTTCTAGCTGGGGAATCTTAATCTTCTATCCAACACCGAGTTCTGTATTTACTCAGGTGGGGCTCTTAAGTTTGGGGGACTTTGGGTCTTCAATAGTGTGCAAACGGGATCTTATTTGAGTGTATACTCGAGCAAGGTTACTACAGGGGGACGCTTTGTGGGCTGATCTCTGCGGGGCGCTAAACTGAACTATTCGACGTTACATGGTGTCCTTTATAGTATTCTACTCGGTAAAACGGAATAATTACTGACTCATCACTGGGGTGGTACCATGAGGGTACTCCCAGGGCATAGGGTTCCGGCCACGATTGCTATTGGTGCGGAGGAGAGAAACTATTCCTTGGGGAGGTGCGAGACATCGGTTGACTGCGCATTATGGCGTGCTTCAGGAACCTGGTCTGGACCGGAGGAAAGTTCTAGTATTTGTCTTGTATCTGGTGTTTGGTGTCTGCGCCACTTCCTTCAGGCGTTAAAGGAAGTGAACTGTTCTGTAGTTCTCTGTTTGCCTGTTATGATATCTTTTGTTTGAAGCAACTGAGAGTGGGGATCTCTGGCAAGTGTAGTCTTTAGGGTTGACGACCGTCGATGGTGGAAGGGATAAACCCGGGCAGAAGCTCGCTGAAACTCAATTGTTGACCGCGGCCGTGTATGGAATGGTTCCACGGAGGTACCTGGACCGATCTGATCCTTAGTTGTCCCAAACGGGAACTGAACTCCTACGTTGCGTCTGCTTCTCCTATACCTGATACGGAATCTTTTGTGAACGAGGGGCAAGACTCAGTATCCCGTCTGTACGGGATATGACTTCTTTATACCCTTATTAGATCTTTGCTACTTATTCTTTTAGCGGCCAACCACACGGGTGCTTACGCCTTCTAATCAATTGACACAGATCCCGTCTGGACGGGATACTGGATCTTGTACTCTTGTCAAGGTTTTAGATTGATTGAGTGTCTAGTAATCTGCCGCTTGGCTGTAAACAACCATTAACGTATGGAATTCGTTAACTGCGTCTTGATTTGTGATACTAACGCGACAGTGACGTATGTACAGAGTGTAGGATTTTCGTACACCGGTGTTACGGTGGGACACATTGGATAGTGATATTCAGTACAGACGGTCCGTTACTGGACTGGTATTTAAACGTAGTTAACGTCTGACTTTAGAGAACTAGTCCTTGCCCTAGACTGTGTCTCTGATGATAACTCATGTACACCTGGCCTTGTCTACGTTGAATCCTCTAGACTGAAGCTTGATAGAAATCGCAAAATCCGGGGTTTCTAGCCCTAGAATCGTAACATGCGTATCACCGTAACGGGCTTTCCAGTCTGCCTCTGTCATCGAAGGTGCTTCGACAACCATGGCTTCCCCAGAGTAGCTCGCACACCTCTCTGCCTCTGTCCAAGAACACGATTCCGGCTAGAGCTATACAGGTCACCCTATATTTGCACCCGAAGACCGACATCTCTGTCTCAGTACTGCCGGTCCATCTACTGCAGCCATCAGAGGCACCATCGGATGGAGTCTTAAATTCCTTATACCCAGCCGTACTTGGAGATGGGAGCTACAGCTCCGTGCTCCGCTTCTCTGCAAGCTGCCCAATTTCAGAGCTTTCCCTTCTGACTATGTATCATGCTAACGGCCCTCATGTTGAGTCGTCAAACGGCTGTCAGATGTCTCGCTACAAAAATAACAGTGGTTTGGACTGTTATTCCACAAGTATTGAGGCTGGCATGTGGGAACGGCTACTGGCTGACGATACAGGTATACTGTGATTTTATTGGAAGTGAGTTCTACTCATTGGTACGCGTAGAGTACAGACTCGTCCAGATAATCCATCCCACGAATTCGAGCTGTTCTTGGCACATAACCTATAACGTTCTATCATTACCGACTCCACCGCCAGATCCAAGATACTACGGAGTATCTTTTTAAAAATTTGATTTGACCTTTTGCGCGTTCACCTCTGTACCTATGAGATCTCTCTGGGCAAAAACATTAGTCTATCAGGCCAAAGGGACAGCGATAATAGTCGTTGGATTCATTCAGGTTCTTGAGTTACAACTGTCGAATTTGAAAGGACTGAGTAGAGCGTCACGAAGGGTCTCGAGACGATCTCGAGACAGTCTCGGGACAATCTCGGTCATCGGCACTGAATTTGAAATGCCTCTCAGAGGCCCGCTGATCGCCTTCTCAAGTTGAAATGTTACAAATACTGTTGAATTCCGCGTTCAAGGTCTGATACATAGGAAACGACAAGCAAAGTGAATATGATAAGTACAGGAAACCATCGAATCTCTAATAGCTCGTCTAACTGGAAAATGGGGAAATGAGAAAGTATCGAATTTCTACGGGCTCGAATATTTAAGAAATACAATCTAATCTGAGTTTCGAATGAGAATCAAGTTGGAGGTGTTGCTTCCTTCTCCCTCGGACCAGCTCCTGGAGCTCCGCAAGAACGTGCGTAGGCTGGTATGCATAGGCGTCCAGGACCTCAACGCGAAAACCTCCAGGTGACGGAGATGCTCGGAGGATGTCAAAAGGGAAAGGAAAAGACCTAGAAGATCTATGTCGAGGAAAGGGATGGAGAGGGACAGATGAGTCAGAACCTCGGCGTTGGGAAGCCAGACAGAAATCAATTGGGTCAAAACCCCCTGCCAACGGGTGGTGAACGAGGCCGATACCTCAGCGTTGAGATGGGTGACATGCTTTACCAGAGATGCGCCGCGGCTTTCCCATTGCCACGACGACCTAAATGACAGCGACCCATGCTGATCTATGGACATATGGCCCAGATTTCTCGTGTTCACACGCGCCAAGACCGGGCAATGCTGGAAGTAGTGAAATGCATGGAGGGAGAAGCCATCGAGCGTGAGTTCCTCTAGGCACTGCCAGTAGGGTTTCTCGATGAATGGGGAAGCGAGCGCCTCCTCATTCCCGGACAACCGCAGGTGCTGCCATTTGTATGCGGTGACCTCCAGGAGGGCCGCTATAGCAGGAGGACAGGGGGAATCCAACACCATCGAGACAGACAGTAGGGCGCTAGTGGAGCGCTGTAGAAAAAGCTGCAAGAGCTTCGGAGAGGGCGACGCCATGGGCGCTAGGTTGATGTGAACTTGGGTCCAAAGCCGGGGCTCGGCGAGAATCAGACATCTCCAGTGGCTGCATACATGCGTGAGTGTCCAGGGCGCACTCTGCACGTCCAAGGATGAGGTAGAGTGCTCGCTGTCGGTGTAGTGTGGGGAGGCGAGCTCGAATATCCTAAGCCATACGGCATCCGAGAAGTAGCGCAGTGGGTTGACAAGCCTTGCGGTAATCTCCACACGGCTCTCAAGCTCGAGTTTGGCCTCCTCAACGACCGATACGTTACTCCGCAGAAGCTCAAGAGCTAGTCCATAGTGGTGAAGACAAGACTTGTCTTCGTCCATAGCCTTGTACATGGATACCCGCTCTTTGGGATCGACGATATTGAACGAGCGCTGGGCATCCCGAGGTGCAAAGAGAAGATCGTTGATTGTGAATGGGATGTGAAAAGCTTGGGACGGCAGCTTACAGAACCATCAGGCTCGTGCAAGCGACGATCGTGGTAGACCTTACCTCGATACTCCTCACGGATATACGTCCTGCTTCTCCGCGTTCCAAGACCTCGCGGGCGTGGAAGATTTCCTGACGAGCTTCCTAACATACCGAACGAGGGTCAACCCGGAAAAAGCAGAAATGGGCGAAACACGACGAACCTCGAGCTGGTTCAATTCATTTCTACGCAAGGCCTCGGCCTGTACCATCAACTCTTTTGTTTGTTGTTTCTGTGTTGGGAAGCATCAGTAAATGGTCAAAGCCGTGCATTCATTTGAGACGTACAACCCATTCCTCCTTTTCGCTTTCAAAGCGGGCACGGTACACGTCCTCTTCCAAGATCTCGCCCTCCTCAATCTGAAATGCCGTGAGTATGTCGCATTGGAGCACCGAGAAAGACTTTACGCCAATATTGGTGCGTTCAATTCTGAGAGCTGAGAGCTCCTCGCGGAGCGTTCTGTTGGCGGTCGAAAGTTCCTCCGTCCGGATTTGTTCCATTTGTAGGCTTTCGCGCATCTCCTGGTGGCGACGAGCGCTCTCCTGGTAGTCGCGACTCCGAAGGTGGTGCTCCTCTTGAAGGTGGGAATAGCCCAGAGAAAGTTGCCGGATCTGCGACTGGGATTCCTCCAAACGAAGGTTCAGATTAGCGTGTGCAGTGGTCGCCGACTGAAGAAGGTTCTTGAAGGTGGGATTAGAGTCACAAGCATCGGTGAGTAAACGGCAAAGGAACATACCTGGAGGGATTTGTTTTCCAGTTCAATCTCCTTGTGATTCTACGGAAGTTAGCACGAAGAATCAGTGAGGGGTGCGAACAACTAACCTGCGCCGAGACGACCTTTTCCTCTTCCATCGCACCCAACTCAAGTGAGTGCTGGACTTGCAGCTCCTCGAGTGTGTCGATTTGTTGTAGGAAACTGTGTTGCTGCGCTTGGAGGTGAGAAACCTCGTGGAGAAGGTCATCGACCCTCTGCTGGTTGATATCGACCACTTGGACTTTGGGAAGCGATTCGATTGGAGAGCGCGAGCGGGGGGGAGATTTGCGCTTGTTATTGGCCATGTTCCGGCGGTTGTTGATCATGTTGGAATACGGTCGAGATGAGGAGAGAGACGAAAAGAAAGCTCGGTACAAGCTTGAGATATCAGTCTGTCATGATCATACCTTTGAATATAAGCGCGTCAAGTTCAAAGGGTGCTTTCGAAAACTGGCCAACAAAGGCGCAGAAAATACGCATGCTTGAAGGCAGCGAGGGACAAAGACATCGAGGCGTCCGATCTATGGAGTTCGAAAGAGAGGTGGGCGATCAATCCGATCATCGCCTGATCATTGTCGGGCCCATCATTCCGCACGCTCATCACCGGTTTGTATTTCTTTCAGTTGCGCCGGTCATACTACGCTCCCTGTATCTCATTCAAGCGTCTGCCTTTGTCTGGCATCTGCAGATTTCTACGCTATGTGCTCGGTCCTTCTCATTTCTTAGTAAGAATCTTTTAGTCTGATCGTCTCCGACTCACTTGGCAAGCCGTATGATTGTGACAAGGATTCACGTACAATGACTTACAGGAAGCGAGCAGAAGACGGTGCGCACACCTTGCCGTTCTCTCTTTGTTGACACAAGAAGAAAGACGCTGTGATGCGATGCCGCTCATCGGTATGCACCTTTTCTTTGTCCACAGCTTACGCACACTGATCGGCCCTGCCTTCGCAGTTTTGTCGCGGTTCATCATCTATGTTCATTACCGCACACGTGTATTATGTGCCATGTCACTCTGCCTAATGCCTTTGTACTATATGCCGCCAAATCTAGACGCTCCAAGGGTTTACCAGTGACAAAGGCGCACACTCCAGGGATCTGTCACTGACAAGGACGTCTTTGACGGAGAATCCTCCTCCACGGTCCTGGCGAGGGTAGCTAAAAGCTCTCTGATGCATCACCGTTTGATCAATATCGCCCACCATGTCTCCAGTTAGAACGCAGCGCAGTCGTAACCTACATTACCGTCCGTACGATCCGACGGAGGGCGACTCTTCTGAGGACGCGGCCAACCATGAGTCTGGTATTGTCTCGACATTGTCCATGTGTTTCTTAGCTGAGACTCCTCAGATTCATCCGAGACGACGTTGGCCTCCGGCACTGACAGCGAAGTACTGCCTACTTATCCTTGCCTCTTCTTTTTCTCATCCATCTTCTTCCAGCGCGATCCCGCTACCATCTTCATTACCGATCTGAGGCGGTTTTATCTTCAAGCAGAAAGAGTAAGAATTCATTCCTTTGCCTCCTGTACGATGCTCAGCTTGTATCAGAAGGTGCGCAACGCGCAGTATGACCATCGAAGACAGAGCGCCGACAAGCGGAAAATGAGGGCCAAGGTATATATGTCGCTCTGCCAGAGCTGACTTGTGATTGATTATGCTCAGATTCGGACCCTCCTTGCCGAACGGAGCGCACTCAAGAAGCAGCTTTCATCCGTCTTTCCTACTATGGTACGCGCTGAGTTACTTTCTCCGTATGTGCTCTGAACTGGATTGTTTGGGTAGAAGGACGTGGCGGTGCCGCAGATTCCTTTTCGTTTCGGGGCAAAGATTTTAGTCATACTGCCAAAGCCGGCCAAGGGAAGCGATGGGGCGTGGACAGCGCTTTTTGCTCTCCTGGAGGGCATTGATTCTGCGGGGGAAGACATCAGCGACGTTGTTTGGGACAAAGAACGCGGCGAAAATGAGCCTTTGCGAGAGACGCGCAATCGTTTGATTGTAACGTTTGAATCCCACGGGGAGGCAGGGAAGTTTGAGGAACAGTCCAGAGATGTGAGGCCTGATTTGTGTATTTATCGAATAGTCTGATTATGCTGTAAAATACCCTTCGTTCTGACTCCTATGGCACGCTCACTGGCGTTTAAACCGTGTCGTCCTTGTCTGAATGTCTACGTGAACCTCCCTTAGCTTCCCGCTTGCCCGAGCGCCGCGTTGAGTGTCAGGCCGAATCAACAATGGCGTGTATTTCCAATGATCAGCAGTCAATTGCTTCTTTTGCGATGCTGGTAGTAGACGGCGGGATCGCGAAGTGGAGGGCGGGGAGAGACGCTTCGCATGCTAAAAAAACGCAGACCGAAAGTCAGGTTTTCGATAAAGGACAGGCGCATAGGCGGCACGGTTGACCGCGTTGCGCGAGAATGAGAGCGGCTGGGTACAGCGACGCGGAATCGTAGTACTAGTAGGACAATAAGATCGTTAGTAGCACGTGGGATGAATCATTGAATCATGTCTAAGTCTAATTCAGGACGATGGGAGCTTGTACTACGGCGGATGGGTCTTTGACGTGGAGTTGACCGTGCGGATGGGTACTGTCAAATAGTCGAATGGGTCCTGTCAAGTAGTACAGTAACATGTAACAGATGAAGATTGAAACATCTACGCAAAGAAAACAACCCCGGTGGTTTATATATGGAAGGTTCATCGCCCCACATTACTCGTGAGTCGTTGCCTTCGCTACTTCCGCCGCCCATTTCCTGATGTCAGGGCCTACATATGGAACCTCGAACAAGGAAGGGTTTTGGGCGTCATGCGGTTCTGTGGTAGATTCAAAAGTTGTTTGTGGATACATCCCAGGCTCTTCCGTTTCTTCTGTGATGCATGCATTCAGCTGAAAGCATGATGGAAAGAGAGAGTATATCACGTACTGCTATCATCTGGAGTAACTAGAAGCTCCTCCTCGAGATCCGATTGTTCGCACGTCTAGGGAGCCTCAGAACTTGCAGGAACTCCTGTAAGACACAATACATACCACCAGTACCTGTGCCCATTCCGTCAAACCGCTGGACTGCTGCCCAGACCGAAACTGCAACGATTCGCGAGGCGGAGTCGTATATAAGGTCCTTTCCCCGCGAACTCGATTGGTTGTCGAGCTCATGAAATCCACAAATGAGATTGTTGCGGGCTCGTCAGGCTCGTCAAGACGCCAAAATTTGGGAACAGCTAGGACAGGAGATAGTTCTGGACCATCGGCTGGTAGTGTACCCATGACTTTTGGTGATACGCTTTCGAGCAGGAGCGGCCCGGGAGAAGGAGGTGGAATGCCTGTGCAGCTGTATACACCGTTCGTGTCACATTTGCCTGACTATGTTCAGCACTCGAACCGGGAGGAAACAGAAAAAAGAGTGACTGACTGGCGTCGGAAGTTGTGCTGCCGGCTAACTTGCGACATAGAATTGAGAGTTTTCGGTTGAGTGGGTCGATAATATTGTCGAATTCTCTGCGAAATTCCTCGAAGTTATGAACTTGGGGTATGAGTGATTCGTTCATCCCGGCCGCATCGTTGTGAAGATGCCTCGATTCCAGAGCCTGTAGTCGATGCAGCTATAAGTCCACAACTGGCATTGATGGGCACTGTGCATGTACTTACGTCTTCTCCAGATACAACGAGTAGATTCCTCTCAAAGTTGAGGGCCTGGCGACTTGCGCGTCTTGACATAGGTGCGTTCCAAAGGACGTGCTCGTAAGATAAGGCTGAGTAACACTACGGAGTTTGAAAGGTTGTCATTTAGGCTCAGATCTCCGCTACGCGACAGAAGGCCCGTGGGCGCCAAGTACGTTAAAAGGGCTCGCAACGCGATACAAATCAACATAGCCAATCGAGGAGCAACTGCGAAGTGAAATTGCTTACCCGAAGGCTTCAACCGATCGGTTCAAATTGTCTTACATCTACTAATAGAATCGTAACAAAAACTTGTTTATTGAAAGCTTGCTGCGGGACATTCCAAACTATGGACTCAACGCCTGACCGAGCTATCCTCGGGCTCGCAGACCTAAATCTATCTACGCCAGCCCTCCCTGCGGCGCCTGCACGCCCAAATACACCTGATTCAACCCCTACATCCGAATTCTCGACCCCTAGGCGACGCAAACAGCCCGGCCAAGGGACATCAACACCCGTGCCTCGACAAGCACCGTGGCCTCGACTGAACAAGACAGTCCCTGTTGAACTGCTGATCAAGAGCAAATCTTCGGATTCAAGCCACTTGACTGGCAGGTCCAAGCTGCCGTGAAGATCCTCGAAAGCAATGATGATGTTGCAATCGCTGGCACGGGATCTGGGAAGTCGCTGGTGTACGCGATAGTAGCCATCGCAATTGAGTTAACGGGGAGCAAAGCCATTGTCATTGTGATATGTCCTCTGAAAGCACTTCAATTAGACCAGGTACGAATATTACACCGTGAAGAAAAAATGTCAAACTCACCGAAGTGCAGGTCCGCCGTTTGAATGAAACTACGGCCATTATCTCCCACACGCGAAAGATCCAAATCACCGCCACTGCTATCAACGAAGACAGTGACATGACGAACGAGTTTCGCAAACTCAAGGCTGGTCTCACGCGCCTCTGCTATTCGGCACCCGAGAGTCTCTTGCGAAACGAGGATTTCAAACAGATGTTTCGTGATGAGGAGTTTCGACGTCAACTCACTGCGATGTTTGTCGATGAGGCGCATGTTATAGCCTCGTGGGGAAAGGAATTTCGCAAAGATTATGCCGAGCTGAAGACACGGAAGCAACGATGTCGACTCCAGTATTCAAGACAGTGTTCAAGGAGCTGGGACTGGGTATCATTCGGCCATTCTGGGGAGTAGATTTGGCTACCGACCGTCAAAATCTGCAGCTATGGGTCCGACCGATGACATACCCTGCGAACAATCTATCATCAATCCTCAGCTTTGTGCCCGACCTTGTCACCAACCCTTTGGACTGAGAAGACTATCTTCTACTTTGCGAGTCGTCGTCGGGCTCGCCGAGCTAGTGATCTTGTACGCGCGTTACTCCCATCCGAGTATCGAACGTTGGTATATGCATTCACTACAATATACTCAGAGGAGTACAAAGAAAAGGTGATGGAGCTGTTCCGGACAGGCAAGGTTAGATGGCTATTCTGTACTATTGCTGCAGGAATGGGATGCGACATACCAGATATCGTTCGCTCCATCATCTATGGCGTGGACACCTTGGACTCGGCTATGCAGAAAGGCGGACGCGCTGGTCGGATGCGAGGCCTAGTATTAGCCCAGGTCATCTGGATTGTCGATGATTGGATATTCCGCCATCTACCTGCGATGAACGCGACATCAGCATCAGTCGGAAAGACGAGCAAATGCACCGAGATGGAAGTTGATGAACCTATCGAGAGAGAGATGCCAACCCTGTCGAGCTTGCTGGCGCGTCGAAGGAAATAACGCCACCACCACCGCCACCCTTGTACACATCCAGACCTTCTGATGTACCCGTCACAAAGAGGGCCATTGCGGAGCGGAAACAGTATGAAAAGTTGGATGATGGCACTGTCCAATTCCTCCGCCGTGCCCAGTCCGATATTTGTATGCGGCCATTTCTTCGCTCATATTTCCATCCAAACCTCGACATACCTGGATTTCCTAGGTGTCTGATCAATGATCCTTCGGCGCCGACAATTACCTGGGAGTGGCTGATGACTGGGCATTTCCACGTCCCAATGCTTGCTTGCATGAACTGTAGTGCACGTATCTGCCGCCTTGATCCAAATACTGCAGATGGACCACTCACAAAAGATGATCACGCCCGGATTCAACGTCAATTGAAGATACTTCACGAAATGTCGCATCCCTCTCTATCTGTACCGGCCGCGGATACCCCATCATGCCACGGTACACCATCCAGACAATCACGAAAGGGACATGCTGGTAACGGACTCATGGTTCCCTCGGTTCCGTATCCAAAGCCAGAACGCGAGCAGCTACGAGATGCACTGAAGTCTTGGCGCAATGGCTATTGGGCAAGAACACGTACCGACGATGCCCCAGAGTCAGATCCCTTCTGCAACAAAAGCCCGTGCACGATTTTGGGCATCTATTGACAGGGTACGCAGACTTCGTCGGATGGTACTACTCGTGTTGGTGAGCACAATCAAAGACGATACATTTCTTAACCTACAAATAGCTAACAGAGATTCCCGTGCGATTGAATGTATCTACAATCCGCCGAATGGCACCCGCGCTCGACAGAAACACCCCCATGACGATCTGGAACGCGTTTGTCCCACGATTCCGTCCAAAGAGAAGGATGCTGATGATCACAAGCACTAACTGAATAACGATGAATGGGTAATTGAGGTGAATGGAGAATGACACACCTTGTTTGCATGTCCGTCCTTGTCAACTTTGTGTATGCGCTCGTAGTTGCTCGGTGCCGTAATAAGTAGGCGAAGAAAAGGCATAGACATGGTAGGATGGTTGTGTAGATGTTGTATATCTTCTTGAGGCCAAAATCCGTCCCTCGACGGAAGATGGAGATCGCTGTCCTTGATGGCTTTGGTTGACTCTGCAATCATGATTTTGGCGGCCTGGCGAGTGATGTTTTCGTTAAGCTCTGTCCGAGAGGCGCCGTCGGGAACATTCTCCAACCAGCTGTCGAGCATCTTGGCTGGTCCATAGGTTGTGCGGCCTCCAAAATACTTGCAGTATCGGCATGGTCCTTGGACTGATAGAAAGCGGTGATGAACTCTTGCGTAGAGCGCCAGCCAGCCTATGAAGCAGCAGCTGTTGCGGTATCGATTTTTTGGCGGCGGATTTCCTGGCCAGATGGCATATCGAGCGAGCGAAGTGAGAGCGCAGAGCCAAGCGCCGATCGGTCACAAGCGGTCACTTAGTCGGGTCCTCGAAAGTGTTCAAATCGGTTCAGATCTGAGTCACGCCGGCAGATCCTGTATTTTAGACGATTGAGTCGTCGACGACTCCGCAATGTTGTAACATCAAATTTGCATTTTTGATATATAAAACTTTTCCTCTATGTACATATAGTGATCTATACACCGAGACGGGGTTGACAGAGCGATTCGAGTTCACTTCGCAGTTGCTTGCCAAATCCAGTACTTGGATCCATGCCCCTCTCACGTTTACCGGTTCGATGCGGTCAGAATCATCTCGTCAAAGACGGTTATGTGAATTGAGGCGAGTGAGGACAGCGACGAGTCTTGGTGGCCATCAACGGTAACAAGGAGCTGAGGGCTTTAATGTCAATTCTGGATCGTGGGCAACATTACAAGGAGGTACTGTATCTACTGTGATCTACATGTGCATGGTTCGGATTGAAATGTTCAAAGGCTGAACACGTTCGTAAAGAGGATGTAGGAGAGGAGGTCAGAGCACGTTCGGTCCCATAAAAATCAGAGCTGAGCGCGTTCAGAGTTAGAACACAATGTTCTGCCGAGGTAGCAACTTTCACCACTAGCTTCTTGGTGATCGGAAGGGAAAAGCTATGCCCTAGCTTGCAATCTCAGATAAGGGGACAATTGAGAAGAGTGAGCTTACTTGGTGTTCGAAATGGGCATCTAAATGCAGATACGCAATGTAGATGCAAGCTATCAACAGTATTGTGGTGCCGGTGCGGAGAAAAGCGAGCCAAACTTGGTAGAAAATCGCACCGATGGAGGTCAGACCCCCGGACGGAATATGTAAATGTGACGAGGCCGCTTCAACCTTTGGCGGCGAGAGAATATCTTTACGATTTGATGTCTCCTCAACTTGCGGAAAGGATGGTGACGAAGATCTGAAGAATAAATTTAGGACAACGACCATGAAGTTGATTTGAGGGCGCACTTTATTTTACGCCACACCACCACCTGTGATGGCTCTCCAAGAGCAGTCCCAGCCAATGCAATGAAGCTGTAAGAGGAAGTGCTGATGGCCTGAAAGCACCGGTGAGATTATGATACGAAGTTCAGTGGACGTTGAACATACATCCACTGTTTGGACTAGACCTTCGGTCGGGTGGTCCAACTGACCAACAAGGCACCCGCTGGCGGCATCATAGATGTTCGCCCTTCCTCGGTCCGTACCGCCCACCACCAGTTTCTCGTCGTCGGCCCAGACCACTTGCTTAGCAAATCGAACGATAGGAGGGTCGCCCTGCATGACGCGAAGAAGTAAAGTCTGGCACCCATCGCTGAGAGTGTGTAGTTCAAAGTCCCGACCGGTCATGGCCACGAAGGTGTCACCTCGAGAATGGATAGCCACATCGGCCCTATATGACTGATGAGAAAGTGATACATGCGAAGATTCACTGGAAACTTGCATGACTGGTGGTCCATCCGTCCTCTCGCTTTCAATGCGCCCAGTTTTGCCATGCAACAGGACCCTGCTAGATGGTCAATAAGATACAGGGCAAAGAAGCAGCGAAAGAATCACAAGTGTCCTTTGGTCATGGAAAACGCTAGCACGTTCCGGGTCTTGTTCTGGAAAACGACGGTATTGGGAATGAAGTCCTTCGGTAAACGAGTAACGAAAATCTTTTGGAAGCCGAGGTCCGGATCGAGAATGCACGCAGCGACCTTGGGCGCTTGGAGAGTGCCAAAGCCGTAGACAAGTCGAGCGCGGTGACGAGTCAAATCAACATCCTTGGAATACACCTGCAGAGAGACCACGGGTCCATCGGTGTCACCCCCCGACTCGCCCCATTGGTGCGAGAATTGAAAGGACTGCAGGCGTGAGCGAGAGTTGAGGAATGAAGATGAGACCCACCCCAACCTGTTTGTCCAACTTCCACGCCACTAAGCGCCCATCTTCTGAACCTAGAAGTAGTACATATAAGCCGCGGTTCGATAGGTACAGCCAGTTGCAGATTGTGTAGGAAACTGGGTGTCCAGGTAGACGGGAGGGAGTCGCCAGTGGAGTGTCAGCATCTTGGGCGATATCCCAGACAAAGACGTTTTGAGAGGGTTCACCTGGCGAAGACTCAATGAGCTGTTACATCTATATTGCACCACAGAACGCTCACTGTCCGACTCTCGATAGACTTCAACTGTGAAGCATGTTAGCTAGTGCCAATTACCTGTCAAATAAGGGGAAGACAACACCCACCTACGGCTGCCAAAAAGCGAGCGTCGTGCGAGAAAGAAAGGGATCGAACAGAGTCTTGGGGTCCGCAAAACGAGCGGTACTTCTGAAAGTCTGCACAGTGGGAGTTCATGATCAGTGGCTAAGGTCGAGGGTTGAATGAGTGTCGCACACAAAAGATGAGCGAAAGGTGGCCGCTCAGCCACGTGGAAGGCGAACAAAGGTACGATCGGTGCCTAAAAACACGGATCGGGCGATGATCTCCAAGTTGAGATCAAACCCCTGTCTACATTGTAGTTTTCTCGCAGTACATATGACCTTTGGCCAGACCGACAAATCGTACGAATTGCGACTGAAGGCAACATACTGGGCTTGGGCCATCCACTCTTTCCCACTCAAATAATACCCGACAGCTTTACCGGCGGCACGGACCATTCACCGCGGTCCATACGGCATAATGCGGCAGCCAACTTCAACAAAGGTCGTGACAAACTTGAAAGACTTCTTTCAAGTTCATTGATGTCTGGGGTACATAAGCCATCTCAAATCCCCCCCTTCCCCTGTTCTCACATTTTGTCGACCTCCCTTCAGGTCAACCGACGCTCGTATCCTCACGGTCCATTATAGGTATGTTCAAGCGCTTCCAACGCCCTGTTTCTGCCCTGATCACTGTTTGCACCAAGCATAGATGCCAGCAGATCGTCATTCGTTGGAAGTGGACCGAGATGTTCTCCAGACCAGGCTAACCAATCTACGTGCCAATCGCGCTCAGCAGATGACATGTCCTATCTGTCTTAATTGGAACACTGCACCGTTTATGTGAGTATAAGCTCAAGATGTTCGTTCTTCCAATTTAAATTTACCCCCACAAGGTATTCGTGCGGTCATGCTCTATGTGCGAATTGTATCGCTACTTGGGCCGCCACAAAAAACCGCTATGAGTGTCCCGTCTGCCGGAAGAGACACGCCTCCTGTGCCATTCCTGTCTATGCCATGTATAGAAGAGTCTACCGCGTCGCATACTTGCGGGGTGTTCGAATTCGTAGATTGAGCGATTGGACGAGTCGTGTTACGCTCCAAAACCGTTGATATAGAGTAGTAGAGACAATGTAGCGCTACTTGGACATGTTCAATCTGACAACGAATGCATAAAGCATATCTAACACCAACACATCCGGATCCTTGAGTCTCCCGTGAGCTTCTCTGCCCCCGTCTCCTTGCGCACTTTCCGTCTGGGTGCCACGAGCTGCGACTCTACCCTCTTCCTTGCTCTAGACATTGAGACTGGCATGTTGACCATCTATCATCTTTTACAACCGTCACCGGTATATGTGATTCACTCACATGGTGGATCATCATAAACGCTTTTAGGTAGAGATCATTCGACACCAATGGGCTTGTTCAAAACCATCTTTCGGGGAGCCCTCCGTGGTTCGGGGAGACGTCTGGATCGTCATTTTTCACCGCCACAACGTATTGAATAGCGGCCCTTTGACCAGACATCTTTGGGAAGGACTATCGAAAATGGGCTGATGGGTTGCGGGGCATTATTGCCAGTCACGTCGCTGAAGATGGCATTGTCGGGCCTGCAGTTAACCCACTTGACTGGAGCGATCGTAATCCGGTGATGGCAGGAAGTCCAGAAGGCCAATGATTCGTGGGGATGATGAATGCCGCGTGGCGGGATTGTACCAAAATTTGCAGAAGAAGAGGCGATATCGGTCCCTTGCATACCTGTATATGTATGTCGCGCATTCGTCATCGATGGGTGACCTGTACGAGTGGGTGGAGTCTCGTGTTGCTTGTAGAAATTCGATTCCCTCCTCAGTAACTACTTACAGTAGTATAAGTAAATATGAATTCTTGTTATCTTTCCTGCGCCGTTAGCGGTGAAAGATCCCGCTTCGTGTACCGAGCACCTCAAGCCCCCAAAATCCCTGTATGACACGAAACAGGGATGGCTCAAACCCCCACCACCACACGCCCTCATTAACATTTAGATCATGAGATGATTAGACTCCGTGAAATACACACAGATGCAAAAGAAAACCCACGGTCGAATCATACAACATAAAACAGCGTAGCATAAGTAAGCAGTGGAGGCAGCACATACAGAACACAAGGGAAGACAACAGCATTAGTCCAATAGTCCGATAATCCGATAAGATTCAGTCAGTCAGGTCTTCCCATACAAGAACGCTCTTGCATATCCTTCTGGAAGCGCCCAATATACGCTAGAAGCTCTTCGTGGGGTAGTAACGAATGGGTAAGTGCTTGGTTGAAGTTCGTTCGCAGCTAACAACTCGGAGGGTTAGTAGAGTACAATGAGCATAGCACTCGACCATCCCCAAGCGCAGAATCAAGAGGGGAAAAACACGAATCAAGAAACCAGTAAAGTAAAAAGAGGCCAGTCCACCGCGAGCGAAAACAGGAGGTGAGCGAGAGGCAAAAGCGTACTTTCAAAAGTGCCTTCCGCCTCAGCGCAATGCCAGGTTCGTCGGCAAACGTGCTCAAGCTTTTCTCCAAATCATCGTCGTTCGACAGACGCGTCAGCAATGCGTCGTGGACTCTATAACCACAACGGTTAAAAACTGCACGGAGGACGACATAAGTAACGCACCTGAAGCTAGCGTATTCTGCTTGAACGAAACAGCCACACATGGCTATGACAGTGAGCAAACCGACCTGGCGCAGGTATGTGTTCTTCCCTGCATGCCGATGAGCCCTTCATACCATATACCGAAGGAAGATACACACCAGACATGCCACGCATCATATTATGTTAGACACAAGCGACGATACGAAGGAAGAAAACCTCACTTCGGTCCTTGCACGATCTTGAAAAGACGACGAGTCTTCAAATCGTTAGGTACCAAGGTCCCCGCCGAGCTCACGTTCTCCGACGAAGGATGGCGCCCCGCTTTCATAGCGAGAGTCCCTGTGAATTCGGGACGTACTGCGATGACATGAGTTGGCGCCGATGCCCTGCTGAAGAGCATACATCAGGGAGCATCAGAGAGATAGAGTGCAAAGCTGAGGGATGCCTTTGACGATATTGAGACGAAATCCATCTTGTACATTGGTATGATCAGACATTAAGTTAGTGCAGAGTAAGCGCATACATACCACCAACGACGTCCAAGCGATCGTTGGTTGATGATTGGCCTGTAATGGGAGATAGTAAGTTGACCTGAAGCAGCCTTGACGCCATAGCGGTGAAAGTATGGTTCCTCGTCCTTTGAAGCATCAGTCAATTGTCGATAGATGTGATAGGTGTAAATGTTGTCCTACCCGAATAACGAGTGAGTGAATTTCTTATGGGACATGTTTCCTATAAGTTCGAGGTTGCGGACCGTCTCGGGGTCAATCACTATGGTCCATAGTGCCGTCGACGGGCACATAGCGGATTAGAAGGGATTCGGCAGCGAAACGCGTGTTGAGCTTGGCCTCGGCGTATTTGAAAAGTGCAGTTGTGGCGGAAAACCAGGAAAATCTGCCAAGGTTTGTGAGTTACAACTGTCGAAGGACTGAGCAGAACGTCACGAAGGGTCTCGAGACAATCTCGAGACAGTGTCGGGACGATCTCGAGACAGTCTCGGGACGATCTCGGTCATCGGCACTGAATTTGAAATGCCTCTGAGAGGCCCGCTCATCGCCTTCAGCCCGTTTGCTCGGAAAGGCAGAGCCCCCGCCAGGCCCCCGCTCTTGCATGTTTCGCTGGTTCGGTTGTCGGACTTATTTCGTCGGCGCAGCGGGAGCGGGAGTTTGAAATTTTCAAAATGGGCCAGACGAAATGGGAGGGGTAGCCTGACCGCGGTGAATAGTTTTTGTTTCGTTGTCGTCGCTGTTCGTCCCACGACGCAGTGTTTGTCAGCCAATGCCGTCGTATTTCACAAAGGACAGGACCAGCCTTAAGACCGGCGCGTTGATTCTCGGGTGATGAGAGGAAGAGCGAGAAGTCCATTGTGACGTCAGATGAGCAGATTCGCACAATATTTGGCAACCGGCCCGGTGTTGCGACTTGGTTCTTGCTGCCATCTGTCATCTCTCTGCAGTTTGGCTGCTACTGAACGTGATACGTTTAGTTTCTGCCTCAGTCACTGTTTGTCTCCTTCGGAATGGCTTCCGTTAACTCGGCTCTCCAACGCGTTGGATGTCGCGATCTATATCCTACACGTATGTTTCGTGCTTCTCATTTTCTGGCTCCGTCGTGCTCATCGTCTCCTAGATATCTGTGGTCATCTCTGCTCAACATGCTCGATGCGAAGTCAGCGCATTCATCCTCCGACTACGACGTGCTGCCTGGAAGACTGAACTCCGCGGTCATTCTTTCGCGGATGCCTGTAAATCACTCTTTCGTTTGGCCGCAAGTGATACGGTCCCGCCGCTGGTGGAAGACTTCAGAAGCACTGGCGAACCCTAATCAAGACACAAGCAGTCGGAAGGAAATTCGCCAGCACAAGAGACATACCACTACAACCCCAATAGTTTTGAACCATGACAGGCACGCTGAAGTGGATGCAGTCATACGGCCTTGTTCAACACTATCTCTTTGTTTTTGGGCTTAGCTAGTCCTCCCAGCTACACGAGCAACACTGGATTGGACATACCACCCACGCCAATGCAGAATATGTGGCGGCCGATGGGCATGTACAAGGTTAGGAGCTATCTTGTCTCTGGAACAAAAATGCGAGCTTACATGATTCCATACCCAGCGCTCGCTGCCAGGCCACCCCAGACCGCGAATTACATTTCTAGTTGGATGGCGGTCGACTTGGACTCGGTTATGAATCCAATAATGGCTGACGCAATGGATGTGGCGCGCAACGCCTAGACCTCGTGGCACCTCCAATTCCAGTTGCAACCCCTCCATCTTGGAGATCTCCACTGCACCGGAGGTCTATCGGTATCCAAGACAGAAACGACAGGCGCCGGAATGGGCCGGTCTCTAACAGGATTCTGAGTCTTTGTGTTTGTCGGGATTTTGTTGCCAGCGCTATGCACACACACACTGTATGTTCTTTCTTTGTTGTCGCGTTACATGGTTCTCATCATGTCGTGGGCTGGAAAAGCGTCCTACCATTCAAATTATAGTTGTCGGTCCTGTCATTGATTTGTATAGTCGATCTGCTTATGAGAAGCTCGCTCGTCTCGTGGATTTCTGGCCTCGCAGCCGTCGTGCTAGTTAGAGTCTCGGAGATGTTTATCTCATGCTCGGCTGGGTGAGTTCTTCGACTGCCTTGCGGTTTTATCTGTTGAGATTGTGTGCCGGTACCACGGCCAGTCCATGGCAACTGCACACATGTTGTTGCAGTTGACAAAAACAATTCAGAGAGCTTTGAAATCGCCCGAAGAGAGACGTGCTGTACTTCGTGGGTGTTGAAGGTGGCATAAACGCGATCTGCCGTTCAGCATTACTCCGCTTTCCTCTGTAACACAATGGTACTGCGTTTGAAGGCGTCTTGGTAGAGTTCTGGGAGAACGGGCAGTATCGGGGACTAGGGCACAATGGTGCGTATCAAAACTTCTTACCTTGTCTTCCCGCTCTTACATCAAGCTACTCAGGATGGGCTTCGGTCTACACTTTCACCTCAAACGTTGACGGTGCGTTCCCATGGCCTCGTGAGTGACCTATGAGTTTCGTAGGATGACGGATATCTTACAGCCAGGTTGAAGAGTATTCGTGGTACAGGAGCTCTGATCGTTGGTTAGGAGCTCAACGAAGAGACAGAACAGACGGAACCGCAACAAACTCAAGATTTTGTTGGTACACGGAGTTAGGAAAGAACAGTACTTTTACAAGGTAACAAAAGAGCAGTGTGAGCAGCGTTTACAAATGTAACTAATGTAACTAATGTATTCAGATTGTGGGGCTCATGGTGACCTGTGGAGGTTAGAGAGATCAGAATTAGGCTGGGTACATAGGACGGCCGACGCACCAAGACGTGGTTGCGTTTCCTAAACCAAAACTTGAAGCGCCGGTTGGCAGGCGGAGTGGACGACTGACGAGCTATCATGCGATTGAGTGCACCGGGACTCTGCTCATCGTGGACGAACGCCTCCGAGTCTCGAGAGCTGACCCAGTGAATGGCGCCGATGCACCAATTCTGGCCATTGAAGATGCGAATGGTCAGATGGCCGATGGGTCTGTGGGGGAGCTCGGGCTTGTGATAGGGAGTTGGCCTACGGCTGGTTAGGAGACGTCGTTCCGTCGTCATGCACTCACGCAAGGGCGAAAATATGGGCTTGAGGGCCGAAGCGTTGACGATAGAGTTCGGCGGAGTTGCGAAGTGCGCGTTCCGCGAGGGTAGGCCCATGGCCGCGACGGTTTAGGAAGATGCGAGGTCCGACGCGTGGACGGAACAGCTGGATTGTGTTGGGTTGGGTGGCAGTGGGGCGGCGGCAACTGTGGCGAGCCATAGCGGCAGCTCTACGAGAATTGGCTGGGATGCGTACTTGTAAGGTCGCTCTGATCTGATGGCCATCACTCGGTCCAGTGACTGGCTTACGCAGATCAATGGGAGGCCGAGCGCTGGACGCTCAAGGCGCGTCGAACGCTCAAAGACCATATGAAATTGTGAGGCGTTGAATACTTATTTAGGTATAGAAATTCATTTGATTTTGTGTGATCAGTGATGTTCGCGTGGGTCATTATTGTGTGGACATTTTGGATTCCGTTTTGTCCTCCGAAACAGCTGGCTCTCTGATGTTCCTTGCCAGACTCACCGTGAGCATTTGGTGAGATACATAGTTTGTCGATCTCCGGCAATGAGATCCCACTTATCTGGCGAGCATGGGCAGCCGAGTGGCCGAGCAGAGGCTGCCGAGAACCCGGTTCTCGGGCGCTCATCTGCCCCTCTTCGGGCATTTTATTTTACGCCGGCAAAAGATAGAATTATACCGACGGAACAGATTTCCTTTCTCTCGGCCTTTGTGCCGGGCAAAAGATAATAATTTGCCGGGGGGAAATTTCGTCTTTGTGCGTAGCAATTGTCTTTCTTTATGTCCCGAATTTGGACGTATTTCCGATGGGTAATCTACTTCCTTTGTAACCGAAGAAATTCCATCATCTTCTTGTCCATTTCTTGATCATTGTCTCTCGCAAAAGCTACGCTTTGGACCTTTCTTTGGCCGGAATAAAATATTGTCTTTTTCTCTGGACAAATATAGGGACAATGTATTTCTTTTGCCTAATCTTTGTCCTTTTCTTTTACCCTAGGTAATATATTTGGCCCCACGAAGTGTGATGAATCGATGACGGACTCGACAGGTTCCTCTCAGGTCGCGTTTTGCCGGGCTCCGTGCCGGCCAAGGTCGGCGCACAACAGGCACAAACTCCGGCGTCCAAGCTGGAAGCAGCTTTGTTTTTTCACGACTTGCAAAAGCTTACAGCTAGCGGTCTCCAGAGGCGTCAGTATCTACTCTTTCCTGCGTCGCCCTATGCTTCCTCCTGCGCTTCTGGACTTTACACTCAGCCGTCTCTCCCAGCGCAGTGGTCTAGCTGGAGCAGATGCATTCACGGTTCAGCAAACGCGGCGGCGCACGAGTTATACAAGCTCTAGGATGATGCAGCACGCGGCTATGGCGTCGACCTCAAGCAAGCCAAGTATAACGCTCTACCCCCATCTGCAACCCAAAACGTCGCGCAAGCCATCTCGCTCACGAGACGAGGGCACCAGTCACCACATGGGCCTACCGTTGAACCGGTCAATCAGTTTACCTATGGCTAAATCAATCAGGTCGCCTCGGGACAAGTCGAACAGGCCGTCATTGAAACTGCCCGAAGCTACGCAAGTTTCCCGGCCACTTCACCAAGAACTCGCGGAACACGTAGAGAGACTTGAAGAAGTCGCGTCTGATTTGGTGCGCTCCCTTCGCTAGACACCGTGAGCAATACCTGATATTATATAGGAATCCACAATGGACCCCCCTGCATTCACAGAAGAGGAACTTATGGCATTCTACCACGACGTTCTAAACGAGCCGGCGCCGGCTCCTTTGCGGAAACCAACCGAAGGGCCTCTCCTGGATGAGCAGCTTGCAGAAGATGCAGTAGTTGTGGACGCGGCGTATCATCGACTACAAGAGCAGCTTTCTGACTCTCAATCCGAATACGAATTGTCACCCTTCCTCCAGGCGCTTCGGGCCAGGCACTCCGCTCTACACGAGCCCTCTCCGGATCCTTTACTTGTGGATGCGACTCAGCCTAACAGAGCATTGTTGGCGCAAGTTGAAGCCTTCCTAACCGGTGGGGAACCTTCAACGGACAAGTTCTCCATACCGGTTCTCGTCATGACTATACCTGAATGGGAAGCTCTCATACGAATATCCGTACGCTGCAACTTTGGTGCACATGAGGACTGTTCTCACCTTGTTTGCAGATCTACACCAATGATTTGGATAGTGCAGAGAAATCTCTCACTCTCATGAAGGTACATTCACCCCTGAATCCCGACTGTGGTTTATAACCTTTTGTTCAGCGTACCGGTGTCCCCATAACTGAAACTGCCGTCAATGACATTCTGAAATATTATGCTGATGGTGCCAACATTCTCGAAGTGGAAAGGATAATTAACACATACGTTACTGGTAAGTGCTCATGAGCTCCCCGTAGCAAATCTGATTGTCTTGTTAGGCCCAGTAGCTGATCGTCAGCAGCACCTTCATGTGCGAGCCCATCTTCGTGCGACACCTCCAGACACAATACCGGAATCCGCCCTGCAAGTCCTCCACGCCTACGAGGCCCAGTCAAATCTTCCAGCGATGACAACCTATACCAGCGTGGTCACTGCGCTGCTAACAGTCCGAGACTCCATGGCAAACGCACATGCTTGGGATCTGTACACGCATATGCGTTATGTCGCGCATCCCGAGCCTGATGTCTTCCTTTATACCACCATGATTCGCGCTTGTGCATCTCCCTCGTTCGGTGTTCGCTCTGCTGAACCGGAGCGCGCTCTCGATCTTTGGACGGAAATGACCGTCGATCATAACATCGCCCCCACTGTCGCGACATACAACGCCGTCATTCTGGCATGTGTGCGCTCCGGCGCAAAGATGTACATCAACGAAGGTTTTCGCCTGGCCAAGGAGATGATGGAGGCACACAAAGACGCCAATGGCGTACCGACTTTCAGACCGGACCAGCGGACATTCTGTGCGCTCTTGGAGGGAGCGAAACGGATCGGCGACCTTAACAGGACCCGCTGGATCTTGTCCAAGATGGCGCAGGTCATGATCGAGAACCGCTCTCCCGATACGGGCATCAACGAGGAGGTGATGATGCATGCGTTCCACACATACGCCTCATACAACCCTCCCTTCAAGCGGAGTCTCGCTCCGCTCAATGATGAGGCGACGACGCAAGCGGACGCCGAGGCAGCATCCACGGAAGCGACCACGACTAACACTCGTACGCCAACGATGCAGCATGTCAGCCTTGCGCATATTGCCCCGCAGAGTCGTTCGGAGATCATAAGCGAGGTGGACATGTTGTTCTATCGTTCGCTAGCGGAACGCGCCGCGCGAGGCGACGCGGCGTTCGATCCGACGTTGAGCTTCGGCAACGTGGAGATGTCTACCCGGCTGGTGAACTCGTATCTCTCCGTACACTACAAGCATGGGACTGTCGTAGCAGCACGACAGCTGTTCGGTAAGGTCTTCGAAGAGGCCGGAGTTGAACGAAGTGCTCGTTCATACAAAGAGGCTTTGGAGAGGTGTCTGATGGGTCCTAAGCATGAGCGAAAGGACGCGTTGGAGTTTGCCCGGGAGTTGTTCGCTGGGTATCTTGAGCATGTGCGGTCAGGACGGGAACAAGTCGACGCAAGGATGATCGAAAGGATACATATCGCTTTCATCCGGATGCTTACATTGTACGCCATCTCTTCCATACGTGTCCGAGATTTCCTGCTCACTTGTTGTTGTTAGGACCAGAAATCTCTGGGAGGCAAAGCAGCAGGTCGAAGCTTTTGTTGCCAAATACCCACCGGGCGCCCTTCGCACGAAAGAGCCCAAGCCTGCGATGCGGTCTACGAGGACGCAGCTCTTTGCAGCGAAACCCATCGTGCGGATGACATCGGCAGCCGAAGTACCTGACAGCAAGATCCCTCCGATGCTCACATTCGATGACTTGGAGGTCCTGCACCATCGTTTTGTGCATACTGGTAACCGGGATGGTATCGCCTACGTGAAATATGTCTGCAAGGCGTATGAATGGGCACTGCGCGTGAGGCGCGACAACGCTTTCCGAGCCAAGCCCGCTGTGGACTCTACTTCCCTCAGCGTGCAAGAGGAAGAAGAAGAAGAAGATTTCGAGGATGACGAAGATCTGGCAGAGACGATCTAATAGTACTAGTCGACCCCCCTATAACTTTGAATATTTACTCATAATTTATCGATAGACACTACGTTGGCATGGCTTGAGTACTTGAGCGTCCGGGTCATGCATAGCGCAATGAAGACAAGGGAAACTTAAAGGATACGACACCGTTCATCCTGACAGTGTCGTGTCCAATCGGAGGGCTCCCTACTTCAGCCACAACCGAAGTTGGCCGAGGTTGACCGCTGGCGGTCCAACTATAGGAACCAATATCACCCGAACAGGGCCTATCCCTGTTTGCCACACTCAACTCTCACTCAACGACCGCTGATGGCCGTGCTCGATGTTGTTCCTTGCTGATTGTTGTCCCGCGAGTAGTCCCGAGTCCACGAAAGAGAAGGGAGGGTACGGCGCCTCTTCCGTGTATATAATAGACATGGTCGTCTTCCGCCAAGTATCAACACCCACCCATCCCACAACATGGACTCTCACGTACATTACTCACCCAATCCGGTTTCTTTGAGACCCGGACAGCAACCTGAAGATTCCTGTACGTGATAGAAAACACAATCATCACATTCCAGCTAACATAGACATCACAGTGCCCGTGTCTGAGACATCGACTATCAACGGAGCCGCGCCTCAACTTCTCGAGCGGACACGGACACATGATTCTCTACGACCTGATCTGAGTAGACCTGCACACGCCGTGACAGACGAAGCTCGTGCAGTCTCGAAGAAAGGATATGTCAACTTCCTAGCTGCCCTTCAGCCTGTGGGGGACGGCCTACCCCACATTGCCAAAGATCCAGAAAAGGCGCTGGCGGCCAAGGACCTATATCTGGTTACCTGGCTGGAGAACGACCCGGAGGATCCCAGAAATTGGTCAAGACCATGGCGGTGGTGTGAGTCGATTTGAACGTGTTGTAACGGGACGCAGAAGGATTGACTTGTGTTACGCTTAGATCTGACGCTTCTGTCCGCTTTGGCTGTAGTGTCTGTGGCGTTCTCGAGTGCCGTGATCACTGGTGACTTCGAAGGCATTGAGTCCGACCTCCATGTTGGGGAAGTCGTGACAGCCCTCAGTGTGTCCCTCATGGTTTGTGGCTTTGGGTATGAATTCAACTTATTCCTCTTATGGTGTTTGCTGATTTTTTTGCACAGTATCGGTCCTCTTATCATATCACCCCTGTCAGAGGAATACGGTCGTCGGCCTCTCTGGATCATACCGGCCTTCATCTACCTCAGTAAGTACTATCCTTCCATGTCGACTGCCAAGAGCGAGTCTAATCGTCGATCTAGTTTTCAGCATACCTTGTGCCGTCGCCAAGAACATCCAAACGCTGCTGATATGTCGTTTCTTATGCGGCGTCTTTGCATCTGGACCTCTCACCTTAGCCGGAAGTACCATCAGCGATATTTGGGATAATAATGAGCGAGGATTTGCGATTGCATTATTCGCTGCAGCACCCTATGGTGGCGCTGCTTTAGGTCCGCTCGTCGGTGTAAGTGCTCATCTATCATCTGTCTCTTGCCACCAATGTTGACATGTAATGTAACAGGGCTTCATCGGCGATGCACTGGGCTGGAGATGGATCCTCTGGATCAACATGATGTTCGCTGGTGCCATCTTTATTCTGTCGTTCACCATTCCCGAAACATTTGCACCCGTTCTCCTGAAGAAACGTGCTGCCAAACTGCGCAGGAAGACAGGTCGGGAAGACATCGTAGCTGAGCAGGAGATCTTCCATCTCGACTTTTCTCAGATGTTGGCCGATACCCTCGTCCGGCCGTTCCAAATGCTTGTCACGGAACCCATCCTCTTGTTGATTTCTTTGTTCATATCGCTTATATATGGTCTTCTTGTGAGCCCTTCTCTTGAGCCCTTCATTGCCTGAACTAATTGATCTTCTTAGTATGCATTCTTCTTCAGTTTCCCTGTCGTCTTTGGGGGAGACTACGGATATAGCGACGGTATCACTGGTCTCATGTTCTGCTCCGTGTTCATTGGACTCGGCATCGCACTGGCTATCATGCCTCGGCTCGAGAAGGACTATCACAGACGCGCAATGGCCAAAGGTGGCAGGGCTGAGCCCGAGGACAGACTCGTTGGAGCCCTTATTGGAGCGCCCTTCGTGCCCATATCGCTGTTCATTTTCGGTTGGACGAGCCCTCCTGCCGTGCTTCCAGGAGGCGGGAACTGGGTTGGACCGTGTAGCGCCGGCATTCCGTTCGGATTTGGCATGGTCACGATCTATTTCAGCGCAAACGCCTACATCATCGACGCATTCCCGAACTACGTCGCCTCCGCCTTGGCTGCTAAGACAGTCGTACGTTCCGGCGCTGGTGCCGCTATGCCCTTGTTCATGGTGCAGATGTTCCATGGACTCGGGAATGGCTGGGCGGCGTCTTTATTGGCATTTGTGGCTGTTGGAATGGTACGCTTCCTATTCCCCTAGCCCAGCTACAGATTGCTAATGCCAGCCTCCTAGATTCCGATACCCTTCTTGTTCTACAGGTTCGGAAAGCACATTCGAAGTAAATCCAAGCGCGCCACGGCAGACTGAAGATGTTACCCTGTGGATTATAACCATCATGCTTATTAGAATACATTTCGTGGGGTATAGCCTGTAATAGCGTATAGCAACATACAATAAATCTGTAAAGTACAAGGTCCGTTGATTCCTACGACGCCGCGTTATATCGTTCTTTCATCGTGATTTCTGTCTGAGAAGTCAGCGAAAGCATTCGAAAGGCCAGCGAATTCGACATACAATAATTTAGGCCCGACCCTCGCAATGGGAGACCAACTTCCAGTCAGCGCTGGCCTCCTGCCGCCAAGAAGACGAGCACACCATCTTGTACTTCTTCGGCGGCTCGTTGTCGTAGATGATTTTGGACGCGTTCGCTCTATAGCAGACGGTGGCCGCCATGAGACCAGTGGGTACGACTTTGACGTCAACCATCTCAAATGTCGCCCATGGGGTGTAGTTGTTTTTCATGTAGTCCTGGAGGGAGGGATTGGAATCCTTGTCCAGGACGCGGCCGTCAATCGCGAAGACTGCATCGTCTGCCGTGTAGTCAAAGACGGCGGGACCGCTCTCCTTCAAGGCGCGAACAACGTGAATTTCCTCCCTCTTCACCTCGTTGGAAACTCGCTCTTCAATCTGCCAGACCATGATGATATGTAGAGGTGGTGGTAGTGGGTGGAGATGGGTGTCAATGCTGAAGTTTGAGAAGTGTGCGGGGAGAGCGTTTGATTGAACGGTGTGATATGTGGAGAACAAGTACTTATGTTGCCCAGGACCGCATTACGTCGATGTCGTAGCGCCGTAGTCTTGGAGTCTTTCAGAGAGTGTATGTGATTGTGTGTCATACAATCTGCGCAGGTCATACATTGCGTCGGTGGAATGATGCCCCACCAGACAGTCACTAGACTGCGCATTGCCATCAGTAAGGGCTAGACAGACATGGACCTGGCCCAGGTATGCAACGGCACAGTAGTATCTAAGGCAACAATGAGTACGAGCGATAAGGAAATGACCGAGTTGAGGGCTGTTGAGGGTGTGGTACAGGAACGGGCAGGATCGATCATTTGTTGCCGAGACGCCGGCAAAGTAGACCGTGGGCAATGCGTCATGAGTTTGATGCTCCCCTCACTTCGACTTGCTCGCGTTTTTCCGCGGTGCTTGTCGACATCTGCGACCGTTCTTGCAGGACATAACAAGGTCTGTCTTCCCCTGTCTCAGTACTGGCCCTCTCTCATTGACCATACCTAGTGGTCGAAAATTAGAGATAAAAAGGGTGTCAATGACGCCTCCAGAAGTGCTGCAGTCAGCAGAGCGCGTCGCGACATTTTGATCGCTGTCCGAAGTACACTCTTCCGCCACACCATTATGAATAGGTGCCCACATAGCTCTGTACAGCTGGGGGTGGCTCTGCAGACCCGGAACGGAATGTAACACTAGCAGTAACTCTTCGGCGACTCAAGGAACAGGATATTCCGAAGGAAAACATCGACAGAGCATTGGCGAGCGTGTGTAACTCCTCTACGAATTCATTCATTGTGCTATACTTCCACTACAGGCATCGAAAAGTGAAGAGAAGACTGGAGAAAACATCACATATGAAGCTTTGGCGTTCAACACTGTCGGGGTCATCATGTTCGCGTCCTTCATTCCATCTCGCACCCGAAACTGAATGAACGCTTTCAGAGAATGTATCAGCAACAATCCAACACGAACGATACAGGCCGTGCGACAAGTCCTGAACACCAACGGGTCGGTCCCTTACTTGCTAAAAAACATCATCGCCTTTGACCTTATTCAGTGCGCGTATAACCCCCGTTGCGTTCATGTTTGAACGTCAAGGGCTGGTCAAGATAGGACTAGGGACTGCCCTCGAGGAAGCCAAGAAGGAAGCTCTAGTGGAGGTCGCGCTCGACAGCGGGGCACTGGATTTCGAAGAATCTACATCGGACGAAGGCGCCTTAGAGATTGAGGTATTCACCTTTCCAACAGACCTTAATGCGTGGTAACTAATGCCGGATAGTTCTTCTGCGAGCCTGCCGCACTGTCGCAGCTAACCAAAGCTATCACCTCTGCTGATCAGAAGTGTGAGCTGCTATCCAGTGAACTCATCTATAATCCGACGGAAAAGGTGGAGCCTAGCGACGAAGTTCTAGGCAATATGCAGCAGTTGATGGCTGCTTTGGAGATGAACGAAGATATATCCCGGGTGTGGACTTCACTGGACCGTTGATAGAGTTTCATAATGATGAAGCGCGCTGCTAGAAAAATGCTTGCATTTGGCCAAGATAACAACATACATATTACAAGTTGTGACGTGCACTCTAAGATTATTTGGCCACATTCTAGCCCTGTGCCCTCAAGGCCTCGGCGTCAAGGATTCTTTTGAACAAGTTTCCCCCGTCGGGTCTCTTGAAAGAGTTTCCTTGCGACCGCGGAGGGATGTCCCTCAGTTTCTGAGGTTTGCCCTCTGCATCGAAACTGTAGGCTGGCTGGTACGCTGCGATCCATGGGTGTGGTTCCTCATTAAGCATCGACAAGCGATCCTTGGGGTCCGGCTGCAACAGTTGACGCATGAAATCCTTGGCTGTGGATAGTTGTCATGAGTATGGATGCATACGAATAGCGGGGAATATTAGCTACCTTCTCGACTCAGAAGGACATATTTGGCCTCGAACATGTCAAGGACGGTTGAGGTCCATTTGAGCTGGTGCGCAAGAAGATTCGCATCTCCTTCTGCAATTATTTCCTCCCCGAATATGCGGTCGGCTGTGAACCTACAGCGCCACAAAGTTAAATTAGGGAAAACGAAGAGCGCAGAAAGGGAAACGTACATCTCAAATAGAACGAGACCCAGGCCCCAGCAGTCAACCAGTGGTGTGTACGGAGCCGCACCGGAAATCATTTCTGGTGCCCGGTACACTGGCCCGCCGCATTTAGTCTGCGCGTTTGTTAGGATACAGATAGCGTGTCAACCCATGTGCGAGGTCAACTTGCCTGAAAAAGGGACACCGCCGAGTCAACAACCTTAGCCATGCCTAAGTCTGCTAGTTTCACAATGGGTGGATTGTCTCGTGTCAACAGAATGTTCTAGGACGATGTCAGGAAGAAAACAAGAAATTGGGTATTCGACGTACATCCGGTTTGAAGTCACGATGGGCGATGTTTCGTGAATGCATGTACTGTGCCCATACAATCAGTAACTGCTCGTTATTGAGAAGCTTTGAACATACCTGAAGAGCGTTGCACAACTGGTAGGTGATGTGCTGGATCAGTGGTTCGCAGACCAAACCTCTAGTCAGTGAGTCGTCGTGGATCCAGGCGTGAAGATCCCCTCCATCGAGGTACTCAAGCACGAGCTCTACGACACGAACAGAGTCAGACCCGGATGCTAGCATCACCACAAAGACTGAAGCGGACACGTACGGACTGTGGTTGGCTCGCGATACACATCATACAGCCTAACGACGTTGGGATGGTGCGAAGACTGGAGCAGTTCAATCTCTCTGGACAGTTCCGCGAAAGGCCGCAGAGGTGTGGTAGTCCTGATGTTGAGCCGCACCTCTTTGACGGCGACGAATTCACCGTCGCTGCGCCTCAAACCTTTGACGACCGTACCAAAGGATCCCTGGCCCAGTCGCATACTTGCTTGTATGTCGTATTTGACATTGATCCCGGATGGCTTCTCGTTATCGAATATGCGGAAGACGAAGCCTGACAGTCCGTGTAAGCAAGCAACGACAGTCTGTCTAATGGGTACTCACGATACTCATTCCCTCCACGTCCAAAGGAGACCTCGTCGCCGTCACGGAGGAAACGATAGTCATCGTTTATGTTCTGTCCATTGATCTGTGGTTTGTCGTTTCAGTATACACAGATGGGGCCAGACCGGGAGCGAAAACTTGCAAAGGTTCCATTGCGGCCATGGTTCCAGAGGAAGACAGTCTTCGCGCCGTCCCATCTTATCTGCACATGAAGGTCGCCTGGATGCGGTGAGCAAACAATCTCTCCCAGGTGCAGGATAGACACTTACTGACGGACTCGGATTTGAAAATAAAAGTATTCTTCTGGTTACGGCCCATCGTGACGATGTACTGGAAGATGAAGAAGTCGAGAGGCCGGATGGCAGAGTTGCCAATAGGGTAGAAGCTTCCCCAGCGGGGTAGAAAGGCAACGTCGTTCATGATACTTGAGGAGAGAAATGATGAGGGCGGATCCTACGAGACAGGCCTTTATATATCAGTCATGTCGCTAAAAGGGTCGGACAATGCGCACAAGTGGCGCGCGCTTTGACCAGCTGTTTTTGGTAGACAATGGGCCATGCACCTGAACGGTGCATTGTCCAAACAGACCAGCCTCAAAAAGGAAAGACACCTTAGTGAGATATCTTGGAGGCTTGATGGTTGATAGAATCCCGCGTAGTCCGTTTACAACCTGATTTACCAACAACTAGAGTTACAGCGCATGCATCAACGCGTCTAATTTTATATTTTGTGCGATTACTCGAAGATCCAGGACTCCAGGGCGGAGGTGTACTGGGTGACGCCCTCAGGGAACCAGCTATCGGAAATGATCAGTTGAGGGCGCGTCGGATAAGAGGTACGGCTGCGTACAGAGCAATCTCCTTCTCGGCGCTCTCGACGGCATCAGAGCCGTGGCAGATGTTGCGGCCGACAGCAAGGCAGAAGTCACCGCGGATGGAGCCTATGATTATTAGTGAGATTTTAATAGTAGTCTACGGAATGAGAGAGCGCGTACCAACGGGGGACTGGAGGGGGTTGGTTGCGCCGAGCATGACACGGCCAGTCTTGACGGCATCAAGACCCTGCCAAACCATGGCAACGACGGGGCCAGAGGCCATGTATTTGATGAGGCCATCGAAGAAGCCCTTGCCCTTGAGGTCGGCGTAGTCTGTGCGAAGAGTTAGCGATCATCAAGGAGATCGCAGGGTCGTCAATCGCACGCTTCTCCAAGTGCTCGGGAGTGGCCTGGACGAGCTTGAGGGCAATGAGCTTGAAGCCGCGCTCCTCGAAGCGCTGGATGATCTTTCCGACAAGTCCACGCTGGACACCGTCGGGCTGCACAGCAGAAAAGGACGGTTACGTCGCGTATAATGGCAGGATACAGAGCGATTTACCTTGATCATGATGTAGGTGCGTTCGGTAACAGACATGGCGGCGGTTTGGGATGGGAAATGGGAAGATGGAAAAGTGGACAGACGATTTCAATCTGATTGACAGCCTGAGTTTTGCACTTTTGTCAATGTAATCACGTGGACACTCAAAACGAGTTATTTTCCAAATTATTTTACGAGCCAACCCGAGTATTGCCGCTGGCCCAACGCTGTCCCTACCACCGCCCACAATGCCTCTGCACCCTCTGAGCTACTCGCTAGCGCCCTACATCAGGTCGTCAAAGACCCTCTCCAAATGGGCTCAGCCCATCGCCGTCTGGTACATCAACCTCATGGGCTACCGCAAGTACGGCTTCAAATACGATGACCTCCGTATGTGTTGGGTGCATCTCCGCCAACGCCCCCCCGCTCACCGCCTGTCCGCCATCTAGTCATTGAGGAGCGTGAGGATGTCCAGCGTGTACGGTCCACTATCATTCCGAAACGTCCTTTCTCTAAAGACCTATCCTCCACAGGCCCTCTCTCGTCTCCCCCAACGAGAACAGTACGACCGCGCTTTCCGCCTCAAGCGTGCATCCCAAGCCAGCGTCCTCCACCACGTCCTTCCCAAGGAGCAGTGGACCAAGCCCGAAGAGGTACGTCCTCATGCACCGTCCACTCCATTGATCCTGTTGAATTCGAACCTTTTGCAAGGACGTCCGCTACCTGGAACCCTATGTGAATCAAGCTGCGGCAGAAGACACAGAGCGGGCTTACTGGGACAACTTGGATGTGAAAAGGAAATAATCACTTGCATGTTACATTCATTCCAAACACTTAGAGCTATCAAGTTGTTTCCTATTCAAACCGCTAGTGCCTGTCTGCGACGTGCGCGTTCCTCTCTTGATAGTCCTACAACATCAAGCAACTCTTCCTGCAAACGCACATTTGTAAATCTCAATCTGTCGCAATCTTTCGCTCTGTGGAAAGCGGCGCAAACAACTTGCTGCTAACCCCAGATTACTCCGACCAGACTCCGACCAATGAGAGTTGTCCGTTATCCAACAAATTTATAGAGATGTACGACTTCATTATTCTTTTTCGCATTCTAGTACAGATAGACCTCTATGGATTAACTTCTATTCCCCTATACAAGCAGAAATCTACAAGGTGAAGGCCTTGACGAGAGGCGAGACAACTTCGCCACCCTTCTTCTTGTAGAAATCGACGACTTTCTTGCCGACCGTGGCGATGTCTAAGAAAGCAATCAGTACACGCCGACCAGCGCATAACAGTGGTACTCACTAGGGCCAGTAATGCCGAACTTCTCATACACCTTGAGGTATGGGCCAGACGCACCCCATGCGGGCAGACCATATTGCTTTGGAAAATAATCGTCAGTCATATCCGTTTGTCAATGAGAGGCTGCTCGCTTACCTCGTGGCTGTACTTCTGCCATCCTGCAGTCGACAGAGCCTCAAGCGAGAGGATGGGTGCACCGCTCCTCAACACGCTGAGCCTGTACTCCTCCGGCTGCTGGTCGAAGACCAACCAACACGGCAGCGACACAACACGGGTCTTGATGCCCTGTTCAAAGAGCTTGGTCGCCGCCTCCAAAGCGATGGCGACCTCACTTCCAGAGCTGACGATGGTGAGGTCCTCACCCTCCACCTCGTGCACGACGTATCCACCCTTGAGACCGTTCTCAATCGTTGAACCCTGGAGGTTGGGAAGGTTCTGGCGCGAGAGGGAGAGGATAGAAGGAGTCTTTTTGGTGGTGAGTGCCCACTGGTAGGCGGCGGAGGTCTCGTTTCCGTCAGCCGGACGCCAGAATGCAAGGTTGGGGGTAGCACGGAAGTGGATGGCAGTCTCGACAGGTTGGTGAGTGGGACCGTCCTCACCGAGACCGATGGAATCGTGAGTGGCTATAACGGCGTTCAGGAGCTGTTTTGAAAGATAGACTGCGGGTACTCACCAACCCAGACAACGGGATGTCCACTAAGAGCAGACAACCTGACGGCACCAGCAGCATATGACACAAAGTTCTATAACATCGTTTAGCCTTGTGAAAATAACTATATAAAGGAGCATACCAAGAAGGTGGCGACGAAGGGGATGATACCACCGTAGGCAGAGAGACCGTTGGCGATGGCACCCATGGCATGCTCACGAACACCATAGCGGATGTAGGTACCGGCATATGTACCGAGACCAGTGCTGGGGGGCTGGAAGTCAACGCTGCCTTTGACCTTGGTCAAGTTGCTACCAGTCAAATCAGCAGATCCGCCGATCAAGTCAGGAAGACCGGGGATGATGTTGGTGAGGGCGATCTCAGATAGCTTACGGGAAGCCTGGGCGGCGTCGCTTGGCTGGTAGACGGGGAGAGTTTTCTCCCAACCCTCAGGAAGTTCTCCGCGGATACGCCTGGTGAGTTCGGCGTGTTCCTTAGGGTATTTCTTTCCGTACTCGGCGAGGAGTGCGGTCCACTTCGACTCAAGCTCGGCACCGCGGGTGGCAATCTTAGAATATGCCGAATAGGTCTCCTGGGGAACGTAGAAGCTCTGATCAGCGGGCAGGCCGAACTTCGTCTTGAGAGCGGTGATATCGTCAGCCTTCAAGGCTAGAGAAAGATCGTTCAAAATCCAGCTCAGGATCGATGTGAAAGCAACATACGAGCACCGTGAACACCGTGAGTGCCCTGGAGTTTGGAGCCAAAGCCGATGGTGGTCTTGAGCTTGATGATAGTGGGCTTGCTGGTGTCGGCGCGGGCAGCGGCGATGGAGTCGTAGATAGCAGCCAAATCACTGTCAAGGAGGGTTAGAAAAGGTCGACTGCTGGTTTGAGAGACATACCTGTCGCCGTTGTCGACACGGAGGACCTGCCATCCATATGACTCAAACCGCTGTTCGACGTTCTCGGTGAAAGCGCAGTTAGTGTCACCGTCAATGGAGATGTCTACGAGGTATGTCAGTATTGGCAATCGTCCAATCTCAAAGCATCTCACGGTTGTCGTCGTAAACCTGAGTAAGAGTGAGAGGGGAGCGCCGAGAACCGGATGAAGGCACTTACAACAATCAGGTTGCCAAGCTGCAAGTGACCAGCAAGACTGGCAGCTTCGCTGGCAACACCCTCCATGAGACATCCGTCACCGGTAAAGACTAGACGAGATTAGGACACAGAGAATAACATGCCATGTGAACGAACCATATGTGAAGTTGTTGATGAGGTCAAAGCTGTCCTTGTTGTAGACAGCCCCCATATGCGCCTGAGCGATTGCCAAACCGACTGCGTTGGCGAAACCTTGTCCCAGAGGGCCGGTGGTGACCTCAATACCTACAACTAGATGAGTACTAGGCAAGAAGTTATGCAATTTAAGACAGACCGTCAGTGTGTCCGAACTCTGGGTGACCAGGAGTCTTCGAGCCAAGTTGGCGGAAGGCCTTGAGGTCGTCCATGGAGAGGTCGTATCCCAACAAGTGAAGGAGAACATATTGGAGCGCGCAGCTAGATAGGCGTCGATACAGAAGAAGATCACTCCAGCGGAATGAATACGCACGCATGTCTGGAAAGAATATCGCTTAAAATCCAGATAGTCACGAAGTAGTCAAAATGGCACTGACCCGTTAGAGAGCACAAATCGATCCCGGTTATACCACTTGGAACTCTTCGGGTTGGCATTGATAAAGCTATTCTAGGTATTAGCGAGCGTTTACAGGGTAAAATGACGGGGCCTACCGGGAGAAAAGGACGTGGGCAACAGGTGCCATGCCCATCGGAGCGCCTGCGCCGACGATTCAGTACGGGATGGACCGAGATAACGAAATTACGCACCCGGGTGGCCAGAGTTGGCTTTCGCGACAACATCGGCGGCGAGGGCACGGATGGTGGCGATGGAGATATCGTCGAATTGGTTGGGGACGAAAGACATGACTGTCGAGATGAGAGAGCAATTGCTGGGTGATCAAATGTCCAATCGCTCCGGCTCCGAGTAACCCGGGAAACCCCACCAGAAAAAATATCGGACCGGTCTCAGTCCGCTCTGGGTAAGATCCCGCGGCCGGGCCTGTGAGATCAGATGTAGCTCTGGAGCTGGATCCTTGGAAGTTGGAGGAAGGCTTAGGAAGATTGCAGTCTCGAAACCACTCAACGATGTCTCAAAATAATTGTTCACACAACCAAAAAGATCACATTTGATGTCCTGTCCTAAGAAGATGCAATCGCACATACACAGACCGATGGCACAAGGCCTGACGACTATAGCTTCATACTGCCCTTTGACCCAGCTTTCGCTAGCTCTGTCCACCATGCCTTTCCTCCAGATGCACCTGGCTTAGATCCAGCCGTGTCGCGTTTCACGACTGTAGACAGTCCAGAGCTAACACCTTTTCGGCCGCCTCCTGGGAATTCCTCAGGCCCTTCATCGTCTGGTTTCTTTCTCTTCTTCCCAGCATTGAATTGCTTTGTTCCCTTCTCCCACTCCTTTTTATGTAGCCGGTATACTGCCATGGTGGCCCGGGCATCTGTCAACTGTCATATCGTGAGTGGATAGACGGGTTTGCGGAATGAACTTCACATACACTTGAATGCTCCCCTTCTTGGATAGCGATACCAAGTTCCTGTTGTACCAGATTCCGTAGAGCGACAAAGCGGCTCTTCGTGACCTTATATTTGCCAGAATAGTATTGCGTATCTCGTGTTTGTTGCCGAGGATGCGACAGTAACAGGACCTTGATACAGCATTAACACAGAGCTCGATGAAAAGCTAATGTTACTTACCTTCAGATCGTTGTGTACAGCATGTCCGACCAATATTCGATCTGTCAATAACTCAGATACGCGTTTTTGTACCTCCTCGAAAGGTTTGGCTAGATATGCAATCATTGAGTTCGATACAAAAAGGCCAATTGGTAACGCACCTTTGAACATATCAGATTCCCGAATGCCGCTATATCTTGTTCGATAGTCGACGACCCGCTCTCGTTGTCGGACAAACTCATCCATTTGTACGGCGCCGTAGAAGTTGACCAGCGTTACGCGCGCCAAGGAAGACTCGGCACCTTCGATACCAACTCCCACCATCTCACAATCAATTGCAAGATATTTACCAGGCCTTTCACGAGGTCAGACAGGGGAAGTATTTGCAGATATGGCTTACATTTGTTGCGCATCAGTGTACGATAGTTCACCAGCGACCATTTTGCGTAGAGATTCCAACGATTCTCCGTTTTTCAAGTCGGACGTCGATGCGACTGGTTCTTCCGGTGTAGACTGAGCCAGAGCAGCGAATGAGTTTACACTCGGTGCCCGTTCGTTGTCGAGCTTTCTGCGCTTCTTTGCGCGACCGTCATCTTTCGAGGATGTGGACTTTGGTAGAGTCTAGATGTTCCCGGTTAGCAAACCGCAGAACTAGACAAAATGAAAGCACCTTTTGCAGCGCAAGCCAATTGCTTGATGGTGGTTTTTTAAGAGGTCGATCGGCCATGGTGTTTGTATCTGTAATTCGTTCAGAGCAAGTGACAAGTCCCGTCGGAAAAGGCCGAGCTCTCTTGACCACATGCATCCACAACTGTCTGACAAACGACTGGGTTCGCTGCTATTCTTCTTGTCCGAGTTGATCTATTCATTGTAGCACCAGCATGCAAGGAGCTTATGCAGGCCCTGGATGATTGTCATCTCAGTCTTTTCGCCAAAATGACTGGTGGTTGCAATTCCCAGAAGAACGCGTTGAACGCTTGCTTACGGAAAGAGGTACGTCGCAACCTACATGTCGGTCTAGTCGTCCAAAACTCACACATACAAGCGGGTGGCGCGTTCAGACAGGAATCGCGAAGCGGCAAAAGTTCGGCGCTCGAAACACGACGACGCTGTCAAAGACTTCTACAGCGACGAATCATCATGATACCGGCTTTGCGACACATTGTACACTTCAACTACCAACTGCTACCTATTTATTGACTTTGCTCAAAACACGCATTTCACTTCTTGCGGACTACCTTCCAACTTGATTCCCAAGTAGCCACTGCGCTCGTCCAGCTTCTCGCCGCCCGAAATCGACTGGACGACATTCTCTGTGCAATCGTGCAACGCAAACAGACTCGGATTGTAGCTGCCTACGGTGACCTTGAGCGTAAGTTGTGTGGCTTCTCGGGTGACCTGGATCGTTGCGACTGCCTCTGTTCCTTTCTGAGGAGGGATCCTGGCCTCGACCGTTTGACCCTCCTTCAGGCCGTAAGCATGCACCGACACGTTGTCTTGATAATCGTAGTCCGGTCGGCCGATTCCTGTAGGACCAGTGCATAGAACAGTGCCGGGTCGGATCCAAACTGGAATCTCATCCAACGGTACATGTTCGCGTTGCCAGCCAGGACCCTCTACAACTCTCGTTTGGTTCCAGTAGTACGTCCATTTTCCAGCAGGGAGGTAGTACTCCGTCTCTTGGCCGAGAGGGACAAACACTGGTGCTACGAGAAGCGACGGTCCCAGCATGTATTGTTGGTCCAGGTGATGGGTTGTGCGATCCTCGGGGAACTCCAGGAACATGGCTCGTTGAATGGGAGCTCCCGTCAGATTCGATTCGATGGCCTGAGGCGGGACGTGAAGCATGTCCTCGACTATGAAGCAGGAAAGCTTACCAGTTGGTATAGATACGGCATCAATTCGTGTTTGGCGTTCATGAACTTTGACATGGACTTGGCAGCGTCTTCGCCGTAGTTCCACGGTACACGGTAGGACGACGACCCATGGAGACGTGAGTGAGAAGAGAACAAGCCAAATGCAACCCAGCGCTGATAGATCTCTGGGGGTGGGTGTCCCTGCCATCGACTATTAGCATGTATTGCCCCAGACAAGGAGAACGGCTTGCCTCGAAGCCACCAATGTCGTGGGACGCGAATCCGAATCCAGAAGTCGTCAAGGATAAACATCCTCTGATCGTCTCCGCCATTGCTTCGAAGGTCGATTCACAGTCACCGCCCCAATGCACTGGGAAACTGCTCAAAATTTAACATCTTCCACTAGATTGTAAGCAAACCGTATCACGTACCGTTGGCCTCCAGCGAACGAGGCCCTGGCAAAGAGGACCGCCTCCCCTACGCCGAAGCGATCTTTAAGAAGGTTGAAGACGAGCTCGTTGTAGATGACCGAGTACATGTTGTGCATATACATTGGGTTCGACCCGTCATGGAACACCACGTTGGTGTAGGGGATGCGCTCGCCTGAACCCAGTCAGACAACTATAAACCAAGAAACATAGAAGCCATACCGAAATCAGTCTAATTCTTGGTGAGATCATGTATCAGAATAAGAATGAAAATTTTTGGCGTACTTTGAAGCAGTCGACGCCGAGGTCCAACAACGCGCTCAACTTGTCTGTGTACCACTTACCAGCAGCGGGGTTGCTGAAATCGACAACGGCCAACCCTGTGCCTGGTGTCAGTGTTCATTCATGATGTTGCGGATGATCTGACCAGGTTGCCACAGATCCCATCTGTCGGGATATATGAGTCAAACCAGCCATGATAGACAAGCTTGAACTTACTGCCAAACCGTGCCGTCCTTACGCTTGATGAAATAACCGTTCTCGACGCCCTCCTTGAAGATCGGTGACAGCTGCGAAATATACGGGTTGACTGATCGTAGGTTATAAGATACGGAGACGCGTCCAACGGCCGATACGTACTCCATACACAGATCTTAACACCGTACTTTCTCTTGATCTCCGAGAGGTATGCTTTTGGATCGGGGAAATTGTCGGGATCGAAGGTGAATGAACACCTATCCAATGAGCACTGGGAAGGAATTGATCGTAACACCCTCACCATTCATACTGCTTCATCCAGAAACAATCAAAGTGGAAGACTCTAACCGGGCATTCTCGCTTCTGCATGCCTTGCAGGAATCCAGAAACAGTCTCGCTTGAGTAGTCCGTAAGGAATGATGTAGATAGCCAAAGACCAAAGGTCCAGTTCGGAAGGAGTCTAATAAAGAGTCCTGTCAGCGCTCGGTGACCAGGTTGGAGGAGAGAACTTGCGCTGGTCGGCCAGTCATCCGCGTGTAGCGTTCCAAGATCTATGTTAACGAGCGGATGAGAGAAGATCAACATATGGGTTAGAAAGAAAACACACCTCCAAGGGTGTCGCTCCGTAGATAATGTAGTACTCTAGGTTACTTTCTGCGACAGAGATACCCACTCTCGAGACCTTTTCGCTGCCAACTTCAACCTCGACTTCTCCTGGATGATTGATAAAGACACCGTAGCCACGGTTGGTAATGTAGAAAGGAACACATTTGTAGGCCTGTTCACTAGATGTTCCACCGTCTAGTTCAAGCTTCCGTTAGGCCATTGAGGGGAGATGATAAGCAACGAGACGTACCTTGATTCCAGACCTTAATACATTGCCCTGGGAAGTCATCAGCACCTTTGGTGGCAAAGGAATGATCAATTGTGACATACCGTTCTTAACGAACGCGCCAAACTGTTCTCCAAACCCGTAAATGAGTTCGCCCGGAGAGATGTTCAGTTCCGAGTTGAGATACCTGACGGTATCAGGCCTGGCTTCGGGTTTCGGGTTTGATCCAATATCGGTCATCAAGCAAGACCCATTCGAAGCAGAGGAGAGGGTCCACTTGCTCGGTACATCGTACAAGGCTACGTATTTCTCGCCAGAAGAAGTGAGCTCGCGCTGAGGAGACTTGAACGAGATGCTGTAGGGCTTCTGCGTGATGACCGCCGTCAGACCTGCAGATGACACGGACAAAGTGTCTCCGTCGCGTGTAACATCGACATTTGGAACAGATGGCACGTCTGGGAAGAGAGGGATCGCAGGTGATGGCTCCGGATGGGCGAAATGCTCAATCTTGACACCAACGACACCTTCTGTCGGCGAGTGGACTTTAATGGTGAACACGGGACCTTGGTAGATTGGCTTGAACACACAGATAAGTCTTTCAATCGATGTATCATACCTGCGAGTGTGTCTCCGCGATGCCTGATCGGCTTGGTAGAGACATGAAGATCATAGCCAGATGCAGTGGGCTCTGCTTTGACGACCTGGAGAGCGAAGTAGGGTCTAACCCCGCTCTTGAGTAACCAGAAGCCGTCATTGAACTTCATGGTGGCAAGGACTTGGTGAAGGGTAGTCCAGACGAGACTGTAGCTCCAAGGACGGTTTTATTGAGATACAGTATTCCGAGGAATCCCCGTCATCCTGGTCAAGAGATGGGACCCGCATGAGTGGACCGGGTCCACGATCCGGGGAGGACGAGGTTCGCGTATGATCGTTATTCCGAGTCCTAGGCAGCCTCTTCCCAAGAACCCATGACGAGGCGGTCTCTGGTAGCGCTGAGTGAGCTTCTTCGTCGACGTCGTGAGTGGCAACATGAAAGCCTTTGTCAGGCCTTTGTCAAGACGCGATCGACACCCCTGGTACTTAGTAAGGCATCAATCTACGATATGATATCCAATGAGTCAGTCAGACAACGCCGCTCTTCCAAGTCCCAACATGTCCAATTTATGGCAAGAAACACCACTGATACGTTCGCATTACATCTCAAAGCTGCTCGGCTGTTCCGCTTATCTCAAACTTGAGGCGAGGCTCACATTTTCTTCCTTTCCCTCAAATCGTCTACTGATGAACTGCGCAGAACCTACATCCATCCCATTCGTTCAAGCAGAGAGGGCTCTCATTGTTTGTGCAGAGAGCCAAGGAAACGTATGGACCTTCTGTCCACGCAATCGTCGCGTCGGGTGGGAACGCCGGTCTAGCTACAGCTTCAGCAGCGAACAACCTCGGTGTTCGCTGCACCGTATATCTCCCAAAAGGCGCCGCTGAAAACACAATACAGCTCATCGAAGGACAAAACGCTGAAACCAAGGTGGTGGGTGTGTGCTATGCTGATGCATTTAGGGCTGCACAAGACGCGGTCAACGAAGAAGCCAACGCGTGAGTTGGGCGTGTATGTACGACGCGTATCAAGTGCATCTAAAAGATTCATAGGGTCATGATTCCAGCGTACGACGATTCCACTGTGTGGGAAGGGCACGGATCTATGATAACGGAGATATCTACGCAACTTGAGCACAAGCCAGATGCGATCTTCTGTAGTGTCGGCGGCGGTGGACTTTTGGGAGGCCTGATCGTGGGATGTCAAAAATCAGGTTGGGACGACGGTAAGTCTCTGAAATTCCAGGCCATACCACTCCTCATCCACCTCATCAGTGCCAATCATCGCGTTAGAGACCGCAGGATCCAATTGCTTCCACTATTCCACTCTTCTCAATCAGGAGAGTCACAGTGATTTCAGTCGAGTTCTCCCAGATTATGTGAAGGAAGTAGAAGGCAAGCAGGAGTTAGTAAAGCTAGCGCACTTCAATGCCTTTTCGTCACTGGCTTCCGGCTCCCTAGGCGCGTCAGAACCAGCTGAGAGGGTTGTCAAAATGGCACTAGAGAGGTCTGGAGGCGTCAAGTGCGTCACGGTCCCCGACGAACTTAGCATGCACGCGGCTGCGTCTTTCGCTCGTAAGGTTTCAGCTATATAGTGTCATTCCGCGGCTAACAAAAACATGTGTTTAGGGGACCACAAACTCTTAGTAGAGCTTGCGTGTGCGACTACCTTGACAGCAGCATACAACGTTCCTCTATTCGATAGAGTGGCAGTAGATGATGTTGCTGTGCGAGGAGATATGGTGGTCGTTTTCATCGTATGCGGGGGTTTCAAAGTTTCGTTGAAGGACCTCGCGGACTATGAGGAGATGATAGAACGTAGTATCGCTGAGAAGGGATCCGAGGGATGGAGAGTAGTGATCGGGGATGGAGATGAGGTCGTAGTCGAGAAGAGACGGGTTTGATATCACCCTAATCGTGTAGACCGAGTCCTGCATAGAGCTTTGAGTTAGCATGAGTCCTGACGGTCTCTCGTACTACACACAATGTTTTGAGTCCTCATGCTCGTCTCTCTTCATGGCGAGACGTTTAGCCTTGAGACGCGCTATCTCCTCGCGTAAAGCGTTTTGTTCCGTTGGAAAATGCTTGTGTTGATTGAATATGGCTCATCAGCGCAATGAACATACAGTACCTGGTTCGCTGATGGAGGGAACAGCTTATCCTTGTACTAGACAGAGGGACAAACTTCAGTCATTATCATGAGTCAATGAGTGGACTGACTGGCAGAACGTTGACGCGATACCATTCCGGATCTCCAAAATGAACGAGGGCAGCAATTGGAACGAAAAGATAGAGCGAAAACTTGAAGATTTCGAGGTTCGGCCCACCCATAATGGCGGTTTGCGTCAAGTTGCGTCCAGGTCAATAGACAGCACCGCCACTACGCCGATCGAATTTGAACAACTCGGTTGGTGACATCCATGTCAATGATTTCGCCCAAGGCGCGCTAAAAGGTCTCAACCGTGAAATCCTTGCTCTATAACTTACAAACAAGTAGCCTGGAGTCTTCAAAACTTGCGATTCTCAACAAATTCCGCTGCCGAACACGGGGCAACGTTAGTGTCAACTGAAGGCGGCTTCAAAGGCGTCCCACCCATCCACCAATGCCCTCCCTTTCGCCAACCCTCCCATTTCGACATGGCCCACACATTGCCCTCATTGCCGCCCGCCCATTTTATACTATTGGACGACGCGTAATCCCTACCAACAGTGCCTCAACAACGACGCGCTGAAAAGATGGTTTTGGTCCCGGATGATTGCACGTAGCCAGAGCGTGGAGACATTACGGCCTCCAAACCAGATTGAAGGTAGTGCTGGGCAATAACGCCCAAACTCGAGGCGAATTCTCTATGTCCGAGTCGCCCGACGAGATACATAACCCCGATGGAAATTGAGCAAAAATTGAGTCCTTGTCTTCAAATATCGTCGAGACTCCTTCATTGCGGTCAGCTCACCACTTCCGGACTCCAAGCCAGCCTCGGATGTTCAAAACTGCGACAAGGATATTGTTTAAACCTCCTCGTGTGCTCAAAGGCCCCAAGGGGGGCATTCGGGGACTTTCCCAGACCGCCGTGGCCCGCACGAGCCGAACGTCGAAGGAGATCAGTGAGCCGTAGATTCTTGATACTCTCGACTTTTATTAACCGCGTTTGATGCATGCCTAGCGGACGCCTGCGAGGGAGCTTATGATTATTGCTACGGCGACCCCAAATGGCACTCGGACGGCTACCCTAGTCCTTTCCTCCATTACTACGAGGCCGGTTGGGGAGACTTCCCTCGCACCGTTGTTGAACTGAGGATGTGTGCACTGTCCGCGACTTTGAGAGACAAGCTGGACTGGCAGAACAAAATAAAGGATCCAATGATTCGCGCAAAGTGGAGGGAGGAAGCCCTCGCGCAGGCCCTTCCGAGGGGTATGCAGAAAGAATGGAAACTCACTGAGCAGATGGTAATGCCACCTATCTAAAACGGGATGTCACTGACTGCGACGATAGATTGATTAGGTGCTGGATGAGTTATATGGCTACGCCCGGCTCATAGACGATGAAACAGGCATTCAGGTCGCGTGTTACGAGCGTATCTGGCAGTCCGACAACCTCATCCCTAAGGCGCTACGCAATAAGTAGTCTCCTTCAATCTCTGTCTAAACTCGAAGACGTTCCTGCAGAAAAGCAGGATTGGCATCCCGGAAGTGACGGCCAGGTTCTGGACTTGGTGCACCCTTCCCTCTATCCTCTTCGCTATGGCCATTCTGTCGCGCGTTGCGCGGAGGGTGCTTTTGAGGTTGTCAAAGTCCCCGATGTCGACGACATCTTCTCCTCGAAGCGCTTCCAATGGCTGCCATCTGACTTTGCCATCGATTCAAGCGGAAAGGCACGCCTCCAGGGATACTATATCAACAACATCCACCCATCCAAGAATGCCGAGCTTTATTCAGTCATCGAGAATCTTGTTGGATGCGCCATCCCACTGTTTGAGCGCGTACTTTCGGACTTGCGTCGGCCCCTCAGCAAGCAGCGCATGCGCGCATGCTGCACTGAGGACTCTACTCATTTTATTGATGGGTTGAAAGTCGAATGCGTGCTTGTTGACGAGGACATCGAAAACACGTATAACAACAAGGCTCTAGAGGCTGAGTATAGGACACTGCCTCTGACGCTTCCCGAGGTCTATGGGCCATATGACGGGGCACTGGATAGAATTCAGAAAACTGTCTCTTTGACAGGTTCGACCCTCCAGCTTATTGTCAAACTAGCCACCATTGTTCTGACGCCGGAAAAGCCTGACTACCCAGGCGGTTCTTGGCATGTGGAAGGTAAGCTAGGAATTTTGGTGACCCTCACATCCGGGTGCTGAAACGGACACCCAGGAATGCGGAATGAGGGCATTGTATCGACGTTCATCTACGTGCGTGATCTTCTGTTTGGCACAGTCCATATTATTAACGCGCCTTGTAGTACTGTGACGAGGAAAACGTTGCAGAGTCGCGTCTTGCTTTCCGTACGTCCGTTTTGGAACCGCCATACCATGGCCAGGACGATGACTTCTGCACGCAAATCCTGTATGATATGGAGAGGTTCGTTCTCTTTGATTTACTATACTGTCCTGTCTGTCAGTCTCATTCTGCTTAGAGACTCCCCTCTGGTTCAGAACTTGGGTAGCGTGAGGACGTCAGGAGGACGTTGCATCGCTTTCCCTAATATCTACCAACATCGTATCCACCCGTTCAGTCTGCAGGACCAGACCAAGCCCGGTCATCGCAAAATTCTTGCGTTCTTCCTCATTAACCCTGAGCGGCCTGTGCCCTCTACAACCACAATCGCTCCTCAGCAGAAGGACTGAATCGACGAAGTCATCAATAACGACAATGGCCTCGCGAAAAAACTACCTGCCGAGCTCGTGAAGATTATGTCTGGGCCTGCGTGCGATGGCATCATGTCGCGCGCCGAGGCGGAGACGACCAGAAAAGAGCTCACGGAGGAGCGCTCTGTTATGGTGCAAGATCACACAAGGGAAATGTTCCAAATTGAGTTCAGCATGTGGTAAGTTGGATTTATCCAATCATCCAGCCTCCTCATTGCTGATCTGCGGTACAGTGAACACTGACGTTGGGAAAAATGTCGTAGAAGTACTAAGGAACAGTCAAACTCGTCTTATGAACACTCAACGTGAGAGCGCAAAGGTGCGAATAGCAACGAGATGCCCTCCGTCGAAGGAAGTCAAGGCGGCGCGGAATTTCCGCCTCTGGTTCAGATGCTGCCGGTGGTTTGGTACCCACCAAGTGCACCACCCTGTCCTTCCAGTCACTGAGTGCCCTATAGTGCACTGCGTCCGGGCCTTTCGCCGAATATGTGTATCAAGACAACCAAGAGCTGGCGTGTCCCGCCCTAGAACTGAGCTGGCTTTGCAACCCGGAAGGTCTGAATCAACTACGGTGCCTCAGGCCTCGGGGCCCGGGGCGTCGTGGATCTATAATTATCAAAGGCTCACATAGATGAGGAAGAGGCCAAACACGTCTGTCGAATATCGGACGAAGTTATTACATTATTACGAGCTTGTCGCCAAGGTCTTTAGTAGGTATAAGATATACGTGTGTGTTTTGACAAGGCTGCTAATCATCATAGTTTTGTGATATCTGCTTCTGCTACCTTCAAAAGGAATCTCTCGATAACTGACTTTCCACGATGCAGATTAGAGAGCGAGATGCGCTCGTTCGGCAAGTGGGCTTGGTCCTAAGACGAATGAGCAAAAGACACAATGACGAAAGCTGAAGTACACACAGAGCTCTGTCCCATTGGTAGATGCAGAGCGTGGCATCCAAATTCTTTCTCCAGGTACGGAATCGAAGGGATGGACTAAAAACGTGCCAGTCAGTAATGGGTCGACCTGGGAGACAGACACTACCAACCCCTCCTTCTCGTATACGCAAGGGAGCTACACCCCATTCTTCCCGGACCGCACTCTCAAGCGCACTGAACCACGGGCCGTCGAGCTGCCCAAGCCACCAATCTGCTGTTTCTTTCATTTCGACCTAATCATCAGGCGTCAGGATCACACACAGCACGCTGTGGTTTTTGTCAAGTACCTTCAAAGTGTTCGGTGAACCCAGGTCCGCGAAACAGTTGGTGAGGTGGTCGCGTAGAGACTTCGCTATCGTCTCCAATTCTTGGTCTGGCACAATACGTATTGACACTTGCGACCTTACAATGCCAGGTATGACCGTCGCATCTTGGCTGCTGATCAGCGACTTGTATAGCTGGCATGAATGCAGAAACTCACTCTGAGGTCCCGACGACTCAATGGTATGCACCGTCAACGACGGTTCAGTCCACCGCGACGCCAACAGCGAAACGGGCTTTCCAGTGATCTCAGCCAACGTCGCATACAGTATCTTTTCGTCTTCCGTTCTGGTACATTCGCGTACTCGGTCATCTGCAGACAGTCAACGATTGTTTAGGAACGAAGAGTCGACCGGAACTGACAGAAGTCGGGAATCTTGACACGTTTTTGCCGATTGGTGAGTGTTGCCAAGAGTTGAATCCTGTGTGCAGAATTTGGTAAATGGAACGTCCGAATTATTAGGTACCCACATGTCGTCCATGGGCTCCATGAGACCACCACCGTCTACGCCAGAATGCAGATCGGGAAGGTTGCTCGCAATCTTGACATGATTATGTATCAGGCGCAACGGCGAAGGAACTGCATGAAGTATACCTCTATATCACAATGAACCACGCCACGTAGCCCATAAGTGATACACGGGTTTGTTTCTGAGATCCAAGTAGAGTTGCTGGTATCGCATTAGACAAGAGTATAGAACAAATTCGCAAGCCCTTACCTGACAAGTATCGCGTCAATGTCGCCAATCACGTCCTGCAGAGCGCTGTTAGAAAGCCTAGTTAATTTCATGGGAGTCGTAACCGCACCTTATGGGCATGGACAGATTCTTCAAACCCCGTACTACCACATTCTTCTTCGCCCTCAATCAAGAAGACGAGATCCACTGATAGCTTCCGTGAAGACAACAACTCTGCTGCAGCAAAGGCAGTAGCCATTATAGGTCCTTTGTCATCGGTCACCCCGCGTCCGTATAGGTAGCCATTTCTCCCTGTCATAGAGAAAGGATCTGAATCCCAACCGTCGCTGGGTGCCGCCATGACGTCGTAATGACTGCGAAACTCTGAGTTGTTAAGCGTCCATTGGCAAGCGAAGCAACGCACCCGTAGAACAGTATCCTAGGCTTACGGGCAGTTTGCTGCTTCTGTACACCTGAGAAGCTGCCCAAGACTAATGGGTTCTTACCCTCGCCCGTAGAAATCTGGGGGTGATTTGAGTTGATGAACGTGAGTAACGAAGCAAGCGATCTATTCACCAGAGACGTAGAAGCACCTAGTTGACTTAGACATTTCTTAAGCCATATGGCCGCTTGTCTGCAGTCTTCTCGATGAGAGGACGACGAGCTGACGCTGGGGATAGCAATGAACTTGGAGAGAGCATATTCCAAGGAACCTTCGCGCGTACATCAACACAACGTTTCGAGACGTTTCAGTGAACATACCACCGTGAGATTGGCTATCACTGACAGCATTCCGCGTAGATATGGAAGGGAGAGAAGAACGGTCAAAGCCTAACGAACGAGTCCGGTCCCTTGGAACGGCAACGTCCCAGATCTGTGTAACTCATGAGTTTCGGGTTGGTCGATACAGGAAGTAAAGCACACATTTATATGGTCATCATTCCCTCCGGTCAACAACATCGTTCGATTGCCATCGCGGGTGGCTAAAGATGAGAGTACGATGCCTGAATGGGCTTGCCAGGAGGCCATTTGGTCAAACGATGCCGAGTATCGCTGGACACGGCCATTCGCCGAGCAGACGTAGAGGTCTGACTCGACTAAGGTAAGCGATAGGATGTCAATGCCCTCCTGTACGATGATGGTCCGGACGATAGACCTAGTTTCGATATCCAGGACCTTGACGATCCCATCCTGGCATCCGCCGTAGATAGTGTCCCCACGCGTCACCAGTGCGAACACAGCACCGATATTGCATCCAAAATCATGACTGAACACCGGGCCCTGTGGTGAACAGTCCCAGACCTTGATCGTCTCGTCTCCGCTCCCAGAAACAAGCTTCACGTCCCCCGAGTCGCATTCCTCCAAGATCGCGAGGGAGTAGATGTACCCATAGTGCGCCGCGTCAATCACATTCGTGACGGGGATGGAGATACGCGGTAGCGCGGCGGAAGACACGGGTGTGGACTGGCCGCTCCCCGCATTGTTCGCGTATATGTCCGCAGGCTTCCGTTCGTATTGAGGGTAGCTATCGAAGAACTTGTGCGCCTTGCGCGAGATATTTGTCGCGGAATCGGTGGGCGGGAGGGAGGGCGCGCCGGTCCTGAGCTCGATCCACTGCAGCGAGGTGTTCTGGCAGCCGATGTATATCGTTTGCAGCTTGTTTGACCATGCCAAAGAGAAGAGGTCGCCTGCACCGGTCTCGAGGTAGGGATCGATGACATAGACAGGCTTGAGGGAGACGGTATTCCATACTCTGATAGTGCTGTCGCCTACGACTAGTTAGCTTGATTTTGACATTAGCATTATCAGACAACGCACCCGAGGAGCTCAGTAGCCATTCCTTCTCTGGAACATACTCCAATGCCAGTATACTCCCAGAGTGCCCTCGTAGCGTATCCTTCAGCGTGAACGCCTTCTTGCACCACACCTGCTCACACGAGTCATTGATGAGATATTGGGAGGCACACAATATGTTTGGAACGCACTGCAATGTCCTCATTCTGACTGCCTGAGAAGACATACTTGTCACTGGCGGCAAGACTGAGTACCGAACTGTGCAGTTCGTGGAGGGAATGGGATAGACGCGGCGATGGCTCGTCCGTATGCAGCTCGCGACTCAAAGAGGCTAGCGCGGATTGTTAGCGTGTTCGGACACGTCTAGGCTGTAGAAGGACTCACGGTCCAAGGGAGAAAGTGGGGAGCTTGACGATTCCATTCACGCTGGTAGGAGGCAAGGTGTGTATAGTCATAACATCATTGCTGCAGCTGCCGAACAAGTGGACACGACGCGGGCTTGGTCGGACGAAACCACGTATACAATTTTTTAGAGTTATGGCCGATGAGTGTGCGCGATAGCCGCAAGAGATGGCGAATTCTGAGTACACGTTGACCGTGTTTGCTGAAGAGGAACTCCCGCCAATCGCGTCAGAAGAATTCGAATGCCAATTCAATTATGATGTCGTCACGTCCCGGACGACATCTCGTCAACGCTCGTTAAGTACTTAGTTATTTACTAATGATACAGGTCGTATGGGAAGGAAGGATGCGATGAAAATGTGGATGGAGACAATTATCTGTGTCCGTTTCCTACGCCGTTCGGCTGCATTGTGCCAGGTCCCGCTTGTCCCGCTTCTGCACGTCCCAAAGCACCACCACCAGCCCCACCCATACCACCCATGGATCCTCCAGCACCGAGAGATGTAGCATCGCCGGGCGCGCCGACATACGCTTCCCGACCGGAGCCCCAACCACCTTCGCGCGTGGCAGGTAAATCGGTCGTCGTGAACTCATTCGGCATTCTGTAGTCGAAGTATGTCGACTGAGCAGACGCGGCAGGACGACGCATGAAGAGCGACGTGGTGCGTGGCAGGAGTAGGTGGTTGAACCTAAAGTCGAAGACAGCAGCAAAAGTTTGGCGGAACGCCACCAACGCTGTGCAGATGCCAATCATGGCTCCGGCGACGACATCGTACCAGTTGTGGACTATAGCAAATTTGTCAGATCGAAGACGGGATACGTTGCCGTGGGGACATACATTCATCAATGGTCAATGCCCCAGAGATGAGAGTGGCTCCAAGGATGGGAGAAAAGAACAGAATCATTTTCCAGTACGCTGGGTTGTGGGCGCTCATGACTTTGAGCTGCGCATTTATATACAACGCCAGGTAGAAGAGACCCGCCCAGCCAGCGGTAGAGTGTCCAGATGGGAACGACTCCAATGAGTCGTCAATCTGGTCTTTGTCGCCTGTGCAAATTGAACGATCGTACATGATAGAACCAAATCCAGTGCCGGAGACAGTGCCAGGCTGGATGCTTGGGTTGCAGACAGCCAAGAAGTGAGGGCGAAGTCCGCCAATTAGCCATTTTAGCCAGACCTGCGCACAAAGGTCAGCATTGCTGAGGGAATGTCTCGCGTTGCGAAATAAGTACCTGGAAGACAGCGGCCGTTATAAGACTCTTGAGGATGCCCATTGTTGTGGTGAGGAAGTCATCCACGCTTCGACGGCGTATTTGGAAGATGCATACAAAGAAGAAGGGCACGAAGAACGCGATAAGGGCGGCAGCCCAGATGGGAACGATTTCCGTCCGCATAGGATACGCGAACTCTGGGTATACAACCTCACCATCTGAGAAGTAGACGGGGAAGGATCTGCTTGGAGCAGGAGCTAGAGCACGAGTTAGACGCGTAAAAAGGGTTGAAAACGCGGAGACGCACGAGCTTCGTAGATACCAAGACCCACAGCGCCCATGAGGGCCATGGTTATAAGGTCAACGGCATGAAGGCGGAACCAAAGACCAAAGCGGAATTTGGGGGAGGTTGCTGGGCGGTATGTCTCCTTCGACATGGCGTGGGACTGGAGGGGGCTGGCAGAGGGCTGTCTGAAGATCGAAGGGAAGAAAGATGGAGTTTTTATGAGGTGCCGGAAGTAGATGACGTCGACCGCGTCACTGAACCACACTCGAAAATTGAGTTACGTGCCAAATGATCCAACAATTCAAAGCCTTTTGCCGCCTGTAGGCGTAGCGGGCGTGATTCCCACTATGACTCCACCGAACACTCGTGGACGCGATGGAGAGAGGGTCACACTCGCGGCGGTCGACACGCGCCTTTCGTCAGGGTCGTAAGAGGTTCGATTTTCGCGAGCAGCGAGCCGAGTGAATATAATCACGGCGATGACAACAAAGACAACAAACGCGCCCAGGGCAATTGCTGCAATTATGACTAGATACGACCTGTCAGTGGAGCGATTGTGCTTGTAGGACGTGGCGTATTTACCAGGCGACAAGCGGGTCATTTGCCCAGGGAGGACTTCCTACAGTGGGGCAAGTGTAGACAGTACGAAAGAAAGAAGTAAGGCTTCTTAAATTCGAAGCCGCCTTCTTTGGAGTTTGCCAACGCGTGGCATAGTCAATCGGGCGACGTATACATTTCGGGCATTGCGGATTCGGGATTAGAGAATCGTACATGAGGACTGCCAGCGAATGGCGACGTGCATGCGTCTAGTTGCGATGATTCTCCTCAATCCTCATGGCACTCCCATTTGGCGTGGAAACACCGGTATATTCATCATCAAAACTAAAAGTCCGTGTAGGTAAAACAGTCAGAACATCCATCGAAACGTTATCATAACTACTCAATTGCCTGTGACGAAGTCGAACAGAGTGCAAGTTCCATCGTTGATGACCCAGGCGGCGTCGCCAGTGTCGGGACCGACGCTAACGCATCCATTGTTGAGCACAGGGGAGCGAATCACACACTCGGACGCGACGATAGCGTTCTGGATGCCAGAGATGCCTGTCTCGCAAGTGTTGCACTCCACAGTCCAAATCTGATCACTGTGAAGAACGCGTAAGTCAGGCTGGAGAGAAATGAGTGAGAGGAGAATTACACGGCAAGTCTACTATCAAAGGCCACGTCCAGAAGGACACTGTTGTCCACACGAGCTGAAGCAGCGAGGTTGTTGTTGTTGACGTCCCTACACAAGATGTTCAGCCGCGAGCAACTGAAGGAATAACGGGAAGTTTAACCTACTTGATTGTGAACCCAACTATGGGCTGACCAGTTTGCTCAAAGTGCCAGTCGACGGCGTTGGCACCTCGGAAGCTGGTGGAAGTAATGGGAGCAAGAGCAGTGGCGGCGGAGGGCCCAAACTCCAAGCTGGAGTCCCATGTATTGACGACGCGAAGGCCAGCACCCTCGAAGTTGGGAGTGCAGGTAGACTGGCGAGCGGCCAAGGGCGCGCGTGCAATCAAGGGCGAAGCAAAAGCAAAAGCAGCAATGGACAAAACGACGAAGGATGAAGCGAACATGTTTGTAAAAAATGAGCTTGAAAGTGATCAAGTTTCGAAGAAAGTAGAACGTGATCAAGAGGTATGGAAGAAAGTGAATGAGGAAAAATATTCGTCTCTGAGGAGGCTTTTATACCCTAGAGGCGGCGCTGACTGTCTGATTTGGGCGTCATGTACAGCGGAAAGCGCGGAGAGACCCGCATGGTATCCTGACCTGTATCAGTAGGGACACAGAAATTGGGCGCCGTCTTTCCTGGGTTTTTCAGTTTCAGCGTTCCAAATAGTGCTCTGCGGCGTATGGGATAACACAGCAGTGACTCGGAGAGCACTGGCGGTGTAGTCAGCAAATCATCCCAAGACTACAACACTTGCATAGTACTGTTCGTCAAACGACGGCCTACAGTAAGTCCGCTTGGGCCGGCAAGGAGATACTTGCAAAGGTCTCCAGGCTCGATTAAACGACTAAAGCAATATCATGATTAGTATCTCGCTAATCTCGGGTTTGACTTCAGTGACACTGAGCGCAGCCTCATAGCTCGCCCCTGGCTCGTCGACCGCCTGACTCGACACTCAGTCTCAGCAGGATCGCAGAAATTGAGGGTGGTCCAGATGTGCATCAGTGAATCACCTCGAATTGATTTACTGAGGACTACTGGTCCTATAACCTGAACATCGTGCGCCACGTAGCTGCACGACGACATAGAGTTGAAGGCGTTCGACAATGCAAAAAGCATCGAGCACACGTCCGGTCGGCAACTTCAACATCGGAGAACTGAATAGAGTATAAGAAACGGAGAAGAGGGGACGACGCGTTAGAAAGGTGTTCAAACAGCCCCGTTGTGTTTCTCCTAGAAGCTATACTGGTCGCCTACTTTGCAGAGGAGTAAGAGTATGAGCAGAGCAAGCCCAGAACGGCAACGACGAAATCAAGTCAAAGTGAGGTCGCTCCAACCGTCCAGCTTAGGTCGAAGTTTCGATTGCCAAAACGGACGCGTCAAAATCGCTTGAGGAAGTCAGTCGGACCCAACCTAGGAGCGCGCAAAAGCCTCGAGTGAGTCTACAGTTGAGAGTTGAGCGGAAGCTTACCAAGCACAACACATGAAGAAGCTGAGGAAGGCAAAAAAAGACGTGTATGACGCGCCCATTAGCAGGCACTGGTAAGCAGGTGTCAATGAAATGGTCAGTTTCCTCCAGTATGCCTTGAAATGGCCAGCCAGAACAAGAAGTAAGACAGTCGTTTTGGGCGAACAATGGAGAGAGTTGGTGGCTGTGCTTTTGTGTGAGCCTCTTTGGGCCACCGCCGTCACGCTGGTTCAGTGGTCTTGCCTTCTTTCGCAACGCCCACCTCTGGTTTTGTCTCTCATTATCACCCACTCTCTACCACAATCTCTCACCAGCGAAACTGGCGTCATGCTTGACTCGTCGCCGGTCGCGCTGCCTCGCGCGCTACCCCAGCCAAACCCAATGAAACGCTCGTCGTCCACCGCCTCTCTGCCAACCCCACCGCGTACCCAGCGCACAAGGAGAATCCGCAACAGCGCGCCAGCACGGGAAAGCGAATCAGAAGAAGCCACTCATAGTGACGATGAGCGTGTCACCCACAAGCGGCGTCGTCTGGACAAAGTGGAGGAGGACGAAGAGGAGTTTGACGATGAAGACGCTTTCTGGACTGGCAAAAAGTCCACCAAGCCCGCGTCGCTCAAGGACGACAGCCATGTCGGTGCTTTCATGGATCGGCAGTCCCTATCACCCCCGGGATCGCCTATTCCTTTGCTTGAGCGCCGCCGACAGCGCGCCCAGTCAACGACATCGTCCCTGGCATCTCCTCCGCCCTCTTTTCGCGGGCCGAAAGGGCCGAAGGCCAAGGCAGCCACTGTCAAGTTCTCGACTCCCACTCGCCCCGAGCCGCCCAGCACTCCCAAAGCGAAGTTCCCACCGCCCATCAGAGATTCGCCCAACAATCCTTTCCTCGACTCGCCCGACGCTTCTGATGCCGAAGAAGCCGAAGAGTCTGTGAAAGCGGCGTCTATCTCTGTCAATAACACGGAGAAGCCTACAGTTGCCTTCGTTTTGTAAGTCGAGATTGTCTTTGAAGACGTTTTGGGTTTGCTGACGCGTCGTTCCAGCCGCGGTGTCCGCAAGGAGTTCCCCAACCCGTACTATGACCCCGTGAAGCAGGGCCCCGTTTCTCCTCCACCCAACTCTCTTTTACCTCCTGACCACATCGACTTCTCGCCCGACACGAGGTGCCCGCCCAAAGTTCTCTTCCCCAAGGCCAAAAAGGCCAAAGTCGAGCCCAAGGCTGCCCCTTCCAAAGCTGCTATGTCCACCTCTCAGCTGTTAGCAGATGACAGCGACGACGAGAGTGACGCTGAGGACGATGTCATCGAGTTCAAGCCTACCAAGCTGTTTTCTACACAGCTTGCCAAGTAGCGATCTCCCTCAATCATTCCCATCCTACTACACGTCTTTTCTTTCTTGCTTTGTCCGCGTTGTCGTTGTTGTGAGTCAGTTCATTACTTCCAGCTTTCGGGTTCCTGAGCATCATACAGGTTACTTCTTCCATTCCCGTTCTTTTGTATAGGTTTGCGATACCTCTTGTGCCCTGTTAACCACCTTCATCTCATCTCCAAACCATCTCACCTACCTAGTCACACTGTACATACATTGAAACATCACAATATATAGCCCTTATTTTATAGTATGCTTCAGTGGCATGAAATAGTTGATTCTCTACGGAGTAGCTAATCCTCTACAATGGTGATTTTTGCACCCTCTAGGATCCGAACCGATATAGCTTCCTCCTGCCTGTGGGCTGCTGTGGGCTCTGTTGCTACTGCGAAAGTTTCGCCTTCGTCAGTGTCGCTATCACCGCCTGGTCGACGGAACTGAAGTGCTTCGCCGTTGACAAGCCGGCGCTTCTTCAATGGAGCATCGTCCTCTGTCTGAGCATTCGAAAGGCCTGTACGACCTTTCGCGCGTTCCTTTCGCTTCAGCCGTTTGTTACGGTTCTTGGAGGTCTTCGACTCCGCACTCGCAGCCGCCTCTTGTTTCCTGCGTTCAAACTCTTTCTCCTCACTCTCCTGTGCATCTGTCAGTAGCATTCAAGAGATCATAATGCGGCAGGCGCACCTTGCGCGACTGCTCCGCTAGCATAGCCAATCGTTCATATTCCCTCCGCCTTCCGGCTTTGTAGACATGAAATTCCCCACTGCCCGCACCGGCGCTTGAGCCCTGCACATTCTTCATCATTTCGCGAGGCGGCCGTATAGTTTTCTCCTGGGGTGGCGGCGGCACATAGGCTGGCTTTGTGGGGTCCTTCAAGAGCCGGTCCAGCTGCTGGCGCTGCTTTTCGACAGCGGTGAGCGCATATCGTTGTGTGTTTGCTGGCGTGCTCATTGTGAGTATGCCTGATCTGCAAGCTAACAACCCACAAAGACGTTCCAAGAAAAGATGGTGGAGGTAAGGTGGTGAGGATGACCGGGCCGGGGTCAGTCAGTGAGAGCCGCAGAGACATGGCGGCATGTGCTGCTCTCTCAGGAGCCGCCATGGATTCATCATCCCCTGGCTGGCCCTCCCTCTACAGTCCCGGCGTCGAGCTCATTGGTATTGAACATCACTCGGCAGAGCAGCCCCGAGGCGTCTACCTCCATCACTATAACGAAATCTTCAGCTTCACGCTTTACTGGACGCTTGTCCTGTACACGCCAGTCTATCTTCTTTGCGCTGCCGTTGCATTCTGCAATGTCATATTTCCCGGACGCAAGACGAAGAAGTACGGGGATTGGTGGGAGATGCAGCTGCTGAAGAGCACGCAGCCGGTGAAGAAGACAAACGAGCGTCGTTCGAGGGTCACCTTTGCGTTGCTCACCGTGTTGATCTTCATGGCGATGTCTGTCTTCGTAGCGCTGCTTGGCTCCACTATAACCGCTGCTATGATTATGGCCCTCTGGCGATCCGGGAATTATGCAGTGTCAACGTGAGTTCCCTTCAAGGTTACGAAGTTCCTGTCCCACTTTTACTGACGGTTTTGCCTTAGATGGGTACCCTTTCTTGGGGCTCTTTTGCAAGTGTTAATTGGAATCATGAAGTAGGTTACTTTCCAAGTCCACAAATAATTGAACTCACATCTCCTTCGCAGTGTATATCCCTCTGTAATCAATATAATATAATTCGGATGTCTAGCCTATACCAGGGATTCTTCAGAAGACCGTCGACCATCCCTCTATACCCTTTGTCGTTCCCTTATCAAGCCGCTTTGCGTGGCAAGGCTTTTGTACATCATCGGGACTGCCGGGCTCCAATTCAAAGTCTCTTTGTTGTCCATGATGGGTATAAAGCAGGTGGCTCATTTCTCGATTCTGTACAAATTCATATTTATCGTCGCTGCTCTCACTCCTCCACACATGTGCGTGCTACCAGCTTACTCTTGATTGGTATTTGCTAACGAGAGCACAGATCTATCAAGTCTGTTATCGCCCTCGTTCATTCACCACTCCATTCTTTCTGGTCAATCAATGGAATCCCATACCGAGGAGTCTACTCCCCTGGCGGCGAGCCTCGAAAACCATGGCAGCATCGGCAAGCGGCTGCAACGCATCCGTCCCAAGCTCGTCATCAAAGTCCCTTCCCCTCCCAGACGTCGCTCTAAGAGCATTCGCCACCCCAAATCTCCCCGAAAAGTCACGTCCATCCTCCACCGACCCGTCGAGGGTTTCCGCCGCATGACCTCCGTCGTCCTCTCCGTCCCTAACTCTAAGGGAAAGGTCAAATTCGGCACCTTCAAAACCATCCACCCCACCACTCCCATACAATTCGACTTTCCTCCAGAGCACAGTTCTGTGTCCTCTCAGGACGACGAAGACGTTGACTCTGATAATCACAGCGTCGCATCGGCCCCAAGCCCATACTACGACAATCCGTTCGCCACTCCTCCCAAGAGTGCAGCCCGTCGTGCTTTGGCGGCTCTCAGTGATGAAGATGGAGATGTCGTTATGGACTGGAGTCCCACTAGCTCTATGAGACGCAGGCGCAGTCAGAAAAAGGCCCTTCAACTGTTGGGCAACGATGCAGTGGGCGACGTGGCCAAGATGTGAAGTTCTTCGGCCAATCTTACGACAGGTAGACGACGATATTGACGAAAACATCATGTCATGTAACAGTATCTTGATCCCCTGCTTGCATACATTTTACTGTACACAGTACATACACATACATACGCATCATCATCTTGTAGCTTTCAATGTACATTGCCTTTGGCTCAGAAACCTTTTCTCGGTGTGATACTGACTGCGATGTTATGACACTGTGTTGCTGTCTGGACCACTAGACTGAGACTGGGACTGGCGCCCACGGTGAACGTTTGAACGGCTAGTGACTAGTGAGCTCGGAGGTCCAGAATCTGTCTCCTACGGTCCAGAAATGTTCCTGACATAAATCCGATCGCGTGTCTCTCTACCTTATCATGAGGTATCAATGTGCTTCGTTCCTTTCGTTCCCCGACCACGCATTGCTTCCTGATCCCTGCTCTGACGAGGGAATATGTACTCCCTGCGACTCTCTGTGCTTTCTCGTCAGCTAACAGCGGGCAACTGTCGACTCCGACGCGGCTTGGCTACTGTGGTCAACAGCCGGGATTCAGACTTCAAGATTCCTGTCATTGACTTTGCAAAGTACCGGGCGTCGTCCTCTGAGCAGGAGAAGCAGGACACCGCCCATTCCATCGTCGATGCGTTCAAGAAGAGCGGTTTCATCTACGTCGATAAACATGGAATACCTCTCGGTGGGTGGTCTACATGCATAGCCATTTAACAAGTGTTGTGCTAAAGAGCGTTTGTTTCCTGGCCGCTGCAGATAAGGTGGCGCATACATTCAAAAAGGTGGGTTACACGCCAAATCCCGAGTCTGTTCTCATCCTTTACTCGATACAGAGCGCCGAATTTTTTGGACTGCCGACTGAGGTGAAGGTGCGACCCTGCAGCATCTCCCTTGGCACTTGAGATCATGTTCATTGGCAGGACCAACTCGCATGGGAGGATCCACGGTCGAACCGAGGATACGTTCAGATTGGACGCGAACGCGTGACGCAGGCTGTCGATGCGTCCGAAATCGCCTCGTTGAGAGCAAAGGCGCCGGACTTCAAAGAGTCAATGGAGATTGGTCGTGACTGGGATTCAGAGTGGAAGAATATGTGGCCCGGGGAGGATGTCGCGCCCGGCTTCAAGAGTACGATGCTGGATTTCTACGCAGTGCGTGCCACGAACTTGTGATTTGTCTCAAATTGCCTACTAACTCTGCCAGTACAGACTTGCCATAACTTGCACGTCGAGTTGATGCGCTCTATTGCACTGGGACTTGACCTCAAGGAGAGTTTCTTCGACGACAAGATTGATCAGCAGTGTCATAATCTCCGCCTGCTGTCGTATCCTCCCATCCAGCGCAAAAAGCTCGACGGTGACGGCCAAGCGCGCGCAGGAGCCCACAGTGGTACGTCTATCTACCGTCCCGTGCTTGACACCGTCTAACGCGGTCGAAATCTCAGACTACGGCACTTTGACTCTTCTATTCCAAGACCAAGTCGGTGGGCTCGAAGTCCAGGATCCTCATACCGGCATCTTTCACCCCGCAACACCTATTGTAGGCTCTCTTGTGTATCGTCATCATGCCTGCTCACACAAGCCTCTTCTACTAGCCTGGAACCATCGTAATCAATGTCGGTGACCTGTTGTCCCGCTGGAGTAACGATGTCCTACGTTCCACCCTCCACCGTGTCGTCAACCCTCCGGCAAAAGCGGTGAGCGAGACAGAAGAGATAACGCCCGGCCGCCAGTCCATTGCGTTCTTCTCAAACCCTAATTTTGACGCCGAGATCGCATGCCTTCCGAACTGCGGCGATGTGGCAAAATATCCTCCAGTGCAGACAGAGGCGTATATCGTTGGAAGATTGGCGGCTACATACATGTAGACTTGCTCTTCATTAGTAGACCGAAATGTACTGGTGCATTTGTGGTATGTATCACATAGCGATAAGTTGCACGCAGGCTTATAGATGTACGCTAGATGAGGGAGATAATCTAAGTAGTCTTTCCCTCCGCCATAGCATATAGTGTAGCCCTGTCGTTCGATTCGTCTACGAGAGACCTCAAAAAGCCTTTTTCGTTCTTCAGTAATTGGGCTGGGGAATCGAATTCAACGATGTTCCCAGCATCAAGAACCATCTGGACAATTTTACATCAGAACCAGGCGCGCCATCAAGAGCTGCTACTCACAATCTTGTCGGCGTCCATGATGGTCTGCAGCCTGTGAGCTACGGTGATCAGAGTGACGTCGCCTTTGAGCTCGTGGCGTAGAGAAGACTGGATGATGGCATCCGTTTTGTAGTCAATGGCCGACGTCGCTGGTGATTCTTAGCAAGAACCCCTCATCAACTAGAGACCCGCCCACCTTCATCCAAGATAAGCAGCTTGCTACCACGAACGATCGCCCGAGCAAGTGCGATAATCTGACGCTGTCCAACGGAGAGGTTACCGCCGCCACTCGAGATGGTGCTGTCGAGATTGATGCGGCCTTCCTCTGTGTCGTCCTGGAGAGAGAATAGACCGGCCGCACGCAATGCATCGTTGAGCGTCGCATCGTCGTACTGGTCGAACGGATCTAGATTTTGTCGCAGAGGTCCGCTTAGTAGTTCAGGCTACGGAAAGTTCAGAAAAGCACGCTCTACGTTGGAGGGACAAGTCTTTACCATCTGCGGTATGATGGTTATGCTAGTACGTAGAGCGTCGAGGTTGACCGATGATGTTGGAAGACCGTCGAAGTACACGGAGCCTTCAGTGTATATACACCTCAACAGTGACAAAGTCAAAGAGCTCTGGGAGCAGTTCAGTAGGGACTCGCTTGAGTAACTCTCGACACACCTTTCCAGAACCTGTTCGACCCACTGAACCGATATGTGAGTCGTGACCTTGTGTACTTCATGGGGACTTACCAACACCAACACGCTCGCCGGACTTGATCTCGAACGAAATGTTGTGAAGGACTTTCGGCCCGTCGAGTGAGTATCTTGCAGACAAGTTTTCTACTCGGAGAGAACCGCTCGCAGGCCAATATGCGGGTGGTTGTCCTTCGGCGGAGGGCTTCGGCTCTTGCTCAATGGTGATATACTGCTGAATGCGCTCGAGGCTAAGAAATCATTCAATGCACTGTTATGGCAAGCTCAACATCGTTGTTACCTGTTTCCTATGATAACTTCAGTTGGACAACAAGTGCCACATAAGACCATGTAAGCGTACCTTGAACTTCAAACATGTTCAGGATCCGGACCCACCAGATGATCATACCACTGAAACCGACTTGTCTATGGTTAGCAGCGGTAACGACAAAGAAGACGCAATGATATAACGCACTGGCCATGTTCAGTGAGAACCCTGTTGCGCCGGCATCCTGATTCTTGAAGTACACCAAGTACGTCGCCAAAGAGGCAGCGAAGATACCTCCAAGAGCATCGATACGTATAGAGATCCAACGATTCAGGTCGTAAAATATCCTTGTTGTCCTCGTGTACTTGTCAATTCGTGTCAAAGATTCGTTTATGAAGGCCTCCTGAGCACCGTAAGCGCGAACAGATGCTAAAGATTCGGTCAGTCTAGTAGACGATTGTCGAGATGAATGGATGCCTACTCAAGCCAGCTATCGCTGCGCCGAAGCTAGTCCGACACCATTAATATATGTCACAGCGAGAGACAGAAACGTACTGAGCAAGAACCGGTGCCTTTGCATTTGCCATCTGTCTTTTGACGCCCAGTTGGGCCTTGATGTATATCTGGCCAAGTGTCCCGCCGGCAATTGCCACCACAGCCGATGGGCCCAAGAAAGCTGGGGTCGTGATAACGATGGCGAAGAACTTGACGATCAATGACAAAGTGATTTCCAAGACATATTGGAACCACATTGCAAGGGGACCGTCGACTGCGAGTGGACATCAATTCGCAGCAAGAGTGAGAGAAAACAAAATTGAACTAACCTCCACGAATGTCCTGAGTACATCTCGCAATGACCCTCGAAGTTGGGGTCGTGTCTAACCATCTAGGGATATGTCAGCTGCGAAGAAAGAAAGGCAAGGTGCAGACATACCGGAGTGTTGTTCCCAAGATCGATTTGACGAGTTCTAGATGAAGAACTCGGGATGCACGCAAAGCTCCAAACACAAATACTAACACGGTGAAGGTGTATACCAACGTCACACCACCACTGAAAGAACCTGAATGATGGGGCTCAGAGTTGGACCTGTAAGGAGCACGGCGCATATAACTCACTGTATATGGAGAGATAGCTGAATAAAAGTCAAAATTGAGTCTACCAACGTAACGCAATGACTCACTAGAACACGGGAATATCACTGGAGTCGCGCCCCTGCTCGTATTGAGAAGCCCAGTGTCCTATCCACCAGGTTTGAGCGACATTGAACATTTCTGTAATGCCATAACCGCCAATGACGGCCAAGAAGAACAACCAGACGTGATTTCCGCCCATGGCGTTGAAATAGAGTTTGACTATCAGCATTTGAGCGTGAATGGATGTTCTCAAGAGTAGCAGACATACGAGCAGGCCATCCTACATGCCCTTCTTCCATCTCCTCCGCCATAATGAGCTTGCCAGACTTTTTGGCAGTGGTGTCATCGATCTCCTCGTCCATTCTTTCTATCGCCGCTTGATCTTTAGCGACCTCTTCCTTCAGGCTGTCCGATTTTCCGAGGACCTCCAAAGCGGAGCCTTGGGCATCAATACGACCATCTTTCACAGAGACAACGAAGTCAGCAATGGGCTGTGCTAGAGCGACATTGTGCGTCTGATTTATGGACTCGTAAGCTTGTTACTCGCAATGCGAGATCAGCCACTGACCACAAGTATAACGGTTCTGCCCACGAGAAGATCACCGCCGAGGCACTTTTCGACAATCCACTTCGAAGTGTGGACACTGTTCGACGGAGTCTATCAGCTCCGAGCTGCGAATCGAGCGCACATTTGCTTACTCTAATGCAGCAAGGACATCGTCAAGGAGGATGATTTCGGCATTGGAATAGACAGCCCTATAGCAATCTCAGTTTCTTTTCGGAGCGGAAAGTGCAGTGACATACCTGGCCAATGTAACTCGAGCTTTTTGGCCGCCACTCAGAGTCAAGCCCTTCTCGCCGACTTCCGTCTGATCACCAGCTTCGAAAAGTGCAATATCCCGTTCCAGTCCACATTGGTAGATCACTTTCTCGTACCTCTCTTTGTTGAACGGAGAACCGAAGACAATATTGGTCTAGAAACAGGTCAGACTCTGTTCGGCGAATTCGTGCGCAAAATTACCTTGATGGTCTCGTTCTGTACCCAAGACTCTTGCGCTGCGTAGGCGACACCGTTCTTGCGAGGAAGGTTATACCAGGGGTTGCTCCCAAGCGGTACAAAGTGCATTTCCCCTGCTGTCATTCAGCAACACGAAGAATGGAGGTTGACTTTGGACACTTGCCGAGTAAAGCCATCAACAAAGATGTCTTCCCAGAGCCGGTGGGCCCAACGACAAGGTTCACGTTACCCTTTTTGAACACCATTCTTTCCGGGATTTTCAACACGAACTTTCGCTTGGAAGGTGTGAGAGAACCATCGACGTCGCTGGACCACACAAACGATGCGTTTTGGAAGCCGATTTCTGTAGAAGCCTGGTCGTCTTCTGTGGGCACATAGAGATCTCCGGTCTCCCCGCTCGCGAAGGTGTCGATGAGTTCAGTCTATACGATACCCTCAGATATCAAATAAACCCATGCAACGAAGTACCTACATTCTTCAGGAAGTCGTCCATACGATTGACGGACACTTTTCCTGTGACAGAAGTTGTGATGAAGTTGAAGATTTCGTGGAGCTGTTGGCGCAACATTTCAAAGACGGCCATACTGGAAAACACGATAGATGCGGTAAGCTCTTCCTTCATCACGAGTGTCTGCAATAGGTGATCAATATCAGGCTGCACAATTTCAACGTTGAGCGTACGCTGTAGAGTCAGATGAGCTAAAAAACGTTGCATGCAAATATAACAACTTACTAGACAGCATAAGTCGCAATCATCGTGAGGACAGGTATGATGAAGCTAAAGCACGACAGTCAGTCACGGACCAAAGCAGAAATTGGCGACGGACTTCACGACGCCATTGAGGAGATCAAGGAGTTGACGATACTTGATCCAGACCAACTCGTCCTCTCGCTTGGAGGTGATTCGGTCTACCATTCTCGATTCCCAACCGAAAAGCTTGACCATGCGCAGAACATTCATGACTAAAGAACGATCAATCAACGGGGCGGGGCAAACAGAGGCAAAACGCGTACTCTCAGTGACGCTTTGCACCCTGCCATCGGTTTTCTTGAGTCGATGCGATTGCACTGAATGAGTCAACTTCGCAATCAGTCCGGGCAGCGGTAACAGCGCGATCAAGACACCCAATCCAACAAATGCGCTAGGTGTCTCGTCAGTACCCAGACCGATTCAATTCATGACAAGGACACAAACCTCCATCCAAGAATTGTATACAAGAAGACGATACACAAAGCAATCTGAACAGGAACGTAGAACACGATCAAGAGGAAGTCCCGTGCCTCCAGAATATTGTCTAAATCGGTCGAAACGAGGTTGTTGATCTTGCCAACGAGATTGCTTGTGTCAGACTCTTTGTGTGGCTCGGAGGGCTTCTTGTCATCTTTAGTCGCTGACGATTTCGAGTTGGCGCTAGCATTGCTAGGTTGGACTGTGCTTTCGTCGCCGTTGGCCGTAGATGCAGCACCGTCTAGCGTAGACTCAGCTCCCGTTATTGAAGCAGTGTCCGGTGTCGACGGCACGGTGGGTGCTCTACTTCCCTCTCCTTCGGCAGCTGCAGCCTTGTAGCGGATGCGAAGAGAGTGTTCGAAGACCAACTCGGTCAAGAGCGCTTGCAACCGAGCGATGATCTTGACCTACAGATCATGTGTTCAGTGCTCACATCAACGGACAGTCGGGAAGGCTACGTACAGCGACGAACAGATAACCTTGGATTGCGACGGAGGCCAACAGAGGACCGAGAAGGAGAAACAAAATCCAAGTAAATGGACGTATGAAGGCATCTTCGCCACGTGTCTCGATGTACGCTAGAAGTCTATTTAGACCGACCGGGCTTGCGAAGGTGAAGACTACGTGGATGTTAATCATGACGGCGAGGACCAAATATTCCCATCGAAGCGCAAGGAGCAGACCCCAGAATAGATGCCTTTTGGGAGCACCAGCGAAAACATCCAGATGCTATGGGATGTTTGAGTCGGTAGAAGCTCGAGTGTGATTTCGCGTACCGGGAAGTCCCTCCTCTTGAGATACTGAGCATTGTCGAAGTCAGCCAAAGGAGGTAATTCCTCGAGTGGAAGCTGAGGCATCTTGTACGCCTTGAACACCAGATGATCTAGATAGAAGAACGTTGCAAGAGAGAAGATAGAGGCCGTCTGTTCCGGTGCTGGGTTAGTAGATGGATTCTATGTTTGCAAGTCAGATCGTGAAACGAAGGTTTAAGTGAACTACTACCTCGGGATCAACTGGAATGTACACCCGTGGTATTCCCAGCGGTAGAATGACACCGAGGAACGTAAGCAGCGCTACTTTCAGCCAGAGTAGTTTGCCATCGCCCGGGTCTTGAATTTCCAGAGTGAAGGTCATTAGAGGAAAGATGTCGCGGTAGAAATACACGCAGAATGTGGCGAAGAGGACCGAATTGTAATGCCGAGTTACGATTCTGCTCCATGACGCTGGGACGATTAACGCAGCCAATGCGAGTGCAGACGAATATAACTAGGACCATATTAGCATGCATAACCGCGAAGATATGTGACGCATCTACCAGGGTTATAGCCATCGCAAACTTGACAATTTTTGTGCCTGCCTGGCCATCTTGAGAATGATCCACTGGGATGGTCAACACCGAGAGAGCGAGAGCGGCCACTGTACACAGAAGCCTCGAAGCCATGAAGAAGAATATCACGCGTCCTCCCAGCGAGGCTACATGATGGTCTTGTCGGATGGTTGGAGACGCAGTTTCCGATTTGGCTCTGAAGCGTGAGCTGATGGCCTTCTTTAGGCCATGGATGAACAGGGAAGACGCTGAAAGAGCCGCGACACCGAAAGGAATGACGAGCGTGTCGAAATCACTGCTGCTAGGATGGAAGGATGAGCTGGACGATACAGGTGCCAGAAAAGAGACCATACTGGTTTGATCTAGCACTGGCGAGCCATTGCACAGGCCCCGCCATTGACACTTGGGTGACCCCAACATCCGTGTACATGCTGGACGTGAAGAAACGACGTGCAAATCGCACGATGACCAATAAGTTTAAGTAATTATACGAGGAAGACCTCGTGCTATCGGTTGACGGCCCTATCTCTTGACTCGACGCCCCAGGTGGGCACCAGGGACGAGATGGATATCATTCATGAATCATGATCGCGAGAACCAGTGCGAGAACAGACAGGCCTTCAACTGATCTGCTTGGGCGTCCAATGGTAGTAGAGCGGATGACCGCGCGTCGTGCGGAATAGCATGGGATGGATCATGGAACACGGCCAGAACCGCGCCACATTAGCCCAATACGGCCGTCGGTAAGCGCCATTCAGCCATCATTACTTCCGTCGGTCTTAGTCCGTCAGACAACTCGTAAGTATGTCAAGCCTTCAAAGCTTGACCAGTTGCTTACGGTCACTTTGTGTCATTGTGCAAGTCTGACTCAGGTCGTTTATCGCCACGCACTAGTGGTCCTCAATTTTGTTTATTTCGCCCAGTTTATTTTTGATAACCCTGCCTATCCATGAGGGCCGCGCTGTGCCCGCATCCAGGTCGCGTCATTGACCAGAGCTTTCTCTCGCAGTAACTTTGCGTGTACGCCATCGTTTCTGTCCGTTCAAGTTGGGTTTCGGAGTAATGAGTCGGTACATTCGCGCGCGCAGAAAACCCCACTGACGGAGGACGAGAGCTTGGTCCACAGCTCACGATGGGGAGATGACCCTGCTGGGGGCCTTAGAAAGCGCTCAGGGTTATCAAAAATAAACTGGCGAAATAAACAAAATTGAGGACCACTACTTGGAGTGTTCCATTTTAATTTTGAAGGGGTGGCGGCTCCGAATGCGAAATTATGGGTGATGCCATCTTCACATGTATCCCGTCATTCTCGCCTTCTTAAAGTTCTTTTTCGCCGCGGAGCTGTATGATTATCATTCGTCGTACCTGAATCCTCCCATTCACAGAAAGCTTGACCGCGAAGGCCAAGCGCGCGCAAGAGCACACAGTGGTATGTCTACCACCAGTTCCGTGTCGAGCTTTACCCAGACGTCCTGTCAATCCTGCTCAGGGAAGTTCAGTATACACAAGATGATAACACATTATGCGCAGAGCAATATACAGAAAGAATAAAATATATAACAGAAGGGAACCCAACCGGAGAGAAGAAGCAGAAAGAAGAATGGCGGGGTCTATGCCTTGACCTTTTTCTCTTTCTTTTCCTTCTTCTCTTTTTTCTCCTTCTTCTCCTTTTTGGATGCGTCGTCGCCCTAGCGGCTCGTCAGCGAAAATTCCACATAATGAGAAAACAAATACTTACCGCCTCGGTAGCGGCTGCTTTCGCCTTGGCTTTCTCTGCTTTCTTCAAAGCCTTCTTCTCCTCCTTCGATAACTTCACCTTCTTCGGTGAAGGCTCGTCCTCCTCATCGACATCCATGGCATCACTCTTCCTCTTCTTGTCTTTCTTCTCCTTCTTCTTTGGCGTCATCTCGAGCGTGGTCAACTCCTTCATCGCAACGTCGCCGTCATCATCCTCATCTTCATCCAATGCAAGGTCGTCAAGAACCTTGCGGATGGCATCGGCGTTCTTCGAGGGTGGCGCACCGGTCTCGAAGAAGTTGAGGCGCTCCTCGACCTGCCCGCGTAGCGCCTCACCGAACTTGGGTGTAGGGTTGTCGGAATAGCAATCAATGCGAGACGCAATGGAGCACTTGTTGGCGAGGAAACGGGAGATGCGGCCCTTGTACTTGGGACCAGCGCGGCCAATGAAGGTGGAGTGGTAGATCAAACCGTACTGTAATCGACGATTAGAGCACTGCAGAAAAAAGTGGCGAGAGAGAGAGAGAGAGAGATCTTACCTTCGGGGTGTTACCCTTAGTCTTGAGAGCACGGAAAAGAGCCTTTTCGGCACCGAGAATCTGAACGGTAGATGCAGGGTATTTGCTGAGATTCGTCAAGCTTCCGGCATGGCTGATAAGACGAGCTCCAATCCTGTCGCCAAGGAGAGCCGTCAAGCTAGGTGCGACCATGTTCATCTTCTCCGAGAGGTAGGTTATTAACGATTTGCGGTACTCGCTCAGCGACACGACGCGGATAGCAAAGGTTGAGATGTTGAGCATGTCAATCTCTGATAGTGATGCACCCATCGAGCCACGGGCAGCGTCCAGGATGTTCTGGGCGACGATGGAGTCGTCGGCAAGGAGGGCCTCCATCTCAGGAAGTTTTTCCTCGCTCAGCGTCTCCTTGTCGCCGATGAACTGGACAAGTTTGGCGTACTGGTGATTATCGGGCACGAGCTTGACGAGCTCTGGGAAGTGGTATCCATACCATTCACGAATGCGCATAGAAAAGAGATTGACGTCCTTGTCGAGCTGGTCGAGCAGGGCAATAGCCTGGATGATCATGTTGTCGTGACGGTTGACGTTGAACTTTAGCTTGGCACGAGAGTAGGAGTGACCCAGGCCGAGTTGCGACTTGGCAAAGTCGGTGTCGGTGAGGCCCTTGACGAGTTTGGGAGCATGTAGACGGATGCCGCGAAGGATTTCGAGAGCATTGGCAGATGCCTCGCAAGGGATTTTGACTTCCTCTGATATGGAGTGGGCAAGGGTAGGGTCGGAGACGGCGAGGACAACGGATGATTTCTTGGAAGGCTTGGACAAGCATAACTCTAGCAGGTCCTTCAGAGAGTCGTTGACAATGCCTGGCGGAAGTTTAGATGATGAATTAGCAGCGAAAAACTTGACGTACCCTCAGACACGTCGTTGGCGTTCTCCAAAGCGTGCCCGGCACTTTTGAATGGCGAAAAGGACACCAGCGACACCATTTTCTGGAACTTGGCATAGTCGCTGATTGAAGCCTGCGCTGCGGGCGTCTGCGCGGCAATCTGCTCGGAGAGCTCGACCTTGAAGATGCCGTAGCCGGAGGCAGTCTCCAGGAGGGCGTGCGTGATTCCCATCGTGGGCGTCGTACTCGTCGAGCAGAGATGATTTTTTGAAAGTCCGATCGCAAAAACCAGTCGGTCCGCACCACCGATGGGACCAGGGTCAAACAAACACTGACACAAGCGGCACAGCCAGCCCCTCTTCGTCTTCATCATCCATGGCTGCTCTCGCTGCGTGAGTCCCTTCTTCCCATTCACGAGCCAGTCTTACTATGAAATAGCCTACTACCTACGCCTCTGCACTCCTCGGCCGTCTCCGACGATGAGGACAATGTGCCGACCGTCTCAAAGCCCCAACAACAGGTCATAAGCACTCGCGTTACCATCCCTCCCTATGGTCAACGTTCCGGCTGGAGACCAACGCGACCGGAAGATCATGGTGTGTACGATAGGCTGTTATTTTCTTTCCGAACTCATCTCTGGCAGGCGACGGTGGTTCATATCCCGAATGCCATGTTGCTCAGTATCCGTTGGAGATGGGTCGCAAGAAGGTGCGTGGCAGACGAGCGCGCTTCTGGCCCCCAGTACTCATTGACTCTCAAGGCTTCATCTGGAAACACCCTTGCATTGCAAGTTGACTCCGAAGGCAATGTTCGCTACGACGCCATCGCCCGCCAAGGTCAACGACCAGACAAAATCATTCAATCCCAATTCAAGGATCTCGTCCCCTTACACCATCGGAAGGACCTCGATGACGCCGAACGCTTGATGGACCGTCCCTCCGAAGAGGAAGTCCTCAGTACGACCGAAAAGACGCGCCTTGCCCTCGAAAAGATCACTAACGGCAAAATCAAAGCTGCTCAGCCGAAGCATGTTCCTGACAGCCAGGGCAAATCGTCTTTTATACGGTATACTCCTGGCCAGCAGAATGGACAGGGCCTGCAGCAGCGAATCATCAAAATGTCGGAGGTCGTCGAAGACCCACTGGAGCCGCCTAGATTCAAGCACAAAAAGATTCCACGCGGACCTCCAAGTCCTCCCCCTCCGGTACTACGCAGCCCTCCACGGAAAGCCACAGTAGCAGAGCAGAAGGAGTGGATGATTCCTCCGTGTATTTCCAACTGGAAGAACAACAAGGGTTTTACCATTCCTCTCGACAAGCGATTAGCTGCCGATGGACGGGGTCTCCAAGATGTATGTCTATCTCCTGTCTGTCGGCAAATCAGTCTCATCAATATCGTAGGTTCACATCAACGACAACTTCGCCAAGTTCTCTGAAGCGTTATTTGTGGCTGACCGTCACGCACGAGAGGAAGTCCGTCAACGCTCTCTCATGCAACAGAAACTTCAACAGAAGGAGAAGGCTTCTAAAGAGGAGAACCTTCGTATGATGGCTCAGCGAGCCCGGGAGGAGCGCGGCGGAATCTCATCCAAACCGACGGCGCAGGCTACAGCGGCCATGAAATCGTCTTTGGCAGCCTATGGAAGCGACTCCGACAGTGATTCTGGCTCGGACGATAGTGCCGAAGATGAAGAGGCAAAGAAGATTCGTGACGATATGCGGGCTGAGAAGCGTCGGGAGCGGGAACGGGAGATGAGGATGAACAACATGGGGCAAGAGCAGCGGGCGAAGCAGCTCGCCCGTCAGCAGAACCGCGACATATCGGAGAAGGTCGCTCTGGGTCTCGCGAAACCGACGCTCTCGAAAGAGTCCATGTTGGATTCGCGGTTGTTCAACCAAGAGTCCTTATCAGGCAACTTCGCCGACGAGGATTCGTACAACCTGTACGACAAGCCCCTGTTCCACGGCTCCACTGCTGCTGCTGCGATATACAAGGCGCGCGGGAATATTACGGAGGGTAACGACGAATCGTTTGGAGCTGGAACGGAAGAGGGTATCGGGAAGGCTTTGGACAACGACCGGTTTGGTCTTGGCCAAGTCAAGGTTGGCTTCGAGGGTGCCGGCGATCAAGAAGTGCGGGAAGGACCTGTGCAGTTTGAGAAGGACACCGGGGATGTCTTTGGTCTCAACCAATTCCTGGACGAGGCGAAGACTGGAAAGAAGCGCGGATTGGATACCGAGGCGTGAGTGACTGTTCCCATGTGTCGGTTTTCGGTGTTGATTTCCTTTTCTTTAGTGGTGGCTCAAGAAAGAGACAGCAGCTTGAGAGGGCGTCAGAGCGAGAGTAAACTCGTTCACTATTGCATCGTCGTTTGTATTTCTACTTCTGTAATTTATTCAATGATACACAACACACATATACTTCATACATTCGGGAGATGCATCTCGCATTCCTCGAAGGCGCCCTCCATAAATCTGAAGAACCCAACGTTGCCTGCATCCACAACAGCGATAACGGCCGTCTTTTTTCCAGCGCGCAACGCCACAAATGGATTCCGCTTAGGGATCTGGGGCTTTGCCCACCAAGTGCTAGGACGGAGCCAATTGAACTTGGGCGGGGGACGGGGAACAAGTGGGCGTTTGGGAGGCGGTATTTCGCTCTTTGGTGCGACCTCAAACAGGGTGTCGAGCTCTGCGAGGGTTGGCATGGGGGTTGTGCGTGCGTTGATGACAACGATCTGCCAAGGAGCAGGCGGTGGCGCCGATTTTTTGAACGGAGTGTTGGATGGGGGTTTGTACAGGTTGAAGAGTGGTGTATAGGCGGATGTTGGCGCCGGAGAAGGTAGTGATGGAATGGAGGTTGGTTTGAGTCGTATGGATCGGAAGAGGGACGCGTATGAAGGTAGGAATGGTGCGAGGAGGGACTTGAGTAGCCATGTTACGCGGTCGAGAATAGATGGGCCGGGAGGGAGTATAGATGGAGGGTACGGTCCTGGACTAGGATAGTCAGAGAATGGTGGACGATGGCGCGTAACGATGTAGCCCAGTCTCTTGAGATAGGAATAAACTTGGTATGCCTCCAATGGGATGTCCTGGCCAATCATGTCTGTGTATGCCTGCTGGACGCTCATCGCACCCCCATGCTTCGTGCACACCATCGATCCGCGCTCAACGAGATAGAGGGCCTCTTCTGGCAGAAGCCAGTTTTTCCATCCCATCCCGGCAAAATGCACTCCTCGCGCTAAAGACACCTGGACGCGTCGTTCCGTGGGGTCCCATTCTCCGTAGGTCACAGCCTTGCTCGAAATGGACCGCGGCGCACGGAGGGCGTCAAACATGGCATCTCGAGCGCGCTGCAGGATGTGGGCTTGCAAGGACGTCTCGGCTCCTTGCTCTCCAGTGGGTTCATGTGATTTTTCTCCGCGTTTTGGAATGACGGGGCGGAATTTTGAGAGCTTTGTCCAGTCTGGACGATCTTCTTCGCCGTCGGATTCATTGGCGTCGTCTTCCTGGGGCTGTGGCGCTGCAGTGGGCTTGAGTAGCTCGTCGTCCATGACGGTTTCGAGTCAAGAGGCGAGTCAGAGAATCACAATCACAGCTGATGATAATCAACAGCCAGTCAACAGATATCTGGAAGATTTGTTACATTCAAGGGATCCAGAGTCAACGAAAAGTCGTGAGCGCGGGCAAGCAGATCGTGACTGTTTTCAAGAGAGGGCAATGTTTAGGTAAGCTCCTATCTTGGCCTCTGCCCATCATCATGAACACTGAAACTCAGACGGTCGCTGCTGTGAAGCCGCCCAAGAAGCAGAAGAAGCTCACAAAGCCGGCTAGGAAGCAGGTCAAACCCGGCGACGTCGAGCGTACAGAGACGCCTCAAACAGGAAAAGAATACAGTGCGTCCGTTCGTGGTTGGAATTGTCTTGGAAGGCGCTAATGACGGACAACAGATATCTGGTACAACAAATGGGCTGGTGGCGACCGTGAAGACAGTTATTCCAAGTACGTATCCATCGTACTGCACTCGACGCCTTGTTGACAGCCTGAAGCAAAACCAAGTCACAGACGCGGGTCAATGTCAAAAAGGATTCTGGCCTCACGCGCGCAAACACAACCGGCATGAAATACACTTGTCTCTTCTTTGCCCGCGGATGCTGCCCATATGGCTGGGAATGCGAATACCTCCACTGCCTTCCGGATCCATCGAATGCGCTTCCGGACAGTGCTAAGGATTGCTTTGCGCGCGACAAGTTCGCAGACTATCGAGACGACATGGGAGGTGTTGGAAGCTTTAACAGGCAGAACCGGACGCTGTACGTGGGTAGGATAAAAGAGACAGGTGTTGGGCTGGAGACCGAGGAAGTGGTGCGAAGGCATTTCAAGGAATTCGGTGACATCGAACGAGGTGAGCTCACTACGTCTTCACTCTGAATGCTGTCGCTTGCTAACACTGGATACCAGATGACTCGGAGACGACCTGGGCTGTCAAGGTTCTGCAGTACCGGAGTGTCGCCTTCGTCACATACAAGTCCGAGCTGCATGCCCAATTCGCGAAAGAGGCCATGGCATGTCAGTCCCTCGACAACGACGAAATTCTCAACGTTCGCTGGGCTACTGAAGATCCCAACCCAGTCTCGAAAGTGAACGAGAAGAGGCGATTGGAGGATATGGGCCAGGAAGTCATCCGTTCCAAGATGGACCCTCGTATTGTTGACGCCATGAGGACGATACGTGCTCTAGAGGACGGGGACACACTTGACGATGAAGGTTTCATTGAGGCGGATGAGGAGGAGAGCGAAGAGCCAGAGCGGAAAAGGCAGCGTTTGGAAGCACCTCCACCGGCCATTGAAACGCCTCCTCAGCCATCTGGCCTCTTGAATGCCGATACGCTTGAGGGACTCAAGTACTTCTCGGAGATTAGACAGCGCAATGGGCAGGGTGTCACGCAACAACAAGCGCGACCGACTCCAACTTTGCCGGCTGGGCTTGGACTTGCGGATTATGGGAGTGATGATGAAGAGTAATTCGGTAGCGTAGACTATCTGTTGTATCAATTATCTATGCATCTTTTCATACCATAAGCTACTGAAGTCTTCCTCGAAACCTGGCCAGTGTCAGTGGCTTTTTGATCCGAATCGGCAGGCTCGCGACTCGAACAAAGTCCTTTACGTCAGTTGAACTTGGTCTTCTTATGACTATCACATTGACTCTGAGCAACGCTCGGGCTTTGTTCTACCTCTTGCCTTGTTCTTCCCCTTGTTCACCAAGGAGTAAAGACGCGTCCCTTTCTCCTCTTTGACCACCCTCCAACCTATATAAAGACCGACACAATGTATCTATACGACGACCAGTCATACGTGAACAACCACTTCTATTCTGAACCACCGCCTGTCCCCCAGCCCAGTACCTCAATGTCTCGGCCTGTTACAATGGATCTCTCGGACTACAATCTGGAGGTGTTCTCTCAAGACGAGGGTCTGGAGGCCACGCAGGTCAACTCGCAGGCCTATGCTCCAATGGCCGACGACGATGATATCTCGGTGGAAAACCTTTGGGGGTGCTTGATCCCCTTGACGTACCACGACCAATACAGACGAGCGGATCTGTTCTTCGAGGACACCGAACGCGGACGAGGGGTCACAATTGGGCGAGCACCCACGGCAAGCATAACAATGGCGTCTTCGTACATTAGTGGGTGTCCGTCTGCTCTTCTCTGCCGCTCTCTGCTAAAAGATTCTAGGCAAACACCATCTCGAGATCGTTTACCAGCCCCAAGACAATGTAGCGTCCATTCGTGATACAGGTTCCACGAATGGCACAGTGGTTTGTGGTGTGGTTCTGTGTTACAGTGATCAGACAAGTCTAACGACTGGGCAGATAAACGGGAAGGAGATTAACCGCAAAGAATGGCGTGTTATAACCACTGGCTCTGAAATCGAAATCGGCCACTGGCAGAACGGCGCAGGACCACCCTCTCACAGTGAGTTGTCGTCTCGGAAGTATCGTGAGGTTTCTCAAGCTCTCTCAGAATTCGTGTTCCGGTTCATGAAGATCAAAGCTATACCACCCGTCTTCCAGCACTATGACTTCCTTCGCAGACTCGGCTCTGGTGCTTTTGGGACCGTATTCAAGTGCCGAGGACGCGATGGGCGGTTTGTCGCTGTCAAGGAGATTCAGTACCAGAGAGGGAACGTCTCAGCGCATCAAAGAGAGATCGCTGGAGAAATTGAAACCTTGCGCTGCCTGGACCATCCGAACATTATCGAGTTGATCGACTGTATAACAGACGACTGTGGCGATAGTATCTGTAGGCTTATCTTTCGCTCCTTTGATTCGTACTCTCATCCTCTCCAGGTCTGGTCATGGAATACGCTGAAGGTGGTGATATGTTAGATTACGCATACAAACGTAGAGATCACGTCGATGAAGCCCTGGCTCAACACCTGTTCTTTCAAGTGTGTCATGCTGTCCAGGTATGCCGTATTTCTAGTGTTATTGGAACCTTCTTAAGCCTTTCTATAGTACCTGCACGCCAGTGGGTTCGCTCACCGCGATCTGAAGCCTGAAGTAAGTCTAATTCCGGGTCATCTCAATGAACGTCTGTCTGAAGCCATACCCTTCAGAATATCCTGTTGACAATGGATGAGGACAAACCTCTGGTAAAGCTGGCTGATTTCGGTCTTGCCAGTATGAACGACACCATCTCGGGTTTCAGGGTGTGTCATACTCTTTTGCCTCAAGTGCACCCTTCTCACTGTTTGAAGACTCTCTGTGGGACGAGGGTGTACATGGCACCTGAAGTTTTTCTCGGGACGTATGAACTGTCCGCGGACCTCTGGAGTCTCGGCGTGACCCTATTCACGTTGTGCGTGCTATCGTTTTTTGTCGTTCTGTTCAGTTGGGTAAATCTGCATCTAGTTTCACTCTTGAAGGGATGTTTGACTCGGTGGGGGAATCCTCTCACCATGACGCCTTCCGGATGCGAATGGACTATACCGCGGGTATCTTACATCTATTCGGCAAGACCTATGATCAATTAAGCCAGGATGGTGAGTGGTCGAACTAGATGATTACACGACACATCTGATCTAGAATAGTCCTAGATTTTATGAAAAGACTCATCGAACCCAATCCTCGGCTTCGAATGACAATCTCGGATGCGTTGGTTCATCCGTGGCTATTGAAATACCAGGATCCGACACCTGTCTGGCCGACTTACAAGACAGTAGGAAAGCCTGTCCCCCAACGGGATCTTTCGAGAGACTCCCACATGCTTTTCGACCGAGCTTCTATGGAGCGGCTAAAGCATTCGTTCTTCTCAGCCGTGCATTACACGCGTACAGCGCCGCCGAAACCACGAGCGCCCGGGGCACGCAGATCGACATTGGCGACTCGTCGCAGTAGAACTGCTCGAGCAGTTCGGGTCGAGACGGACTTCTACAACACTGCTCAGGTCGCGTAGGCTTTTCCCGCCATGCACCTGCTTTCTTGCTTTCTAATGACTCTCGCTATCCATATCCTACCATATACAACCAACAGCATCTCATCGTTACTTCTGTACATTTATCCCGACTTACACCATTGCATACGACTTACATGTTTACGACAATTATATTTACGCGGAGTAGACAATCATCATTTATGTGGATCAAATCTCAGACTGTGATGGGGAATACTCTCAGCTCACGCGCGAAGACAAGTTGGAGTGTGGCCGCGCCGCCACAGCACAGTAAGTAGGGGCTTGAGAGTCACGACCTGTATCCGGTTTCTCGGGGACATATTCAGGCATACAAGCGGCCCGCCGGTCCGATTAAGCTCCCCTCAAATACCCCACATCCTTGCGCAAAATGTCGAACACGATACCCCATGGAGTCCTTCGGAAATACCACGCCCTATGGGCCCAATCCTATCCAGACCAAGGATGACTTGAAGCGATTTCTGACCGATCTTCTTGATGCTCTGGAGAGCCATACATCGCCTGGAGGTGCGCGCATCCACCTCGGCCACACTGGTACCCATTACGACGAGACGGCGGCTCAGCTCGAGGGCTTTTCCCGTCCTATCTGGGGTCTTTCCTTCCTTCTTGCCGGGGGCTACGATTACAAAGGCACGGATCGCTGGGTCAGTGGCCTGGCCAACGGGACCGATCCCGACAGTGATGAGTTCTGGGGCAACATGCGCGACAAAGACCAGCGCATGGTGGAGTGCTCTGCGCTGGGATTTGCCATCGCCGTTGCACCGGAGAAGCTCTGGGATCCCCTTACACCTGAGGCCAAGGAGAAGGTCGCGAACTGGCTGAACACCATGAACGACAAAGAGATGCCCAACACGAATTGGCTCTGGTTCCGGGTGAGTATCCGCTATTTACGCGTCCCGGTAGGCTATCTGACACTGACATAGGTGTTCGCCAACCTCGGTCTGTCTAAAGTTGGTTCATCGCGTTTCGATGCAAAGCGGATGAAGGCCGATCTTGACCATCTGGACACATTCTACATCGCCGACGGTTGGTCTCGAGATGGACCAGAAGGCGTCGTACAACTCGATTACTACTCATCATCATTTGCCATCCAGTTTGCGCAGCTCGCGTACTCCAAGCTTCAGCAGGCTGAAGATCCGGTTCGCTGTGAGGAATACCGCAACCGCGCTCGTAAATTTGCTCTGGATTTCGTCCATTACTTTGATGCTGAAGGTACGTACAATTCTTCGTACACACTCTACACGCTCTGAACATGTACAACACAGGTCGTGCTATCCCATTCGGCCGAAGCATGACATACCGATGGGCAATGTCCTCTTTCTGGGGCGCGCTTGCTTTTGCAGACGTGGATCTCCCAGCCCCCTTAACCTGGGGAATTGTCAAGGGCCTCCAGCTTCGCAATGTTCGCTGGTGGGCCAAACAGGCCGGCGCATTCAATGGTGACGGCAGCTTAACCATTGGCTTCGTGTACCCCAATCACAACTTGACGGAGAATTACAACTCCCCAGGCTCACCTTATTGGTGCTGCAAGTCCTTCGTAACCCTCTCCTTGCCAGACTCTCACCCGTTCTGGACTTCCTCGGAAGAACCGTACCCGCAGGCGCTGATGGAAACCACCAAGATTCTCCGACACCCGTTGCACATTGCCACCAATCTCGGGGGGCATACGTACATCCTTTCTTCTGGTCAACAGTGCTCGTACCCGGTCAAGCAAGGCGCGGCCAAGTATGGGAAACTCGCATACTCTTCGGCATTTGGCTATAGTGTTCCTGTCGGTAATGGGACGTTAGAGGAGCTCGGGGGAGACAACACCCTTGCTTTGAGCGACGATGCCGGTGAAACCTGGAAATGTAGAAGGGATACGCGGGAGGCGCGATTCGAAGACGATAAGTGGTTGCGGTCAATGTGGTACCCATGGAAGGATGTCGAGGTAGAGACTTGGCTCGTACCACCTACTCCCGACGCGCCACTGTGGCACTTGCGCGTACATCGAGTGCGAAGTGGTCGCCCTCTATCCTCAGCGGAAGGAGGATTTGCGATCTATGGTCAGGGTAAAGATGGTCGTGCCTTGGCTCCAACCTCTGGAGGAGAAGAATTCGGTACCTACGAGCAGGGTGGGGAAACTCGCGCTGCATCGAAGGCCGGTGTAGTGGGAATTGTTGATCTTATCGGCACTCCTGGACTTTCAGGGAAGGCCTTGCGAACGGACGCCAACACAAACTTGATGGTACCGCGAGCAATCATGCCCACTCTTCGAGCAGAGCTTGCGGGTAATGGCCAGGATACATGGCTCGTGACAGCTGTATTTGCTGTTCCGAGCGTTGATGAGGAAGAAGGTGCTCGCGCAGGTTGGCTCTCGGAGTGGGAGAAACGTCCGACAGTACCAGCAGAAATCCAAGCCTTGATGAAGTAAATACATACTACAGCGAAGAAAACAATCATGTGTAATTGTACGACGATGAACTTGAAGCCCATCGCATATCGGTGTTTCGACTTGTACGCCACCTATTGCACCTAGTTGATGTCTAGAACATCACCTGCATCAATCAAGGCGTTTTCCAACGGCATGAAGAAAGATGCGTCCAAACCTATGTGCCTATCGAAGAACTTCTCCTTGATGTGTTCGTTCCTTCAACTTCAATGATACGACAAACTTCTCTATAAATGTGCTATACACTATCTGATCTTTCGATCCTCAAGAGCGGTCATAGTTCAGTCCGGAACCATGGTAGTCTGTCAGGCATCGTTGAATTGATGAAAGGAAGACCTTCGTGCCAACAGAATCTATTGAGGGCATGAATGAGCAGTTTTCAGGCATGATACGAGCTGCGTGACATTTCTGAAGGGGGAGTATTTCGGACTATCTCGTTCTGCGACTTGCCCGCATCACATCACAAGTTCTTTTTGACTGTGGCGTTGATCTGATGCGACAACTTGAAGAACATTCTTATCCGGAGGCGAGTCAAGAATCTAGATAAGATTGATATCATCAAGCTCGAAAGAGGTCTGCTTTGATACGCTCAGTAAACCGGAATCTGGCCACAGGGCAAGGAACATTATAATTCATTCGTGCCACTCGTTGCAAAAAGTTTCGTATTTCGGGATATAAGGAGGCAAGCGAGAATAGGCCACATCAGAACGACAAGCGTCAGTCGTTCGGATCTCTGGCAACATGCTCAAGTCCATCTTCGTCCTCGCACTCACCACCACCACGCTGGCGACGGCTATCGGTCGTTCGACACTGCCTGAGTTCGATGGGGAAGTGAAGCTGATTCCAGCCCCCGTCGCCTTCCAAAATGCCACAATCTCACCCGCCCCCGCCAGCACAGTGGTCTTGATCACTTGTGAAGACCTTAACCTCACTGGGGTCTGCGTCGCATGGTCCCTCAGCTCAATTCCTTCTGGCTCCTGGACGAGTGGTTGCGCATCCATCAACCCGGATCCGTCCAATGGTATAACCAGCGTGTCCGCGCCCGCCTCTGGTGTTGCGTGCGCGCTATGGCAGTGAGTAACTTCTCTCGGATGAGTTGTTGGTTGACAATGTTGATTGACCGTGTGTAGGGGTGCTGGATGCACTGGCGCCTCTTTGTTTGTTCAGGGGACCATCAATGACTTGAGGACTGTCGGATGGGACAACCTCCCAAATAGCTTCTACTGTGGCAATCCTACATGCCCAACAACGAGCTCGGGCGTAGTCCCATGTCCCTGATCCCAGAGAACTTTTTCAATGAGTAATGGTTAGCCGTTTCCCTCTCCCGCTATCGCTCTCTCACTCACTGTTTGCCTAGATGCGTCTTCAATTTCGGTTCTGCGCGGCGCGCGCACGTCGTCTCCTGTGAAAGAAAAGAGCTGTTTATGTATACAATTTAACACGCGGTATCTGCATTGGGAGAAATACGGACCCACAAGCAGCCTGACGATAGAACAAAAACAAAGATTGGCATCTGCAGTCCCTGATCTCTTGTCGCCAGAGCCTGAGCAGATCATCACGACATGGAAAACCGGCACAAGAAGACGGAGACTTGAAGTGTGGACACAAGGCCATCAAAGTGTGCCTGCTGTACCAGAGCTAAAAGACGCCTTGAAGTTGGACGGCCGTCTGATAAACAAGAGCAAGATATACACTTTGGCGGTGAGTTCCAGATCTCGCGACAAAGGAGAAGAGCCAAAATAAAACATAGGCAAGTTGTACTCACTTACAAGTTACCGGTAAGTCGTATGGTTTGTGTCGTGCGATGACGAGCCAGAGAGAATGAGTCGCGGGATGAGACGGATGGCGGCCCATGCGAGTTGACTGCCAGTGTATTTCCGATCTTGATGAGACGTGCATCACTTACCGAGAAGTTCTTGGGCCTTCGTCGGGCCGACCGCAGAATCTTGCCCGGTAAACCACGCCACAGGGCAAGGAACAATGGAACCCCATAATGTGTTCGTACTTGAGCATGGTAATTCGTACTTCGCATCTCTCTAGCACCATGCTCAACAAGTACATTCCAGTCCTTGCGCCGCTCACCACCACCGCGCTGGCAATTGCCATCAGTCGTTCTACGCTGCCTGAATTCGATGGGGCGGTAAAAGTGACTCCAGCACCCGTCGCTTTTCGAAACGCCACAATCGCACCCGCACCCGCCGACTCAGTAATATTGATCACTTGCGCAGACCTCAACCTCACTGGGGTCTGCGATTCAATTTCCCTGAGTTCAATACCTACTGGCTCCTGGACTACTCCCTGCGCTCCCATCGGCGGAGATCCAACCAATGGTGTGACCAGTGTACGGGCGCCTATCGTTGGTGTTGCGTGCGCCCTATGGCAGTGAGTAGCATGGAACGCTGTTGGTCTACGTTGTTGATCAAGTGGGCGTAGGGGTGCACAATGCACTGGCAACACTTTGGTGGTACAGGGGACCATTGACGACTTGAGAACTGTCGGATGGGACAACCTCGCAACTAGCTTCCTCTGCGGCAACCCTTCGTGCCCAACGAGTTCGGACGTGGTAGCATGTCCTTGACAGTGAAGGCACCTTTCCAACGAGGGAGGTTGGTTGGGTCTCCTGCCCGCTACTCTCTAGCTGACTGTTTGCCTAGATTCGTCCTCGAGTTCGGGTTGAAGGCGCATGTTATCTGTGGAAGACTGGAAGTTCACCAGAGACGCGTATAAATAGCTGATCATGAGGCATTCGACCTGAGAAAGTTTGGGCTCATAAGCGGCCCGATGAGAACGAGAGCAAAGATTGGCAGCTGGAGCCATTGCTCTCTACTCGCGAACCGCGTCGCAAAAATGTATTATCGCCACACGGAAAGGCAGCAGGACCGAGATAGACTTTGAGCAGTTATCAGCCTAGCAAAGTGTGGCCGGTAGGACACGAGCCAGAGAACGCCTGGTATCAAATGGACAGCCGTCTGATGACTTAGAAAAACCAGAGCAGGACATACAGTATACTCTAGTAGTAGTCGACTGACTGCTCCAGTGCCTCGCGAGGGCGGTCAATTGGGCAGAGCGGCAAGTCGACTGCTGACAGCGACGTGAGTCGCGAAAGGTCTCTTCAGTGTACGTCTGCAGACGCTTGGCTGTCAGGTAGTGTCTTGGGCAACGAAAGGATACATGTCGATGGAACGAAGACCATAGTGGAAGAGCTTGGCCAAACCCAAATAAGGCGAGCTCAGCCGTCGGCGTCGGGCCTTGGTCGGGCCGATCATCGGTAAGGCAGGGAAGTTCGCTCCTGGTTCGCTCGTTCGTTCGTCTCAACTAGACATGTATGTATGTATTCTTGAAGCCATCCATCGACGCTCTACTGTGTGTTCGAGTCCCTCATACGCCGTGTGGGTGCGCGACCAGTTTAGCACCGCCGGACTGCCTAGCTCCCACCTTCACCACCGCGTCTGCAATGCCTGCAAGACCGTTCGGCACGACTTCAACCGGATTTGGCTACGGTGAATGTGTAAGCTATCAAGGCCGCCCAGATAAAAAGACATAACTGACCAGAATAACCTTCTTTTCCAACAGTGCGGGCAGGTTCTTCATCAACAGCCGTCCAAACACAGTGTGCTCGGGTGTGGCAGCATAACCAGCCACTGGCTTGCCCTCAGGGTAGTAGTAGACATCAGGACCAGCATAGTATCCCTGCACCTTTATGAAAGTAATATTCTTTCCTTCTCTTTTCAACTCGGCCATCGGCAGGACAGTGACCAGTTTTCCGCCATCAACGAGAGAATCGTATGCGTCGTCCACGGCGCCGGCAACATCATAAACGACATCTACTGGAGCAGAGATGGCCTGAGACAGCTCGCTGGTGGGGACTTCATTGCGATCAATGAACTCGGTCGCGCCAATAGTGAGGAGGTAAGCAGAATTGCTCTTCGACGCATACACGATGATGCGTTCAAAGCCAAGAAACTTCAGGCATTGGATTGCTTTACCGAGGCGTCAGTACCATACATTGGGCCCACAATATAGATTCTCACCGAATTGACCCACGGACGTGTTTGCGCCAACGACAAGGGCAGATTGACCTTTCTGAGGCTTGTCCCACGAAAAGGTGGGGTTCAAACCGAGACCTATGGGCTGGTTGGCGAACAGACCAACGCAGGCGGTGGAGAAGCAGCTTGGGGTGGTCGCGGCGCCGTCAAAGCTCACGCTTTCCAAGAGCTATATCGGGTAGGCATCGGATATTGAACGATCAAAGTAAGGGAGGTTCGACTTACGCGCATAACAGGGGCAGCGGGAACAGCAACATATTGCTGGAATCCTCCAGACAATAGACTCGTAAACCTGTTCAATGTTGACCACTTGAATCGCTGGAAATACCCGATTACTGAAATGAACACTCACACTCTGTCGCCTTTCGCAAAGTCTGTAACGCCTTCGCCGACTGCTTCGATTGTTCCAGCGATATCAGCTCCCATGATAGCGGGGTAGCTGGAGATCAGCCAGCCAAACGCAGGCCTGAGTAGATCAAAGGGATTGACCGCCGTGGACAGGATCTTGATGAGGACCTCCCCTTTCGCAGGTGTCGGAATCGGGAGCTCAGTGAGAATGAACTTGGGCTCGGGATCGGGAGCGGCGACGGTGACGGCTTGTTGGGTAGACATGGTGGACGAGAGAATGTTGGATGAGGAGCATGTCTCTGCAGTGAGTATTTAAGCACGTCGACCTGAATGTTTCTAATGAGAGCGACAGAAAGGTTCTCTAAGCCAGTGCCAAGCCGTGCACTATACTTAGGTTTGACTTACTCAGCCCAGCTAGAGCTAACCGCAGAGATTTGTGATGCCATATTACGTCCGGAAGCTACTACTATCCGCAGTGCTGAGTTTACGAGTTGAGTTTACAACGTTTACTGTAAACAGCCTTGACTGTAAACTCCGTAAACCGTAAAGCCTTGATGTAAACGGAATTGCCGGTAAAACCTTGACTGCCGGCGCACATGATGATGATCGCCTTGTGCCGCCGCTTCCCCCCGACCACGACGGTCTTCGGCGCCAACTACGCTAACCTTGCTTCCTTTTTCCAGCTCGATCTTCAGACCCAGTGAAAAACCCTCCTGTTTGCGTGGGTTTCTTCGGGTTTCCTTGGGTTTAAACTGGAGAATCATACCGTAACAGATGTGCCTGAGCTTGACAGATCTCAGTAGTTTTATCTGGGTTTCTTTGACTTCTGGTGGTATCGAACAGATTGAATCGGAACAAATGTGTGAATTATCCTGCTAATAACAATGGTACAATACGTATTGCGGGTACCCCCGCCGCCGTTGCCCGCCTTCCCCGCATCGTTCCCGCCACCACAGCACCTAAGCACGCCGTCCTCCGCGCCATCTCTACCTGAACTGCTATCGTTGTGTAAGGCGGGTGGCTCGGCCCCCAACAGTCGCGCGCGTCCTCGATCGATGGCGTGGTGCGCCGTGGGCTTGTGATGGTGCGTCGTCGTGGCCACCGGGTTGGTCGTCGCGCTTTCTGGATGGCCTATAGAATCCAAATGAGCTGGTTGCCACGGATGGGAGAAGATGGCGCACCGTATTTTTGTCCGCCCCGCTCCACGCCACTTCGTCATTGCGTCATCGTTCGGCTGAGTCGTGTCGTCGGTGTCGCTCCATCGGTCGTGTATGCTCCCGTGGGCGGTCCTCGTTCTCGTCCTCGTCGGTCGTCTTCGTCCTCCCGCGTCCGCGTTGTGCTATGGCTAGTGTGGCTCGTCCTCGTGTTCGCGCCGTCGTTTCGTCCTAGTCGTTTGAGTGACAGTCGCAGTGTCCGTCGGGGGGTTTGTCATCCTCGTAAGTCGGTCGTCCGCGTTGATGTGAGTCTCGCCCCGTCCTTCGGGCAGGCCGCGCTTCGAATTTGCAGACCGTGCCGAGCAGGTTGTGGCCGTGTGTCCTCGGATACGTCGGCGGCGTAGGTGCAAGCAGGGTGCGCGAGAATGAGAGGGAGTCGTCTGTGGGGAGTGGGAGGCTGAGGGCGAGAAAGCGGTGGTCTTAAGTTAAGCTGTGGATGACGAAATTTCAAAGTCCGATGCGTACTCGCGCATCTCGGATACTCGGGACTAACTTGAGAATTTGCCTTCAAGTACAGATAGACCACCGATTCTTGCAGTTAGCTACGTAGTTTGCATGATTACAGTTGAAGTAAGCAGATTCTAATCAAAGTAACTGCTTCGAATCACATTAGAAGAACATGAACAGGAGTTGTAAACTAGATAAACCTGCACAAACTCGCCACGCCATATAAAACCCACCGCAAAACAGAAGAACCCAGGAAAAAAAGGGGGGTTTTCACTGGGCTTCAGAGGCAGCCAGGAACATCAACTTCAGCGATTCAATAACACACTTTGCGCTGATGTGTAACGTCGTGCAGGAAAAAAAGGGTTAGATCGCAGATGAAGAGACGGAAACTCGGCAGGTGCAGGCAGGATGGCTCTCCGACGTGAC